>CM041781.1:100934251-102202094 GCA_023374045.1 Limonium bicolor | reverse complement strand
GTTCACGTTGTATTTGGTAGCCTTATCGGCTCTTCCTTGATTCTTAGTTGGATAACTACTCCTTAGAGTTGCTTCTCATTCACCTTGACATGACTGTCATTCCTTAGGTGCTTCTCCATTCTCGGAGTTCCTTAATTACTTTAATTCTAGGCTTTACCTCGTTGCTCGTTCCCACGTCTTTACTGTGGTTACCGAGGTTCAACTTATTTAGGTACCACTTTGGTAGTCCCATTCGGGTATCCCGTAGCTATGCTCGTAGCTGTCTAAGCTGTGCCGTTAGGTATTGCAACCTCTTCGGGTGTGGCAGGGGGGTGTATCTACTCTTGACTAGATTCTTAGTCGGTTAGTGTACCGTTGATGGTATTATTTAGTTATGGCGGTCCGTAGACTTGTGTCCCGGTTCCCGTTAGTTTCATAAGTCCGTCTTGTCGCACGATTGGTGCATCCTTCTCACTGCTGCTCGACCAGCTGGGTTCTCGCGACTGCTAAGCATGTCGCCCAAGCTGCCACAAATTCTGGTCTCCTTGGATTAGGATGTCTCGACCTTTGTCATTGCATGCTGTTATTCGTTCCAGCGGCTTCCGTCTCCGGGGTTTCCGGTTCTCGGGATCCACCGCATGACAGATTCTGGTTCACATTGATACATTAATTAAATAACTGCCAGGTCGGGTTTCCCGTCTCTCTGGCGTTCTTTCCCGAGCTTTTAATGCGGGGTTGTGGAGGGCGGGTCTGTATTGTAGGTATCCAGATCATACTGGAAGTTCCTATCTAGCGCATCTCTCACGCTACCACTCACACTTAGCCCTAAGTCTCTAATTCCTAACTCGGTATTTCCTAAGCTCGGTATTTCCAGTCATCAGAGCGATACTTCGCTTCTGATACCATTTTTTGTAACACCCCAACCGTTAATCTCGTCATTACCTCTTAACTGTTACTAATTACTTAATTACTCCTACTCACCACGGAACTCTAATTACGACGAGGGTGAAACAACGCCGTTTAGCCACCCATGTGGCTAACCAGGCCTTTCTTACAACCGTAACGGTCTGATGAACTGGATCAACCGAGTACTTCATACAAATACAATACTCAATTCATACCTCTACTATACCGAGTCTACAATATACGGATGCCGATAACATACTCGGACTTACACCTCATTCAAACGCATAAGTAATTACACTCTAACTACCCATGCTCACTGCAGTCCCCGTCCTACTCTCTCGAACGTGGTCAGCTTCAAGTACCTGCACACTAAAAACGTTCCCCCTAGGGGGTCCTTACGCTGCGCATGAAATTCGCATATACCGCGTGCTAACCGCGGTACGCCGACTACTTTGGGTCGGATATACATGGAGTTCATTTTAATCAACAACATGCATCATGGCAATACAATATATATGTATATCACACAAGGAATCTACATCCAATCACGGAACACGATTCCTAACTAACATAACAATGTTGTTATGGTAACTGGTTACTCTTAGGCATTGGGGGTTATTCCTCACTATGCCTTGTTTACTATTCAATACCTCACCCGCTCTCTCGGGTTACTTATTCGTATACTCTCCACCATTCTCTTGGGCTACTCATTCTTATACTTACCCATTCTCTCGGGTTACTCATACATATACTCACCCCTTTCTCTCGGGTTATTTATACTCATTATCTCACCCACCCACTCTTGGGTTATTCATACTCAAGCTCTTGTAGATTCCGAGACACTACAGGTCTCCTACTCACGCTTGTTACTCTCTTTACATACTTAAGCCAAAACTCATGCTCTCTAGCATAGTCTTACTTCCCCGGTTTCGACCCTACTCTGGGTCTAGCATGGTGGGAAGGTTTCAACTAGCTCACGGAACTCTCTCTTAGTTCCTATCTCTTTTACTTAGGTCCGACTACTCTCGGACTACTCTCGTTCCCATACCCCTCTCTCGGAGTTATAGTAATATCATGTATATTAGTCTAGAGCATCATTCTGATGTTTACTAATGACTTTGGGAACTTTACTTAAATTCGGGTAATCTTAGGTTTAAGTGTTACCCTCACAATCATATGCTTGTACATTTGGATATTTTCTTATACCGGGTAAAATCCCTCATTTAGGTGGTCGACCGTGTCTCAAGGGAACCACTAGTCCCTTAGGTCTCTTTTACCTTTCTTATATATTCACATCATTGGACTAACTTCAATCCTCTCGATGGAGTTCATTTATCTCTCCACTCATATTTATTTCGTGGATTGTTTCAATAAGGTTTTCTAACCGTTATCGGGTATTTACTCCACCCGTACATCTCCTCACATTCTAGGGAGTTCACATGTTTACGATATCGTTATGCTTTAATCGATAGTTTATGTGTGTTTGCGTATTTCCAATGCTTGAGACTACCCGTACCACGGTTATTAGTCAATCAATACTCACTATGAGTCGGTCCTAGGCACTCTGTTAACCACACCGGCATACAAGTATGTTAGCTCATACACATACATCAAGGCATACATAATCAAACAAGGGATTATTTTCATGCTTTAATCTTGATTAAGCCGCACCAAACACACAACATCAGAGTAACTCGTTACATACGGGGCATGAGAAATCATACCTTTCACCGGGATTTTACTTTTTACCGTGTCACCTCACCTTGCTCGGGTCACACACGATCCTCTGATAAGTTTTCAAACATTATTGTTAATACTAAGCTCATACGGAACATAATTAAATGTTATTCCCGTAGTTACCCCGTTATCCCCCTGTCTCGTTTCACTTTTGTTATTTGAGTTCTCACTTCAAACACTTCTAACACTTTCTTACACTTTCCAGGGCCTTAACATATCTCCAAACAAGGCCTTAACATCTTATAAATCATTACATTCAATCCCCCATCATTTAAACCCTCTAAACACTCTCTGTAGGTTTCTGGGGGTGGTCCGGGACTTGGTCCCATCCTAAGTCCCGGCCAATTCATTAACTAACTCTCGGGTGAAAACAACACCTGGTCCGGGACCTTGTCCTGGAGTATAGTCCCGGACCAAAGCAGGGGTGTGCTCTCGGCCTTAATTTAGGTGTGGTCCGGGACTTTGTCCAAGGACCAAGTCCCGGACCCTGCTAAAACCTGCTCCAAACTTGATTTTTCCACTCCAAATCAATCCTTAAACCACCCTTAATCTTTCCATAAACTTCCCACAAGTTTTCCACATATTTAATCACCTTAAACATGCTCTAAAACTCTTCAAATCATAGGCTCAAACCGTTACTCAAACTCTTGCTCAAACTCACACATTTTTCATTCTCATTTTACACTAATGCACACTTGTGCATTTCTAACTTCTCCTCAACCCTTTGCATTATGCTCTCTTTCATTTTGACCATTCCACATCTTCCAGGATATGCACAACTCATACCAAGGTTCATATCTCTCTCTTAAAACCTTAAGTCTCTTTGTTTTCTACAACTCTTAGCATTTAAACAACCTCTTTGGCTACAGATTTTTGCACAAATCTCATCTTTGAACAAGCATTCCTATGGTGGTTTTACTAACTCATTTCAATATCTAAACATACCTAGCTTCTCTAGGTCGTTCCTCACTCACAACAATGCTCAAACCACTCAAATTTATATAGAAATTTTGCCATAACTTGGCTACTTTTCTAACCTTGCCAAAGTTATCTCATCACATTAGTCAACCTAAAACTAACCAAACCCATCATGGGTTTACCAGCACACACAAGTTCACCAATACTCAATCAATTCTCCAATACAATAATGCATAATTCATAAAAGCATAACACTTAAATCAAACACTAAATTCACAAGTTTTTCACTTGCATTATTTTTATACAAGCACATTGCTACCACAAACATGTGGGGTTCATTATTTAATTATCCCATCCCAAATTAACACATATAGAATATACTTAGGGTTGGTTTCTTACCTTGAATTCTCTTAAGTTTCCTCATGTTGTTAATACACATTCTCCTCTTCTCATCTTCTTTCATCCAAAATCGTGTCTAGGCAACTCACTTGCCCCCATTCTCTTAGACAATATACCATGGACATAGGAGTACTAGTTAGCTCTTTTAGTTGTGGCAACCACTCATGAATTCAAAGAAAGGCTTAAGGCAGAGGAATTGGACATTACCTTAAGAAACCCTAGAATTGGTTTTGCCCACAAATCAAAGGAGGAGCTCCAACCCACCATTGGAGACTTGGAGAGTAGCTAAAAACAAAGAGAAGCAAGGCATAACACATGCCAAAATCGGCCAACAAAAGGAGATGAAGAAAAATGCCATTTTTCTTGGATATTTTTACCTCGGATGGAAGAGGAAGCTTCAAGCTTCTAATGGTGTGCTTTTCTCTTCAAATGGCCAACACCCATCAAAATGAAATTCATCCTTTTCAATTTTGAAAAGAGGGAAGGTGGAGCTTGATGAGAGGAAACACAAATATGTGTTTTGTTTTTGATTTGGAGCATTTATGTGGCTTAAGGAAGCAAGGGAAGAGGAGCAGCATGGAAGCTCTTTGGTGCAGCTCAAATCGCCAGAGGAAGGGGGAGAAGGCATCTCACGATGGAAGAAAGGAAAAAGTAGGAGAGAGAAGGAGGGAAAGTAAGTTATTACTTTTTCACATTTTAAACTATTTGCTTTATGACTCACCATTAATTAGCTAGAAATAGTGTGAGAGAGAGCTAATTCATGCTCTAAAATCGGCCCACTTAATTAATATAGGCTGAGAGCGTTTTCGATTTTTACAGAAAACGCTCGTAATTACCCGGTTTGGCACTATTCACTTACCGGGCCCGTTTTTTCGGATTTTTCTCGTTCTTTATTTTAATGGTTATTAAGCTCCATTAATTCTTAATTATAGTTATTTAATCAACTCTAATTTTTACGGGCCATTTGACCACTTAAAGTCACGTTTTCTAGTTTCCTCGAAAAACGTGCTTTAAAACTCCGTTACGTTTTAATCCATTATTTGGATTCGTTTTCTTCGGAATCATTCCCGTATACTTATTAGGCCTAACTAAGCCTTAGGATCCATCTCGGACCCTCTCGAGATCATATATCTCATATACTCATTAACGCGCATTTTAGCGTTTTTCGCTTTTCAAGCGTTTCTCTTTTCTTTGTTTTATTTCCTTTACCAATGCTCTTTAGGCGCCATTAGGCCTTTTTATAATCATATTAGAGTAATTTAATCGCCATTTTTAGATCCGGGGTATTAAAGGAAAGAACGCCAAAAAGCGGGAAACCGATCTGGCACTTACAAACTATTTCAAAATGAACTAGAACCTGTCATGCGGTAGATCCCGAGAACCGGAAACCCCGGAGGCGGATCCCGCTGGAGAATGACAATGACCGCACATAATGGCGAGAGACCGAGACATCCTAATTCCAGGAGACCTGAATCTGTGGCAGCCTGGGGCGACATGCTTAGCAGTCGCGAGAACCCAGCTGGCCGAGCAGCAGCAATAAGGAAGCACCAACCGCGCAACAAGGCGGATTCATGAGAACTAACGGGAACCGGGACACATGTCTACGGACCGCCATAGTTAAATATTACCACCAACGGTATACCCATTCACTAAGAATCTAGTCAAGAGTAGGTACACCCACCCTGCCACACCAAAGAGATTGCAATACTTAACTGATATAGCTTAGACAGCTACGAGCATAACTACGGGTATACCCGAATGGGACTACAGAAGTAGTGCCTAAATGACTTTAGCCTCGGTAACCACAGTAAAGATGTGGGAACGAGCAACGAGGTAGAACAAAGCACTAAGTAATTAAGGAACTCCGAGAGTGGAGGAGCTCCTAAATGAACGACAGTCATGTCAAGAGGAATGAGAATCAGCTCCAAGGAGCAGTTATCCAACTAGGGGATCAAGGAAGAGCCAACGAGGCTACCAAATACAATGTGAACAATACCGTGAAAGTATGAGTTAACCCAAAAAACCGCCTGTACCCGCACTTGCTCGGCAAGTGCAGTATAACGGACAGCTAAGAGGAGCTTTGACAAGCTATCAGTACTTAGCAAAGTACCAAAATGGCGAGAAAAGCCAATATAGCAACTTAAACCCTAAGAGTTGTGAAACGAAACCTTGAAAAGGCATAACGGCTTGATCATATATATAAAGAGCATACCAGTCAGCGAGAAGCTGGACTCGGTAAGGAATAGCCGGCATTGAAATGCCATGAAGAACTTACCTTTAAAACTTGAACTTCCTTCTTCAAAACATGAAATTTTCCAAAAAACCCCCAAATTTTTAAAAACCAAACCAGAGAATCACGGTAAGTTATCATAGGACAATTTAAGAGGAGTTGGCAACAGAATACTTCACTTAGGCGTGACCGACACTACAACTGTACACAAATGAGACATGGAACGACCGCACTCCCAAGGAGCTTGCGGGCCTGACAGACCGATTATGAGTTAGTTGGGTAAGTGGTAACGTATCAATAAGATACTCCATGTATGTATACAAGTAGAGTACGGAGCACGGGAAGTAGCCACTCCATACTACGGACGAAAGAGCCAATTCAAACCAAGACAGTTGGATATCTCGAATGATCGAAGAATACAAGGAAGCTTACCAAGTTAAGGGAGTCAAGAATCCAGTAAGATGATGGATCTAAGAACATAACGTTAAGAAGTGCGAGAAGCACAGAGTATTAAGTACAGACATTGGATATGTCTCAGAAGATACCTAATAACTGGGTGAATACCAGTGTAAACAATACGGCGAATGCCTAAATGAACCTATTGATGTACGATAAACGGGATAGAATTCCCACATTATACCTCACTGAAGAGAATAATGACCTGACCCAGAAGGTATTAGAAGGTATCAAGGATCTACCCAATAATGGGAGACATTACAACCCTAAACGGGATGGTCAAGGACATAGCCGCAAGGCGAAGTCACAACTGAACATAACCATGAGTACAAGCCAGATGTAATGGCATTACTCAGTAACACCCAGGAGCAATCCGAGAAGGGTGCCGGAGTCAACAGTAGTTGAACGAAACATCGTGTTGAGAACACAAGTGTTTAAGCAAACACTTGGGTAAAACCCGAAGGGATCCCACGTAACACGGGATACCCTAGATTGCCAGAGGGCATGAACAAATATCAAGTTATTTAAAAAGGGCCTTCCATGTATGGAAGTGTGTTGAGACAACCTTATCGAAAAGCCCAGTAATACCTCCAAACCATTGAATGGTGTACGGAGAAGAAGAAACTTGTATAAACAGCCCGCAAGGAGCATGGCGAGGCAATGTGGCTTATAAGCCGGTAACTAACTGCAACTTGTAGATCTAAACGTTGTAAACATATGCATAAAGGCATAAGAGGAACAGTGGTGAATGAACCACTACCTTAGAGTGGGGATACCACTTGTGATTATGGGGCCTATGGAGCGGCATTTGCGTGAATCCTCCAGAGAAAGGCTACCACCGAAGTATGTAATGTGAAACCGCTAGAGCGGTGTAGCAAAACTTGAGCATGTGTATATTGCCAATGAGTATACGAACTATAGTAGAGTGTAAAGAGGAACCTCAATTGTAGCAATTCGAGACCGAAGAGTAATCAGTTGAGTAGTAAACACAGTATGTGTGCAATATGAACTGCAGAGTAAGCAGCGCGCAAGTGCGCAGAGAGACTTTAAGAATAACGTATATTGTTGAGCCAAGTGAATGGCAAGCCATCGTGTAAATGGCGAGAACACCTGGGCGGAAGCTAAAGTAGTAGCGGATGCCATAGAAATGAAAAAGAATATGGTACGCAGTAAGCAACCATTGTAAGAGTATAGCCAGTTCATGATATGAAGTTGATGAGAAAATGTGGTAAAGGAGACATGTTCATTCCTATCTCATGAGAGATTTACTGTCAAGGGTTTACACTTCTGCACTCTGTATGACTGAGTGTTTTGGTATTGCACTTGTGCGGTAATGATCAAGTGGGAGAGCCAGGAATGGAGAAATGTCAACGAAGCCTGTTGAGTGAGAATCTAAAGAGATAACCGTGCGGCCATTGGCCAAAGATGCACAAAGAACGTGGGCAGTAACCCACAGGACCCAGGATCGATATGTGGAAAAATGCAGAGTAGTATGAATGAAGAACTCTGGTACACAACCAAAAAACAAACATAATCCATGAGCCACTATAAAACGAGGAAGCACTACATGCTAAGTAGTGGCTTGACCTCAACCGACAACAAGTTGGGAAAAATAAGTGAATAATCACAAAGGTATACACTGTTATACGAAGTAGATTCCCAGAGAACTGGAGAGACAATCTAAAATTCATCGAATTCGCATACGGTAAGAGATACCAAGCGACGATTGAAATACATTGAGAATACCGAAGAGCGAATTAAGCTCTAGTTATCAGGTCACGCAGCAGAAGCTTGTGGACCGTGATTCAGGGTTAAGTATACCTATGTCATAAACCCCTTGAAGCCTTAGAGGCTAGAACCGAACCGGGTTATGAGTTATTTAACCTCATTGAAGTCAAAACACTTCATAATACTTGAATCAGTAAACCAATGTTCAGTGATAACATATGGTTGGTTACGCGGGCGTAACCCCTTTTAAGGGGGGTGGGGTAGGGCGAGAAACCGCTTAGAGTATGTTTTACGTATTGGTGCGTAAACTACTATGTGCATAGCACAAAAAGAAATTGTTTTGATGATTGGAACTTATGTTACATAAACATAGGTACCCATTCATTGTGTAATAATGAGTATGGTGCATGAGAGATGCAAGTAATGAGAATGTAAATTTATGAAAAGAGGAGTAGAGAGACTCCTAGGGAATGAGAATCCCTATAGTATATGTCTAGTGAGATTAGACATGAGTTATGATGAGTATGAATCGGCATGAAACCGATGTGTAACCTAAGAGGGAGTGAGTTCCCTAGGTGATTTATTTGAGAATGATAGATGGAGTGTGTTCCATCCTTTGGAGTTGTATGTTATGTGTTTTAAATTGAGCAACAATTTGAGTAAAAGAAGCCATAAGTATGGAATACCTAGGTAAAGTAGTGAAGCAATGAGAATGACAAATGACCTAAGTACTAGGAACTAGAGATTAATTGAAACGAATTGTTTCGTGAATATGACTAGAAAGAGTAAAAGATAGAAAACCAAAAATGTTTGACTGTCTGATTGTTTGAAACTGACGTGGGAGGTGGAACTTGATCTGCTAGCGATCAAGGGAAACCGAACACAAATTGGGGTGGAAGGATAGTTCAACACTGATGCTGATCACATCGGGGTTAGATGATTCCTGAAGCTCCCTATAGTGGTCACAAGTAATCACGCTAAGAAAGATACAGCTACCATAGATCTGATTTGGAGTTGTGTGATGTTTTAAAAAGAATTTTCAAACAGATTTTGAAAAAGAATTTCCTTCAAGTATGAAGATGGAAATGAAAATTGTTTGAAACCGCTATCACCGCCGATGGCTGTGGCCTTAAGTCTTGATGACCGGTTAGAACGGGGGCGTGTATTAGTTTGAAACCATTTCACTGTACGTGCGGCGGTCCTAAGTGACCGGTTGGGGCGGTGACAGGTGTGATTTTTCCAAAGGCAGCGGGACGGGGAGAGTACCCTGAGATGTTCCTGTGTTGAGTGAGTCAACCAGAGTGCCTGAGGATATGTATATGTGTAACGTTTTGATCAGAACCGAAGGGACCGTGGGCCAGAGAGAGTAAGTGCCCATTTGTCATGAAACGGCCGGAACCAGAAAGAGTAAGTGTTCAACGTGACCGGTACCTGAGGGATCAGTAGTATATCACTCAACATGGATTCGAGGACTGTAGTGCCTTCTTGCTTCGGACCGATTCCATGGAGAGAGAACAAAAAGTATTTTTGATTGCTATACATGCTGTGATATGGTGTGGTATGTGTAGTATAAAATGAGACTGACTTGTGGAGTCAGTAAGGTATACATGTATTATAACCTTGGCATAGTACGCCATGAGAGTAACCATCTAGATTCACCAACTTGAGGACAAAGTTCCTAAGGGGGGTAGATTTTAATACCCCGGATCTAAAAATGGCGATTAAATTACTCAATATGATTATAAAAGGCCTAATGGTGCCTAGAGAGTATTGGTAAAAAGAATAAAACCAAAAGAAAGAGAAAACGCTTGAAAAGCGAAAAACGCTAAAATGCGCGTTAAATGAGTGTAAGAGATATGATCTCGAGAGGGTCCGAGATGGATTCCTAAGGCTTAGTTAGGCCTAATTAGTATACGGGAATGATTCCCGAAGAAAACGAATCCAAATAATGGATTAAAACGATAACGGAGTTTTAAAACACGTTTTTCGAGGAAACCCGAAAACGTGACTTTAAGTGGTCAAATGGACCCGTAAAAATTATAGTTGATTATATAACTATAATTAAGTATTAATGGAAGCTTAATAGCCATTAAAATTAATTAAACGAGAAAATTCCGGAAAACGGACCCGGTAAGTGAATAGTGACGAAACCGGGAGACGAAACGCGTTTAATTCGAAAAGACGAAAAACGACCCGGGCTATTAATTAATGTGGGCCGGTTTTAATTAATATGTGTACACTCATTAATAGCTTGTAGCTATTTGGTAATAGGATGACAAAGAAATAAGTAAAGTAAAAAAAAAGAGGGAATAGTATAAAGCAACTTAAACACTCTCTCACCTCTTCTTTTTCCTCACTCACGATTTCCCCTCCCTCCAAACTGAGCTCCTCCTTCCTTGCCTCTGTAAATGGCGATTTCAAAGAGCAAGCAACAGCCCATCTTCTTCCTCTCACTTGCTCGTTTCTTCACCGAATCACACAAAAATTATACCGTTAGACTCGTATCGGCGAGGGCTACGTTTTCCACCCCTCAAAACCTTGGTTCCTCCACCTTCACTTCCATGGATGTTGGGCCTTTTGAAGCTTAAAAGGGTGCTTTTAACTCTCATTCACCTCCTTGATGCCTCAAGGTAATTATAAGCTAGAGTTTTGCTCATTTCTAGCTTGTTCTTGTAGTTTTGGAAAAAATTCCTCCACGATTGAATATTTCCCCATTTCAGCCGTGAGCTCCTTGCTCTTGTGGAGGGTTGGAAACTCTTCCAATGGATTGCCAAGCTATCCATTTGGTTATTCTAAGGTAAAACCTAAGCTAAACCTTGAAAACTAGCTCCTTGAAATATATTAGGTTATGTGGGAAATATTGAAATTTACTTGTTGTTGTATGTGGTGGGATATGGTTGTAGCTAACAATCCATGATCCTTGTGTGGTGTGGAGAACAAGAAGAGAAAGAGGGAACAAGAGAAAGAAGAGGAAGAGGAGTAAAAACCGAGAATAAACAAGGTAATGGACTTACCTTGTGTTGGTTTTATTTGCCTTGGGAAAACTTATGTTAGTGTTGTATAAACAACCTTGAGCTTGAGTAGTAATGATACCACAATATTGTGAGTTGAATGAGAATGTTTAATGAGGCTCATGTGTGCAAATAAACCTTGAAGTTAGGTTAGTGTACATATGTGAGCAAATGGGATTTTTATGTGTTGTTTATGTTTATACCAAACAGGGGAGAAGAAGTGCTTGTGAGTTGATTTTAGTGTGGTGAAAATGCTTGGTAAAGCAAGTAAGTGCTGTCAAAATTTACCTAGGAATGGAAAGTCTTGAG
Organism: Limonium bicolor; assembly: GCA_023374045.1. Taxonomy (NCBI): domain Eukaryota; kingdom Viridiplantae; phylum Streptophyta; class Magnoliopsida; order Caryophyllales; family Plumbaginaceae; genus Limonium; species Limonium bicolor. The sequence goes on along the minus strand of CM041781.1, from coordinate 102,190,421 downwards.
TGTTCTATGATGAGGAAGAGACTAGGTGTGAAGAGGTTTAAGTGAGTAGTAATGGTTTGCAAAAATCAAGCTAAGGAGAAAGGTGTATTAGGAGTAAAGATAATGTCATTTGAGTGCTAAGAATGACATTGGTGAGGGAAGTTTGAATGGTATAATGATGCAACCAGAATCTGTTACAAGAGTTGAACAAAACAAGAAAACTAGTTATGGAATATAAGTGATGTTGAGTAAGAATTTGGGTAAGGTTTGAGCCTATGATTTGAAGAGTTTTAGAGCATGTTTTAAGGTGATTAAATGTGTGGAAAACTTGTGGAAAGTTTATGGAAAGATTAAGGGTGGTTTAAGGATTGATTTGGAGTGGAAAATCAAGTTTGGAGCAGGTTTTAGCAGGGTCCGGGACTTGGTCCTTGGACAAAGTCCCGGACCACACCTAAATTAAGGCCGAGAGTGCACATCCTGCTTTGGTCCGGGACTATACTCCAGGACAAGGTCCCGGACCATGTATAAATTTCACCCGAGAGTTTAGTTTGCAATTGGTCCGGGACTTAGGGTAAGTACCAAGTCCCGGACCACCCCCAGAAACCTACAGAGAGTGTTTTAAAGGTTGTAAATGATGGGGGTTTGAATGTTAATGATGTTATAAGATGTTAAGGCCTTGTTTGGTAACATGTAAAGGCCCTAAGAAGTGTAAGAAAGTGTTAGAAGTGTTTGAGAAGTGAGAACTCAAATTAACAAGAGTGAAACCGAGATAACGGGATTACGGGGTAAATACGGGAGTAGCATTTAATTATGTACCGTATGATCTTAGTATTAATAATAATGTTTGAAACATTATCAGAGAGTCGTGCGTGACCCCAGCATGGTGAGATGCCACGATAAACTAAAAACCCCGGTGAAAGGTATGATTTTCTCATGCCCCGTATGCTAACCGAGTTACTCTGATTTGTGTGTTTGTGTGCGGCTTAATCAAGACTAAAGCATGAAAATAATCCCTTGTTTGATTATATGTCTTGTTGTATGTTGAATGAACTAACATACTTGTATGCCGGTGTGGTCAAACATAGTGTAAAGACCGACTCATAGTGAGTAACGTTCGGCTAGAGATCCGTAGAACGGATCGATGCGTATGATAACGAAAACATGCAAACCCACACAAGCTATCGATTGAAGTATAACAATAACGCAAACATATGAACTCCCTAGAACGTGAGGAGATGTACGGGTTGAGTAAATACCCGATAACGGTTAGAAAACCTTATTGAAGCAATCCACGAATAAATATGAGTGGAGAGATAAATGAACCTCCATCGAGAGGATTGAGGTTAGTCCAATAATGTAAACATGTAAGAAAGGTAAAAGAGACCTAAGGGACTATGTGACTCCCTTGAGATACGGTCGACCTCTTATATGAGGATTTTACCCGGTATAAGAAAATATCCGAATGTACAAGCATATGATTGTGGGGGTAACCCTTAAACCTAAGATTACCCGAATTTAAGTAAGTTCCCAAAGTCATTAGAAACATCGAGAATGATGCTTCTAGACTAATATACATGATAATTATAACTCCGAGAGAGGAGTGTACGGGAACGAGAGTAGTCCGAGAGTAGTCGGACCTAAGTAAAAGAGATAGGAACTAAGAGAGAGTTCCGCGAGCTAGTTGAACCTTCCCACCATGCTAGACCCAGAGTAGGGTCGAAACCGGGGAAGTAAGGCTATGCTAGAGTGCCATGAGTTTTGGCTTAAGTATGTATAAGAGTAACAAGCGTGACGTAGGAGACCTGTAGTGTCTCGAGAATCTACAAGAGCTTGAGTATGAATGACCCAAGAGTGTGGGTGAGTTATAAATAACCCAAGAGTGGGTGAGATAATGAGTATAAATAACCCGAGAGAAAGGGGTGAGTATGAATGTGTAACCCGAGAGAATGGGTAAGTATAAGAATGAGTAGCCCAAGAGAATGGGTGTGTATACGAATAAGTAACCCGAGAGAGCGGGTGAGGTATCGAATAAGTAAACAAGGCATAGTGAGGAATAACCCTCAATGCCTAAGAGTAACCAGTTACCACTAACAACATTGTTATGTTAGTTAGGAATCGTGTTCCGTGATTGGATGTAGATTCCTTGTGTGATATACATAATATTGTATTGCCATGATGCATGTTGTTTGATTAAAATGAACTCCATGTATATCCGACCCAAAGTAGTCGGCGTACCGCGGTTAGCACGCGGTATATGCGAATTTCATGCGCAGCGTAAGCTGACCCCCTAAGGGGAACGTTTTTAGTGTGCAGGTACTTGAAGCTGACCACCGTTCGAGAGAGTAGAACGGGGACTGCTGTGAGCATGGGTAGTTAGATTGTAATTACTTATGCGTTTGAATGAGGTGTAAGTCCGAGTATGTTATCGGCATCCGTATATTGTAGACTCGGTATAGTAAAGTAAGGAATTGAGTATTGTGCTATATGAAGTACTCGGTTGTTCCAGTCCATCAGACCGTTACTGTATGTGAGTCAGGCCTGGTTAGCCACGAGGGTGGCTAACGGCGTTGTATCACCCTCTATTGTATTTGAATTCCGCTGCAAGCTTAATGGTAAATTGTAACAGTTTAAGAGGTAATGATGAGATTAGCAGTTGGGGTGTTACAATAACAACCCTCAGACTCTTAGGTCTGGGTAACATAACAACATTTAGACTCATAGGTCTAGGTAACATAATAATTTTCGTAACTCAACCACATTAGAACTCAAGGTCAGAAATAATATTTATTACCATACCACACAACATGTCTTAGCTTGTATATCAACCAAAAATACCTTTTTATATACACTGTGATCCCGCAGAACCTGGTCGCGATGGACACCTTCTGGTCCCCGTTCCCATGGGAGATCAAAACATTCACTTAATTTTTCTAACATATGTACTTCTCATGTCACCGGTCCGAAGACAAAGGCTCATACGTCCTCAGCTCGTGAGCAAGTACTACAAAAATATTCTTTAGTAGGTTAAGTATAAGAACTTTCCCTATTTAAAGTATTTATCTAAAGTTTGGAAATACCAATTGAAAATCCTTTTGAAAACGCACTACAACTCCAAGTCCAATTTATGCTCTTTGCATCTTTTCTTAGCGTGGTTATTTATGACCACTTATAGGGAGCTTCAAGAATCATCCAACCCTGATGTGATCAGCATCAGTGTTGAACTATCCTTCCACCCCAATTTGTGTTTGGCTTCCCTTGATCACATGAAAATCAAGTTTCACCTCCCACTTCAATTTCAAACATCAAGTAAATCACTCATTTCCAATTTTCTATCTTTTTAATTCGTTCTAGCCATAATCACCACATCTCCAAGGGATAGAACTCCGCCTATCAGTTATCTCCATTTCACCTTTAATCAAGTTACCTAGGGAATTTAATTCTTACTAGGTTCTATATAGGTTTCATACCCCTTCATAACTCACAATACTGTATATTTACATACTTTTATCAAAATACAATACACGGTATTACATTTAGTATTATACGAACACATACTGTTGGGTTTTAGTTCCCCGGGAGTTTCTCTGCTCCCTAACACCCGTACTCTCACACAACAGTTAACAAAATAAACACACTTATCACAATGGTATTCGCATCTCCTGTGCGCAATTACCACAATTAAACCATGAATGAATGCGTATGTTAATATAACGCATACACCATCATCCAAACAAATTATTTTGTGCTATGCACAACATAGTTCACGTACACTTGTACGGTAAAGCGGTTTTACGCTCTACCCCCCTTAAAAGGGATTACTCCCACGTAATCAGTCACTAAACATTGGCTTAAAATGTTCTGTCGTCGTGAAGTGTTTTAACTTCCACACGGTCTGTTATACAATGCGTTCTAGTTAGAGGATCTTAACCAAATTGGCGGTTTAGTCCCTAAACCAAGAATTCTCATTGGAGTTTATTAAACTCATAACCGGTTTCGGTCCTGGCCTGTGAGGCTTCTAGGCATTAATAATTAGCCATTCACTCATGATCGCTATGGACATTCAACACTTGAATCACTGGCTCACTAGTTTCTGCTACACAACTCTGATAACTGTAGAGCTTAGTTTGCCCCACTCGTAATTCTTAATGTATTGTACATCTCCCATTTATCACCTTTATCCTGGTAACAATGGTTTCTCAACTGACGTGTGGTATCTCTTACCGTGAGCGAACTCGGTGAGTTACAAAATTTTCCATCCACTTCTCTAATAACTTACTGCGTAAACTGCTACGTATTTCACAATGATTGACTTGATTCCTTCCGACTTACTGTCGGTTGAGGTTGAGCTACTACCCAAGGGTTATTTCCCACACTTGAGGTATATTCGATACTGATATTTGGTATTTAGTGCTACTGTAGTCACTTATTGCCAGTCATGCTTCCACATTTGGTTCTGTACCAGTATCATTTCATTGGTACGACCTTGCATTTCCTGTGCCTTGGTCTTTATAGCGTTATAAGTTTCTTTCTACTTCCACCACAATTAACATTTCCTCAAATCCTAGCTATCTCATTGGATCATTACTGAGCAAGTGCAATACCAAAACACTCAGTCACAGAGTGCAGAGGCGTAAACTCTTGAGAGTAAATCTCTTATGCGATTGCAATAGGAATTCATACTGTGTTTCACTGAGATTCTTATCTCATAATACTGGCTACTGGTTTACTGCCTAGTTCATTTGCTATCACTTATCGTCTAACAATATTTATACAACGGTCGCTTACTGCGCACCGTGCTCTTACTCCTCGTATAACACTAACTTACATGGTATTCACTGTCATCTTAGCTTCCACACATATACTTACATCATTCGTATTATGGTTCGTCATTCATTTGGATGACTACTGAATGCTCCTTGAGCGTAGCTCACTCGAGTTACAAGCCGCCGTTATTCAGCCCGGTGCTTCACATGCTACTAAACTTACTGTTTTCTCGCAATATCAACATGATCAATCCTTTCGGTGATCCTAGATTTGGTTAGCTAAGGTATAACACTTTCGGAATTGAACACGCCACATAAATGAATTACGATAAACTCATTACATGTTTTATCTTACAACGTGGCAAACATACAGAAAAGCACATTGGCATACAAGCCTGTGTAATCCGGTAGGACACAGGTTGCAAGAAAACCATACCTTGCTCCCTGCTGCATTCGAGTCCCGCCAAACGTAGTTCCTAAACATGATTAATAATGTTGGTTAATTACCTTATTTAGCTTGCGGTTTACTAAGCATTTTTCATGATTATATGACATGTTTTAAGCTTAAACTTACCCTTGATTACCTTCATTATACCCCCCTAGGGTTAACTACCTAGGCCACACTTTGTTTGTTTTTTTTACAAGTTTTAGGTAGGCCTTACCGACCGACCTTACCCAAGGTCGGTCCATTCCAGTGACATCCAGGTTCGAAAATTTACACCTTGACCGACCTTGCCAAGTCCGGTCCCAAGGTCGGTCCATTCCAGACACTTTTACCGTTTAAAAATTCTACCCCGACCGACCTTGCAAGTCCGGTCCACAAGGTCGGCCTATTCCAGAGACATATTCCGTATACAAAATTCAAGCCCGACCGACCTTGCAAGTCCGGTCCCCAAGGTCGGTCTGCTCCAGACCCTTGTTTAAAAATGCTTATTTGACTCCAAACTTCACCTTACATATCCTAGTATGCTTTAACATCATTTAGCACACTTAAACCTTCACATAACATCCTCCAAATGCATGTACAAGCTTACTTCTAAAGTCCTTAAACACTCACTCATTTACTCGCCAAACCTCCTAACACTTGTTTACACATTTTAAGGCCTTTACATTTCACCAAACAAGGCCTAAACATCATCTAAAACCATCACCATCCAATCCCCCATCATTAGAAGCCTTAAACACATTTTTTTCTTCTCTGGTCTGGACCGCTCCTCTGGGGAGGTCCCAGGGGCGGTCCACAACAGAAACTACTTCTCCTGCGCTGGACCTCCCCACAGGGGCGGTCCACAGCAGACCCCATTTTAAAAAGTGTTTTTCTCCTCATTTTGAACTCCAAATTCATCCCAATCTTTTCCCACTTATTCCACACTCTTTCCACATGTTTCCCACATGTTTAAACACCTTAAAGCATCACCAAACCTTCCTTAATCATCACCAAACTTGTTACTCAATTTCTTACAAAAATTCCTAACACTTACAACATTTTTCCTTTGGATTTCTAGGTGGTAATGCATACCTACAACTTAGACTAACCAAGGTGTTTCTTCTTAATATGATAACCACTCCTAAGCATCATTTTGCATCCTCATCACTTCCTTTTCACAAACTCCTCAAGTCATTCCCACAAGTTCATACTTAATCCTTCACAAGGTATTATACTTCCTTTGTTTATCAACTAAATTTTTGCCATAGCTTCTCTTGTATCACCTTACACCAAAACACATAGTTTTTCACCTTTAGACAATCAAGAACACTTAATCCCTTAATACACATTCCTTACACACAAACATATTGTTTTTCACTGTTTAACCATCAAAGACATTCATCTTCTCAAGAAAAGTTCTTAACACACAACTAATCCTTTAAATTACACTACATCACAATATAGTGCATAAACTTAAATTGTTGGGCACTTAGGCCCTTAAATAACATTAAACTTAAACACTGAATTTCCCACATTTAAATGCCTTCAACCTGCAAATACATAAAACAAGGCTCCCATGTCTTTTTTGCCCAACTTGTGGATAGTTTTCTAGCTCATTTACCATTGGCTCTTTAGGTTATTTATTAAGCAAATATAGCTCAATTTCCCTAGTACAATAAACCACATTAAGAGAGGTCATTTACCTCTTTGTTTCCAAGCTTTCTCACTTGTTTTCTCTTATTTTTTCCTTGATTGAAAATCGGCAAGGAGCTTTTATCACTTGTCAATCTTCTAACCAATACACATATAAGGGCAATGAGCATTAAGTTTAATACTTAAACTCATAATTAAACCCTAGGTTTACATAAGTGTCTTAAAACACTAAAATTGATGTTTACCTTTGGAGTTTGAAAGAGAACTTGAACAAGTGGCAAGATAGGACTCCTCCTAGCCCTTTGAAGTTTGAATTAAGCTAAGAAGATAGCAAGGTAATGCACCATTGTAAGGTGAATTTTCGGTTATACAAGAAAATGAAAGGAAACTTGGTTTTTCTTTGATTTTCCTTACCTTGAAGCATAAGAGAATGACAAGGCATGAAAAGATGAGCTCAAGCATCTTCAATGGTGAATTCCCATGGCACCAAAATGGAGCTTTTGAAGATTTGAAAAGATAGGAATATAGAGCTTACTCTAACTAAGACAACGGTAGTCTCGGAATTGAATTCGGAGCTTGGAGCCATGAGTTACAAGCATTCAAAGATGGAGAATGGCTACTTGCTGTAGAAAAACGAGAATGGAGAAGGGAGGATGAGGTTGGAGACGGTGGGAATCAAAAAGAAAAGAAGAGAAAGTGAGGAGAGAGGTAAGTTTTGGAGATATTTAAGTTATAAAGCAAAAGTAACCCTTTTACTTACTTTTCTTTCTTTCTTTTAATTGGCTAGCCAGTGTGATGACTCACACCACTAAAACCGTGGCCCCTTACATATTAGAGATATATATGGTCTTTGTTGACCATCTAAACAACTTATGTTGACTTATGACTTAAACTAGCACTATTTGAGCACTATTCACAAACTAAGGCACATATTTGTGACATTTTTGATTTCCCATCGATCTAGACTTCCTAATGTGATACTAAGTAGTACACATGTTGATTAAAGAGTAATGATGGACATTTATCCACTCAAAACTCATTTATAAGACAATTTTTCAGACATGTGCTTTAAGACTCCTTAAAGCACATTTTGTGTTTTAACTTGTTTTCAAGCTTGGTTTTCCTTAGTAATTGATTTAATATGTTCATTAACATATAAATAAGGTCTTGGTAAGCTTATTAGGTCTTAACCAAACATAACCCAAGCTTAGAGCACATTTTCGCCCATATTGGCTTTAAGGTATTTATTTGTGTTTTGTTTGGTTTAATTGTCTACCAAAGTTTCCTAAGGACTTAATTAGCCTTATTAAGTCATAATTTAATGTTATAAAGTCTTGGTAGGCTCTTTGAGTCCTAACCAAGTTCACTCCAAGCTTAGAGCATGTTTTTGCTCCAACTGTGTCTTAGTGCTTATTGTGTTTACTATGGTTTAAATTGTTCACTAATGTTTCTAAGGCACTTTTTAGCCTTTAAATATCATAGTTTAACCTTTAAACAACATATCAAGGTTTGGGGTATTTCAATCTACCCCCCTTAAAAGAACTTCGTCCTCGAAGTTCACATTTCCCACGCATCATTAGACTAGAATACGGGAATTACTTGCAAAATAAAACATCCATAACTAACATACTTTACATCACAACCTCGGAATTAACGGTCCGGGCAGCATATCCACATCCATACATAACATAACATAACATAACATAACATAACATAACATACTTACATGATAACCTCGGACTCAACGATCCGGGTATCTTAACAACATTAACACTTACATAACAACCCTCAGACTCTTAGGTCTGGGTAACATAACAACATTTAGACTCATAGATCTAGGTAACATAACAATTTTCGTAACTCAACCACATTAGGACTCAAGGTCAGAAATAATATTTATTACACATACCACACAACATGTCTTAGCATGTATATCAACCAAAAATACCTTTTTATATACACTGTGATCCCGCAGAACCCGGTCGCAACAGAAACCAAAAGTTGAAACAGTGTCTAGGAGTCAGAGTCAACTCTCACCTTTTCAGCAAGAACTAGTAAAAGAAAGGGAGTTCGGTCAAGATCTTTTGGGCCGTTGCATGGAGATGAAGAATACATGTGAGCCACTCTGGACAAGCCTCGCTCGCTTATGTAAGGTCGACATAATCTATGAAGCATTGTTTGAATCCGTCACTTACTGGGATCCAGTTGATCATTTGTACCGCTTTTTCCGAGAGGAGCTGGTGATACTGCCAGCGGAATTGGACGCCTTCATCAAGATAGAGCCTCACTAGAGAATGCCGATGATCCCCACAGAGCGGACTAGAACTCCGAAATTCGCAGCCGAGTTCTTAGAGGTAAGCCTAGAGGAGGTCGAGAACTTCGGGAATATGGGATTGAGCTTACCAGAACTGTTGGAACGTTTTAGCCGACCTTACCACTCACTTAAGACCAAGAGACGGGTATTAGACCTTTGCATCATGGGTTTGTTCTTATTCAGCAGAGAGACCTCAGAATAAATCCTCAGGTCATCTACTTACTACATGCGTTTGAAGAGGGATTGAGCGTCGGATCGGTGGCAGCCGCTGAATTCGTCCGGGCTTTGGATCATTGGAAAGAGACAAGAGCTGCAGCGGCCTTTTTCGTGGGGAGTCCCTTGTTGCTTCAGATTTGGCTTTTCGACCATTTGAATCTACTACCAATGGCACCTGTCTATGCACCAGTTAACATGGACACTTACATGATAAGGAGGAAGCGGAAGCGTAAGCCAGAAGATGGTTGGAGAGCTCGTTTCTGTGACACCCATTTGAATTTGAAGCGTTGGGCCATTAAAGATAATCGTTTTCACACATCTTTACACAAAACCGGGACGACCCCTTCCTTCTCTTTCACTCTCTCACCTTCTTTGAGTTACTTTCATATTGACACTTTTTCCTATATTCTATATTCCCCGCGTATCACAGAAGCAGAAAGTAAAGAGCTCTCCTCCAATCTTCCAACATTACTCGACTTTGGAAGAGAGACTCCAGGGGTAGGCTGGCTCGCGAGACCACAACCGAAACTTCACCAGAAACCATGGATCCGAGTCTGATCAACCCGACCGCCCCATAAATCACCCAAGTTGTCACTTCTGCCAGAGAGGCAAGCCCTCCGGAGTTAGCGGCAACATACAACACCCTGATGCTGGCACCCTCTATCGTTTGTGGGAACAATCCCAAAGGAATGAATCTCTGATGAGACAGACCATAGAGCATCTGGAGGAACAATTGTGAAAGGAAAGGATGAACAAGGGAAAGGACCCATACCTTACCGATCCCGACGATGATTATGTCGAAGAGACCCCAAGGATCACTTTTAATCAAAACCCTATTTTCAACACCACCGCACCACAACCTTTCACGGGAAAAGAACGTACCACCGTCCACCCCATAACGACAACGTTCCAAACAGCTGACCTACTTTCTGGAGCCCCCTTGCCACCACCAATCCTGACCACAACCACAACTGTTCCAACCACTTTCCCAAAATTACCACCATTTCTACCAACTAGGGCTGCCCCTCAAATTGCTAACATGAACCAGTCTAAACCACCTGAGACTTTCTACCCGAATTCACCTATCCCTGATCCGATCCAGATGAGACAATATCAGTACACCGCTCCAGGACACGCTGTCCGTTTCGAAGAAGATATTTCCCACACTCAGCTACTGCCATACCCATCAAGTCACCTAATCCATGGGTATCAACAACCTCAAACTCAACCCCCTCCTACTGAAAACCCCTCATCTAACATAGAGGACTGGAAGAAATATGTGAATGAAGAGCTGCTGGCTGAAGTGCGGCTAGGGGAACGAGCCAAGATGCTTGGCTTCCGCTATTTCAGCATGAAGCCGAGCTCTAAGCTTCCAGAAAATTTAAAACTCCCTGAAATCTCGAAATATGCTGGGAAAGGAGACCCCATACATCACCTTTCTCAATTTGATCAAGTAATGACAATGCATGGGTTGAATGATGAGATGAAAATTATATGCTTCCCTAGCTATCTAGAAGGATCTACACAAGCATGGGTTTCAAGGCTAGATCTCTTTGGAAAAAAATTGGAGGAAATTTATCAAGCCTTCGTCGAGCAGTACAACTACAATACCCATCTAGGGGCCACCCACAGAGACCTCGAGACCATGAGGCAGAGAAATAATGAGACAGTCATGGAATTCATCTATTGCTGGAGGGAGGTGGCTGGCCAAATGCTTGACCGCCCCACCGAAGATGAGCAGATAAGAATAATCATCTCATGTCTGGAGGGTCCAAACTTAGATCATCAAAAATCCCTTGGGATTTGCGACTTCAAGCATTTGAAAGCCGCTGCTACAGCAGCCGAAGAGCTGGCCCTCGCGGAAGATTAAAAGGATTAAACCTTCAAAGCTCCGCCCCTAAGAGCTCATATTACCAAAACCGTCAGAACCACAACAACAACAACAACCAACAACAACAACCATAACAATAAGTTTGTCCCAACACCTCCAGTGAATCAGGTGCAACCTAGAACCCTCACCGACTACCAACCCCCCACACCTCCAGTGTATCAGGCATAATCCTCCGGGACAACCCAGAACTATCGGGCGATGCCTCCTCCCCGACCCCACCGACAATACTCATCATTGGGGATGCCGTTGAATAAGGCGTACAAGAAGTTGAAAGAGAGTGGTTTCCTTCTGAAGCACCCAAATCCCAAACCAGGAATCACCCAACTTGGGCCCGATGCGAACAGCTTCTGTGAATACCATCTGATGAAGGGGCACAGTACGGAAAACTGTAGAGCATTGCGTCATGCTGTACAAGATCTAATTGATGCAGGAGAGGTGCAATTCCCCAACGCCAATCCAAGTACCCAAAATAATTCCTTCCCTCAGCATGTAAATATGATAAGGTTCAGAGAAAGGGAAGGAAGTCTGCCAGACCTTCGCAAAATTGTGAAAGCTGACGACATTGGGAGTACAACGGAAGTGACCCGACGGAATCCTTCCCCATTTGTCATACCCACACCGCTATTAGATACCTTCAAGGTTCCCCGTCCAGAGATTCATTTCGATATACTCCCCTTGATGAGGGAGTATTTGAATGAGAAAAACCGGGCTCAAAACACTGTCGACAAATTAAGGTATCAATGGAAAGTGCTAATCTTCTTCGAATATTGCATGGGTCGACCGATAGAAAGGAATTTGGAAACATTGCTGATATTAACTTCTGAGGCTAAAGGCCTCCACAAAAAAATGAAGGCACTAGAAGTTGTTGAGGCTTGGTGCGGCCAAAAAGTCCTTGAGAAGCAAAGAAAGAGAAACACTGTCATGTGCAACGTGATCATGATCACCGATGAAGATGAAAATCCACCAGCTATGACCTCTGTTAAAGTACCATTTCTGATAGCAGATGAGGAAAAACACAATGATGACCTTGAAAAAATCAATCACCTCACCCGCTCAGGAAAACACTACAAGCCAGCCGAGCTTGCCGAAGAGACCGTATCACTACCCCAGAAAGTCCACGATCTCACTTCGAGTGAATCGGAAAATACATTGGCTGGAGAAGAGGAACTGCTCAAGAAGTTGAAGAGTACGAGCATCCCCATCACAATCTGGTCCTTGTTGACCATGTCTGAGGAACACAAGAATGCGATGGCGAGACATCTTAAAATGGATAAAAAGCTAACGGTCAGTATGGACACCATTGTAGCCCACTTGACCCAAACCCCCGCTATGGCCATCACCTTCACGGATGAGGAGATCTCACGCAAGTCTGGATGAGCCTTCTTCATATCTGTGAAGGTTGAGGGTTTCAATGTTCCCAAGACACTCATCGATGATGGTGCTGCAGTGAATGTTTGCCCGCTGCGTGTTGCTCGACACATGGGGTATAATGATCTCAAACCTGTGGAGATGACTTTAAGCACATATGATAATAACACAGAAAAGTGTTGGGGATGATCACTCTGTCGATCCAAATCGAGGATGTCTCCTTCTCTGTCGAAGTGATGGTCATCGATATCTCTTCCACCTTCAACTTGTTGCTGGGCCGGAATTTCATTGACCAAATTAAGGGCGTGCCCTCAATGGTCCACCAAAAACTCAAATTTAAGCATGGAGGACAGATTGTGGAAGTGCTAGGAGAGGCAAGGACTGAATCTCAACTGTTTGAGATCAAAACACCAGGTCGACAAGAGCTAACCCTTGGCGGGTTCACAATGGCAAAACCGGCGCAACAGGTAAGTCAAACCTCTTCCATCTCTCCTCTCTACTTTGACCCTAGTATCTATAGCCCCGCATCGCAGCACATGATGTCTCGGATGGGCTACAAACAGGGGAATGGGTTAGGAAAGGAGTTGTAGGGCGTGGTAGAGCCACTAGTGCCATATGCTGGAGGTCGAGGAGCAGGCTTAGGATTCGCAGAAGAGCCAGGTATGATACTAACAGACGCACATGTGACTTCCGTAGACCTTTCCTTATCAGTTTATCTAGAACCGTACATATCTGTGAATTGTGATGAGCAGAGAGTGGTTCGGGCTCGGGAGCATCTAGAGACAAGGGAGTGGGAGAGCTGGTGGACCACTTTATTCTCCCTCAACTCATGCCTTAAGGACCATGACGGCAAGGAATGCGACCAAGGAATGCCCGAAAGAGTAGCAGAGAGTAGAGTCACGATCGAATCAGTCATCAAGGACCCCGCACCCTTGGTGGATGGTCATGGAGCATGTCTTGTCGTCTATCACAAGAAAGAGGAGCCGATTCTGCAGGAGCCTTACATAGTTAGTCTAGCTAGCAGTAGTGATGATAGTAATGGTGGTAGTAATAGCGATAGTATCAGTGATGGTAGCAATGACAGTTGTAATGAAGACATCGACAATACAAACATAATCGAAATAGGAGAAGGATCGTCACCATTTATTTTCACTTGTAAAAATGGTGGCAATTTTCTGTCAATCACCGACTTATCCAACTCCTCGTATATTAATGAAATTTCAGTTTATTCAGAAAATTTGTCTCCTTTGTCGCTTGATTCATTGCAAACTTATGAGGCCGAAGAAGAGGAATATGATGCAGAAAACATGCCTCCTACAGAACAGTGCTCCACCCACACCCAGATTGTGGAGGACACCGTGATTATAAACCTTGGTATATCAGATAGCCCTAAGACTCTACAGGTCGGCTTAAGTCTGAATGAAATAGAAAAACGAGATTTGACTTCCCTCTTAACTGAATATGTTGATGTTTTTGCCTGGAGTTATGCGGACATGCCTGGGATCGATCCCGACATTGTCCAACACTGAATACCACTGTATCCTAATGCCAAACCTAAAAAAAACAACGGTTAAGGAAAATGAAACCAGAGCAGCAACTGAAGGTGAAAGAAGAAGTCGAGAAACTGCTGCGTGTTGGCTTTATCCGGGTTGTCAATTACCCCAATTAGCTAGCCAATATCGTAGCAGTTCTGAAGAAAAACGGGAAAGTGCGAGTGTGCATTGACAACATCTGTTATCACAGGTCCTCCCCATACAGACCTCAGACCAATGGAGCAGTCGAAGCCGCCAACAAAGCGGTGAAAAGTGCACTATCGAAAATGGTTGAAACATATAGAGATTGGTCAGAAAAGCTGCATTATGCTTTTTGGGGTTATCGAACTACTGTCAGAACTGCAACCGGAGCCACCCAGTACTCTTTAGTCTACGGGACATAATGTGTTTTTCCAATTGAACTCGGGATCCTAACCCTTCGAGTCACAAATGAATTGAAAATTGCTGAAAGCGACTGGCTACAGCAACGTTATGACAACCTAGCCCTTCTAGATGAAAAACGCCTACTGGCATTATACCATATTCAGGGTTACCAAAAGAGAATGGCTAGAGCGTTCAATAAAAGGGTCAAAGAACGGAACATCCAAGTTGGTGATCTTGTTCAGAAAGAGTTGAGAAAAGATCTGCCAGACCCGCGAGGGAAATTCAAGCCGAACTGGGTGGGCCCTTATCTGGTGAAAGAGATAACCCCTCATAGTGCAGTATTACTGACAGATTTGGACGGAGAAGAATTCCAAAGCCTTGTCAATCTCGACCGGTTGAAACGATATTATGTCTGAACCGTCACAAAAATCCAAAAAAAAAAATGCATCCATGTATATTAAAAAAAAGGAGGGGCATCCACACGAAAGTTATCATTACCATCGGCATTAGGTTTAGTTTAATCGTATTTGCATTTGCATATCCCCCGTCTCGAGGTGCGTCTTGATCATTAATTCTAGAAAGTCACCAAAGTCATCAAAGGCCTCCGAACTCTTGTATCATTTTTCTCGAAGAGGTCTTGAAAGGATCTCCAACCTCCCGTGAGAGTCAAGTGCATGAGAGAAACACAGAGCAGGCAAAACCCAGAGCGCTTGACGCATTTAGATTTCGAAACACCATGCGAGGATCCCCCACTACAGAACCAAATATTGATGAGAAAAGCGCGTTACCATTCATGTCAAAATTAGGGAATAGTAGAGGAAACAAATATCAGTCAATAGGGATGACGAGGCACCTAGGATCAAAGAAAACCTCCACAAGGCCAAAAAGCCTTATCGACCCTGAAAATGATCCCTTAGCGAACCCTGCTGGGCCTTTCGTTGAAAACCTTTTTTCCAAAATAGCTCCACGATATATCAGTCCACATCTCACAACAATTCACCCTTGCAAAAGAGGATAAAGAGAGCCGGAGCCATGGTTCCTTCCCTACCATTCAAAGTACGGGCGAAAGCTTGAAAGAGATACCCAAAGAGGATGAAAATGAGAGGAATGAAACACAAAATCCTCTAGAGAGTAAGGAGAGGAAATGAAAGCCCCACATTGCGTGAAACATCCCCACTTGAGGAATAGATAAGAACGAGAATGCCAAACACAAAGAGATGCAAATAGACTACTCAAATAAAGTAACAAATCAAAATGAGAACACATAATAATCCGCACAAATGCGAAAGGAGTCTAAAATCACTCCATCCATGGCAAAGGTGAACCATATCCTCCGTTGCACAAAAGCTCCACAATTCTCAAACGAATCCTCCAGTCCCATGTGACATACCCTGCAACCCCGTTACAACCCACTGAAAGACCTCTGACCTAGAGACGAGGATTGATTGATTCGAAGAGTACCAAATTTGAAATATGAACGGCAGCAACGCGTCATTCCTTGACAATACAATCGTGCACGAACGAGCGATAGAGAGGTCAGGGAACAGAAGAAAAAACGAGTGTTGTTCACCCTGATTAAAGAAAGACTAACTGCCCTTGAGAAAGGAAACAGGACGGTATAAGAGATCCCAAAAGACCCCTCTTGGGAAATTTATCAAGAGAGAAGTGACCTAGAGATGACTAACTTTGACTTGATTGGGCTCACTTCAAAATGACCATATCCCATTGCATTCAATCATGTCCAACCCTAAAAAAATTCATGTAGGAATAGATTTGCATTCAACTCATTTTCATTGGTTCAGACATAATGTCGTCGCACAACAGCAACAGAGATAGCACCATAACATCCTGCTTTTTGCATCTACCAGTTTAAGGGCAAGCCCGATTGAACAGCTGCCCCATCAGAAATTTTTCCGTCTTTTGAAAACTACCCGTCCGACCCAGAGCTAAACCGACCGACCCAAACCCCCTGGGTCGGTCCATTATAGAACCAATTTTCTACGTTAAATTTTTGCCCGACCGACCCAAAATCCTCTAGGTCGGTCCAGTCCAGAGACATTCTGGCGGGCTTAACTTGGTCCGACCGACCCAAAACTGGGTCGGACCCTGGGTCGGTCCTCTATAGATTTTTCTCTTAAATTGTTCTTTCAACTCCAATCTCTTCCACAAGTGTCCTAATAGGTCTAACACCATCTTGGCACATTAAACCCACCTCATAACATCCAACAAGCCCATTAAAACAACTTCCAAAAATCTTCTCAATCACTTACTCAATTCTTACCAAACACTCCCAACACTTAGCACTTATTTTTTTCCTACTTCTCTAACACATAATCCACCTAGAACTTTCACTAACCAAATGCTCCCTCCTTAAGAACTTGACCACACCATGTACACCACTTTCCACCCTTATTGCATTTACCAAACCTTCCTTAGATTCTATGTTCTAGTTCTCACCTACACCATTTCAGAGTTTCACACCTTATTCCCATCAAACTTGTACAAGTTTCTTAACTCCTTTTATCAAGGTCTTGGTGCCTAAAATTCACCATTGCAACCCCTAGTTCCTCCTAGACATACCTAAGTCACCCTAGTTCACTAGAACATCTTGAACTCACTCTGTTTCATCAAAACAACTCCTAAAGTTTCTTAACACTTCCTTAGTCATAAAATCTCCTTAACACATCTTAAACACTTAGGTTCTTCACTAAATTTTTCCATGGGTTCTCTAGTATATTGTTACACCAAAACATTTAGTTTTTCACCATCAAATAGCTATCAACATTCAAACTCTCATCAAACCTCCTTAGCACACATCATACACCAAAACTACACTACATCATCATATAGTGTAATAACTTAAAATGCTTGGCACTTAGGCCCTTAAATGACAATAATCTTAACCACTGAATTTCCACATATATTTGGCTTTGACCTCCGAATACACACAACAAGGCTCCCATTGAAATAAAATGCTTCTTGTAATTCATTCCAACATTGTTTAACTATCTTTTTTCTCATTAGCTCCTTAGTCACAAGTTCTCAATATAGTAGCATTCTTTCTCCTAAGTTTATATACCTTTTTCCATTGTAAACTCTAAGCTAAACCAGTTACTTATCCATATCCCATCCCTTAATGCATTAAAACATCTTAAGGTAAGCAATTTACCTTGTTCTTTCACAAGCTCCATAAACTTTTCTCCTTAGGTTTTCCTTGAACAATCTCGATCACCAACCAAGTTCTTCTTGCCAATGTTCTAACCAATATTAAATGACTCCAATGAGTACTAAACAACACACTAACCTATGGAATAAAACCTAGGTTAAAAATGTGTTTTAAGGTATTAAATTGATTGTTTTACCTTGGTTTCTCAAGACAAGCTTGGATATGAGTAAAGAAGGACCTCCTCTATCCTTTGGAGAGTAGAAAACAAGCTAGAACAAGGCATAAAAATGGAGCCCCATGAGTATAGATTTTCGGTTATGTGAAGAAATGGTGGGAACCTGATTTTTCTTACATATTCTTTACCTTAAGAGAATGGAGAAGCCAATGGAGTCTCCAAGCTTGAGTTTCCTCCTCTAATGGCGGTTTGCCTTGGCTCCAAAATGAGGCTCTTGAAGTTTTGAAAAGATAGGAAGAAGGAGCTTGAGCTAACTATGAAGAATATGTGTTTTGTTTTGGTTTTGGAGCTAAAATGAGTAAGTAATGGTCAATAGGAGATGGAGCTAGCATGGAGCTGCTTGTTTACGTGAGGAAGAAGGGAGAGAGCAAGAGAAACCGATGGAAAAGATGAAGAATGAAGAAAGGAGGAGAGAGGGAAGATAAAAGAGATATTTGTTTTCTAAAAGCAAATAGTGACTTATACTTTTCCCTCTTATTTTATAAGTTAAATTGCTCACATGGTGACTCATCCTCCCTTAGAAAACCGCCCCCCTATTAATTAAGGCAAGTCATGGTCTTGTTTGACCAACTAACTAAACTCAATTGACTAAAGACTAAACTATGCACTATTTAATTACTATTCACAAACTAGTGCACATAATTGTGAAATTTTTTATTTCCCATTGATTTAGACTTCCTAATGTGATACTAATTAGTACACATGTTAATTAAATAGTAATGATGGACATTTAGCCACTCAAAACCCATTTACAAGACAATTTTTCAAAAATGTGCTTTAAGACTCCTTAAAGCACATTTTGTGTTTTAACTTGTTTTCAAGCTTGGTTTTCTTTGGTAATTGGTTTAAAATTACCATTAGGATATTACTAAGGTCTAAGAATGATATTTGGGTGCTCACCCAAGTCTCTCTAAGCTTAGAGCACGTTTTTGCTTAAACTGCTCTTTTGGTGTTTCCTTATGTTTTCTTTGATTAAATATGTTTCTTAATGTTTCCAAGGCATTATTTAGCCTTCTTATATCTTAGTTTATCACTTAAACACCATATCTAAATTTGGGGTATTTCAATCTACCCCCCTTAAAAGAACTTTGTCCCCAAAGTTCACACGTGTAATAAATCATTCACGGTACTCAATTTCTTAATCTTAATACCACATCTTATATTCTCATTCACACATCTCAAGACTCAAAGGTCAATCACCAAGACAATACATAAGTATTATACATATCTCAAACTTATCATCAAAGTGTAGCAACTTACACAAAATCACATCTTACACAACCAAACAAACGACAAACATGTTTGTTTCCTAACTCAAAAGCGAGGAAGCTCTACCCCCCTTAAAAAGGGGTACGCCCCGTACCCTATACAGACGATCTAGTAAGTAAACAACGAAGGGTACTTCGATCTCATCTTATCCTCTAATTCCCGCGTGGCCTCTTCGACATCCTGGTTAGACCAGAGAACCTTCACCAGTCGCACTGACTTATGGCGAATGTCCCTAGTCTTACTATCCAAGATTCTCTGAGGAGTCTCCACGGATCTCATATTCCGTTTTAACGTCAACCTGTCAGGTTCTAACACATGGGAGGGGTGGTGCATGTATTTCTTTAGCTGTGAAACAAGAAAAACATCATGCACTATACCCAGTTCAGCAGGTAAATTCAACCTGTAAGCAACTGGGCCCACCCGCTCCGTAATCTCATAAGGACCAACAAACTTCGGGCTCAATTTGCCCTTCTGCCCAAATCTGAATACACCCTTCATCGGTGATACCCGCAGAAATACCCGGTCGCCCACTGCGAATCCTGGTCTCGTCGTCAAACATCAGCATACGACTTCTGCCTATCTTGAGCAGCTTTCATATTCTCCCTGATTTGCTGAACTTCAGCCTTAACTTGTTCTAAATATTCTGGTCCTATAATGACCGTCTCACTCGACTCATCCTAGCAGAGCGGTGTGCGACATGGTCTACCGTACAACGCTTGAAAGGGTGCCATCTTGATCGAAGCGTGATAGCTGTTGTTGTATGAAAACTCGATCAGATGTAATTTGTCAATCCAACTGCCCTGGAAGTCTAAAGCACATGCCCTCAGCATGTCCTCGAGTGTCTGAATCGTACGCTCAGTCTGACCATCTGTCTGAGGATGGAACGCGGTACTCAGCTTCACTTCTGTACCCAACGCTTCTCTAGTAGCTCTCCAGTACCTCGAAAGGAATCTGGTATCTCTATCCGACACTATGGTCTTTGGTATCCCATGATGTCTCATGATTTCTTTCTCAAACAACTCAGCTAATTTGGTCACCTTCCAAGTATCCTTCATCGGTATGAATCGGGCTACTTTGGTAAGGCGATCCACCACCACCCATATCATGTTGAGACATCCCCTCGCAGGTGGAAGTCCAACTACGAAGTCCATGGAGATATCATGAAACATCCACTCCGGAACTGGCATCGACTGTACCATTCCGCCCGGTCGTCGGTGCTCGAATTTCACCTTCTGGCATGTGAGACACCTCAAGATGAACTCGGTAACATCTGTCTTCATTCCCAACCACTAGAAGTATCTCTTCATGTCTTTATACATCTTAGAGGCTCCCGGATGGATGGAAACTGAAGAACAGTGTGATTCTCTAAGTATACGGTCTTTCAGATCCGTGTTGCCCCGTGGTATGCATAACCGGCCCTTAAGTCTGATCAGATCATCGTCGTGAAGTCTGAAGTCATATTTCTAACTCTCAAAGGTACCGTCTGTCAGCTTCTGTCTGACCTCTCTCATATACTCATCTGCCCTCTGAGCCTCTCGCACCTCATCAACCAAGCTTGAGAAAGAGACTAGCGAATGGAGTGAGTGTGCTCGACGGCTCAGGGCGTCCGCTACAACATTGGCCTTCCCTTCTTTGTATTGGAGGTCAATGTCATAGTCTTTCAGAAACTCTAACCATCTCCTTTGTCTGAGATTCAACTCATTCTGAGTGAATATATATTTCAAGCTCTTGTGATTGGTGTAGATCGTCACACTAACCCCGTATAAGTAATGGCGCCATATCTTCAATGCGAAGACTACAACTCCCAGCTCTAAATCATGTGTGGGGTAGTTCTCCTCATGTTTCTTCAACTGGCGTGAGGCATATGCTACCACCTTGCCATGTTGCATGAGCACGCAACCCAGCCCTCTGCCAGATGCATCACAGTAAACCTCAAAGCCCTCCGTACCGTCTGGAATGGTCAGAACCGGTGCAGTGGTCAGTGAGTCTTTCAAACTCTGGAATGATCTCTCACAGTCAGCCGTGCATACGAACGGTGCATCTTTCTTCATCAGACTAGTCATCGGCTTTGCGACCTTGCTGAAATCTTTAACAAACCTCCGGTAGTAACCTGCCAGACCGAGAAAGCTCCGGATGTCGCAGTCTTCGGTCTTGGCCAAGTACGCACGGCATCAATTTTTGCTGGATCCACCGAATCCCAGCATCTGAGACTACCCAGGAAAGAGACCTGGTCAAGCCAAAACTCACACTTGGAGAACTTAGCATATAGCTGGTTCTCCCTCAATATGTAACACCCCGTCCTAAGCCAATCGTGCTTATCGCAACTTAACAAATAATACATAAACGTCGCAGCGGAAATAAACTATCACCAGGACCTTGCCACGGTCTAATCAACATGAAATACCGTTACTTAAATATTACAACCGTATATCCATAATACATACACCAACCGAGTTTAAGTATCTCCAAACCACACAATATTTCTCAAGTTCAACTAACACAGACGGGTGCACAGGCGCTACCGTACTCAAAATAAAGTCCCACCTAGGGCTACCCCTCCTACTCTCGTGGTGTGACTTCATGGGCCGCTTACCTGCAAGTGTAAAAACAGCCCCCAAAGGGGGTCAGCACAAATGCTGGTACGACCCTCCCGTGGCCCCCAAGCTAACGGGGCTACGACCACTAATTGTCGATAGCATGGAAGTTGATTAGCATCACAATCATAATATGAAATGCAATAAACAACAAACCAATGAACATAAATAGCTATATGCAAATGAACGACTCAGGCGTTCCCTTAATAAGTGAGTTAGTTATTAACTCCTTAAGTCCACAATCTCCTTAGCCTCATAATTGCCAACCGTTCCACTATTAGATTGGTTAGCCCTTAATTGGTTGCCTATTTTTGTAGGGCTTGGTTAACCCTAGCCAGTAGCAGTGCACTATCCAGCAATAAGCAACCTTTCTTAATTTGTTGAGGATGTAGGCTTGATCCCCCCACGCCATCCTTAATGTGCCTCCCACCTCAAACAGTAGTCTGGGTAGTCGGGTCGGTTCGTTGACCCTAGGCGACGAGTCTGAGGACAAGTCTTATTCGGAAGTCGGATCTGATTCAGATACCGACCTCCCCCAATACACATGTGCCGGTACCATTCCGGATTCCTCACTCCCACCCCAAGTTACGGTTAGTGAAAGTCTTAAATACCATGTGTTAGTTAAACCTTGACGGGTATTAACCAACAATCACCAACGTACAAATCCTCTCCTTAACTAAATAAGTATCAAGCTTAGTTAGTAGCTATCCTTAAGCCTCGTGGGTTAGTGTAAAGAAAACACATACACAACGAGAACATTAATATCCGGTTGCATGCTTTATCTTTTCTTAGTCATATCAAACAAACAGGTAGCACACAAGCCGAGGGACACCTCGTTAGCAAGCAGGTCACAAAAAAGACTGTACCGTTCACCGTCGGCGATCGTTTGGTTTATCTCCTTCTGAGTCCCAATTCACAAGTCCTAAAACATTCATTCAGTTTTAGGTTATTATTCAATTCAACCTAATACAATTACTTAACCTCCCTAGACAACAACATTTACCCATTGTTTTTCACTAAGCCCTTATGGTTTTTAACTCAACTTCTAAGTGCATCTTTTTCGTCATTATCTATTACACTTGTTCACCCACTTAGTAGCCATTACTCCCACCAAACATGCCCTTAATAACTTTATAACATCAATACTTAATCATCCCCACCATTTCCTAACATTTTCCAAGCTTAAACATGATTTTTAGAGTGGTCCGGGACTTGGTCCTTACCTTAAGTCCCGGACCAACACTTGGTTAAACTCTCGGCTGATTTTATGTTGTGGTCCGGGACTTTGTATGGGACCTAAGTCCCGGACCAATACAAGCTAAAATCCTCGGGGGTAAATTAGGGGGTGGCCCGGGACTTCTTACAAGACTTAAGTCCCGGACCCTATGGTTGAAGCAACTCTCGGCCTGAATTTTAGGTTGGTCCGGGACTTCACCCTGGACTTAAGTCCCGGACCAGCTACAGATTTCTTCCTTTTGCATTGTTCTAAGTTTTGTTACACTTGTTCTCTTCATCCATAAATCACCCAAACTTCACACATGATCTTAGGCATATTCTAATACCAAAATAACATCCTAAACTTGTCCAACTCCTTCTCTAACCTTATAACCCAATTCCTCACATAATCTCTTAACACTTGTAATATTTTCCTTAGGTTTTCTAAGTGGTGTTTCATACCTATCATAACCACTATGCCAAAATGCTTCCTCACCACTATAACATCATCTCCCAAGCATCTTTCACCACCTAAAATTCCTTTATCCACTACTTAAAGTTCCTACACAAATTTATGCCTCCTTCTCCCAAGACTTAGGACTTATTTTCCCTACATTTCTATCATGCAATTTCACCTAGAATTTTCACTAACCAAATGCTCCCTCCTTAAGAACTTGACTACTCCATATACACTATTTTCAACCCTTATTGCATTTATCAAACTTTCTTAGATTTTAAACTCTAGTTCTAACCCAAACCATTTCAAAGTCTTACACCTTATCCCCATCAAACTTGCACAAGTTTTCTAACTTCTTTTATCAAGGTCTTGGTGCCTAAAATTCACCATTTTAACCCCTAGTTCCTCCTAGACATACCTAAGTCACCCTAGTTCACTAGAACATTTTGAACTCATTCTTTTTCATCAAAACAACTCCTAAAGTTTCTTAACACTTCCTTGGTCATGAAATCTCCCTAACACACCTTAAACACTTAGATTCTTCGCTAAATTTTGACATGGGTTCTCTAGTATATTGTTACACCTAAACACTTGGTTTTTCACCATCAAACAACCAAGATCACTCAAGTTCTCATTACTTCATCTTAGCACACAATTTAAACCAAAACCACACCACATCATCATATAGTGTATAAACTTAAAATGCTTGGCACTTAGGCCCTTAAATGACAATAATCTTAAGCACTGAATTTCCATATATATTTGCCTTTGACCTGCGAATACACACAACAAGGCTCCCATTGAAATAAAATGCTTCTTGTAATTCATCTCAACGTTGTTTAACTATCTCTTTTCTCATTGGCTCCTTAGTCACAAATTCTCATACATAGTCATTGTTTCTCCTAGGTTATATATATCCCTTTTCTAATGTAAACCCTAAGCTACACTCATCATATACCTAAATCACATCGCTTAACGCATTAAACACCTTAAGGTAAGACATTTACCTTGTTCTTTTTCAAGCTTCACAAACTTTCTCCCTTAGGTTTTTCTTTGCTCAATCTCGGTCACCAAATCAAGTTCTCCTTGCCAATGTTCCAACCAACATTCAATGACTCCAATGATTACTAAACAACATACTAACCTTAAGGAATAAAACCTAGGTTAAAAATGTGTTTTAAGGTATTAAATTGATTGTTTTACCTTGGTTTCTCAAGACAAGCTTGGATATGAATCAAGAAGGACCTCCTCTTGCCCTTGAAAGATAGGAAACAAGCTAGAACAAGGCATAAAAATGGAACCCCATGAGTATAGATTTTCGGTTATGGAGAGAAAATGATGGAAACCTAGATTTTCTTACATATTCATTACCTTAAGAGAATGGAGAAGCTAATGGAGTCTCCAAGCTTGAGTTTCCCCCTCTAATGGCAGTTTTCCTTGGCACCAAAATGGAGCTCTAGAAGTTTTGGAAAGATAGAAAGGAAGAGCTTGAGCTAACTAAGAAGATTATGTAATTTGTTTTGGTTTTGGAGCTAAAATGAGTAAGTAGTAATCAAAGGAAGATGGAGCTAGCATGGAGGTTGTTCTTCACGTTGGAGAAGAAGAGAGGAGCAGCACAAAACCGGTGGGAACAAGAGAGAATGAAGAGGTGAGGAGAGAGGTAAGTAAAGGTGGGATATTTATGTTAAAGGTGAATAGTGAATTTACTTACTTTTGCTTTATTCTTTACTTAGCTAGATAAGTGTGGTGAGTCACACTTAATAACCGACCCCCTTGGTCAAATAGGCTGTATTGTGGTCTTTGTTGACCATTTAGTTGACTTATCTTGACTAATGTCTTAAACTAGCACTATTTGGTTACTATTCACTAAACAAGACACATAATTGTGAAATTTTTGATTTCCCATTGATTTAGACTTCCTAATGTGATACTAATTAGTACACATGTTAACTAAAGAGTAATGATGGACATTTAGCCACTCAAAACCCATTTACAAGACAATTTTTCAAAAATGTGCTTTAAGACTCCTTAAAGCACATTTTGTGTTTTAACTTGTTTTCAAGCTTGGTTTTCTTTGGTAATTGGTTTAAAATGACCCTTAGGATATTACTAAGGTCTAAGAATGATATTTGGGTGCTCACCCAAGTCTCTCCAAGCTTAGAGCACGTTTTTGCTTAAACTGCTCTTTTGGTGTTTCCTTATGTTTTCTTTGATCAAAATGGTTTCTTAATGTTTCTAAGGCATTATTTAGCCTTCTTATATCTTATTTAATCACTTAAACACCATATCCAAGTTTGGGTTATTTCACAATATCTCCAATACTCTCCTCAAGTGATCCTCGTGCTTAGTCTTTGATTTCGAGTATATCAAAATATCATCAATAAACACCACAACCGACTTGTCCAGCTGCTCCCGGAACAAGCGGTTCTTCAGGTCCATAAACTTCTCCAGTGCGTTCGACAAACCGAACGGCATCACTGTAAACTCATAGTGGTCGTATCGTGTCCGGAATGCCGTCTTCTCAATATCTTCCTCCTTAATGGCTATGTGATGATACCTCAATCTGAGATCAATCTTGGAAAACACAGATGCTCCCTTTAACTGATCGAACAGATCGTCAATGCGGGGTAGTGGATACTTATTCTTCACTGTCACTGCATTCAACTCTCTGTAGTCGATGCAGAGGCGGAGACTACCATCATTCTTCTTCACGAAGAGAACTGGCGCTCCCCATGGTGATACACTTGGTCTGATGAATCCCTTGTCTAACAAATCTTTCAACTGATCCTTTAACTCATTCATTTCTGTCGGAGCCATACGGTATGGTGCCTTGGCTATCGGTTCGGTACCAGGTAGTAGCTCGATGGTGAACTCTACCTCCCGAGTGGGTGGCATGCCGGGCAGTTCCCGTGGAAATAGGTCGGGGAACTCTGACACTACCGGTAAGTCGGGGTCGAACTCGGGGTCTCTCTCTATGTCTTGTACATAGCAGAGGTACACTTCTTCCTTTCTCCTCAACTCCTTATACATTGTCATAGCGGTGATGATCTTAGTCGAAGGCTCTCGGGGCCTCTGGCGGTATGATATAGTTACCCCAGATGGACTCCTGAGCAGGAGTCGATGCTCGGCACAGAGAATACGTCCCTTGTGCCGCTCCAACCAATTCATCCGGAAAATAACATCAAATCCCAACTCTTTGAACTCAATAAAACTAACTCAAAAGTCCTCCCCCTTAATTCTGACTATGGCTCCTCGGTAGTAGAGACTGCAACGAATCTTCTCCTTAGATGGGAGCGTAACCGTGAAGTCGGGTAGCTCATCAGCGTCTAGCCCCAACCTTCTCGCAAAAGATGTCGAGACAAAGGTATGCGAGGCCCCTGAGTCGAAGAGAACCGATGCCTCAATTCCATTGACCGGAAAGGTGCCGGTGAGGATAGTACCGCTTGCGCCGGCCTGTGCCTCTGTAAGTATGCTTAATGCACCTTCCGTACCGAGTCCATAACCTAATTGTATTTCACAAGCTTTCATGAGTAATGATGGTATAACAAGAGTCGTAACAAATTATATGAACAACACAGTCATTTTATTAATAACCATCTTGTTTACATCATGTGCTCCTTTCTTACATCTCATTCCTTATCTATTACTCAAACGTTACATGGCTAATATTGTCTAAAGGTTAGGTTTAATCTCCCTGGTCTCATATGTGTTGCATTGATTACTGCTGACGGTGTTGTATTCAGCTTGATTCTCTTAATCCCATGGTATAACATTCTTGATTCTCCTCCCATAACTAATACATCCCCTAACTTAAGTAATAACTTGTTAGCACAGTCCGCACGCTTCTGCTCGCCGTACAAGAATTCAGCGTCATCTCCAATGGACCAAGACACTACGGGTATCCCTTGTTCGAGAGACTCCGTTGTCTCGTCCTTGTCCTGATGTAGTCCAAGTCGCCCATCTTCCTCATAGAAGTTTACAATACAGATGTCCGCTTGTATGTCTGGAATCGGGTCAGCTTCCAACTGCTGAGCGATCTCCACGACTTGTGTGACAACCGGATGGAACTCTTCAGGTATTCCCGGTGGTGAGACTCCATCTTGCATCCTCGTGGTTTGGTAGGTCTTGGCATACGGATTCCAATCCTTGCCTAAGCTCATCATCTTTGATTTCATCCTGGCCCCTCCTGGGTACTCCGGTGTATAAAAACCTCCCGGTCCCGCTCCTAATTGATTGCATCTTCTGATGATGGCTATTTGTGCCTCGGGTGTGAGGTATCCCCTTAATAAAATCATACCTGGGCGGATAACCTGACATTGTTCGGTTGGAAAGTCTTGGGTCTCCATGTCGGTGTCTTCCGGGTTAGGTGTTGAAGGCATTGGATAGCAGATGTTGAAGCTTCCTTACGTGGTAACAGGTCATATCTTACTTAAGTTCTAATCTTATCTCATTCTCACTTAACTCAATTATTCACCAAGCATGCATGAAATGCGGTAAGCAGGTAATTTCGTTAATAAATGGTTATAGCGGTACCTGGCCTCGATGGGGTTTGGCCTCATTGTCCCGGTCCACCATGTGCAATGTGGGTCCCGACTTCTGGACCACTCTTGAGTTCTTGTTTGCAGCTTGGTTCGCCCCCTTCTGACCGTCAGAACCAGCTCCCTGATCGGTCTTGCCCTTGCCCTTCATCTCGGGCCTATAGGCTCTGCTCTCGGGGTTCCGGAAGCACTCGTATGCCCGGTGCCCGTACACCCCACAATAGTTACACTCCGTTTTGTTCCCCTTACAATCGAGCCCGGGGTGGTCCTTGTGACACAACTGACAGATGTAGCGTCGCTGGTAGCCACCACCGGCTCCCTTACTAGTCTCAGTTCCTAATCGCACTAGATATCAGTACTTATGTCTCAACAGTTACTTAACAATTCTCATTTTACTTAATGGTGTCTTCTTACCCTTTGGCGCCCTAGAGCGTAGGGGCTTTGCGGCATATGCATAAGTCAGTTTCAATGGCTCTTCAGTAGCCTTCTTCATCACTTCCTTCCCTTTTTGGTTCTGATGCTTCTGGGCCTGAGGCTGATACTTTTGTTTCTTGTACCCACCTTGCCCTTGGTTCTCCGTGCTCTTATCGGCACTCTTCCTCTTAGCATTTTCTTCGTCCCTCAACTGGACGGTTATCTCAACCTTAGCAGCGGCATGATAGCACTTCTGCTTTCCAAAGTATTAGTTCAACTTATTTCTGACAATCTAAATTTTACTCATTTACTTACTCTTATCTCAACCATTCTCATTACCTGCAAGGTAGTATAGCTCCTCGGCCCCATGCCGTAGCGGAGTCGATGGCTAAGCCCGCCATAGAAGCAGTCCACTAGTATCTGGTCTGAGTATCCTAGACCTGGCAGAAGACGAAGCAAGGCGGTAAACTCCGAGTAATACTCGTCTACCGTCATCTTGTCCGTCTGCTTGAGCGCATCCAATTGTAGGGG
Source organism: Limonium bicolor (assembly GCA_023374045.1). Lineage (NCBI taxonomy): Eukaryota > Viridiplantae > Streptophyta > Magnoliopsida > Caryophyllales > Plumbaginaceae > Limonium > Limonium bicolor. The sequence continues at coordinate 102,161,475 of CM041781.1, read as the reverse complement.
CTTCTTCGTCTGGACATGAGCAGGATAGTACTTTGCTCGTAGCAATGCTGTGTACTGGTCCCAGCCGAAGTCTGGATTGGCCACATGCTCGGCCCTCACCAGCTTCCACCAATCGCCTGCTGCCCCCGTCAGGTAGAACGCAGCTAGATGCACCTTGATCCCAGCAGGGACGTCAAGGGTCTCGAAGGCGGTCTCCAGCTCGGAGATGTACGCCTCAAGCTTAGCGGGATCTGTCTCCTCCTTAAAGTGTGCGGGTCAAAGGTCGGCCAGACTCTTCACCCAATTCGGTTCCCGGGGCTGTGGCGGTGGAGGTGGTGCACCCACACCAGGCTGATAGCCCATGTGCCCTAAAGCGGCAGCTACGATCCCTGCGATCGTCTGCCCTCCCGGTATCTCTGAAGCATCTTCGCCTCTTACCATGGCTCTCGGCCCTTCCTTCCTCATCTGCAATCACAACTCACATTAAATTCGTATCCACCACTGTTTCGGTTAACGAATTTATAACGTCCGTAGACGGTAAAGACGATCCACACTTAATAGTGGTCATCTAACTCTACTCACTTAAACTTCTCACACCCTTAACCCATTACTTATGTCTTAACTCATAACCTAACTCGGTGGTTACTTATGTCCAGTATTTCTTGATCAGAGCGTAACTACGTTCTGATACCACTTTTTGTAACACCCCGTCCAAAGCCATTCATGGATATCGCAAAACTTAACAACTTAAACTCAAACGTCGCACCGGATATAAAAAACACCGGGACCTTGCCACGGTCTGATCATTAGAATATACCGAACCTTACCGATTTACAACACTTTCCAAAAATACACAACCGACCAAAATACCACCAACCAAAATACCACCAACCAACCGAGTTTAAGTATCTAAGTCATAGGCACAAACTTACATCAGTTTAAATATAAACAGACAGGCGCACATGCGCAACCCGTGCTCAAAAATAAGTAACCCATCCTAAGTCTAACCGCTCCTACTCTCGTGGTGTGACTTCATGGGCCTCTTACCTGCAAGTGTAAAAACAGCCCCCAAAGGGGGTCAGCACGGATACTGGTACGCCCTCTCATGGCCCCCAAGCTAACGGGGCTACGACGACTAATTGTCGATAGCATGGAAATTGATTAGATACACAATCATAATATGAAGTGCAATAAACAACCATCCACAGATGAACATACATAGTTCACACACAAATGAACGACTCAAGCGTTCCCTTACCAAGTGGGTTAGTAACCACCTCCTTAGACCTGATTCCACTTAACCTCAGTTCACCTTAACTTACCTCAGTCTTATCCTTATCTTCATCTTAGTATACAAACCGTTTCTAGAATGGAAATGGTTGTATCTTATCTTAAACTTAGGATTTAGGTGATCCTACCGCACCATCTTCATGCCACCTACCTTGGACGGGAGTCCAGTGTAGCTGAGCCGGCAACCGACCCTAGGCAACAACTCCGAAGACAAGTCTGAAGACAAGTCCTTAAGCGGAGGACGGATCTGATTCAGATACCGACCCCCTTTCCTTAGCATGCATGACCGGAGTCAGTCCCGGGTTCCTCACTACCCCCTTAAGTTCCAGTTAGTGAAAATCTTACAAACCATGTGTTAGTTAAACCTTAACGAGTATTAACCAACAGATACCACTACTTAACTCCTTTTCTTAACTCAATAAGTACTAAACTTAGTTAAAAACAATCTCAGGTCTCGTGGGTTAGTGTAAAGAAAACACATTCACAACGAGAACAAGTATAACTGGTTGCATGCTTTATCTTATCTTAGTCATAACAAATAAACAGATAGCACACAAGCCGAGGGACACCTCGTTAGCAAGCAGGTCACAAGAAAGACTGTACCGTTCACCGTCGTTTGTCCCGTTGTTTAATTCTTCACCGGTTCCAAACTTTCAAACCCTAAAATGTTCACCCAACATAGATTATTAATATTTACACTTTACCTAACTTATTTAACTTACTTAGCCCCCAACTAATACCTCATAAGGTTATTCTTGATCTTACATCTTAACCTTAAACATGTAAGTTTATACTTAACTTAATCCCCCAGATCTTTAGGTTTCTAATCATCTTTTCCCTCTTAATGGTGTACCATTAGTACCATTAGACATCCTTAAAATTTCTTTCTTTTTTTAAAGTGTTAAGGGTCGACCGACCCACCGACCGACCCAACTCCTGGGTCGGTCCGTCCCAGTAATTTTCCTGGTTCGAACAATTCTCTTAGACCATCCCACGACCGACCTAACTTTATGGGTCGGTCCATCTCAGAAATTTTTCCGTCTTTTGAAAACTACCCGTCCGACCCAGAGCTAAACCGACCGACCCAAACCCCCTGGGTCGGTCCATTACAGAACCAATTTTCTACGTTAAATTTTTGCCCGACCGACCCAAAGCTAAGCCGACCGACCCAAATCCTCTGGGTCGGTCCAGTCCAGAGACATTCTAGCTGGCTTAACTTGGTCCGACCGACCCAAAACTGAGTCGGACCCTAGGTCGGTGCTCTACAGATTTTTCTCTTAAATTGTTCTTTCAACTCCAATCTCTTCCACAAGTGTCCTAATAGGTCTAACGCCATCTTGGCACATTAAACCCACCGCATAACATCCAACAAGCCCATTAAAACAACTTCCAAAGATCTTCTTAATCATTTACTCAATTCTTACCAAAAACTCCCAACACTTAGCACTTATTTTTTTCCTACTTTTCTAACACATAATCCACCTAGAACTTTCACTAACCAAATGCTCCCTCCTTAAGAACTTGACCACACCATGTACACCACTTTCCACCCTTATTTCATTTACCAAACCTTCCTTAGATTCTATGTTCTAGTTCTCACCTACACCATTTCAGAGTTTCACACCTTATTCCTATCAAACTTGTACAAGTTTCCTAACTCCTTTTATCAAGGTCTTGGTGCCTAAAATTCACCATTGCAACCCCTAGTTCCTCCTAGACATACCTAAGTCACCCTAGTTCACTAGAACATCTTGAACTTACTCTTTTTCATCAAAACAACTCCTAAAGTTTCTTAACACTTCCTTAGTCATAAAATCTCCTTAACACATCTTAAACACTTAGCTTCTTCACTAAATTTTGACATGGGTTCTCTAGTATATTGTTACACCAAAACATTTAGTTTTCACCATCAAATAGCTATCAACATTCAAACTCTCATCAAACCTCCTTAGCACACATCATACACCAAAACTACACTACATCATCATATAGTGTAATAACTTAAAATGCTTGGCACTTAGGCCCTTAAATGACAATAATCTTAACCACTGAATTTCCACATATATTTTCCTTTGACCTCCGAATACACACAACAAGGCTCCCATTGAAATAAAATGCTTCTTGTAATTCATTCCAACATTGTTTAACTATCTCTTTTCTCATTAGCTCCTTAGTCACAAGTTCTCAATATAGTAGCATTCTTTCTCCTAAGTTTATATACCTTTTTCCATTGTAAACTCTAAGATAAACCTGTTACTTATCCATATCCCATCCCTTAATGCATTAAAACATCTTAAGGTAAGCAATTTACCTTGTTCTTTCACAAGCTCCATAAACTTTTCTCCTTAGGTTTTCCTTGAACAATCTCGATTACCAACCAAGTTCTTCTTGCCAATGTTCTAACCAATATTCAATGACTCCAATGAGTACTAAACAACACACTAACCTTAAGGAATAAAACCTAGGTTAAAAATGTGTTTTAAGGTATTAAATTGATTGTTTTACCTTGGTTTCTCAAGACAAGCTTGGATATGATTAAAGAAGGACCTCCTCTATCCTTTGGAGAGTAGAAAACAAGCTAGAACAAGGCATAAAAATGGAGCCCCGTGAGTATAGATTTTCGGTTATGTGAAGAAATGGTGGGAACCTGATTTTTCTTACATATTCTTTACCTTAAGAGAATGGAGAAGCCAATGGAGTCTCCAAGCTTGAGTTTCCTCCTCTAATGGCGGTTTTCCTTGGCTCCAAAATGAAGCTCTTGAAGTTTTGAAAAGATAGGAAGAAGGAGATTGAGCTAACTAAGAAGAATATGTGTTTTGTTTTGGTTTTGGAGCTAAAATGAGTAAGTAATGGTCAAGAGGAGATGGAGCTAGCATGGAGCTGCTTGTTTATGTGAGGAAGAAGGGAGAGAGCAAGATAAACTGATGGAGAAGATGACGAATGAGGAAAGGAGAAGAGAGGGAAGATAAAAGAGATATTTGTTTTCTAAAAGCAAATAGTGACTTATACTTTTCCCTCTTATTTTATAAGTTAAATTGCTCACATGGTGACTCATTCTCCCTTAGAAAACTGGCCCCCTATTAATTAAGGCAAGTCATGGTCTTGTTTGACCAACTAACTAAACTCAATTGACTAAAGACTAAACTAGGCACTATTTGATTACTATTCACAAACTAGTGCACATAATTGTGAAATTTTTGATTTCCCATTGATTTAGGCTTTTTAATGTGATACTAATTAGTACACATGTTAATTAAAGAGTAATGATGGACATTTAGCCACTCAAAACCCATTTACAAGACAATTTTTCAAAAATGTGCTTTAAGACTCCTTAAAGCACATTTTGTGTTTTAACTTGTTTTCAAGCTTGGTTTTCTTTGGTAATTGTTTTAAAATGACAATTAGGATATTACTAAGGTATAAGAATGATATTTGGGTGCTCACCCAAGTCTCTCCAAGCTTAGAGCACGTTTTTGCTTAAACTGCTCTTTTGGTGTTTCCTTATGTTTTCTTTGATTAATAATGTTTCTTAATGTTTCCAAGGCATTATTTAGCCTTCTTATATCTTAGTTTATCACTTAAGCACCATATCTAAATTTGGGGTATTTCAATGGTGCACCGAGTGGATGCCGACAAACTGGCCCACTCAAATATTGGTATTGGTATGATAATCGGATGACGACTAACTGGTCCGCTCAGATGTTGGTATGTTGGTATGATTCAATAGGGTATATGTGCCGTTTATATGATAAAGGCCACTGCCCAGGTTAACCCACCTTCTAATAGGGTACGTGTCACTTCCTAACATGTGACACGTGTGAAATTATGTGAGGACACGCGCGATGGGAAATTGGAGGATCTCTAACTAAAGCTAACAATCGCCAGAAGGCACTGACAGCGACTGAATTGTTTGATCTTTATGTGTGAAACTTGGCCATGGTGACTGAGATGTTTATGTTATGCCTGGGTGGACTTGCTTGGAACTCTGTGTTTGAAACCTGAATATGATGAATGTGTTGCTTATGTTATGTCTCGTTATATGACATGTTTATTGCTATGTTTAATTTGTATGTTAAGCATGTTGTTATATATTTATAAATCAGAAGTTGCATGAAATGAACACGCATGCTCACTTGGAAAATACTTGGGTTAATTCTGACAGTTCAGGAAGATTGCATGATGACATACTCAGTAGCTGGGCTGACCCCTCCAGCAATGTTTTTTTCAGGTGTGTAGATTGGAAATTCGAAGACGAAGAGCGGGCTGGGGTAGACTGATGTTTTGGGTTTCTGGTAGAACTTGGGCTATGCCCTGAATAGTAGAGATGCTCACAGTTGTAGTTAAGATTTGATTTAGATTTATCTGGTAAGCTATCTTTGTCTTCACAGCGTTTTGGTTGGTTGTTGGTTTTTGGTTTTGGAGGCCTTGTCACGTGCGTTGGGCACGTGGCGGTGGTAACATCTCTGTTGGCGCATGTGTATATTGGACTTCCGCTATAACTACTCGAATTGGTGTATATATATATATATATATATATATCAGAATATGTTTAGGTATTAAACGTGTTTATGAGGAAGGGATGTTACACAAAGCGTCTAAAGCGCAAGGCGATACAAGAGTCTAACTAAAACATAAAGTAAAGAACAGCTCCAGAAGGGGATAAAGAGAGAAGATCCCACGAGCTCATCCTGCAACATAAGTAAAGGGGTGAGCTAAACAGCCCAACAAGCAGAAGACTTCCTCATGGAAGCCCACTCAAAACAAAAGTAGAAGTTTGAATAGACAGAGGGAGGTGTAGACAATTGTAAACAGACGGATCATAATCACTAATCAGAAAGCGGAGCAAAACATCACATCAAACCATGGTCGGACTTTCAAAAACAGATATAGAGAGGTGGGACACTAGAAACACACTAACACAACAGAAGGACTTACATAGTGTCGTATGGATCCGAAGATCCCACAACAGAAGCCGTAGAGACAGCTAACAGACCCGTCGATCACATAATGCCCTAAAGGAGACCCTAAGGAGCGTAATCAGAAGTAATTCCTTCGCAGCGTGCTACGGGACAGCCCGACCCGACTATCCAAGGCTCAGAAGCAACCTAACTAGGTCCCAAAACAAAAGTTCACCAAAACAGATCTTAAGCACTTGAAAAATGTATATAAACAGCATAAGAAGCTTATAAACAAGTAAGGGAATCCAACCCCGCAAACGGAACTCAAAACAGAGATAAAACGGAAGAGTTATGCCAAAAACAGAGGCATGTCCGAACTTGCGTCCGACCTTGCAAGTTCGGACAGAAGCCGAGAAGCAGACGTCGCAGAAAAACACGGTGTCCGAACTTCGAAGTTCGGACCGAAGTTTGGACACTTTGAATTTCAGAATACAGAAGCGCGCCGATGAACTGTCCGAACTTCCATGTTCAGACCGAAGTTCGGACGACGCAAAACAGTTGAAATCCAGAATGAAACACCCTGGAAAATCCTAGTAAAAAAAAATATACCTTCCCTGTTATTTTATGTGTGAAAATTGTAGACATGTATACTAACAGCTATAGTTATCGACTGCAATTTTTACAGTGACATGTTAAATTTATATTACCGACTATAATGTTAAAATGTCTTATTGTTACAATGACATGTTAAACTTATATACCGGTTGTAAATATATATAGTTAACTAGTTTATTCTCTTGTCATCACTACCTATTTTATATCTTAATGTAGACAGCCAAACTAGGTCTTTCTTCATCCTTAAGTAACCATTATTTTCAGCAAAATCCAAGCCAAACATGGCCTAGACTACCTGCCATCAATTGGTATGTTCCAGCAATGCCGATTGCAAATGTATACCGAATTGGTTATTTTGCCTTTTGTGATCATTTCCGATCTAATTAGTCTTTTGTCCTATGTTACTACTACTATTCTATACTAATACTGTATCAACTTAATTAGCCAACCTTCTGTTATTACTCATCCTTATGCAAGTAAATAATAAATTAAACTAGCTCACTTATACTAGTATTACCGCATGACTCATGTAACAATAACATATTTGTCTTCATGTAATCATTGTCAATCATTATATTAATACATATTAGATTATATAACCGCCATACCTATTGAGTGTACACGTTAATATGCTAATAAGATAAACATAGTAATTCTGCTTATTCTTATTTACAATGCCGATTACATTTACTACTAATAGTATTTTTGTCTTCATATAATCATTTCCATTCAGATTTATTTTATTCAATTGGTCATTGCCGCCTCATTCTTTCTTAATCACCATGTATGTGGCTTCACCTAGTACAACCAATCACTCAGCCAATGAAAAATAAACACTATCCTATGCTAGGTGTCATTACCTTACCGTAGGAAATTGTAATTGTTGTTTAATGGAATTATTCCCTTGCCTAGTCAATTGACAATCGTTCAGATTGTTTTCCCCACACAAGAGCCCCCTCCTGACTCTTCATTCACGTGAGCAAAGGGAATGGAAGGGAGTTAGGATTAGAAGAAAATTAGCAGCGAAAGAAGACAAGTGCAACCGAGAGCAAGGTGCTGGAAAGAGTTGATGTTTGCAGCTGCTGTTTGCGCAAGTTAAAAGAGACATAAAGGTGTATATATCTACTGAAATTAGCAAGAATATGAGAAGAAGGAAATTAGGTAACTACCCTGAACAACAAGTTTTTAAAATTTGATTTTTTTGATAATTGGCTGGTTGTCCAGCTTACATAGTAGTACTGAGGCATGAATGTCTTTCCCACCTAAAAAAACTTCGTAGAAAAATACAAACTAACAAAGAAACAAAATGTAGAAGGATATTGAAGAGGACAAGCATCATAGCTTGAGTAGGTTCAGCAGTTGATTCGTCTTAGAAGACTGGGAGAGTTGGAAGGTTGTGTGCTGAGGAGGATTAACTTCAACCAAAAACCAGTCGAGTGGCGGTAGCGTGAAAGCCTAACGCGATGAGCTCGGGTGGACTGGAGTGCTTCACCTTGTCTCTGTTAATTGGTGAGCTTCTCTCCATTCCTCTAATGCCGGGAGTTTCGAATATGTTGATGACGGGGTGGGAGTTTTTCACTTTAGCTTTGGCCACCGGTCGGGAGAGTTTGCAAGTGCTGTCTTTTGCCACGGGAGAAGGTCTCGTGAACTTCTTAGGAGCTGGCTTATCTCGGGCTTGATTATTACGCTTAACAATATGCCTAAAGTTTTGCAATGAAGCTTCTGGATGAGGATAATGACATCCAAGCCTACGGCCAAAATCAAGGCATGCTTGGGCTTCAACAAGAGAAGGGCTCGGAGGAGAGGAGGGAGGGGTAATAGAAAGAGATGGACCGAAATTTGTTGGCGAACTATCAGAAGAAAGAAAAATTTCTAAATTAATATCCGGGATTTGGGAAGCAGGAACGGAGAGGGGAGCTGGAGGAGCACCCGGCGAACGAGGGGAAAGAGAGCTGGTTGGGCTGGAGCACGTAGCGGTCGCACTGCTTGAGGTTGAGAAATTCAGGTTTGGATTTGGAGAAGGGGTCGGCACTACTTCCTGATGGTAAGGTACCGATTGGCCTATTTCAGGTCTCTGTGGGGTTGCATGTGAGGATAAAAGAGATTGGGAAAATATTGAGTTTTGTGAGCCAGTGGTTGTGAGTGGGGATAAAGGCAGTAGGGGAGTGGGGGTGGCAGGGGGCGAGTCAGACGGCTGGTCTGATGGGGAAGAGGTGAATAAATTATAGGAAATGATTTTGTCATGTACGTGAGTGTGTAGGAGTGGAGTTTGAGTTGGATTATTAGGAGGGATGGGTGTAGTTGGTGTTAGACAGGCTGGAGGGACGTGTGAGAGGATGGAAAGATAATTACTTGGTCTTTGGATTATATCTAGGCAGCATGGGGGTAATTGTACAGGGATTAAAGATGATAATTGTGTTGGAATTGTAGAAAAGCCAAGGGGCCGCGCGTCTGAGAGGGAGAAATCCCCTTTCCCGATAATAAAAGTAATGCCCAAGTCTTTTTTGGTGAGAGGATTGTTTTACGGTTTTAAATGGGATTGATTTCTCATTGTCTTTCCTTGGTTGAATAAACCTGTAACTCACACGTACCACAAGATGTCAAAAAAAAAGAAAAGAGACTCATTTTCTATGAATTGATGTTCCGTTATTACTGTACCAATTTACTACCACTATATTGTTGAATTATTGATCGGTGTTGATTCCGATATTGTAGAGCCGATATCTGAAATTAGTAACATGCAGAAGCCAATTCCTCGCGCCGTGTGAGGCTAGTGTTCAGTGCGGGGCACAATTACTTACGACAACTTCTAAATACATCTCTATTTTAATATAAAGAAGAATTTGAATAGCTGATCGGTGTTGATTTAGTTGGTTGATTTGAGTCTTCTTTTAGTTAGTAGTCCACGCCTAGTAGTAGCTGATAGGATAGGTTAGTAGTAGTGCAATTAGAAGGAAAATAAAAAGACATAACAATCACTTTTGCAATTGGTTTTATAAAGGTATACCTAGTGTTGCTTGGAATGTGTTTCTTGTGGAGGACAACTGCTATGTTTATTCAAAAAAATAACAAGCTAGATATACATAACATTGGTTATAGTTGCTGTCAGTTAAAAATCAAAGAATGAAAATGGTTGTTGTCGGTTTGTATAAGTATACATTGGATTTGAAAAAAAAAGAAATGTGCTGTAAGTGCACGAGTGTGTATGTAACAGCTAGGAAAAACAATAGGACTGTAAAGTGGTATATTTGTGTGTGAGTATATATATATATATATATGCAAATCGATAACGGGGATAGCAGTCAGGAAAAAAAAACATATTGAAAGATGAGATCAAGAGAGGAAGGTCACGGGTGTGAGTATGTATATATATATATGCATATCGATAACGGGGATAGCAGCCAGAAAAAAATAACTTATTTTAGTTAATGGATGGAGAGTATATACAATTGTCATAAGTTAGTATAAGTAATTGAAACAAATAACTTGTTTTGGTTGATGGATGGAGAATATGTTGATTTACAATGAAATATACAATTGTCGTAAGTTAGCATATGTATTTGAACTTGAATTGTTTCTGTCCAGCACGTTAGTTGTTGTTTAACTAGGAAGTAGTAGCATGTATTAGTGGAGTTAGGAAAGGGGGTGGTTAAATCCCTAGGCTAATTACTAAAGGAATCGATTGTAAAACCGTAAACGTCATTGTTATAGGTTGTACAGTATTATTTGGATGAATTAAACATTTGTGCATTTGAGATCAATGAGGTTTATGTATCTTATAATGAGCTAGGAGAATAATTATATTGATTATATCTAGTTTAATTACCAAGATATGCTAAGATGTACAAAGTTGTACAAAATGTAAACGTTATTGTTGTTGTTGTTGTAACCGAAATGAAAGGTGGTTGTATAGGTTGTTTCTTCTGAGTTTATTAAACCATCGAGGTTTATATAGTCTAAATAAGGTTATATGATTACTTAGTTAAGGTGGACTAGGTTAAACAACTTGGTTACACAAACTATAAAAAGGAAGTTGTCAAAATGCAAGATTGTTGTTAAATAACAATGGATGATTTAGTTGCTGTTTGGATCAGTAGCTTGGACATGGGTTAGGCTTGATTAAAAGTGGTTTATTAACATATACTAGTTGAGTATAAAAGGGAAGAAAGGATGGCTAAAAACTCTAGGTAAATCATTTAAGAAATTGGTTGTAAAATTGTTATTGTTATCGATGTTGTTTTGTACAGCAGGAGCGGAGTATTTGTATGAGTTGATTCTATTGTGTTTCAGTGATCAATGGTGTTTATTCTGATTATATGAGTATTTTTAACAGCTTGGTTCAAGTGAACCTTAGTGAAATTTGTTAGATGCACATAAGTGCACAAATTGTTACAATGGTTATAAAACGGTCATTGTCATTGCTGTTGTTTGTACAACCAAGTATGGAAATATTTTTTGAGTTGGTTCTTCTGTATTAGTGATCAATTGAGTTTATGTTGATGATATTAAGCTGGTTGACAACATAGTTCAAGTGTAACTTAGTGAAATTGCTTCGATGCACATAAGTGCACAAAATGTTATAACGGTAAATTGTAAATGTTGTCTTGTTTTATTTCTGTCCAGTAATTGCTATGTCTGGTTATATTGATCTTGGTGATGCTATAACATGCTCTACACTGATATGGAAGTGTGGGGTGAGGCAAGAAAGTGCCTAAACATTTGTTAAAGTGATTGTTGATTAGTTACCTTGTAAATCAACTGTAAAATTGTGATTGTTCATCATTGTTGTTATGTTTGGCCGTATAGGGTGTGCTCGTGTGTGGATTGATTTTCTTGTGTTAAAGACCATCGTGATTTATATTGGTTATGTGAAGCTAGATGATTACTTGGCTTGATGAATTTGGTGCTCCTGTTGAGATGTACTTAAGTGTACAGGTGTTTACCGTGGATAATAATGTTTACTGTTGCGATGCTATTTCTGTCCAGTGGTTACTATGGTGCTTATATTGACTTTATGTGTTGATTTATCTTGTGTTTATGTATATTAAAGTGAGGGGTAAGGCAAGGTTGTGCCTAAGCCAAGTGGTGATGTGTTTATGAAATATTACTCCTACCTATGTATTGGAGTTTACTGAGACTGCCCCTACCAATGTATTGGGGTCTTTTATTATTTACTCCTACCAATGTATTGGAGCTAAGCCATCATGATCTACTCTATGGGCTGATGATTCATAGGGGGTGTGCACACTTAAGGACATGGGGTGAGGTGAAGAAATATTATCCGAGGGGTCGAGAGTGATAGTGCTCTATGTCGAAAGACCGATTGCCCGAGGACATGTGTAAATTGTGTCATGGTGTTGAATGTTATACTCAGTGGATCTTGACATTGGCTATATTGCCTGCTGATTGATAATGATTATTTTGATGAATGATACTTGGTAATATGTTTGAATGATCAGTTATGAACCTTATGTTAAGGTAAGCAACAGGTGGTGCTAATTTGTAGTTTTATGTGTTAACCCTATTGTCGTTATGCTACGCTATTATCCTGTTATCATGGTTGTATTGTTCCACTACCTTTGTTTTTATGATTATGTATTCTTGGAGTTTTACAAGTAAAATGTATTTTACATGTTGTGATGGGAGTTACTCAGCGTTGCTGATTTTGGCGTTATGCCCTGTGGTCTTTTCTCTGTGATTGTATGACTGACCACAGGTACAGGAAAGGATGGTGTTTTCCACTAGTCATGAAGTTGCATGAGAGAGTGGAGCTAAAGAGGAATAGAGATTGAAGTTTGAGGGCGTTGTAATTATCCCCATAAAGTTCTTATGTATTAGGGTTAAACAGTTTTGTGCAAGCTAATAAAATTGGTGTAAGTCTGTATAAGTTGTTATTATATTCTGAGTATATATAAAGGTTTGAAAGTAAAACTTAATTTGGAAAAGATAGTGGTAGTTAGCCTTAGCACTCACTAGTAGGTGAGTGTGGCGGTAGCACCCCCATTGTAGTGTTTTAGGTCTTCCGCTGTGTAAAATGAGAAATTGGGACAAAAAAAAATTTAGGTCTGAAAATCGGGGTGTTACACAGAATGAACAGACACGCAGAAAACAACCAAAAATCATCACAACTCACACAAAATCCACAGAGTTGTAAATCAGCACCCTCGGGGGTTTAGCCAATCGATTAACAACGCAAAACCGAAGTGAAATCACACAACCACAACACAAATCCAATTCAAAAAACTGGAATAAAAACAGTCCACGAGAGTGAGTAAACTACCCTGAATCCATCCCCTACTTACATCGAATTGCAGAGCAGACCACACCAATCTGGAGCAGAGAAAGGTTCTGGCAACGCAGCAGTCCCGAACAGCAAAACAACCACTGAATTGCACCAGCTAGACCCCAAAATCAGAATGCCAAAAATCAGAAATCTACACTTCCCAACAACAACAAAACTGCCACTGAATACATAAGGACCAACCTGATTTGTAGAGGAGAACCACCCCGAACAACAGTAGAAGCGAAACAAAGTAGCACACCCAAATTAGGAAGCAACTCAGCATAACAAGGGAGGGGAACTAGCAGAACGCAGAGAAAACTGTCGGGAACAACATGCTGGGAAAACTGAACGATTGAACGAGAAAAAAAATAAGGAAATGCTTTTCCTTATTAAAACACTTACCAAATATAAAAGAGGGAAATGTCCTCCTTGTCCCTTCCTTTTAATTTAATGACTCCGACGTCCCATCAACTAAAGAAGGCCCCACATAACATAAGCAATAACATAAACCGGAATGTTATAAAATCTTAAAACGAAATACGGAGTATTGCATCACTGCAACAATATTTTCTCTCATATAGACTTGAGTCTTTTAGCGATTAAGGTTTGGTTCGTATTAGGCATCTGCCTTATGGTGTCTAAGTTGACTAATTATCCTGGTTATCATGCGCTTCCATCTCAATGCTTCATTCAACATTCATTGACTACGCCACCCGTCAATGATCAATCATATTTGGGTGTTAATGAGTTAGGCAACAATGCTAACTGTCTTTTTGTAACACCCCATCCAACAACAAACACATAACAACAATCTGCAGCGGAAACTCAACTCACCACATTACTTATTTCAATGGTGTTACACGCCGTTAACCACCCACGTGGCTAACAAGGCTAATACATGTACTTTGTATCGGTCTGATGGACTAGATTCCCGAGCAACTACACAATACAATCCTCATTCCATTTTCAACATTTATATTATACATGCATTCCCACTGTACCGAGTATTTATAAACTGATGCCGACAACAATATCGGTCTTACTACACCTACTGTATATATACACTTAAATGAATACCCAAGTACAATGACTACCCCGTCCTACTCTCGAACGGCTTCCAGCTCTCCGTACCTGAAATAGGAAAAGAAGAGAAAGGGTGGCCCCCGAGGGGCTCAGCACCTTTGCTGGTATGGTAATCCCGCAGCCCACATGCTACCGGGCCACGCACAACTAATTGTCGTCTTAACATGCAGTTGATTATATTTAAATCATGCATACAAGCCATAAACATACAACACATAACATTTCGCCTCAATGGGCTCAACCTATAACCAACACATCCACACTTAACAAACCATTCAATGATTCCTTAAACCCTAGAGTGGCTCTCCTCTAAACGGAGCTACTTCCTTAATGAACGACACGTACCCATTAATCGGGTTATCCTTAAACGCCTCTTGTCATAACTGGGATTCATTTCCATGATCCACACACTCCATATCGTACAACATATCTCATTCCTCACATAACAAACATAACCAAACCTTTCTTGTTTCGGCGCACACCTGATAACATCGTATTCATTTTAAGCACCTAACGTATACATATCATAGCATAGCAAGGGAAATTGCCTAGCACAATATCAACACAAACACCATAAGATCGGTTCACACAAGGAACCTTCCACCATAGTTAGTATATTATAGTGAGCCTAGAGATTATTGTCAATCTCATGCTAAGCTCGTTACCAACCTCGTTACCGTCCAGTTATATCGAACGGTTAACTTAAACCCAAGGTGTGTCGGATATAGTAATCCCAAGCACACCGAAATAACATACGTATGCCCCTGTGGCCCGACGTGAGTCAGTAACTAGCTTTGGATAAGCTAGGGAAGGTAGAAACCAAATTGGAATACCACCTATACATACACCAAGAGAGCCGAACTGGATATGATATCGACTCCCGTCCATCACATGCGTGGCCGGAACAACCGGACTCCTCACCCCCCATTAGTACATATACACTTATAAATAAGTAGTTAGAGATCCATTATGGAGCCTACCACATCCACACACCATACGGTATCATAACCGAGTTAAGCACACAAGGGAGGCTCACACACTTGCATACAACAACAATATCCAACTAACTCACACATAGCCGTGGTTAGCACGTTCCCAAGGTTTGGGCCGTCAACTCCGAATACCGATCACTCATGTGTTCCTAGTTTTGGTTAGCTAAGGTTTAACACATATTTGAGGTTAAATGGTATCGGAGGCCAAATTCGCCACATAAATGAATTACTATAACTCATTACATGTTTTGATCTTATAAGGTGGCAAACACTCAGAAAAACATATTGGCATACAAGCCGGTGTAATCCGGTAGGACACAGGTTGCAAGAAAACCATACCTGTCACCGGAGTCCACTTTACCACGTCCACTTATGTTCCTCGAGCAATTCTCGAACAACTGATAACATTACATGTACTTTTATTAACATCGGGGTAGCATGATTATTTAATGTCTAATGCTTATAACTTTTTCCCCGTTAACTTAGTTACATAACTTCACTCTTTAACTTGTTTTACTTTTACATTTCAATACAACTTTTTACCCACTTAATTGTCATTATAACTCCCTAACATGTCCTTAACAACTTTATAACTTCATTACTAATCAATCCCCATCATTACATATCATTTCATAACCTTAACCCATGTTTTTGGTCCGACCGGACTTACCGACCGGACTTGTCCATGTCCGGTCGATTCCAGAACACATTTCCGCCAAAATTTTCTACTCCGACCGACCTTGTAAGTCCGGTCCTATGTCCGGTCCATTCCAGAAACTAATTCTCGCAGGATAAACTGGGCCCGACCGAACTTGCAAGTCCGGTCGCAAGTCCGGTCTGCCCCAGATCTTTGTTTTCCTTTTTACATTCAACTCCAAACTTCACCCCATATATCCTAGTATACCCTAACCTCATTTGGGCACTTCAAACACACCTTAAGATATCCTTAAACACTCACAAAACTCTTTTTCTAATTCCTTAAACCTTTACTTATATCTTCACAAAATTTCTAACACTTACAATGTTTTCTCCTAGTTTTACAAGTGGTGTTTCATCCTTAATAACCTTTATACCAAGTGTTTCCTCACCATCATAACATCATCTCCCAAGCATCTTCTCTTACTAACCAAATCTTCTCTTTCACAACTCCTTAAAGTTCCTTTCTCAAAACCTTATCTATACATTATTCCCACCTTGCACATCACATAACCTAAACCTTAAACAAACTTCTTCAAGACTTTACATTCTCAAAACACACATTGAATTCCTAGAACTTCCAAGATAACACCTAAATCCTTGCATCACTCTAAATCACCTTAATTTTGTTTTCTTCTCAAGTAAACATTTATTCACCTTTAACACTTCCTAGTTCATCAAAACCATTTAAAAACTTAGATCTTCTTACACATTTTCCCAAATTTGGCCATAGCTTCTCTTGTATACTCACATCCAACCACTTAGGTTTTTACCTTATTTCATTCAAGAACACCTAAAATCCATCAAACACATTTTTATACACAAGACTTCACACATTTAGCACATACATCGCAATATAGTGCATAACTTAAATTGCTTGGCACTTAGGCCCTTAAACAACATGGCTCTTAGGCCCTTAAACTGTATAAACCTTAAACACTGAATTTCCCACATAAGTAATGCCTTTGACCTGCAAATACACCCAACAATACATATGCCCTTAATAAACTTCTTCAGAGCATTTTACTAGCTCATTCACCATTGGCTCCTTAGGTATTTTATTAAGCAAATCAAGCTCATTTTCCTAAGGCATTTAAACCACATTAAGATAGCATATTTACCTCTTTTTCCCTCCCAAATTTCTTTCTTGTTTCCTTACAAAACCGGTAAGGCATTTGGTTCCTTGCCAACTACTAAACATTATACAACAACATAATGAGTATTCAAGCTTTAAGCTCCATCTCATTGTAAACCCTAGGTTTACATTATTTCAAAACATTAATGTAGTTGTTTTACCTTAATCTTTGAAGGGTGTTTGAATATCTATGAAGAGAGGACTCCACCTAGTCCTTGAAAGATTCAAATGGAGCTAGAACAAAGCAACACAAGGAGCTCCATCAATGAATATTTTCGGTCAATGACAAAACATGGAGGAAACTTGATTTTCTTTGAGATTCCTTACCTAGAAGCAAAGGAGATCAATAATATGTGGAAAGACAAGCTCAAGCTCCATCAATGATGGAACTCCATGGCACCGAAATGGTGATCTTGAAATTTTGAGAAGATAGGAATGAAGAGCTTGATGAGAGGAAGAGAATGGTGGTGTTTGTTTTTGATTTGGTTAAGTGAGCTATGTTTTACAAGGGTTCAAAGGTGGACTTCCATGGTGGTGGTGCTGTATGAACGTGAGAACAGAGAGAAGAGAGGTAGAAGAGAGCTTGGATACGTGGGGAAATGAAGAAGGAAATGAAAGAATGAGATAAGTTTTGCTTTTTGGAAGATATTTGTACTTAAAAAGCAAATAGTACTTAAGTTAGTCATTCTTTATTTCCTTAGCATGTTAACAAGGGTGGTGAGTCACCACACCTTAAAACCGGCCCCCAATAGTACCTAGGGGTATTTTAGACTTTATTAATCAATTGTCTCACTTATAGTAACATATGTTACAAACTAGCTTATAAAAATCACTATTCACAAAACAAGGCACATAGAAGTGAAATTTTTGATTTCCCATGGATATAGACTTCCAAATGTGATACTATATAGTACACATGTTAATTAAAGAGTAATGATGGACATTTAGCCATTCAAAACTCATTTACAAGACAATTTTTCAAAAATGTGCTTTAAGACTCCTTAAAGCACATTTTGCGTTTTAACTTGTTTTCAAGCTTGGTTTTCTTTAGTAATTGATTTAATATGTTCATTAACATATAAATAAGGCATAGGTATGACCATTAGGTCTTATACACATTTATCCCAAGCTTAGAGCACATTTTAGCCCATATTGACCTTAAGGTATTTATTTGTGTTTTGTTTGGTTTCATTGTCTACCAAAGTTTCCTAAGGACTTAATTAGCCTTATAAAGTCATAATTAAACATTATCAAGTCTTGGTAGGCTCTTTGGGTCCTAGCCAAGTTCACTCCAAGCTTAGAGCATGTTTTTGCTTAAACCGTGTCTTAGTGTTTTATTGTGTTTTACCATGGTTTAAATGGTTCATTTATATTTCTAAGGCACTTTTTAGCCTTTAAATACCATAGTTTAACATTTACACAACATACCAAGGTTTGGGGTATTTCAATCTACCCCCCTTAAAAGAACTTCGTCCTCGAAGTTCACATTTCCTCGCATCATTGGATTAGAATACAGGAATTACTTATAGCCATAAAACTTCCATTACCAACCACCCTTTTCGCAGACGTTATATTGTGAGTGGTTAGAACAGGTGTAATTAACATAAAAGAAAGAAATTAAAACCCAAAAATAACGTCGGGCTGCAAAAATCCCGGTCGCAGTAGTATAGTGAAAATGTAAGCAACCGGATGTCGAACCGTGGGACTAATATATATATTATAGTACCTAAGCGTGTCACAAGAGGGGTGGATTAATTGACTTGTAAAATAAAATAAAAGAAAAGATAAAAAACTAAGTTAACAGAATAAATAAAATGGAACTCTGGGTCAGGTTATATAATCTGCATAATTAAGCTATCTCTACTGGTTTAATAATTTGGCAAGGTTCCTGTAAATATCTTAAGGACTAAGTCATAGCCTCATAAGAACTCGTTCACCTGTAATGCAAGGTTCTAATCAAGGTTCAAGCAAAAGCCTGCGAACGGCAGAGGAGTATTTGAGGAATTACATTTGCAACTGAATACTAACTCATTAAATCATAATAAAGCTTCCTCCAGTTTTACGCTTTAATTAACCTGTCTATTTATCACCTGGTCTGATCAAAAATAGACTTAGTAGAGCAACTTAATAAATTCGCGAGATCTATTAAAAAGGTGCATGATAACCTTTAAGCGTAACAAACTGTATATAAATAAACCAGTAGAAATATTGCATAATTAGTACAGATACATAATAACTATTCCCAGAGTAACGTAAACTAGCCTAACATATTAAATAGATAGATAGAGACGAGAGTAATAGAAATCATCCGTAATCACTCCGTCTCACTCTGCTATTTTGTGTACGTAGGGCTAGAGGTGAATTTTGGAATGTAAAATAAATAAAATGGAGAAGGCGGGAGAAGAGAAATGAGATGGTGGTGAAGTGGTCGTGGATCGATTGGTGAATTCGTGTGTGTTTGAAAGGAGAAGTCTCGTGGGTTTTTATAGAGAAAGGAAGAAAAGGAAGCAGAGAAGATAGACAGACGCGTGAGCAATTGATTGAGGCGGTGGAAGATTGAGCTCATTGATTGCTCACTGATTGAAGGGGACAGACAGAGGCGTGAATTAAGGTAGGCGCAGACAGTGGACGAGTTGCAGACCAAGACGGGCGAAGAAGAAGAAACTAGTCGCGACTAAAATTAGTCACAACCGCCTCATCAACCGCCCCCTGTCCGCCAGGCGGTTCCATGTCTCTTGTCCGCCACTTAGGGGGCGGTAGCCTGTGTCTCGTCCGCCTGATAAGGAGGCGGTCTCCTCTGTCTTGTCCGCCTCGCGGTCGCCTATGTGTTGTCCGCCTCTTAAGTGGCGGTCTCCTCTGTTGTGTCCGCCTCGCGGTTGCATGTGAGAGGTCCGCTAGAAAATAAGCGGTTGTCTCTTGTGGTGGTGTGTTCCTTGTCCGCCTGTTTACCTTGAGGACACTTGTGTCTTGTCCGCTCTCTATCAGGAGGACACTTGTGTCTTGTCCGCCTCGAGGACACTTGTGTCTTGTCCGCCTCGAGGACACTTGTGTCTTGTCCGCCTCTTATCAGGAGGACATGGGTTATTTCTTCTACCGGCTCTAGATTCTTCGTTTGGACTCCGTTTTTCGAGCCGTTTGCGGCTATGCGTTCGTCTCTTCGTCTACTTTACTTCCAGCTTGGTTTTCCTCATGTTAAACCAATAAATTTGTGAGATAATAATAAAACATAAACTAGAGGAAAACTAACCGAAGTGGAGAAATGAGCAAGAAAAGTGCTAATATTATATATGAAATACACCTATAAATCATGCTCATTTGGACACTTATCACCTTTACATCCAACCTCAGACTTAATGGTCCGGGCAACATATCCACATTATACATAAAATATCATACTCACATGGTAACCTCGGACTTAATGGTCCGGGTACCTTCACCACACTTACACCTATACAATATCCCTCAGACTCTTAGGTCTGGGTGACATAACCACATTTGGACTTGTAGGCCCGGGTAACACAATCAATTCAGAACCCAGTCACATTAGAACTCAAGGTCTAACATAATATTTATTACTTATTCCACACAACATGTCTTAGCATGTATATCAAACAGAAATACCTTTTCCATCTCTCCATGGGTTCGAATCCCACGTTGAGTACATATACACTGTGATCCCGCAGAACCCGGTCGCGATGGACACCTTCTGGTCCCCGTTCCTTTGGGAGATCAAAACATTCACTTAATTTTTAACATATATACTTCTCATGTCACCGGTCCGAAGACAAAGGCTCATACGTCCTCAGCTCGTGAGCAAGTACTACAAAAATATTCTTTACTAGGTTAAGTATAAGAAGATCTTTTATTCAAAATTTTAATCGATTGTTTGAAAACACCAATTGAAAATCCTTTTGAAAACACCACACAACTCCAAGTCCAATTTATGCTCCTTGTATTTTTCTTAACATGGTTGTTTGTGACCACTTACAGGGAGCTTCAAGAGTCATCCAACCCTGATGTGATCAGCATCAGTGTTGAACTATCTTTCCACCCCAATTTGTGTTCGGCTTCCCTTGATCTCATGATAATCAAGTTTCACCTCCCACTTCTTTTTCAACCAACAATTAATTCAAGCATATCCCATTTTCTATCTTTGAATCCTTCTAGTCATAATCATAACATCTCCAAGGGATAGAACTCCGTCTATCAATCATCATCCAAATCCAACTTAATTCAAGTTACCTAGGGAATTTAATTCTCACTAGGTTCTATGTCGGTCTCATAACCCTTCATAAATCACAACATTGTATATATATACATATATTTTTTTTCAAAATACAATACATGGTTTACATTTATGCACCGTCGAGGTTTTAGTTCCCCGGGAGTTTCTTTACTCCCTTCCACTTGTACTCTCACACACCACTGTTAACAAGATAAACACACTTCCCACAATGGTATTCGCATCTTCTGTGCGCAATTACCACAATTTAACCACAAATAAATGCGTATGTTTATATAACACACGCGCCAACCATCATAACAAATCATTTTGTGCTATGCACAACCCCGTTCACGTACACTTGTACGGTAAAACACACTAAGTGGTTTTGCGCTCTACCCCCCTTAAAAGGGATTACGCCCACGTAATCATTCACTAAACCTTGGCTTAAAATGTTCTGCCGTTGTGAAGTGTTTTGACTTCCACGCGGTTTATTACACAATGGATTCTGATTAGAGGATCTTAACCATATTGGCGGTTTAGTCCCTAAACCAAGAATTCGCATTGGAGTTGTAACTCATAACCGGTTTCGGTCCTGGCCTGTGAGGCTTTTAGGCATTGATAACTAGCCATCCATTCATATTCACAATGTATACCCGGGACCGACGCATGGGCTCACTGGCCTCTGTTGCGCAACCCTGATAATTATAGAGCTAGTTTGCCCCATTCGTTACTGTTAATGTATTGTACATCTCCAATGTATTACCCTTATCTTGGGAAGAATGGTTTCTCAACCGACGCATGGTATCTCTTACCCTGAGCGAATTCGGTGAGTTTCACGATTTTCCATCCACTTCTCCAATAGCTTACAGCGTAAACTACTATGTAATTCACAATGATTGACTTGCTTCTACCGACTTACTGTCGGTTGAGATTGAGCTACTACCTAGTGTGTAGTGCTCTCTCATCTATTTACAACATTTGGGGTATATTCCATACCGATATTTGGCAGTTAGTGCTACCGTAGTCACTTACTGTTAATCATGTCTCCACATTTGGTTTTATACAGGTACTCTTTTATTGGTGCGGCCTTGCATTTCCTATGCATCGGCCATTATAACATTATTCCTCCATAATTACCATGCTTCTGATCCCTAGCTATCCCACTTGATCATTACTGCTCAAGTGCAATACCAAAACACTCAGTCATACAGAGTGCAGAGGCGTAAACTCTTGACAGTAAATCTCTTATGCGATTGCCAATGGAATTTTCACTGTGTTTCACTGAAATTCTTATCACATAACACTTGCTTCCGGCTTACTGCTCGGTTCCTTTGCTATCACTTATTGTTGTACCTCCACTGGGGTTAACTCATAACTCTGCTCACTCACCATTTTATCATCTAACAATACTCATACAACGGTCGCTTATTGCGCACCGTATCCTTACTCATTATACAACATCAACTTATACTGCATCCGCTATTATATTAGCTTCCGCTATTACACTGGGTTTATCTGGCCACTTATTTGGCTGATTTTTTGAATATACTATATTTTTTTTTGAGCCTTTATGTTCCTTGAGCGTTGTTCGCTACACATTTAGCTTCACACACCTATGGTGATTGCTATCGGCCTTATTACTCTTCCTGTGTACACAACTGGTACGAGCACTTCTTTTCGTATTATTTTATTCAAATCATCCTGGGGTAATAACAATGTGGTCCATCCTCCACATACTTCTTGAACTTGGTCCACACAACTACCGCTCTCGCGGTTTCACAATTTCGAGAGGTATCCCCACTCTTAAAGCAGTGGTTCATTCTCCGCTCTATTTCCTTGTGTAACATATACTTCTGCAACCGATCAAATTTACATATCACAAGTTGTTGTGGCTTATAAGCCTTACTGTCGCGATTCCTTCCAAGTTATCTCTCTGGAAACTTAGGGTCCTACTTTTAAGTGGGTTTACCTTCAGTGTTTAATCCGGGTAATTGTTTCAAATCTTATGCTTCTGTTATATTGCTCCATCTAACAATGTTTAATCCGAATACCCCTCAAGGATTGCTCCTGAGTGTTATTAAAATATGCCATTACATCTGGCTTGCACTCATGGGTACATTCCGTTAGCCACGCCTTTTTGCGTTCTTCACTGGTTATTATCTTCTTCTGTGAAGATCAACATTTCCTGCTAGTGTAGGTACTCATTTTGGGAGTTTCATCCCGTTCATTGCACATTAATGTGTCCACATTAGGCTGGGTCACCATTCCAGCTATCACGTTTATCCCTAAGGATCCTTAAGTCATATAAGATGTCTTTACATTCAGTTAGTGCACTTCGCACCTCCTGACTCTTAAACATTTCCTTGAAAGGAATTCACTAATTCCTTTAGTCTCGTTAACTTAACTGAGTTCCTTAACTTCAACCATTCCTTGTAATCTCTAGCTCTCGTTTGATTTATACTGCTGACCGTAGACGGAGTCGACTACTTCCCGTGTTTCGGACTCTACTCGTATACATATATGGGGTATCATACTGATACATTACTACTTACCCAACTAACCTATAAGTAGGTCTGTCAGGCCCGCATGCTCCTATCGGAGTGCGGTCGTCCCACAACACAGTTGGTACACTTGTAGTGTCCGTCACACGCCTAGGTGAAGTATTCTGTTGTCAACTCCCTTATATTGTCCCGTGACAATATTCATTCCTTGCTTCCCGAACTTAATCGAGGGAAGGTTTATCCACTGTTGTATCCTTGTCAATTGCCCCTGGTTTCACTGGTTTGGTTTAAAAGAAGGTTGGAAAGAAGTGTTGGTTTGAAAGAAAATCTGGTTTTGAAAAGAAAGGGTTCGAGTAAATTTGGGTTTGAAAGAAAATTTTCATGGTTTCACAACATCTTCTTACCTTAACCAAGTCTAGCTTCTTGCTGACTGGTGTATTTACAATTACAGAGGTTAGGCTAGCAGGCCCTTCCACTGTTATGACGATCACACTTAACTTTATGGTACTTTACCAAGTACTTTGTATTGGTTATAAATTTCCCGAACAGCCCTGTTATAGCAGCACTTGCTATAGCAAGTGCGCCATGCTAACTGACTATCGGTTTAACACATACCGATTGTGGTATTGTTTTGACCCATATTGTCATCAGTGGCCTTATTTGCCCTCACTGATCTTACTGTCTTGATAATAACTCCTCTAGGTGACTTCTCACAGTCTTCGCATGATAATTATCGACTAGGGTGTTTCCCATTCTGGGAGACCCCTTTTACTTAATATTGTATCCTCTTGTAGCCCGTTCCACGTACTTGTCGTGGTTGCTGAGACTTGTCTCTTGTTTGGGCACTACGTTGTAGTTCCTTTGTCGGTTGATATACTGTTGGTGTATTATTTATCAACTGTGGTCCCGTAGACACTCGTCTCGGTTTTATTAATCCATTTCTTGCCTGTTGCACGGGTGGTGCGTTGCAAGCTGGTTGTTCTCGACTGCTTAGCATGTCGACCCAGGTTGCCGGAAACTCTATTCTTCTGTACACTGATTCTTCGCTCTTCGCTATGAAATGCGGTTAACACTGTTTAGATGGGGACCGTCTCCGGGATTCCCAGTTTTCGGGATCTACCGTATGACAGGTTCTCCGTACCCTAAAGGTATTTAATAACAGCCAGATCGGGTATTCCCGAGTATGAGAGTGGACTTCCATCTCTCTGGCGTTGTTTCCCAAGTTATATAACAGGGATTGTGGAGGGCGGGAAGGATATAGTAGGTTTCCAGTATTCACTGGTAGTTCCTTACTAGCGTATCTCTCACGCTATCACTCAACCCTTAACCCAAAGTACTTAAATCCTAACTCGGTACTTCCTAAGCTCGGTAATTCAGTCATCAGAGCGATACTTCGCTCTGATACCACTTTTTGTAACACCCCATCCAACAACAAACACATAACAACAATCTGCAGCGGAAACTCAACTCACCACATTACTTATTTCAATGGTGTTACACGCCGTTAACCACCCACGTGGCTAACAAGGCTAATACATGTACTTTGTATCAGTCTGATGGACTAGATTCCCGAGCAACTACACAATACAATCCTCATTCCATTTTCAACATTTATAGAATACATGCATTCCCACTGTACCGAGTATTTATAAACTGATGCCGACAAAAATATCGGTCTTACTACACCTACTATATATACACTTAAATGAATACCCAAGTACAATGACTACCCCGTCCTACTCTCGAACGGCTTCCAGCTCTCCGTACCTGAAATAGGAAAAGAAGAGAAAGGGTGGCCCCCGAGGGGCTCAGCACCTTTGCTGGTATGGTAATCCCGCAGCCCACATGCTACCGGGCCACGCACAACTAATTGTCGTCTTAACATGCAGTTGATTATATTTAAATCATGCATACAAGCCATAAACATACAACACATAACATTTCACCTCAATGGGCTCAACCTATAACCAACACATCCACACTTAACAAACCATTCAATGATTCCTTAAACCCTAGAGTGGCTCTCCTCTAAACGGAGCTACTTCCTTAATGAACGACACGTACCCATTAATCGGGTTATCCTTAAACGCCTCTTGTCATAACTGGGATTCATTTCCATGATCCACACACTCCATATCCTACAACATATCTCATTCCTCACATAACAAACATAACCAAACCTTTCTTGTTTCGGCGCACACCTGATAACATCGTATTCATTTTAAGCACCTAACGTATACATATCATAGCATAGCAAGGGAAATTGCCTAGCACAATATCAACACAAACACCATAAGATCGGTTCACACAAGGAACCTTCCACCATAGTTAGTATATATATAGTGAGCCTAGAGATTATTGTCAATCTCATGCTAAGCTCGTTACCAACCTCGTTACCGTCCAGTTATATCGAACGGTTAACTTAAACCCAAGGTGTGTCGGATATAGTAATCCCAAGCACACCGAAATAACATACGTATGCCCCTGTGGCCCGACGTGAGTCAGTAACTAGCTTTGGATAAGCTAGGGGAAGGTAGAAACCAAATTGGAATACCACCTATACATACACCAAGAGAGCCGAACTGGATATGATATCGACTCCCGTCCATCACACGCGTGGCCGGAACAACCGGACTCCTCACCCCCCATTAGTACATATACACTTATAAATAAGTAGTTAGAGATCCATTATGGAGCCTACCACATCCACACACCATACGGTATCATAACCGAGTTAAGCACACAAGGGAGGCTCACACACTTGCATACAACAACAATATCCAACTAACTCACACATAGCCGTGGTTAGCACGTTCCCAAGGTTTGGGCCGTCAACTCCGAATACCGATCACTCATGTGTTCCTAGTTTTGGTTAGCTAAGGTTTAACACATATTTGAGGTTAAATGGTATCGGAGGCCAAATTCGCCACATAAATGAATTACTATAAACTCATTACATGTTTTGATCTTACAAGGTGGCAAACACTCAGAAAAACATATTGGCATACAAGCCGGTGTAATCCGGTAGGACACAGGTTGCAAGAAAACCATACCTGTCACCGGAGTCCACTTTACCACGTCCACTTATGTTCCTCGAGCAATTCTCGAACAACTGATAACATTACATGTACTTTTATTAACATCGGGGTAGCATGATTATTTAATGTCTAATGCTTATAACTTTTTCCCCGTTAACTTAGTTACATAACTTCACTCTTTAACTTGTTTTACTTTTACATTTCAATACAACTTTTTACCCACTTAATTGTCATTATAACTCACCTAACATGTCCTTAACAACTTTATAACTTCATTACTAATCAATCCCCATCATTACATATCATTTCATAACCTTAACCCATGTTTTTGGTCCGACCGGACTTACCGACCGGACTTGTCCATGTCCGGTCGATTCCAGAACACATTTCCGCCAAAATTTTCTACTCCGACCGACCTTGTAAGTCCGGTCCTATGTCCGGTCCATTCCAGAAACTAATTCTCGCAGGATAAACTGGGCCCGACCGAACTTGCAAGTCCGGTCGCAAGTCCGGTCTGCCCCAGATCTTTGTTTTCCTTTTTACATTCAACTCCAAACTTCACCCCATATATCCTAGTATACCCTAACCTCATTTGGGCACTTCAAACACACCTTAAGATATCCTTAAACACTCACAAAACTCTTTTCTAATTCCTTAAACCTTTACTTATATCTTCACAAAATTTCTAACACTTACAATGTTTTCTCCTAGTTTTACAAGTGGTGTTTCATCCTTAATAACCTTTATACCAAAGTGTTTCCTCACCATCATAACATCATCTCCCAAGCATCTTCCTTACTAACCAAATCTTCTCTTTCACAACTCCTTAAAGTTCCTTTCTCAAAACCTTATCTATACATTATTCCCACCTTGCACATCACATAACCTAAACCTTAAACAAACTTCTTCAAGACTTTAATACATTCTCAAAACACACATTGAATTCCTAGAACTTCCAACACCTAAATCCTTGCATCACTCTAAATCACCTTAATACTTGTTTTCTTCTCAGTAAACATTTATTCACCTTTAACACTTCCTAGTTCATCAAAACCATTTAAAACACTTAGATCTTCTTACACATTTTCCCAAATTTGGCCATAGCTTCTCTTGTATACTCACATCCAACCACTTAGGTTTTTACCTTATTTCATTCAAGAACACCTAAAATCCATCAAACACATTTTTATACACAGACTTCACACATTTAGCACACATCGCAATATAGTGCATAACTTAAATTGCTTGGCACTTAGGCCCTTAAACTGCATAAACCTTAAACACTGAATTTCCCACATAAGTAATGCCTTTGACCTGCAAATACACCAACAATACATATGCCCTTAATAAACTCCTTGAGAGCATTTTACTAGCTCATTCACCATTGGCTCCTTAGGTATTTTATTAAGCAAATCAAGCTCATTTTCCTAAGGCATTTAAACCACATTAAGATAGCATATTTACCTCTTTTTCCTCCCAAATTTCTTTCTTGTTTCCTTACAAAACCGGTAAGGCATTTGGTTCCTTGCCAACTACTAAACATTATACAAACAACATAATGAGTATTCAAGCTTTAAGCTCCATCTCATTGTAAACCCTAGGTTTACATTATTTCAAAACATTAATGTAGTTGTTTTACCTTAATCTTTGAAGGGTGTTTGAATATCTATGAAGAGAGACTCCACCTAGTCCTTGAAAGATTCAAATGGAGCTAGAACAAAGCAACACAAGGAGCTCCATCAATGAATATTTTCGGTCAATGACAAAACATGGAGGAAACTTGATTTTTCTTTGAGATTCCTTACCTAGAAGCAAAGGAGATCAATAATATGTGGAAAGAAAAGCTCAAGCTCCATCAATGGTGGAACTCCATGGCACCGAAATGGTGATCTTGAAATTTTGAGAAGATAGGAATGAAGAGCTTGATGAGAGGAAGAGAATGGTGGTGTTTTTTTTGATTTGGTTAAGTGAGCTATGTTTTACAAGGGTTCAAAGGTGGACTTCCATGGTGGTGGTGCTGTATGAACGTGAGAACAGAGAGAGAGAGGTAGAAGAGAGCTTGGATACGTGGGGAAATGAAGAAGGAAATGAAAATGAGATAAGTTTTGCTTTTTGGAAGATATTTGTACTTAAAAAGCAAATAGTACTTAAGTTAGTCATTCTTTATTTCCTTAGCATGTTAACAAGGGTGGTGAGTCACCACACCTTAAAACCGGCCCCCAATAGTACCTAGGGGTATTTTAGACTTTATTAATCAATTGTCTCACTTATAGTAACATATGTTACAAACTAGCTTATAAAAATCACTATTCACAAAAACAAGGCACATAGAAGTGAAATTTTTGATTTCCCATGGATATAGACTTCCAAATGTGATACTATATAGTACACATGTTAATTAAAGAGTAATGATGGACATTTAGCCATTCAAAACTCATTTACAAGACAATTTTTCAAAAACGTGCTTTAAGACTCCTTAAAGCACATTTTGTGTTTTAACTTGTTTTCAAGCTTGGTTTTCTTTAGTAATTGATTTAATATGTTCATTAACATATAAATAAGGCATAGGTATGACCATTAGGTCTTATACACATTTATCCCAAGCTTAGAGCACATTTTAGCCCATATTGACCTTAAGGTATTTATTTGTGTTTTGTTTGGTTTCATTGTCTACCAAAGTTTCCTAAGGACTTAATTAGCCTTATAAAGTCATAATTAAACATTATCAAGTCTTGGTAGGCTCTTTGGGTCCTAGCCAAGTTCACTCCAAGCTTAGAGCATGTTTTTGCTCAAACCGTGTCTTAGTGTTTTATTGTGTTTTACCATGGTTTAAATGGTTCATTTATATTTCTAAGGCACTTTTTAGCCTTTAAATACCATAGTTTAACATTTACACAACATACCAAGGTTTGGGGTATTTCACGTTCAGTGGTTTGTTCGGCTCAACTATGCCCGCTCTGTGGGGTAACCCTCTAAGCTTTTCTCTTTCGGGGTTGTAAATCATTGATCCTTGGTAGATTATAGCCTAATTTCATTTCCTCTCTCCCTGTTTCTGGGGTTTACTAGCACCTTCAATGAAAAATGTGTGTTACTAGTATTCTTAGTGATTATTGAGGAGTCTTATCCCGTTCTTGTTGAAATTTATTGTGTCAACATTCTCCATTGTATCTCGTAATACATTCCTTGTAAGTTGTTACTTATGCAGGGTTCTGCTCGCACTGTTGAGTGATCCCTTCGTTCTTCTCTTCGAGGTTTGGGGTTGGTGTTCTTACCTGTAGTGTCGGTTGTTGTTGTAGTAGGTTTTATCGTTACTGATGTTTACATCATTTAGTGTTCGGATGAAATACCCCGAACTTACAATGGTGATTAAATTATTCTAATATGGTATCTAAGGGCCTAATAGTGTGTAACACCCCTATTTACAATAAATACAGCGGAATAAAATCTCTAAGGGCGATTACAAACCATCGGGCTCCAAACACCCGGTACCAACCTCACCAGTTACAACCATTACAATTAACTAAGTTACGGTCTGAACTTCGAGAAAACTTAACATAAACATAACAATAATAAAATACATTCACTCTCCATAAACCTAATCCCATCCCAATCACTCATGCTTTTCGTGGCCACCTGTAAATCCATTTATACCTGCAAGATGAAACCAAGCAGCCCACCCCAAAAGGGGTGGGTCAGTTCCCTGGAATGGAACTGTACTAATCTCTAAAACAGAACTTTAAAAATAACCTTTAAACAAGCAGCAACTTGGAATCAATATTTAAAACAAAACAGAGAACAGACACTTTAAAAATCATCAAGTCAAAAATAGCAAGTCAAAGATAGTCAACAACAGAAAGGAAAGTTAGTAACAAATTCACACCATAAGTTAGTGAGGGTCCATTGCCTTAGTTAGAATAAGTTCCAGTTAGGAGTAGAAAGTCCAAGTAGTCACCATGATTAGGAATGATTGGTAGATAATGAAGAATCCAATAACCCAAGAGTAGAATAAACCCCAATACCGAATACGTCCTTTCAGGACAGGGGATATATAGCCCCTCTCTGTTAACTACGTCCACAAAGGACAGGGGATATACAGCCCCTCTCTGTTAACTACGTTCACTAAGGACAGGGGATATACAGCCCCTCTCTGTCTACAACGTCCCTTTTGGGACAGGGGATATACAGCCCCTCGCTGTCTATCACGTCCCTTTTTGGGACAGGGGATATACAGCCCCTCACTGTTACCATTGAAGACGCGCGCACGTCGAAAGCTTAAGAACCAGATCATGGATGAAACGATATCCAGAGTCAAAGAGAATTTCCAATATTGACTTTTCCAAATTCCCACTAGATCACTAACTACCCAGAGCAATACCAAAACACTCAGTCCTACAGAGTGCAGAAGCGTAAACCCTAAGCAGCCAATGTCTACGGGGCACCAATAGAGGAACCAATACCCAAGTGAGTTTCACATCCAAGGCTCAGTTAGTCACACAAGCTGAGTTAGTCACAACATTCCTTTTGAGAAATTCCTCTTAAAGGCAGAGCATTTTCCAAAACATTCCACAAGTCAATCAGCAAAAATATTGGAGTACGAGAAATCGTACCTGGGTACGCTGTAGCAGTTCTAGTCAACTTGCGCAAACAATCAACAGTACTCTTGAAGAATATTAAAGGTAGTCTATCATCATCACTTGTAGCCTATGTTAAGCTTAAATAAACTCCTTATCTTATTCCAAAGTCTCCCTTGTTTTTAAGCCCTCACTTAAATGTTATGTATAATCTTTGAGTTATCTGAGAAACGTTGTATAGCCCAAGGTGTAGGATCAAGGAATGTATTTTATTAACACCTGCTAACTGTCCACTCCTATCCACTTAATTCATATTTAACCACAATCCTCACATTCAAGACTTTTGAGACCTATGATGGACTCATCTCAGAATACTATACTATTATCTCAAATGTAAAGATTATGTATTTAAACAATATCTACTAGACAACCCATTATGATTAAGTCTTTCCCTTAACTTAATTAAGATCTACATCTGGTACATTGGAAAATAATGTTGTGGAACATTTTATTATAACTTAATTGGAGCCACTAAACTCAATTATCATATCCTTAGTTCAGAATGACTTCCTACTATAACCGTCTAATAATCTTGTCATAAGATGTGAATTACCTCTCATATTGAAACAACTATAGTTAACTTAGACTTATCGAACTCTTACATTTAGTATCACAAGGTACATATTTGCTAATTTTACCTATATAATAAGATGTTAAATATAACCTTTTATGTATCCTTACTTACCTTTAATCTCTAAATGTTTTATCTTTACACACATACATCTATAGACTAGTATAATCCTCTTGTACTAAACTTCAATAAACTTAAGCCTTAAATACGTTTCAAAATTGTTTTACTAAACCTAAGATTTCAAAAGAACTAATAATAAATTACTTTCCTTTGTTGTATTTAGGATGGACAATATATCTACATAGAGTAGAATCTATCAAAGAATTAAATTCTGGTTCGTAAGCGAAATTGTTAATTATAATGAAAATTCTCATATTTTATATTCAAATAACCTATCATTATTCCCATTACCGTAAAGTATATCAATATATATCTTATGTAACTTAGTTTATCTAATAAAAGGTTCAACGGTTTTAAGTATCAAATTCCTATTTATAAACCTTCTATAAATTCTAACCACTAAATACCTCACTTAATTGTAAACTCACATCCTGAATATTGGTAACAAATGTTTTTATATGGCTTATCTAATTCTAGAACCTTAAGGATAATTATTTAGATAAATTTCCAATCATCGTTTAATATAGATTATATCATAATCCTTTTAATGATTCTATCTTAAAACATTAAGTTATATTTCAATACCATAATGTTAAGAAATGATTGAATCTAGACTTACTAATCCACCTCAAATCTAGATATAAAAATATTTTACTTATTTATTATGGTTTATATATTAAGAACATTTAGATGTAAAAGTATTAGATTTATTCATTAATTATATAGTAAGTCTATTTGTGTAAAATCTAATTACAAATATTCCTAAGTCCCAGCTATTAATTACCTAACCAAATATAGATTTACATTATGGACTTTGACAAATAATATTACACATGTATTTTAATATGGTTCATATAAATCTTAGAAATCCAAGATAACTCCTTAGCTCAATTTCATAACCACAATTCAGTACTACCTCATATAATATTCTTTTAATAGTATTATGTATAGGTTTAGTTAACTTATTAAGTCCTTCATATTTATTTGCTATAAGGTATTTTATGTTTTATTATTTATTTATTTATCGTATATGTATACTAGGATTTATTCATGACATTCTTTATGTAGTTTTATTGCATTTAATTATTCATATTAACTTTTACACATATCTACATCCGAAATAGATTATTTAAAAATAAAGTATTTTCCTTAGTTTCAATTAAGTATATTAACTACCATATTGTATAACTAATATAAATGTAGATTAATTTAGTTCCTTGATTTAACCTAAGTTACTATTTTATTCCTTTTATATATGTATTGAAATATATATATATATATATATATATATATTTTCCTTAGTTTAAATTTAAAATATTAACTCCCATATAATAATAAATAAAATGTAAAAATAATTAAATTCCTTGTTTTAACATAAGTTCCTATTTTAAAATCTACCATATAAATAATATATATATATATATATATAGATATATATATATATATATATATATATATATATATATATATATATACATTTATGTAAATAATTTCACTTCATAAAAAACTAATGCTCAAACATTTATAAACTTACTGTTATAAAATGTTAACTAAGTTTCCCTTATTTTCCCCAGCTTAAAAGTTAATTAACAAACCATACTTTAATTTTTTGGTTACATTAAAAACCATATATTATAAGTTATTTTTATGAAAAACTCATAAACACAATTTTTAAAACTTTTACCATTGCCCAAAAAATTCCCAAATTTAACATACAGTAACTATAACATTTTAGACATATTATAAAATTTTTATTTCATAAAAATATCTTTTAATTTAGCCAAATAATTCCAGAAAACCCGTAAATTGCAAAAAATCATAACTTATGTTTAAAACTCCAAAACCATAATAATTAACATCAAAATAAACTAGATTAAATAAGGAATCTATGGTTAAAATTTCAAGTGAAAATACATTCGGGAAGATATTTAAATTAACCCAACAAGTTAGGACTATTTACTGGAATTTCATAAACTTATAATAATTATTTAATAGCACGATCTAATCTCGGCCGTCCAATCTTTTAAAACGAGATCGGACGGCCCCTGAACTCCCAGTTCTTCATCGATTTCGAATTCCAACCCGGTACTAAATCATCAATATCTCCTAATCTACAGAACAAATCGAGTGATTCTTGTTTTCTATGGATTCGAAATTGAATTTCGGTTCTATTGGTGCCAATTTCCCCATTATAATGCGGTACCATCGAGTTTCGAATTCAGTTCGAATGTTAGGGTTTATATCGGGTATAGACTTTGATTCGAAAACAATTCCAACGAATCCTCCTAATCTAACACACAATTGATCAAATTGGAACATGGATTAGGTCGGAAACATGACAAGGTTTGACAAAAACGGAGCAATTGATCGGAAACTTACCGGAGTTGTGCGAATTTAGTGAAATCGAATTGGAAAAACTGGAAAAACTCTCGAACTTGAGCAGTTCACGAGGCCACTTCAAAGATCTATAACTTGCAGCACAGATTGAGTTAGGCTATGTGTAAGGGCTCATTGGAAAGAGCAAACTTAGATCTACGTATTGATAGCAAAAACTAATCCTAACTCGCATCACACAGAAGGAAATTGAAGCTAGAAGTTGCGAGTTTACCTTACAGTTTCGGTTATGATTTTATGTGCTGGCAAAACCGAAACTTTAGACACCTTTCCCCTCCAATCGGTGAGAATTAGCCAAACCATAAACATGAAAGTTTTAGAGGAATTAGAGCCCTTCAAAACGAGCTAAAGAACATGGAATTTGGATGAGTAACGAAGAAGTTATGGCTGATCGAAGTTACCTGATTCGAAGAGAAAACTGGAATTGCAGTTTCGTTTTTTGCAGGGTGGCTACTTGACTCGATTTTCCGGTTGATTCAGTATGAGTTAGGGTTTGTATGAGTTATAGTTGTTTAGAGGGAATGTAGGAGAAGACAACAAAGAAGACAGCATTGAAAAATATGGAGAGATGAAAGAGATATAGCCGTCTAAAGTTAGGGCAAAATACTGAAATCTGTTACCAAAATTCAGGGGATAAAATCGGCTAAGTGTTGGCGACCCGTGACAGAGTGACACGTGGCATCTTTCAAATTTTTGATTCAAAACTTCAACCTAGCATAACTTTGGCTAGGATGATCCATTTTTGACGTTCTTTTTATCGACCTTCATGGTTTTCCATAACCTATTTATTGGTATAGTTTTCATGTGCTAGTTTGACCATTCTCAAAAAGTCAACCCTAGCAAGGCTTAATAAGCTTTAAGGTTTCTATAATTTTATTTTGACTTTTATGTTTCAAAACAATGTTCCAACTCTTTATAAAATCTTTATAATATACTTGGAGTGTTTAGAAATTTTCCCAAGATTTATTGACTTATAAATCTTATTATCAAATTCATAATACTATATAATAATATATAATAATTAAATATTTAATTGTATTTGTAACACCCCTACCGCTAATACCGTCATTACTGTACAAATAATTACCTTCGCAGCGGATATTACTTACTCAGCGGCGGGTGTACAATGCCGTTAGTCACCCACGTGACTAACAAGGCGGATTACAATACTACATACTATCGGTCTGATGAATATGAACATACCGAGTACTCTACATAATACAATACTTCCCAATACATTACAAGTACAATCCCTTTTTACACAACTACCCATGCTTACATAGCAGTCCCAATCCTACTCTCTCGAACGGTGGTCAGCTTCGGGTACCTGCACACTAAAAATGGTCCCCCTAGGGGGTTAGCTTTCGCTGCATATGAAATCCGCATATACCATGTGCTAACCGCGGTACGCCGACTACTTTAGGTCGGATATACATGGAGTTCATTTTACATGCATACATACATACTCATACTACAACAATACAATCAAAGATACTTACATAAATATACAAGTTCAATGCTTACTGAGGAAGACAATTCAATAGTCAACCGTTCATATTTGTTATACATTCATTACTCTTCGTACTGAGTTCGATATTCGTTACCCTACTCATACTTACTCCTTACTCTTGCATACTCACACTCACTCCATGTTCAATGCCTTACTCGTACCCGATCCTTACTCTGTACTCGTTACTGTACTAGTGCATACTCACTACTCAATTCTCCATACTTACTCTTACATACTCAATACTCTATACTTACTCATACGTACTCAATACTCGGTACTCATTACATACTCATACTTCTCTTACTCGATACTCATTACTTTACTCATACATACGCAATACTCATACTCATTACTTTGGCCTCTGGGCGAGTCATACTCAAGACTCGCCACCGGACCTACAATACGAGGGCTATACGCTTAGCTCCTCAAATACTCAATGTCCGTTCTACCGGACTACTCGAATTCCCAACACTCTTCTCTCAGAGCATATACAATCTCATGGATTAGCCTAGAAGTATCTCTCTCGATAACCTCTGTTAGCTTAGGGAATTACCACCGT
The DNA here is from genome assembly GCA_023374045.1 of Limonium bicolor. Classification (NCBI taxonomy): domain Eukaryota; kingdom Viridiplantae; phylum Streptophyta; class Magnoliopsida; order Caryophyllales; family Plumbaginaceae; genus Limonium; species Limonium bicolor. The sequence continues at coordinate 102,124,955 of CM041781.1, read as the reverse complement.
CTAGTATCCTCAGATTTAAGGGTTTCCCCAACATATCGAATACTCTCGTTCGGGGCATACTTACATCAGTCGGTCCTCTCCTAATGGGTCGACTAATTACTAAGGGGTTTGGAGATCCCTCATCATTCTTTACTATTCTCATGGTTCATGTTTTGCACCATGATTAATTCCTCTAATAGAGGTTACATGTATACTTCCACTGCTTATTGTTTGTGGATTATTCATTTCGTTTCTCCTACCGTTATCGGAATGTTATTACTCCCGTACACTCTCTCACATTCTAGTGAGTTCATTGGTTTACGTTATCGTTTATTGGTTCGTTGGTTTAGTGCGTTGCTACGGTTCCATTGGTTCACACATGACTCTTACTACGAGTCGATACACAATAAGACTCATCTATGAGTCGGTCTACGCACTAAGTGAGGCCACACGATCAACCAAGAAAGGTTAGCTCAATCAACATACAGCAAGACATATAATGAAAGGCAATAAACCGTTTTCATGCTTTAGTCTTGATTAGCCGGCATATAGCACACAAATCAACGTAACTCGGTTAGCATACGGGGCATGAGGAAATCATACCTTCCACCGGAGTTAGCTTTAACACGTGTTCCCTTGTTCCTTGGTTCACACTTGTTCCGCTGATAATGTTTCAACATTATTATTAATACTATACTCTTACGATACACAAATAATTACTACTCCCGTACTTACCCCGTTATCCCGGTGTATTTGATGTTCTCATACTCTCAACTTACTTGGTTACTTTTTACACTTGTTTTCCTACTCATATACTTACTTTCTTGTCTTTACTACTTCATTTATAGTGTACTACTACATATATATGCATATATGTGTATGGGCATATATATATATACATATGATTATTATAATCATATAATAAATTTTTTTTTTGACTCGACCGGACTTGCGACCGACCTTGCAAGTCCGGTCCATTCCAGTAGCTACCAGTACGGGAAATTTTCTAGCTCGACCGAACTTGCAAGTCCGGTCGCAAGTTCGGTCCATTCCAGTAGCTTGCATTACGGGAATTTTTCTGGCCGACCGAACTTGCAAGTCCGGTCGCAGTTCGGTCCATTCCAGAAGGTTTCTGACGGGAGAATTTTCTGGTCCGACCGAACTTGCATGTCCGGTCGCAAGTCCGGTCGATTCCAGAAGGTCGATTCCGGTTCCCCGGTAAATCTGGGCTTGACCGAACTTGCAAGTCCGGTCGCAAGTCCGGTCCGGCCCAGTACTTCAGTTTTAAAATCTGTTTTCAGCCCTCTCTTTACCCATTACTTCCCCAACCTTCCTACATGTAATCCCACATGTTTAAAAACTATCTAGGTCCTCCAAATTACCTTAGTTCATCCAACAATTCCTTACTCTTCTCTAATCCACATACACAATTTCCTCACTTCTTTTCCAACACTTGTAATAGTTTTTGTTACCCTTATGCTACAGATTTCTAAACCAACTTCTACCATCCAATACTCCTACTACTAATGCCATTTCTAGCATCCCAATATATTCCCAAACCATTACCATGTCTTAACCCAAGTCCAACATCTATTTCACTACTCTTGCCTTCTAATTTTTCTCTAGCTTCTCCAATACATTTTCATCACTTCTTGCTACAGATTTTTATATACTTGATCCTTATCCTCCAATTACCAATCCATGGTCATTAAGCATCTCCACTAACCCCAATACATTCCTTGGTTCTCCCTTTCACCAAGTCACCCTTTAATGCACAATTCCTACCAAAATTTTGCCATAGTTCACCTTCTTTTCTTACATCCTCAAATACACATTCTCTTTTCAAGTTCAACCAAAGCTAGCCACACCCACAAGGGTCCTACCAGCACACATACAAAAATCCTAATACACCAATGTTTCCTCCATTACATTACCAATACCTCATTATTCCTCAAATAGCATTACTAATATACATACACCTTTCTTTTGGCTCTAAGGCCTACAAATCCACACATTTACTCACTAGTACTCAAATTTCCAAACACATACCAATACAATAATTTGGTTCTTTAAATATTTTACCCATTCCCATTACCCTAATGCAATAGAATTTACATTAGGAAGGGGCTCTTACCTTGAGCTTATACTTCCTTCTTTCTTTTCCATTTCTCCTCTTGCTCTCTTTCTTGTCCAAACCGGTTTTATGGGGAATGGAGTTTGCCAAACTCCATTCCCATTACCCAAGCACACAAAGACAAGCATGATTAATCTACTAGCCCTCACATTAACACTAATTCATTGAAGTGTTTGAATACAAATTCTAGGGTTTACCTTTGGAGTGCTTTAGGAGGGGTTTTAGCCCTTGGTTCAAGAAGGTATTCTCACCACCATTGGAGGGTTGAAGCAAAGCTCCAAAACAAGAGGAAAAACAAGGTAAGAGAGAGACCAAAATCGGCTATACCAAGAGATGGAGAAAAGTGAGGTCTTTCATGGAGATTTTTACCTTGTTGGAAAGAGGAGACTCCAAGCTTCAATGGTGTGCTTTTCTCTTCAAATGGGAAAAACCCATGGAGATGAAACTCATCCTTTTCGAATTTTGAAAAGATAGAAATGTAGAGGAGGATGAGGGGATTACAAATATGTAATTTATTTTACATTTGGAGCTCAAATGGAGCTAGAGCATGAGGAAGAAAGTGAGGAAGCCATGGGAGCTTCCTTTGGGGCTTTGAAATCGCCCAACCAGAAGATAGAGAGAGCAAAATCGCTGGAGAGGGAAGGAGGGAAAGAGAGAGAAGAGGGAAATGAGGGGAGAGAGAGTGTGAGTGCTTTTTACTTTCCCACCTTTTTGCTTTTTGACTCTACATTAATTTAGCTAGTTACATGTGTGTGAGAGGGTTATTTGACCCCTTAAAAATCGGCCCCACACATTACTGCTAGTTGGATCGTTTTTCGTCTTTTACAGAGAATGCTCGTTATTTTACCCGGTTTTGATACTATTCACTAACGGGCCCTTTTCCGGATTTTCTCGTTTCTTTATTTTTATTGGTTATTAAGCTTCCATAAATGCTTAATAACTATTATTTAATGATTCATAATTTTTACGGGTCTGTTTGACCACTTAAAGTCACGTTTTCGGGTTTCCCCGAAAAACATGCGCTAAAGCTCTTTTAGCGTTTTAATACATTTCTTGGATCGTTTTCTTCGGGAATCGTTCCCGTATACTAATTAGGCATGAATAAGCCTTAGGAATCCTCATATACTCTAACCGAGGTCTCGTACCTCTTATGGTTATTTAACGCTTATTTAGCGTTTTCCGCTTTCTAAGCGTTCTTCTCATTTCTTTTGGATTTATTTTCCTTACCAAAATTACTTAGGCGCTATTAGGCCCTTAAATACTATATTAGGATAATATAATCACCATATTTAAGTTGGGGTATTTCAATCTACCCCCCTTAAAGAACTTTGCCCTCAAAGTTGGTGAATCTAATACTGTTACTCGTACATATACTCTATGCTAAGGTTATGACCTCTACATATAACTTGTCAAACTCCAAATGTCTGACATGATGCATACTACGCATCCAAACAGCATGTCACTGCATGCATAGCAATAAAAATATCCGTTTTACTTCTCTCCAAGGGGGTCCATCCGAAGACAATTAGGTACAATCCTCCCCCAATGGCGAGTGATCTCCGGTACCGGTCACGTTTGAACACTTACGCTTTCTGGTTCACGGCCGTCATGACTTGAGCACTTACGCTTTCTGGCTCTAGTCCTTTGGTTCTGATCAAATTCATTTGCACATATAGAGATCCTCAGGCACTTACTCATACTTACTTACTCATACTTTACTCATACTTACTCATACTTACTCGGGACTACGCTGCCCCAGTGCCCTTGGAAAAATACAAAACACACACTGTTACCGTACAACCGGTGTAGTGGTTTAAACTACTCTACACTTCCACAGACTCAAAACTAGCTTCACTCCTATGGTTTCGACCGGATACCCGTGCCTAGGCATGGAAGATCCACTAGCGCCCGTGGGAGCGGTTTTAAAACGATCCTCATTCTCAAGTTTGAAGAAAATTGTACCAATTAGTTTTGGAAATTCATTTTGAAAACTTTGCATACATCTCCCAATTTCATTTATGATGATTATTCCTATTACTAGTGTTATTATTGTGGCCACTTAAGGGAGCTTCCAGAGTCCTTCAACCCCAATGTGATCAGCATTGGTGTTGAATTATCCTTCCACCCAATTTGTGTTCGGCTTCCCTTGATCGCTAGCAAATCAAGTTCCACTTCCCACCTCAATACAAACAGACAGATTGTCAAACATTATTTCGTTTTCTATCTTTTTAATCTTGCTACTCATAATCATACACATACATTTCCAATTTATATGATTCACTTACTTACTTACTAATCATCTCATCAATTATTACTGCATCCTCTCCAACTACTATACTTAAGAAATTCATGGGTATATATCCCATTAATCTGCTATACCAAATTCATACTCATAAAATACATCGGTTTCGTGCCAATTTATCTCATTACATACATTGGTTCCATACCGATTTATACTCCTCAAGTCTCCCATACATACTCATTCTCATACTATTGCCAATCGGGGTTCTCATTCCCCTGGAGTTTCACTACTCCTTTTCCTATACTTGCTTCTCAAATTACCACAATTACACGATGAGTGAATACAATGTTTATGTAACATAAGTATCAATCATCAAAACGAATTCTTGCGCTATGCGCATTGTAGTTTACGCACCTATCACGTAAAACATACATTTCGCGGTTTTCGCTCTACCCCCCTTAAAAGGGATTACGCCCACGTAATCTACCATGTGTCAACATTGGACATAGGTCGAAGGCATTCAGCCGTCATGGAGTGGTTCAGTTTCCATGTGGTCTATTATACAATGTTCCTTGTCAACGGGTCTTAACCGTACTATCGGTTAGTCCCTGCATCAAGAATTTTCATCGGAGTTATTCAACTTTAACCGATTCGGTTCTAGCCTAAATGGCTTTGAGGCATTGGTGATTAGCCTTTTATTCACTAGGTGTATTTCACTTAGAATTCTGGGTCCACTAGCTTCTGCTGCGCGACCCTGATAACTTGGGTTATTCGCCCTTCTTGTTATCTTAAATGTGCTATACAACACCTTTTATCCTTCTTATTGTGGGAATAAGGTTTATTGACCAAGTGTGGTGTTCTCTTACCGTGCTCGAACTCGATGAGTTGTAGATTCATAACCAGCTCTCTGGCAATCTATATACATACTGTTGTGTTTGTAGTGATCATTCACTTGGTTTCTCCGACTTATTGTCGGTTGAGGTTAAGTCACTACTTAGTTGTAGTGCTTCCTCTGTTGTTAGTAGCTTCTGAATTACACCAGTTTCTCTGGTTCATTACAAGTGTTCTTTACTTGTATGACCTTGCATTTTCCATGTGTCGGTCCTTGTGACTTTCTTAAGTCTCCTTTCGCTTTTATTCCAATGGAATTCACATCTTGTGATTGTTGGTGTGTTTCACACTCTTCGTGCTCTTTGGCCTTAGGCCGCACGGTTTGTTTCCAAGCTTTTGCAACTAGCTTACGCCATGTTTACTGGTGAAAGGAAGGATTCACCACGATTTACATTTCCTCATATTCCTAGCTATCCCACTCGATCATTAACTGCACAAGTGCAATACCAAAACACTCAGTCATACAGAGTGCAGAGGCGTGAACTCTTGGCAGTAAGTATCTTATGAGGTCGCAATAGGACTGATCGTTACTCTTTCAGGTGGTGCTTCATCATTTGGTACAGACTTCTGGCTTGTTGCCCGGTCTGTCTACCATCTTGTATTAACAATCCCATAGTATTGGGTGGTTATTCACATACGTTGGTCGCCTGTTGCGCACCATGTTCTTACTGATTTCACGGTATTGGTCTACATGGCAGCCACTGTTGCTAGCTTCAGCTCATGCGTCTCTATCATTTATACAGTGATTATGTTCCTTCTGAACCGATTACTCCTTGTTTGTCAACAATTGCTGTTGAAGCTTATTTCACATTGCTTGACAGTAGTTGTATGCTCAAGATTGACTACATTAGTAGATCTGAAAGGAATATTTCCGACATTTACTGATGGTATCCCCTTCTTGGGATCCATGTGTTCTCCACTCTTGTGGTCTCATATTATGAGGGGCGTCCTCATTCATCGGTTGTTACTCTTTTACCGGTGTCGTCCTTGACAACCTTCCTAACCGTTGGGTTGTGTGGTAATAGTTTCATGGTCTACGCCATATTGCCTAGAGCTCTGCTCATCATAGGTTGTTTCCAAGTGATTATTTCTCCATAAACCATCGCTGGGTTTGGAGGTGATACCGGGCTCCCTGACACGATCGTCACGTCACGCTTCCATCTGTTGGAGACCCTTTTTGTAGCTTGGTATTGATCGATACCATTTATTGATTTGGGGTATCCCCTGTCAAGTGGGATCCCTTCGGTGTTCTAACCGGTTGCTCGTTCCGATTGTGGTGTTTTTGCCACGACATCTCGTTCAACTGTGTTGACTTGCTCCCCTTTATGGATTGCTCCTGGGTAGTACCGATTATGCGGTTGCATCTGGTATGTATGAGTATTTCCAGTTTGTTGTCCTACCTTGCGGTTCTGGATCTGAGTTATCCGTTTAGGGTCGTAACGTCTCCCGTTCTTAGGGTAGACCATTGGTGTTCTTCCTTGTGTTATAATGGATTGATATCCCTTCCGGTGATGAATGGTATTTCGGGTACCTTATAACATCACCCTGTGTGTTTGTGGTAGTTGATCTGGGAGTTCTATCCCGTCCATTGAACACTGATGTGTTAATGTTAGGCATTTGCCTTACTGTGCTTAGACTGGGTATTCCTTCCAGTTATCATGCTTTACTTAGATATATTCGAGACATATCCAATGTCTTATCCCGTTGTTAGTGCTTCATGCACTTTCAACTCTTAATGGTTCTCCTGAAGTGAGTTTCTGACTCCTTAGCCTGTAGCTTATCTGAGTTTCCTATGTTCGGTTGAGGTAACCAGTTGTTCTGTTTAAAATTTACTTATGGTCCGTAGAACAGAGTTGACTACTTCCCGTGTTTCGTACACTACATGTATACATACGTGGGGTACCGTCTTGGCACGTTACCACTTACCTAACTACATGTCAGGCCCGCAAGCTCCTTCGGAGTGCGGTCGTCCCACATCCCGTATTTGGGTACACTCGTAGTGTTCGTCACACGCCTAGGTGAAGTATTCTATTGCCAACTCCTCTTGTATCATTCTATGATACTCACCGTATTTCCGTTAGTTTGGTTTTAAAAAATCCGAGGTTTAAAAGAAGGATTTGCGGTTTTGAAAGAAAAATTTGGGTTTTGAAGTAACAGTTCGGTGTGAAAAGAAATTCTTTATGGCGTTGCCATGATTCAGGTCCTGACCAAGTTCAGCTTCTCGCTGACCGGTATACTCTCAATACAATGGTCGGGCCGTTAGGCCTTTCCGAGGTTTCATTATTCAAATACTCAGGATTGGTGATCCTATTTTTGCTCCATTCGTCATAGCGGCACTTTAGCCAGTATTTGCGGGTTGTTAAAAGTCTTCCAACTGTCTTGTAGTTGCTGCACTTGCCCTGGGCAAGTGCGCGGGTAGGTTGTTTTTTGGTTAACGTATACCAGTTACGGTATCGTTTCCATCCATAATTGGTGGTTTTATTAGGTCTTCATTTGATCTTCTGATCTTGGTGGTTGATCTCCGGAGTCGCTTCTCAGTATACTTGACATGGTTGTCGTCAGTCCGGGTGCCTCACACCTTCCCTGTGGTTAACGAGACTTGACTTATCCTTAGGAACCATATTGTGGTCCTATAGGTGTATGTTTATGGATACGCTCATAGTCGTCTTGACTATGTTGTTCGGTTATTACAGCCTCTTGGTGTGTACGTTTGGTATTAATCCAACCTCGACTAGTTCCTTTGTCGGTTTGTACATTATTGTTGGTATTATCAAATATTACAGTCCGTAGACTCTCTTGTCCAGGGTTCGATACTCCATCTTCCTTGCTTCACTGCGCGATTGCTTCTCTTCTTGTTGGCTACTCATGGTTCTCGCTACTGCGAAGCATGTCGCCCCATGGTGCCATAAATTCCATCATCCTTGTGTTTAGGATCTTCATTTCTCCGCCATTTAGTGCGGTCCTTGTCGTCAACGGGAACCGTCTTCGGGACTTCCAGTGTTTGGACTCTACCGTATGACAGGTTCTTTTTCTATTCAGGTTTGCCTTTGCGACTGCCAGATCGGGTTTTACCCGAGTGTGAGAGGTCTTTCCATCACTCTAGCGTTCTTCTATCTTAATACCGTGGGATGCGGAGGGCGGGGTACGGTCGCTGTAGGTTTCCGTTTCACACGGAAGTTCCTATCTAGCTTACCTCACACGCTAACACTCAACCCTTAGCCCTAAGTCCCTACTTCCTAACTCGGTATTTACCTAAACTCGGTATTTCATCCATCAAAGCGATACTTTGCTCTGATACCACTTTTTGTAACACCCCTACCGCTAATACCGTCATTACTGTACAAATACTTACCTTCGCAGCGGATATTACTTACTCAACGGCGGGTGTACAATGCCGTTAGTCACCCACGTGACTAACAAGACGGATTACAATACTACATACTATCGGTCTGATGAATATGAACATACCGAGTACTCTACATAATACAATACTTCCCATTGCTTACTCATCCATAATTCAATTACAACTTCAATTCATTACTATACCGAGTATACTACAATCCTTAAGTTACCGATACAGCTTGGACTTTCAATTTCCCAATACATTACAAGTACAATCCCTTTTTACACAACTACCCATGCTTACATAGCAGTCCCAATCCTACTCTCTCGAACGGTGGTCAGCTTCGGGTACCTGCACACTAAAAACGGTCCCCCTAGGGGGTCAGCTTACGCTGCATATGAAATCCGCATATACCGCGTGCTAACCGCGGTACGCCGACTACTTTGGGTCGGATATACATGGAGTTCATTTTACATGCATACATACATACTCATACTACAACAATACAATCAAAGATACTTACATAAATATACAAGTTCAATGCTTACTGAGGAAGACAATTAAATAGTCAACCGTTCATATTTGTTATACATTCATTACTCTTCGTACTGAGTTCGATATTCGTTACCCTACTCATACTTACTCCTTACTCTTGCACACTCATCACTCCATGTTCAATGCCTTACTCGTACCCGATCCTTACTCTGTACTCGTTACTGTACTAGTGCATACTCACTACTCAATTCTCCATACTTACGCTTACATACTCAATACTCTATACTTACTCATACATACTCAATACTCGGTACTCATTACATACTCATACTTGCCTCTTACTCGATACTCATTACTTTACTCATACATACGCAATACTCAATACTCATTACTTTGGCCTCTGGGCGGAGTCATACTCAAGACTCGCCACCAGACCTACAATACGAGGGCTATACGCTTAGCTCCTCAAATACTCAAATGTCCGTTCTACCGGACTACTCGAATTCCCAACACTCTTCTCTCAGAGCATATTACAATCTCATGGATTAGCCTAGAAGTATCTCTCTCGATAACCTCTGTTAGCTTAGGGAATTACCACCGTCTAGTATCCTCAGATTTAAGGGTTTCCCCAACATATCGAATAATCTGTCGTTCGGGGCATACTTACATTAGTCGGGTCCTCTCCTAATGGGTCGACTAATTAATAAGGGGTTTGGAGATCCCTCATCATTCTTTACTACTCACATGGTTCATGTTTTGCACCAAGATTAATTCCTCTAATAGAGGTTACATGTATACTTCCACTGCTTATTGTTTGTGGATTATTCATTTCGTTTCTCCTACCGTTATCGGAAGGTTATTACTCCCGTACACTCTCTCACATTCTAGTGAGTTCATTGGTTTACGTTATCGTTTATTGGTTCGTTGGTTTAGTGCGTTGCTACGGTTCCATTGGTTCACACATGACTCTTACTACGAGTCGATACACAATAAGACTCATCTATGAGTCGGTCTACGCACTAAGTGAGGCCACACGATCAACCAAGAAAGGTTAGCTCAATCAACATACAGCAAGACATATAATGAAAGGCAATAAACCGTTTTCATGCTTTAGTCTTGATTAGCCGGCATACAGCACACAAATCAACGTAACTCGGTTAGCATACGGGGCATGAGGAAATCATACCTTCCACCGGAGTTAGCTTTAACACGTGTTCCCTTGTTCGTTGGTTAACACTTGTTCCGCTGATAATGTTTCAACATTATTATTAATACTGTACTCTTATGATACACAAATAATTACTACTCCCGTACTTACCCCGTTATCCCGGTGTATTTGATGTTCTCATACTCTCAACTTACTTGGTTACTTTTTACACTTGTTTTCCTACTCATATACTTACTTTCTTGTCTTTACTACTTCATTTATAGTGTACTACTACATATATATGCATATATGTGTATGGGCATATATATATATACATATGATTATTATAATCATATAATAAAAATATATATTTTTTTTTTACTCGACCGGACTTGCAAGTCCGGTCCATTCCAGTAGCTACCAGTACGGGAAATTTTCTGGCTCGACCGAACTTGCAAGTCCGGTCGCAAGTTCGGTCCATTCCAGTAGCTTGCATTACGGGAATTTTTCTGGCCGACCGAAGTTGCAAGTCCGGTCGCAGTTCGGTCCATTCCAGAAGGTTTCTGACGGGAGAATTTTCTGGTCCGACCGAACTTGCATGTCCGGTCGCAAGTCCGGTCGATTCCAGAAGGTTTCCCGTCTTTGTAAATCTGGGCTCGACCGAACTTGCAAGTCCGGTCGCAAGTCCGGTCCGGCCCAGTACTTCAGTTTTAAAATCTGTTTTCAGTCCTCTCTTTTACCCATTACTTCCCCAACCTTCCTACATGTAATCCCACATGGTTAAACACTGTCTAGGTCCTCCAAATTACCTTAGTTCATCCAACAATTCCTTACTCTTCTCTAAATCCACATACACAATTTCCTCACTTCTTTTCCAACACTTGTAATAGTTTTTGTTACCCTTATGCTACAGATTTCTAAACCAACTTCTACCATCTAATACTCCTACTACTAATGCCATTTCTAGCATCCCAAATATATTCCCAAACCATTACCATGTCTTAACCCAAGTCCAACATCTATTTCACTACATCTTGCCTTCTAATTTTTCTCTAGCTTCTCCAATACATTTTCATCACTTCTTGCTACAGATTTTTATACTTGATCCTTATCCTCCAATTACCAATCCATGGTCATTAAGCATCTCCACTATCCCCAATACATTCCTTGGTTCTCCCTTTCACCAAGGCACCCTTTAATGCACAATTCCTACCAAAATTTTGCCATAGTTCACCTTCTTTTCTTACATCCTCAAATACACATTCTCTTTTCAAGTTCAACCTAAAGCTAGCCACACCCAACAAGGGTCCTACCAGCACACATACAAAAATCCTAATACACCAATGTTTCCTCCATTACATTACCAATACCTCATTATTCCTCAAATAGCATTACTAATATACATACACCTTTCTTTTGGCTCTAAGGCCTACAAATCCACACATTTACTCACTAGTACTCAAATTTCCACAAACTACAATACCAATACAATAATTTGGGTTCTTTAAATATTTTACTCATTCCCATTACCCTAATGCAATAGAATTTACATTAGGAAGGGGCTCTTACCTTGAGCTTATACTTCCTTCTTTTCTTTTCCATTTCTCCTCTTGCTCTCTTTCTTGTCCAAACCGGTTTTATGGGGAATGGAGTTGCCAAACTCCATTCCCATTACCCAAGCACACAAAGACAAGCATGATTAATCTACTAGCCCTCACATTAACACTAATTCATTGAAGTGTTTGAGATACAAATTCTAGGGTTTACCTTTGGAGTGCTTTAGGAGGGTTTTAGCCCTTGGTTCAAGAAGGTATTCTCACCACCATTGGAGGGTTGAAGCAAAGCTCCAAAACAAGAGGAAAAACAAGGTAAGAGAGAGACCAAAAATCGGCTATACCAAGAGATGGATAAAAGTGAGGTCTTTCATGGAGATTTTTACCTTGTTGGAAAGAGGAGACTCCAAGCTTCACAATGGTGTGCTTTTCTCTTCAAATGGGAAAAACCCATGGAGATGAAACTCATCCTTTTCGAATTTTGAAAAGATAGAAATGTAGAAGAGGATGAGGGGATTACAAATATGTAATTTATTTTACATTTGGAGCTCAAATGGAGCTAGAGCATGAGGAAGAAAGTGAGGAAGCCATGGGAGCTTCCTTTGGGGCTTTGAAATCGCCCAACCAGAAGAGGAGAGAGCAAAATCGCTGGGGAGGGAAGGATGGAAGAGAAGAAGAGAAATGAGGGGAGAGAGAGTGTGTGAGTGCTTTTTACTTTCCCACCTTTTTGCTTTTTGACTCTACATTAATTTAGCTAGTTACATGTGTGTGAGAGGGTTATTTGACCCCTTAAAAATCGGCCCCACACATTACTGCTAGTTGGATCGTTTTTCGTCTTTTACAGAGAATGCTCGTTATTTTACCCGGTTTTGATACTATTCACTATCCGGGCCCATTTTACGGGATTTTCTCGTTTCTTTATTTTTATTGGTTATTAAGCTTCCATAAATGCTTAATAACTATTATTTAATGATTCATAATTTTTACGGGTCTGTTTGACCACTTAAAGTCACGTTTTCGGGTTTCCCCGAAAAACATGCGCTAAAGCTCTTTTAGCGTTTTAATACATTTCTTGGATCTGTTTTCTTCGGGAATCGTTCCCGTATACTAATTAGGCATGAATAAGCCTTAGGAATCCTCATAATACTCTAACCGAGGTCTCGTACCTCTCATGGTTATTTAACGCTTATTCTAGCGTTTTCCGCTTTCTAAGCGTTCTTCTCATTTCTTTTGGATTTATTTTCCTTACCAAAATTACTTAGGCGCTATTAGGCCCTTAAATACTATATTAGGATAATATAATCACCATATTTAAGTTCGGGGTATTTCAATCTACCCCCCTTAAAGAACTTTGCCCTCAAAGTTGGTGAATCTAATACTGTTACTCGTACATATACTCTATGCTAAGGTTATGACCTCTACATATAACTTGTCAAACTCCAAATGTCTGACATGATGCATACTACGCATCCAAACAGCATGTCACTGCATGCATAGCAATCAAAAATATCCGTTTTACTTCTCTCCAAGGGGGTCCATCCGAAGACAATTAGGTACAATCCTCCCCCAATGGCGAGTGATCCCTCCGGTACCGGTCACGTTTGAACACTTACGCTTTCTGGTTCACGGCCGTCATGACTTGAGCACTTACGCTTTCTGGCTCTACAGTCCTTTGGTTCTGATCAAATTCATTTGCACATATAGAGATCCTCAGGCACTTACTCATACTTACTTACTCATACTTTACTCATACTTACTCATACTTACTCGGGACTACGCTGCCCCAGTGCCTTTGGAAAAATACAAAACACACACTGTTACCGTACAACCGGTGTAGTGGTTTCAAACTACTCTACACTTCCACAGACTCAAAACTAGCTTCACCTCCTATGGTTTCGACCGGATACCCGTGCCTAGGCATGGAGGATCCACTAGCGCCCGTGGGAGCGGTTTTAAAACCGATCCTCATTCTCAAGTTTGAAGAAAACGTTGTACCAAGTTAGTTTTGGAAATTCATTTTGAAAACTTTGCATACATCTCCCAAGTTCAATTTATGATGATTATTCCTATCACTAGTGTTATTATTGTGGCCACTTAAGGGAGCTTCCAGAGTCCTTCAACCCCAATGTGATCGGCATTGGTGTTGAATTATCCTTCCACTCCAATTTGTGTTCGGCTCCCCTTGATCGCTAGCAAATCAAGTTCCACTTCCCACCTCAATACAAATAGACAGATTGTCAAACATTATTTCGTTTTCTATCTTTTTAATCTTGCTACTCATAATCATACACATACATTTCCCAATTTATATGATTCACTTACTTACTTACTAATCATCTCATCAATTATTACTGCATCCTCTCCAACTACTATACTTAAGAAATTAATGTGTATAATATCCCATTAATCTGCTATACCAAATTCATACTCATAAAATACATCGGTTTCGTGCCAATTTATCCTCATTACATACATTGGTCCCATACCGATTTATACTCCTCAAGTCTCCCATACATACTCATTCCTCATACTATTGCCAATCGGGGTTCTCATTCCCCTGGAGTTTCACTACTCCTTTTCCTATACTTGCTTCTCAAATTACCATAATTACACGATGAGTGAATACAAATGTTTATGTAACATAAGTATCAATCATCAAAACGAATTCTCTTGCGCTATGCGCATTGTAGTTTACGCACCTATCACGTAAAACATACATTTCGCGGTTTTCGCTCTACCCCCCTTAAAAGGGATTACGCCCACGTAATCTACCATGTGTCAACATTGGACATAGGTCGAAGGCATTCAGCCGTCATGGAGTGGTTCAGTTTCCATGTGGTCTATTATACAATGTTCCTTGGTCAACGGGTCTTAACCGTACTATCGGTTAGTCCCTGCATCAAGAATTTTCATCGGAGTTATTCAACTCTTAACCGAATTCGGTTCTAGCCTAAATGGCTTTGAGGCATTGGTGATTAGCCTTTTATTCACTAGGTGTATTTCACTTAGAATTCTGGGTCCACTAGCTTCTGCTGCGCGACCCTGATAACTTGGGTTATTCGCCCTTCTTGTTATCTTAAATGTGCTATACAACACCTTTTATCCTTCTTATTGTGGGAATAAGGTTTATTGACCAAGTGTGGTGTTCTCTTACCGTGCTCGAACTCGATGAGTTGTAGATTCATAACCAGCTCTCTGGCAATCTATATACATACTGTTGTGTTTGTAGTGATCATTCACTTGGTTTCTCCGACTTATTGTCGGTTGAGGTTAAGTCACTACTTAGTTGTAATGCTTCCTCTGTTGTTAGTAGCTTCTGAATTACACCAGTTTCTCTGGTTCATTACAAGTGTTCTTTACTTGTATGACCTTGCATTTTCCATGTGTCGGTCCTTGTGACTTTCTTATGTCTCCTTTCGCTTTTATTCCCATGGAATTCACATCTTGTGATTGTTGGTGTGTTTCACACTCTTCGTGCTCTTTGGCCTTAGGCCGCACGGTTTGTTTCCAAGCTTTTGCTCAACTAGCTTACGCCATGTTTACTGGTGAAAGGAAGGATTCACCACGATTTACATTTCCTCATATTCCTAGCTATCCCACTCGATCATTAACTGCACAAGTGCAATACCAAAACACTCAGTCATACAGAGTGCAGAGGCGTGAACTCTTGGCAGTAAGTATCTTATGAGGTCGCAATAGGACTGATCGTTACTCTTTCAGGTGGTGCTTCATCATTTGGTATAGACTTCTGGCTTGTTGCCCGGTCTGTCTACCATCTTGTATTAACAATCCCATAGTATTGGGTGGTTATTCACATACGTTGGTCGCCTGTTGCGCACCATGTTCTTACTGATTTCACGGTATTGGTCTACATGGCAGCCACTGTTGCTAGCTTCAGCTCATGCGTCTCTATCATTTATACAGTGATTATGTTCCTTCTGAACCGATTACTCCTTGTTTGTCAACAATTGCTGTTGAAGCTTATTTCACATTGCTTGACAGTAGTTGTATGCTCAAGATTGACTACATTAGTAGATCTGAAAGGAATATATTTCCCGACAGTTACTGATGGTATCCCCTTCTTGGGATCCATGTGTTCTCCACTCTTGTGGTCTCATATTATGAGGGGCGTCCTCATTCATCGGTTGTTACTCTTTTACCGGTGTCGTCCTTGACAACCTTCCATAACCGTTGGGTTGTGTGGTAATAGTTTCATGGTCTACTAGCCATATTGCCTAGAGCTCTGCTCATCATAGGTTGTTTCCAAGTGATTATTTCTCCATAAACCATCGCTGGGTTTGGAGGTGATACCGGGCTCCCTGACACGATCGTCACGTCACGCTTCCATCTGTTGGAGACCCTTTTTGTAGCTTGGTATTGATCGATACCATTTATTGATTTGGGGTATCCCCTGTCAAGTGGGATCCCTTCGTGTTCTAACCGGTTGCTCGTTCCGATTGTGGTGTTTTTGCCACGACATCTCGTTCAACTGTGTTGACTTGCTCCCCTTTATGGATTGCTCCTGGGTAGTACCGATTATGCGGTAGCATCTGGTATGTATGAGTATTTCCAGTTTGTTGTCCTACCTTGCGGTTCTGGATCTGAGTTATCCGTTTAGGGTCGTAACGTCTCCCGTTCTTAGGGTAGACCATTGGTGTTCTTCCTTGTGTTATAACGGATTGATATCCCTTCCGGTGATGAATGGTATTTCGGGTACCTTATAACATCACCCTGTGTGTTTGTGGTAGTTGATCTGGGAGTTCTATCCCGTCCATTGAACACTGATGTGTTAATGTTAGGCATTTGCCTTACTGTGCTTAGACTGGGTATTCCTTCCAGTTATCATGCTTTACTTAGATATATTCGAGACATATCCAATGTCTTATCCCGTTGTTAGTGCTTCATGCACTTTCAACTCTTAATGGTTCTCCTGAAGTGAGTTTCTGACTCCTTAGCCTGTAGCTTATCTGAGTTTCCTTTGTTCGGTTGAGGTAACCAGTTGTTCTGTTTAAAATTTACTTATGGTCCGTAGAACAGAGTTGACTACTTCCCGTGTTTCGTACACTACATGTATACATACGTGGGGTACCGTCTTGGCACGTTACCACTTACCTAACTACATGTCAGGCCCGCAAGCTCCTTCGGAGTGCGGTCGTTCCACATCCCATATTTGGGTACACTCGTAGTGTTCGTCACACGCCTAGGTGAAGTATTCTATTGCCAATTCCTCTTGTATCATTCTATGATACTCACCGTATTTCCGTTAGTTTGGTTTTAAAAAATCCGAGGTTAAAAAGAAGGATTTGTGGTTTTGAAAGAAAAATTTGGGTTTTGAAGTAACAGTTCGGAGTGAAAAGAAATTCTTTATGGCGTTGCCATGATTCAGGTCTTGACCAAGTTCAGCTTCTCGCTGACCGGTATACTCTCAATACAATGGTCGGGCCGTTAGGCCTTTCCGAGGTTTCATTATTCAAATACTCAGGATTGGTGATCCTATTTTTGCTCCATTTGTCATAGCGGCACTTTAGCCAGTATTTGCGGGTTGTTAAAAGTCTTCCAACCGTCTTGTAGTTGCTGCACTTGCCCTGGGCAAGTGCGCGGGTAGGTTGTTTTTCGGTTAACGTATACCAGTTACAGTATCGTTTCCATCCATAATTGGTGGTTTTATTAGGTCTTCATTTGATCTTCTGATCTTGGTGGTTGATCTCCGGAGTCGCTTCTCAGTATACTTGACATGGTTGTCGTCAGTCCGGGTGCCTCACACCTTCCCTGTGGTTAACGAGACTTGACTTATCCTTAGGAACCATATTGTGGTCCTATAGGTGTATGTTTATGGATACGCTCATAGTCGTCTGGACTATGTTGTTCGGTTATTACAGCCTCTTGGTGTGTACGTTTGGTATTAATCCAACCTCGACTAGTTCCTTAGTCGGTTTGTACATTATTGATGGTATTATCAAATATTACAGTCCGTAGACTCTCTTGTCTAGGGTTCGATACTCCATCTTCCTTGCTTCACTGCGCGACTGTGTTTCTCTTCTTGTTGGCTACTCATGGTTCTCGCGACTGCGAAGCATGTCGCCCCATGGTTCTCGCGACTGCGAAGCATGTCGCCCCATGGTGTCATAAGTTCCATCATCCTTGTGTTTAGGATCTTCATTTCTCCGCCATTTAGTGCTGTCCTTGTCGTTCAACGGGAACCGTCTTCGGGACTTCCAGTGTTTGGACTCTACCGTATGACAGATTCTTTTTCTATTCAGGTTTGCCTTTGCGACTGCCAGATCGGGTTTTACCCGAGTGTGAGAGGTCTTTCCATCACTCTAGCGTTCTTCCATCTTAATACCGTGGGTTGCGGAGGGCGGGGTATGGTCGCTGTAGGTTTCCGTTTCACACGGAAGTTCCTATCTAGCGTACCTCACACGCTAGCACTCAACCCTTAGCCCTAAGTCCCTACTTCCTAACTCGGTATTTACCTAAACTCGGTATTTCATTCATCAAAGCGATACTTCGCTCTGATACCACTTTTTGTAACACCCCTACCGCTAATACCGTCATACTGTACAAATACTTACCTTCGCAGCGGATATTACTTACTCAACGGCGGGTGTACAATGCCGTTAGTCACCCACGTGACTAACAAGACGGATTACAATACTACATACTATCGGTCTAATGAATATGAACATACCGAGTACTCTACATAATACAATACTTCCCATTGCTTACTCATCCATAATTCAATTACAACTTCAATTCATTACTATACCGAGTATACTACAATCCTTAAGTTACCGATACAGCTTGGACTTTCAATTTCCCAATACATTAAAGTACAATCCCTTTTTACACAACTACCCATGCTTACATAGCAGTCCCAATCCTACTCTCTCGAACGGTGGTCAGCTTCGGGTACCTGCACACTAAAAACGGTCCCCCTAGGGGGTCAGCTTACGCTGCATATGAAATCCGCATATACCGCGTGCTAACCGCGGTACGCCGACTACTTTGGGTCGGATATACATGGAGTTCATTTTACATGCATACATACATACTCATACTACAACAATACAATCAAAGATACTTACATAAATATACAAGTTCAATGCTTACTGAGGAAGACAATTCAATAGTCAACCGTTCGTATTTGTTATACATTCATTACTCTTCGTACTGAGTTCGATATTCGTTACCCTACTCATACTTACTCCTTATTCTTGCATACTCATCACTCCATGTTCAATGCCTTACTCGTACCCGATCCTTACTCTGTACTCGTTACTGTACTAGTGCATACTCACTACTCAATTCTCCATACTTACTCTTACATACTCAATACTCTATACTTACTCATACGTACTCAATACTCGGTACTCATTACATACTCATACTTGCCTCTTACTCGATACTCATTACTTTACTCATACATACGCAATACTCAATACTCATTACTTTGGCCTCTGGGCGGAGTGTAACACCCCAACTACAACAACGTACTTGAACCATACTTTGCAGCGGAAATCATAACTCACAACATTACTTAACTCCTTGGTGTTACACGCCGTTAGCCACCCACGTGGCTAACAAGGCTAACATACATACATCGTACCGGTCTGATGGACTAAACTCCCGAGCAACTACACATTAATCCCGCTCCATGTCCAACATTTAATATACACTTACATTACAACTGTACCGAGTATTTTAAACTAATGCCGATAACAATTTCGGTCTTACTACACCTACAATACACTCTCAATTTGAATGACCACCCAGGTGCAACAACTACCCGTCCTACTCTCGAACGGCTTGCAGCTCCTTCGTACCTGTAGAGTAATGGGGCCCCCAAAGGGGGTCAGCACCTTTGCTGGTATGGTAATCCCGCAGCCCGCATGCTACCGGGCCACGCACAACTATTTGTCATCTTAGCATGCGGTTGATTTATTTCAAACATGCATAAATTATACACATATATCATGCTTAATAAGCAAACATCCATAAATGGGGTACACACAAGGTTAGCACCTCCAACACAACAACACACTTCACTTTATAACGCACATAACTTAGTGTCTCTCTTCTTAGAGGACTTACACTTTATTTAGGATGTGCCGGGGTATAATAGGCCCGAGCACAACATACATACACTTTCTTTACTGAGTGGCGGCCTCATATAGGACCGATCACAACACACACAATTTTCCCCCTAGCTCCAATAGTGATGAGGTAGGTAAGCCTTGGTTAAGCTTGTGGGTGGTTGTAATCCAAGAAGGAAGACAACCATAACATAACAGAGAGGGAGTCGAAGCAACATAGGCGTCAACACCCTAACAACATTACACGTAATTTCCCTCCTAGCCCGATATGGAGGTCGGGTAGGTAAGCTTTGGCTAAGCTAATGGGAGGTCGAAATCCAATGAAGGAAAACAACCCTTAACATAACAGGATGGGAGTTAATTCACATATATGTATTAACTCCCAAACAACACGCGCGACCGGCACACACCGGATTCCTCTCCATACATAACATATACTTATTAGTTAGAGGTTCCCTTATGGAACTTATCACATACATACATCACATAGTGTTTACTAACTCGGTTAGACACATAAGGGGAGTGATATCCCTCTTTAACAACCATGGATAACTGTATCCGATAACAACAACAACATACCAAACATGTCGCATACATCACACATAATCACAACACACACTAACACACGGATAGCCGTAGTTAGAACGTGCCCATGGGTTGGGACGTTTATTCCGAATACCGATCTCTTATGTGAACCTAAGGTCGGTTAACTACTATTTAACACACAACTGAGGTTAAGCGGTATCGGAATTAATTACGCCACAATAATGAATTGCTGTAAACTCATTTCATGCTTTATCTTGCAAGGTGGCAAACACACAGAAAACATGTTGGCATACAAGCCGGTGTAATCCGTTAGGACACAGGTTGCAAGAAAACCATACCTGTCACCGAAGGTGCACTCTAGTGTGCCATCACATGTTCCTTGAAAATCTTTGAACAACTGGTAACATTATAACTATCTTCATTAATATCGGGGTAATATAATTTTTAACGTCTAATGCGCCCCTGTTTAACCCCGTTCGGTAGTTTTATAACTTTACATTTTTAACTTGTTTACTTTCACAATTTTATTACAACTCTTCACCACTTAATTACCATTACAACTTACTTAACATATCCTTAACAACCTTATAACATCATCACATATTAATCCCCATCATTGGATAACATTTCCTGCTTTAAACAAAATTTTTGCTCAAAATTACACTATGTCCGAACTTGTGTCCGAGCTTCTGAAGTTCGGACGCAAGTCGAGACTCAATGGGTGAAAACTGGTGAATGTCGAACTTGTGTCCGAGCTTTGAAGTTCGGACACAAGCCGAGACAAAACCAAAGAAAATTTTAACCTGTCCGAACTTGTGTCCGGACTTTGAAGTTCGGACACAAGCCGAGGCAAAACCAAAGAAAATTTTAACCTGTCCGAACTTGTGTCCGGACTTTGAAGTTCGGACACAAGCCGAGGCAAAACTGAAGAACACTTACAGACGTCCGAACTTGTGTCCGGACATCTAAGGTCGGACACAAGTCGAGACTAAATAACTGGGAAAATTTTCGAGTGTCCGAACTTCCAAGTTCGGACGGAAGTTCGGACACCACTGAAACTCGGAAATTTTACAAAACAACGGGGCATGTCCGAACTTCCATGTCCGGACGGAAGTTCGGACACACCTAAAAACTGAGTTAGAAGAGGTGTTTTCATTCTAGAATTGCCCCTCTAACAAACCTACTCTTACTCCATGTTTCACAAGTCATAAACCACCATTCTTTTCTACATTCAACCTCCCAAATCAATACCTAAATCTCTCAAACACTACACCATCATCAACACTCCCTTTTCCATCCAAAATTTGCCATAATTTCCCCATAATCTTACATATTCATCCTCATCAATCATCATCAAAACACAACCTCTTCATTCCTAATCTAGCCACACCCTTTCAAGGGCCTAACAGCACCCAATAAATCCTCAACTCATCAACATCAACATAATCACCAAAATCCCAATGAACCACAATATAAACTCAACCTCAAAACACTTGGCTCTTAAGGCTCTCAAGTCAACATAATTCACAAATTCCTCCAAAACCAACTAAACACATTCCAATCCATAATTTTGGGTTCATTAATTTGTTTACCCATCCCAAACACTTAAACAATTATAAAGCAAGGTTTAAGGTAGTTCTTCTTACCTTAAATTTCACAAGTCTCTTAAGTTCTCCTCTTGCTCCAAACTCTTCCCCAAAATCGATCAAGAGGGTATGGGGTTTCCAACTCCATCCCAACACCCAAGAACACAAAACATACACAATTAATTATCTAAACCCTTAGAAACTCAATTTAATCAAAGGGCTAGAATTAGGGTTTACCTTTTGAAGCTTTTAAGAGGGATTTTCTCCCTTGGACTAAGAAGGGAACTACTCCACCATTGAAGGATAAATTTGGAGCTCAAGAACAAGGAGAAAACAAGTATCAAAATGGTGAAAAATCAATTACACCAAGAGATGAAGAGGGAATGACTTTTTCTTGGAAATTTTTACCTTAGAAGAAAGAGGAGACTCCAAGCTTCTCATTGGTGCCATTTTCTCCTCAAATGGTGAAAACCCATGGAGGTCAACTTCATCCTTTCGGAATTTTGAAAAGAGAGGATGATAGAGGAGATGAGAGGAAGAAGAATATGTGATTTGTTTTTGATTTGGAGCTCAAATGGAGCTTGGACATGGAGAGAAGTGAGGAAGCCATTGTTGGCTTGTGGAGCTCCATCGACAGAGAGGGAGGAGGGGAGCCGGCTGGGAAGGAAAGAGAGAGGAAAGAGAAAGAAAGAGAGGGGAAAAGAAAATAAGGAAGGAGAGAGAGTGAGGGTATTTGTGCCCTTTGTTATTTTGGCTCTCTCTTGACTAATTAATTAGCTAACTAGTCATGTGTGGGTGGGCTGTCTACATAAATAAAACCGGCCCACTAATATAACACGCTGGAGCGTTTTTCGTTTTCTAACAGAAAACGCTCGTTTATTTACCCGGTTTAGCACTATTCCCTAACCGGGACCGTTTTCCGGAATTTTCTCATTCCTTTAATTTTAATGGTTATTAAACTCCCATTAATGTTTAATTATTGTTACATAATTAACTATTATTTTTACGGGTTCATTTAACTGTTTAAAGTCACGTTTTCGGGTTTTCTCGAAAAACGCGTTTTAAGACTCCGTTAGCGTTTTAACGCATTGTTTGAATCCGTTTTCTTCCGGAATTTTTCCCACATGTTCTCATGTGTAATTAAGGTATAAAAATATATTTATAACCCTAATAAAGGTTATGTACCTCCTAAAATAATTAAATACGTGTTTTCACGTTTTGTGACTTTTACGCATTTCTTTTTCTTTTGGTTTTTCATTTCTTCACCAATGATCTTAAGGACTTAATTAGCCTTAGAAAATTATAATTATAATTAATTAACGCATTAAGGTTTGGGGTATTTCAATCTACCCCCCTTAAAAGAACTTCGTCCTCGAAGTTCACACTTCCCTAGCGTCATTGAATTAGAACACAGGGATTACTTGCAACAAAACTTCCATACTCCAACATACTCTATGTCACATCCTCGGACTTAACGGTCCGGGTACACATCCACATTCATACATACATAACATAACATACATACTACATAGTAACCTCGGACTTGATGGTCCGGGTACCTTAACAACATTTGCACATACATAACAACCCTTAGACTCTTAGGTCTGGGTAACATAGCAACTTAGACTCTAGGTCTTGATAACATAACAACCTTTAGACACATGGTCTAGGTACATAACACTTCTCGGAATTCAATCACATTAGGACTCAAGGTCAAAATAATAATTACTACACATACCACACAACATGTCATAGCATGTATATCAACCAGAAATTCCTTTTCCATCTCTTCATGAGTTCGAGACCCATGTAGAGTACATATACACTGTGATCCCGCAGAACCGGTCGCGATGGACACTCTGGTCCCCGTTCCTGGGAGATCAAAAATTGCATACATCTTTAAAATATACTTCTCATGTCACCGGTCCTAAGACAAAGGCTCATACGTCCTCAGCTCGTGAGCAAGTAGTAGGAAAATACCCTCTATGAGGTTAAGTATAATGAAATCCCTTTATTGGAAGGATACAAGTTGAAAATCCTCTACGAGGTCACATAAAGGTAGTCCTTCCTTTGAAAATACCACTTAAGAATCTTAAAATATTTATTGAAGTATTGAAAATACCAATTGAAAATTTGAAACCCAATTTAAAATTCTTTTGAAAACTCAATACAACTCCAAGTCCAATTAATGCTAATTGCATCTTATTCCTGATGTGATTATTTATGACCACTTATAGAGAGTTTCTAGAATCATCCAACACTAATGTGATCAGCATCAGTGTTGAACTATCTTTCCACTCCAATTTGTGTTCGGCTTCCCTTGATCTCATGATAATCAAGTTTCACCTCCCACTTCAATTTCAACCAACAACTAATTCAAGCATATACCATTTTCTATCTTTTTAATCCATCTAGTCGTAATCATTACATCTCCAAGGGTGGAACTATGTCCATCAATCATCTTCCAGATTCATTTTAAATCGAGTTACCTAGGGACTTTAATTCCCGCTAGGTTCTACATTGGTGTCATACCTCCTCATAAATCACACTACTGTATATATACATATATCCATATATATATATTTTTATCAAAATATACTACGCAATATTACACTTGGTATCATATAAACATAAACTGTTGGGGTTTTAGTTCCCCGGGAGTTTTTCTACTCCCTTATACTTATACTTTCACACACATCCTTTAACACACTTATCACAATGGTATTCGCATCTTCTGTGCGCAATTACCATAATTAACCATGAATGAATGTGTATGTTTATGTAACACACACACCAATCATCAAAACAAATCATTTTGTGTTATGCACACCATAGTTCACGTACACTTGTACGGTAGAACATACTAAACGGTTTTGCGCTCTACCCCCCTTAAAAGGGATTACGCCCACGTAATCAATAACTTAATCACTGGTTTTGAACATTCTACCGTCGTGAAGTGTTTTAACATCACGCGGTTTACTACGCACTGTGTTCTGGTTCGAGGGTCTTAGCCATATTGGCGGTTTAGTCCCTAACCAAGAATTCTCACTAGAGTTTATTTTAACTCTTAACTGGTTTCGATTCTGGCCTGTGAGGCTATAGGCGTTAATAATTAGCCATCTACTCCTGTTCACTACACACATTTAACACTTGAATTGTTGGCTCACTACTTTCTGCTGCGCAACTCTTGATAACTTTAGAGCTTAGTTTGCCCCACACATTATCCTTACTGTATTGTACATTTCCGATTATCACCTTTATCTTGGTAATAACGATTTCTCAACCGACGCGTGGTATTTCTTACCGTGAGCGAATTCGGTGAGTTACAAACTTACTATCCATTTCCATGATACTTACTGTATTTCACACTGATTTACTTAATTTCTTCCGACTTACCGTCGGTTACGTTTGAGCTACTACCTATTGTGTAGTACTCTGTTGGTTATTCCCAACACTTGAGGTATATTCCATACCGATGTTTAATAATCATGTTACTGTAGTCCCTCATGTCAACAAAGTACCTTTGATTGGTACGACCGTGCTTCTCCTATGCATCGGTTTTATCACACACATAATTCTTGTTCTTCTATCACATTTAACATTTTCCAAATTTCCTAGCTATCTCACTTGATCATTACTGTACCAGAGCAATACCAAAACACTCAGTCATACAGAGTGCAGAGGCGTAAACTCTTGACAGTAAGTCTCTTATGAGATCGCGATAGGAATTCACACACTGTGTTCCTTATCACATAGTACCGACCGTTGGCTTATTGCCCAGTCTGCGTATCATCACTTACTTGTATGTCCATTAAGTTTAACTCATAACTGGTCTTATTGCCACATTATTATTTAACAATACTCATGCAACGGTCGCTTGCTGCGGTCCGTGCTTTCACTCATTGTATAACATTAGCTTACACTGCATCCGTCATTATATTAGCTTCCGCCATTACACTGTGTCTTGCCACTTATTTGGCTGACTGTTGAACACGCTATCGTTTTTGAGTCTCTATGCTCCTTGAGCGTCGTTCATTACACATTTAGCATCCCACACCTATGGTGGTTGCTATTTGACTTTTTACTCATCTGATCTCCACAACTGGTACAAATACTTCTTTTCCATTTATTCCTACTCACATCATTCTGGGTAATGACAACGTGGTCAACCCTTAACATATTCCCTGAACTTTGTTCGCATAACTACCGCTGTTGCGGTCTCACATATCACGAGGTATCTCCACTCTTGAAGCAGTGATTCCTTCGCTCACTTACTTACTTATATAACATAAATCTCTGTGGTCAATAACATTTCCTTTACATATTTCACTTGTGGCTTATAAGCCCTATTGCCTCGAGCTCTGCTCATTGTAGGCTGTTCACACGCATTTACTTCCCGTACATAATACACGGTTTATAGGTTGTATTGGGCTCCATGGTTTATTCCTTTCATGGGATGCCCCTTCCAGGATGTCAGACTTCCTTCTGACGACTTGTGCTTAAATTGGGTATTAGTTGCAACCCTTGCGTTTTATTACGTTCTCTCGTTCAACCATTGTTGATCCAAACACCCTTTTTAGGATAGCTCCTGGGTGTTACTAGGTTATGCCATTACATCTGGCTTACACTTATCGGTATGTTTAACTTACTACTTCGCCCCGCGTTCTTTGCTGGGTTAAATATCCTCTTTAGTGGGATTGATATCCCTAGTGGTTATCTCGGGAGTCATCCCGATCCTTGCACATTAACGTATCATAGTAGGCATCTGCCTCACCATATGTAGGCTGGGTACTTACTCCAGCTATTGTGTTCACTCATCCGGATCCTTGAGACATATGCTATGTCTTTACTTACTAACCAGTGCACTTCGCACTTGTTCACCCTTAAACATTTCCTTAAAATAAACCTACTGATTCCTTCAGTCTTGTTGACTTTACTGGATTCTTTTACTTCCATCATTCTTGGTAATTGATTCTCTTGCTTGACTTTTACTTCGGACCGTAGTATGGAGTCGACTACTTCCCGTGTTCCAGACTCCACTCGTATACATACGTGGGGTACCCTACTGATACATTGCTACTTACCCGATTAACCTATAAGAAGGTTTGTCAGGCCCACAAGCTCCTATAGGAGTGCGGTCGTCCCACATTACAGTTGGTATACTCGTAGTGTCCGTCACACGCCTAGGTGAAATATTCTGTTGTCAACTCCTCTTATATTATCCTATGATAATATGCATTCCATGCTTCCCGAACTTAATCGAGGGAAGTGTATTCACTGTTGTATTATTATGAACTCACTCCATTCCCTCGGGTGGTTACCCCTGGGTTTACCGGTTTCCATCCGGTTGTTTAAAAGTAACTGGGTATAACTTACCTACCATGTGGCACTGAGGCCGGTGTAGGTCTTCTGGTCTGGTTTTAAAAGAAGAAGAATTTAAAATAGATTGGGTTTGAAAGAAAATTTGGTTTTGAAAAAGGTTTTGAAAATGAATTTAAGTTGAAAGAAAATTCTCGTGGTTTCACAACATTTTCTCGCCTTAACCAAGTCTAGCTTCTTGCTGACTGGTGTGTTTCCAATTACAGAGGTCAGGCTGCTAAGCCTTTCCACAGTTATGATGATCTCACTTTACTTCATGGTACTTTACTAAGTACCGGTAGTTGTTAAAAATTTCCCGCCAGCCTTGTTATAGCAGCACTTGCCATGGCAAGTGCGCCATACAATCTGGTTACTCGGTTCAATACACATTGGTTGCGGTACTGCTTTCACCCGCTTTAACGTCTGTGGCCTTGCTGGCCCTTGCTTGATCTCACAGTCTTAACAACAATTCCTTGGGTACTTCTCACTGTCTTCACATGATAACCATTAACTAGGGTGTTTCCCTTCTGGGAACCCCTTTTTACTTAGTATTGTATCCTCCTCGCACTACGTCGTAGTTCCTTAATCGGTTGGTATACCGTTGGTGTTATTTAACATTGTAGTCCCGTAGACACACGTCTCGGGTTTCTACTACTTCACTTCTCCACTGTTGCACGGTTAGTGCTTGTAAACTGGTAGTCCTCGACTGCTCCGCATGTCGACCCAGGGTACTGGAAATTCCATTCTCTTGTGCATAAGATTCTTCACTTTTCGCTAGCAAGAGCGGTTAATATTGTTAAAATGGAGACCGTCTTCGGGACTCACACCGTTCGGGATCTACCGTGTGACAGGTTCTCCGTACTTATAGGATACTTAGTAACAGCCAGATCGGGTATTCCCGAGTAAGAGAGGACTTTCATCTCTCTGGCGTTCTTTTCTAAGTTATAACATAGGGTTTGTGGAGGGCGGGATGGATACTGTAGGTATCCAGTACACACTGGTATTCCCTAACTAGCGCACTTCTCACGCTATCACTCAACCCTTAACCCAAAGTACTAAACTCTTAACTCGGTACTTCCTAAGCTCGGTATTTCAGTCATCAGAGCGATACTTCGCTCTGATACCACTTTTTGTAACACCCCAACTACAACACGTACTTGAACCATACTTTGCAGCGGAAATCATAACTCACAACATTACTTAACTCCTTGGTGTTACACGCCGTTAGCCACCCACGTGGCTAACAAGGCTAACATACATACATCGTACCGGTCTGATGGACTAAACTCCCGAGCAACTACACATTAATCCCGCTCCATGTCCAACATTTAATATACACTTACATTACAACTGTACCGAGTATTTATAAACTAATGCCGATAACAATTTCGGTCTTACTACACCTACAATACACTCTCAATTTGAATGACCACCCAGGTGCAACAACTACCCGTCCTACTCTCGAACGGCTTGCAGCTCCTTCGTACCTGTAGAGTAATGGGGGCCCCCAAAGGGGGTCAGCACCTTGCTGGTATGGTAATCCCGCAGCCCGCATGCTACCGGGCCACGCACAACTATTTGTCATCTTAGCATGCGGTTGATTTATTTCAAACATGCATAAATTATACACATATATCATGCTTATAAGCAAACATCCATAAATGGGGTACACACAAGGTTAGCACCTCCAACACAACAACACACTTCACTTTATAACGCACACAACTTAGTGTCTCTCTTCTTAGAGGACTTACACTTTATTTAGGATGTGCCGGGGTATAATAGGCCCGAGCACAACATACATACATTTCTTTACTTGAGTGGCGGCCTCATATAGGACCGATCACAACACACACAATTTCCCCCTAGCTCCAATAGTGATGAGGTAGGTAAGCCTTGGTTAAGCTTGTGGGTGGTTGTAATCCAAGAAGGAAAACAACCATAACATAACAGAGAGGGAGTCGAAGCAACATAGGCGTCAACACCCTAACAACATTACACATAATTTCCCTCCTAGCCCGATATGGAGGTCGGGTAGGTAAGCTTTGGCTAAGCTAATGGGAGGTCGAAATCCAATGAAGGAAAACAACCCTTAACATAACAGGATGGGAGTTAATTCACATATATGTATTAACTCCCAAACAACACGCGCGACCGGCACACACCGGATTCCTCTCCATACATAACATATACTTATTAGTTAGAGGTTCCCTTATGGAACTTATCACATACATACATCACATAGTGTTACTAACTCGGTTAGACACATAAGGGAGTGATATCCCTCTTTAACAACCATGGATAACTGTATCCGATAACAAACAACAACATACCAAAACATGTCGCATACATCACACATAATCACAACACACACTAACACACTGATAGCCGTAGTTAGAACGTGCCCATGGGTTGGGACGTTTATTCCGAATACCGATCTCTTATGTGAACCTAAGGTCGGTTAACTACTATTTAACACACAACTGAGGTTAAGCGGTATCGGAATTATTACGCCACAATAATGAATTACTGTAAACTCATTTCATGCTTTATCTTGCAAGGTGGCAACACACAGAAAAACATGTTGGCATACAAGCCGGTGTAATCCGTTAGGACACAGGTTGCAAGAAACCATACCTGTCACCGAAGGTGCACTCTAGTGTGCCATCACATGTTCCTTGAAAATCTTTGAACAACTGGTAACATTATAACTATCTTCATTAATATCGGGGTAATATAATTTTTAACGTCTAATGCGCCCCTGTTTAACCCCGTTCGGTAGTTTTATAACTTTACATTTTTAACTTGTTACTTTCACACATTTTATTACAACTCTTCACCACTTAATTACCATTACAACTTACTTAACATATCCTTAACAACCTTATAACATCATCACATATTAATCCCCATCATTGGATAACATTTCCTACCTTAAACAAATTTTTGTCAAATTACACTATGTCCGAACTTGTGTCCGAGCTTCTGAAGTTCGGACGCAAGTCGAGACTCAATGGGTGAAAACTGGTGAATGTCCGAACTTGTGTCCGAGCTTTGAAGTTCGGACACAAGCCGAGACAAAACCAAAGAAAATTTTAACCTGTCCGAACTTGTGTCCGGACTTTGAAGTTCGGACACAAGCCGAGGCAAAACCAAAGAAATTTTAACCTGTCCGAACTTGTGTCCGGACTTTGAAGTTCGGACACAAGCCGGGCAAAAACTGAAGAACACTTACAGACGTCCGAACTTGTGTCCGGACATCTAAGTCGGACACAAGTCGAGACTAAATACCTGGGAAAATTTTTCGAGTGTCCGAACTTCCAGTTCGGACGAAGTCAGTTCGGACACCACTGAAACTCGGAAATTTTACAAAACAACGGGGCATGTCCGAACTTCCATGTCCGGACGGAAGTTCGGACACACCTAAAAACTGAGTTAGAAGAGGTGTTTTTCATTCTAGAATTGCCCCTCTAACAAACCTACTCTTACTCCATGTTTCACAAGTCATAAACCACCATTCTTTTCTACATTCACCTCCCAAATCAATACCTAAATCTCTCAAACACTACACCATCATCAACACTCCCTTTTCCATCCAAAATTTGCCATAATTTCCCCATAATCTTACATATTCATCCTCATCATCATCATCAAACACAACCTCTTCATTCCTAATCTAGCCACACCCTTTCAAGGGCCCTAACAGCACCCAATAAATCCTCAACTCATCAACATCAACATAATCACCAAATCCCATAAACACAATACCAACTCAACCTTAAACACTTGGCTCTTAAGGCCTCAATTCAACTATTAATTCACAATTCCCCAAAACCAACTAAACACATTCCAATCCATAATTTTTGGGTTCATTAATTTGTTTACCCATCCCAAACACTTAAACAATTTATAAGCAAGGTTTAAGGTAGTTCTTCTTACCTTAAATTTCACAAGTCTCTTAATTCTCCTCTTGCTCCAAACCTTCTCCAAAAATCGATCAAGAGGGTATGGGTTTCCAACTCCATCCCAACATCCCAGAACACAAAACATACACAATTAATTATCTAAACCCTTAGAAACTCAATTTAATCAAAGGGCTAGAATTAGGGTTTACCTTTTGAAGCTTTTAAGAGGGATTTTCTCCCTTGAATCAAGAAGGGAACTACTCCACCATTGAAGGATAAATTTGGAGCTCAAGAACAAGGAGAAAACAAGGTATCAAAAATGGTGAAAAATCAATTACACCAAGAGATGAAGAGGGAATGACTTTTCTTGGAAATTTTTACCTTAGAAGAAAGAGGAGACTCCAAGCTCCTCATTGGTGCCATTTTCTCCTCAAATGGTGAAAACCCATGGAGGTCAACTTCATCCTTTTGGAATTTTAAAAGAGGATGATAGAGGAGGATGAGAGAAGAAAATATGTGATTTGTTTTTTGATTTGGAGCTCAAATGGAGCTTGGGGATGAGATTGAAGTGGAGAAGCCATTGGAGGCTTGGTTGGAGAGCTCCATCGGCAGAGAGAGGGAGGAAGGGACCGGCTGGAGGAAAGAAGAGAGGAAGAGAAAGAAAGAGGGGAAAAGAAAATAAGGAAAGGAGAGAGAGTGAGGGGTATTTTGGCCCTTTGTTATTTTGGCTCTCTCTTGACTTAATTAATTTGTTAACTAGTCTTGTGTGGGTGGGCTGTCTACATAAATAAAACCGGCCCACTAATGTAAACACGCTGGAGCGTTTTTTTGTTTTTTAACAGAAAACGCTCGTTTATTTACCCGGTTTAGCACTATTCACTAACCGGGACGTTTTCCGGAATTTTCTCATTCCTTTAATTTTAATGGTTATTAAACTCCCATTAATGTTTAATTATTGTTGCATAATTAACTTTATTTTTACGGGGTCATTTAAACTGTTTAAAGTCACGTTTTCGGGTTTTTCGAAAAACGCGCTTTAGACTCCGTTAGCGTTTTAACGCATTTTTTGAATCCGTTTTCTTCCGGAATTTTTCCCACACGTTCTTAATGTGTAATTAAGGTATAAAAATATATTTATAACTCTAAAAGGTTATGTACCTCCTAAAATAATTAAATACGTGTTTTCACGTTTTGTGACTTTTTCGCATTTCTTTTTCTTTTTTGGTTTTCATTTCTTCACCAATGATCTTAAGGACTTATTAGCCTTAGAAATTATAATTACATAATAATTAACGCATTAAGGTTTGGGGTATTCACGGAGTCATACTCAAGACTCGCCACCGGACCTACAATAACGAGGGCTATACGCTTAGCTCCTCAATTACTCAAATGTCCGTTCTACCGGACTACTCGAATTCCCACACTCTTCTCTCAGAGCATATTACAATCTCATGGATTAGCCTAAAGTATCTCTCTCGATAACCTCTGTTAGCTTAGGGAATTACCACCGTCTAGTATCCTCAGATTTAAGGGTTTCCCCAACATATCGAATACTCTGTCGTTCGGGCATACTTACATTAGTCGGGTCCTCTCCTAATGGGTCGACTAATTACTAAGGGGTTTTGGAGATCCCTCATCATTCTTTACTACTCACATGGTTCATGTTTTTGCACCAAGATTATTCCTCTAATAGAGGTTACATTATACTTCCACTACTTATTGTTTGTGGATTATTCATTTCGTTTCTCCTACCGTTATCGGAAGGTTATTACTCCCGTACACTCTCTCACATTCTAGTGATTCATTGTTTACGTTATCGTTTATTGGTTCGTTGGTTTTAGTGCGTTGCTACGGTTCCATTGGTTCACACATGACTCTTACTATGAGTCGATACACAATAAGACATCTATGAGTCGGTCTACGCACTAAGTGAGGCCACACGATCAACCAAGAAAGGTTAGCTCAATCAACATACAGCAAGACATATAATGAAAGGCAATAAACCGTTTTTCATGCTTTAGTCTTGATTAGCCGGCATACAGCACCCAAATCAACGTAACTCGGTTAGCATACGGGGCATGAGGAAATCATACCTTCCACCGGAGTTAGCTTTAACACGTGTTCCCTTGTTCGTTGGTTAACACTTGTTCCGCTGATAATTTTTCAACATTATTATTAATACTGTACTCTTACGATACACAATAATTACTACTCCCGTACTTACCCCCGTTATCCCGGTGTATTTGATGTTCTCATACTCTCAACTTACTTGGTTACTTTTACACTTGTTTTCCTACTCATATACTTACTTTCTTGTCTTTACTACTTCATTTATAGTGTACTACTACATATATATGCATATATGTGTATGGGCATATATATATATATATATATATATATATACATATGATTATTATAATCATATAATGAAAATATATATTTTTTTTGACTCGACCGGACTTGCGACCGACCTTGCAAGTCCGGTCCATTCCAATAGCTACCAGTACGGGAAATTTTCTGGCTCGACCGAACTTGCAGTCGGTCGCAAGTTCGGCCATTTCAGTAGCTTGCATTACGGGAATTTTTCTGGCCGACGAACTGCAATCGCATTCGGTCCATTCCAGAAGGTTTTCTGCGGGTGCTGCCGACCGAACTTGCATGTCCGGTCGCAAGTCCGGGTCGATTCCAGAAGGTTTCCCGTCTTTGTAAATCTGGGCTCGACCGAACTTGCAAGTCCGGTCGCAAGTCCGGTCCGGCCCAGTACTTCAGTTTAAAATCTGTTTTCAGTCCTCTCTTTACCCATTACTTCCCCAACCTTCCTACATGTAATCCCACATGGTTAAACCTGTCTAGGTCCTCCAAATTACCTTAGTTCATCCAACAATTCCTTACTCTTCTCTCTAAATCCACATACACAATTTCCTCACTTCTTTTCCAACACTTGTAATAGTTTTTGTTACCCTTATGCTACAGATTTCTAAACCAACTTCTACCATCCAATACTCCTACTACTAATGCCATTTCTAGCATCCCAAATATATTCCCAAACCATTACCATGTCTTAACCCAAGTCCAACATCTATTTCACTACATCTTCTTGCCTTCTAATTTTTCTCTAGCTTCTCCAATACATTTTCATCACTTCTTGCTGCTACAGATTTTTATATACTTGATCCTTATCCTCCAATTACCAATCCATGGTCATTAAGCATCTCCACTAACCCCAATACATTCCTTGGTTCTCCCTTTCACCAAGTCACCCTTTAATGCACAATTCCTACCAAAATTTTGCCATAGTTCACCTTCTTTTCTTACACATCCTCAAATACACATTCTCTTTTCAAGTTCAACCTAAAGCTAGCCACACCCAACAAGGGTCCTACCAGCACACATACAAAAATCCTAATACACCAATGTTTCCTCCATTACATTACCAATACCTCATTATTCCTCAAATAGCATTACTAATATACATACACCTTTCTTTGGCTCTAAGGCCTACAAATCCACACATTTACTCACTAGTACTCAAATTTCCACAAACTACAATACCATACAATAATTTGGGTTCTTTAAATATTTTACCCATTCCCATTACCCTAATGCAATAGAATTTCATTAGGAAGGGGCTCTTACCTTGAGCTTATACTTCCTTCTTTCTTTTCCATTTCTCCTCTTGCTCTCTTTCTTGTCCAAACCGTTTTATGGGGAATGGAGTTGCCACTCCATTCCCATTACCCAAGCACACAAAGACAAATGATTAATCTACTAGCCCTCACATTAACACTAATTCATTGAAGTGTTTGAGATACAAATTCTAGGGTTTATCTTTGGAGTGCTTTAGGAGGGGTTTTAGCCCTTGGTTCAAGAAGGTATTCTCACCACCATTGGAGGGTTGAAGCAAAGCTCCAAAACAAGAGGAAAAACAAGGTAAGAGAGAGACCAAAAATCGGCTATACCAAGAGATGGAGAAAATTGAGGTCTTTCATGGAGATTTTTACCTTGTTGGAAAGAGGAGACTCCAAGCTTCACAATGGTGTGCTTTTCTCTTGAAATGGGAAAACCCATGGAGATGAAACTCATCCTTTTCGAATTTTGAAAAGATAGAAATGTAGAAGGATGAGGGGATTACAAATATGTAATTTATTTTACATTTGGAGCTCAATGGAGCTAGAGCATGAGGAAGAAAGTGAGGAAGCCATGGGAGCTTCCTTTGGGGCTTTGAAATCGCCCAACCAGAAGAGAGAGAGAGAAAAATCGCTGGAGAGGGAAGGATGGAAGGAGAGAGAAGAGAGAAATGAGGGGAGAGAGAGTGTGTGAGTGCTTTTTACTTTCCCACCTTTTTGCTTTTTGACTTTACATTAATTTAGCTAGTTACATGTGTGTGAGAGGGTTATTTGACCCCTTAAAAATCGGCCCCACACATTACTGCTGGTTGGATCGTTTTTCGTCTTTTACAGAGAATGCTCGTTATTTTACCCGTTTTGATACTATTTACAAACCGGGCCCGTTTTCCGGGATTTTTCTCGTTCTTTATTTTTATTGGTTACTAAGCTTCCATAAATGCTTAATAACTATTATTTAATGATTCATAATTTTTACGGGTCTGTTTTGACCACTTAAAGTCACGTTTTCGGGTTTCCCCGAAAAACGTGCGCTAAAGCTCTTTTAGCGTTTTAGTACATTTCTTGATCCGTTTTCTTCGGGAATCATTCCCGTATACTAATTAGGCATGAATAAGCCTTAGGAATCCTCA
Organism: Limonium bicolor; assembly: GCA_023374045.1. Classification (NCBI taxonomy): domain Eukaryota; kingdom Viridiplantae; phylum Streptophyta; class Magnoliopsida; order Caryophyllales; family Plumbaginaceae; genus Limonium; species Limonium bicolor. The sequence continues at coordinate 102,088,927 of CM041781.1, read as the reverse complement.
TAATACTCTAACTGAGGTCTCGTACCTCTTATGGTTATTTAACGCTTATTCTAGCGTTTTCCGCTTTCTAAGCGTTTTTCTCATTTCTTTTGGATTTATTTTCCTTAGAAAAATTACTTAGCGCTATTAGGCCCTTAAATACTATATTAGGATAATATAATCACCATATTTAAGTTCGGGTATTTCAGTATTCTTTAGAGTTAAATAGGAGGAATCCCCTAAATAATTTCCATAATTCCATATAATATTAATACTCATAACTCCATACAATAATTTAATATTCATAATTCCTTATACTAATTTAATATTCATTATTCCATATAATAATTTAATACTTATTAATAATTAAAGGTTTAATAACAGAAATCCCCTAAATTAATTTAAATTAATTTACGGGTATTTCAGTATATCCCCCTTAAAAGAAACTTCGCCTCGAAGTTTAGAAATCAACTAATAGGCACTCACACCACTTCGGGTGTGCTGAGACAATAATAATTCCAATGAAATTCCATACCAATCCAATCCTTTATTTCCATCCATTTCCATAACAACATTCCACTCGAGATTACTCAAAATCAACACGAACCAAGATATACCAAGACATAGCGTGATGAAAATCAACAGTCTCATACTGTGTCATAATGTAAAAACAAGCACATACAAACACCTCTCGTTCTGCTAATAAGGCAACATGGCATAATCTGGATGAGGTGACGAAGGAAGAGTATGCCAGTATATCCCCTTAAAGAGCTAAGGTACGCCCTCGTACCGCTACTAACGACACATTTAAAGAATTCAACACCTTATTACCAGCTTTGTTGTAAATTTTATTGCACCGTTGATTTTATCTGTGATCGATATATATATATCTGTATCTCTTGATTGTTTTGCATTTTGTATTTGCTTAACCGTTATAAAATTTTATTTTATGATCCTTACCCTTTCATTTTAGGACCGGTACGAATTATACGTCATTATATGATCATTTTATCATATCAATTATATTAACAAGCTATAAATCAGGTGTAACGTATTTGAGTAGTTTAAAATAATATTTCAGATCATTTAATAATCCTCAATAATCTTCCAAAATCATCTCAAGGGTTATTAGTCAACCCTATGCTAAAACTCTATAAAATAAATATTTTCTGTGACTTTTCAGTTTCAATTGTTTTTATAATTAACTATCGTATTTTAGACGATTCATTGAGTGTTTACTTCATAAAATTTACTAATTATATATATACACATTTCACCCAAGGCAGATTTTAGGAAGTTCTTATAATGTAGCTCCAAAATCTGATTTCTTTATCTTAAAATTTATTTTTCAAGGTAGGGACTGTATATATAATTTTAAGTCAAATGAATTAGTCTAGTGAAAGTTCACTCACTCTTGATAACTATTTTTCTTAGGGTTTGTTCTATGAAAGTATTATTGTGATCATTAGATCTTAGTACTCTCTTAGATAATGGTGGCTTTTGGTAAATATCCTCTTAGTGTGGCTTCTAAAATTTTATACATGTATAATGTTAAACTTCCAGTAAACATGAGAATTTCCAATCTTTAAGTAACTCTCTCAATTTCTCACTAGATGCTCAATATTCCGAGTATTTTAGGATCAATGATATTTAGTGTAGTGTTACTCATGTGTTTTCACTCCATAGGTAAGTATTTTTCACCAGGATATAACTCGGTAAACTCTTTACATGTAAGAATTTAGTACTGGATCTTAATATATAAGTTTTGAATTGTTCATTGTGGCTAGTATGAATTATGCCTAGCTCAAGATTTCATGATGGTAACGTCTTACCACCACTTCCCCTCAATTCAACACAATCCATCACCTTCGTAGAAGATTATATACGTTAGATGACAAGGCTTGTCTAGCCCCTAAACTTCCAGAAGTGGGTGTGCACCCCCACTACTTTCAGCCTAGAAGTTCGTCGCACCAGCACTTCCCGTAGGGTGTTAGGTTTAGGTATTTTCTTTCTAAAGTTAGCATAGAGTTTTAGTGTGGTTTAATGGTTCGGGTGTATGCTACTAGTGTATGTTAACTTAATAATTTTCTAGACTTAGGATTTATCCAAATTCACCTTTAGGCAACATTTGTTTCCAAGTAATTCTTGAGATTTATTTTAAACCTTAAAGGAGTTGAAGTACTTCACATAATATCAATACTAATTTAGTTATGTAAAGTTCTATTTGTATACTGTTTTCAACCAAAAGTAATTCTTTAAAATTCTAGGATTTTGTGTACTAGCTTTTAAAGGATTGCATTTTTAGCAATGTATTCTCCATGAGTATGCTTTTGAAAAATAGCTTAAATTTGGTTTATCTCAACCAAAATCTTATCGTACTTTAATATAGGATGTTCCAAACTTATATATTATAGATATTTTTCTGTAGTTTATGTTGGAACCGGATAAAGTATATAACCACATCCACTCAACAGACATTCACAAAAGAAAGTGTTGTAAAGGAATCTTTCACAATTCCAAGAAGGGTTAGGAGTCGTGCCTACTGGAGTCCTCACTTCCCAATTCTACCCCAGTTCTCCAGTTTTAAGTGCACCTATAATCTAAGTATTTCACTCGGCTTGTTTTCTCGGGTTCAGAGCGTAACTACGCTCTGATACCACTTTCTGTAACACCCCTATTTACAATAATACAGCGGAATAAAATCTCTAAGGGCGATTACAGACCATCAAGCTCCAAACACACCCGGTACCAACCTCACCAGTTACAACCATTACAATTAACTAAGTTACGGTCTGAACTTCGAGAAAACTTAACATAAACATAACAATAATAAAATACATTCACTCTCCATAAACCTAATCCCATCCCAATCACTCATGCTCTTCGTGGCCACCTGTAAATCCATTTATACCTGCACGATGAAACCAAGCAGCCCACCCCAAAAGGGGTGGGTCAGTTCCCGGGAATGGAACTGGTACTAATCTCCAAAACAGAACTTTAAAAATAACCTTTAAACAAGCAGCAACTTGGAATCAATATTTAAAACAAAACGAGAACAAACACTTTAAAAATCACCAAGTCAAAAATAGCAAGTCAAAGATAGAGTCAAACAACAAAGGAAAGTTAGTAACAAATTCACACCATGAGTTAGTGAGGGTCCATTGCCTTAGTTAGAATAAGTTCCAGTAAGGAGTAGAAAGTCCAAGTAGTCACCAGGATTAGGAATGATTGGTAGATAATGAAGAATCCAATACCCAAGAGTAGAATAAACCCCAATACCGAAACGTCCTTTCAGGACAGGGATATACAACCCCTCTCTGTTAACTACGTTCACAAGGACAGGGGATATACACGCCCTCTCTATTACTACGTCCACTAAGGACAGGGGATATACACCCCTCTCTGTCTACAACGTCCCTTTTGGGACAGGGGATATACAGCCCCTCTCTGTCTATCACGTCCCTTTTTGGGACAGGGGATTACCAGCCCCTCACTGTTACCATTGAAGACGCGCGCACGTCGAAACCTTAAGACCAGCTCATGGATGAAACGATATCCAGAGTCAAAGAAGAACTTCCAAGATTGACCTTTTTCAAATTCCGACTAGATCACTAACTACCCAGAGCAATACCAAAACACTCAGTCCTACAGAGTGCAGAAGCGTAACCCTAAGCACCAATGTCTAACGGGGCACCAAATAGAAGGAACTAATACCCAAGTGAGTTTCACATCCAAGGCTCAGTTAGTCACACAAGCTGAGTTAGTCACACAACCATTTCCTTTTTTAGAAATTCCTCTTAAGTCAGTTAGCGTTTTCCAAAACATTCCACAAGTCCATCAGCAAAAATATCGGAGTACGAGAATCGTACCAGGGTAACGCTGTAGCAGTTCTAGTCACTTGCGCAAACAATCAACAGTACTCTGAAGAATATTAAAGGTAGTCTATCATCAATCACTTGTAGCCTATGTTTTAGCTTAAATAAACTCCTTACTCTTATTCCAAAGTCTCCGTCTTTGTCTTTAAAGCCCTCACTTAATGTTATGTATAATTTTTGAGTTATCTGAGAACGTTGTATAGCCCAAGGTTTGTAGGATCAAGGATGTATTTTATTAACACCTGCTAACTGTCCACTCCTATCCACTTAATTCATATTTAACCACAATACTCACATTCAAGACTTTTGAGACCTATGATGACTCATCTCAGAATACTATACTATTATCCTCACATGTAAAGATTATGTATTTAACAATATCTACTAGACAACCCATTATGATTAAGTCTTTCCCTTAACTTAATTAAGATCTACATCTGGTACATTGAAACATAATGTTGTGGATACATTTTATTATAACTTAATTGAGCCACTATAACTCAATTATCATATCCTTAGTTCAGAATGACTTCCTACTATAACCGTCTAATAATATTGTCATAAGATGTTGAATTACCTCTCATATTGAAACAACTATATTATAGTTAACTTAGACTTATCGAACTCTTACATTTAGTATTCACAAGGTACATTATTTGCTTAATTATTACCTATATAATAAGGTGTTAAATATAACCTTTTATGTATCCTTACTTACCTTTAATCTCCTAAATGTTTTTATCTTTACACACATACACTCTATAGACTATGTATAATCCTCTTGTACTAAACTTCAATAAACTTAACCCTTAAAATGTGTTTTAAATTGTTTCTAACCTAAGGTTTCAAAAGAATAACTTAATAAATTACTTTCCTTTATTGTATTTAGGATGGACAATATATCTACATAGAGTAGAATCTATCAAAGAATTAAATTCTGGTTCGTAAGCGAAATTGTTAATTATATGAAAAATCTCATATTTTAATATTCAAATAACCTATCATTATTTCCCATTACCGTAAATATATCAATATAATATCTTATGTAACTTAGTTTTATCTAATAAAAGGTTCAAAGGTTTTAAGTATCAAATTCCTATTTATAACCATCTAGTTAATTCTAACCACTAAATACCTCACTTAATTGTAAACTCACATCCTGAATATTGGTAACAAATGTATTTTATATGGCTTATCTAATTCTAAGAACCTTAAGGGTAATTATTTAGATAAATTTCCAAATCATCGTTTAATATATTTATATCATAATCCTTTTAATGATTCTATCTTAAAACATTAAGTTATATTTCAATACCATAAATGTTAAAAAATGATTGAATCTAGACTTACTAATCCACCTCACATCTAGATGTAAAAATATTTTACTTATTTTATTATGGTTTATATATTAAGAACATTTAGATGTAAAAGTATTACATTTATTCATTAATTATATAGTAAGTTCTATTTGTGTAAAATCTAATTACAAATATTCCTAAGTCCCAACTTATTAATTACCTAACCAAATTATAGATTTACATTATGGACTTTGACAAATAATATTACACATGTATTTTAATATGGTTCATATAAATCTTAGAAATCCAAGATAACTCCTTAAGCTCAATTTCATAACCACAATTCAGTACTACCTCATATAATATTCTTTTAATAGTATTATGTATAGGTTTAGTTAACTTATTAATTCCTTCATATTCTATTTGCTATAAGGTATTTTATGTCTTTTATTTATTTATTTATTTATCGTATATGTATACTAGGATTTATTCAAGACATTCTTTATGTAGTTTTATTGCATTTAATTATTCATATTAACTTTTACACATATCTACATCCGAAATATGGTTTATAAAATAAAGTATTTTCCTTAGTTTCAATTAAGTATATTAACTACCATATTATATAACTAATATAAATGTAGATTAATTTAGTTCCTTGATTTAACCTAAGTTACTATTTTTCCTTTTATATTATTATTAAATATATATATATATATATATATATATATATTCCTTAGTTTAAATTAAAAATATTAACTCCCATATAATATAATAAATAAAACGTAAAATAATTAAATTCCTTGTTTTAACATAAGTTCCTATTTTTAAATCTACCATATAAATATATATATATATATATATATATATACATTTATGTAAATAATTTCACTTCTCATAAAAACTAATACTCAAACATTTATAAACTTACTGTTATAAAATGTTAACTTAGTTTCCCTTATTTTCCCCAGCTTAAAAGTTAATTAACAAACCATACTTTAATTTTTGGTTACATTAAAAACTATATATTATAAGTTATTCTTATGAAAAACTCATAAACACAATTTTTAAAACCTTTTACCATTTCCCAAAAATTCCCAAATTTAACATACAGTAACTATAACATTTTAGACATATTATAAATTTTTATTTCATAAAAATATCTTTTTAATTTAGCCAAATAATTCCAGAAAACCCGTAACTTGCAAAAATCATAACTTATGTTTAAAAACTCCAAAACCATAATAATTTACATCAAAATAAACTAGATTAAATAAGGAATCTATGGTTAAAATTTCAAGTCAAAATACATTCGTGAAGATATTTAATTTAACCCAACAAGTTAGGACTATTTACTAGAATTTTATAAACTTATAATAATTATTTAATAGCACGATCTAATCTCGGCCGTCCAATCTTTTAAAACGAGATCGGACGGCCCCTGAACTCCCAGTTCTTCATCGATTTCGAATTCCAACCCGAGTACAAAATCATCAATATCTCCTAATCTATAGAACGAAATCGAGTGATTCTTGTTTCTATGGATTCGAAATTGAATTTCGGTTCTATTGGTGCCAATTACCCCAATTATAATGCGGTATCCATCGAGTTTTGAATTCAGTTCGAATGTAAGGGTTTATATCGGGTATAGACTTTGATTCGAAAACAATTCCAACGAATCCTCCTAATCTAACACGTAATTGATCAAATTGGAACATGGATTAGGTCGGAAACATGACAAGGTTTGACAAAAACTGAGCAATTGATCGGAAACTTACCGGAGTTGTGCGAATTTAGTGAAATCGAATTCGGAAAAACTGGAAAAACTCGAACTTTGAGCAGTTCACGAGGCCAACTTCGAAGATCTATAACTTGCAGCACAGATTGAGTTAGGCTATATGTAAGGGCTCATTGGAAAGAGCAAACTTAGATCTACGTATTGATAGCAAGAACTAATCCTAACTCGCATCACACAGAAAGAAATTGGAGCTAGAAGTTGCGAGTTTACCTTACAGTTTCGGTTATGATTTTATGTGCTGGCAAAATCGAAACTTTAGACACCTTTCCCCTCCAATCGGTTGAGAATTAGCTTAAACCATAAACATGAAAGTTTTAGAGGAATTAGAGCTCTTCAAAACGAGCTAAAGAACATGGAATTTGGATGAGTAACGAAGAAGTTATGGCTGATCGAAGTTGCCTGATTCGAAGAGAAAACTGGAATTGCAGTTTCGTTTTTTGCAGGTTGGCTACTTTGACTCGATTTTCCGGTTGATTCAGTATGAGTTAGGGTTTGTTTGAGTTATAGTTGTTTAGAGGGAATGTAGGAGAAGACAACAAAGAAGACAGCATTGAAAAATATGGAGAGATGAAAGAGATATAGCCGTCTAAAGTTAGGGCAAAATACTGAAATCTGTTACCGAAATTCAGGGGATAAAATCGGCTAAGTGTTGGCGACCCGTGACAGAGTGACACATGGCATCTTTCAAATTTTTGATTCAAAACTTCAATCTAGCATAACTTTGGCTAGGATGATCCGTTTTTGACGTTCTTTTTATCGACCTTCATGGTTTTCCATAACCTATTTATTGGTATAGTTTTCATGTGCTAGTTTGACCATTCTCAAAAATTCAACCCTAGCAAGGCTTAATAAGCTTTAAGGTTTCTATAATTTTATTTTGACTTTTATGTTTCAAAACAATGTTCCAACTCTTTCTAAAATCTTTATAATATACTTGGAGTGTTTAGAAATTTTCCCAAGATTTATTGACTTATAAATGTTATTATTAAATTCATAATACTATATAATAATATATAATAATTAATATTTAATTGTATTCTTTAGAGTTAAATAGGAGGAATCCCCTAAAATAATTTCCATAATTCCATATAATATTAATACTCATAACTCCATACAATAATTTAATATTCATAATTCCTTATACTAATTTAATATTCATAATTCCATATAATAATTTAATACTTAATAGTATAATTAAAGGTTTAATAACAGAAATCCCCTAAATTAGGGGTATTTCATAGTGCCTAAGTAATTATGGTAAGGGAAATAAATCCAAAAGAAATGAGAAAACTCTTAAAAAGTGAAAAATGCTAAAACAAGCGTTATATAACCATAGGAGGTATGAGACCTCGTTTAAAGTATTATAAGGATTCCTAAAGCTTATTCATGCCTAATTAGTATACGGGAAAGATTCCCGAAGAAAACTGATCCAAATAATATGTTAAAATGCTAATAAAGCTTTAGCGCACATTTTTCAAGAAAACCCAAAAACGTGACATTGAGTGGTCAAATGAACCCTTAAAAATTATAGTTAATTAAATAACTATAAATAAACATTAATGGAAGCTTAAGAACAATTAAAATTAAAGAAACGAGGAAATTCCGGAAAACGGGCCCGGTTAGTGAATCACTGCTAGAAAAAAAGAATAAACAACGCCCCTTTAACAACAGTTATATTGTAAATCGTTTTTGTATCATAGGCCGAACATCTTAAACAACGCTTTTTTTACAAAGCGTTGTTTTTGTTATGAATCCCAAAGTCAAAAACAACGCTTTGTTACAAAGCGTTCTTTAAAGAGACATGCATAAAAAACGCTTCAGAAATGAAGCGTTTTTTATGTGTTTAGGCGCGATAACATAAAAAACACTTCTTAAGTGAAGCATTTTTTATGTTACCTGAATTATATCCTTCCTGCCCAGTCTTCTCATCAATCAAATCGCGACTGTTCCCCTACCACTCTCTGTATACGCTCTCTGTAAACACGCTAAGCTACATCTCAATCCAAACCATCCCAAATTAAATTTCATTTCAATTCCACCGCGGCACGCCTCTTCTCCTCTCTTCCCCTTTCTTCTATATGTGCTCGCCATCTTCACTAGCTTCTAACATTTCTCTGCATCCCAGCGGCCAAACTGTTGATGCATGCGTCGATATCAATCGTCGGCGCCTCGAGCTCTCTCGCTATCGGTAATATTATTGAGCTGCGAACACATATATGCCTATCGATCCTTTAGTTTCATATATATACTCTTCAGTAATTAATTTTGATTTTGCAAATCGCACGAACAGGAACACCCTGTCGCACGCACGGCGGCGTCTAGATTACAACCGGCCACAAGTATAGCGACAGGAACAAGCGCGCTAGATCTGTCGGCTCCATTCTTGTGCTGATGAGGTAATTTTGCAAACTGAACTTCTTAATCAGAAAAATATACATGCTCTATTTGTTTGGGATTAAGGATTAAGGCGTCTGTTTGTTTGTGATTAAGGCGTGAAATATATTGTGTGTGTATTGTTTGGGAATAATTTTGCATGCAAACAAACTGTGGCGCGCGCATTTGTTGTTAACCTATGTGTGCTTGCAAACCAAATTGTTAATCCGGAACATATATACTCTGTTTATCTGTTTGTTTGGGATCGATTAACGGCGTGAATAAAGTGTGTACGTGTGTTTGGGAATAACTTTGCATGTAGACCAACGGACTTGTGCGCTGGTTTTTGTAACTATATATGTTCTGATTGTTTTTATAACTATATTTGTTGTAGTATATATGTGCTGATTTTTACTTGCTGGTACAATTAATGGACTTGGGAATTAATGTGTAATATAATGCGTTTCAGCATGCATACAAATATAGTATATATGGTGAAATTAAATTGGTTAGATTTATAGGGTCTATTAATTAATGCTATATATTATATTATAGTATAATCTAGGGTGCAAATATTAGATGACTATTAGTTACAAAGACATAGCATTACGGCAGCTTGCCTGACGTATTCCCCTTCCCCATATTGCTTTTACCTTAACATCCACCCAGAAGTTTATCTACGTTTCTACCAATACCAACATCAAAAACTTTTAAGTTCCTTCACATTCTTCTCAGAGTTGTTATCCGGTCAAGCTAGGCATTCCAATTAACCCTCTAATGTTTTGGAAATCTATATGACCACTATTGGCCATATTAGAGACCTCTAGCGCTACTTACGCTTCTTAATTTCTTGTAGTTATTATTTTAGTATCCCTTTACATTTTTTGGCTAGTGCCTATGACCTTTGATCGTCATCAACCTATAATAAAAAAAAATTGAACTCGGACGGGCCCACCAACTTTATTTTCCTTCTCGACCTTTCTTCTGTCCTTTTCGATTCCTATAGTCACCTCTGACTAGTATGTATGCTGTAGAAGCTTCAGTAGACCGAGCAATCAGAACTGGACAGCACTGAAACATCACAGAGAAAATCGAATAAAAAGTCAGACGAATTTGGCCGATGTAGACGGTTGCTGCCTCTGTTGAAGATGAAAGTACCGACGATCATGATGATTCTTCTACTAACACAAAAGAGACAGAAGAAGAAAAACATGGTACAAAAGAGACAGAGGCAGATATAGATGAAAGGATGAATTAGAACTTAGAAACAGAGAGGTTGAAGAAATTGGCTAAATAGTTAATTGAGGCTGCCACGAAGTAGAGTCCGGTGGCGATTAACGGATTACCAGCATACTTCATAACCTTGAATGAAGAAAACGGTTTTCTAGAATAGTGGTATCAGGAGGATAAGAGGAAACTTAGTCAATTATATGGTGGCATGGGGGACTATATGAAGATAAAGTGGTACCACAGCTCCCGGTTGATGAGTTTCATGTGTTATGGATGGAGATGGAGATGGAGAAGGTAGACACTTCTCCATCTCCAGTTTCGATTGGATCTTCTTTCAGTTTTGAACATCGATAGGTCTGAGAAATCTTTAAACGCTAGGACATGACTGTCTGTAGATTGCTTGTAGTCATTTGGAATACTAGTCACACTGTTGATGTGGGGTGTATCGTATCTTTTAAAAAAACTAGATGAAGGTCCCTTGGCAATTAAAAAGATTGAGAGATTCCCCCTAAGAATGATTCCCCCTGAGTTTGCATGTTAAGCGACTTTAACAAATGATAGCAATAAGTGACAATTTTTATGCACAATAAGTGACAACTTTATGTTATACTGTAACCTTAGTAGATAACTTTCTACTATGGTTATAGTATAACATAAAAGCTGTCACTTATTGTGCATAGAAGCTGTCACTTATTGCTATCAATAAGTGACAGCTTCTATGCACAATAAGTGACAGCTTTTATGTTATACTATAACCATAGTAGAAAGTTATCTACTAAGGTTACATTATAACATAAAAGCTGTCACTTATTGTGCATAGAAGCTGTCACTTATTGCTATCATTTGTTAAAGTCGCTTAACATGCAAACTCAGGGGGAATCATACTTAGGGGGAATATCTCAATCTTTTTAATTGCCAAGAGTTTTTCATCTAGTTTTTTTAAAAGGTATGATGCACCCCACATCAACAATGTGTGGCTAGTATTCCAATTGACTGCATGCTATCTACAGACATTCATGTCCAAGTGTTTGAAGATTCTCCGGCCTATCGATGTTCAAAACTGAAAGAAGATGCGAATCCAATCCAAACTGAAGATGGACAAGTGTCTACCTTCTCCACCTCCGTTTCCATCCATAAGTCATGAAACTCATCAACCGGGCGATCTGGTACCACTTTATCTTCATATAGTCCCCCATGCCACCATATAATTGACTAAGGTTCCTCTTATCCTTCTGATACAACTACTCTAGAAAACTGTTTTCTTCATTCAAGGTCATGAAGTATGCCGGTAATTCGTTAATCGCCACTGGACTCTACTTCGTGGAAGCCTCACTTAACTCTTTCGCCAATTTCTTCAACCTCTCTATTTCTGACTTTTCATTCATTCTTTCATCTGTATCTGCCTCTTCTCTTTTGTACCATATTTTTCTTCTTCTGTCTCCTTTGTATCAGCAGAAGAATCATCATGATCGTCGGTACTTTCATCTTCAACAGAGGTAACAACTGTCTTAGCGAATTGGAAATTTCTTCTCAAGTACGCATTATAAGTACTTTTGTGTTTGAATTGGTGATTTTAATTATTTGCGCATGTTTGGATAAGTTCAAATGGTGCACTTAAGCGCTTTTATAATTCTGTTGTGCAGCTTGTTGATTTCTTCTCAACACTTATTCACAAGTCGATCGATCTGAAGATTGTCAATAAGGAGAGGGCGCACACATGTGTTGAAAGCACTAAATTGATCAGAAGAAGTCATGAGTCATGATCTATCGTTTCTTTTTTTCAAATGGTAGTATTGTACATGTTATGATCGAAGTACTTGAACCATTTTTAGTATTTTGGTTACCATTTTTAGTATTTTGGTTAACTAGCTAGTTACAAATGTTGTAGTTAATCGATACTACACTTAAGCGTATGTGCGCTAGCTAGTATATAATATTAATGCAAACAAGAGTACTGCTGTTGATCTATATATTAATTAAAATTCACCAGTTTGGTTGATATGGTATATACAATGCAAACAGGTTCTGAATGATTTTGTGATTTTAATTTTGTGTTACGCGGAGGGTAATAAATTGTATAAAAAAATATAAAAAAAAAGACCATATAAGAAACGCTTATATGTATAAGCGTTTCTTATACTCTCGCGCCAAATGACATAAAGAACACTTGTCTTGATAAGCGTTTTTTATAAATCTTCATAAAGAACGCTTATAATAAGCAAGCATTTTTTATAGTCGGACATAAAGAACGCTTTCACCTTGAAGCGTTCTTTATGCCTCGTAGATTCCCGCCGCCTTACCCGCTTTAAAAAACGCTTTAGCGATAAGCGTTCTTTTAAATTAATGTATAAATAACGCTTACAACATGTTCTTTAAAAGGCTCGACCATTTGTGTCGCCGGCATAAAAAATGGTTATAAAGCATTCCAAAAGACAAATAAAATGTTGTTTATTCCTTTTTTCCCAGCAATGAATAGTGCTAAAACCGGATAAATTAACGAGCATTTTCTGTAAAAGACGAAAAACGCTCCAGTGTTGAAATACCCCAAACATAAGTATGCTAAGTAAACATCAAGTTATGACATAATAAGACTAAAACATTCCTTAGAAACATTGGTAGACAATTTAAACCAAGGAAAACACAAGAAATGCCATAAGGGCAATTTAAGCAAAAATGTGCTCTAAGCTTGGAGTGACTTTGATTAGCACCAAAATATCATTATAAGACCTTATTAACATGCTAAGGGAGATATTAAATCAATTACCAAAGAAAACCAAGCTCAAAAAGAAGCTTAAACACAAAATGTGCTTTAAGACTCCTTAAAGCACCTTTTTGAGAAATTGTCTTAGAAATGATTTTTGAGTGGTTAAATGCCCATGAATACACCTTAATCAACATGTGTACTAATTAGTATCACATTAGGAAGTCTAAATCAATGGGAAACCAAAAATATCACAAATTTGTGCACTAATTTGTGCACTAATTTGTGAATAGTGCCAAATAGTGCTTAGTTTAAGCTTAAGTCAACATAAGTCAATAAGTTGGTCAACCAAGACCATAAACATCCTATCTAATAAGGGGGGATGGTTTTTAAGGGGATGAGTCACCATAGGCTTCATCAAATAAGAAAAGAAGAAGAAGTAAAGTGAAAAAGAACTATTTGCTTTAAAAAGAAAATATCTCACCTTTTACCTACCTTTCTCCTCTCTTCTTCATTTTTCTTCTTCCCCACCATTTTTTTCTTCCTCTTCTCTGCTCCAAAACCGTGAGTGCAGCGTCCATTCATGTTCCATCTTCATTTGTCCACCAAATGTTCATTTTAGCTCCAAATCAAAAACTAAGCATAGATTTCTCTTAGTTGGAGCAAGGCCTTCCTTTCTATCTTTTCAAATCCTTCAAAGATCAAGTTTGGTGCCATGAGAAAACTCCATTGATAGAGGAAAATCAAGTTTGAAGAGTCCATTTGGTTCTCCATTTATCTAAGGTAATTAAAATGGAAGAAAAATCATCTTTCCTTCATTTTTACTACATGTACGAAAATTTCTATCTCATGGGGGTTTTGTTTCACACCTTTAAATATCTTGTTTTGATCACCAAGGACTAGTGGAGGTCCTCTTTGATTCATACCCAAGTCTATCTTGAGACTTCAAAGGTAATCAACCACTTTTAAGCTTTAAAACACATATTTTAACCTGAGTATGAGTTTTATGAGTTTAGGCATATTGTCATTGCCGAAAATCAAGCAAGACAATCAAAGGATAAAAGTATGAAAAAGCTTGAGAAAAACAATGTAAATTTCATACTTAATGGTGGTTTAAGGTTTTAAGGGATGAGATTTAGATAAGTACTAATGTAGCTTAAAGCTTACATTAAGTAATGGGTTATATAACCTAGGAAAAAAAGAATCAAACAAGCTTGTGAACTTGTGACTAAGTAGCTTATGGAAATGAGTTAGTAAGATAAGCTTAAGGTGAATAATGAAAACACTTATATTGCTATGGGAGCATTGTTGTGTGTAATTGCAGGTTGAAAGCTTTTATATGTAGGAAATTCAGTGTTTAAGTTTAAGTCATTTAAGGGCCTAAGAGCCATGTCATTTAAGAGCCTTAGTGCTATGCAATTTAAGATTATTGCACTATATTTTGTTTGTTATGAATGAGTTGATTTGGGTGAGAATTATGATGAGAAAAGATTTGATGTGTGTGAGATGATTGAATGAGAAAAACCATGCATGGGCATGATAATATACTAGAGGAGCTATGGAAAATTTTAGTGAAAATAAGTTAACAACGGTGTTCTTGAGGACTAGAATGACCTAGAGTTGTCTAGGAGGAGTTAGAGGTTAGGAGGGTGTAACTTGTGTGCTAAGATTATGTACTAAGGATTTGAGTGTTCATGATTGTATTAAGGGTGAAAAACTAAATGTTGGGTGTAGTAATATACTAAGGAAGCCATGTCAAAATTTGGAGAGGAAACTAAGTGTTTAAGGTGTTCTAAGGAGATTTTATGACTAAGGATGATCTAGTAAACATTAAGGGTTGTTTTGTTGAAAATGGATAAACTATGGAGTTCTTGAGTACTAGGAAGACCTAGGGATGTCTAAGAGGGACTAGGGGTTACAATGGTGAATTTAAGGCACCAAAACCATGGTTAAGGAAGCTAGGAAACTTGTACAAGTTTGAAGGAAAAATAAGGCATGACGACTTGTAAGGATGTAAGTGTGTGCTACATTATATATAGCTTTGAGAAGTTTGAGTAAGAAAATTGGTATGCATAATGATGCTTGAGGAGTAGTTAAAATGGTCGTGAAGAAACATAATGATTAGTTGAGGTCTTAGGCAAAATCACAAGTGGGAAGTGTAAGGAATCAAGTGTTAAGTGTAAGAATTTTTTATGAAATTGAGTGACAAGTTTGATGATGATTAAGGAAGGTTTAGTACATGTTTTAAGGTGTTTAAACATGTAGGAAACATGTGGAAAGATTGTGGAATGAGTGGGAAAAATTTGGGTGAATTTGAAGTTCAAAATGAGGAGAAAAGCACTTTGGAAATTGGCCTCTGTTTTGGACCGCCCCTAGGGACCGCCCCTGTGTGGAGGTCCAGACGATTTCTTCAGGAAGACTAGCCTCTGGTTGGGACCGCCCCTGCGACCTCCCCAGAGGGGTGGTCCAGTGCAGAAAAGAAAAAAATTGTTTTAAGGCTTCTAAAGATGAGGGATCGGATGGTAATGGTTTTAGATGATGTTTAGGCCTTGTTTGGTGACATATAAAGGCCTTAAAAGTGTAAACAAGTGTTAGGAATTCCTTGTAAGAATTGAGTAAGTAGTTAAGGAGGTTTTTAAGTGGATGTTTTAGTGTTAGTATAATGGTACCAAATGGTGTTAGACATGTTAGGACTTATTGGGGAGCTTGTGGAAGAGTTTAGGAACAAATAGATTTTTTTTTGAAGAATCTGCAGTGGACCGACCCAGGGGACTGACCCTGACTGGGTCGGTCGGACTATGTTAAGCCAGGCGAAATCTTTCTGGAATCGACCGACCCAGAGGGTCTTGGGTCGGTCGGGCTGGCCTTGGGTCGGTCGGGGAAAATTTAGCGAACAATATGTTTCTGAGATGGACCGACCCAGGGGTTGGGTCGGTCGGTGGGTCGGTCGACCCTTAAGTTATATAAAAAAAACTTTAAACATTAAGAATGTTAAGTTGTATTAGTATTAAACCATTAAGAGGATAATGATGATTAAAAAGACAAGGATATAAGGACATAAGGGATTAAGTTAAGTAAAGGATTTAAGTGTTTAAGGTTAAGTTTATAAGAACTTAAGTGGTTTTAGATGGGGATCATTAGTGGCTAAGTAAGTTAAGTAGATTGGAAGTAATTAACAATCTAAATTGAATGAATGTTTTAGGACTTGAGTATTTGGACTCCGGAAGAGAGTAAGCAACCGAACAACCGACGGTGTACGGTATGGTTTTCTTGTGACCTGCTTGCTAACGAGATGTCCCGCGGCTTGTGTGCTATTTCTTTTTGTGTGCCCACTAAACAAGATAAAGCATGCAACTGGGATATTATGTTTATTGTATTGTTGTGTGATGTTTGAAAACTAATACAACTTACCGTGATAACCTACTAAGTAATGTTTAGTAAAGAATTGTGTGAGATTAAGGAACACTCCCAAATATTGTTTTCTTAGTAACCGAAAGAGGTTAACTAACAAACATTAACTCGAGACTTTCTACTAACTGAACTTGGGGGGAGTGATGAATCCGGGACGGACTCCGGTCATGCATGTTAAGGAAAGGGAGTCGGTATCTGAATCAGATCCGACTTCTGCTTAAGGACTTGTCCTCGGACTTGTCGCCTAGGGTCGAATGTCGGCTCAGCTACATTGGATTTCTAGTCCAAGGTAGGAGGCATTAAGATGGTGTAGTAGGATCTCCTAAATCCTAATTTTAAGTTAAGATGTTTATTCAACCAATGAGTTAATAGCTCATTGGCTAGGGTTGCTTTTGACCCGACAAAAATAAACATTGAGATAAGATACAACCATTTTTATTTAAAGAACGGTTTGTATTCTAAGACTAAGATAAGGTTTAAGATTGAGGTAAGATAAAGTTGGACTGAGATTAAGAGGAAACATAACTTAAGGAGTTAAACGATTAACTCACTAACTAAGGGAACGCTTTTAAGTCGTTCATTGTGCTTGAACTTTGATTGTTCATATGTGGTTCGTTGTTTATTGCACTTTCTATAATGTTGTGCATCTAATCATCCTCCATGCTATTGACAATTAGTCGTCGTAGCCACGTTAGCTTGGGGGCCATGAGAGGATCGTACCAACAGAGGTGCTGACCCCGTCGGGGGTTACTGTTTATATTTTGCAAGTGAATGTCAGAAGATGACCGTCCTGAGAGTAAGATGGGGTAGACTACTATGGGTTTAAGTGTGACTTACGAGTTGTGCATGTGCACTAGTTTAGTAAATGGTATGAGATGTTAGTAAGTTGTATAGGATGTAAGGAGTTTGTAAGAGCGTTATGTAAAATGGTTAAGGCTTGTATGTACTAATGTTTGGTATATTCAGGTCCATCAGACTGTAGCTAGATCTTGGAGATTTTAGTTTGCCTAGTTAGTCACGTGGGTGACTAACGGCGGTAACACCAAATATTGTAAGAAGTCCACTGTAAGTTAATATAAGTGAATGGAGGTGTATGAGATAAGTATGGCTTTATGAGTTGGGGTGTTACAAAAGTGGTATCAGAGCGTAGTTACGCTCTGATGACAGGAATTACCGAATTTAGGAGAATACTGAGGTTGAGTTTGAGTTATTGGTTAAGGGTTGAGAGATAGAGTGAGAGGTGCGTTAGTTAGGACTTCCCGGTGTTTACCGGATATCCATAGTACCTAAACCCACCCTCCACATCCCTAACCTTGAATTACAAGGGAACAAATGCCAGAGAGAAGAAAGCCTTCTCTTACTCGGGGAAACCCGATGTGGCAGTTAGATAACAGTAAGAAATACGAGAAACATCTTACTGTACAATAATTTACGAGAACTTAAAGTTTTAATTGGAGCGCAACGTGGAAATAGGCGCTACCAAAGGCTACCAGTAAGAGAACGGAAATTACCGGCAACATGGGTAGACATGCTACGTAGTCGAAATAACCCGCTATACCAACGCTAAGAAAAGCACTATGAGTGCAATGGATAGGAAAAGATAAGCGACAAGAGTAACGGATAGTGGTCCGAATGAGCAGAACAGTGGGATAATGCAAAGCATGAGAGTTAAGATTACTGGAAATTCCAGTTAGAACGGGAACTCCAAACCCCATACAATGAGAAAGGTTACAAACCTGGCCGACATAGCGCAAGCGACGATAAAAACGCATACAAATTGTATACCGAGTTAGGACTACAATGTAGTACCTAAAGGAGAATCATTACTTAGTAACCACGACAAATGTGTGGAAACGGGAGCGAGAATTAAGACATAAATGAATAACAAGGGTTCCCTCAGAAATAGGAATGCCCTGATAAGGGACTGCACTGTCAAAACAAACAGGAAACTGCCGGATGGTCAGTTATCCAAAATGAAAGAACATCGAAGGAGTCCCGAGGAATACCAAAGATATAGAAAATTAGGTGGAAGTACCACTACAGACGCGCACATTACCGGTAGCCCATCTTGCATGGCGCACTTGCCATAGCAAGTGCTACCACAGTTAAGTGATACGGAAAGCCATTATGGCAAGATAACAGAATGCTACAGTGATAACATATATTAATACCAGATTGCAAATCCATAAAAGCGGGAGAATGAGACCTTGTAAAGGCCTGACGGCCTGACCATGACGAGCTAAGTCGACACACCAGACAGCATGGACCTGAACTTGGACAGAATACTAAACGATGTAAACATCAGTAACGATAAACCTACTACAGCAACAACCGACAGTACGGGTAAGAACACCAATCCAGAACCTTGAAGAGGAACCTAAGAGATCGCTCAGTAATTCAGCAAAACACTACATAAGTAATAACATACAAGGAATGTATTATAAGATACCATTGACACAACGTCTTCCAACAAGGGCGGGATAAAACTCCCAGAATGATCACTAAAAAATACCAGTAATAAACCTTCTTCCTGAAGATGTTGGTAAACCCCGGAAACAGGAACAGAGAAAGTGAACTTAAGTTATAACCTACTAAAGATTAAAGACATACAATCCCGACAGAGGAAAGCTCAAAGGACTACACCATAGAATTGGCACAGACACCGGTTAACGCCAGATCACCTGAGTGAACTTCCATAGCGGGAAGCAGGATGCAGCAACTTACCATGAAACCTGATACTACATTTAATATGTAACCTAACAGTGGATTGTGTTCAAAGAACCATAAACTAATGAGGATGACCTACAGATGAGTAAGAATACAAGTAATGAACTGAGACATTGAGCACTAAGAGCCTACGAGCCAAGGATGTTAACCACATCAGAGCCCGAGGCGCAGTAAGTTGTAAGGGAGCTTATTTAAGCCATAAATGAATTGCAATTCGTAGATATGAACGGTTATCAAACCTATAACGTAGATTATGGAAAATACTGCCAGGAAAGGGCACCAATGAGAATAATGAGATAATACATTGTCAGGGGCGGAGAACGAACCATTCCTTTTAGGGTGGGGATACCTCTCCTTGTTGTGAGGCCATGAGTGGGAATAAACCCCTCGAAAAGGGCTTTCACTTATTAAGATATAATACGCTTTTGTTAGAAGACGGAAACCGTAAACCTTGAGATTACCTTAGAACATACCAGATACACTTGAGTAATAAAGCTGTAGAGACAGACCTCATATCCAACACCCAAGATTTAAGAATCAATAATCGTCAGAGATAAAAATTGTGAGTGCACAGTATGGCACGTCAAGTGACAAACGCTCAGAAGAGCTTGTGATTCAACGGATGACTTCTTCAGTAACCGGTTAAATTACATGGTAAATGACATCATAAGGGATGGAAGAACGTGAGAGAGACTGACCTACTTACGAACTTGAGATTTAAGCAAAACACCTTCATATTAAGAGATAACCATTTTACAACACGGTACGGCAACCGCCAAGCACCGAAATTTGGGAACCCCAGTGTGTTTACACCAGGAAGGGATTGAGTATAAGATAAGACATTAGATTAAGGGATTGAGGAGTTGCACCATCAATGGGCAATAGAGAAAGGCGAGCTACCATGGTAGCAGAAGCCATAGAACAATACCTATATAAGTGGATTAAGTCATGGTGTGCAGTAAAGCGACCATTATGTATAAGCCGTCAAATATTGACACTGAGGCAATTAGATCTATGAGCTAAGACCGATATAAGTAAGGAAATAAGATGGTAGACGAACTGTGCATTGACGCCAGTAGTCTAGACCATGTGAGGTAAGATTTCACAGGAAGCACACTTTCCATTCCTTAGGAACTGGAAGTGCGTTCCAAGTAGATCAAAATATGAGAAAAAAGATAAGAGGCTCTATGGAAAGAGACCTCAGTTACTAAGAGACCAAGTCAGTACGGAATACAGAAAGGAGCTGGAGCATACCATACTGTGAGCCTCGATTTTAAACCCTATCCTATGTTGATTAAAGTTGATTAGGATCTAGTCGGGTTTTAGGTCCACTTATAACCTAAGATTAACAATTAAGTCATAAAACAATAATTATTAAAACCTAAGCTAGCTCACTGGAACCTATTATGAGTCGCCACCTAATTTTAACCTAGATCAAATTCGGAAAGGAGAGTTCGGGTTCGGGGGCTTGATATTCGACTTAAATAGGGTTCAAATTACTTTCATCACCCTGCCTAGGTCGCTTTTCCTCTACTTAGTTTAATTACGGCTTGTTACGAGTCGTTTTAACCTAAGTGCGCGAGCTTCTATTTTTTTGTTTTTTAGCATTTTTTGACAGAAAATTAAAGGGAAATTAAAGCTATCTAAACTAGGGTTTCGGAGGAAGAATTAGGTCAAATTTTGTTTCCGTCCGTGGCTACGGACCTAATGTCCGAACCCACGGACCCAAGTTAACCTAATTACACAGAAAAGTCAAATTTAAACAGAAACGAGATTTTGAAAAGTCCGGGGCCACGGACAGGACGTCCGTGGGCCCGGACATGTTTTACAAAACCCTAACTTTTGAAAATAAAAATATCCCGCCACCGTCCGGAGGCGTCCGGCTTTCGGACAGAGCGTCCGGGACCCTGGACATAGCGTCCGTGGGTGCGGACCGCCCTCGGACGGCGGCGTTGAGGTTGTTCCTGGTGGTGTTTTTGGCTCAAAATTTATGGGTAGGTAGCCTGAAAGATTCTAAACATGTTAGTGATCAAAAGTTTTCAATTTGACTACGAATTAAGGGCGAAACTTATTGAACAAGTTAGTGGACAGAAATGCAAACAAACCTTAATTCAGAAGCAAAGAAAAGTCAGTTCGAATAGGAATTTCCACCAGAAGTGTATTGAGATCAGTGGAGTTAAAGAATTCGAATTCTAACCTGTTTTGGCTTCGGGATTTGGTTGTTCCTTCACGTCGGGAAACTTCGAACGCGTCGTTGATAGCCAATCCGGTTCAACTTCGACCCGAGCTTCTGATTTCTTCTTCCTTGTATGATTAAGGACGGGTTGCTTCTGTTTTTGTGGTGTTTTTGTGTGTTTTTGGTGCTTGGAAGTTCGATGGGGGAAGAAAGGATGAGTTTTTGGTGATTTCGGGGTGATTTCTGCAGTGTTTCGGTATTGGTTTGAGGCTTGGAAGTGTAAAAACGTGGGGGCAGAAGGTTTGTGGCTGTGTTTTCTGAC
The DNA here is from genome assembly GCA_023374045.1 of Limonium bicolor. NCBI lineage: Eukaryota > Viridiplantae > Streptophyta > Magnoliopsida > Caryophyllales > Plumbaginaceae > Limonium > Limonium bicolor. Next base: position 102,067,037 of record CM041781.1, on the reverse strand, counting down.
TTTGGAAGTGTTCTCCTTTGCCATAGGTCGTTTTTGGAAGGTCTTTTTATAGAGAGAGCAAGAGCATGTTGATAGAACAAAATTTTTATCTAAAATCCTGATTTTGTGCTCTAAGGGAATCTGATTTTTTAGAATATGCTGCAGGCCGAGAAAAAATTATGAGATTTTAACTGAAGGTAAAGGATGATTTTTAAGAATTTTGAGAGTTGGAATCGGGTTAGTTTGATAAATAACCGATTAGATAAAAATCTCACAATCCGGAATCTTTCATAAATCATAACTAATTATTGGAAAGTCGAAATAACGAAATTCCAACGGAATTAGTCTCTAAAATTCATCCTATATCTTGTGTTAAAATTGCATGACATTTTGTTTTGATTTCGGTATTTTCCAGAGAGAGAAAATTGCAAAAATGATTGAATTTCTCTTTTAAATTTTGGGATAAGGTTCCAAATAAAATAATTTCAGGTTTATGACTGTATGTAGTCATGATAACCATGTGACAATTTTATTTTAATTTTGAAAACCCTTTTATTTCTATTTTGAGGCTATTTCATGTGTTAATTATTAAAGAAACTAGCTTATTAAAAGCTTAATTTCCAGAATAAATTTATCAGAAAATCATGAAATACCTTTCATAATGACTATGATATTTGGAAGTGTTGGGAGATAACGAACAAGTCATATGATATAGAAAATCCCAAGAATGCCCTTGGAAAATCCTGCATTGGTGCATTTTGACCATTTTGCCCTTTGTAACATGTATGTCATAGAGACTACTCCGAGGGGGTTGAAATTTTGGGTATAACACATACCAAAGAACGCAATAAATGGATTTCCCTTGATTAAGTTCAAGAAGAACAATGTTATTAAAGAGGAGATCGACAACGGAATAATTCATAATTAGCAATAGCTAACGTGTGACAGACACTACGAGTTTAGTAAAACGAGATGTGGGATGACTGCACCCCACAGGGGCTTGCAGGCCTGACAGATTCATTTATGAGTTCGTCGGGTAAGTAGTAATGTATCAGTAAGGTACCCCATTCATGTAGACAAGTGGTGTAAGGAACACGGGAAGTAGTTGACTCCATACCACGGTCAACAACGCAAGATCAGACAAGAGCAGTTACTACCACAAACAGTTGAAGAGAAGGAACTTAGTTGAATCAACGACACAAAGGAATCAGAAAACCCATTTCAGCTAGGAAATAATTAAGAACTATGAAGTGCAAAGAGCACAGATTGTTAAGTACAGACATTGGACATGTCTTAAGATGTTAGAGATTAAACTGTAAAGCACAATAAGCACTAAACAGTAGTTTCAGATTAAGAATCATCCTCAGACCAATGGTCAGATGGAAAGAACAATTTCGACACTTAAGAAAACACTAAGAGTATGAACATTAGATCTTCAGGGAGAATGGATAGACGAGTTACACCCCATTAAGGCCGTGTATATATAAAGATAACATGTGTCCATTGAGGGACCTGTAGTACTAAATTATAAGCATACAAGAGAAGGATATACAATACTATGAAGGATAAGAAAAGCAGTTAAGCCGAAGATTATCAGAGTCGCGCAGCGGAAGCTAGCAGATCGGTACCGTTGAGATTAGACCAAACTAAGTTAAGAAAATGGTATAAGTACCGTTAAGAATCCTCGATGTAGAGACTAAGCCATTAACATAGTTATGACCCTCTGATCGAAATATAAATGAGATAGTTAACATAGAAGCTGGAATGCGAAGTGAGAATTAGACATCTTGAACCTATGTTCAAGGATGATATAATGTTGATTACGTGGGCGTAATCCATTTTAAGGGGGTAGAGAAAAAACCGTTTAGCGTATGTTTATGTATTGAGTACGTAAACTACGATGTGCATATCACAAAAGAATTTGAGAATTTGTTTTACATAATCATTTTGAGATAAATTATGGTTATTGCACATAGAAGATGCGAATACGATACATATTAAGTACCTATCTTGTTAACTCCGGTGTGAGTACAAGTTAAGAGAACTAGTGAAGAGGATTAAGGAAACCTAAGGAATATATGAGATACGAGTCGATATGAAAGTATGGGTGCGATAAGAATAAGATTACACTATGAGATATTATTTGATGTGAGTATGAGGTAGGAAATAGTAATGCTATGAGGTATAAGATGATGAGAATTGTTATGATAGTGATATAGAATTTAGTAGGAATAAGAGTCCTGAGGTAATTACTAAGAGATGAATTGGGAATGTTGATGGACTGAGTCCACACCTTGTAGATGTATTGATTACGATTAGAAACACTAAAAAGATAGAAATTGGAAATGAGTGAATTATTTGATGTTTGAAAATGACGTGGGAGGTGGAACTTGATTTTCTAGGGATCAATGGAAACCGAACACAAATTGGGGTGGAGGGATAGTTCAGCACTGATGCTGATCACATCAGGGTTGGATGATTCCTGAAACTTCATACCAGTGGTCACAATTAAATCACGCTAAGGATAGAGGCATTAGGATAAAACAGAATAGGAGTTGATTTTATTATCAAATAGAGGGAATTATCCCTCACTTGACCTCGTAAAAAGGACTTCCTTTTTACTGAGTCTCACCCATGAAGTCGAGGACGCATGAGCCTTTGTCTTCGGACCAGTGACATGGGGAGAACAGAGTAGTGTTGTATTCTAGCCCATGAAGCCGAGGACGAATGGGCCTTTGTCTTCGGACCGTTGACATGGGAAAATACGATGAAAATTATGTGATTGTTTTAATCATCAAAAGGAACAAGGGGATATTTGAGTGCTATACATGCTTAAGCAAGTTGTATGATAATTGAGTATAGGTATATGACAGATATAATGAGTCAATAAGATTAAGTACATATAAGCATGATCTATATGATCTATGGAATGAGGTAAGCCAGGTATTCTAATAAAATAAGATGCATGGGAACTTTGGGGACAAAGTTCTTTTAAGGGGGGAAGATTGAAATACCCCAAACTAAGTATGCTAACTAAACATCATGTTATGATGTGCTAAGGCTAAAACATGCCTTAGAAACATTGGTAGACAATTTAAACCAAGGAAAACACAAGAAAACGCCATAAGTGCAATTTAAGCAAAAATGTGCTCTAAGCTTGGAGTGACTTTGATTAGCACCATAATATCATTATAAGACCTTATTAACATGATAATGGACATGTTAAATCAATTACGAAAGAAAACCAAGTTCAAAAAGAAGCTTAAACACAAATATGCTTTAAGACTCCTTAAAGCACCTTTAAAGAAATTGTCTTAGAAATGTTTTGAGGGCTAAATGCCCATGAATACACCTTAATCAGCATTTGTACTAATTATTATCACATTAGGATGTCTAAATCAATGGGAAACCAAAACTTTCACAAATTTGTGCAGTAATTTTTGAATAATGCCAAATAGTGCCTAGTTTAAGCTTAAGTCAACATAAGTTAATAAGTTGGTCAACCAAGACCATAAACATCCTATCTACTAAGGGGGGACGGTTGTTAAGGGGATGAGTCACCATAGGCTTCATCAAATAAGAAAAGAAGAAGAAGTAAAGTGAAAAAGAACTATTTCCTTTTAAAAGAAAATATCACACCTTTTAACCTACCTCTCTCCTCTCTTCTTCATTTCTCTTCTTCCCCACCGTTTTTTTCTTCCTCTTCTCTGCTCCAAAACCGTGAGTGCTGCCTCCATTCATGTTCCATCTTCATTTGTCCACCAAATGTTCATTTTAGCTCTAAATCATAAACTAAGCATAGATTTCTCTTAGTTGGAGCAATGCCTTCCTTTCTATCTTTTCAAATCCATCAAAGATCAAGTTTGGTGCCGTGATGAGAAAACTCCATTGATGGCGGAAAATCAAGTTTGAAGAGCCCATTCAGTTCTCCACTCATCTGAGGTAATGAAAGTGAAAGAAAAATCAACTTTCCTTCATTTTTACTACATGTCCGAAAATTTCTATCTCATGGGGGGTTTTGTTTCACACCTTGAACTAGCTTTTTTTGATCACCAAGGACTAGTGGAGGTCCTCTTTGATTCATACCCAAGTCTATCTTGAGACTTCAAAGGTAATCACCCACTTTTAACCAAAGAATGTGTTCTATGAGTTTAGGTATATTGCTTGGTGCTCATTAGATTATTTGAATGTGAATTAGAAAATTGGCAAGGGAATTAAAGTCATTGCCAAAAATCAAGCAAGACAATCCATGGAGAAAAGTGTGAAAAAGCTTGAGAAAAACAAGGTAAATTGCTTACCTATTTGTGGTTTAAGGTTTTAAGAGATGAGATTTGGATAAGTACAAATTTAGCTTAAAACTTACATTTAGTAATGGGTTATATAACCTAGAAAAAAATAATCAAACAAGCTTGTGAACTTGTGACTAACAAGCCAATGGAAATGAGTAAGATAAGCTTAAGGTGAATAATAAGAACACTTATATTGCTATGGGAGCATTGTTGTGTCTAATTGCAGGTTGAAAGCTTTAACATGTGGGAAATTTAGTGTTTAAGTTTAAGTCATTTAAGAGCCATGTCATTTAAGAGCCTTAGTGCTATGCAATTTAAGATTATTGCACTATATTGAGTTTGTTAGGAATGAGTTGATTTGGGTGAGAATTATGATGAGAAAAATATTTATGTGTGTGAGATGATTGAATGAGAAAAACCATGCATATGGGCATGATAATATACTAGAGGAGCTATGGCAAAATTTGAGTGAAAATTAGTTAACAACGGGGTTCTTGAGGATTAGAAAGAACTTGAGTTGTCTAGGAGGAGTTAGAGGTTTGGAGGGTGTAAATTGTGTGCTAAGATTGAGTACTAAGGATTTGAGTGTTCATGATTGTACTAAAGGGTGAAAAACTAAATGTTGGGTGTAGTAATATACTAAGGAAGCCATGTCAAAATTTGGAGAGGAAACTAAGTGTTTAAGGTGTTCTAAGGAGATTTTATGACTAAGGATGTTCTAGTAAACATTAAGGGTTGTTTTGGTGAAAATGGATAAACTATGAAGTTCTTGAGTACTAGGAAGACCTAGGGATGTCTAAGAGGGACTAGGGGTTACAATGGTGAATTTAAGGCACCAAAACCATGGTTAAGGAAGCTAGGAAACTTGTACAAGTTTGAAGGAAAAATAAGGCATAATGACTTTTAAGAATGTAAGCATGTGCTAGATTATATATAGCTTTGAGAAGTTTGAGTAAGCAAATGGGTATGTATAATGATGCTTGAGGAGTAGTTAAGATGGTTATGAAGATACATAATGATTTGTTGAGGCCTTAGGCAAAATCGTAAGTGGGAAGTGTAAGGAATCAAGTGTTAAGTGTTAGAATTTTTTAAGAAATTGAGTGACAAGTTTAATGATGATTAAGGAAGGTTTAGTACATGTTTTAAGGTGTTTAAACATTAAGGGAAACATGTGGAAAGATTGTGGAATGAGTGGGAAAAGATTTGGGTGAATTTAGAGTTCAAAATGAGGAGAAAAGCACTTTGGAAATTGACCTCTGTTTTGGACCGCCCCTAGGGACCGCCCCTGTGGGAAGGTCCAAACGAATTCTGTAGGAAAACTAGCCCTGGTTGAGACCACCCCAGAGGGGCGGTCCAGTGCAGAAAAGAAAAAAAAATTGTTTTAAGGCTTCTAATGATGAGGGATTGGATGGTAATGGTTTTAGATGTTGTTTAGGCCTTGTTTCGTGACATATAAAGGCCTTAAAAAGTGTAAACTAGTGTTAGGAATTCCTTGTAAGAATTGAGTAAGTAGTTAAGGAGGTTTTAGTGGATGTTTTAAGGTGGGAATTAGGTACCAAATGGTGTTAGAACATGTTAGGACTTATTGGGGAGCTTGTGGAAGAGTTTAGTAACAAATAGAAATTTTTGTGAAGAATCTGCAGTGGACCAACCCTGGCAGGATCGGTCGGACTGTGTTAAGCCAGGCGAAATCTTTTTGGAATGGAACGACCCAGAGGGTCTTGGGTCGGTCGGGCTGGCCTTGGATCAGTCAGGCAAAAATTTAGCGAACAATATGTTTCTAAGATGGACCAACCTAGGGGTTGGGTCGGTCGGTGGGTCGGTCGACCCTTAAGTTATATAAAAAAAAACTTTAAACTTTAAGAATGTTAAGTGGTATTAGTATTAAACCATTAAGAGGATAATGAAGATTAAAAAGACAAGATATAAGGACATAAGGGATTAAGTTAAGTAAAGGATTTAAGTGTTTAAGGTTAAGTTTATAAGAACTTAAGTGGTTTTAGATGGGGATCAATAGTGGCTAAGTAAGTTAAGTAGATTGGAAGTAATTAACAACCTAAATTGAATGAATGTTTTAGGACTTGAGTATTTGGACTCCGGAAGAGAGTAAGCAACCGAACAACCGACGGTGTACGGTATGGTTTTCTTGTGACCTACTTGCTAACGAGGTGTCCCTCGGCTTGTGTGCTATTTGTTTTTGTGTGCCCACTGAACAAGATAAAGCATGCAACTGGGATATTATGTTTATTGTATTGTTGTGTGATGTTTGAAAACTAACACAACTTACCGTGAGAACCTACTAACTAATGTTTACTAAAGAATTGTGTGAGATTAAGGAACACTCCCAAATATTGTTTTCTTAGTAACCGAAAGAGGTTAACTAACAAACATTAACTTGAGACTTTCTACTATTGGAACTTGGGGGGAGTGAGGAATCCGGGACTGACTCCTGTCATGCATGTTAAGGAAAGGGGTCGGTATCTGAATCAGATCCGACTTCCGTTTAAGAACTTGTCCTCGGACTTGTCGCCTAGGGTCAAATGTCGGCTCAGCTACATTGGATTTCCAGTCCAAGGTAGGAGGAATTAAGATGGTGTGGTAGGATCACGTAAATCCTAATTTTAAGTTAAGATGTTTATTCAACCAATAGAGTTAATAGCTCATTGGATAGGGTTGCTTTTGACCCGACAAAAATAAACATTGAGATAAGATACAACCATTTATATTTAAAGAACAATTTGTATTCAAAGACTAAGATAAGGTGTAAGATTGAGGTAAGATATGGTTGGACTGAGATTAAGAGGAAACATAACTTAAGGAGTTAAACGATTAACTCACTTACTAAGGGAACGCTTTTAAGTCGTTCATTTTGCATGAAATTTGATTGTTCATATGTGGTTTGTTGTTTATTGCACTTTCTATTATGTTGTGCATCTAATCAACCTCCATGTTATCGACAATTAGTCGTCGTAGCCACGTTAGCTTGGGGGCCATGAGAGGATCGTACCAGCAAAGGTGCTGACCCCTCGGGGGCTACTGTTTATATTTTGCAAGTGAATGTCAGAAGACGACCATACTGAGAGTAAGATGGGGTAGACTACTATGGGTTTAAGTGTGACCTACGAGTTGTGCATGTACACTCGTTTAGTAAATGTTATGAGATGTTAGTAAGTTGTATAGGATGTAAGGAGTTTGTAAGAGTGTTATGTAAAATTGTTAAGGCTTGTATGTACTTATGTTCGGTATATTCGGGTCCATCAGACCGTAGCTAGATCTTGGAGATTTTAGTTTGCCTAGTTGGTCACGTGGGTGAGTAACGGCAGTAACACCAAATATTGTTAGAAGTCCGCTGCAAGTTAATATAAGTGAATGAAGGTTTATGAGATAAGTATGACTTTATGAGTTGGGGTGTTACAAGTGTGTATATATTAGTGGGCCGGTTTTTACTAATGTAAACAGCCCCCTCACACATGACTAGCTAGCTAATAAAGAAGTCAAAAAGCAATAAAACAAATAAGCAAAAAGTAACTTATACTACTTTTCCTTCTCTCTCTCCTCCCATTTCCATTTCCTTCTTGTCTCACATATACTCTTCCCCTTCCAGACTTCTCCTCCTTCCTCTTTCTCTGTAAATGGTGATTTGGAGAAGCTTCAATGGCAACCTTTCTTCATCATCTTGCCCAAGCTTCATTTAAGCCCCAAATCGAAAATAAATTGTATATTCTTCTTCCTCTCATCAAGCTCTACATTTCTATCTTTTAAAAATTTCAAATGGAGGAGTTTGACCTCCATGGGTTTTGGGCATTTGAAGAGTAAACTACACCATCTTGAAGCTTGGAGCCTCATCTTTCTCCTAAGGTAAAAATTTCCATGAAAAACTCGTCTTTTCTCCATCTTCTAGTGAGGCCGATTTTTACCCCCTTGTAATGCCTTGTTCATTCTTCATTTGAGCTATTCTCCAAGCCTCCAATGGTGTATTAGAGCCTCTCCTTTGATTCATGCCAAGAACCCATTTCTAGGGTTTCAAAGGTAATACCAATCTTACTGTTTTAAGCACTTCCTAGTAATCTTGAATAATTAATGAGTTAAGTATCCTTGCTTAATCTCATTTCCCTTATTTAATGAGTTAAGATAATTATACTACCTTGATGCTCACTTTGATGTTTTAGAATTTTTGGGAATGGGGAAAACCAAATGAATGAACCCAAAATTGGAATGGAAAGGTATTTGGATGAATTAAAAAGGATTTGTAAGTTGTATGTGAAATAAGGGCCGTAGAGCCAAGTAATTTGAATGTACATTGATATTGTTGTTTGAGGAAATATTAAGGAATTATATGTCCTGGTAGGAATCATGTATGGGGGTGGCTAGGTTAGGATGAATATTGATGATGTGATGAGTTTTGGACAATGCTAGAAAAGCAACGGAGTTACGACAAAATTTCGGTAGAAATCGAAGGAGTTTTGAGAGTATATTGAGTAAAGAGTGACCTAGGCTTAACTAGGTGTTTATAGGATGGAGTTAGGTTGATTAATAACCTTCAGATGGTATTTAGAGAATGGATTAGAGAGAGAGTGAGAAAAAAAATCTGTAGCAAAATGGGGTGTAAAGACCTTAGGATTTCAAGAAAAAGAGTTGGTGTGTATAATCTTGGAAATGGAGATTGGACTTGGGTATAGGTAGTGCATTTGTCTAGGATGGAATGGTAATGATCAATAAGTAATTTGGTAAGGTTGGTATAAGATTGTAACTCTTAAGAAGAAGTTAGAATTGCACTAGAGTGCACAAGTGCAAAGATGAGTATTGAAGTTTGATGAAATTGAGCAAGGATTTGAGTAAAGAATTTGAGTAAAGAATTTGAGTAATGAATTGAGGAGGTTTAGAGCATGATTAAGAATGTTTTAAGGTACTTAAACATGTAGGGACCATATGGAAATGATTAGGAAATGATTGGGTAAGAATTGAGGTGAATTTGGAGTTCAAAATGAGTAGTAAAAAGTGGTATTGGGTTCGACCTACCTTGCGACCGACCTTGGCAAGGTAGGTCAGGCAAAAAAAAAATATGGGCTTAAGCAGTAGACCATAGGGAGAGTAATGATGGTAAGAAAAAAATAAAATAAAATAGCATGCACATAAGAACCTACCATTAACGAGGTAAAATTATAGGAGTAGTAATTATTTACGTACCGTATGAACATAGTATTAATATCAATGTTTGAAACATTATCAGTGGAACAAGTGTGAACCAAGGAACACAAGAACACACGGTAAAGCTAACCCCGATGAAAGGTATGATTTTCTCATGTCCTGTATGCTAACCGGGCTACGTTAATTTGTGTGCTCTATGCCGGCTAATCAAGATTAAAGCATGAAAATGGTTTATTGCCTTTCATTCCATGTCTTGCTGTATGTTGTATGAGCTAGCCCTTCTTGAATGATCATGTGGCTTAACTTAGTGTGTAGACTGACTCCAAGATGAGTCTTGTTGTTTAGTGACTCGTAGTAAGAGTCATGTTGTGAATTAACGGAAATGTAGAAACACACTAAAACTAACGAACCAAGAAATGATAATGCAAACTAATGAACTCACTAGAGTGTGAGAGAGTGTACGGGAGTAGTAACCTCCCGATAACGGTAAGAGAACCCAAATGATAAATCCACAAACAATAAGTAGTGGAAGTATATAAGTAACCTCTTCTAGAGGTATTGGTGTTGGTGCAAGACATGAACCATGAGATTAGTAAAGAATGATGAGGGATCAGTAATGTCCCGAACATGAGAAGTATTTGATAAGTTGGGGAAACCCTTAAATCTGAGAATACTAGACGATGGTAATTTCCTAAGCTAGTGGAGGTTATCGAGAGAGATACTTCTAGGCTAATCCATGAGATTGTAAGATACTCTAAGAGAGGAGTGTTGGGAATTTAAGTAGTCCGGTAAAAACGGACATTTGAGTATTTGTGGAGCTAAGTTATAGCCCCGCTTGTATTTGAAAGCCCGGTGGCGAGTCTTGAGTATGACTCTGCCCGGAGGCTATGTGTAAGTATTGAGTATTGAGTATGTATGAGTAAGTATGGAGTATTGAGCAATGAGTATGTACAAGTATAGTAATGAGTATGGAGTAAGGAATGTGTGCGAGTAAGATAATGAGCATTGAGTGATGAGTATGAAAGAGTAAGTAATGAGGATCGAGTAAGGATGTAAGTATGAGCAAGTAACGAACACCGAGTGATGAGTAGGTATGAGTAAAGTGATGAGTAACGAGTAAGGAGTAAGTACAAGTAGAGTAACAAATATCGAACAAAGCACGAACAGAGTAATGAGTAATGTAACGAGGAAGTAATGAGTGAGTAACTAACACGAACGGTTGACTGTCGAATTGCCTTCCCTAGTACGTATTGAACCTCGTATATGTATGTAAGTATTGATGCTTATATTGTCGTAGTGTTAGTAGGTATGTATGCATGTAAAACGAACTCCATGTATATCCGACCAAAGTAGTCGGCGTACCCTGGTTAGCACGCGGGGTATGCGAATTTCATATGCAGAAATTTGCTGAGCCCCTAGGGGCACCGTTTTCATTTGCAGGTACTTCGAAGCCGACCACCGTTCGATAGTGTAGGACGGGGCTATTGTGTAAGCATGGGTAGTTGAGTAATAGGAATTGTAATTGTATTGTAATGCGAATTTGGAAGTCCAAACTATATCGGTAATTTAAGGATTGTAGTAGACTCAGTATAGTATTGATTTTGGAGTTTGTATTTGGAATTATGAATTGAGTATGGAATGGAAAGAAATGTATTGTGTAGTGTACTTGGTATATTCAAGTCATCATACCGATAGTATGTAGTAGTGTAGCTGGCCTTGTTAGTCACGTGGGTGACTAACGGCATTGTTATACCCAAAATTTTGACCCCCCTGGTTAGGGTGTACGAGATTTTGATGTTGTGAGGGGCATTTCAATCAAGTAGCGAGAGATCCCGGCTCGATCGGTGCGTTCCAAGGCATGGGGAGTGGCTTTGCCATTATCAGGGGTGTTTACGTAATTTTTTAAGGCTCCTAAGACCTCCTATAAGCTTTCTCTCTCCTCCAAAGGATGCTCAAATCAGCTTGAAATGCTTTGATATTTTAACCCATGATAGGGGATGACATTTTAAGCATAATGGCGTTGGAATTTTGACTTTCGAATTTCCAATAATTTTCTAGCAATTTCTGACTGAATCTGACGAGAAATTCAATTTAAAAATATTCCAACATTTAAAACATCCGATTCCACTTCTGAAAATTCATAATTGCCATCCTAGACATGTGGTTAAAATTTCACAGCAAAATTACTTTGGGAAGTCATTTAATTAAAATGTCAAAAAATCTTACTTTTACTAGATTTCTTTATCTTTAAGAAAGTCTATATAAGGGGATAGGTTTTTTGATAAAATCAGAATCTCATATGCTCAAAAACCCTAGGAAGACAGAAAGCACAACCTCCTCTCTCTCTCTCTCATGTTTTTCAACACCCGGCCACCCGAATCATACTGAAAATCCCCAGAAATCACCATCTAAACTCGTTTTCCAATCCCCAAAGCTCCAATAATCATCAAAACCCCACATAAACAGCACCAAAATGTGAAGAACAACCAACAACCAGAAGCTTGGTTCGAAAGCCTTTCGGGTCTGCCATCAACGGAGCAGTCGACGAATCCCGGTGTGAAGAATCATTGTGAACCCGAGGGTAAAACATGTAGAAATTCCACTTTCCTAACTCTCTACAATATTATCAGTCTTGCCTCAAAATTTGGGCTCAAACTAACTCTTTTTCGCTTCTGTATCGCTAATTGTTTTAGCTACTGCCTTGTTACTTGTTTGCTAAGTTTCGTATTAATTTTGATTTCAAATTGAGTTTTTTCAATTACTAACGTGTTTATAATCTTTCAGGCTACACACCCATAAAATTTGAGCTCAAAAAACCTTCGGGAACCATCAAAAACCCGTTGTCCGTGGGTTGTCCGTGAGCTCGGACTCATTGTCCGGGACCACGGACGGGTTGTCCGTGACCACGGACACCCACAGACGGTGGCGGGATTTTATATTTTTTGAATTTTAGGGTTTCTGTCAATACATGTCCGGGCCCACGGACACCCTGTCCGTGGCCTCGGACTTTTCAAGTTTGCGTTTTTATTTTAGTTCTGTTTTCAAAATCATTTAATTCAACTGGGGTCTGTGGTCTCGGACATTAGGTCCGTGGCTACGGACGTAATAAAAATTTGACCTAATTCTGCCTCCGAAACCCTAGTTTAGGTAACTTTCAATTTCACTTTAATTTTCTGTCAAAAAAACGCTAAAAATAAAAAATAACAGAAGCGCGCACCTAGGTTAAAAACAACTTTGTAGAAAGCCATAAATAAACCAAGTAGAGGAAAAATGACCAAGGAAGGGTAATGAAACTAATTTGAACCCTAAATAAGTCAAACACCAAGCCGCCGAACCCGAACTCTCCTTTCCTAATTTGATCTAGGTTAAAATTAGGTGGCGACTTATAATAGGGTCCAGTGAGCTAGCTTAGGTTTTAATAATTATTGTTTTATACATAGTTGTTAATCTTAGGTTATAAGTGGACCTAAAACCCGGTTAGATCCTAATCAGCCTTAATCAACATAGGGTATGGTTTAAAATCGAGGCTCACAGGCATTGTACACCCGCTGCTGTGTATGTAATATCCGCTGTGAAGGTAAGTATTTGTACAGTAATGACGGGATTAGCGGTAGGGGTGTTACAAAAAGTGGTATCAGAGCAAAGTATCGCTCTGATGGATGAAATACTGAGTTTAGGAAAATACCGAGTTAGGAATTAGAGACTTAGGGCTAACGTTGTGCATCTAATCAACCTCCATGCTATCGACAATTAGTCGTCGTAGCCACGTTAGCTTGGGGGCCGTGAGAGGATCGTACCAGCAAAGGTGCTAACCCCCTCGGGGGCTACTATTTATATTTTGCAAGTGAATGTCAGAAGACGACCGTCCTGAGAGTAAGATGGGGTAGACTACTTTGGGTTTAAGTGTGACCTACGAGTTGTGCATGTACACTCGTTTAGTAAATGGTATGAGATGTTAGAAAGTTATATAGGATGTAAGGAGTTTGTAAGAGTGTTATGTAAAATGGTTAAGGCTTGTATGTACTAATGTTCGGTATATACGGGTCCATCAGACCGTAGCTAGATCTTAGAGATTTTAGTATGCCTAGTTAGTCACGTGGGTGACTAACAGCGGTAACACCAAATATTGTAAGAAGTCCGCTGCAAGTTAGTATAAGTGAATGGAGGTTTATGAGATAAGTATGGCTTTATGAGTTGGGGTGTTACAAAAAGTGGTATGTGAGCGTAGTTACGCTCTGATGACAGGAATTACCGAACTCAGGAGAATACTGAGGTTGAGTTTGAGTTATGGGTTAAGGGTTGAGAGATAGACTGAGAGGTGCGTTAGTTAGGACTTCCCGGTGTTTACCGGATATCCATAGTACCTAAACCCACACTCCACATCCCTAACCTTGAATTACGTGGGAACAAATGCCAGAGAGAAGAAAGCCTTCTCTTACTCGGGGAACCCCGATCTGGCAGTTAGATAACAGTAAGCTATACGAGAAACATCTTATTGTACAATAATTTACGAGAACTTGAAGTTTTAATTGGAGCGCAACGTGGAAATAGGCGCTACCAAAGGAATTCTACCAGTAAGAGAATGGAAATAACTGGAAACTTGGGTAGACATGCTACGCAGTCGAAATAACCCGTTATACCAACAATAAGAAAAGCACTACGAGTGCAATGGATAGGAAAAGATAAGCGACATAAGTACCGGATAGTGGTCCGAATGAGCAGAACAATGGGATAATGCAAAGCGTGAGAGTTAAGATTACTGGAATGTGCAGTTAGAAACGGGAACTCCAAACCCCATACAACGAGAAAGGTTACAAACCTGGCCGACATAGCGCAGACGACGATAAAAACGCATACAAATTGTATACCGAGTTAGGACTACAATGTAGTACCTGAAGGAGAATCATTACTTAGTAACAACGACAAATGTGTGGAAACGGGAGCGAGAATTAAGACATAAATGAATAACAAGGGGTTCTCTCAGAAATAGGAACGCCCTGATAAGGGACTGCGCTATCAAAACAAACAGGAAACTGCCGGATGGTCAGTTATCCAAAACGAAAGAACATCGAAGGAATCCCAACGACTACCAAAGATATAGAAAATTAGGTGGAAGTACCACTACTGACGCGCACAGTACCGATAGCCCATCTTGCATGGCGCACTTGCCATAACAAGTGCTACCATGGTTAAGTGATACGGAAAGCCATTATGGCAAGATATCGGAATGCTACAGTGATAACATATATTAATACCGGATTGCAAATCCATAAAAGCGGGAGAATGAGACCTTGGAAAGGCCTGACGGCTTGACCTTGACGAGCTAAGTCGACACACCAGACAGCAGGGAGCTGAACTTGGACAGAATACTAAACGATGTAAACATCAGTAACGGTAAACCTACTACAGCAACAACTGACAGTACGGGTAGGAACTCCAATCCAGAACCTCATAGAGGAACCTAAGAGATCGCTCAGTAATCCGAGTAAAACACTACATAAGTAATAACATACAAGGAATGTATTATAAGATACCATTGAGACTATTGACAAAACGTCTTCCAACAGGAGCGGGATAAAGCTCCAAGAATGATCACTAAAAAATACCAGTAATAAACTGAAATACCCCAAACCTTGATATATTGTTTAAACATTAAACTATGGTATAGTAAGGCTAAAAAGTACCTGAGAAACATTAGTGAACAATTTAAACCATAGTAATAACACAACAAAGCACTAAGACACAGTTTGAGAAAAAAACATGCTCTAAGCTTGGACCGAACTTGGTTAGGACCCAAAGAGCCTACCAAGACTTTATAACATTCAATTATGATCTAATAAGGCTAATTAAGTCCTTAGGAAACTTTGGTAGACAATTAAACCAAACAAAACACAAATAAATACCTTAAAGCCAATATGGGCGAGAATGTGCTCTAAGCTTGGGATAAGTTTGGTTAAGTCCTAATAAGCTTCCCAAGACCTTATTTATATGTTAATTAACATATTAAATCAATTACTAAAGAAAACCATGCTTGAAAACAAGCTAAAACACAAATGTGCTTTAAGGAGCCTTAAAGCACATTTTTGAAAAATTGTCTTGTAAATGGGTTTTAAGTGGATAAATTTCCATCATTACTCTTTAATCAACATGTGTACTACTTAGTATCACATTAGGAAGTCTAAATCAATGGGAAATCAAAAATTTCACAAATATGTGCCTTAATTAGTGAATAGTGCTCATATAGTGCTAGTCTTGACTTAAGTCAACTTTAATTAGTTAAATGGTCAACAAAAACCATAAATATCCTTATGATGGAAGGGGGCACGGTTTTTAGAGTGTGAGTCATCACACTTGGCTAGCAACTAAAGAAAAGGAAAAGAAAAGTAAGTAAAAGTTACTATTTTCCTTTTATAACATAAATATCTTAACTAAAGGCTTACCTCTCACCTCCTCTCTTTATTTCCTTCACTCACCACCGTATTCATCTTCATCCTCCCTTCTCAATCTAGTTTTGCTACAGCAAGTATCCCTTCTCCATCTTTGAATGCTTGTAACTTATGACTCCAAGCTCCAAAATCAATTTCAAGACTACCTTTGTCTTAGTTAGAGTGAGATCTTCATTTCCCTCTTTTAAAATCTTCAAGAACTCAATTTTGGTGCCTTGGAGATTCACCATTGAAGGAGCTTGAGCTCATATTTCCATGCCTTCTCATTCTCCATTGTTTCAAGGTAAGAAAAATCAAAGAAAATCCAAGTTCCCATCATTTTCTTTGAATAGCCAAAAATTCACCTTACAATGGTGCCATGTCTTGCTATTTTCTTAGCTTAATTCAATCTTCAAGGGACTAGGAGGAGTCCTATCTTGCCACTTAACCAAGCTCTCTTTCAAATTCCAAAGGTAATCATCAAATTTTAGTGTTTTAAGACACTTATGTAAACCTAGGGTTTAATTATGAGTTTGAGTATTAAACTTAATACTCATTACCCTTATATGTGTATTGGTTAGAAGGTTGACAAGTGATAAAAGCTCCTTGCCGATTTTCAATCAACAAAAACAAGAGAAAACAAGTGAGAAAGCTTGGAAAACAAAGAGGTAAATGACCTCTCTTAATGTGGTTTTATGTACTAGGGAATTGAGCTATATTTGCTTAATAATTAACCTAAAGAGCCAATGGGAAATGAGATAGAAAACAATCCATAAGGTGGACTAAAAGGACATGGGAGCATTGTTCTGTGTATTTGCAGGTTGAAGGCATTATTATGTGGGAAATTCAGTGTTTAAGGTTTATGCAATTTAAGGGCCTAAGTGCCAAGCAATTTAAGTTTGTGCACTATATTGTGATGTAGTGTTGTCTAAAGGTTTAGTTGTGTGTAAAGAACATCTCTTGTGAAGATGGATATCTTTGGTGGTTAAAGGATGAAAAACAATATGTTTGTGTGTAAGGAATGTGTATTAAGAGATTTAGTGTTCTTGGTTGTATAATGGTGGAAAAACTATGTGTTTTGGTGTAAGGTGATACAAGAGAAGCTATGGCGAAATTTAGTTTATAAACAAAGGAGTTTATGTATTCTAAAGAGATTTGGTGACCTAGATTGTACTAGGAATTGTTAAGTGTTAAGATGATGAAAGAAAGTGAATTAAGGTGTTCTTAAGTGTTAAGATGCCTTGGGCATAGTCTTGGAGATTTAGAGAACTAATGGATGATTTCTAGATACACCAAGGTCATGGTGGAGGTGTGGTAAAGTCTTGTGCAAAGTTTGGTGAACAATGGAAGTGTAATGCCTTGTGAATGTTTAATTATGAACGTGTGGGAAAGACTTGAGGAGTGTGTGTAAAGGGGATGAGGGTGATGCAAAATGATGCTTTACGAGTGGTTACCTTGTTGTGGAAGCACACTTTGGTTAGTGATATTGTAGGCATGATTCACCACTTAGAAATCCTAAGGAAAAATGATATAAGTGTTAGGAATTGTTGTAAGAAATTGAGTAACAAGTTAGTGATGATTTAGGATGGTTTAGTGCTTGTTTTAAGGTGTTTAAACATGTAGGAAACATGTGGAAAGATTGTGGAATGATTGGGAAGAGATTTGGGTGAATTTGGAGTTCAAAATGAGGAGAAAAACACTATTTAAAATGGAGTCTACTGTGGACCGCCCCTGTGGGGAGGTCCAGCGCAGGCGAAGTAGTTTCTGTTGTGGACCGCCCCTGGGACCGCCCCAGAGGGGCGGTCCAGACCAGAGATGAAAAAAAAATTTTGTTTAAGGCTCCTAATGATGGGGGATTGAATGGTAATGGTTTTAGATGATGTTTAGGCCTTGTTTGGTGACATATAAAGGCCTTAAAATGTGTAAACAAGAGTTAGGTTCGATGTGAGAGTTGTGAACTTAAGATCACAAGAGTAACTTAAATATAACGGGATGACGGGGTAACTATGGGCGCATTAGACGTTAAGCAATCATGTTACTCCAATGTTAATGAAAGTAATTGTGATGTTTCCAGTTTTACGCGAGTTGTTCGAGGAACCTAGGAGGACACAATATAGTGGACCGTGGTGAAAGGTATGGTTTTCTTGCAACCTGTGTCCTACCAGATTACACCGGCTTGTATGCCAATGTGTTTTTCTGAATGTTTGCCACGTAATAAGATAAAAGTATGTAATGAGTTTACAGTAATTCATATATGTGGCGTGTCTAGTTCCGATACCATTTAACCTCGAAAGTGTTAAACCTTAGCTAACTGAGTCTAGGATCACATGAGAGATCAGTATTCGGATTTAACGACCCGAACCATGGGACGATCTAACCACGGCTATGCGTAAGTTAATTGTGTGATGTTTGTGTGTGAATGTATGGACCTCCCTTGTGTGTTTAACCTAGTTGTAATACTGTACGGTGTATGGATGTGATAGGTTCCATAGTGGAGCCCTTAACTATGTTTATATATATATTATGGGGGGTGAGGAATCCGGTCGTCCCGGTCGCGCGTTGTTTGGGAGTGGGTATCCATCCTTGCTTTACCTTCCTCTCCGTTATGGTTATTTTTCCTTCTTGGATTACGATCTCCCAATAGCTTACTCCAAAGCTTAACTATTCTGACTTATGATCGGTCTAGGGGGAACATGTGTTTGTGTGGTGTGTTCGGGTCACTATATCCGATCCATCTTTAAGTTAAGTTACTCATCCGACTATTAGGACGGTAATGAGTGTTGTATAACGAGCTTAACATGAGGGTAACATCATTCTCTAGGCTTACAAGTGAATTAACTATGTTTGGGTCGGTTCCTGAAGAGAACCGTTCCCGTTATGTTACGTGTTATTGT
Source organism: Limonium bicolor (assembly GCA_023374045.1). NCBI lineage: Eukaryota > Viridiplantae > Streptophyta > Magnoliopsida > Caryophyllales > Plumbaginaceae > Limonium > Limonium bicolor. The sequence goes on along the minus strand of CM041781.1, from coordinate 102,048,302 downwards.
TGTACTGCAATTCTTATTGCGATGTTATGTTATATGTATGTTGAAACGTGAAATGTGTTGTTATGTGGATCATGGATATGAATCCAGGTTATTATAAGACGAATTTGTGTATAACCCGACTAGTGGGTAAGTGTCGTCTATGAAGGAAATAGCTCCATTAGAGGAGAAACCCTCAAGGGTTAAGGAACAAAATGAGTGAGCTAACGAGTTTTGTTGTGTTGATTGATTTGTTGAACCCCGTTGTTGTGGGTATATAATGTGTTGTGTGTTTATAGTTTACATGCATGATTCAAATATAATCAACCGCATGCCTAGACGACAATTAGTTGTGCGTGGCCCGGTAGCATACGGGTTGCGGGATTACCGTGCCAGCAAAGGTGCTGAGCCCTCTAGGGGGCCACCCTTTCTTCTCTTTCCTATTTCAGGTACAAGGAGCTGGAAGCCGTTCGAGAGTAGGACGGGGTAGTTGTAATAGCCATTTCAATTGTATATGTATTGTAGGTGTAGTAAGACCGAAATTGTTATCGGCATCAGTTGGTAATACTCGGTACAGTTGGAATGTTTATATATATTGGATGTTGTTAATGGAAAGGGATAGTAATGTATAGTTGCTCAGGAATCTAGTCCATCCGACCGATACAATGTATATGTATTAGCCTTGTTAGCCACGTGGGTGGTTTACGGCGTGTAACACCAATGAGTTAAGTTTTCCGCTGCAGTTTGTTGTTTAAGTGTGTTGCTGTTAGTTGGGGTGTTACAAAAAGTGGTATCAGAGCGAAGTATCGCTCTGATGACTGAATTACCGAGCTTAGGAAGTACCGAGTTAGGATTTTAGTACTTTGGGTTATAGGTTGAGTGATAGCGTGAGAAATACGCTAGTTAGGAATTACCAGTGTGTACTGGAAACCTACAATATCCTTCCCGCCCTCCACAATCCCTGTTTTATAACTTGGGAAACAACGCCAGAGAGATGGAAGTCCTCTCATACTCGGGAAACCCGATTTGGCTGTTATTAAGTACCTCTAAAGGTATGGAGAACCTGTCATACGGTAGATCCCGAAAACTGGGAATCCCGGAGACGGTTTCCATCTGAACAATGTTAACCACATTTAATAGCAAAGAATGAAGAATCCTACACACAATAGAATGGAATTTCCGGTAACCTGGGTCGACATGCCGAGCAGTCAAGAATAACCAGCTTGCAACGCACCAACCATGCAACCGGCAAGAAGTTAAGTAATGGAGCCCGGGACGAGAGTCTACGGAACCACAGTTGTTAAATAATACACCAACGGTATATCAACCGACTAAGGAATTTGTGTATAACCCGACTAGTGGGTAAGTGTCGTCTATGAAGGAAATAGCTCAATTAGAGGAGAAACCCTCAAGGGTTAAGGAACAAAATGAGTGAGCTAACGAGTTTTGTTGTGTTGATTGATTTGTTGAACCCCGTTGTTGTGGGTATATAATGTGTTGTGTGTTTATAGTTTACATGCATGATTCAAATATAATCAACCGCATGCCTAGACGACAATTAGTTGTGCGTGGCCCGGTAGCATGCGGGTTGCGGGATTACCATACCAGCAAAGGTGCTGAGCCCCCTAGGGGGCCACCCTTTCTTCTCTTTCCTATTTCAGGTACAAGGAGCTGGAAGCCGTTCGAGAGTAGGACGGGGTAGTTGTAATAGCCATTTCAATTGTATATGTATTGTAGGTGTAGTAAGACCGAAATTGTTATCGGCATCAGTTGGTAATACTCGGTACAGTTGGAATGTTTATATATATTGGATGTTGTTAATGGAAAGGGATAGTAATGTATAGTTGCTCGGGAATCTAGTCCATCCGACCGATACAATGTATATGTATTAGCCTTGTTAGCCACGTGGGTGGTTTACGGCGTGTAACACCAACGAGTTAAGTTTTCCGCTGCAATTTGTTGTTTAAGTGTGTTGCTGTTAGTTGGGGTGTTACAAAATGTGGTATCAGAGCGAAGTATCGCTCTGATGACTGAATTACCGAGCTTAGGAAGTACCGAGTTAGGATTTTAGTACTTTGGGTTATGGGTTGAGTGATAGCGTAAGAAATACGCTAGTTAGGAATTACTAGTGTGTACTGGAAACCTACAATATCCTTCCCGCCCTCCACAATCCCTGTTTTATAACTTGGGAAACAACGCAAGAGAGATGGAAGTCCTCTCATACTCGGGAAACCTGATCTGGCTGTTATTAAGTACCTCTAAAGGTGTGGAGAACCTGTCATACGGTAGATCCCGAAAACTAGGAATCCCGGAGACGGTTTCCATCTGAACAATGTTAACCACATTTAATAGCGAAGAATGAAGAATCCTACACACAAAAGAATGGAATTTCCGGTAACCTGGGTCGACATGCCGAGCAGTCAAGAATAACCAGCTTGCAACGCACCAACCATGCAACCGGCAAGAAGTTAAGTAATGGAGCCCGGGACGAGAGTCTACGGAACCACAGTTGTTAAATAATACACCAACGGTATATCAACCGACTAAGGAACTACAACATAGTACCCAAACAAGAGACAAGTCTCGGTAACAACGACAAATGCGTGGAACGGGCTACGAAGAGGATACAATATTAGGTAAAAGGGGGTCTCCAAGAATGGGAAACACCCTAGTTAATGATTGTCATATGAAGACAGTGAGAAGTCGCCCAGAAGATTTATTGTTAAGACTGTATGGTCAAGTAAGGGCCAACAAGGACTGATGACAGTGCGGGTGAAAGCAATACCGCAACCGGTGTGCGTGTTGAACTGACAGCCAGTTAACATGGCGCACTTGCCATGGCAAGTGCTGCTATAACAGGGCTGTTCGGGAATTTTTAACAACTACAAAGTACTTAGTAAAGTACCACGAAGTTAAGTGAGATCATCATAACTGTGGAAGGGCTCAACAGCCTAACCCTTGTAAATGGGAATAAACCAGTCAGCGAGAAGCTAGACTTAGCTAAGGCAAGAAGACGTTATGGAACCATGAAATTTTTATTTCAAACTCAGATTATTTCAAACTCTTTTCTTTCAAAACCAAATTTTCTCTTAAACCAATACTTATTTCTAACCTTCTTTTAAAACCAAACCAGAAGACCTACACCGGCCATAGTGCCACACGGTAGGTAAGTTATACCCAGTTTACTTTTGAATAACCGGATGGAAACCGGTAAACCCAAGGGTTGCAACCCGAGGGAATGGATTGAATTCATAGTAATACAACATTGGATAGACTTTCCCTTGATTAAGTTCGGGAAGCATGGAATGCATATTGTCACAGGACAATATAAGGGAGTTGACAACAGAATACTTCACCTAGGCGTGTGACGGACACTACGAGTGTACCAACTGTAATGTGAGACGACCGCACTCCGATTGGAGCTTGTGGGCCTGGCAGACCTTCTTATGGGTTAGTCGGGTAAGTAGCAATATATCAGTATGGTACCCCACATATGTATACGAGTAGAGTCCGGAACACGGGAAGTAGTCGACTCTAAGGATTACCACGAATGGTAGAAGTAAAAGAGCCCAATTAAGTTAACAAGACTAAAGGAATCAGTGAATTCATTTCAAGGAAATGTATAAGAGTCAAGAAGTGCGAAGTGCACGGACTATTATGTAAAGACATTGCATGTGTCTTAAGGATCCTAGGATGAACATAATAGCTGGAACGGTGAGCCAGCCTATATATGGTAAGGTAGATGCCTGATATGGACATGTTAACGTGCAACGAACGGGATGAAACTCCCGGAATGAACACTTGGATTACTAGGGGATATCGACCTTCATAGAAGAGGATAGTAAACCCGGCTAAGAACGCAAAGCGGCGTAGTTTATTTGACGCACCAATAGGTGCAAGCCAGAGGTAATGGCATAACTTAATAACACCCAGGAGCAATCCTTGAGGGGTGTTTGGATCAACAATCATTGAACGAAATAACATGACAGAAACGCAAAGGTTGAAACCAACACTCAGTTTAAACATAAGTCGTCAGGAGGAAGCTTGACATCCTTGAAGGGGCGTCCCATGAAAGGAAGCGTGATGCAACGACCTTGTCATGGAGCCCAATACTATCTCTAAACCATGTAATGTTGTATAGAGAAGTAAATGTGTGTGGACAGCCTACCATGAGCAGAGCTCGAGGCAGTGAGGCTTATAAGCCACAAACCAATGTGTTATGTAAATTTGATCGATTGCAATAGTATATGTTATATAAGTAAATAGAGCGGATAACGAACCACTGCTTTAAGAGTGGGGATACCTCTCGATGTTGTGAAACCGATGAAGCGGTAGTTATATGAACCAAGTTCAAGAAATATGTAAAGGATTGGCCATGTTGTTGTTGCGGGAGAGCAGCTATCTTGCTAACATATGTGTATAATGTGAAGCACCGAGCTGAGTAACGCCGGTTTATAACTCGAGTGAGGGTAACAAAGTAATGGTTCGCTCGAGGAGCATAAAAACTCGAAAGATAGTGTATTTAATAGTCATCCAAATGAATGACGAGCCATAATATGAATGATGAAGTACATGAGCAGAAGCCAATATGATGGTGGATGCCATGTAAGTCAGTGTTATACAATAAGTAAAAGTACGGTGCGCAGTAAGCGACTGTTGTATAAGTATTGTTAAATGGTAATATGGCAAAATAAGCAGAATAACGAGTTAAACTCAGTGGAGATACAACAGTAAGTGATAATAAATAGGCTGGGTAGTAAGCCATTAGCCAGTATTATGAGATAAGAATCTCAGTGAAACACAGTATGAATTCCTATTGCAATCGCATAAGAGATTTACTGTCAAGAGTTTACGCCTCTGCACTCTGTATGACTGAGTGTTTTGGTATTGCACTTACTCAGTAATGATCGAGTGAGATAGCTAGGATTTGAGGAAATGTTAATTGTGGTAGAAGTAGAAAGAAACTTATAACGCTATAAGGACCAAGGCATAGGAAATGCAAGGTTGTACCAATGAAAGGATACATGTACAAAACCAGATGTGGAGACATGTTTAGCAATAAATGACTACAATAACACGGAATACCAAATATCGGTATGGAATATACCTCAAGTGCAGGGAATAACCGAGAGAGCACTACACATTAGGTAGTGGCTCAACCTCAACCGACAGTAAGTCGGAAGGAATCAAGTCAATCATTGTAAAATACATAGCAGTATACACAATAAATTAGTATGGAAGTGGATAGAAAGTTTGTAACTCACCGAATTCGCTCACGGTAAGAGATACCATGCGTCAGTTGAGAAACCATTATTACCAAGATAAAGGTGATAAATGGGAGTTGTAGAATACTATAAGAATAACGAACGGGGCAAACTAAGCTCTAAAGTTGTCAGTTACGCAACAGAGGCCAGTGAACCCATGCTTCAGATACCGAATATGCATTGTGAATACGAATAAATGACCAATTATCAATGCCTAGAAGCCTCACAGGCCAGGACCGAAATCAGTTATGAGTTAAATAAACTCCAATAAGAATTCTTGGTTTATGGACTAAACCGCTAATATGGTTAAGATCCTCTAACAAGAATGCATTGTATAACAGACCGCGTGGAAGTTAAAACACTTCACGACGGCAAAACATTTTAAGCCAATGTTCAGTGACTGATTACGTGGGCGTAATCCCTTTTAAGGGGGGTAGAGCGTAAAACCGCTTAGTGTGTTTCACCGTACAAGTGTACGTGAACTGTGGTGTGCATAGCACAAGATAATTTGTTTTGATGATTGGTGCACATGTTAGATAAACATATGCATTCACTCATGGTTTAATTGTGGTAATTGAGCACAAAAGATGCGAATGCCATTGTGATAAGTGTGTATACCTTGTTAACAATTGTGTGTGTTAGTACAAGTGTAAGGGAGTAAAGAAACTCCCGGGGAACTAAAACCTTGACAGTACATGTTCACATGATACTAAATGTAATACCGTGTATTGTATTTTGATAAAAGTATGTATATATACAGTATTGTGAGTTATGAAGAGGTACGAAACCGACATAGAACCTAGTAAGAATTAGATTCCCTAGGTAACTTGATTAAAAGTGAATGAAATAACTGAAAGACGAAGTTCTATCCCTTGGAGATGTTATGATCATGATTAGAATGATTAAAAAGATAGAAAATTGGAAATGAGTGATTTACTTGATGCTTGAAATTGAAGTGGGAGGTGAAACTTGATTATCATGAGATCAAGGGAAGCCGAACACAAATTGGGGTGGAAGGATAGTTCAACACTGATGCTGATAACATTAGGGCTGGATGACTCTTGAAGCTCCCTGTAAGTGGTCACAAATAACCACGCTAAGAAAGATGCAAAGACCATAAATTGGACTTGGAGTTGTGTTGCGTTTTCAAAAAGGATTTTCAATTGGTATTTCCAAAACAGTCGATTAATATTTTGAATAAAGGATTCTCTTATATACTTAAGCTAGTAAAGAATATTTTTGTAGTACTTGCTCACGAGCCGAGGACGTATGAGCCTTTGTCTTCGGACCGGTGACATGAGAAGTATATATGTTAAAAATTAAGTGATTGTTTTGATCTCCCAAAGGAACGGGGACTAGAAGGTGTCCATCGCGACCGGGTTCTACGGGATCACAGTGTATATAAAAGGTATTTTTAGTTGATATACATGCTAAGACATGTTGTGCGGTATGTGTAATAAATATTATTTTTGACCTTGAGTCCTAATGTGGTTGAGTTCCGAAAGTGTTATGTTATCCAGACCTATGAGTCTAACTATTGTTATGTCACCCAGACCTGAGAGTCTGAGGGTTGTTATGCAAGTACAATGTTTTTAAGATACCCGTACCGTTGAGTCCGAGGTTATCATATAAGTATGTTATGTTATGTATGGATGTGGATATGTTACCCGGACCGTTTAGTCCGAGGTTATTATGTGAAGTATGTTTGGTTATGGAAGTTTTATATTTGCAAGTAATCCCTGTGTTCTAATTCAAATGATGCGTGGAAAGTGTGAACTTCGAGGACGAAGTTCTTTTAAGGGGGGTAGATTGAAATACCCCAAAACTTGATATATTGTTTAAACATTAAACTAGGGTATAGTAAGGCTAAAAAGTACCTGAGAAACATTAGTGAACAATTTAAACCATAGTAAAAACACAATAAAGCACTAAGACACAGTTTGAGAAAAAAACATGCTCTAAGCTTGGACCGAACTTGGTTAGGACCCAAAGAGCCAACGAAGACTTTATAACATTCAATTATGATCTAATAAGGCTAATTAAGTCCTTAGAAAACTTTGGTAGACAATTAAACCAAACAAAACACAAATAAATACCTTAAAGCCAATATGGGCGAGAATGTGCTCTAAGCTTGGGATAAGTTTGGTTAAGTCCTAATAAGCTTCCCAAGACCTTATTTATATGTTAATGAACATATTAAATCAATTACTAAAGAAAACCATGCTTGAAAACAAGCTAAAACACAAAATGTGCTTTAAGGAGCCTTAAAACACATTTTTGAAAAATTGTCTTGTAAATGGGTTTTGAGTGGCTAAATTTCCATCATTACTCTTTAATCAACATGTGTACTACTTAGTATCACATTAGGAAGTCTAAATCAATGGGAAATCAAAAATTTCACAAATATGTGCCTTAATTAGTGAATAGTGCTCATATAGTGCTAGTTTTGACTTAAGTCAACTTTAATTAGTTAAATGGTCAACAAATACCATAAATATCCTTATGATGGAAGGGAGCACGGTTTTTAGAGTGTGAGTCATCACACTTGGCTAGCAACTATAGAAAAGAAAAAGAAAAGTAAGTAAAAGTTACTATTTACCTTTTATAACATAAATATCTTAACTAAAGGCTTACCTCTCACCTCCTCTCTTTATTTCTTTCACTCACCACCGTATTCATCTTCATACTCCTTTCTCAATCTCGTTTTGCTACAGCAAGTATCCCTTCTCCATCTTTGAATGCTTGTAACTTATGACTCCAAGCTCCAAAATCAATTTCAAGACTACCTTTGTCTTAGTTAGAGTGAGCTCTTCATTTCTCTCTTTTCAAATCTTCAAGAACTCAATTTTGGTGCCATGGAGATTCACCATTGAAGGAGCTTGAGCTCATATTTCCATGCCTTCTCATTCTCCTTTGTTTCAAGGTAAGGAAAATCAAAGAAAATCCAAGTTCCCATCATTTTCTTTGTATAGCCGAAAATTCACCTTACAATGGTGCCTTGTCTTGCTATTTCTTAGCTTAATTCAATCTTCAAGGTACTAGGAGGAGTCCTATCTTGCCACTTAACCAAGCTCTCTTTCAAATTCCAAAGTTAATCATCATATTTTAGTGTTTTAAGACACTTATGTAAACCTAGGGTTTAATTATGAGTTTGAGTATTAAACTTAATACTCATTACCCTTATATGTGTATTGGTTAGAAGGTTGACAAGTGATAAAAGCTCCTTGCCGATTTTCAATCAAGAAAAACAAGAGAAAACAAGTGAGAAAGCTTGGAAAACAAAGAGGTAAATGACCTCTCTTAATGTGGTTTTATGTACTAGGGAATTGAGCTATATTTGCTTAATAATTAACCTAAGGAGCCAATGGGAAATGAGATAGAAAACTATCCACAAGGTGGACTAAAAGGACATGGGAGCATTGTTCTGTGTATTTGCAGGTTGTTGAAGGCATTATTATGTGGGAAATTCAGTGTTTAAGGTTTATGCAATTTAAGGGCCTAAGTGCCAAGCAATTTAAGTTTGTGCACTATATTGTGATGTAGTGTTGTCTAAAGGTTTAGTTGTGTGTAAAGAACATCTTGTGAAGATGGATATCTTTGGTGGTTAAAGGATGAAAAACATATGTTTGTGTGTAAGGAATGTGTATTAAGAGATTTAGTGTTCTTGGTTGTACAATGGTGGAAAAACTATGTGTTTTGGTGTAAGGTGATACAAGAGAAGCTATGGCAAAATTTATTTGATAAACAAAGGAGTTTATTTATTCTAATGAGATTTGGTGACCTAGATTGTACTAGGAATTGTTAAGTGTTAAGATGATGAAAGAAAGTGAATTAAGGTGTTCTTAAGTGTTAAGATGCCTTGGGCATAGTCTTGGTGATTTAGAGAACTAATGGATGATTTCTAGATACACCAAGGTCATGGTGGAGGTGTGGTAAAGTCTTGTGCAATGTTTGGTGAACAATGGAAGTGTAATGCCTTGTGAATGTTTAATTATGAACTTGTGGGAAAGACTTGAGGAGTGTGTGTAAGGGGATGAGGGTGATGCAAAATGATGCTTTAGGAGTGGTTACCTTGTTATGGAAGCACACTTTGGTTAGTGATATTGTAGGCATGATTCACCACTTAGAAATGCTAAGGAAAAATGTTATAATTGTTTGGAATTGTTGTAAGAAATTGAGTAACAAGTTAGTAATGATTTAGGAAGGTTTAGTGCTTGTTTTAAGGTGTTTAAACATGTAGGAAACATGTGGAATGATTGTGGAATGATTGGGAAGAGATTTGGGTGAATTTGGAGTTCAAAATGAGGAGAAAAACACTTTTTAAAATGGGGTCTACTGTGGACCGCCCCTAGGGACCGCCCCTGTGGGGAGGTCCAGTGCAGGCGAAGTAGTTTCTGTGGGGAGGTCCAGAGATGAAGAAAAAAAAATTGTTTAAGGCTCCTAATGATGAAGGATTGAATGGTAATGGTTTTAGATGATGTTTAGGCCTTGTTTGGTGACATATAAAGACCTTAAAATGTGTAAACAAGAATTAGGTTTGATGTGAGAGTTGTGAACTTAAGATCACAAGAGTAACTTAAATATAACGGGATGACGGGGTAACTATGGGCGCATTAGACGTTAAGCAATCATGTTACTCCAATGTTAATGAATGTAATTGTGATGTTACCAGTTATACGGGAGTTGTTCGAGGAACCTAGGAGGACACAATATAGTGGATTACACCGGCTTGTATGCCAATGTGTTTTTCTGAATGTTTGCCACGTTATAAGATAAAAGTATGTAATGAGTTTACAGTAATTCATATATGTGGCGTGTCTAGTTCCGATACCATTTAACCTTGAAAGTGTTAAAGGTTAGCTAACTGAGTCTAGGATCACATGAGAGATCGGTATTCGGATTTAACGACCCGAACCATGGGACGTTCTAACCACGGCTATGCGTGAGTTAATTGTGTGATGTTTGTGTGTGAATGTATGGACCTCCCTTGTGTGTTTTACCCAGTTGTAATACTGTATGGTGTATGGATGTGATAGGTTCCACAGTGGAGCCCTTAACTATGTTTATATATATTATGGGGGTGAGGAATCCGGTCGTTCCGGTCGCGCGTTGTTTGGGAGTGGGTATCCATCCTTGCTTTACCTTCCTCTCTGTTATGGTTGTTTTTCCTTCTTGGATTACGATCTCCCACTAGCTTACTCCATAACTTAACTATTCTGACTTATGATCGGTCTAGGGGGAACATGTGTTTGTGTGGTGCGTTCGGGTCACTATATCCGATCCATCTTTAAGTTAAGTTACTCGTCTGACTATTAGGACGATAATGAGTGTTTTATAACGAGCTTAATATAAGGGTAACATCATTCTGTAGGCTTACAAGTGAATTAACTATGTTTGGGTCGGTTCCTGAAGAGAACCGTTCCCGTTATGTTACGTGTTATTGTTGTACTGCAATTCTTATTGCGATGTTATGTTATATGTACGTTGAAACGTGAAATGTGTTGTTATGTGGAGTATGTGGATCATGGATATGAATCCAGGTTATTATAAGACGAATTTGTGTATAACCCGACTAGTGGGTAAGTGTCGTCTATGAAGGCAATAACTCCATTAGAGGAGAAACCCTCAAGGGTTAAGGAACAAAATGAGTGAGCTAACGAGTTTTGTTGTGTTGATTGAATTGATGAACCCCGTTGCTGTGGGTATGTAATGTGTTGTGTGTTTATAGTTTACATGCATGATTCAAATATAATCAACCGCATGCCTAGACGACAATTAGTTATGCGTGGCCCGGTAGCATGCGGGCTGCGGGATTACCATACCAGCAAAGGTGCTGAGCCCCCTAGGGGGCCACCCTTTCTTCTCTTTCCTATTGCAGGTACAAGGAGCTGGAAGCTGTTCGAGAGTAGGACGGGGTAGTTGTTTATACACGAATAGCCATTTCAATTGTATATGTATTGTAGGTGTAGTAAGACAAAAATTGTTATCAGCATCAGTTGGTAATACTCGGTACAGTTGGAATGTTTATATATATTGGATGTTGTTAATGGAAAGGGATAGTAATGTATAGTTGCACGGGAATCTAGTCCATCAGACCGATACAATGTATATGTATTAGCCTTGTTAGCCACGTGGGTGGTTTACGGCGTGTAACACCAATGAGTTTAGTTTTCCGCTGCAGTTTGTTGTTAAGTGTGTTGCTGTTAGTTGGGGTGTTACATAAACCTTCTTCATGAAGATGTTGGTAAACCCCGGAAACAGGAATAGAGAAAGTGAACTTAAGTTATAACCTACTAAAGATTAAAGACATACAATCCCGACAGAGAGAAGCTCAAAGGACTACACCATAGAATTGGCACAGACATCGGTTAACACCAGATCACCTGAGCGAACTTCCATAGCGGGAAGCAGGATGCAGCAACTTACCATGAAACCCGATACTACATTTAATATGTAAACTAATAAGGATGACCTACAGATGAGTAAGAATACGAGTAATGAACTGAGACATTGAGCACTATGAGCCTACGAGCCGAGGATGTTAACCACATCAGAGCCCGAGACGCAGTAAGTTGTAAGGGAGCTTATTTAAGCCATGAACGAATTACAATTCGTAGATATGAACAGTTATCAAACCTATAACGTAGATTGTGGAAAATATTGCCAGTAAAGGGCACCAATGAGAATAATGAGATAGTACATTGTCAGGGGCGGAGAACGAACCATTCCTTTTAGGGTGGGGATACCTCTCCTTGTTGTGAGGCCATGAGTGGGAATAAACCCCTCGAAAAGGGATTTCACTTATTAGAGATATAATACGCTTTTGTTAGAAAATGGAAACCGTAAACCTTGAGATTACATTAGAACATACCAGATACACTTGAGTAATAAGGAAGGCTGCAGAGACAGACCTCATATCCAACACGCAAGATTTAAGAATCAATAAGCGTCAGACATAAACATTGTGAGTGCACAGTATGGCATGTCAAGTGACTAACGCTCAGAAGAGCTTGTGATTCAACGGATGACTTCTTCAGTAACCGGTTAAATTACATGGTAAATGACATCATAAGGGATGGAAGAACGTGAGAGAGACTGACCTACTTACGAACTTGAGATTGACGCGAAACACCTTCATATTTAGAGATAACCATTTTCAACACGGTATGGCAACCGCCAAGCACCGAAATTGGGGAGTTGCACCATCAATGGGCAACAGAGAAAGGCGAGCTACCATGGTAGCAGAAGCCATAGAACAATACCTATATAAGTGGATTAATTCATGGTGTGCAGTAAAGCGACCATTATGTATATGTCGTCAAATATTGACACTGAGGCAATTAGATCTATGAGCTAAGACCGATATAAGTAAGGAAATAAGATGGTAGACGAACTGTGCATTGACGCCAGTAGTCTAGATCATGTGAGATAAGATTTCACAGGAAGCACACTTTCCATTCCTTAGGAACCGGAAGTGCGTTCCAAGTAGATCAAAATATGAAAAACAATATAAGAGGCTCTATGGAAAGAGACCTCAGTTACTAAGACACCAAGTCAGTACGGAATACAGAAAGGAGCTAGAGCATACCATACCCAAGAACGCAATAAATGGATTTCCCTTGATTAAGTTCAAGAAGAACAATAAGTGTTATTATGGAATGATGAAAGAGGAGATCGACAACGGAATAGTTCATAATTAGCAATAGCTAACGTGTGACGGAAACTACGAGTTTACTAAAACAAAATGTGGGACGACTGCACCCCACAAGAGCTTGCAGGCCTGACAGATTAATTTATGAGTTTGTCGGGTAAGTATTAATGTATCAGTAAGGTATCCCATGCATGTAGTCAAGTGGTGTAAGGAACACGGGAAGTAGTAGACTCCGTACCACGGTCAACGACGCAAGATCAGACAAGAGCAGTTATTACCACAAATAGTTGAAGCGAAGGAACTTAGTTGAATCAACGACATAAAGGAATCAGAAAACCCATTTCAGCTAGAAAATAATTAAGAATCATCCTCAGACCAAAGGTCAGATGGAAAGAACAATTTAGACACTTGAGAAAACACTAAGAGTATGAACATTAGATCTTCAGGGAGAATGGATAGATGAGTTACAGCCCATTAAGGCCGTGTATATATAAAGATAACACGTGTCCATAGAGGAACCTTTAGTACTAAATTATTAGCATACAGGAGAAGGATATACAATACTATGAAGGATAAGAAAAGCAGTTAAGCCGAAGATTATCAGAGTCGCGCAGTGGAAGCTAGCAGATCGGTACCGTTGAGATTAGACCAAACTAAGTTAAGAAAATGGTATAAGTACCGTTAAGAATCCTCAATGCAGAGACTATGCCATTAATATAGTTATGACCCTCTGATCGAATTATATATGAGATAGTTAACATAGAAGCTGGAATGCTAAGTGAGAATTAGACATCTTGAACCTATGTTCAAGGATGATATAATGTTGATTACGTGGGCGTAATCCATTTTAAGGGGGGTAGAGCAATAACCGCTTAGCGTATGTTTATGTACAGAGTACGTAAACTACGATGTGCATAGCGCAAAAGAATTTGAGAATTTGTTTTACATAAACAATTTGAGATAAATTATGGTTATTGCGCACAAAAGATGCGAATACAATACGTATTAAGTACCTATCTTGTTAACTCCGGTGTGAGTACAAGTTAAGAGAACTAGTGAAGAGGATTAAGGAGACCTAAGTAATATGTGAGATACGAGTCGATATGAAAGTATGGGTGCGATAAGAATAAGATTACACTATGAGATATTATTTGATATGAGTATAAGGTAGGAAATAGTAATGCTATGAGGTATAAGATGATGATAATTGTTATGATACTGATATAGAATTTAGTAGGAATAAGAGTCCTGAGGTAATTACTAAGAGATGAATTGGGAATGTTCATGGACTGAGTCCACACCTTGGAGATGTATTGATTACGATTAGAAACAATAAAAAGATAGAAAATTGGAAATGAGTGAATTATTTGATGTTTGAAAATGACGTGGGATGTGGAACTTGATTTTATAGGGATCAAGGGAAACCGAACACAAATTGGGGTGGAGGGATAGTTTACTGATGCTGATCACATCAGGGTTGGATGATTCCTGAAACTCCATACCAATGGTCACAATTAAATCACGCTAAGGATATAGGCATTAGGATAAAACGGAATTGGAGTTGATTGTATTTTCAAATAGAGGGAATTATCCCTCACTTGACCTCATAAAAAGGACTTCTTTTTTACCGAGTCTCGCCCATGAAGTCGAGGACGCATGAGCCTTTGTCTTCGGACCGGTGACATGGGGACACTAGTGGAACGCGAGGCTTTAATGACGGTGGTTTAATCACGGCTTAAACAGACACCATGATTAATAGGAAGGCCGGCATTTATTAGCGACGATGATTGATTAACCCGTAATCAATAATCGATCGGAGGTTGGCGCACCTTTTTTAGGAGGGACTTTAGATGACGGTTTTTAGTAAAACCGTAATCTAAAGTCCCGTGTTGACGCGCGCTTTACGGTCAACGGACTTTAGATTACGGTTTTACTAAAAACTGTCATCTAAAGTCCCTCCTAAAAAAGGCGCGCCAACCTCGTCAACGACGTCGTTTTGACCTGACGAAAAAAATTTCCCGTATTATTTGATTTATTCGACTCCGCGCGTAATCTAAATTACAGTTAACGACGTCGTTTTAGCAGTGTATTTTAGATTAATAAAAACTTTATATTAATGTGTTACCTATGTTTGAAACCCAACATATGGCAAATAATTATCGCGCTATTTTTTTAATTTCGTTACACTTTAGATTACATTTAACGACGTCGTTTTACAGTGTATTTTAGATTAATAAAAACTTTATATTAATGTGTTACCTATGTTTGAAACCCAACATATGCCAAATAATTATCGCGCTTTTTTTTTTAATTTCGTTACACTTTAGATTACGGTTTTTGTGAGAACCGTCATGTAAAGTGTGACTTTAGTTTACGGTTTACATGTAAACCGTAATCTAAAGTCCATTTAAACATTTGCCTACACTCTGCACACTCTACTCACAGTAACTCTTCTTCTCTTTCGCGCTATCTTCCTCACTGAAATTGCCTCCTCTCTCCCGTCACCTTGCTAACGGCCATCGCCGCCGTCGCTCCCACCACCTTTGTCACTCCCATCGCCGCCGGTCACCACCCATCTACCACTGGTCTCACCGTCGACGTCTCTATCGCGTATTGGGTATGCGATCGCGATTGATTGTCGTTTTTTTCTAACTTTGTTCATATACATGCATTTCGATTGCAAGTTCTAACCTCGTTTGTATCGAATCCTGAGAGTGTAATGGCAAATGTTCTAACCTTGTTCATATATTTGTGCCCAGATTCACAGTTAATTGCGACCTAGTTCGTGGGCTGATTTCTACACTACTTGCCCACTTCGGTGCTTAGTTACGGTAACTTTGCAAACCAATCTGTAAACTGCTGTATTTATTTGTTCTTAGCATTTAGTATTACAATTAATACATAATAGTGTAGTTTTAAAAATGCTACTACTTAAAACTGCCACAGGAAAGAAAGTAAGTTCAAGTATATTACCGATTCCTGAAAAATGAATGGTACAGAACTGTAGCATATCTCAGTTTCATGAATGGAACAGAACTGTAACAAGTTGTTTGAGTTTTGGTCTGGATTTAAAAGCTTAATGGAATATTTAAGTAACTGGGTAAGGAGTTAGGAGAAGTATAATCAGTTGAAAGGAAAAAAAACAGACAGGGAAGAAAGCAAGAACACAACTCAGTTTCTGTTTTGATTTCAGTTTGGATTTCAGCTTCAGTTTCGTATCAGATCAGGTTCTGACTAATTCTGCATCTGTAACAAAGTTGCCTTGGGTTTAGTTGAGTTAGAAACTTTATAACACACCAAATTGACAGGATCGACAGTTTAGAAAGGTTTGAGAATTCAAACACGTGAACAAACAGAGAGGAGTCATACACCAGTCTCTGTCTGTTTCTTTTCTTTCAGTTTCTATTTCTGTTTGAGTTCTGTGTGAATCTGTTCAGTAGAGGCAACAGAAAGATGTTGTCGTTTTTCTGTTTCTGTAAACTAAATACATCAGTGAAGATAAGTTTATGTATGTTACCAGTTCTAGATGGTGCGTGCGAATTTGACTTTGATAAAACTGATTTGGAGACGTTAGAAATATAGGGGAGATGCTGTCGATTTTTTTCCGCGGTTTAGCTAGCATTTAACCTTGATTTTTTGATTTCTAATGTTGTCGTTTTTCATTTATGCATCAGGACTACGACTTTATTTAGGCTTCCGACCTCAACCGTCTTAGCATCGGCTAATCGTCTACCAGAGGTAAGATTTATATATATACATATAATATTTGACAAACTACCAAACATAGTTATCCGCCCAAGATATACCTAATAGAGGTATATCTTCGGCAGTCCCTGTCGGGACTGTCCACGATTGTTAAATCACACACCTAGGGTGTGAATGTGCTTTTAATATGTACTTTATTGATTATTTCAGCAGTATCTCTTTATTGTTCTTCGAATGCATATATTATTGATTAATATCATAATATCGTGCATTTGAAGAACTGTAGGGAGATGCTGCCGAAATTTTCAATAAATTACATATTAAAAACACGTTCACCGGTGGGATTTAATACTCATGGATGGATTTAGGTTGATAAGATACAAAAGTGTAAAGACTCTGCCACGGGTGACGGTATGAAATGGCTGCCTTCATATAAATAGCTAGAAGGAGATGGAACGTTCGTGGATTTACAGCGGAAATTTGGACGACAAGTTTTTAGAAGGAGTTGATAAGTTATGCACGGTGTTGGCGAACAATCTGAAACCTACAGACAAGGGATACATATTTTGTCCGTGTATCGACTGCCAAAACAATCTGAGATATCGCGGCGTTGAAACAATTAAGGAACATCTGATCCGCCGCGGTTTTACAAAAGATTTCCAAGACATAATCCGATGGCATGGTCAGAGTGCGTTCGATGTTATTAAGCCTGACGAAGGGGATAATGGTCAGGCAAACACAGAAACAGAACTTGGAGATGATACAGTTGCTGGTGATCCAGAAGACGTTACAGCGAACGTTGTGCCAGATTTCTGGGATGATGACATTGAGACTATGCTTGAAGATGTGGAACGACATTACTCTAACACGCCAGACAAGCATGAAAATTTGTTGGATTCATCCAAAACACCGTTGTACCCCGGGTGTGACCCTACAAAGTTAAGCAAGTTGAGTGTCGTCCTCAAGCTATTCAACTTGAAAGCGAAACATGGCTGGAGCGACGTAAGTTTCACTGACCTCCTGGAACTATTGAAATACGTTCTTCCGGTGGACAACGTTTTACCAACGACTACGTACTCAGCCAAAAAAATGATGTGCCCAATGGGTATGGGGTACCAGAAAATTCATGCTTGTCCAAATGGTTGCATGCTGTTTTGGAAATCGGATGAATTTGCTGAAAGCTGTTCAGCATGTGGAGCGTCACGGTATAAGAAACAACAAACTCACATCAGCGGTAGTAAGAAAGGTTCACCAGCTAAGGTATTGTGGTACCTGCCCATCATTCCAAGGTTCAGACGTTTGTTCTCCATTGAGAAAGACGCAGAGAATCTTCGGTGGCATTCAGTTCACAGGAAAAAGGATGGCAGATTGAGACATCCCGCTGATGCACCACAGTGGAGAAACATAGACGTAAAATTTCCTGAGTTTGGTAACGAACCGAGAAACCTAAGGCTAGGCTTGTGCACGGATGGGATGAACCCTTACGGTACTTTGAGTAGCATACACAGTACCTGGCCTGTGCTTTTGGTTATTTACAATCTACCGCCGTGGTTATGCATGAAACCAAGACACATCTTGTTGTCTTTGTTAATATCTGGTCCAAAGCAACCGGGCAACAAAATTGACGTATTCCTACAACCTTTGATAGAGGATCTACAACTCTTGTGGAATGAAGGGGCTACGGTTTACGACTCATTCAGTAAAGAGGACTTCAATTTGCGTGCTATGTTGTACTGCACAATCAATGATTTCCCCGCCTATGGTAATCTTTCAGGCTATTCAATCAAGGGGGCGTTGGCGTGTCCGATTTGTGGTGAAAACACTTGTAGCATTCGCTTGAAACATAGTGGGAAAACCGTGTATATGGGCCACCGAAAAATGCTTCCAAAAGGACATAAGTATCGAAAGATGGCGAAAGAGTTCGATGGGAAAACTGATCACAGCATGGCGCGCCAGCCTTTGACAGGTACAGAGATTTACAAAAAGTTGGATAATATTGTGAACAACTTCGGGCCGCCAACCAAAAGTGGTGAAAAAAGTGTCTGGAAAAAGAAATCAATATTTTGGGAACTACAGTACTGGCAGCATCTGGAGGTTAGACATTGTATCGATGGGATGCATGTCGAGAAGAACGTGGGTGAAAGTTTCACTAGCACCCTTTTGAACATAAAAGGAAAGACAAAGGATCATTTGAAAGGAAGAAAAGATTTAATTGAGTTGGGCATACGCACAGAGCTTGGCCCGCAAGAACGTGGAAAACGCACATTCTTGCCTCCTGCCTGTCACACTCTGTCTAAAGAAGAGAAACATAGTCTATGCAGTACCCTTTACAACATCAAGGTGCCATCAGGTTACTCCTCAAACATAAGAAACCTAGTGTCCATGACAGATTTCAAATTAGTAGGAATGAAATCTCACGATTATCATGTCCTACTTCAAGAATTTTTGCCAATTGCACTACGTGGGATCTTGCCGGATGCTGTCAGACACACAATCACAAACGTCAGTGTCTTCCTCAAATCCATTTCGTCTAAGGTTCTTGATGTGGACACTCTGTCTAAATTACAAAAGGATCTTATTGTGACAATGTGCCAGCTGGAGATGTATTTTCCTCCATCGTTCTTCGACATAATGATACATCTCCTCGTGCATCTTGTAAGAGAGATTCTGATGTGTGGTCCTTTGTACCTTCGCTACATGTATCCGTTCGAAAGGTACATGGGTGTCCTGAAGAAGAAAATGAAGAACCGTCGTCACCCAGAGGGTAGTATTATAGAGGGCACTATCACAGAGGAAGTTGTAGACTTCTGCACCAATTACCTAGAAGGTGTCGATACCATTGGACTTCCACGTTCTAGACACGAGGGCAGATTGAAGGGTGTTGGCACGGTTGGAAGGAAACTGAAAAGAATTGACATAGACACTCTTAACAAAGCTCATTTAGTTGTGCTAAGTCATCTTGAAGATGTTGAACCATACTTTGATGAACACTTGTGTGTTTTAAGAGCACAATATCCAAACATGAGTGACGTCAGACTACAAAATGAGCAGAATAGGACATTTGTCCGATGGTTCAAAGAGAGAGTGTTGTCCGATCAGTCCACGAATGTGCCTGAACTGATTAAAGTAGTTGCATTTGGACCAAATCTGGATGTAATTTCTTATGAGGGGTACGATGTCAACGGATTCACCTTTTTCACAGAACGTCAGGATCAGAAGTCAACGAATCAAAACAGTGGTGTAGAGCTTGAAGCTTATCAAAACTTATATGACGTCGGTGTCGTGGGTCATAGTCCTGTCTCAGTACAACAATCATATTTCGGTGTTATACAAGACATCTGGGTATTGGACTACAACAGCTACGAAATGTGTGTTTTCCGCTGTAACTGGGTTAACAACATTCATGGCTACCGTGAGGAGGAGCATGGTATGAAACTGGTTGATCTGTCTAGAGCTACTCCCACGGTTGAGCCATTCGTTGTTGGGACGAAGGTTAAGCAGATATTTTATGTAACTGATCCCTGTAATCCTAGATGGTCTGTTGTGCTTAAAGGGAGAAGAGGAATAGTTGGTGTGGATGGTGTGGTTGATGAGGATGAGTATGATGCAGAAGATGAACCTCCAACTGTTCCTATTTCATTGGAAGAGGCTGAGGTCACAGGTCATCGTGAGTATATACGATCAGACCATAACGAGGGAATGTGGGTTGAGAGATAATGGTGTATGTAAGTTATTACTATAAAAATTTATATGAAATTACCACTCTTTTATTTATTGCTTGTTTATGACCATTATGAAATGCTTAATTTAATTCAAATTGTATTTCAATCCTTGCAGGCATGGCTGATCAGGACATGGCTGATGCAGAGTTCGATTTATTTTGTCGTGAGGAGAGGAAAATGAGCAGCGAATGGTACCGGTCCCATCTACATCTGCCGCTGCTGCTGTTGCCCCATCCACATCTGCCGCTGCTGCTGTTGCTGCCTTGCTGCCCTTCCATGAGTGCACCTTCTACGAGTGCTACTCAGAGACCCAGAGGTAGAGGTCCGACCCGTGGGTTGAAACTGCAGAAAGAGGATCAGATTAGTCTTCTGTGGGACCAGTATGGGAGGTATGGTGGGGGCAGCAGGTCAGAGTTCGGTAGTATGCTAGGGACTCTGGCCAGATCACATTGCTGCATCAACCACACATGGAAACAAGTCCCGCAAGAAGTAAGGAGACCATCTGGAAGAAGGTGCAAGAACGATACAAGATCCCAGAAGAAGTGAAGAAGACCATTCTTTCTTTGGTGTCCGGCAAAGCTAAATCATTCCGCCACTACTTGGTTGAGCATTGGATCAACAGGGTGCCCCCTCGAGGGATGGAAAGAAGCTGGTTTGCTGACACGGAGGAACGATGATGGAAGTGAATGCCCGATCGAGGATGTCTCTGAGGCGAGAAGGGTGCAGATGTACATACTGGGACGCCAGAAAACGACCAGCGAAGGTCAGAGGATATTTCCTAATGCTGCGATGGAACAACTGGCTAACCAAATTGTAAGTATTTGAAAGTAGCTGTTAAATAATTTACTTATATACTCAAGTGTTGGTTGATCTTAAATTTAGTGTTAACTTCTTTTAAAATTGGACAGTACGAAGCGGCACAGAGAGGAGAAGTAGACTTACACTCTCCTCCTTCTCAAGACGACGCGCTCAATCAAATGCTTGGGAAGAAGGATCACCCGGGGCGTGTTAGAGGATTTGGGGGAGAAGTACGTCAGAAGAACTTATTCCCGCCATCTGCTAGGAAGGGTCAGATGAGTGCTGCTGAAGTCGAGGCGATGGTAGAGCGTAAGTTCGCTGCTGAGCGCCAAGCTAATGACGAGAAACAGGCTGCTGAGCGCCGGGCTATCGAGGAGAGGCTGCAGGAAGCGTTGAATGCGATTGCACATGCGACTACTCAGCAGCAGCAGCAGCAGCTAGATCCTCCTCGACTGTCTTCCTCGTCTAGTTGTGCTCCGGCCGCTGACCCGTACCCGTTTGCCAACATCCAGGTTAACTTTGTTTAACTATTTTTCTCCTAAAATAAAGTTATTTAAATAGTATTAGATTGGACTCACTTATTTATTTCACGTATTATCTCTGTTTATTAAAGGAGCAAAAAAAATGTCGTCTCCAAATACCATTAGACGGGCACCCTGTAGATGCGGCCTACGGGACGGTGTTGCCATCAGGTCCACTCACACTCATCAGTTTCGTACGTCTACCCCCATTCTACGCGCGTGTGACCTTGGACCTGATAGTTGATGGATTTGAGCATGCATACCTTCCGATGGTGTTTGACAACAAATGCACGCTGATCGAAGCGAAGGGAGACATATTGCCCTGGCCAGCATGTTATATTGTTGTCACCGATGAGGTAAGACTGTTTGACAACCATTTAGTATCTAATAAAATGCATTATTTAGCATTAAGTGTCTAATCTAATCTATTATAGATCCCTGAGCTTCCTCGCCATGTAACCCGGCCCAGACTAGAAGAGACCAGCGCGCCGACGAATCCTGATCTCCCTGAGCTTCCTCGCCGCGTATCCCGGCCCAGAGAAGAAGAGATCTGCGCGCCGGCGAATCCTGTCAGAAGTACAAGGGTATGTTCTAGATAATTGTTTAATGTTACTATAATAATCAATTAGTAATTATCTTTACATTGATGCTTTACTGTTTGTGTGTGAAGGGTAAGAATCCAGTGAGTCGGGGTGCGAAAGGTAAGAATCCAGCGCCCGTCCGGAGTCGCACCAGGACTTCTGAGGCGCCTAAAAATAAGCTCGCACTGCCACAGAAACTTGTTAATGTTTTGGGGGCCAAGCAGATGAATCTTTACGACAAGATCATGTTGAAGTCATCTCAAACTAACAACTTCATGATGACGCTTCCAAAGTCGATGTTTCACTACGAAGAAGATATGATGACGGCAATCAACTTTGAGGACATTAGAGAGATGATGTGTGGAGATTATCTGAACATTAACATTATTCAAGCTTATCTAAAGTAAGTGTTCTTTCCTCATACTGTAAAAACATATAGAATAAGTATCTATGAAGTTGCATTGGCTAACTTTTTATAGTACATGTGATATAATAGATGTCTGCTTGAGAGATGTGTTGAGAAGGACATGACCTGCGTTACTGCGGTGTGCCCGGAGCGTTTATCGTACGACAATGTCACTAGGGACCCGGGGAGGTTTGTGACTACATGATTCATGTCTTCAATGTTGTTGATCAACAGAATAAATTATTCATTCTAATGCCGTATCACCAAACGTGAGTTCTACTAATATAAATTACATACTAATTAGCTAACTTTGTTACCTCATTTGTCATTTCATTTGTATTTGACATTGTAGCCACCACTGGGCTTTGTTTATATTCTGCGCTGCCACCGACCGCTACTCTGCTCGTTCTAGATCCACTAGGGCAGTGGAAAGAATTCAACACTGAAGACTTAATCAAAGAGTAAGTTTTTATTACTATTTAATTGTTTGTAAGTTTTTTGAACCAAAATTAATGTACTTGTTCATTGCTAAACGCTTTTGTTAATATATGTAACAATTGTTACAAAAAAAACCCCTCAGGGAGAGTTTGGTGATTTGACCGTCGATTACATCAAGGTTTGGTAATTCATGTATTTCATTCGTGCTGCTATTATCTTTGTACAATTGTTTTACATTTGTGAATTTTGGTGATTTAGTGCCCTACCCAAAAGGATTCTAAGAGTTGCGGGTACTACGTGATGCGGTATATGTACGAGTTCTGCGGGTACTTCCCAAGTTTTAAGAATGATATTGACAAGGTAATACGAACGCTGTCTTGTATTTAATTCTTTCGGCAGATTTTTTGTGTCTTTATCTTAATCTCATTATTGTTCCATTCCTTTTCTTGTTGCAGATTAAAGAGCATTATGCCAGATTCAAGACTTATGCTCCTGCCGACTTGTTGCATGTCAGAGAGAGCATGTCAGCCATGTTTATGAGAATGGAGTGGTAGACTAGCTAGCTGCTGCTGTAACATATATTTTTGTTAGTTTCTGCTCTGATTCTGTTAGTTGCTGCTGCAACAGATTATATTGTGTAACAGATTATATTTTTTGTTAGTTGCTCTGATTCTGTTTGTAATGAATTATGCTAGCTGCTGCTGTAACAGATTCTAGCTGTTGTATTGAATGTTTTTGTTGCAATTGTGCGCAGAAATGAATTTGCAATTGTTATCTCTGTTGCAATTGTGTAACAGATTGAATATGTTACAGATTTTCGATCTGGTGCTTTATTAGATGTTATCTCTGTTGCAATTGTGCGCAGAGAATGAATTTGTGTTGTTGGTATTTGATTCAGGTGGTTCAATTGTGCAGTTTCTGCCCTCTGTTGCTTATCTGTTACAATTCTGTCTCTGTTGCAATTGTGTAGATTTGTAAAAAAAAAAAATTAAAAAAAAAAAAATTACACTTTAGATTACGGTTTTAGATGACTGTTATTGCGAAAACCGTCATCTAAAGTGTCGACTTTACATTACGGTTATTTGTAAAACCGTGATCTAAAGTCCTTTGGTTCGCGCGCGCCAAAGGACTTTAGATCACGGTTTTACAAATAACCGTAATGTAAAGTCAATGACACGCGGGCCGGAAAAGGGACTTCAATTACGGTTTTAAACCGTAATTAAAGAAACGCCATCTTTATTGACGTCCGCGTAGATTACGGTCCAGAACCGTAATTATACACGGTTTGGACCGTAATTAGTGGGTCGCGTTCCACCAGTGGGAGAACAGAGTAGTGTTGTATTCTATCCCATGAAGGCGAGGTCGAATGTGCCTTTGTCTTTGGACCGTTGACATCGGAGAATACGATGAAAATTATGTGATTGTTTTAATCATCAAAAGGAACAAAGGGAATTTTGAGTGCTATACATGCTTAAGCATGTTGTGTGATAATTGAGTATAGGTATATGACAGATCTAATGAGTCAATAAGATTAAGTACATATAAGCATGATCTATATGATCTATGGAGTGAGGTAAGCCATGTATTCTAATAAAATAAGATGCATGGGTACTTGGGGACAAAGTTCTTTTAAGGGGGGAAGATTGAAATACCCCAAACCTAAGTATGCTAACTAAATATCATGTTATGATGTAATAAGGCTAAAACATGCCTTAGAAACATTAATAGACAATTTAAACCAAGGAAAACACAAGAAAACGCCATAAGGGCAATTTAAGCAAAAATATGCTCTAAGCTTGGAGTGACTTCGATTAGCACCAAAATATCATTATAAGACCTTATTAACATGATAATGGACATGTTAACTCAATTACCAAATTAAACCAAGCTCAAAAAGAAGCTTAAACACAAAATGTGCTTTAAGACTCCTTAAAGCACCTTTTTGAGAAATTGTCTTAGAAATGATTTTTGAGTGGCTAAATGCCCATGAATACACCTTAATCAACATGTGTACTAGTTATTATCACATTAGGAAGTCTAAATCAATGGGAAACCAAAAATTTCACAAATTTGTGCAGTAATTTGTGAATAGTGCCAAATAGTGCCTAGTTTAAGCTTAAGTCAACATAAGTCAATAAGTTGGTCAACCAAGACCATAAACATCCTATCTACTAAGGGGGGACGGTTTTTTAGGGGATGAGTCACCATGGGCTTGATCAAATAAGAAAAGAAGAAGAAGTAAAGTGAAAAAGAACTATTTGCTTTAAAAAGAAAATATCTCACCTTTTAACCTACCTCTCTCCTCTCTTCTTCATTTATCTTCTTCCACACCATTTTTTTCTTCCTCTTCTCAGCTCCAAAACCGAGTGCTGCCTCCATTCATGTTTCATCTTCATTTGTCCACCAAATGTTCATTTTAGCTCCAAATCAAAAATTAAGCATAGATTTCTCTTAGTTGGAGCAAGGCCTTCCTTTCTATCTTTTCAAATCCTTCAAAGATCAAGTTTGGTTCCATGAGAAAACTCCATTGATGGAGGAAAATCAAGTTTGAAGAGCCCATTTGGTTCTCCATTCATCTAAGGTAATGAAAGTGAAAGAAAAATCAATTTTCCTTCATTTTTACTACATGTTGGAAAAGTTCTATCTCATGGGGGTTTAGTTTCACACCTTGAACTAGCTTTTTTTGATCACCAAGGACTAGTGGAGGTCCTCTTGATTCATACCTAAGTCTATCTTGAGACTTCAAAGGTAATCATCCACTTTAAAGCTTTAAAACACTATTTTAACCTAAGAATGAGTTCTATGACTTTAGGCATATTGATTAGTGCTCATTAGATTATTTGAATGTGAATTAGAATGTTGGCAAGGGAATTAAAGTCATTGCCGAAAATCAAGCAAGACAATCCAAGGAGA
The DNA here is from genome assembly GCA_023374045.1 of Limonium bicolor. Lineage (NCBI taxonomy): Eukaryota > Viridiplantae > Streptophyta > Magnoliopsida > Caryophyllales > Plumbaginaceae > Limonium > Limonium bicolor. The sequence goes on along the minus strand of CM041781.1, from coordinate 102,022,327 downwards.
AAAGTGTGAAAAAGCTTGAGAAAAAACAAGGTAAATTGCTTACCTAATGGAGGTTTAAGGTTTTAGGAGATGAGATTTGGATAAGTACTAATGTAGCTTAAAGCTTACATTAGTAATGGGTTATATAACCTAGGATAAAAAGAATCAAACAAGCTTGTGAACTTGTGACTAAGGAGCCAATGGAATTGAGTTAGTAAGATAAGCTTAAGGGGAATAATGAGAACACTTATATTGCTATGGGAGCATTGTTGTGTGTAATGCAGGTTAAAGCTTTTATATGTAATAAAGATTTTAGATGTTAAGTTTTAAGTTTTCATAAGAGATCATTTAAGAGTCCTTAAGACTTATATTATTAGATTTTGCACTATATAGAGTGAGTTATGTATGAATAAGATTGATTTGTGAGATGTTGAGAAAAAGATTTGATGTGTGTGAGATGATTGAAAGAGAAAAACCATGCATATGGGAATGATAATATACTAGAAGAGCTATGGAAAAATTTGAGTGAAAATAAGTTAACAACGGTGTTCTTGAGGATTAGAATGACCTAGAGTTATCTAGGAGGAGTTAGAGGTTAGAAGGGTGTAATTATGTGCTAAGATTGTGTACATAGGATTTGAGTGTTCATGATTGTAGTAAAGGGTGAAAAACTAACGTTGGGTGTAGTAATATACTAAGGAAGCCATGTCAAAATTTGGAGAGGAAACTAAGTGTTTAAGGTGTTCTAAGGAGATTTTATGACTAAGGATGTTCTAGTAAACATTAAGAGTTATTTTGGTGAAAATGGATAAACTATGGAGTTCTTGAGTACTAGGCAGACCTAGAGATGTCTAAGAGGGACTAGGGGTTACAATGCTGAATTTAAGGCACCAAAACCATGGTTAAGGAAGCTAGGAAACTTGTACAAGTTTGAAGGAAAAATAAGGCATAATGACTTGTAAGGATGTAAGCATGTGCTAGATTATATATAGCATTGAGAATTTGAGTAAGCAAATGGGTATGCATAATGATGGTTGAGGAGTAGTTAAGATGGTTGTGAAGAACATACTGATTAGTTGAGGTGTTAGGCAAAATCGCAAGTGGGATGTGTAAGGAATCAAGTGTTAAGTGTAAGAATTTTGTAAGAAATTGAGTAACAAGTTTGATGATGATTAAGGAAGCTTTAGTACATGTTTTAAGGTGTTTAAACATGTAGGAAACATGTGGAAAGATTGTGGAATGAGTGGGAAAAGATTTGGGTGAATTTGAAGTTCAAAATGAGGAGAAAAGCACATTGGAAAATTGGTCTCTGGTTGGGACCGCCCCTGGGACCTCCCCAGAGGGGCGGTCCAGTGCAGAAAAGAAAAAAATTGTTTTAAGGCTTCTAATGACGAGAGATTGGTTGGTAATGGTTTTAGATGATGTTTAAGCCTTGTTTGGTGACATATAAAGGCCAAAAAGTGTAAACAAGTGTTAGGAATTCCTTGTGATAATTGCCCGACCGACCCAGGCGAAATCTTTTTGGAATCGATCGACCCAGTGGGTCTTGGGTCGGTCGGGCTGGTCGTGGGTCGGTCGGGCAAAAATTTAGCGAACAATATGTTTCTAAGATGGACCGACCGAGGGGTGGGTCGGTCGGTGGGTCGGTCGACCCTTAAGTTATATAAAAAAAACTTTAAACTTTAAGAATGTTAAGCGGTATTAGTATTAGACCATTAAGAGGATAATGATGATAAAAATACAAGGATATAAGGACATAAGGGATTAAGTTAAGTAAAGGATTTAAGTGTTTAAGGTTAAGTTTATGAGAACTTAAGTGGTTTTAGATGGGGATCATTAGTGGCTAAGTAAGTTAAGTGGATTGGAAGTAATTAACAACCTAAATTGAATGAATGTTTTAGGACTTGAGTATTTGGACTCCGGAAGAGAGTAAGCAACCGAACAACCGACGGTCTACGGTATGGTTTTCTTGTGACCTGCTTGCTAACAAAGTGTCCCTCGGCTTGTGTGCTATTTGTTTTTGTGTGCCCACTAAACAAGATAAAGCATGCAACCGGGATATTATGTTTATTGTATTGTTGTGTGATGTTTGAAAACTATCACAACTTACTGTGAGAACCTACTAACTAATGTTTAGTAAAGAATTGTGTGAGATTAAGGAACACTCCCAAATATTGTTTTCTTAGTAACCGAAAGAGGTAAACTAACAAACATTAACTTGAGACTTTCTACTAACTGGAACTTGGGGGGAGTGAGGAATTTGGGACTGACTCCGGTCATGCATGTTAAGGAAAGGGGGTCGGTATCTGAATCAGATCCGACTTCCGCTTAAGGACTTGTCCTCGGACTTGTCGCCTAGAGTCGAATGTCGGCTCAGATAAATTGGATTTCCAGTCCAAGGTAGGAGGCATTAAGATGGGGTGGTAGGATCACTTAAATCCTAATTTTAAGTTAAGATGTTTATTCAACCAATGAAGTTAATAGCTCATTGGCTAGGGTTGCTTTTGACCCTACAAAAATAAACATTGAGATAAGATACAACCATTTCTAAATAAAGAACGGTTTATATTCTAAGACTAAGATAAGGTTTAAGATTGAGGTAAGATAAGGTTGGACTGAGATTAAAGGGAAACATAACTTAAGGAGTTAAACGATTAACTCACTAACTAAGGGAACGCTTTTCAGTTGTTCATTGTGCTTGAACTTTGATTGTTCATATGTGGTTTGTTGTTTATTGCACTTTCTATTATGTTGTGCATCTAATCAACCTCCATGCTATCGACAATTAGTCGTCGTAGCCATGTTAGCTTGGGGGCCATGAGAGGATCGTACCAGCAAAGGTGCTGACCCCCTCGGGGGCTACTGTTTATATTTTGCAGGTGAATGTCAGAAGACGACCGTCCTGAGAGTAAGATGGGGTAGACTACTATGGGTTTAAGTGTGACCTACGAGTTGTGCATGTGCACTCATTTAGTAAATGGTATGAGATGTTAGTAAGTTGTATAGGATGTATGGAGTTTGTAAGAGTGTTATGTAAAATGGTTGAGGCTTGTATGTACTAATGTTTGGTATATTCGGGTCCATCAGACCGTAGCTAGATCTTGGAGATTTTAGTTTGCCTAGTTGGTCACGTGGGTGAGTAACGGCGGTAACACCAAATATTGTAAGAAGTCCGCTACAAGTTAATATAAGTGAATGGAGGTTTATGAGATAAGTATGGCTTTATGAGTTGGGGTGTTACAAGTGTGTATATTAGTGGGCCGGTTTTTACTCATGTAAACAACCCCCTCACACATGACTAGCTAGCTAATAAGAAGTCAAAAAGCAATAAAGCAAATAAGCAAAAAGTAACTTATACTACTTTTCCCTCTCTCTCCCCTCCCATTTCCATTTCCCTCTTGTCTCACACATGCTCTTCCCCCTTCAGAATTCTCCTCCTTCCTCTTTCTCTGTAAAAAGGCGATTAGAGAAGCTTCAATGGCAGCCTTTCTTCATCATCTAGCCCAAGCTTCATTAAGCCCCAAATCGAAAATAAATTGTATATTCTTCTTCCTCTCATCAAGCTCTACATTGATATCTTATAAAAATTTCAAATGGAGGAGTTTGACCTCAATGGGTTTGATTTGAGAGCATTTGAAAGTCTGTAAAGCTACAACATCAACAGCTTTGAGCCTCCTCTTTCTCCTAGGTAAAATTTACTTTAAAAAACTCGTCTTTTATTCACTCCAAGAGGAGGATTATCTGTTAAGAATGAATATCTCCAACTCCAAGGTATACTCTAAAACTTGAATGGCAAATACTCTTTTAATTTTATAAAGGTAGCAAAGCTTCTGTTTTAAAGGTAATTCATTAATATATCTTAGTGTTATGGCATTTGATATCTAAGTGAGTCTGGAAGGTTTCAAAGGTAATGATCTGTTTTAAGCATCCTAGTAATCTTGAATAATTAATGATTAAGTATCCTTGCTTAATCTCATTTCCTTATTTAATGTTGAGCTGGAGCATTGGCAATTGTATGCCCATGACCAGTTTTGGAACCAGAGAGAAGAGAGAAGAGAAGGCTTGAAAAAGAGGAACTTATGAAATTAAGATAATTAAACTACCTTGATGCTCACTTTGATGTTTTAGAATTTTTGGGAATGGGGAAAACCAAATGAATGAACCTAGGGTTTGTAAATGAGTTTAAGCATGAAGCTTGAATGCTCATTGGTTTTACTTGTGTGTTGATTAGAACATTGACAAGTAGCCAAGTACTCTTGCCGATTTCCAAACAAGGAAGAACAAGAGTGTTCAAGTAAAAATCATGAAGAAAAGAGGTAAACAAACTATCTCAAAGTAGTTTAAATGCCTTATGAAAATGAGCTTGATTTGCTTAATAAAATACCTAAGGAGCCAATGGGAAAAGAGCTAGTGAATTGTTCTTAAGGAGATTATTAAAGGGCATATGTGATGTTGAGTGTATTTGCAGGTCAAAGGCAATATATATGTGGGAAATTCAGTGTTTAAGGTTTATGCAATTTAAGGGCCTAAGAGCCATGTTATTTAAGGGCCTAAGTGCCAAGCAATTTGATTATGCACTATATTGTGATGTAGTGTAAATTTGTGAAGTTTTGTGTGTGAGAAGGTTCTTGATGGATTTAGGTGTTCTAGAATGTTTAATGGTGAAAAACAATGTGTTTGGTAGGACATTGTGCTAGGAGAACCTATGGCAAAATTTGGATAATGAACAAGAAGTTTTAAGTGCTTAAAATTTAGTGATTAGGAGTTTTAGGAATAGGAATTAGGAATGAATAAATGTTTTACTAGGGAAGAAACATGTACTAAGGTGTTTAGAGTGCTACGAGGATTTAGACATGATCTTGGTAGTTCTGGAGATCCAATGGGTGTTTGTAGGATGTAATAAAGTCTTGGAGAAGTTGTTTAAGGTTTAGGAATGTTGATGTACAAGGAGGAATGATGTTTAGGTAAGGATTGAGAAAGGAATTTAAGAAGGTGTGAAAAGGAGATTTAGTTAGTAAGAAAAGATGCTTAGGAGATGATGTTAGATGGAGAGGAAATATTTTGGTATAGTGGTCATTTTAGGTGTGAAACACCACTTAGAAAACCAAATGAAAAATGTACAAGTATTAAGAGATTTTGTAAGGATATTGTGGAATGATAAAGATGGTTTTGGTGTGCGATTTAAGGAGTTTAGTACATGGCTAGAGATGTGTTTGAAGTGCCAAATGTGGTTAGAACATACTAGGGCACTATGAGGTGAAGTTGGAGTCAAATGGGAATGTAGAAACAAAGTTTGGAGCCGACCGACCTTAGGGACCGGACCTGTAAGGTCGGTCGAGCTCAGTTTACACTACCGGGAAGAGTTCTGGAATGGACCGACCTTGGGGACCGGACTTGCAAGGTCGGTCGGGCTTGTATTTTGGGTACGAATTGAGTCCCTGGAATCGACCGAACTTGGGACCGAACTTGCCAAGATCGGTCGGGCCTGAGTTTTCAAAGGGAAAAACTCTCGGGGATAGACCGACCTTGTGGACCGAACTTGCAAGGTCGGTCGGAGTAGAATTTTTGACGGTAATATGTTCTGGAATGGACCGACCTTTGTAAGGTCGGTCGGACCAAAAACATTGTTTAGGGTTATAGGATGATGGGGTTATTATGTAATGATATAATAAGATCGTTAAGGACATGTTAAGTGAGTTATAATGACAATTAGTGGGGGAAAAGTTGTATTAAAATGTAAAAGTAAAACAAGTAAAAATGTGAAGTTATTTAACTAGTTGACGGGGATAAGTTATGAGCATTAGACTTTAAACAACATGTTACCCCGATGTTAATAAAGTAAATGTATATTACCAGTTGTTCGAGAATGGTTCGAGGACATAAGTGGACATGATAGAGTGGACTCCGGTGACAGGTATGGTTTTCTTGCAACCTGTGTCCTACCGGATTACACCGGCTTGTATGCCAATGTGTTTTCTGTATGTTTGCCACGTTGTAAGATAAAACATGTAATGAGTTTATAGTAATTCATTTATGTGGCGTGTTCGATTCCGATACCATTTAACCTTGAGAGTGTTAAACCTTAGCTATCTGGTCTAGGATCACATGAGAGTTCGGTATTCGGATTTAACGACCCGAACCATGGGACGTTCTAACCACGGCTATGCGTGAGTTAATTGTGTAATGTTGTGTGTGAATGTATGGACCTCCCTGTGTGTTTAACCCAGTCGAAGTACCTTCTTGGTGTGTGGGTGTGATAGGCTCCACAGTGGGGCTCTAAGTAGTTATCTACAAGTAAATATGTACTAACGGGGGTGAGGAATCCGGTTAGGCCGGTCGCGCGTTGTTTAGGAGTGGGTATCCTTTTTAACCTTACCCTCCTCTCTGTTATGGTTGTTTCCCTCACGGGTTACGATCTCCCATTAGCTTACTCCAAAGCTTAGCTATTCTGACTTATGATCGGTTTAGGGGGAACATGTCAATCGGTTAGGAGGGAAACATGGTTTGTGTGGTGTGTTCGGGTAACTAAATCCGAAACCAGCTTAACTTAAGTATCGTCCGACTATTAGGACGGTAATGAGTGGTGTATAACGAGTTATCATGAGGGTGACATCATTCTCTAGGCTCACAGTGAATTAACTACGTTTGGGGTCGGTTCCTAAGAGAACCGTTCCCGTTATGTTATGTGTTATTGTTGTACTGCAATTCCCATTGCGATGTTATGTTATGTGCACGTTGAAACGTGAAAAGTGTGTTATGTGTGTATGTGGATCATGGATATGAATCACAGTTTATGAAAGAGACGTTAGGGATAACCGATTATTGGGTAAGTGTCATCTATTAAGGAAGTAGCTTCACTAGAGGAGAGCCCTCTAGGGTTTATGAACACAATGAGTGGCTTATCAAGTAAGGATGTGTTATCTGTTGTTGAGCCATTGTGGTGGAGTGTTATGTGTTGTGTGTTTATAGTTTACATGCATGATTCAAATATAATCAACCGCATGCTAAGACGACAATTAGTTGTGCGTGGCCACGGTAGCATGCGGGGTGTGGATTACCATACAGCAAAGGTGCTGAGCCCCTGGGGGGCCACCCTTTCTCTTTTTTTTCCTATTTCAGGTACACCGAGCTGGAAGCGTTCAAGAGTAGGGGGGGTAGTCGTTGTACATGGGTATGCATTTAAGTTATATATGTACAGTAGGGTGTAGTAAGACCGAAATTGTTATCGGCATTAGTTTGTGAATACTCGGTACAGTTAAGGTATATGTTGTTGTTGTCGTTTATGGAAAGGACAGTAATGTGTAGTCGCTCGGGAATCTAGTCCATCAGACCGATACAATGTATATGTAATAGCCTTGTTAGCCACGTGGGTGGTTAACGGCGTGTAACACCAACGAGTTAGTAATGTGATGAAGTATGTTTTCCGCTGCAGTTGGTCGTTAAGTGTGTTAATGTTGGATGGGGTGTGTACAAAAAGTGGTATCAGAGCGAAGTATCGCTCTGATGACTGAATACCGAGCTTAGGAAGTACTGAGTTAAGATTTTAGTACTTTGGGTTAAGGGTTGAGTGATAGCGTGAGAGATACGCTAGTTAGGAACTACCAGTGAATACTGGAAACCTACTATATCCATCCCGCCCTCCACAATCCCTGTTATTACTTGGGAAAGAGCATCAGAGAGAAGGAAGTCCTCTCTTACTCGGGAAAACCCGATCTGGCTATTATTAAACATCGCTGTAAGTAAGGAGGACCAGTCATACGGTAGATCCCGAAGAGTGGGAATCCCGGAGACGGTTTCCATCTGAACAATGTTAACCGCATTTAATAGCGAAGAATGAAGAATCTTGTGTATAGAAGAATTCAATTTCCGGCAACCTGGGTCGACATGCTGAGCAGTCGAGTACAACCAGCTTGCAACGCACCAACCGTGCCACAGGCAGGAAGTGGATAATGAAACCCGAGACGAGGGTCTACGGGACCACAGTTGTTAAATGATACACCAACGGTTACCAACCGATAAGGAACCACAACGTAGTGCCCAAACAGAGACAAGTCTCAGTAACCACAAACAAATGCGTGGAACGGGCTACGAAGAGGAAAATAATACAAAAGAAAAGGGGTCTCCAGAATAGGAAACACCCTAGTTAATGATTTATGTGAAGACAGTGAGAAGTCACCCTGGAGATTTAATGTCTAGACTGTAAGATCAAGTGAGGGCCAGCAAGGCCACTGATGACAGTGCAGATAAAAACAATACCGCAACCAGTAAATGTTGAACCGATAAGCAGTTAGCATGGCGCACTTGCCATGGCAAGTGCTGCTATAATAGGGCTGTTCGGGAAAGTTTTAACAAAAATACGAAGTACTTAGTAAAGTACCACGAAGTTAACTGTGATCATCATAACTGTGGAAGGGCTTAACAGCCTAACCTTTGTAATTGGAAGTACACCAGTCAACAAGAAGCTAGATTTGGTTAATGGAAGAAGGCATTGTAAAACCATGAGAATTTTTCTTTCAACTCGGATTTATTTCAAACTCTTTCCTTTCAAACCGAATTTTCTTTCAAACCATATTTATTTCTAACCTCTTTTAAAACCAAACCGGTAAACCCAAGGGTAGCGACCGAGGGAATGGATGGAGTTCATAGTGATACAACAGTGGATAAACCTTCCTTGATTAAGTTCGGGAAGCAGGGAATGCATATTGTCACAGGACAATATAAGGGAGATGACAACAGAATACTTGACCTAGGCGTGTGACGGGCACTACGAGTGTACCAACTGTAATGTGGGACGACCGCACTCCGATAGGAGCTTGTGGGCCTGACAGACCTACTTATGGGTTAGTTGGGTAAGTAGCAATGTATCAGCATGGTACCCCACATATGTATACGAGTAGAGTCCGGAACACGGGAGGTAGTCGACTCCGTACTACGGTCAGCAGTGTAAGTCAATCAAGAGCAAAGGATTACCGAGAATGGTTGAAGTAAAGGAACTTAGTTAATTTATGAGACTAAAGGACTTAGTGAATTTGTTTCAAGGAAATGTTTAAGTGTCAGGGAATACGAAGTGCACTAACTGTTATGTAAAGACATAGCATATGTCCTGAGGATCCTAGGGATAAACATGATAGCTGGAATGGTGACCCAGCCTGTGCATGGCAAGCAGATGCCTAATGTGGACACATTAATGTGCAATGAACGGGATGAAACTCCCAAAATGAGTACCTACACTACCAGGAAATGTTGATCTTCACAGAAGAGGATAATAAGCCAGTAAGAACGCCAAACGGCGTGGCTAACTGAATATACCAATAAGTGCGAACCTGATGTAATGGCATAACTTAGCAACACCCAAGAGCAATCCTTGAAGGGTGTTCACATCAACGATAGTTGAACGAAATAAACGTGACAGAGAAACACAAGGGTTGAAACTAACACCCAGTTTAGACATAAGTTGTCAGGAGACGGACTGACAATCCTAAGGGGGCATCCCATGAAAGGAAACGTGATGTAACGACCTTGTCATGGAGCCCAATATGACATTCAAACCATGTAATGTTGTACAGAGAAGTACGTGTGTGTGGACAGCCTATAATGAGCGCAGCTCTAGGCAATAAGGCTTATAAGCCACAAATAAGGTGTTAAATGTAAATTTGATCGATTGCAAAAGTTTGTGTTATACGAGTAAATAGAGCGGAGAACGAACCACTGCTTTATGAGTGGGGATACCTCTTGATACTGTGAAACCGCTGGAGTGGTAGTTATGTGAACCAAGCTCAAGAAATATGTTAAGGATGGACGATATTATTATTATTTGAGAGCAGTTAGTTTAGTAGCATGTGTGTATAAAGTGAAGCACCGAGCTGAATAATGCCGGCTTGTAACTCGAGTGAGCTACGCTCAAGGAGCATTCAGCAATCAGCCAAATGAGTGGCGAACCATAATACGAGTGATGTAACTATATGTGTAGAAGCTAAAATGACAGTGAATACCATATAAGTTGATGTTATACAGTGAGTAAGAGCACGGTGCGCAGCAAGCGACCGTTGTATAAGTGTTCTTAAAAAGTAATATGGCACATAAGACAGTTAGGAGTTAAAATCAGTGGAGATGCAAGGTAAGTGATGATAAGCAGACTGGGCAAGAAGCCAAAAGTTGGTACTATGTGATAAGGAACTCAGTGTGAATACCATTGCGAATCGCATAAGAGACTTACTATCAAGAATTTACGCCTCTGCACTCTATATGACTGAGTGTTTTGGTATTGCATTTGTGCAGAAATGATCGAGTGCGATAGCTAGGATTCGGGAAATGTTAATTGTGGAGGAAACAGAAAGCGGCTTATAACCCATAGTGACTGATGCATAGGAAATGCAAAGACGTACCAATGAAAGAGTACTTGTACAGGACCAAATGTGGAGACAAGATTAAGAACAAGTGACTACAATAGCACTAAATACCAACTATCGGTATGGAATATACCTCAAGCGTGGGAATAATAGAAAGAGCACTACACATTAGGTGGTAGCTCAATCTCAACCGACAGTAAATCGGAAGGAAACAAGTCAATCATTGTGAAACACATAACAGTATACACAGTCAATTATTATGGAAGTGGATAAGTTTATAACTCACCGAATTCACACACGGTCAGAGATACCACGCATCGGTTGAGAAACCGTTGTTACCAAGATAAAGGTGATAATTGGGGATATACAATACAGTAAGAATAACAAATAGGGCAAACTAAGCCCTACAGTTATTAGAGTTTCACAGCAGAAGAAACTAGTGGAGCCAGCGATTCAAGTGTTGAATGTGCATAATGAACAGGAGTGAATGACTAATTATTAATGCCTAGAAGCCTCACAGGCCAGAACCGAAACTAGTTAAGAGTTAAAGAAAACTCCAATGAGAATTCTTGGTTTAGGAACTAAACCGCCAATATGGTTAAGATCCTCTAATTAGAATGCATTGTATAATAGACCACGTGGAGGTTAAAGTACTTCACGACGGCAGAACATTTTAAACCAATGTTCAGTGATTGATTACGTGGGCGTAATCCCTTTTAAGGGGAGTAGAGCGCAAAACCACTTAGTGTGTATTATCGTACAAGTGTATGTGACCTATGGTGTGCATAGCACAAATAATTTGTTTTGATGATTGGAGTGTGTGTTACGTAAACATACACATTCATTCATGGTGTAATTGTGGTAATTGCGCATAGAAGATGCGAATACCATTGTGATAAGTGGTTATTTGTTAACAGTTGTGTGTGATAGTACAAGTGTGGGGTATAGAGAAACTCCCAGGGAACAAAAACCCCGACAGTGTATAAATGTGAAACTGTGTGTTGTATTTTGATAAAGTATATGTAATAGAGTGATTCATGAAAAGGGTATGAAACCGACATAGAACCTAGTGAGAATTAGATTCCCTAGGTAACTTGATTAAAAGCGAATGGAAATAACTGATAGACGAAGTTCTATCCCTTGGAGATGTTATGATCATGATTAGAATGATTAAAAAGATAGAAAATTGGAAATGGGTGATTTACTTGATGCTTGAAATTGAAGTGGGAGGTGAAACTTGATTATCATGAGATCAGGGGAAGCCGAACACAAATTGGGGTGGAAGGATAGTTCAACATTGATGCTGAACACATCAGGGTTGGATGACTCTTGAAGCTCCCTGTAAGTGGTCACAAATAACCACGCTAAGAAAGATGCAAAGACCATAAATTGGACTTGGAGTTGTGTTGCGTTTTCAAAAAGGATTTTCAATTGGTATTTCCAAAACAGTAGATTAATATTTTGAATAAAGGATTCTCTTATATACTTAACCTAGTAAGAATATTTTTGTAGTACTTGCTCACGAACTGAGGACGTATGAGCCTTTGTCTTCGGACCGGTGACATGAGAAGTACATATGTTTGAAAAATTAAGAGAATGTTTTGATCTCCCAAGGGAACGGGGACCAGAAGGTGTCCATCGCGACCAGGTTTTACGGGATCACAGTGTATATAAAAGATATTTTTGGTTGTCATACATGCTAAAACATGTTGTGTGGTATGTGTAATAAATATTATTTTGACCTTGAGTTTCAAAGGTGTATGTTATTAAGACCTATGAGTCTAAATGTTGTTATGTTACCCAGACCTAAGAGTCTAAGGGTTATTATGTATGTGCAAATGTTGTTAAGATACCCGGACCATTGAGTCCGAGGTTACCATGTGAGTATGTTATGTTATGTATGGATGTGAATATGTTGCCCGGACCGTCAAGTCCGAGGTTGTGATGTAAAGTACGTTTGGTTATGGAAGTTTTATTTTGTAAGTTATCCCTGTGTTCTAATCCAATGTTGTGTGGGAAGTGTGAACTTCGAGGGCGAAGTTCTTTTAAGGGGGGTAGATTGAAATACCCCAAACCTTGATATGTTGTTTAAACATTAAACTATGGTATTTGAAGGCTAAAAAGTGCCTTAGAAACGTCAGTGTACATTTAAACCATAGTAAAACACAATAAAGCACTAAGACACAGCTTAAGCAAAAACATGCTCTAAGCTTGGAGTGAACTTGGTTGGGACCCAAAGAGCCTACCAAGACTTAGTAATATTCAATTATGATTTAATAAGGATAATTAAGTCCTTAGGAGACCTTGCTAGACGATTAAACCAAATAAAACACAAATAAATACCTTTAAGTCAATATGGACAAAAATGTGCTCTAAGCTTGGGATAAATTTGTATAAGACCTAAAGGTCATACCTATACCTTATAAATATGTTAATGAACATATTAAATCAATTACTAAAGAAAACCAAGCTTGAAAACAAGTTAAAATACAAAATGTGCTTTAAGGAGTCTTAAAGCACATTTTTGAAAAATTGTCTTGTAAATGAGTTTTGAATGGCTAAATGTCCATCATTACTCTTTAATTAACATGTGTACTACTTAGTATCACATTAGAAAGCCTAAATCAATGGGAAATCAAAAATTTCACAAATATGTGCCTTTTTGTGAATAGTAACTAAAATATGCAAGTTTATGACATAAGTTAATATAAGTAAGTTAATTGGTCAACAAAGACCAAAACACCCCTAATTAATATAAGGGGGCCGGTTTTTGTAAGGTGAGTCACCACCATTTGCAAATCAATTCAAGAAAGGAAGGAAAAGTAAGTAAAAAGAAGAAAGTTACTTTATAACATAAATATCTTCAAAGGTAGACCTCTCACCTCATTCTCTTCTTTTCTCCTTGTTCCCACCGTCTTCATCCTCTCCTCTCTTCTTCAAAAATGATGGGCTATAGTAACCTCTCTTCTCCATCTTCATTTCCTTGCCAAATCCAACTCCATGCTCCAAATCAAATTCTAAGACCATATTTGTCTTAGTTAGACCAAGCTCTACACTTCTATCTTTTCAAATCTTCAAGAACTCCATTTCGGTGCCTTGGAGATTCACCATTGAAGGAGCTTTAGCTTATATTTTCATGCCTTGTAATTCTCCTTTGTCTCAAGGTAAGGAAAACCAAAGAAAAACAACATTTCCTCTTGTTTTGTGTGTACCGAGAATCACCCATTGATGGTGTCTTCTCTTGTTCTTTCATAGCTCCATTTCAATCTTCAAAGGACAAGGAGGAGTCCTCTCTTGATTCTTGTTCAAGCTCTCTTCCATTTCCAAGGTAAAACAACTACCTTAGTGTTTTAAGACAATGTAAAACCTAGGGTTTGTAAATGAGTTTAAGCATGAAGCTTGAATGCTCATTGGTTTTACTTGTGTGTTGATTAGAACATTGACAATTAGCCAAGTACTCTTGCCGATTTTCAAACAAGGAAGAACAAGAGTGTTCAAGTAAAAATCTTGAAGAAAAGAGGTAAACAAACTATCTCAAAGTAGTTTAAATGCCTTTGGAAAATGAGCTTGATTTGCTTAATAAATACCTAAGGAGCCAATGGGAAAAGAGCTAGTGAATTGTTCTTAAGGAGATTATTAAAGGGCATATGTGATGTTGAGTGTATTTGCAGGTAAAAGGCAATATATATGTGGGAAATTCAGTGTTAAGGTTTATGCAATTTAAGGGCCTAAGAGCCATGTTATTTAAGGGCCTAAGTGCCAAGCAATTTGATTATGCACTATATTGTGATGTAGTGTAAATTTGGTGAAGTTTTGTGTGTGAGAAGGTTCTTGATGGATTTAGGTGTTCTTGAATGTTTAATGGTGAAAAAAATGTGTTTTGGTATGACATTGTGCTAGGAGAACCTATGGCAAAATTTGGATAATGAACAAGAAGTTTTAAGTGCTTAAATGAGTTTTAGGGAATTAGGAAGTATTAGGAATGAATAAAGTTTTACTAGGGAAGAAAACATGTACTAAGGTTTTTAGAGTGCTACGAGGATTTAGACATGATCTTGGTAGTTCTGGAGATCCAATGGGTGTTTGTGGGATGTACTAAAGTCTTGGAGAAGTTTGTTTAGGTTTAGGAATGTTGATGTACAAGGAGGAGGGAATGATGTTTAGGTAAGGATTGAGAAAGGAATTTTAAGAAGGTGTGAAAAAGGAGATTTAGTTAGTAAGAAAAGATGCTTGGAAGATGATGTTAAGATGGAGAGGAAATATTTTGGTATAGTGGTCATTTTAGGTGTGAAACACCACTTAGAAAACCAAATGAAAAATGTACAAGTATTAAGAGATTTTGTAAGGAAATTGTGGAATGATAAAGATGGTTTTGGTGTGCGATTTAAGGAGTTTAGTACATGGCTAGAGATGTGTTTGAAGTGCCAAATGTGGTTAGAACATACTAGGGCACTATGAGGTGAAGTTTGGAGTCAAATGGGAATGTAGAAACAAAGGTCTGGAGCCGACCGACCTTAGGGACCCGACCTGTAAGGTCGGTCGAGCTCAGTTTACACTACCGGGAAGAGTTTCTGGAATGAACCCACCTTGGGGACCGGACTTGCAAGGTCGGTCGGGCTTGTATTTTGGGTACGAATTGAGTCCCTGGAATCGACCGAACTTGGGACCGAACTTGCCAAGATCGGTCGGGCCGAGGTTTCAAAGGGGAAAAACTCTCGGGGATAGACCTACCTTGTGGACCAAACTTGCAAGGTCAGTCGGAGTAGAATTTTTGACGGTAATATGTTCTGGAATGGACCGACCTTGTGTAAGGTCGGTCGGTAAGGTCGGTTAGACCAAAAACATTGTTTAAGGTTATAGGATGATGGGGGTTATTAAGTAATGATATTATAAGATCGTTAAGGACAAGTTAAGAGAGTTATAATGAAAATTTAGTGGGGGAAAAGTTGTATTAAATGTAAAAGTAAAGAAAGTTAAAAATGTGAAGTTATTTAACTAGTTAACAGGGATAAGTTATGAACATTAGACTTTAAACAACCATGTTACCCCGATGTTAATAAAAGTAAATGTAATATTACCAGTTGTTCGAGAATGGTTCGAGGAACATAAGTGGACATGATAGAGTGGACTCCGGTGACAGGTATGGTTTTCTTGCAACCTGTGTCCTACCGGATTACACCGGCTTGTATGCCAATGTGTTTTTCTGTATGTTTGCCACGTTGTAAGATAAAACATGTAATGAGTTTATAGTAATTCATTTATGTGGCGTGTTCGATTCCGATACCATTTAACCTTGAGAGTGTTAAATCGTAGCTATCTGTGTCTAGGATCACATGAGAGTTCGGTATTCGGATTTAACGACCCGAACCATGAGACGTTCTAACCACGGCTATGCGTGAGTTATTGTGTAATGTTGTGTGTGAATGTATGGACCTCCCTCGTGTGTGTTAACCTAGTCGAAGTACCTTCTTGGTGTGTGGGTGTGATAGGCTCCATAGTGGGGCTCTAACTAGTTATCTACAAGTAAATATGTACTAACGGGGGTGAGGAATCCGGTTAGGCCGGTCGTGCGTTGTTTGGGAGTGGGTATCCTTTTTAGCCTTACCCTCCTCTCTGTTATGGTTGTTTCCCTCACGGGTTACGATCTCCCATTAGCTTACTCCAAAGCTTAGCTATTCTGACTTATGATCGGTTTAGGGGGAACATGTGTTTGTGTGGTGTGTTCGGGTCACTAAATCCGAACCATCTAAACTTAAGTTACTCGTCTGACTATTAGGACGGTAATGAGTGTTGTATAACGAGTTATCATGAGGGTGACATCATTCTCTAGGCTCACAAGTGAATTAACTACCTTTGGGTCGGTTCCTAAGAGAACGTTCCCGTTATGTTATGTGTTATTGTTGTACTGCAATTCCCATTGCGATGTTATGTTATGTGCACGTTGAAACGTGAAAAGTGTGTTATGTGGTGTATGTGGATCATGGATATGAATCACAGTTTATGAAAGAGACGTTTAGGGATAACCCGATTATTGGGTAAGTGTCATCTATTAAGGAAGTAGCTTCACTAGAGGAGAACCTCTAGGGTTTATGAACACAATGAGTGGCTTATCAAGTAAGGATGTGTTATCTGTTTGTTGAGCCCATTGTGGTGGAGTGTTATGTGTTGTGTGTTTATAGTTTACATGCATGATTCAAATATAATCTACCGCATGCTAAGACGACAATTAGTTGTGCGTGGCCGGTAGCATGCGGGTTGCGGGATTACCATACCAGCAAAGGTGCTGAGCCCCTGGGGGGGCACCCTTTCTCTTTTTTTTCCTATTTCAGGTACAACGAGCTGGAAGCCGTTCAAGAGTAGGACGGGGTAGTCGTTGTACATGGGTATGCATTTAAGTTATATATGTACAGTAGGTGTAGTAAGACCGAAATTGTTATCGGCATTAGTTTGTGAATACTCGGTACAGTTTAAGGTATATGTTGTTGTTTCGTTTATGGAAAGGGACAGTAATGTGTTGTCGCTCGGGAATCTAGTCCATCAGACCGATACAATGTATATGTAATAGCCTTGTTAGCCACGTGGGTGGTTAACGGCGTGTAACACCAACGAGTTAAGTAATGTGATGAAGTATGTTTTCCGCTGCAGTTGGTCGTTAAGTGTGTTAATGTTAGATGGGGTGTTACAAAACTGGAATGGAAAGGTATTTGGATGAATTAAAAAGGATTTGTAAGTTGTATGTGAAATAAGGGCCTTAGAGCCAAGTAATTTGAATGTACATTGATATTGTTGTTTGTGGAAATATTGAGGAATTATATGTCCTGGTAGGAATCTTGTATGGGGGTGGCTAGTTTAGGATGAATGTTGGAGATGTGATGAGTTTTGGACAATGCATAAAAGCAACGGAGTTACAGAAAAATTTCGGTAGAAATCGAAGGTGTTTTGAGAGTATATTGAGTAAAGAGTGACCTAGGCTTAACTAGGTGTTTATAGGATGAAGTTGGGTTGATTAATAACCTTTGGATGGTATTTAGAGAATGAATTAGAGAGAGAGAGAGAGAGAGAAAATCTGTAGCAAAATGGGGTGTAAAGACCTTAGGATTTCAAGAAAAAGAGTTGGTGTTATACCCAAAATTTCAACCCCCCCCCCCCCCGGAGTAGTCTCTAAGGCATACGTGTTACAAAGGGCAAAAGGGGTCAAAAAGCACCAAGGCGGGATTTTCCAAAGACATTATCAGGATTTTCTATTTTCATATGACTTGTTCATTATCTCCAAACACTTTCAAATATCATAGTCATTATGAAAGGTATTTCACGATTTTCTGATAATATTTATTCTGGAAATTTAGCTTTTAATTCATATTATAAGCTAATTTCTTTAATTAACACATGAAATAACCTCAAAATAGAAATAATAAAAGGTTTCCAAAATTAAAATAAAATTGTCACATGGTTATCATGACTACATGCAGTCATAAACCTGAAATTATTTTATTTGGAACCTTAGCCCAAAATTTAAAAGAGAAATTCAATCATTTTTGCAATTTTCTCTCCTATGGAAAATACCGAAATCAAAACAAAACGTCATGAAATTTTAACACAAGATAGAGGATGTTATTAGAGACTAATGCCGTTGGAATTTCGTTATTTCAACTTTCCAATAATAAGTTATGAATTATGGAAGATTCCAGATTGTGAGATTTTTATCTAATCGGTTATTTATCAAAATAACACGATTCTAACTCTCAAAATTCTTAAAAATCATCCTTTATCTTCAGTTAAAATTTCATAATTTTTATCGGCCTGCAACATATTTTAAAAAATCAAATTCCCTTAGAGCACAAAATTAGGGTTTTAGATAAAAATATTGTTCTATCAACATGGACTTGCTCTTTCTATAAAGGACCTTCCAAAAACGACCTACGGCAGAGGAGAACATTCCCATAGTCAGAGAACACAGCCGTCTACTTGCCTCCCACGTTTTCAACACTCCCAACACCGAAACTCTACCAAAATCATCCCAAAATCACCAAAAACACATTCTTTCTTCTCCCATTGAACTTCCAAGCATCAAAACACCACAAATACAGAACCAAAACGTGCTTAACAACACAAGGAAGAAGAGATTAGAAGCTCGGGTCAAAGTTGAACCGGGTCGGCCACCAACGAAGCTTTTAGAGATAACCGACGTGAAGGAACAGCAAATTTTCGAAATCAAAACAGGGTAAAAACCAAATTCTCTAGCCCTTCTGGTTTAAGTACACTTCTGGTTAAAATTGCTAACCGAATTGATTTTTCCTTGCTTCTGAATTAAGGTTTGTTTGTGTTCTTCCTTCTAACTTGTTCGTTAAGTTTCGCATTAAATTCGATTTCAAATTGAAAACTTTCAATCACTAACGTCTTGTACATCTTTCAGGCTACACACCCATAAAATTTGAGCTCAAAACACCGTCGGGAACATCCCAAACGCCGTCGTCCGAGGGGGTCCGCACCCACGGACGCTATGTCCGGGGTCCCGGACGCCTTGTCCGTAAGCCCGGACGTCCCGGACGGTGGTGGTATTTCAAAATTTTCAAAATTTAGGTTTTCTAAAATAATGTCCGGGCCCACGGACATCCTGTCTGGCCCCGGACCTTGCAAAATTGTGTTTTCTATTTAATTCGACTTTTATGATCACATAGGTTAACTAGGGTCCGTGGGTTCGGACATTAGGTCCGTAGCCACGGACGGAAACAAAATTTTACCTAATTCTGTCTCTAAACCCTTGTTTAGGAATCTTTAATTTTATTTTAATTTTCTGTCAAAAAATGCTAAAAAACACAAAAAAACAGAAGCTCGCGCACTTAGGTTAAAACGACTCGTAATAAGCCGTAATTAAACTAAGTAGAGGAAAAACAACTTCTAGGGGTAATGAAAGTAATTGAACCCTAATTAAGTCGAATATCAAGCCCCCGAACCCGAACTCTTCTTTCCTAATATGATCTAGGTAAAAATTAGGTGGTAATAGGTTCCAGTGAGCTAGCTTAGGTTTTAATAATTATTGTTTTATGACATAGTTATTAATCTTAGGTTATAAGTGGACCTAAAACCCGACTAGATCCCAATCAATTTAATCAACATAGGGATAGGGTTTAAAATCAAGGCTCACAGACTAGCGACTCTGCTGGGGACAGACTTCTTAATTTTAACTTGTTTTAATTTTAAGAAACAGGGCTTAACTCGAAAATGTTTATTTATGGCTTTATTACACTGTTTGTTTACTTTCATGCGCACTTTTATTTCTGCACCTTTGCATCATATGAGAGCGAGGGTCCACGCAAACCGATTTCACCCCGGGACCCGTTTGAGGGTCCCCTGTCAGGGACTCATACCTTTTAGGTGATGTGAATAAGCGGGGGAAAAGAGAAGGGTGTCGTCTAACCACACCCCCTTAATACCTAGGCCTTAGCCCCAAGCGTTTTCCTGGCAGTGCCCTTACCCAGCCCACTGTTTGGTCAGTCAAAGACCCGACCATAGACGCACACCTTCAGGTGATGTGAAAAAGTGGGGAAGCCCAAAGAGAATAGCGTGCAAGCCCTACTCCTTTGTGGTAACCTGGGCCCGTGCCCCAAGCACCTCTCCGGATTGATCCATACCCGTTTTGATTTAAACGTCTAGTGAGGACATGTTAAATTTGGGTGGGCTTTGTTTGCTTGTATGATCAGCGCACTACCCAGCCTAGAATTGATAGGAACTTTTCCTACATCAACCTAGCCCAACCCGAATTGGCAGCTCTGTTGTTTACAGGCCAAAGGCCCTGTCTGGTTTGATATGTGAGTCATTTGGGCTTCAGCCCAAAAGTTTAGACTTAGGTGATCTCTCCCTCTTTTCGGCCCAATTTGAATATCAATTTAGTTCTAGGCCCACGAAAAGCAAATCCACCTAAAGCAATCCATGAAAATCCACCAGGCCTTTCCACTTCATGGCCCGTTCTAGTCTAGGAAAACTTTTCACTCGGGCTTTGGCCCAAAACCCCAGACACATGCATTATCATTTAGGCCCAATCAGGGTTACTCGGTCCAAATTCCAATTCACATCTAGAACATGGTTTAGAAATCATTTTGGCCCATGCGCCTTACCTCTAGCCCAAAGACATTTCGGCCCAAGTGCCCAATTCTCAAAACATTCCAGCCCAGGAGGCAAATTTTTTAGAACATTTCAACCTAGGTGCCTCTCTTCTAGTTCATTTAGGCCTTAGCGCCTACCCACGATCTTCAAGACTTTCCAGCTCATGTACTGTTTCTGCGGCCCGAACAAGTTTTAACCTAAGGCATCTTCGCGACCTAGAATTTCAGTTCTGTCCTCTTTGTTTTCTAGCAGACGGCGCTTCGGAAACAGGTAAATCCAAATCCTAGGATTGGTGAAGGAGGAAATCCGATCAACATGGATGTCCATCTCGCGGCTTTGGAACAAAAGTACATGGACACCATTAATGCCATGGAGCAGAGACATAGTGCCGTCAGGAACGCCATGGAGCCTAACTACATTGCCACAATTGAAGAATTGAAAACGAAGACCCTTTCCCTTGAGGCCGGACGTCAAGTCCAAAATGAACTAGTGAACACGCTTCTTAGTTCTCTTCACAACTACATTGAAGTTAGCTCTATTAGGGCCCAAGGTTCACGAGGGAATACCGAGGAAATTGCTGCAGAACTCGAGAGGGTGAGCAGACAACCAGAAGAAACTCCCAAGACGACCAGTTTAAATTCCTTGAGATCTTGCACTAAGTCGGGATTATCAACACCCGCCCTAGGCGAGAGTTTCATGTGCCCGCAAACCTACAGTGCCAGGTTACAAGTAGGACAGCTCAAAGCTCGGGGAGTGGACAACAAGACTTTGAAGGCAAAGCCAGTTGTAGCAATCCCAGTTTCAAAACAGAAAACCAAAGCATCAACTCGACCTAGGCGTTTCTCTACACCGAGACAGTTTACAAGCATTGGCCGACCTCTCAGTCAAGCTCTCATGGAACTGCAGGAACTGAATCTACTATGGTCTATTGCATCTCATCCCGGGGTTATTCAAGCAGGGGAACACCTCAATCAATTCTGCCAATTTCACAAGCTACCAGGACATAGCACCAATAATTGCAGGAATCTGAGGCATAAAATTCAATCTTATCGACCGAGGCTTCCGATTCCCATGAAGACAACAACTTCTACATGAATCCTATGTTCGGGCACTATTAGATATTGTTCAGTTCTTATGTTTTCCTTTAATTACTGTTTTCAACTTTCTTAGTAGTTCAATTTACCTCTCTAGATAGTCCTTGTCTTTTAATTACAGTTAACTTTGTTATTTGCATTCAATCATGAAATGAGGATTTTCATTCAGTGTAAGTTCTCATTTATGCAAGCATTTAGTCATTCATAAATTCAACAATAAAAAACAAAAAGAAGTATCCCTTTGTGACCACCATGTGCAAGCTTTGCCACATCCATAGTCATCACTCACACCATGAACAAGATCGACTCCTCACTTCACCTACGTTTACCACAATCCACTAGTTCACCCAAAGCAAAAGCGAGAAAAACTCCAAAAAAGATATATTGGTCAATCACCACATCATCCATCATTCCTTCACAAGATCACCCCATCACCACTCACCATCATTATTCCACACAGCCACCTTCCACAAATAGCCTGGGTACTCAAAAGGCTTGTCGAAAAACCCCACAATAATACTGGGGGCAATCTGAGTTAAGGAACGATAATGTTTATTCTTTTGTTTAAATGTGCAAACAAGTCTCTTAGTGTACACTTCGCGAGAGTGTCTTAAGTGGAAAAACCAAGAGAGAACGAGCGTGTCATTTTTACACGACTCCAGAGAGGTCACATTCGAAGGTAAGGTAAACGGCATGACTCCAACCGAAGGAGATAATTTGTAAATTTACGCTTAAACCTATGAAAAAAGTAACAAAGAACGGATACACAACTATTAGGGATGACGAAGCACCTAGGTACAGCACCACACAGCCAAAAATCTTGTGAACCCTGACATTAACCCTAGGCACCCCCACTGAGCTTTTCGTGTACATCCTCTTTTACAACACTACAAACTCCACAAACGAGCCAGCCAGTGATGAATAACCGACCGGTGACCAAAGGAAGCAAGGAGCCCGACTTCCGAACAACAACTTCACAAGTCTGAAGAAGCAAACTGCCACCAGCATGACGAAACGATCCGTAAATGGCCCCAAAGTGGCACAGGATCCAACTGAGCTAACATAAAAAAACAGCTCTCAAAGTTCAAAACCGGGAAACACAAGACCCCGAAGGAAAAAAGATTCAAAGGAAGGCAAACCTGAAAAGCCTCAAAGTAATCCAAAATCAGAAAAAAAAGAGAAGGTGCAACCCGAAAATCCAGAGTTCCAAGCTCATAAGCGAAGTCATCACGAAGTAGCCGAATGACTTCAAGACAAAGAAAGCAAGGTCGGGAGAAGGTGCAAGTTGCAGCTTTGGTCACCCTTATAGCTCCACATATCCTAAACATTCCTCCATCATCCCTTTGTCTTTCATCACACCTCATAGCCACGTTATAAGCTTAAAAGACTTCAGACTTAGTAGTTGTGTATCCAATCACGTGAAAGTAACAGGTTGAACGCGTAAATCTAACAAATGTCAAATTAGTGGTTGAGATGTCTTGACCAAAAGGAGGGCACGAGTGCAAACATCAAACACTTTGAGTGTAGGATAGAAGGCACCACATCAAAATAAACCTTGACCTTGTGAGGATGAGATTTGTTCTTGTGCAATTAATCAAAGAAAATACTAGGGGCAATCGATCATTCCGTTCGATTGCCATAAAGCCCTGAAAACTCAGATCACCTCAAGGAAAAATACTGGGGGCAATTGTTGGTCCCAACAATTGCAACAACGACACCGGTGGAGGCCCAAAAACCCAAAACCCAAAGGTTTTAAATCCCTCTCATTCAAATATCCACAGGCCCGTCCTAAGCCCTTCCTCCACATTCAAATATCCACAGGCCCGTCCTAAGCGCTTCCTCCACTTTCAAACATCCTCAGGCCCGTCCTAAGCCCTTCCTTCACATTTAAACACCCACAGGCCCGTCATGAGCCTTACCATCTCCAGGTTTGCCATATGCCTTAGTCCTTCTACATTCATCATGCACCTAACACATTTTCACTTAGATCCAACCTTTAGGCTCGTCATAAGACCTAGATCCATCCTTAGGCTTGTCATAAGACCTAGATCCAACCTTTAGGCTCGTCATAAGACCTAGATCCATCCTTAGGCTCATCATAAGACCTAGATCCACCATAGGCTCGTCATAAGACCTAGATCCTTTCTTAGGCTCGTCATAAGACCTAGAACCGTCCTTTAGGCTCGTCATAAGACCTAGTTGCATTCCCTTAGCCTCGTAGCCAGACCTAGCATTACCTTTTAGTTTACCCACTCTCATCAAACACATTGCATTCATCTCATTCATATAGGCTCGTCATAAGACCTAGTTGCATTATCCAGGCGCGTCACAAGACCTGGCGACAGAAAGTTGGCGAGGTGATGGCAATAAATCCTCCTTTTGCGATGTCAACTTATTTTTGGGATCAACGAATGTTGGGCGAAGGCAATAAGTCCCCAGGGTTTTTACCAGGAGTTATCCCTGCACACCGGCTTGGGGGGCGATGGCAATAAGTCCACATTCGGTCCAGCCAGGAGCATTGGCACGAGTTTTGGTCCCTAGAAGCATCCGAGCATCATCAACATCATCAGCATCATTAGCATCATTAGCATTTCGGCATTCTTGCATTTGCATACCACACAGTTTTCACATCCCAGGTAGTCAACGCCTTAGAATCGCTTGACATTGCTTTATTTCATTTATTACAGGTAGTCAACGCCTTAGAACCGCTTGACATTATTTCATTTTCGTCACCTAGGTAGTCAGCGCCTTAGAATAGCTTGACACATTTTCACTCACAGGTAGTCAGTGCCTTAGAATAGCTCGACAGCATTTTATTGCTTAGGTAGTCAGCGCCTCCGAATAGCTGGACGTAGTCAACGCGGTTTCGGACAACATGGAGGATTTTGTGGAATCTAAAATTTTGGGGTGTCACTCAGGCATCAACTAGTCTTTTCATCTTCATTACAAAGCCTAGTTCACGGGGGGCAATCTGTTATACCCAAAATTTCAACCCCCCGGAGTAGTCTCTAAGGCATACATGTTACAAAGGGCAAAAGGGGTCAAAAAGCAACAAGACGGGATTTTCCAAGGACATTATCGGGATTTTCTATTTTCATATGACTTGTTCATTATCTCCAAACACTTCCAAATATCATAGTCACTATGAAAGGTATTTCACGATTTTCTGATAATATTTATTATGGAAATTTAACTTTTAATTCATATTATAAGCTAATTTCTTTAATTAACACATGAAATAACCTCAGAATAGAAATAATAAAAGGTTTCCAAAATTAAAATAAAATTGTCACATGGTTATCATGACTACATACAGTCATAAACCTGAAATTATTTTATTTGGAACCTTAACCCAAAATTTAAAAGAGAAATTCAATCATTTTTGCAATTTTCTCTCTCCTATGGAAAATACCGAAATCAAAACAAAACGTCATGAAATTTTAACACAAGATAGAGGATGATTATTAGAGACTAATGCTGTTGGAATGTCATTATTTCAACTTTCCAATAATAAGTTATGAATTATGGGAGATTCCAGATTGTGAGATTTTTATCTAATCGGTTTTTTATCAAAATAACCCGATTCCAACTTTCAAAATTCTTAAAATCATCCTTTATGTTCAGTTAAAATTCATAATTTTTATCGGCCTGCAACATATTTTAAAAAATCAGATTCCCTTAGAGCACAAAATCAGGGTTTTAGATAAAAATCTTGTTCTATTAACATGGCCTTGCTCTTTCTATAAAAGGACCTTCCAAAAATGACCGAGGGCAGAGGAGAACATTCCCATAGTCAGAGAACGCAGCCGTCTACTTGCCTCCCACATTTTCAACACTCCCAACACCGAAACTCTACCAAAATCATCCCAAAATCACCAAAAACACATTCTTTCTTCTCCCATTGAACTTCCAAGCATCAAAACACCACAAATACAGAACCAAAACGTGTTTAACAACACAAGGAAGAATAGGTCAGAAGCTCGGGTCAAAGTCGAACGGATCGGCCACCAACGAAGCTTTCAGAGATTCCCGACGTGAAGGAACAACAAATTTTGAAATCAAAACAGGGTAAAAACCAAATTCTCTAGCCCTTCTGGTCTAAGTACACTTCTGGTTAAAATTTCTAACCGAATTGATTTTTCCTTGCTTCTGAATTAAGGTTTGTTTGTGTTTCTGCCTTCTAACTTGTTCGTTAAGTTTCGCATTAAATTCGATTTCAAATTGAAAACTTTCAATCACTAACGTCTTGTACATCTTTCAGGCTACACAGCCATAAAATTTGAGCTCAAAACACCGTCGGGAACATCCCAAACGCCACCGTCCGAGGGCGGTCCGCACCCACGGACGCTATGTCCGAGGTCCCGGACACCTTGTCCGTAAGCCCGGACGTCTTCGGACGGTGGCGGTATTTCAAAATTTTCAAAATTTAGGTTTTCTAAAATAATGTCCGTGGCCCGGACCTTGTAAAATTGCGTTTTCTGTTTAATTCGACTTTTATGTTCACATAAGTTAACTAGGGTCCGTGGGTTCGGACATTAGGTCCGTTGCCACGGACGGAAACAAAATTTGACCTAATTCTGCCTCCGAAACCCTAGTTTAGGAATCTTTAATTTTATTTTAATATTCTGTCAAAAAATGCTAAAAAACACAAAAAAAACAGAAGCTCACGCACTTAGGTTAAAACGACTTGTAATAAGCCGTAATAAACTAAGTAGAGGGAAAACAACTTCTAGGGGTAATGAAAGTAATTGAACCCTAATTAAGTCGAATATCAAGCCCCCGAACCTGAACTCTTCTTTCCTAATTTGATCTAGGTAAAAATTAGGTGGCGACTCATATAGGTTCCAGTGAGCTAGGTTAGGTTTTAATAATTATTGTTTTATGACATAGTTATTAATCTTAGGTTATAAGTGGACCTAAAACCCGACTAGATCCCAATCAATTTAATCAACATAGGATATGGTTTAAAATCGAGGCTCACAGTTGGTATGCATAATCTTGGAAATGGAGATTGGACTTGGGTATAGGTAGTGCATTTGTCTAGGATGGAATGGTAATGATCAATAAGTAATTTGGTAAGTGTAGACACCAAAAATTCTCACCCCAAAAACAAAATTCAAAAACAAATAAATAAAATGGGAGGGGTCGTCGCCTTTCTTGTTCAGAACTTGTTCATGTGCATACCAAAGTGAAACTGTCATTTTATGACAAGCTTTTTATATCAATTTCAAAGCATTCGTTTTCAAACTCGTTCTTTTTCGTTATTTACTTATTTTACCATTTTATTTCATTCTATTTGTATGTGCTTATGTACTTGTATGATGTTTTATATTGGTCTTATTCTATGCTTTTCTACTACTTGTGTATTTTATATCATTTCATTGATATTCTTACTTGTATTTTACTTATTAGTATTTGCTTCTATTTTGCCTTATCTTCATTATCTTTAGTGTTATTTCCTTCACTTTATGTGTCTTCCATTTTGTAGCTTATTTGATTATACTTCCTTTTATTTTATTTAATCTTTTTAGTATTGTTTCATTATATTATGTGCACATTATTTTACTTTATTATTGTTGTTATCACTATTATTGCGTTTTGTTTATTTGTCCTCACTCCTTTATTTCATGATTCTTCAAAAGAAAACAATCTATCTCTATTGCAAGACCATTTCATCTTACTATGTTTTTTCCATTTAAAGAGCTCATCCAGTTCGGATTGCAGGTGATAGCTTAATTCTCACATTTTATCTCATGTGTGGTGATTAGCATAAGTGGTTGGTGTGATTATTGTGCTAGCATGTGGTCTTCAGTTTGATCCTAGGTGTGGGCATGCGCTGAGATGTTTTTTTCCTGCCAGTTGTAGTAAACCAAAGGTGGCCCAGCCCACTCAACTCCAATTTGACCCGAGTCAAAGCCCATGACCCTAACAGAAAAAACCCTATTCACTCTCTTGTTATTGAACAGCGACCACTCTTCAGTGACAACAACCATGGCTCCTTCCTTGACCGATCTCAAATACTGGGAAAACCCTAATCTCCCAAAAACCGATCGATAACTACTGCCCCTGACATCCTAATTCTTTCTCACCGTGAGAATCCTAGCCGCCTAAGAACCTTTCTTCGAGTTTTGTTCTCAGTCTCGATCACCCTTGTTCTGCCAGTTGCACTCTTCAAATGGAGTAGCGATGGCGTTAGATTTGTCTTCGAGATTCATCTTTATGTACATGATTATTGTTTTGCCAAGTGAGCCAAAGATGGCGATGGCCCAATCAGAGGAGAAACCTGGCCTTATCAAAATTCACTTCTGAAACTTAGGACGGTGTTTATTTCTTCTCGTTTTCCCTATTTCATGAAGTCACTCAGAATTGGGACGAAGCATTCTGCACTTCTATTTCCTTGTTGCTCCATTTGACTCGATTCATTTCAGATGGGATCGTTCTAGAGTAGGAAATCAGTCTCTGCACTTGAAACGCACGCGTAGACGACTACCGTCGACGGTTCTTCTTTCCATCTCCCTATCTATCTATTCGATTATCCTTACCAACCGATGTTCTGGTTGTTTTCTGTACATTTTCTTCTTTTGCAGTTCCGGAGATAACTACCTCCCCGCTCTCGGTATTTTGGCTCTAACTTGAATAATTCTCCAGACTGTTAAGGTTGTTTCAAATTTGAGCCTGGAATGTGTATATAGTTGTCACTGATCACTCTCCTAGTTATCATATTCTTTATTGCGTGATTGTTCTCTATATGTCAGCAGCCGGAGTTGAGTATCAACCTACTTCATGTGCGTGATTTGCTATTTTCTGTGGCTACCAATTTCTCTCTTTGGTAAGGAAGTTCTTAACATGAATGCATCCACTAACCCATGTGCCTTGCGTTTTGGCTTTACGACTTGGAAATTAGTCTCAGCTCCGGCTAAATTATTGTTCGCTGATGTTTTGATCTATGAATTCGGAAGTCATTTCCGCGTTTGACCCATTGCAAATTTTTACTCTTTGGTTCACTGTTATCATCATAAAAATCTGGGACTTCGTTGATGAAGTTCTGGTGGGGTCTCATTAAACCTGCTGATTTGGAGATTAATTTTAATCACTTACTGTATGACTCTCAAGAGAGACAGATTTTGTTGCACTGGTTGGATCTTAAAGTAATCATTTCTTTCGGCACTGTTGTGTTGGCTCTGGGGTTTGTGAAAACCCCCGTCGGTTGGTTCCTTCACGGTTGTAAATCCCGCATACTCATCACTTGTTCAAGTTGGTTACTGGACTCCATTTGCTCCCTATATTTACCTTGAGACTTGAATGAGATACATACAAAGCTGACGAGCCCAGGGTTGAGTTTAGCTATGCTGCTTAACTCTGTCTTGACCCACCACGCCACTGGTTTATATTAATCACTACTTTGGTTCCTAACCCGATTGAGATAATTGGACAAGAGTTACACCTGCTTTACTTGGATACGTTTGGATTATGCATGATTGATGCGTTTTGGGCTTGATATTGCTTCGTTGGGTTGGAAATTATCGTTCATTTTTTTCGGGAATACACTTCAGCTATCCTTGATGATTGAACGCCCTCCGTACACTGAAAACAGGTACATTAATCGATTGGACAGGTTGCCCCTGCTTGATCTAAGCTGTTGTTGACCATACCGATGGGCTTTGAGCTTCAAGATGGACTGTATCGATGTGCTTTGGGCTTGGGGTGCATCCAAGGGTTTGAAAACCCTAACGGTCAGCTTTTCTATCACAAGCAACTCGCTAATTTCTTGTCATGCCTTAAATTCGGTTTGGGAAATGATTGCTTTGTCTTTGAACTTGCTCCTTGCGCGTTGATATGGTTTGAAATTAAGATGACAACTAGCATGACATTGTCACTTGCGCTTAGATAAGAACATGAATCGAGTTATAGTTGCCCATGTTATAATTGCTAAGACAAAATCACTCGTTGGCTGGTTGGTCCTTATTAATTCTTCATCTTAGAGGGAAATGATATAAACCCTTCTAGGTATGATCCCACATGACTCACAACTTCATCTCTTTGTACTACACTTCGGTTGAGTCATAATCTAAGATGACGAATTAATTTGTGTAGCAACCCCAATGTTTGATTTATCTGACAATTCATAGCATTTGTTGGCAGTTTGAAACTCTTTTCTATGTTCTCGGTTGGGGTGTGGGAGATGATTAGATTGCCCCCTTTCCTCCCATTGAGAGGGGCCGTTATGATCCCATTGCACACAGCAAACCCCCTTCCTCCGTTCTCTGACTAATGATTTTGCCTCTCTCGGTTGTATTATTTGACATGTACATATTGCTTGATGAACGAGAAACTGCTCGGGACTAAGGAGCTGGACTTTGGCTAGGACTACGGGGCTCTCCTTTCAAACGCGAAAAACGGTTGGTGTAACCCTTGGATCCCTATCAGGAGTGAGGCGGCGTCGATGCGACCCCCCATAGCAGCTTTCCGTTTACAAATAAAATGTATTTATTTTGTATTAATTTGTTATTGTTCCTAATATTTTGTAGTCTTAGGATTCTTTCATTCCTAAATATCACCATTTGGGTTTGACAATGAGTTGACTCGTGACTGTTGAACGCATTTCATATTGGATTGACGTCATCTTTTTTATTACTATTCGAGTCACTGTTGGCCAGATTTGAGGATAAAAGGCTCATAAGTTTATTCTTAGAATTGATTGTTTATGATACCGTATTCACATTCGGGTTTAAACTCACGAATCTTATTTGCTTGTTGTATATGCGGGTCCACTCTCTGGTGGACTATGTTTCTTAATCATCAATTTACTTGTTGTCTCGTTCATTGCAATCTGGGCTTTAATGATTTGATTCGAGACGGTCAATTGAGGGCCTACGATCTCAATAAGTCGTACTCGGTGTAGGCATTATTTATACCTTGGTTTCATGTTTTTACCGAGGTACATGCAAAACGGATGACACTTGAGCACGACTTGCTTGGCTTGGAGTTTACCGTGGACCTTTTGCTAATGAACCATGTTGTTGGTTTTGGGGGCTTGCAAAGACGGGATTATGAACATTTGACTGCAGATTCGACTTTGTCTTATATTTGATTAAGTAATGAACCGGGGGCAGGCCACCCCGTAGGTTGGTTTCCTATCACCTACACCTCTTCTTGATCATGACCAACATGTTTACATTTCTAGTATCATTGTTTGCTTCTTGTATATAGATTCGATTTGAGAAATTGAGTCAAAGCATGATTCTAGTTTGATCTTCACTCGGGACCAACTCATTTATTGCTAAATCTTGTTTCATTATGCTATCTCTCTATCGTGTTTCATTGTTATTGATTTGTGACATTGGTGATCCTCATTTGGGTCATTTTTAGAAAGCTCATAGAACAAACATTAGGATAGCGGGTGTCCCCCACGCTTAGTAGATTTTTGGTGGTGGTGACACCCTACACACAAACCACATCTTTGAGGCCCAAGATCTTTGTAATTTACAACCATACAAGCCCTTTGTAATTCATACTCATTGTTCAAAACAAATCCTCTCATACCCCAAAACCAGATACTTTTTATGAATTGTTCGAAATCAAACCTCTCCACACCCTAACTCAAATACTCTCCCTACACTCATCAACACACCTCAACCTCCAAGACATTTGAAATACTTCCAAAGTTTCAAGACCAAACACAAACTTCACCCAAACTCCAATTGTCTCATAGATTCAAGTCATCTTCCAACCTCAATTTAAAGGCCCATATCAAAGCCATTTCAAGGCCCATTTCAAAGCCCATTTCGAGGCCCAATCCAAGGCCCAGTTCGAGCCCAATCCAAAGCCCATTTCAAGGACCATTTTGAGGCCCGTTTCAAAGCCCATGTCAAAGCTCAATTCGAGACCCATTCCAAGGTCCCAATTCGGCCAAACTTCTAAGGCCTATTTCGGCCCATATCTCAAGGCCTAAGCCAGACCCATCAGTTCAAAGTTGGCACCCAATCAATCCAAAACCGATTCAGTCCCATCTCAAATTCAAACCCAAATCAATTCAATTGGGCCCAAATTCAACCTGACTTGTAAATTCCAATTCGATTCAAAAACTTCATTCAATCATTCATTCATTTCATTCCCAATTCATTCAAAAATTCAACTCAATACAATTCTCATTCAATTTCATTTCAATTCCAAATAAAATTCATTCAATTCCAATTCAACTTCAATTTCAATTCAATTCCAATTTCCCTTAAACTCAGAATGTCTCACAGACCTGAGCGTCTCACAGACTTTGTTATTCCAATGATTCGAATATCTCACAGACCAGAGCATCTCATAGACCCGAGTGTCCCACAGATCTGAGTGTCTCACAGATTTCGACATCTCAAGATTTCAAACGTCTCACAGACCCGAGCGTCTCACAGATTCGAGCGTCTCACAGACTACCCCTTCAAATCCGAAACTTCAAACATCTCCAAACCACTGAACTACGTAAGGTCTGATCTCAACAGGAAGTTGAGTACGTAGGCAACCCACACAGGGTGCGACCCCATTCTAATAAAAAAAGAACCCTTTTCCCCTTCTAAGGTGGCTCTCATATCTCTCAAAACGCTTAAACCTTTTCGAATCCCACAAACTCCAAACCATTAGATTTCAAGTCTTGTACATTCACTCAATCTAAGACTCTCCTCAAATATTCATTCTGTATTCATCCGAATTCACCAACCCTTCGTTCGGCGCCAGCTTGGCAGAAAAGCTCGCCTCATCCACTCGTTTTCTCTCTTCCTGTCCTAATCCTATCATTGGCTTTTAAATGAATCTCTCTAAAAAGGTTTTGAAAGAAGGTAATCCCGACAATTGGAGACCGAGGTTTCCTCGGGCACCAATCCAAGGTTGTGGTCATTGCCACTTCCAAGGGGTGTAACCCAGTACGAACCCACAATAGAATCTCTGATCTGACCCGCTAAGTCCTGTCCATAAGCAACAAATTCAGAGTCAATCAACGGTTCTTAGAACCCTTCTCCTTCCTTCCTAGTTATCATAGGTCAAACTAGGTGGCGACTCTAGTCAATTCAGCCTTATAGAGGCATAGTCGCGTGCGGGGCCCATTGAGAGCGGGTGTAGTGTTCACTTGCACTCCCCTTATGCTTTCTGGGAAAGACGGACGATTTAGTAGGTATTTGAGGATTGCCAGATTAACGGGTTTTCACCCACCACAGAATGGCATTTTCTAGGATCTAAGCTTCTCAGTTAGACCATATTTAGATAGACCCCCTCATACCGAAAAGTCACCCTCCACAGAATGGCGACTCTGCTGGGGAAAACTTGAGTAAGTTTTTCTCATAAACTTGGTCAAGGAAGACTGAACTCCATTCAAAATTGTCAGGATTCCCCAGTTTCTTTTAAAACCTTTAAGAGATTCATTCGAAAGCCATAGGATTACTCTACTCCACACTTGGAGTGTGTTTGGTGAGGATAGCTAGGATATGAGTGAAGAGCTTATAGTCGGCCTCGTTTGCCATGTGTGTTATATCATTGTGTGATTATGCTAGACTAACCTGCAGGACTCCAGGTAGGTGGGCCCATTAGGGGTCTAACTTCTTCCTTCTCCTTACGTGTGCATTTATTTACCGCTTTTGGTTGTGATTCTGAGCTGTTAGGAATAGTCCTGATGGGGGTCGGATTGGGTAGCTTAAACATGCATTCCTCTAATGGACATGCATACCAAAAAAGATGCAAACTTCCAAAAATCCAAAAATTGCATACATCCAAAAATCCCAGAAAATGCAGTCACTGTCATATCATGGGGCTACCATGTGGGAGTTCTCACTCCCTAAAAATTCCTAAACCCCAGGACCCAATCATCAACCGAATACATTCTAAAACAGCTTCTCCCACATCACACCCGACAGCTAGACCATCTTTAGAGCCGACATTGACGAGATGAGTTTCATGAACCATCAACTGAAACCGACTCAAGCGAGACTAGGTGTAGCCTTATCACTCATGCATTGCATACAATACAACAAAAAAAACATTCAGTCAAATCCGAAGTCAGCATTATCGTCATCACCACCACTTCATGCACCTTGTACATAGTAATTCCATACTACCACTATATATTGCATTGTAGATAGTTGCATTTGCATACTCCCATATCGGAACGACATCTTTGAGGAAAGTCTTGAGAGATTGATTGAGTAGAATGCTTGAACCACTAAACTCTCAACCCGTAAATTCACACAAGGGTCTAATCAAAATCAGCACCACAAACCAAGTGAGTAGTGTGCGAAGAGCGGTATTTTCCCTTGAATTTCGAGTGAGCGTTTTGGACGATCCACTAAGCGATGAAGGAAGGTAGAGATATCCAATGGAGGTAAAACCATGAGAGACTTGTGTATTCCTTTAGCACATGGAGAGGCCACGATGCTAAAGTGAGAGTAATGTTGATAAACAAGACACAAGCTGTGATTCATGTCAAGATCCGATAATAGTAAGGAAACAATCATTGACTAATGAGAATGATGAGGCACTTAGGAATAAAAATCTTCACAAAACCAAAAAGCTTTGACTATCCTGTACATAATCCCTTAGTGAGCCCCGCTGAGCCTTTCATGAAAAACTTCTTCTCCAAAAAAGAAGCTCCACAACATGCCAACCCACATGTACATACCTACCTTTGCAATAGAGGGAAAATGAATGAGCTGGAGCCATGGTCCCTCCCCCCACCATCTTTCACAAAAACACCAAATGAAATGTTCAAAGAAATCAGAGAGTCAATGCCACTCCAAAGCCAAAGAAAGAGCACCAAAAATGTTCAATCAAAGCTGAAATCCAATACAAAGCAAAGAAAGCTTGAGAAAGTCAATGAGCCAAATGCAATTTCAAAAAACAAAAATGAGAAGAAAGCTCAAACCGTGCACCAGAAGAGGCACGAAGGAGAAATCTGAATCCAAAGGACCAACGATGTCCCATAGAAACAAAAAAAAGGTTATCAAAACCTGTCTAATCATTCCACCCATGGCGAAGGCGAAACATATCCTCTATTGCACAAAAAGCTCCACAATTCCCAAATTGATCCTCTAGTCCCATGTGACATACATCATACCCATCAGCCCCATTATAACCCAATAAAAGACCTCTGACTCATAAGTCGATGAGCGTTAACTGAAAGTACCGGATCTGAAACATGAATCATAAGCTTTGTACTTGTTATCAGCATGTCCTGTCATACTAAAGGGACAAGGAGTGAGTGAGTGTGACCTTACCCCACAGAGTCCTTTGAGTGCGAGCGACTCTTTGATCTAAGCACCAAAATATAATAGCCTACCCCCATTGCTGGTGAGAAATTTGTAAGGATCGGAAAGTCCATGACCTCGAATGAAATTCTTAGGAAAATACTGCTCTGAACATTGAGAGTATCATCACACCATTAGCACACACGACCATACTCACGAGAGATTAACCCACATCCCTCCATGAGAGGAAAGTGATTCATGCATTCTTGTTCAACAATCACTCAAGATCGAACCGAAGATGTCTTATATCTGTAAACCTCATGTTAATAGAGATAGAGCCATACACTCTCTTCAAAAACTGCATATCATTGTACATCTAGCATTTAGTGTCTACATGCATCATAGTCATTTCATCTTCAACATCTGACCCGTAAAGACTATGCATAGTCTCACTGAAAGTCAACCTCAGTTGTAGTCGTTGAAGCATAACTTCCAATCAAAAGAAGTCAAAACTGGAGCCATCCACTGTCATACGCGAGTCTCATCAACACCACTCCCAAAGCCAAGCTGGAGCCATGCGGGAGCCATCCTCAAAACACTAAGACTATCCCTAGGGCTACACAGGAGCCATTTCCTCATCAAAGCCTTGCCCGCAAAGTTTTCAAACTACGTCAGGTCTGATCTCAATACGAAATTGAGTACGTAGGCAGCCCGCCCAGGGTGCGACCACCTCAAAGACAAAACCTCCATTTCCCCCTCGTTCCAGCTAACGCATCGTCATGCTCATACCGACACAAAGTCATCCCGGAGCCATCCCTGAAGATCCTGGAACCATGATGGGGACTACCCTAAGGCTATGAAACCGTGTTTAGCCATTCACCCACCCATGTAAAACCATCCGTCCACTACAAATTCCACAACAAACCCTTCAAATCACAGTCATTCCATTTCCGGAGCCATCAAAAACCTCATTAAACCACGATAAATCCATTGTTGGAGCCCCCACACCACCCAAAAAATTTGAACCAAAGCAAAACCACCAACAATCCCGAAAATCTCAATCCAAATCGAAACCCACCAACCACCCCCGAGACCCTCGGTCACACCGGAGCCATCAGTGCATACCAGAACTCTCAACGCATGCTGGAGCCATCTCAGAATTCTTGAAGCCATGTTGGAGCCATCCCCAAGCTTCGAAGCAACTCTGGAGCCATTTGCTCACACAAAAAATCTACACCCACAAACAGGGAATCGCGATCCAACCAGTACATTTATCTAACCACCTCACATCACATGTCATCTGCACATACCACAAAACTCGTCACTATCTAAAACAACCTTCATAACCCACTAGACAGCTATTGCGCTACTTGTGCGGTCGCCTTTTCATTTTACACCCACTAGACAGCTATTGCGCTACTTGTGTGGTCGCCTTTTCATTTTACACCCACTAGACAGCTATTGCGCTACTTGTGCGGTCACCTTTCCGTTTTACACCCACTAGACAGCTATTGCGCTACTTGTGCGGTCACCTTTCCGTTTTACACCCACTAGACAGCTATTGCGCTACTTGTGCGGTCGCCTTTTCATTTTACACCCACTAGACAGCTATTGCGCTACTTGTGCGGTCACCTTTCCGTTGTACACCCACTAGACAGCTATTACGCTACTTGTGCGGTCACCTTTTCGTTTTACACCCACTAGACAGCTATTGCGCTACTTGTGCGGTCACATTTTCATTTTACACCCACTAGACAGCTATTGCGCTACTTGTGCGGTCGCCTTTTCATTTTACACCCACTAGACAGCTATTGCGCTACTTGTGCGGTCGCCTTTTCATCTTCCACCAGCTAGGCAGCTATTGCGCTACTAGTACGGTACTCGATCAAAGTATTATAGGCTCGTCATAAGTCCTATAGCTAGATGTCAAGAGGTCTAGTTGAGGCACTCCTAAGCCCTAGGACTGGATGTCAAGAGGTCCAGTTGAGGCACTCCTAAGCCCTCGTGCACCCCAAACCAATCTATTGTTAGCATTCTAGGCTCATCATAAGTCCTAGGGCTGGATATCAAGAGGTCCAGTTGAGGCTCGTAATAAGTCCTCGTGCATTCAGCTATCATATCATTTCCCATCACATTCATATATTATCTTCCTCACGGTCACATCCCAATGCACCACAATACCATAGTGAGAATTTTTGGCTCCCACTTGATAAGCCGCAGACTTATCATATTTTATGCACTAGATTTAGTATTATATTTATCTAAATAAAGTTATATTTATGTTATTTATGCTTATTATGTGTTAAAATATAATATTTGTACAGATTTATGTTTTTATGAGTTTTCTGTGCAAGGAATGATTTTCTAGGCAAAAGTTCAGTTGAAGCCGGATTCCATGCCGGGTAGCTTCTGCACGGCATAAGTACAGAATAGAAAAGAGGCATTGCCGGACCTAATGCCGGGTAGATCCCATCCGGCATAAGTGAAGAGTCGCCACGGTTGACCAAGCGATAGCAGTTATTGACCGTTGGTGAAAAGGATGATGCCGGGTGTGATGCCGGGTATAGTCTACCCGGCATATGCACTGTTTCGCACGGAATTGACGGTTTCGACCGTTAATAGTTGGGCGCATTTTACACGTGTGCCGGCTACTGGTGACCCGGCACGACGCCCGGCATCGACACAATTAATGCCTATAAATAGGCCGAGGAAGGCTACAATTCAACACACTTCAACACCCATATACACTCCACTCACAACTCCAATTTCGCCCCACTCCATTGTTGGTGTCCAAGGAAGTTTCTACAGTTCCATCCACGCGAAGAAGAAGAATAAGATCCTGTCGGGTTAAGGCTATGACCATTCCCTTCTCCCCTTTGTATTCTCTTCTTGTAGTTGTGTGGATGGAGATGTAGAACTCCTTGCTTATTCTTGGTTAGGGATGAATTCCTTCTTGTAAACAATATGATTTCTTTAATATAATTTTCAAGTTTATTTTGAGTAAGGTTCTTATTGAAAGAGAATAGGTTGATCTCTTTTTCTCTTCATGCAATTCTTACTTGTGGAAGACAAGTCCCAAGTAAGATAGGTTAGACTCTCTTAATGATCTTCCTACTCTCTTCTTATGAATTAAGGGTTAGTGGTAAGAGTGAGAATTAATCCATTTTTTCCATTACTTTGTTCATTTCGTGGCATGATATATGCTCGGATTGTTAATAGGTAGTGAGTCTTCTGTTTTCTACTCGGAAACTGGAAAAAGAATATGCATTATGACTATGCCGGATGCACTGCCGGGTGGCCAATGTCCGGCATATTCAATGTCTTTGAATATGCCGTGCAAGTGGTATCCGGCAGGACACCCGGCGTGTTCAGTTGTTGGTTAATTCGAAGGCCTGTGTTTATGTTTAGAGTTCATATTGATGCTTAGATGGTTTCACACCCTGGATCAAGGATAATTTCATTGTAATTACCATTTAGTTTAGTTAGTTTTGATTAGGATTAGAAAACATTTCAATTTCCCCCCTTGTCTTAGAATAGGTATTACCGGATTAGGACTAATTTTCTATAAGTCCCTTGGGTACGATACTCTCGGTCGTAATATATTTACACTATACTCCGACCGGGTTTTATTTTGCTACCCGTAGTAGAGTTGTAGGATTAGTTTATTATTTTATTCTTTTGTATATAGTTTACCCTAACAATTTCTCTGTTAGCACCACTCAACCTTGATCCAATTCTGCAAGAACTTGCAAAATTGAATCAAGGGGAGCCATCTATAGACACCAAAAATTCTCACCCCATAAAAACAAAATTCAAACAAATAAATAAAATGGGAGGGGTCATCGCCTTTCTTGTTCGGAACTTGTTCATGTGCATACCAAAGTGAAACTGTCATTTTATGACAAGCTTTTTATATCAATTTCAAAGCATTCGTTTTCAAACTCGTTCTTTTTCGTTATTTACTTATTTTACCATTTTATTTCATTCTATTTGTATGTGCTTATGTACTTGTATGATTGTTTTATATTGGTCTTATTCTATGCTTTTCTACTACTTGTGTATTTTATATCATTTCATTGATATTTTTACTTGTATTTTACTTATTAGTATTTGCTTCTATTTTGCCTTTATCTTCATTATCTTTAGTGTTATTTCCTTCACTTTATGTGTCTTCCATTTTGTAGCTTATTTGATTATACTTCCTTTTATTTTATTTAATCTTTTTAGTATTGTTTCATTATTTTATGTGCACATTATTTTTACTTTATTATTGTTGTTATCACTATTATTGCGTTTTGTTTATTTGTCCTCACTCCTTTATTTCATGATTCTTCAAAAGAAAACAATCTATCTCTATTGCAAAACCATTTCATCTTACTATGTGTTTTCCATTTAAAGAGCTCATCCAGTTCGGATTGCAGGTGATAGCTTAATTCTCACATTTTATCTCATGTGTGGTGATTAGCATAAGTGGTTGGTGTGATTATTGTGCTAGCATGTGGTCTTCAGTTTGATCCTAGGTGTGGGCATGCGCTTGAGATGTTTTTTTCCTGCCAGTTGTAGTAAACCAAAGGTGGCCCAGCCCACTCTAACTCCAATTTGACCCGAGTCAAAGCCCATGACCCTAACAGAAAAAACCCTATTCACTCTCTTGTTATTGAACAGCCGACCACTCTTCAGTGACAACAACCATGGCTCCTTCCTTGACCGATCTCAAATACTGGAAAAACCCTAATCTCCCAAAAACCGATCGATAACTACTGCCCCTGACATCCTAATTCTTTTCTCACCGTGAGAATCCTAGCCGCCTGGAAGAACCTTTCTTCGAGTTTTATTCTCAGTCTCGATCACCCTTGTTCTGCCAGTTGCGCTCTTCAAATGGAGTAGAGATGGCGTTAGATTTGTCTTCGAGATTCATCTTTATGTACATGATTATTGTTTTGCCAAGTGAGCCAAAGATGGCGATGGCCCAATCAGAGGAGAAACCTGGCCTTATCAAAATTCACTTCTGAAACTTGGGACGGTGTTTATTTCTTCTCGTTTTCCCTATTTCATGAAGTCACTCAGAATTGGGATGAAGCATTCGGCACTTCTGTTTCCTTGTTGCTCCATTTGACTCGATTCAGTTCAGATGGGATCGTTCTAGAGTAGGAAATCAGTCTCTGCACTTGAAACGCACGCGTAGACGACTACCGTCGACGGTTCTTCTTTCTGTCTCCCTGTCTATCTATTCGATTATCCTTACCAACCGATGTTCTGGTTGTTTTCTGTACGTTTTCTTCTTTTGCAGTTCCGGAGATAACTACCTCCCCGCTCTCGGTATTTTGGCTCTAACTTGAATAATTCTCCAGACTGTTAAGGTTTTTCAAATTTGAGCCTGGAATGTGTATATAGTTGTCACTGATCACTCTCCTAGTTATCATATTCTTTATTGCGTGATTGTTCTCTATATGTCAGCAGCCGGAGTTGAGTATCAAACCTACTTCATGTGCGTGATTTGCTATTTTTCTGTGGCTACCAATTTCTCTCTATGGTAAGGAAGTTCTTAACATGAATGCATCCACTAACCCATGTGCCTTGCGTTTTGGCTTTCCGACTTGGAAATTAGTCTCAGCTCCGGCTAAATTTATTGTTCGCTGATGTTTTGATCTATGAATTCGGAAGTCATTTCCGCGTTTGACCCATTACAAATATTTTTACTCTTTGGCTCACTGTTATCATCACAAAAATCTGGGACTTCGTTGATGAAGTTCTGGTGGGGTCTCATTAAACCTGCTGATTTGGAGATTAATTTTAATCACTTACTGTATGACTCTCAGGAGAGACAGATTTTGTTGCACTGGTTGGATCTTAAAGTAATCATTTCTTTCGGCCATGTTGTGTTGGCTCTGGGGTT
This sequence comes from Limonium bicolor, assembly GCA_023374045.1. Classification (NCBI taxonomy): domain Eukaryota; kingdom Viridiplantae; phylum Streptophyta; class Magnoliopsida; order Caryophyllales; family Plumbaginaceae; genus Limonium; species Limonium bicolor. The sequence goes on along the minus strand of CM041781.1, from coordinate 101,981,688 downwards.
TGTGAAAACCTCCGTCGGTTGGTTCCTTCACGGTTGTAAATCCCGCATACTCATCACTTGTTCAAGTTGGTTACTGGACTCCATTTGCTCCCTATATTAACCTTGAGACTTGAATGAGATACATACAAAGCTGACGAGCCCAGGTGTTGAGTTTAGCTATGCTGCTTAACTCTGTCTTGACCCACCATGCCACTGGTTTATATTAATCACTACTTTGGCTTCCTAACCCGATTGAGATAGTTGGACAAGAGTTACACCTGCTTTACTTGGATACGTTTGGATTATGCATGATTGATGCGTTTTGGGCTTGATATTGCTTCGTTGGGTTGGAAATTATCGTTCATTTTTTTCGGGAATACACTTCAGCTATCCTTGATGATTGAACGCCCTCCGTACACTGAAAACAGGTACATTAATCGATTGGACATGGTTGCCCCTGCTTGATCTAAGCTGTTGTTGACCATACCGATGGGCTTTGAGCTTCAAGATGGACTGCATCGATGTGCTTTGGGCTTGGGGTGCATCCAAGGGTTTGAAAACCCTAACGGTCAGCTTTTCTATCACAAGCAACTCGCTAATTTCTTGTCATGCCTTAAATTCGGTTTGGAAATTGATTGCTTTGTCTTTGAACTTGCTCCATGCGCATTGATATGGTTTGGAAATTAAGATGACAACTAGCATGACATTGTCACTTGCGCTTAGATAAGAACATGAATCGAGTTATAGTTGCCCATGTTATGATTGCTAAGACAAAATCACTCGTTGGCTGGTTGGTCCTTATTAATTCTTCATCTTAGAGGGAAATGATATAAACCCTTCTAGGTATGATCCCACATGACTCACAACTTCATCTCTTTGATACTACACTTCGGTTTGAGTCATAATCTAAGATGACGAATTAATTTGTGTAGCAACCCCAATGTTTGATTTATCTGACAATTCATAGCATTTGTTGGCAGTTTGAAACTCTTTTCTATGTTCTCGGTTGGGGTGTGGGAGATGATTAGATTGCCCCCTTTCCTCCCATTGAGAGGGGCCGTATGATCCCATTGCACACATCCCAACCTTCCTCCGTTCTCTGACTAATGTATCTTGCCTCTCTCGGTTGTATTATTTGACATGTACATATTGCTTGATGAACGGGAAACTGCTCGGGACTAAGGAGCTGGACTTTGGCTAGGACTACCGGGGCTCTCCTTTCAAACGCGAAAAACGGTTGGTGTACCTCTTCGGATCCCTATCAGCTCGAGTGAGGCGGCATCGATGCGACCCCCCATAGCAGCTTTCCGTTTACAAATAAAACTGTATTTATTTTGTATTAATTTGTTTATTGTTCCTAATTATTTTGTAGTCTTAGGATTCTTTCATTCCTGTAAATATCACCATTTGGGTTTGACAATGAGTTGACTCGTGACTGTTGAACGCATTTCATATTGGATTGACGTCATCTTTTTTATTACTATTCGAGTCACTGTTGGCCAGATTTGAGGATAAAAGGCTCATAAGTTTATTCTTAGAATTGATTGTTTATGATACCGTATTCACATTCGGGTTTAAACTCACGAATCTTATTTGCTTGTTGTATATGCGGGTCCACTCTCTGGTGGACTCTGTTTCTTAATCATCAATTTACTTGTTGTCTCGTTCATTGCAATCTGGGCTTTAATGATTTGATTCGAGACGGTCAATTGAGGGCCTACGATCTCAATAAGTCGTACTCGGTGTAGGCATTATTTATACCTTGGTTTCATGTTTTTACCGAGGTACATGCAAAACGGATGACACTTGAGCACGACTTGCTTGGCTTGGAGTTTATCGTGGACCTTTTGCTAATGAACCATGTTGTTGGTTTTGGGGGCTTGCAAAGACGGGATTATGAACATTTGACTGCAGATTCGACTTTGTCTTATATTTGATTAAGTAATGAACCGGGGGCAGGCCACCCCGTAGGTTGGTTTCCTATCACCTACACCTCTTCTTGATCATGACCAACATGTTTACATTTCTAGTATCATTGTTTGCTCCTTGTATATAGATTCGATTTGAGAAATTGAGTCAAAGCATGATTCTAGTTTGATCTTCACTCGGGACCAACTCATTTAATTGCTAAATCTTGTTTCATTATGCTATCTCTAGTTGATTTACTTGTGACATTGTTGTGATCCTCATTTGGGTCATTTTTAGAAAGCTCATAGAACAAACATTAGGATAGCGGGTGTCCCCCACGCTTAGTAGATTTTTGGTGGTGGTGACACCCTACACACAAACCACATCTTTAAGGCCCAAGATCTTTGTAATTTACAACCATACAAGCCCTTTGTAAATTCATACTCATCTGTTCAAAAACAAATCCTCTCATACCCCAAAACCAGATACTTTTCATGAATTGTTCGAAATCAAACCTCTCCACACCCTAACGTCAAATACTCTCCCTACACTCATCAAACACACCTCAACCTCCAAGACATTTGAAATACTTCCAAAAGTTTCAAGACCAAACACAAACTTCACCCAAACTCCAATTGTCTTATAGATTCAAGTCATCTTCCAACCTCAATTTCAAGGCCCATATCAAAGCCCATTTCAAGGCCCATTTCAAAGCCCATTTCGAGGCCCAATCCAAGGCCCAGTTCGAGGCCCAATCCAAAGCCCATTTCAAGGACCATTTTGAGGCCCGTTTCAAAGCCCATGTCAAAGCTCAATTCGAGACCCATTCCAAGGTCCCAATTCGGCCAAACTTCTAAGGCCTATTTCGGCCCATATCTCAAGGCCTAAGCCAGACCCATCAGTTCAAAGTTGGCACCCAATCAATCCAAAAACCGATTCAGTCCCATCTCAAATTCAAACCCAAAATCAATTCAATTGGGCCCAAATTCAACCTGACTTGTAAATTCCAATTCGATTCAAAAACTTCATTCAATCATTCATTCATTTCATTCCCAATTCATTCAAAAATTCAACTCAATTCAATTCTCATTCAATTTCATTTCAATTCCAAATAAAAATTCATTCAATTCCAATTCAACTTCAATTTCAATTCAATTCCAATTTCCCTTAAACTCAGAATGTCTCATAGACCTGAGCGTCTCACAGACTTTGTTATTCCAATGATTCGAATATCTCACAGACCAGAGCATCACATAGACCCGAGTGTCCCACAGATCCGAGTATCTCACACATTTCGACATCTCAAGATTTCAAACGTCTCACAGACCCGAGCGTCTCACAGACTACCCCTTCAAATCTGAAACTTCAAACATCTCCAAACCACTGAACTACGTAAGGTCTGATCTCAACAAGAAGTTGAGTACGTAGGCAACCCACACAGGGTGCGACCCCATTCTAATAAAAAAAGAACCCTTTTCCCCTTCAAAGGTGGCTCTCATATCTCTCAAAACGCTTAAACCTTCTTCGAATCCCATAAACTCCAAACCATTAGATTTCAAGTCTTGTACATTCACTCAATCTAAGACTCTCCTCAAATATTCATTCTGTATTCATCCGAATTCACCAACCCTTCGTTCGGCGCCAGCTTGGCAGAAAAGCTCGCCTCATCCACTCATTTTCTCTCTTCCTGTCCTAATCCTATCATTGGCTTTTAAATGAATCTCTCTAAAAAGGTTTTGAAAGAAGGTAATCCTGACAATTGGAGACCGAGGTTTCCTCGGGCACCAATCCAAGGTTGTGGTCATTGCCACTTCCAAGGGGTGTAACCCAGTACGAACCCACAATAGAATCTCTGATCTGACCCGCTAAGTCCTATCCATAAGCAACAAATTCAGAGTCAATCAACGGTTCTTAGAACCCTTCTCCTTCCTTCCTAGTTATCATAGGTCAAACTAGGTGGCGACTCTAGTCAATTCAGCCTTATAGAGGCATAAGTCTGCGTGGGGCCCATTGAGAGCGGGTGTAGTGTTCACTTGCACTCCCCTTATGCTTTCTGGGAAAGACGGACGATTTAGTAGGTATTTGAGGATTGCCAGATTAACGGGTTTTCACCCTCCACACAATGGCATTTTCTAGGATCTAAGCTTCACAGTTAGACCATATTTAGATAGACCCCCTCATACCGAAAAATCACCCTCCACAGTAAGGTTGGTAAAAGATTATAACTCTTAAGAAGAAGTTAGAATTGCACTAGAGTGCATAAGTGCAAAGATCAGTATTGAAGTTTGTGGAAATTGAGCAAGGATTTGAGTAAAGAATTTGAGTAATGAATTGAGGAGGTTTAGAGCATGATTAAGAATGTTTTAAGGTACTTAAACATGTAGGGACCATGTGGAAATGATTAGAAAATGATTGGGTAAAAATTGAGCTGAATTTGGAGTTCAAAATGAGTAGTAAAAAGGGGTATTGGGTTCGACCTACCTTCCAACCGACCTTGTCAAGGTAGGTCAGGCAAAAACAAAATATGGCCTTAAGCAGTAGACCATGGGTAGAGTAATGGTGGTAAGAAAAAAATAAAATAAAATAGCATGCACATAAGAAACTACCATTAACGGGGTTAAATTATGGGAGTAGTAATTATTTACGTACCGTATGAACATAGTATTAATATCAATGTTTGAAACATTATCAGTGGAACAAGTGTGAACCAAGGAACGCGAGAACACACGGTAAAGCTAACCCCGGTGAAAGGTATGATTTTCTCATGCCCTGTATGCTAACCGGGTTACGTTGATTTGTGTGCTGTATGCCGGCTAATCAAGATTAAAGCATGAAAATGGTTGATTGCCTTTCATTGTATGTCTTGCTGTATGTTGTATGAGCTAACCCTTCTTGAATGATCATGTGGCTTAACTTAGAGTGTAGACCGACTCCTAGATGAGTCTTGTTGTTTAGTGACTCGTAGTAAGAGTCATGTTGTGAATTAACGGAAATGTAGAAACACACTAAAACTAACGAACCAAGAAATGATAACGCAAACTAATGAACTCAGTAGATTGTGAGGGAGTGTACGGGAGTAGTAACCTCTGGATAACGGTAAGAGAACCGAAATGAATAATCCACAAACAATAAGTAGTGGAAGTATATAAGTAACCACTTCTAGAGGTATTGGTGTTGGTGCAAGACATAAACCATGAGACTAGTAAAGAATGATGAGGGATCACCAAACCCCTTAGAGAATTAGTCGACCCACAATGAGAGGACCCGACTAATGTAAGTAATGTCCCGAACATGAGAAGTATTCGATACGTTGGGGAAACCCTTAAATCTAAGAATACTAGACGATGGTAATTTCCTAAGCTAGTGGAGGTTATCGAGAGAGATACTTCTAGGCTAATCCATGAGATTGTAAGATACTCCGAGAGAGGAGTGTTGGGAATTTGAGTAGTCCGGTAAAAACGGACATTTGAGTATTTGTGGAGCTAAGTGTTTAGCCCCGCTTGTATTTGTAAGCCCGATGGCGAGTCTTGAGTATGACTCTGCCCGGAGGCTATGAGTAAGTATTGAGTATTGAGTATGTATGAGTAAGTATGGATTACTGAGCAATGAGTATGTACAAGTATAGTAATGAGTGTGGAGTAAGGAATGTGTGTGAGTAAGATAATGAGCATTGAGTATGAAAGAGTAAGTAATGAGGATCGAGTAAGGATGTAAGTATGAGCAAGTAACGAACACCGAGTGATGAGTAGGTATAAGTAAAGTGATGAGTAATGAGTAAGGAGTAAGTACAAGTAGAGTAACGAATATCGAACAAAGCACGAACAGAGTAATGAGTAATGTAACGTGGAAGTAATGAGTGAGTAACAAACACGAACGGTTGACTGTCGAATTGTCTTCCCTAGTAAGTATTGAAACCTTAATAATTTTGTAAGGTGGTATTGGGTGTGATGCTGTATGGGTCCAGTATTTGGGGGGCGTTAGTACATGTAAAATGAACTCCATGTATATCCGACCAAAGTAGTCGGCGTACCCTGGTTAGCACGCGGGGTATGCGAACTTCATATGCAGCAATTTGTTGAGCCCCTAGGGGCACCGTTACAGGTACTTCGAAGCCGACCACCATTCCAGAGTGTAGGACGGGGCTGCTGTGTAAGCATGGGTAGTTGAGTAATAGGAATTGTATTTGTATTGTAATGCGAATTTGGAAGTCCAAACTATATCGGTAATTTAAGGATTGTAGTAGACTCGGTATAATATTGATTTTGGAGTTTATATTTGGAATTATGAATCGAGTATGGAATGGAAAGAAATGTATTGTGTAGTGTACTTGGTATATTCAAGTCATCAGACCGATAGTATGTAGTAGTGTACCTGGCCTTGTTAGTGACATGGGTGACTAATGGCATTGTACACCCACCGCTGTGTATGTAATATCCGCTGCGAAGGTAAGTATTTTACAGTAATGACGGGATTAGCAGTAGGGGTGTTACAAAAAGTGGTATCAGAGCGAAGTATCGCTCTAATGGATGAAATACTGAGTTTAGGAAAATACCGAGTTAGGAATTAGAGACTTAGGGCTAATGTTGTGCATCTAATCAACCTCCATGCTATCGACAATTAGTCGTCGTAGCCACGTTATCTTGGGGCCGTGTGAGGATCTTACCAGCAAAGGTGCTGACCCCCTCGGGGGCTGAAACGGTGTAGAGGATGCCCTCCCGACATTGTTTCCACGCCAAGATGTATAGTGGTTCGGCCAATAATGCGGCCTATGTCCACTTCTAGACAGAACTGTTATTCATCTTTTTGGTTACTACTCTAGAGAGTCCTTTGGGTTCAGCTCCCTTCTTTCTAACCTGTCCCTTACAAATAAGCCCCTCTACTTCTATTTATAGACTTTCTATGGCCAGGTTTACCTTTTTGCCCCTATACATGCGGTACTTTCATATTTATATAACTGTTAGCCTCTATTTGGGCAATCTTTCCAGACTGGGATACTGCTTCCGCATTGGACTAACTCTTCCGGGCCATCTTTTTAGGTAACAACCCTACCGGTAATAATTCTACTAGTAGCGATCATTTGAGTAGCAGCCCTTCCGGTAGTAGGGCTTTCCACGATAGGCCTTCCGACAATTGGTCCTCCGGTAGACTCTCTTGGTAGATCCATCCGGTAGCGGTTCTTCCGCTAGTAGGTCTTCGGTAGACACTGTGGCCTTTTAGCCATGGTAATTTCATACCGTTACATCAGTCCCACAAGTTCTACTTTTTAGTACTAAAAGGTGGAACTTATAAAAAGAAGATAAAATTTACTCTTTGTACTCTTTTCTTTTCTACTATATATCTCTTAGTCCCACAAGTTCTTTTTCTTTTGCCTAAAAAGGAAATGAACTTAAAAATTTTGGCCTACACAAAAGCTTTTTCGGCAAGCGAAGTGCCATGTCTTCCGGTCACAGAAAAAGTCCCATAGGTTCCGGGAGCGCTGAAGTCCCACTTGTATTCTAGAAAAAAGGTCTTCGCTCCTTGACCGTGCCATAATAAGAAATCCAAAGATCTAGAATTCTGAAAGACCATAATAATTCCAGAAGACTATAATAATGTCAAGAAATCCCAGATAATAATAATGGGATATTGCTTCCATAATCAGATTCCTGCTTGAATTACTTTATTCCTTGGACCTGCATACTTAAATTTAACAGATTAAAAGATATTTGTCTTTAGGGCTGCCCGGAGCGACCGGGCTTCCCAAAAGTTGGAGATTTTTATAATGAAGAATTTTAAACTGCTCTTTCGTTTTTTGCCAAGATTTCTTTCGGTTAACCTTTTAGTAACACACTCTACCACTGTACACATGGTGAGATCGTCGATTTAACACTCTACCGTATTCGAGACGGTGAGATCGTCGGTTTAACACTCTTTTGTCTTCAAGACGTGAGATCGTCGGATGAAATACGCTACCATCGTTGATGGTTAGATCGTCGGATACAAAACAGTCTACCATCACTGATGGTGAGATCGTCGGTTACATTCTTTGTCTTTCTTTTCTTTTCTCAAGACTCTTTTGTTTTTGAGTAAATCAGAAATTGTTTTATAATATTTCTTTTTTGAAAACCAGAGGGTGATCAATCCCTTGGAAAAAAGTTTTCACAAACTCCAGTGATAAAAGAATATTCACAATGAAATATCAAAAGTTTGGTACCTCTTTTTTACCGGTGTGATAACATTACCGGTAGGATGTCAGATTGCTACCGGTGAATTTACTGGACCAACGTTTTACTTTCTGGCTGGTACTAATTTGTTACCGCTGTAGATGTCTCCCGTAGAATAGTACTGCTTCCCATCAAAAAATCTCTACCGGTAGATCTTAATCAAACATTTCTACCGGTTCCTTTTTATTTAACATCTCTATTGGGTCGCATCTCCCGGATGGCCCTAACTTCCGCCGATGGCGCTATCAAATTTCTTCCGGAGGCCGAAAGACGTTCCTCTGGTGGGAGTGAGAAGTTTGAACCAGTGGTAGGGATAATTTTCTACCAGTGGAAATGAGAAGTTGCATGTGGACACGTTACTGACTTTTAGCTTGGGACTCCGGAAGCTCCTGTTGTCACTTTGGTTCTTCACGGCTTATTTTCCCTATGGAGAATCAATCTAATCGCCTGGCTTATTACAAGCTGCAACCGATGCGTGTATTGCTTCCGGTGATGGATACTGCGAATCCGTTTCTAACTCCAAAGGACTAACATCACCGGGCGGCAAAGCTTGAGTCGATAAGCTCTTCCGCAAGTAAAGCAAAAATTTTCATACCGGTGGAACAATTTGGAGCATAATCAGACAAATATTTCCCTTGTGCCCAGAGAGCCCCCTCCAATATTTCTCGGTAACTTTGGTATACTCTTGTCGGTCCAAAACTTCTAACGGGCTGATACTTCCACCCGCTAATGTCTCCACCGGGACTTCCTTCTTTCTCTTTTTTTTGAAGTGTAAACTGCACACTTAGCGAAAACGTTTCGGAGATTCCTTCGACATCCTCACACAGTTTCTTCTGGTAGCCCGTGGAGATCAATTTCCTTTGACACCCAGACCGGTACTTGCAGCTTCCGTGAAATACCCCAAACTTAGATATGGTGTTTAAATGATAAACTAAGATATAAGGAGGCTAAATAATGCCTTAGAAACATTAAAAAACATTTCTAATCAAAGAAAATATAATGAAACACCGAAAGAGCAGTTTAAGTAAAAACGTGCTCTAAGCTGGAAGAGACTTGGGAGAGTACCCAAATATTGTTCTAAGACCTTAGTAATATCCTAATGGTCATTTTAAATCAATTACCAAAGAAAACCAAGCTTGAAAACAAGTTAAAACACAAAATGTGCTTTAAGGAGTCTTAAAGCACATTTTAGAAAAATTGTCTTGTAAATGAGTTTTGAATGGCTAGATGTCCATCATTACTCTTTAATTAACATGTGTACTATATAGTATCACATTTGGAAGTCTATATCAATGGGAAATAAAAAATTTCACAACAATGTGCCTTGTTTTGTGAATAGTAACTTAATTAAGCTAGTTTATAACATAAGTCAATATAAGTGAGAGATTTAGTCAACAAAGACTTAAGTACCCTTATTATTAAATGGGGGCCGGTTTCTTATAAGGTGAGTCACCACCTTTATGAGTCATTAAGCAAATAAGTAAGGAAATTAAAGGATAAAGCAAAAGTACTATTTACTTTACAATATAAAGATCTCATTTTAACTCACCTCTCTCCTCACTTCTTCATTCTCTCTTGTTTCCCATGGTTTGAACTGCTCTCTCCCTTCTCGATTAACGTGAAGCTCCTCTCCATGCTAGCTCCACCTTCTTTTGCACACAACTTACTCATTTTAGCTCCAAAACCAAAACAAATTACATATTCTTCTTAGTTAGCTCAAGCTCTCTCTTTCTATCCTTTCAAAACTCCAAGAGCTTTGATTTGGTGCCAAGCCAAACCACCATTAGAGGAGGAAATTCAAGTTTGGAGACTCCATTGGCTTCTCCACTCTCTTAAGGTAAAGAAAGTGTAAGAAAATCTAGGTTTCCATCACTTTTCTTCATAACCGAAAATACATGCTCATGAGGCTTCATTTTAATGCCTTGTTCTAGCTTGTTTTCTACTCTTCAAAGGATTGAGGAGGTCCTTCTTGCTTCATATCCAAGCTTGTCTTGAGAAACCAAGGTAAAATAATCACCTTAATACCTTAAAGCACATTTTTAACCTAGGGTATGTTCCTTAGGGTTAATGTATTATCTAGTACTCATTGGAGTCATTGGATATTGGTTAGAACATTGGCAAGGAGATATATATTGGTGACCGAGATTGAGCAAGGAAAAACCTAAGGAAGAAAGCTTTTAAAGCTTGTAAAAGAACAAGGTAAATTACTTACCTTAAGGTGTTTTATTGTTTAAGGGAATGGGATTTAGATATGTAATGAGTTTAGTGAAGAGTTTACATTAGAAAAGGGTTATATATGACCTAGGAGAAACAATGATCATGATTGTGAACTTGTGACTAAGGAGCAAATGAGAAAAAGAGATAGTTTGAGTATATCAAGGTGAATTATAAGAAGCATTTTATTTCAATGGGAGCCTTGTTGTGTGTATTCGCAGGTTGAAGGCAAATAAATATGGAAATTCAGTGGTTAAGATTATTGTCATTTAAGGGCCTAAGTGCCAAGCATTTAAGTTTATGCACTATAAGATGATGTGGTGTAGTTTTGGTGTAAATTGTGTGCTAAGGTGTTGCGATGAGAATTTGAGCGATATTGGTTGTTTGATGAAGAAAACCAAAGTGTTAGGATGTGCTATGTACTAGAGAACCCATGGCAAAATTTAAAGGAGAACTTAAGTGTTTAAGATGTTCTAAGGAGATTTAATGACTAAGGAAGTACTAGGAAGTTCTAGAGGTTGTCTTGATGAAAAGCGGTGAGATTAAGGTATCTTAATGACTTATAATGGCTTAGACATCATTATGAAGGATTTAGAAATCAAAAGGGTGTATTTGGGTATTTAGGACTTAGGTAAGTGTTGATAAAAGAAGCTAGGAAACCTTGGTAAGTTTGATTGAGTGTGTGAAACCTTGAGATGATTTAGATAGAAACTAGAGTTTAGGATTTAAGGAAAACCTTGGAAAGTGTAAGAGAGATGCAAGTGGTGTATGTGGTGTGGTCAAATTCATAAGGAGGGAACTTTTGGTTAGTAGAAGTGCTAGGTGAAAGGAATGTTGAAATTTAGGAAAGGAATAAGTGTTAAGTGTTAGTAGTTGTTGTAAGAATTGTGTAAAGGATTGGGAATGAATTTGGAGGATGGTTTAAGATGAGTTTAAGGGTCCATATGATGTTAGAACACATTGGATGGCTTGAGGAAAAGTTTGGTAAAGATTTGGCAATGTTTGGACATGTTTTGAAGGCATCCGACCCAGGGGTCCGACCCAAGTTTGGGTCGGACGGCCTCTGTTTAACGCCAGGGAAAGGTTATGGAATGGTCCGACCCAGAGGACTTGGGTCGGACATGGGTCGGACGGGTGAGTTTTTGAGGGCGGTTAAATTTCTGGAATGGTCCGACCCATAAGGTTGGGTCGGACATGGGTCGGACATGGAATGTTTAGAAGACGGGGAAATTTCTGGAATGGTCCGACCCAGATGGTTGGGTCGGACGTGGGTCGGACATGTAGAGTTTTTCAAACCCGGAAGTTACTGGAAGGGTCCGAACCAGAGGGTGGGTCGGACGGTGGGTCGGAGGACCCTTAACAAAAAAAAAGAAATTTTGAATTCTAAGAATGGTAATTGGTAATAAGGTATACTCTTGGTAGGGTGGTAGTGATTAGTACCCTAAGAACTTAAGGAATCAAGTTAAGATAAGTAAGAACCTTAATGTCTAAAGTTAAGTTTGTAAGTTAAGTGGTAAGGACTTAAGAGGATATTCATCAGGAATTTTAAGGGATTAAGTGAGTTAAGTAAGGTGCAAATAACTAATGGCCTAAACATGAATCAATGTTTTAGGATTGGTGAATTGGGACTTGGAAGGAGATAAACCAAACGATCGTCGACGGTGAACGGTACAATCTTTCTTGTGACCTGCTTGCTAACGAGGTGTCCCTCGGCTTGTGTGCTATCTGTTTAATTGCTATGACTAAAACAAGATAAAGCATGCAACCGGTTATATTTGTTCTCGTTGTGTATGTGTTATCTTTACACTAATCCGCGGGACTTGAGAATGTTACTAACCAAGTTTAGTACTTATTGAGTTAAGAATAAGAGTTAAGTTTGGTGGTTGTTGGTTAATGCCGTTAAGGCTTAGCTAGCACATGGTGATTAAATTTCTACTAACTGGAACTTGAGTGAGGAAACCCGGGACCGATCTCCGGTCATGCATGCTAAGGAAAAAGGGGGACGGTATCTGAATCAGATCCGCCCTCCACTTAAGGACTTGTCTCCGGACTTGTAGCCTAGGGCCGGTTGCCGGCTCAGCTACGCTGGACTCCCGTCCAGAGTAGGTGGCATTAAGATGGTGCGGTGGGATCACCTAAATCCCAGGTTCGAATTAAGCTACAACCATTCCCTTCCAAGAACGGTTTGTATACTGAGACTAAGTTGAGATTGAGATTAAGATTAAGGTAAGGTAAGGAACTGAGATTAAGGAAATGAGGACTAAGGAGGGGGTTACTAACCCACTGGATAAGGGAACGCTTGAGTCGTTCATTGTTTGTGAACTATATATGTTCATCTGTGGTTATTGTTATTACACTTCATATCATGCCTGTGTATGTAATCAATTTCCATGCTATCGACAATTAGTCGTCGTAGCCCCGTTAGCTTGGGGGCCATGAGAGGGTGTACAAGCATTCGTGCTGACCCCCTTTGGGGGCTGTTTTTACACTTGCAGGTAAGAGACCCATGAGGACGCACTACGAGAGTAGGAGCGGTTAGACTTAGGACGGGTTGTTTATTTTGAGTTCGGGTTGCGCCTGTGCACCCGTCTGTTTATATTTAAACTGATGTAAGGTTGTGGTTATGACTTAGTTACGGGTACTCGGTTGGTTGTCGGTATCATGGATGGTGATGTTTTGGGTTGGTTATGTATTTTGGATAAGTGTTGTAATTGTTAAGGCCGGTATATTCTAACGATCAGACCGTGGCAAGGTCCAGGTGTTTATTATTCCCGCTGCGACGTATTCGATTAAGTGTTCAGTTTTGCGATAACCACGAATGGCTTTGGATGGGGTGTTACATTCCGGTTCTTCCATCTAATTAATCCTTTCTGGCATAAAATTATATCCCCTGGAGGGAGTTGTTCGAAAATGCTAGCTTTCGGTAGAACCAACTACCACCATTTTGTATACTTCTACCGGGAGACCACAGCCTAACATGTCTACCGGTAGCTTTGGCACTTTTACACCTTGAACTTGAATACCCGAGAGGAATGACGTTCGACCAGAGATGTCATGCCCTTAGCAAAGAAGCTTCTACCGGAGCAAGACGCTGGTTGCAACTAGGGAAGATGGAACATTTCTACCAGTGAAGGTGAGAAGTGGCCACCGGTGGAGAAGGGAAACTGTTTATCAGTAACTCGTAGCGTAATGCCTCTACCGTGGTATTGCTTCTACCGGGGTAAAGTTCCTACCGGGAGTTTTACTGTTCAGCATTTCCAACTGCTTCTTCAAAATATTTTTCTTGACCGGGCCAATATTTCTTCCGATACTTCTATTTTACTTCCCAATTTTGGAATACACCGATCGGGGGTTATCTTCCGGACAGAGCTAAACTTTGGGCGACACAAACTTCCGGGGGCATCCATGGTATACGCTTTCCTCAATGCAAAGTTCCTATCGGGCTGACGCTTCTACTGTACCAAGGGAGTTAGCAAGCTGCTGCCAGCTCACATGTTGCTACCGGAGGAGATTATGAGCTGTTACCGGTAACAAAAGGAAATATACAGGTGGTACACTCCCATACTACAGCCTTTGATCACTACCGGATCTTTCTACCGGTGGCATAGCCCTTCCAACTCATAGACAGGGACAAAACTTTTTTTGCCAAAACAGCAATACAAACTAAGTTTATGCTCTTTGTTGCCTGGTTTGATCATCTGATCTGTTGCAAGGTATGATTAATTCCTCCGGAAGACGATAAAAACAAATCTGCATTAGGTCACAGAGAAAGGAATAATAATGTTATAATCATTCAACATTCAAACTGTCTAATAGCCGAATAACAGGAAAATAGTTTTGCTAACTTTGAAATTTAGTTATGAGAATCCTCGAAATTATCACAAATAATATATGCACAGAACAGCTGTGAAAATGAGCATGTCAACCTTTTGTTTTAGGAACAATTAATAAAATAAAAACAGAGTGAAATGACCAAGCGAAATATCAGTTTTGTATTATGAAATAATGCCGAAGTAGATGAAAAACTGCTGTAACATACTTATATATAGTAGCCAGGATTGGAAAAACGGAAATGAGAATGATCTTAATTTGGGAACACTAAACCTCCTGAAACACTTATTTATTTTAAGAAATCCAAACTTTTGCCGAGATAGTAGCAGTACTTTTGACAATGTATGCTCTGGAAATTAAGCTTAGGAATCAGACGATTTCATAGCAACAATAATAAAAAATACTGGCACATTAAAATTCAAACGCAAATAGCTCCTATCAATGGCAAAATATGCTAAGACGTACCTCATTTATAGCAAAAAAAGGTTATCAAAACAAGAGTAATCAGAATTTAGAAATAATAAACTGTTGGAACGCTTAAATATTTGAGGAGTACGAATCTGTGTAGCAACAAAAATCTGAAGTTAACTGTTTGGTCTTATTCAAACATATCAAGATTAGAACCAACAATGACAATTTAGGTAGAAACTCAAGCCTAAAGTGAACGAAACGTTCATAAGCATCATAGCCCTTAAATTAAGATCTATTTCTTATTTCTAATGTGAAAATCAGAGTCAAGAATGTAAACACAATTGTGCCTCACCATTTGGAAAGAAAAGCGGCTTACACACCTTTAATTCATCATTTTCCCATCATAATGCTCATCTGATTATCACAAGCTTATTCTAGATATAGAGTTGTACCTTTTTACGTGCGGCCTGTCCAATTGCTTTGAACTTACCTGTTCCTTGAATTGGAAATCGAGAGTTTCAAGTTTGCTCTCTCCTGATTCGAGTGCGTGATTCCTCTTTGTTCGAATGAAATGGTTAGAAGAATTCATTAAGGTAAGCTTTCTAATGACAGCAGCCAAGTGTGAGCTGAAATCTTATGTCATATCAGACAATAGCACGAGTTTAGACAAAAGAAAGTTAGATATTTTTATGTGCAATGATATTACCGGTAGGATGATACTATTGGTAAGGATAATATTACTGCTAATATAAGTTTTAGGAGATAAATTCCTTAAAATCCGGTGCACGTAATTACTTGCTATGTCTGAAACAGAGGCGTTACCTGGGCCTAAACGGAAGGTGCAGCTTAACATTACTGGAAGTTTGACATTATCAGTCTTACCGGTAGCTTGACTGCTTTCCTTTTTCTTACCCGGTCTCGTACCAGAACGACGTCCGACGCGTCATCTTCTTCGTATGAGATTCTGCAAGTCTTCTCCCAATTTCGTCGTTCTTCTTGGCATGGCTTGAGTTAGTAACCCGAGCGGTGGATCAAATCTTCATCTCTAGATCTAGAAAATCGAAAAGCTTCTACGAACCGAGATTTGCTAGTCTTTATCTTTTCCTAACAAAGTCAATTTAACAGTAGATTTAATCGGCATTTGAACCAAAATGTGACTCGCATATAAATTCACAGTTTCAAAATGATGATAAGAGTAAATTATAGCGATTTCCCCCAGTCGCCGATGTGACTGGAATTTGGATTGAGGCTTGAGTAACAGGCTCGGCTCATAGGCAATTGCGCTAACAGAAAGAGTCATGTGAATCAAGTTCCAAATTCCTGAAAGTTTGATCTTCTTTGATCTTCTCGTTTCTTCAATCTTCATCTTCTATCATCCCCGACTGATCGGAAGTGCTTTTGTATTTTGATAACAAAAACTCCATTACTCTTTAGGCTTCGACCTTTGTGGGATCCAATCGTTCTGATTACTTCCTTAATCTCTAGAATCTGATCTTTTGAGAATGGTGGATCTCTGTAGCGCGGATCAAATTTCCAAACGAAGGTCAAACTCTACTTGCTCCGTCAACCTAGGTTCAGTTATTTTCGCTTTTTTTGACGAATTCGTTGCAGATTATTGACCGGATCTGACTTGATAGTGAATTGGATGGTCTTGGACTTGTTCGATCTTCCCTATCTTTTGATTTAGGACAGAGAGGCATATGAACGATGTAGAATCATGAGTAGGTTTTCCCGAATGTATATGCTTCGTTGCGAATTAGTGATGAGGATGTCACTTCGCCGGTAAAAAGTAGGAGACAAACGCCGCAACCTTCCCTCCTTAGAGTGTGTTCGATAGCAGTCGTCAAGTGCAACAATTCTTCTTTCGATCTACTCATTTGTATTTGAACAAAATAATTTGTGCTCTCCTCTCGCGGGATTATACATCCTTGCTCAAGATCATACTTTGATACTTCCTCAAATAAGCCCTTTGGTGTATTCATCTTTTTGGTTACAACTCTAGAGAGCCCTTTGGTGTTCAGCTCCCTTCTTTCTAATCTGTCCCTTACAAATAAGCCCCTCTTCTTCTATTTATAGACTTTCTATGGCCAGGTTTACCTTTTTGCCCCTATACATTCGGTTCTTTCATATTTATAGTACTGTTAGCCTCTATTTGGGCAATCTTTCCGGACTGGGATACTGCTTCTACATTGGACTAACTCTTCCGGGCCATCTTTTTAGGTAACAACCCTACCGGTAGTAATTCTACTGGTAGCGATCCTTTAGGTAGCAGCCCTTCCGGTAGTAGGGCTTTCCACGATAGGCCTTCCGACAATTGGTCCTCCGGTAGACTCTCTTGGTAGATCCTTTCGGTAGCGGTTCTTTGATAAGTGCAAAACATATAGACTTATTAAGGTTTAATCACCTTATTATTTGCAGCATTTTAAGTAATGTTTCTCACTTATCTTAGGCTTTCCTATAATTATGTTGTGATATAAACTGATGTATTATATGTGTTAAATGTAGGAAAAATGCCATATAAATAGATATAACAAAGAGGGATTAAAATAAGTCACACGACATGCACGTGCTAAGCCTTATTGCCGTGTCACGTCCGTGGTATGTCCGCAGAGAAAATGGCGGACAAGGCTAAGGCGCGTCCGTGGTTTGTCCGGGGAAGAAAGGGCGGACAAGACTAAGCCACGTCCGTGGCCTGTCCGTGGATTTAAGGCCGGACAGGAGAAGAAGAGACCGTGGTGTGTCCGCAGAAATAAGGCTGGACAGTGTGTGTGACGTCCGTGGATTTAAGGCCGGACAAAGGCCGGACAACACTGAGAGATGTCCGCCCATTTATGGCTGGACACAGACAAGGACGTGCCCAGAAATTAACACGACAGATTTATTTCGGAGCTGTCTAGCCCATTGTCTTGTCTTCTTCGCCTGCAAACATATCTATCTACTATGAGCAATATCAGGCGCCGCCCCACTCCACTCCTTAAATCCCTCACGCGTTGTCGCAGTCTGTCTTCTTCCTCCTCCTTTCTTCTATAAATCCCACGCTCTTTCAATCTTCTTCATTCGTCCCTTGGAAAATCCAAAGTTCATTCATTACCCTTACGTTGTTTTTTTCCAGAAAACCAACGAAGAAGTCGATTACCCATCTGTTCGTTCTTCTTCGTTGGTTCCGACTATCTTATTTCTTATGTTTGTTTGTATAATTATGTGTGATTAATAAACTTACCTTCCCGGGTTTGGAAGCGAGCCTATTTTATATAATTGTGTTATGTAAGCTTTCCACTATAATTTATCTATGCAATATTTTGATTCTTGTCCTTAATGCGCTTTAATATTCTTGTACAATTATTAAAGTGATATTTGGAGCTCTTTGTCGAAATGCGATGCTGAGACAAGGTTCTAGACATAGGAAGTCAAAACAGGTTAACGACTAGAAGCATGTTTTCGCCTATAGGTTAATCTGTCTCCAATAGGAATTGTTATTAATGCGATTGGCTGAATTAACTTGGGCATTCGTGCGGCTTGTTATTTCTGCTAGTTAGGGTTTGTTGTACAAGGACCGGTCAATGAACTAATTAAGATTCCTGAGTTTGTTGCTAAAGTGGGAAAGTTTATATTGTTAAAATTGGATAAAATAGGTGAGCAGAACAACCCGGGATGCTTCTTTAAAAACAAAAAGATTTACAATTTCTATTTCTTTTCTGTTTTGATTAATTGTTCTTTTTACTGTTTTGTTTATGTTAAGTGTTAAACCACAACTCCCCTAAAAAATGATAAAATCTGTTTCATAGAAATCTCAGTCAATTTACTACACTATCAGTTATCCACAGCGAGGTCCCCAAGAGTACGACAACCCACAAATCCACTATTCCGCAAAACGATACGTACACTGCCTAAGTTGTAGAAGTAGTCACATATTTTTCCAACAAGTTTTTGGCGTCGTTGTCGGGGACCTCCGGCACGCTTAATTGATAGTTTTTAATTTTATTGAGTTTTCTGTTTATAAATATGTGATATATTTTGTTACTCTTTAATTTTTGTTTCTATTATATTTTGTTTCTATTATATTTTGTTTCTGTTAATATTTTAATTGTGTAGTATTCTGTTAATATATTAATTTTGTTTCATAATTAAGTTTTATTTTGTTACGTCATTTAAATATCGCATTAATTACAGTTATTTATTTTCCAGTCATTTACTTTTCTGTTATTTAAATTCTGTCAACTAACTTCTAACATTTAAATTTCAGCAATCTAACTTCTAACATTTCAATTTCAGCAATCTAACTTCTAACATTCCAATTTTCAGTCACTTAATTTCTGTCATTTAAATTCCAGTTCTTTAAATTCCTGTCATTTAAATTCTGCCCTTCTTATTTTAATTATTTACTGCATTTATTTTTGTTTTTATTTGTTTTTGTTTCTTTGTTTTCGGTTTATTTAAATCAATAAAAAAAATGAAGTTTAGTTGTGTCCGGCCTTAAAAAGCCAGACACAAACACGGACGCCCTATACGTAATAAAAAAAACAAAAAAAAAGAAACGGGACTCACGTCCGCCCATAAAAGGGCGGACGCAAGCCGGACGCAAGAAGGACGGGACTCACGTCCGCCCAAATAAACACCGACGCGACCCGGACGTCGAAAAAAAAAAAACAACGCGTCCGCCCACTTTTGCACGGACACAGGGCGGACGCAGCTAAAAGTTTTTTATGCACTCCAGATTTTTACTCTTCTTCTACTCTCTTCTACAAACTCGACCGACGTCAGTCACCACCTCACACCGACGCTCAGCCAAGGACAGCCACCTCCATTAACGCCGCCCTCCACCACCGGAGACGACGCGCACCCAGCCAACGCCCACCAGAACCACCGCCGTCTTCAGCGCCAATCGACAAACAACAGGTTTTTCAATCTTCAAAAAATTTTTACACCAGTTTCATTCTCTTTTTGAATTTCTTCACTTTTGTTTCGAAATTAGTCGCAATTGATGGATTAGATAGTTAGTGGAATCGATTCTAGCATTATTTGGGTAGTGGGTATGCTAATTCGTGCGGACTTTATGCAATTTGGGTGAAATCTGGAAATTTGAGTTCACAACCCGTCGATTTAGGGTTCTTCGCTGTGTCCGGGTCTGCGTCCGGCCCTGCGTCCGGCCCCCTCAGACCCGGACGTGTATATTTATTAAAAAAAATTAAAAATTGAAAAAAATTCTAAGTAGTTTAGCCGATGCATTGTCATGCTCTGTTTAAATATTAATTTAATTTTTATGGTGTTATTGTTTATTTACATTTTAATTTCAAAATTTATTAGTATGGTTCGTACTCGAGGTGCACACTCTGGTACTACTAGGGGCAACTGCCCCGGTGCGTCCTCTTCTACACCTCCTCCCCAGCCGACTCTTCGGGATGATGGTTTTATTTCAGCCGAGGCTCGTGCCTGGTATGATCAGGGTAAGGACTTTGTGATAGAGAGGCGAATAGCGCCTGAGGTGATCGAGGCTACAGGGGTGGACACCCTGTTTGCTAGTTTTGGACTTTCACGGGTCCTGAAGATGGGTGAGGGACTCTTCCTTCCAGCCATGGTTAGAGAGTTCTATGCGAATGCCCAGGCGAGCAACCTGAGGATTACTTCTTTCATCCGCCATCTCCCCATCGAGATCACACTAGAGACCTTCTCCACTATACTGCAGATGCCGGTTAGCCCAGACCATATTAGAGGATTCATAGAGGATCACCTGCACAGATCAAAGGCGAGGTGGCTCCAGGATGTAGGTCGGACGACCCGACATAGAGGGGAGGAGGACAAGGATGTCCTCCCTTACACGAGTTTCCCCACTTTGCTGCAGAGACTACTCCTAGAGATCCTTAGTCATCAGATTCGGCCCCATGCCACGATCGATGCTTCTGATGAGGATTGCGCTTTATTGGACTACTTCCTCTCGCCATCTCCACCTGCTCAGTGCATCTCTATTCCACACATCATGTTTTGCCAGCTACATAAGGTGGTGTACTATCTTCGGACAAAGAAGAAGAAGATCACTCCTATTTTTCCCTTCTTCATCCAGCACCACCTTTGCTCTGTCCTTCCAGAGGGCTACACACATGGATTAGAGGTCCGGACGGGAGAGCGCCCAGTGACATTGCAGACTATCAGACGCTGGGGCTTTATGTGCTTAGATGACGGTACCTGGGTCAGAGGTCGCACTGGCCGATCTTCCACCGGATCCTCCACTGCAGCAGGGCCTAGTACAGGAGCTACACCTTCAGCTGATCCCGAGCCACCTTCCACAGCACAGGGAGCTGAGCCCTACGAGCCAACGACCACCGTGATGCAGGCTCCAGCTCCTGTTCCGATACCTCCTATCACGTCAGAGCTGCAGACTCAGCTTCAGGCCTTTCATCAGATGCAGCAGCAGATGCACCAGAGGTTTGAGAGCTTTGAGCAGACACAGCAGAGGGTGCTGGCTGAGCAGACTGCGCTCCGTGAGGCCCAGACTCAGATGACACAGCGCTTAGACCGGAGTGACGATTTGCATGCACAGACAGCTCGGCAGCTTGAGCGGTTGAATGAGCAGCTGGAGCGGACGGCTCAGCTCATACAACATCTCCTCACTCAGATTGGCCTGGGATCATAGCAGCCACCACAGCCACCCCAGTGATATTTCTTTCCTTTTTATTTTGTTTTATTTATCTCTCTTGTTCACTAACTTATTGTAAACTCGTACTGTTTTAATCTTGTCTTACTTTTTGTAATCAGGAGGTAACAGTTCACTTTTCTTTATATTTTTCTAATGCTTTTATTTTATGTTTTTCCTCTTATTATTTTTGGTGCCACTTGAGTTCTGCTGGCTATACAGGTTTTTCTTTTCCGAATAAATTCTATATTCAAACATATAGCTGAACTCGCATATGGAAAGCAACCTCAGTTGTTCTGGCAATTTTGATATCTCTTGTTGGACACTTGCGTGAACTTAAGTGTGAGGAACGTTTCACTTCTACCTAAGCTTTAAGTGTGAGGAAGGGCACCTTCCTCAATCTACGATACAAGGGGAGTCTCAGTTTTCTCTTTATTATATTAATGTTCAACCTCTTTTACGTTAAAGCTTCTTTATTAATTTAATCCTTCATGAGTCTGGCATATTTTGAAAGGTCCTTTTCTTGAATTTATTTTGAACAATGAGGACATTGCTCCTCTCAAGTGTGAGGAAGTAGAGACCTTTCCCTGAAAATATGTCAGTTGTTCGTTAATGCCACACTCGCTTTTTGCTCTAAATTGCCAACATTTTGGAAAAAATGAGATAAAATAATTGTAGAAGTGTTTGAAATTAAGCCATGTGACAACTGAAAGCTTCGTTTTTATTTAAAAGAGTTTGTATAAAACTATTTTTAATCAAAATACTCTATTTTCACTGAAAATACGATAGATCTGCTAATTGTAAAAAACCAATTTAGCTTAGCTTGGGATTTTGGAAATGATTGGAAAGTTAGGAAAGAAAAGGATAAAGACAAGGTACTCCGCTGTTTATTAATTTTTCTAAACCAAAAACAGGCCTCGTCTATCCGGTTATTAAGTTCTCCGGGGTGCCTTAACACCTATCTACCTAAGGTCTCGTGATCTGGGATAGAAGACCCAACACCGTTACAAGGATAGAGAGAAAAGTCTGGGTTACAGAATAATAATGCAATATAAAAAAAATGTTAAGTATATACATTTCTGCATTCAAAAAAAATGAAAGTAATAAATTGCAATTTTTATTTATAAACATGAGTACGTGGTGTTGAAAGGTACTGCGGAATAAGGCATTACTTCACACCCATTGTCATCCCGGGTTAGAAGAAAGAAATTAGAGGAAAATCCCAGGTTAATCTAACTTGTTTTATGCAATCTAGTTTTTCTATGCTTTTATAAAATTGCTCTTTTTCACTGTTTGCAGAAACCTACTACGGAGAGCAAAACTATTATTTTAATTATCACTTTGTCTAAATTCCCTTCTACACTTATTTAATCTTGTTTTATATTACGGCTTAGAGATAGTTACACTCCTTATTTTGCTCGAGGACAAGCAAAAGCTTAAGTGTGAGGAAGTTTGATAAGTGCAAAACATATAGACTTATTAAGGTTTAATCACCTTATTATTTGCAGCATTTTAAGTAATGTTTCTCACTTATCTTAGGTTTTTCCTATAATTATGTTGTGATATAAACTGATGTATTATATGTATTAAATGTAGGAAAAAGGCCATATAAATAGATATAACAAAGAGGGATTAAAATAAGTCACACGACATGCACGTGCTAAGCCTTACTGCCGTGTCACGTCCGTGGTATGTCCGCAGAGAAAAGGGCGGACAAGGCTAAGGCGCGTCCGTGGTTTGTCTGGGGAAGAAAGGGCGGACAAGACTAAGCCACGTCTATGGCCTGTCCGTGGATTTAAGGCCGGACAGGAGAAGAAGAGACCGTGGTGTGTCCGCAGAAATAAGGCCGGACAGCGTGTGTGACGTCCGTGGATTTAAGGCCGGGCAAAGGCCCGACAACACTGAGAGATGTCCGCCCATTTATGGCCGGACACAGACAAGGACGTGCCCAAAAATTAAGACGACAGATTTATTTCGCAGCTGTCTAGCCCATTGTCTTGTCTTCTTCGCCTGCAAACATATCTATCTACTATCAGCAATATCAGGTGCCGCCCCACTCCACTCCTTAAATCCCTCACGCGTTGTCGTAGTCTATCTTCTTCCTCCACCTTTCTTCTATAAAACCCACGCTCCTTCAATCTTCTTCATTCGTCCCTTGGAAAATCCAAAGTTCATTCATTAGTCTTACGCTGTTATTTTCCAGAAAACCAACGAAGAAGTCGATTACCCATCTGTTCGTTCTTCTTCGTTGGTTCCGACTATCTTATTTCTTATGTTTGTTTGTATAATTATGTGTGATTAATAAACTTAGCTTCCCGGGTTTGGAAGCAAGCCTATTTTATATAATTGTGTTATGTAAGCTTTCCACTATAATTTATCTATGCAATATTTTGATTCTTGTCCTTAATGCGCTTTAATCTTCTTGTACAATTATTAAAGTGATATTTGTAGCTCTTTGTCGAAATGCGATGCTGAGACAAGGTACTAGACATATGAAGTCAAAACGGGTTAACGACTAGAAGCGTGTTTTGCCTATAGGTTAATCTGTCTCCAATAGGAATTGTTAATAATGCGATTGGCTGAATTAACTTGGGCATTCGTGCGGCTTGTTATTTCTGCTAGTTATGGTTTGTTGTACAAGGACCGGTCAATGAACTAATTAAGATTCCTGAGTTTATTGCTAAAGTGGGAAAGTTTATATTGTTATAATTGGATAAAATAGGTGAGCAGAACAACCCGGGATGCTTCTTTAAAAACAAAAAGATTTACAATTTCTATTTCTTTTCTGTTTTGATTAATTGTTCTTTTTACTATTTTGTTTATGTTAAGTGTTAAACCACAACTCCCTTAAAAAATGATAAAATCTGTCCAATAGAAATCTCAGTCAATTTACTACACTATCAGTTATCCACAGCGAGGTCCCCAAGAGTACGACAACCCACAAATCTACTATTCCGCAAAACGATAGGCACACTGCCTAAGTTGTAGAAGTAGTCACATATTTCTCCAACATTATTCCGCTAGTAGGTCATCGGTAGACACTGTGGCCTTTTAGCCATGGTATATTTCATACCATTACAGGGGCTACTGTTTATATTTTGCAGGTGAATGTCAGAAGACGACCGTCCTGAGAGTAAGATGGGGTAGACTACTATGGGTTTAAGTGTGACCTACGAGTTGTGCATGTACACTCGTTTGGTAAATTGTATGAGATGTTAGTAAGTTGTATAGGATGTAAGGAGTTTGTAAGACCGTAGCTAGATCTTGCAGATTTTAGTTTGCCTAGTTAGTCACGTGGGTGACTAATGGCGGTAACACCAAATATTGTAAGAAGTTTGTTGCAAGTTAATATAAGTGAATGGAGGTTTATGAGATAAGTATGGCTTTATGAGTTGGGGTGTTACAAAAAGTGGTATCAGAGTGTAGTTACACTCTGATGACAGGAATTACCAAACTTAGGGGAATACTGAAGTTGAGTTTGAGTTATGGGTTAAGGGTTGAGAGATAGAGTGAGAGGTGCGTTAGTTAGGACTTTCCGGTGTTTACCGGATATCCATAGTACCTAAACCCACCCTCCACATCCCTAACCTTGAATTACGGGGGAACAAATGCCAGAGAGAAGAAAGCCTTCTCTTACTCGGGGAAACCCGATCTGGCAGTTAGATAACAGTAAGCAATACGAGAAACATCTTATTGTACAATAATTTATGAGAAATTGAATTTTTAATTGGAGCGCAACGTGGAAATAGGCGCTACCAAAGGAATTCTACAAGTAAGAATGGAAATTACTAGCAACATGGGTAGACATGCTACGCAGTCGAAATAACCTGCTATACCAATGATAAGAAAAGCACTACGAGTGCAATGGATAGCGAAAGATAAGCGACATGAGTACCGGACAGTGGTCCGAATGAGCAGAACTGTGGGATAATGCAAAGCATGAGACTTAAGATTACTGGAAAGTCCAGTTAGAAACGGGAACTCCAAGCCCCATACAATGAGAAAGGTTACAAACCTGGCCGACATAGCGCAGACGACGATAAAAACGCATACAAATTGTACACCGAGTTAGGACTACAATGTAGTACCTGAAGGAGAATCATTACTTAGTAACCACGACAAATGTGTGGAAACGGGAGCGAGAATCAAGACATAAATGAATAACAAGGGGTTCCCTCAGAAATAGGAATGCCCTGATAAGGGACTGTACTGTCAAAACAAACAGGAAACTGCCGGATGGTCAGTTATCCAAAACGAAAGAACATCGAAGGAGTCCCGAGGACTACCAAAGATATAGAAAATTAGGTGGAAGTACCACTTCAGACGCGCACAGTACCGGTAGCCCATCTTGCATGGCGCACTTGCCATAACAAGTGCTACCACGGTTAAGTGATACGGAAAGCTATTATGGCAAGATAGCGTAATGCTACAGTGATAACATATATTAATACTGGATTGTAAATCCATAAAAGCGGGAGAATGACACCTTCGAAAGGCCTGACGGCCTGACCATGACGAGCTAAGTCGACACACCAGACAGCAGGGAGCTGAACTTGGACATAATACTAATGGTAAACCTACTACAGCAACAACCGACAATACGGGTAGGAACTCTAATCCAGAACCTCGAAGAGGATCCTAAGAGATAGCTCAGTAATCCGAGCAAAACACTACGTAAGTAATAACATACAAGGAATGTATTATAAGATACCATTGAGACTGTTGACACAACATCTTCCAACAGGAGCGGGATAATACTCCCAGAATGATCACTAAAAAATACCAGTAATAAACCTTCTTCATGAAGATGTGTGTAAACCGCGGAAACAGGAATAGAGAAAGTGAACTTAAGTTATAACCTACTAAAGATTAAAGACATACAATCCCGACAGAGGGAAGCTCAAAGGACTACACCATAGAATTGGCACAGACACCGGTTAACGCTAGATGACCTGAGCGAACTTCCATAGCGGGAAGCAGGATGCAGCAACTTACCATGAATCCCGATACTATATTTAATATGTAACCTAACGGTGGATTGTGTTCAAAGAACCATAACCTAATGAGGATGACCAACAGATGAGTAAGAATACAAGTAATGAACTGAAACATTGAGCACTAAGAGCCTACGAGCCAAGGATGTTAACCACATCAAAGCCCGAGGCGCAGTAAGTTGTAAGGGAGCTTATTTAAGCCATGAATGAATTACAATTCGTAGATATGAACGGTTATCAAACCTATAACGTAGAATGTGGAAAATATTGCCAGGAAAGGGCACCAATGAGAATAATGAGATAGTACATTGTCAGGGGCGGAGAACGATCCATTCCTTTTAGGGTGGGGATACCTCTCCTTGTTGTGAGGCCATGAGTGGGAATAAACCCCTCGAAAAGGGCTTTCACTTATTAGAGATATAATACGCTTTTGTTAGAAAATGGAAACCGTAAACCTTGAGATTACCTTAGAACATACCAGATACACTTAAGTAATAAGTGTGGCACGGTATGGCACGTCAAGTGACTAACGCTCAGAAGAGCTTGTGATTCAACGGATGACTTCTTCAGTAACCGGTTAAATTACATGGTAAATGACATAATAAGGGATGAAAGAACGTGAGAGAGACTGACCTACTTACGAACTTGATATTGAAGCAAAACACCTTCATATTTAGAGATAACCATTTTACAACACGGTACGGCAACCGCCAAGCACCTTCATATTTAGAGATAACCATTTTACAACACGGTACGGCAACCGCCAAGCACCGAAATTGGGGAACCCCCAGTGTGTTTACACCAGGAAGGGATTGAGTATAAGATAATACGTTAGATTAAGGGATTGAGGAGTTGCACCATCAATGGGCAACAGAGAAGGCGAGCTACCATGGTAGTAGAAGCCATAAAACAATACCTATATAAGTGGATTAAGGTCATAGTGCTCAGTAAAGCGACCATTATGTATAAGCCGTCAAATATTGACACTGAGGCAATTAGATCTATGAGCTAAGACCGATATACGTAAGGAAATAAGATGGTAGACGAACTGTGCATTGACGCCAGTAGTCTAGATCATATGAGGTAAGATTTCACAGGCAGCACACTTTCCATTCCTTAGGAACTGGAAGTGCGTTCCTAGTAGATCAAAATATGAGAAACAAGATAAGAGGCTCTATGGAAAGAGACCTCAGTTACTGAGAGACCAAGTCAGCACAGAATACAGAAAGGAGCTAGAGCATACCATACCCAAGAACGCAGTAAATGGATTTCCCTTGATTAAGTTCAAGAAGAACAATAAGTGTTATTATGGAACGATGAAAGAGGAGATCGACAACGGAATAATTCATAATTAGCAATAGCTAACGTGTGACGGACACTACGAGTTTAGTAAAACGAGATGTGGGACGACTGCACCCCACAGGGGCTTGCAGGCCTGACAGATTCATTTATGAGTTCATCGGGTAAGTAGTAATGTATCAGTAAGGTACCCCATGCATGTAGACGAGTGGTGTAAGGAACACGGGAAGTAGTCGACTGCGTACCACGGCCAACGACGCAACATCAGACAAGAGCAGTTACTACCACAAACAGTTGAAGAGAAGGAACTTAGTTGAATCAACGACACAAAGGAATCAGAAAACCCATTTCAGCTAGGAAATAATTAAGAACTATGAAGTACGAAGAGCACAGATTGTTAAGTACAAACATTGGACATGTCTTAAGATGTTAGAGATTAAACTGTAAAGCGCAATAAGCACTAAACAATAGTTTCAGATTAAGAATCATCCTCAGACCAAAGGTCAGATGTAAAGAACAATTTAGACACTTGAGAAAACACTAAGAGTATGAACATTAGATCTTCAGGGAGAATGGATAGACGAGTTACAACCCATAAAGCCGTGTATATATAAAGATAACACGTGTCCATTGAGGGACCTTTTGTACTAAATTATAAGCATACAGAAGAAGGATATACAATACTATGAAGGATAAGAAAAGCAGTTAAGCCGAAGATTATCAGAGTCGCGCAGCGGAAGCTAGCAGATCGGTACCGTTGAGATTAGACCAAACTAAGTTAAGAAAATGGTATAAGTACCGTTAAGAATCCTCGATGCAGAGACTAAGCCATTAACATAGTTATGACCCTCTGATCGAATTATAAATGAGATAGTTAACATAAAAGCTGGAATGCTATGTAAGAATTAGACATCTTGAACCTACGTTCAAGGATGATATAATGTTGATTACGTGGGCGTAATCCATTTTAAGGGGGGTAGAGCGAAAACCGCTTAGCGTATGTTTATGTACTGAGTACGTCAACTACGATGTGCATAGCACAAAAGAATTTGAGAAATTTGTTTTACATAAACATTTTGAGATAAATTATGGTTATTGTGCACAGAAGATGCAAATACCATACGTATTAAGTACCTATATTGTTAACTCCGGTGTGAGTACAAGTTAAGAGAACTAGTGAAGAGGATTAAGGAGACCTAAGGAATATATGAGATACGAGTCGATATGAAAGTATGAGTGCGATAAGAATAAGATTACACTATGAGATATTATTTGATATGAGTATGAGGTAGGAAATAGTAATGCTATGAGGTATAAGATGATGAGAATTGTTATGATACTGATATAGAATTTAGTAGGAATGAGAGTCCTGAGGTAAATACTAAGAGATGAATTGGGAATGTTGATAGACTGAGTCAACACCTTGGAGATGTATTGATTACGATTAGAAACACTAAAAAGATAGAAAATTGGAAATGAGTGAATTATTTGATGTTTGAAAATGACGTGGGAGGTGGAACTTGATTTTCTAGGGATCAAGGGAAACTGAACACAAATTGGGGTGGAGGGATAGTTCAGCACTGATGCTGATCACATCAGAGTTGGATGATTCCTGAAACTCCATACCATTAGTCACAATTAAATAACGCTAAGGATAGAGGCATTAGGATAAAACGGAATTGGAGTTGATTGTATTTTCAAATAGAGGGAATTATCCCTCACTTGACCTCGTAAAAAGGACTTCCTTTTTACTGAGTCTCGCCCATGAAGTCGAGGACACATGAGCCTTTGTCTTCGGACCGGTGACATGGGGAGAATAGAGTAGTGTTGTATTCTAGCCCATGAAGGCGAGGACGAATGTGCCTTTGTCTTCGGACCGTTGACATGGAGAATACGATGAAAATTATGTGATTGTTTTAATAATCAAAAGGAACAAAGGGAATTTTGAGTGTTATACGTGCTTAAGCATGTTGTGTGATAATTGAGTATAGGTATATGACAGATCTAACGAGTCAATAAGATTAAGTACATATAAGCATGATCTATATGATCTATGGAATGAGGTAAGCCATGTATTCTAATACAATAAGATGCATAGGAACTTTAGGGACAAAGTTCTTTTAAGGGGGGAAGATTGAAATACCCCAAACCTAAGTATGCTAAGTAAACATCAATTTATGATTTAATAAGACTAAAACATGCCTTAGAAACATTGGTAGACAATTTAATCAAAGGAAAACACAAGAAAACGCCATAAGGGCAATTTAAGCAAAAATGTGCTCTAAGCTTGGAGTGACTTTGATTAGCACCAAAATATCATTATAAGACCTTATTAACATGATAATGGACATGTTAAATCAATTACCATAGAAAACCAAGCTCAAAAATAAGCTTAAACACAAAATGTGCTTTAAGACTCCTTAAAGCACCTTTTTGAGAAATTGTCTTAGAAATGATTTTTGAGTGGCTAAATGCCCATGAATACACATTAATCAACATTTGTACTAATTATTATCACATTAGGAAGTCTAAATCAATGGGAAACCATAAATTGCACAAATTTATGCAGTAATTTGTGAATAGTGCCAAATAGTGCCTAGTTTAAGCTTAAGTCAACATAAGTCAATAAGTTGGTCAACCAAGAATATAAACATCCTATCTACTAAGGGGGGACGGTTTTTAAGGGGATGAGTCACCATAGGCTTCATGAAATAAGAAAATAAGAAGAAGTAAAGTGAAAAAGAACTATATACTTTAAAAAGAAAATATCTCACCTTTTAACCTACCTCTCTCCTCTCTTCTTCATTTCTCTTCTTCCCCACCGTTTTTTTCCTCTTCTCTGCTCCAAAACCGTGAGTGCTGCCTCCATTCATGTTTCATCTTCATTTGTCCAACAAATTTTCATTTTAGCTCCAAATCAAAAACTAAGCATAGATTTCTCTTAGTTGGAGCAAGGCCTTCCTTTCTATCTTTTCAAATCCTTCAAAGATCAAGTTTGGTGCCATGATAAACTCCATTGATGGAGGAAAATCAAGTTTGAAGTGCCCATTTGGTTCTCCATTCATCTAAGGTAATGAAAGTGAAAGAAAAATCAACTTTCCTTCATTTTTACTACATGTCCAAAAATTTCTATCTCATGGGGGTTTTGTTTCACACCTTGAACTAGCTTGTTTTGATCAGCAAGGACTAGTGGAGGTCCTCTTTGATTCATACCCAAGTCTATCTTGAGACTTCAAAGGTAATCATCCACTTTTAAGCTTTAAAGCACATATTTTAACCTAAGAATGAGTTCTATGAGTTTAGGCATATTGCTTAGTGCTCATTAGATTATTTGAATGTGAATTAGAATATTGGCAAGGGAATTAAAGTCATTGTAGAAAATCAAGCAAGACAATCCATGGAGAAAAGTGTGAAAAAGCTTGAGAAAACAAGGTAAATTGCTTACCTAATGGTGGTTTAAGGTTTTAAGAGATGAGATTTTGATAAGTACTAATGTAGCTTAAAGATTACATTAAGTAATGGGTTATATAACCTAGGAAAAAAAGAATCAAACAAGCTTGTGAACTTGTGACTAAGGAGCCAATGGAAATGAGTTAGTAAGATAAGCTTAAGGTGAATAATGAGAACACTTATATTGCTATGGGACCATTGTTGTGTGTAATTGTAGGTTGAAAGCTTTTATATGTGGGAAATTCAGTGTTTAAGTTTAAGTCATTTAAGGGCCTAAAGCAATGTCATTTAAGAGCCTTAATGCTATGCAATTTAAGATTATTGCACTATATTGAGTGTGTTATGAATGAGTTAATTTGGGTGAGAATTATGATGAGAAAAAGATTTGATGTGTGTGAGATGATTGAATGAGAAAAACCATGCATATGGGCATGATAATATACTAGAGGAGCTATGGCAAAATTTGAGTGAAAATAAGTTAACAACGGTGGTCTTGAGGATTAGAATGACCTAGAGTTGTCTAGGAGGAGTTAGATGTTAGGAGGGTGTAAATTGTGTGCTAAGATTGTGTACTAAGGATTTGAGTGTTCATGATTGTACTAAAGGGTGAAAAACTAAATTTTGGGTGTAGAAATATACTAAGGAAGCCATGTCAAAATTTAGAGAGGAAACTAAGTGTGTAAGGTGTTCTAAGGAGATTTTATGACTAAGGATGTTCTAGTAAACATTAAGGTTTGTTTTGGTGAAAATGGATAAACTATGGAGTTCTTGAGTACTAGGAAGACCTAGGGATGTCTAAGAGGGACAAGGGGTTACAATGGTGAATTTAAGGCACCAAAACCATGGTTAAGGAAGCTAGTAAACTTGTACAAGTTTGAAGGAAAAATAAGGCATAATGACTTGTAAGGATGTAAGCATGTGCTAGATTATATATAGCCTTGAGAAGTTTGAGTAAGCATATGGGTATGCATAATGATGCTTGAGGAGTAGTTTAAGATGGTTGTGAAGAAACATAATGATTAGTTGAGCTCTTAGGCAAAATCGCTAGTGGGAAGTGTAAGGAATCAAGTGTTAAGTGTAAGAATTTTGTAAGAAATTGAGTGACAAGTTTGATGATGATTAAGGAAGCTTTAGTACATGTTTTAAGGTGTTTAAACATGTAGGAAACATGTGGAAAGATTATGGAATGAGTGGGAAAAGATTTGGGTGAATTTGGAGTTCAGAATGAGGAGAAAAGCACTTTAGAAATTGGCCTCTGTTTTGGACCGCCCCTGTGGGGAGGTCCAGACGAATTCTACAGGAAAACTAGCCTCTGGTTGGGACCGCGCCTGGGACCTCCCCAGAGGGGCGGTCCAGTTTAGAAAAGAAAAAAAAATTGTTTTAAGGCTCCTAATGATGAGGGATTGGATGGTAATGGTTTTAGATGATGTTTAGGCCTTGTTTGGTGACATATAAAGGCCTTAAAAAGTGTAATCAAGTGTTAGGAATTCCTTGTATGAATTGTGTAAGTAGTTAAGGAGGTTCTAGTGGATGTTTTAAGGTGGGAATGAGGTACCAAATGGTGTTAAGACTTATTTGGGGAGCTTGTGGAAGCGTTTAGGAACACATAGAAATTTTTGTGAAGAATCTGCAGTGGACCAACCCAGGGGACCGACCCTGACTGGGTCGGTCGGACTGTGTTAAGGCAGGCAAAATCTTTCTGGAATCGATCGACCCAGAGGGTCTTGGGTCGGTCAGGCTGGCCGTGGGTCGGTCGGGCAAAAATTTAGCGAACAATATGTTTCTAAGATGGACCGACCGAGGGGTTGGGTCGGTCGGTGGGTCGGTCGGCCCTTAAGTTATATAAAAAAAACTTTAAACTTTAAGAATGTTAAGCGGTATTAGTATTAGACCATTAAGAGGATAATGATGATTAAAAAGACAAGGATATAAGGACATAAGGGATTAAGTTAAGTAAAGGATTTAAGTGTTTAAGGTTAAGTTTATAAGAACTTAAGTGGTTTTAGATGGGGATCATTAGTGGCTAAGTTAAGTAGATTGGAAGTAATTAACTACCTAAATTGAATGAATGTTTTAGGACTTGAGTATTTGGACTCCGGAAGAGAGTAAGCAACCGAACAACTAACGGTTTACGGTATGGTTTTCTTGTGACCTGCATGCTAACGAGGTGTCCCTCGGCTTGTGTGCTATTTGTTTTTTTGTGCCCCTAAACTAGATAAAGCATGCAACCGGGATATTATGTTTATTGTATTATTGTGTGAAGTTTGAAAACTAACATAACTTACCGTGAGAACCTACTAACTAATGTTTATTATAGAATTGTGTGAGATTAAGGAACACTCCCAAATATTGTTTTCTTAATAACCGAAAGAGGTTAACTAACAAACATTAACTTGAGACTTTCTACTAACTGGAACTTGGGGGGAGAGAGGAATCTGGGACTGACTCCGGTCATGCATGTTAAGGAAAGGGGGTCGGTATCTGAATCAGATCCGACTTCCGCTTTAGGACTTGTCCTCGGACTTGTCGCCTAGGGTCGAATGTCGGCTTAGCTACATTGGATTTCCAGTCCAAGGTAAGAGGCATTAAATGGTGCAGTAGGATCACCTAAATCCTAATTTTATGTTAAGATGTTTATTCAACCAATGGAGTTAATAACTCATTGGCTAGGGTAGCTTTTGACCCGACAAAAATAAACATTGAGATAATATACAACCATTTCTATTTAAAGAACGGTTTGTATTCTAAGACTAAGATAAGGTTTAAGATTGATGTAAGATAAGGTTGGACTGAGATTAAGAGGAAACATAACTTAAGGAGTTAAACGATTAACTCACTAACTAAGTGTAACACCCTGGATTTTTACCTCAAACATAGCTTATGAAAATACAAATCTAATGGCGCAAACGGCATCAAAAACGGACTTCAAACGAGTCCTAAAAGAGCAAAACGGTGCTGGTCCGAACTTGTGTCCGGACATGGTAAATTCGGACACAAGCCGAAGAGAAATAGACTGCAGAAATCCGAAAGTCCGAACTTGTGTCCGGACATTGATGTTCGGACACAAGTCGAGAGTTAAAAGGGCTGAAAACCAATGGCGTCCGAACTTGTGTCCGGACTTTGAACTTCGGACACAAGCTAGTTTGGAAAACCCGAGAAATTTAATGTGGCGTGTCCGAACATTGATGTTCGGACCGAAGTCGACACGCCTAGACAGAAAGCTTTTAAGACATTCGGGGCCTGTCCGAACATCGATGTCCGGACGGACGTTCGGACAGGTCCTTCAGTACAGTTCCCAAAACGTAACCAAGAGCCAAAAACCATCATAAACTCTTACATAAAACACCATGACAATATAAGGAACTTTTGAACAGTTAAGACCATTGGCAAATACTTAACTCAAAGCTCAACCTCAACAAAACTGATTCATAAACAATAGCGAATTCAGTTAACCAAAACCAAAATGAACATAACCTTCAATATAGCAGCGGATCTCAAAATATCCAGGGCATTACCGCCACACCCAATACCCATGGGTGCTCAGGCTGATGAACTAAACAACATTAAAACCAAAGTCAACTTCAATTTATGCGGAAGCAAAATAACGTTAATGTAAAAACCTTGAGAACATAACAACATCTCTAAAACATTAAAATTCAAGATATTGCTTAATCATTACGTGGTCCTAAACTATGTGATTCGCGGTCCCGTTTCCCTCAGCTAGTCATTCATACCTGCGATCATAAAACATAGACAGAAACACAGAAAGGATCGCACAAATCAGAAAAACTGAGTAAATTCCACCTCAAACTGTAAAATACATTTTAGAACACTTTGCCTTTAACAATCAGATGAGAAGGTAGGTTACTGAATAGTTAATGAATCTCCAGAAAAGTATTTCAATACCGAAACCACAGTAGGGAGCTCTCAACAGGAAGTAATAACCATAATTCCAAACACGGGGTCACCTATGGGACCCCAAACCACAATTCCAGGACAGTCACCTATGGGACCGTCAAACAACCACCTCACCCTAAGTCCTTAAGTGTGCACACCCCCTATGAAACAGCAGTAACATAGAGTAGATCATAGAGCTTAACTGCAACAATGTGTGCAGCGCAAATAATATCAATAATGGGGAGCACCTATGGGCTCCCAAACAATAACAACATCCTGTGAAAGACTCCCCAAAGCCATATTGAAATACCACAACCTCAATTCAATTTCTCAATTCCAAATCCTCAAACCACAACCGAGATAAAACACAACAAACCCTTTTCCAAGATTTCGCAAAACCACAATCAAAACCATTGAGCATAGAATTTACCTGGAACAACCAATTCCCTCAAGAACCCAACTGCTCCGGACTATTGATAGCACTCGTCGATGTAATCGGCGTCTAGGTAATCAGAATTAACAATCAGGATCCACCGAACAACGAATAAATAACTAAGTAGCTAAGTAGAATACATTACCCAACAAAGCTCCTAATTGGCACCAAGGAAAACGATCCAGCAAGGGTGGAATGAATAACGCCGAAGGTAGAATTGAGAACGCGAAATAAAAGAACTCAAGGAAGAAGATACGTGAATAAGTTTTTAGTAGAACAGAAGGTAGAAGCGTCGTGATGATGGTAGACCGTAGAGGGGAAGGTTGTTATATAAATAAGTAAATTATAGGAATAAAGGAAATTGAAATTGTCAAACAAGGTAATGATTTCTATTTTAACAAAAGGGGTAAATAATTACGAAATACAAATAACTCAGAAAAGGAAATCAAAAACAAATACTTCACATTGCAAAATGTTTTTAGGAAACCTATGCAACAACTTAACGTTGAGAA
This sequence comes from Limonium bicolor, assembly GCA_023374045.1. NCBI lineage: Eukaryota > Viridiplantae > Streptophyta > Magnoliopsida > Caryophyllales > Plumbaginaceae > Limonium > Limonium bicolor. The sequence continues at coordinate 101,945,929 of CM041781.1, read as the reverse complement.
TATCGGGAAGGAAAAAAAAATAAAATCTCTAACAACATTCTTTTTGAAATTCAGAAATAGTTTCCTGGTTTGAATATTGCTGAGAAAGTAGATTTAACAAGATGAGGAAGGAGTAGAAAATCTAGGAAGATAATTAAATAACATTTACTTGGAAGTAGGAAGGAGATTGAAATAAATTAATTAAAGTAAAACAATAATACTAGTAAGGGAATTATAATTGCGTTAGAGAGAGTTCTAGAATACTAATAAAAATATATATATAATTAACTTGAAGAAGTCAAAAGGGATTTGAACTCTGTAATTAGAGATAAATTACTAATAGGAAGTAAAATCAGAATTGAGGTCTAGAAATTAATTAAGTACCAAGAGCAAATCACTTTGAATTAGAACTCCATGTATTTTAAATGAATAAAAGTGAGGAGGAAAGTTCTAGGAAGAGGAAATAAGTTAATATAGGAATATCGTTGGTTTCCCTGGGCCACTATATTATAAACTCGGACTTATTATTCTGACTATATATTATCGTATTCCTAACTTAAAATTCCCGGGTATTTCATCTCATCCCCCTTAAAAGAAAGCTTCGCCCTCGAAGCTAAAACTCATCCATAATGCGAAAACTGCTAACTGAGTTACTGTCTCGAGTGGTTACCTGATCGAAGAGCTGTGGGTATTTCTTTCTCATTTCCTCCTCTACCTCCCATGTAGCCTCTTCGGTTCCATGATTAGACCATAAGACCTTGACCATACGGATGGACTTCGATCGTGTCTCCCTGGTCTTAGTGTCCATAACCCTGATGGGGTACTCCTCATAGGATAGATTCTGCTCAAGCTCCAAAACCTCTGGCTGCAACACATGCAAAGGATCGGGAACATACCGCTTCAGCTGGGAAACATGGAAGACGTTGTGAACTTTCTCCAGTTCACAAGGAAGTGCTAGCCGGTATGCCACTTCTCCAACCCTCTCCAAGATCTCATAGGGTCCAACGAACTTGGGGCTGAGCTTCCCTTTCTTCCCGAACCTGGTTACTCCTCTCATAGGAGATACTTTCAAGAAAACTTTATCTCCCACCTCGAATTCCTCTGGTCTGCGCTTGAGATCGGCATAGGACTTCTGCCTGTCCTGGGCTGCTTTCATTCGTCTCTGAATCACCCGGACTTGTTCCATAGTCTCTTCAATCAACTGGGGCCCCAAAACAACAGTCTCACTAATGTCGCTCCAACATAACGGTGTTCTACACTTTCTCCCATACAAAGCCTCATAAGGAGCCATCTTGATGCTGGAGTGGTAACTGTTGTTATAAGAAAACTCTATCAGGTGTAGCATATCAACCCACGAACCCTGAAAATCCATCACACATGCACGAAGCATGTCCTCCAAGGTCTGGATGGTTCTCTCGGTCTGACCATCAGTGGCTGGATGAAACGCAGTACTCAACTTCAACTTGGTACCCATCGCCTTCTGGAATTGCTGCCAGAAATGGGCTAAAAACCTCGAGTCTCTGTCTGAAATAATGGTTTCAGGTACCCCGTGATATCTCACCACATTTCTGATGTAAGCATCCACCAACTGGCTCATGGACCACGTCTTCTTCATAGGTATGAACCGTGCAGACTTAGTGAGTCGGTCCACAATTACCCAAATCTGGTTGACTCCTCCTTTCGCTGGTGGTAAACCCATCACAAAGTCCATAGAGATGGAGTCCCACTTCCACTTTGGAACCTCCAACGGCTGCAGTAAACCTCCCATCCTCTTGTGTTCGAATTTGACCTTCTGGCAGGTAAGGCACTTCGACACAAACTCTGCAACTTCTCTCTTCATATTCGGCCACCAAAACATCTTCTTTAGATCCTTATACAACTTATCACCGCCAGGGTGAACTGAATAGGGAGTATTATGAGCCTCCCTCATCAGTCTCTCCTTTACCTCCACGCACCCCTGAGGTACACACCATCGGCCTCTAAATCTCAGACCGCCGTCACTGTGCGTCTCAAACCCCTCAGCTTTCCCTTCCTTCATCCTCTCCTTGATGCGCTCTAACTTCGCATCACCAGGCTGTCCTTTGAGTATCTCTCCATAGATGTCGAAGGAGACACTCATGTGGCACAACCTCACCTCACGCTCTACTCCTCCCGCCTCCATCACCTCCAAGTTCAGCTTCTCAAATTCGCGGACTAACTCGTCTGGAAGAACCCACATCGAATTCACAGAATGACTTTTCTTCCTACTCAGTGCATCGGCCACTAGGTTAGACTTCCCTTCATGGTATAAAATCTCTAGGTCATAATCCTTGATCAGCTCCAACCATCTCCTTTGCCTCATATTTAGTTCCTTCTGAGTGAAAATGTACTTGAGGCTTTGTGGTCGGTGTAGATCTTGCAGGAAACTCCATACAAGTAGTGTCTCCAAATCTTCAGGGCGAAGACTACTGCTGCAAGCTCTAGGTCGTGCGTCGGGTATCTGGTCTCGTACTCCTTCAGTTGTCTCGATGCGTAGGCTATGACTTTCCCGTGCTGCATCAAGACACATCCCAAGCCATACTTGGATGCGTCGCTGAAAACCTCAAACCCGTCTGTCCCCGAAGGCAAGGTCAACACTGGGGCTGTGGTTAACCTTTCCTTCAATGTCTGAAATGCTTTCTCACAGTCGTCATCCCACTGAAACTTGGTTACTTTCTTCATGAGATTCGTGAGCGGTCTAGCTATCTTCGAGAAATCCTTCACGAAACGTCTGTAGTACCCCGCTAGACCCAAGAAGCTACGAACCTCCGTCAGATTACTCGGTGTTGGCCACTCTTTCACTGCTTGGATCTTGGCCGGATCCACTGAAATTCCTTCTTTGGTGACGATGTGGCCTAGGAATGCCACTCGGTCCAACCAGAAATCACACTTGGTCAGTTTGGCGTAAAGCTGCTGCTCTCTCAAAATCTGCAATACTGATCTCAGGTGCTCCTCGTGCTCTTCCTCATCCTTAGAGTAGATGAGGATGTCGTCTATAAAAACCACCACGAACCGGTCTAGAAAGGGATTAAATCCGGTTCATGAGGTCCATGAAGACTGCCGGCGCGTTCGTCAATCCGAAGGGCATCACCAGAAACTCAAAATGCCCATATCTGGTCCTGAAGGCCGTCTTCGGGATATCCTTCTCTGCAACACGTAACTGGTGGTACCCCGACCTCAGGTCTATCTTGGAGAAGACTCCTGCACCCTGAAGCTGGTCGAAAAGGTCATCGATTCTGGGCAAGGGATACCGGTTCTTCACTGTAATCTGGTTCAGCTCTCGGTAGTCTATGCACAGCCTCATGCTCCCATCCTTCTTCTTTACGAACAAGACAGGAGCTCCCCATGGTGATACACTCGGGCGAATGTACCCCTTCTCCAATAACTCCTCCAACTGAACTTTCAGTTCCTTCAATTCTGATGGCGCCATACGGTATGGGGCCTTAGAGATAGGCGCTGCTCCTGGCACAAGGTCTACGCTGAACTCTACCTCCCTGTCTGGCGGCATACCCGGAATCTCATCTGGAAAGACGTCAGGGAACTCCTTCACCACCCGAATCTCTTCTAATGGACTCGGCGCTTGTCTCAAATCCTGGACATGGCAGAGATATGCCTGCTGTCCCTTCTTCACTTGGGAGAGAATTGACATGGCTGAAACTATCTTTACTCCCGGTGTCTTCTCCACGCTACTGTAGGAGACTCTTCGGCCCGTTGGTCCTCTCAGGACGATCTTCTGCTCTCCACAATCGATCTTCCCCTTATACTTGCTTAGCCAGTCCATCCCCAGAATAATATCGAAGTCGGGGAGGACGAACTGGATCAGGTCAATTACAAATATTTCCCCCTTTATGTCTATCCCCACATCTTTCAATACAGCATTACAAGAAATAACCCGCCCCGAGGGTATAGATACTGCTATGGTAGAAGTCTTACAAGTTTCTAGACCCAATTTCTTAGCAAATTCCTCAGAAATGAAAGAATATGAAGCTCCAGTATCGAACAAAACATGAGCTGAAGTACCATGAACAGAAAAGGTACCTGCTAACACCTCTGCTTCAGCCTCTGCCTCGGCCCGGCTCATAACATTGATCCTCCCAGGAGCTCTACCATTGTCTCGGTTCTCCCCTGGGCCTCGATTACCTCCATTTCCACCCCCGCCATTGCCATGCTGGGGAGCATTCCCTCGCTGATTCTGGGCCTGATGCTGGTCTCTACCTCGAGACTGGGGGTCTGCTGGTCTGTAGGTCCGGTCTCCGCCATTTCCTCTCTGCTGAAAGCCTCCCTGGGGATCCTGGAAGCACTCAAAAGCTCTGTGGCCCTTCCTGCCACACCGGAAGCACGCCACCAGGTTCCCCTCACAGTCCTTCCCCGGGTGGTCCTTGTGGCACCTTCTGCAATGGAAGTGCCTGTTATGCATGAATTCTGCCCTCTGAGCCTGCCCCTGGGGCCTATCATTCCGCCTCTGGTCATTCCTCTGGTTCCCATCGAATCTCCTCCCATCCCCTGTGTTAGGCCTCCACCTCTTGTCCTGATGGGGCCTCTGATGTCGGTCATCCCGACTCCGGGACTCTTCCCCGTCCTCCATCTTCCTCTTCTGGCCCGCCTGTACCTCCCTCCTCTTCTGCTGCACCCTATACAGGTTAGCAGCCTTTCCATATGCATCCTGGAGGGTGGGTATCGTCAGCACGCTCAAGGCCTCCTGGAGACTCCAGTTGAGTCCCCCCACAAATCTCTGCACCTTTGATGCCTCATCAGGGACCATCGTCGGTGCGAACCTCGCCAACTCTAAGAACTTGGAGTGGTACTCCTTCACGCTCCGGGCCTGCTGTTTGAGCTCAGAGAACTCCAGGTATTTCTGCATCCGAACATGCTCAGGGTAGAATCGCCTTCGCATGGCCTCCTTCAGTGCCTCCCATCCAAAGTCAGGTCCCGCCAGAAGAGCATCCCTGTTGGCAGACCACCAGATGTCAGCCTCGCTCTTGAAGTAATACACGGCGGCGTTGACTCTCCTGTTGGCAGGGCAGTTGACCGCCTCAAAGATCTTGTCAAATTCACGCAGCCAATCCTCTAGCAGTACTGGGTCCTCCTCCCCCTTGAAGGCAGTTGGCTTCAGGTGGGCAATTCTCTTTGTGTAGTCTTCTGGCACATGGTCTCGCTGGGCTTGGCGTTGCAATCTGCCCCAGATTCAAAGCGAGCTCCTGGAGCTGTCTCATTGGATCGTTGCCTGCCATAGTAGTCCTTCCGCTTCTACTTCTGGTGTTGTAGGGGAAATTCAGTCGGTCTGCCAGTCTACCCTACTCAAGGTGGACTCCTGGTTATGAGTCAAGAATTTCAAAGGATCTTAAATTCCCCATAACAATCCCCTTCTAATTACACTACAATCTCACTACCCCAATCCATGGTTAGATAACTCAGATAGTACCATATTGCAAATAACAAGTATAATACAATACCACAATTGGATAATAAGCAGCAGTCCCTGTATAATCTCCAAACATCACACTCAAATGCCCAATGTAACTCAACAGCTTACAAATAACACATAATCCATCATGACTTCCCCAAACGGCTTATCCCCACATTATTAATCCGGTTTACTCAAGTTTTATCTTATTTCAAAAACAAAGCTCTGATACCACCTTGTAACACCCTGGATTTTTACCTCAAAACATAGCTTATGAAAATACAAATCTAATGGCGCAAACGGCAACAAAAACGGACTTCAAACGAGTCCCAAAAGAGCAAAACGGTGCTGGTCCGAACTTGTGTCCGGACATGGTAAGTTCGGACACAAGCCGAAGAGAAATAGACTGCAGAAATCCGAAAGTCCGAACTTGTGTCCGGACATTGATGTTCGGACACAAGTCGAGAGTTAAAAGGGCTGAAAACCAATGGCGTCCGAACTTGTGTCCGGACTTTGAAGTTCGGACACAAGCTAGTTTGGAAAAACCCGAGAAATTTAACGTGGCGTGTCCGAACATTGATGTTCGGACCGAAGTTCGGACACGCCTAGACAGAAAGCTTTTAAGACATTCGGGGCCTGTCCGAACATCGATGTCCGGACGGACGTTCGGACAGGTCCTTCAGTACAGTTCCCAAAACGTAACCAAGCCAAAAACCATCATAAACTCTTACATAAAACACCATGACAATATAAGGAACTTTTGAACAGTTAAGACCATTGGCAAATACTTAACTCAAAGCTCAACCTCAACAAAACTGATTCATAAACAATAGCGAATTCAGTTAACCAAAACCAAAATGAACATAACCTTCAATATAGCAGCGGATCTCAAAATATCCAGGGCATTACCGCCACACCCAATACCCATGGGTGCTCAGGCTGATGAACTAAACAACATTAAAACCAAAGTCAACTTCAATTTATGCGGAAGCAAAATAACGTTAATGTAAAAACCTTGAGAACATAACAACATCTCTAAAACATTAAAATTCAAGATATTGCTTAATCATTACGTGGTCCTAAACTATGTGATTCGCGGTCCCGTTTCCCTCAGCTAGTCATTCATACCTGCGATCATAAAACATAGACAGAAACACAGAAAGGATCGCACAAATCAGAAAAACTGAGTAAATTCCACCTCAAACTGTAAAATACATTTTAGAACACATTTGCCTTTAACAATCAGATGAGAAGGTAGGTTACTGAATAGTTAATGAATCTCCAGAAAAGTATTTCAATACCGAAACCACAGTAGGGAGCTCTCAACAGGAAGTAATAACCATAATTCCAAACACGGGGTCACCTATGGGACCCCAAACCACAATTCCAGGACAGTCACCTATGGGACCGTCAAACAACCACCTCACCCTAAGTCCTTAAGTGTGCACACCCCCTATGAAACAGCAGTAACATAGAGTAGATCATAGAGCTTAACTGCAACAATGTGTGCAGCGCAAATAATATCAATAATGGGGAGCACCTATGGGCTCCCAAACAATAACAACATCCTGTGAAAGACTCCCCAAAGCCATTATTGAAATACCACAACCTCAATTCAATTTCTCAATTCCAAATCCTCAAACCACAACCGAGATAAAACACAACAAACCCTTTTCCAAGATTTCGCAAAACCACAATCAAAACCATTGAGCATAGAATTTACCTGGAACAACCAATTCCCTCAAGAACCCAACTGCTCCGGACTATTGATAGCACTCGTCGATGTAATCGGCGTCTAGGTAATCAGAATTAACAATCAGGATCCACCGAACAACGAATAAATAACTAAGTAGCTAAGTAGAATACATTACCCAACAAAGCTCCTAATTGGCACCAAGGAAAACGATCCAGCAAGGGTGGAATGAATAACGCCGAAGGTAGAATTGAGAACGCGATAAAAGAACTCAAGGAAGAAGATACGTGAATAAGTTTTTAGTAGAACAGAAGGTAGAAGCGTCGTGATGATGGTAGACCGTAGAGGGGAAGGTTGTTATATAAATAAGTAAATTATAGGAATAAAGGAAATTGAAATTGTCAAACAAGGTAATGATTTCTATTTTAACAAAAGGGGTAAATAATTACGAAATACAAATAACTCAGAAAAGGAAATCAAAAACAAATACTTCACATTGCAAAATGTTTTTAGGAAACCTATGCAACAACTTAACGTTGAGAATATCGGGAAGGAAAAAAAATAAAATCTCTAACAACATTCTTTTGAAATTCAGAAATAGTTTCCTAGTTTGAATATTGCTGAGAAAGTAGATCGTTGAAACAAGATGAGGAAGGAGTAGAAAATCTAGGAAGATAATTAAATAACATTTACTTGGAAGTAGGAAGGAGATTGAAATAAATTAATTAAAGTAAAACAATAATACTAGTAAGGGAATTATAATTGCGTTAGAGAGAGTTCTAGAATACTAATAAAGATATATATATAAATTAACTTGAAGAAGTCAAAAGGGATTTGAACTCTGTAATTAGAGATAAATTACTAATAGGAAGTAAAATCAGAATCGAGGTCTAGAAATTTATTAAGTACCAAGAGCAAATCACTTTGAATTAGAACTCCATGTATTTTTAAATGAATAAAAGTGAGGAGGAAAGTTCTAGGAAGAGGAAATAAGTTAATATAGGAATATCGTTGGTTTCCCTGGGCCACTATATTATAAACTCGGACTTATTATTCTGACTATATATTATCGTATTCCTAACTTAAAATTCCCGGGTATTTCACTAAGGGAATGCTTTTAAGTCATTCATTGTGCTTGAATTTTGATTGTTCATATGTGGTTTGTTATTTATTGCACTTTCTATTATGTTGTGCATCTAATCAACCTCCATGCTATCGACAATTAGTCATCGTAGCCACATTAGCTTGGGGGCCATGAGAGGATCGTACCAGCAAAGGTGCTGACCCCCTCGGGGGCTACTGTTTATATTTTGTAGGTGAATGTTAGAAGACGACCGTCCTGAGAGTAAAATGGGGTAGACTACTATGGGTTTAAGTGTGACCTACGAGTTGTGCATGTACACTCGTTTAGTAAATTGTATGAGATGTTAGTAAGTTATATAGGATGTAAGGAGTTTGTAAGAGTGATATGTAAAATGGTTAAGGCATGTATGTACTAATGTTCGGTATATTTGGGTCCATCAGACCGTAGCTAGATCTTGGAGATTTTAGTTTGCCTAGTTGGTCACGTGGGTGAGTAACGGCGGTAACACCAAATATTGTCAGATGTGCGCTGCAAGTTAATATAAGTGAATGGAGGTTTATGAGATAAGTATGGGTTTTTGAGTTGGGGTGTTACAAGTGTGTATATATTAGTGGGCCGGTTTTTACTAATGTAAATAGCCCTCTCTCACATGACTAGCTAGCTAATAAAGAAGTCAAAAAACAATAAAGCAAATAAGCAAAAAGTAACTTATACTACTTTTCCTTCTCTCTCTCCCCCCATTTCCATTTCCCTCTTGTCTCACACATACTCTTCCCCCTCCAGACTTCTCCTCCTTCCTCTTTCTCTGTAAATGGCGATTTAGAGAAGCTTCAATGGCAGCCTTTCTTCATCATCTTGCCCAAGCTTCATTTAATCCCCAAATCGAAAATAAATTGTATATTCTTCTTCCTCTCATCAAGCTCTACATTTCTATCTTTAAAAAATTTCAAATGGAGGAGTTTGACCTCCATGGGTTTTAGGCATTTGAAGAGTAAACTACACCATCTTGAAGCTTTGAGCCTCCTCTTTCTCCTAAGGTAAAAATTTCCATGAAAAACTCGTCTTTTCTCCATCTTCTAGTGAGGCCGATTTTTACCCCCTTGTAATGCCTTGTTCATTCTTCATTTGAGCTATTCTCCAAGCCTCCAATGGTGTAGAGCCTCTCCTTTGATTCATGGCAAGAACCCATTTCTAGGGTTTCAAAGGTAATGCCAATCTTACTGTTTTAAGCACTTCCTAGTAATCTTGAATAATTAATTAGTTAAGTATCCTTGCTTAATCTCGTTTCCCTTATTTAATGTTGAGCTGGAGCATTGGCAATTGTATTGCCCTTGACCGGTTTTTGGAACCAAGAGAGAAGAGGAGAAGACAAGGCTTGAAAAACATATAGGCTTTTCAGGGTCTAACTACCTCAAAATCTGTGACAATTCAGGCAATGTTTCCCACTTATTATGTGTTTTTCCTAAGATTGATGTTTTGATATGAACTGATGCATTTTATAAGCTAAATATAGGAAAAACCCAGGGGAATGAAGATTTTACATCATAAGGATTTCAACGAAACAAACGGGGAACAAATCCGGAAAAAGAGGCAAAAATTGATCACGGCTGGGTCAAGATGGCCGGACGCAAATCCAGACGTCTCATCTCCGGATCCGGACGTAAGCCGGACATGACCCGAGATCCAGTTCCAAAAGTTCTGTGTCTTGTTCGGATCCGGACAAAGATCCGGACATAACCCGAGTTTCAGATCTAAAACCGCTGTCTCACATCCAGATCCGGACACAGATCCGGACGTCACACAGAAATGAAAAATAAAAAGCATCACGCTGATAATTAGGCTGTCGGCTCAATTATCAGCCGACGCGGCGGTAATGCCCATGCCCCATCATTAATTAACACGCACCCATACTCAATCAATTACCAACTCACCAACCTCACCACTAACCTATGTTTATTTCTAAGCCTATTTAAACTCTCATTCTCCTTCCATTTCAATTCGTACCAGACTTGACAGTCTAACTCACTCTCTCCCTCTCTACATATCCTCTCGTTCACGAATCATTCCTTCTCCATTCATTAAAAATCCTCCGTGACTCTTCTCCCTCACTCACACACACAGCCCGTATTCACACGCACCATTTAGCCTTGTCCGGATCTGAGTTCGAATCCAGACGCACCCATTACACCACGTCTGGATCTACGTCCGACCCGGTTTAGCCGGACGTCTCACAAACTTTCCCAAAATTTCCATTTTCACTCCATTTCACCAAGTTCACTTCATTGTCGCCAAATCCAACCTCTAAACCAGCATAGCGCAAGGACAAAGGGTGGAGTAAGCAAGAAGATCTTCGTAACAGATGATTTCTCTTAACTCTCTCCTATTTATGTTTTCAGTTGCTATGACTAGCTAAGAGGATTTACTCTGGGGGAAGTGATGTTGTAATTAGTTAAACTCTGCATTATTTTACTGCTTTATTGAGACTATTTGGATTGTTCAGGTTAATGCTTTTAAGTGCTTTTAATAAACGTCATGAATTTATTATAAGCCCACGAATCGTGTTATGATCAGATAAGGTGATTAGCGTTGACGGTCCTATTAACCTGTTACCTGTGAAAATTGTAATCGGATAGACTACATTAGCAGTTAGGTGCTTTAGTCCAGTCCAAACCAGACTAGTAATTCTGTGCGATAAAACCATCTAGATATACTTGTTAATTCAGAACTAGAACTACGTGTCCTGTCTAGATGAGCTATCTAGAATTAAGACTTAATACATAATAGATAATTGAGAATTACAAGCCGATCCAAGTCTCCGTTTAAGTAGTTGAACATGCAGAACCTAACTAATGAAACAACTCCCTGAAGCTAGAGTACCGTTCACACTCCCTATTTATCACTTTAATTTTTCTACTATTTATTTTCCTGTCTATTATTGATCCCAAAACCAAATCAAACCCCTCTTTAGTTACCAATTGCCTAAGGCTAGACTTATTTACCTCAAGTCCGTGGATTGATACCTGGTTGCTTCTTGAATTACTATACTACTGCGACCGGGATTTTTGCAACCCGACGGTCTGTTGATTTGTTATCTTCTACGATTATTTCTTAGTTTTTAATACATCAAATAAACCGTTTGCAGTTACAAAAAGTGGAACGCTAGATACCGAGTTAGGAATTAGAGACTTAGGGCTAAGGGTTGAGTGTTAGCGTGTGAGGTACGCTAGATAGGAACTTCCGTATGAACCGGAAACCTACAACAACCATACCCGCCCTCCGTAACCCCTAGTATTAAGTTGAGAGAAGAATGCCAGAGAGATGGAAAGACCTCTCACACTCGGGTAAAACAAACCTTATTAGAAAAAGAACCTGTCATACGGTAGAGTCCAAGAACTGGAAGTCCCGAAGACGGTTCCCGTTGGATGACGATGACCGCACTTAATTGCGGAGGATTGAAGATCCTAAATAAAGGATAATGGAATTTATGGCATCATGGGGCGACGTTCCATGTAGTCGCGAGAACCATGAGTAGCCAGCAAGAAGGGGAGCACAACCGCGCAACGGAGCCAAAGAGACGGAGTAACAAGCCCGAGACAAGAGAGTCTACGGACACTAATGTTTGATAATACCAATAACGGTATACAAACCGACTAAAGAATTAGTCGAGGTTGGATTAATACCAAACCTACACGTCAACAGGCCGTAATAACCGAACGACATAGTTCACATGACAATGAAAGGATTCAGAAAACATACACTTATAGGGGTACAACGTGGTTCCTAAGGATAAGTCAAGTCTCGATAACCACAGTGAAGGCGTGAGACACCCGGATTAATGACAACCATGTCAAGATCACTGGGAAGCTACCCAGGTAACTGATCACGAAGGTCAAAAGACCAAAGAAGGTCTAATAAGACCACAAAATATGGATGGAAACGATACCATAACCGGTATACGTTAACCGAAAAACAACCTACCCGAGCACTTGCCCAGGGCAAGTGCAACAGAGACAAGACAGTTGGAAACTTTGATGACCAACCAGTACCTACTAAAGTACCACCATAAAGATTGAAGCAAATATAGGATCACCAATCCTAAGAATTTAAACCACAAAACTTTGGAAAGGCCTAACAGCCCGACCATCGTATTAAGAACACACCAGTCAGCAAGAAGCTGGACTTGGTCAAGACCTCAGACATGGCAACGCCATGAAGGACTTCTTTTAACACTAAACTGTTATTTCTAAACTTAAATTTTTCTTTCAAACCACAACCTTTCTTTTAAACCTTGGATTTCTAAAACCAAACCAAAGGAATTACGGTGAGTATCATAGAATGATACAAGAGGAGTTGACGATAGTATACTTCACTTAGGCGTGTGACGAACACTACGAGTGTACCCAAATACAGGATGTGGGACGACTGCACTCCGAAGGAGCTTGCGGGCCTAACTGATAGTCAGGTTAGTGGCAACGTACCAACAAGGTACCCCACGTATGTATACATGTAGTGTACGAAACACGGGAAGTAGTCAACTCCGTTCTACGGATCATAAGTAAATTCAAACCAGAACAGTTGGATACCTCAAATGAGAAAAGGAAACTCAGATAAGCTTACAAGCTAAAGGAGTCAAGAACTCACTCCAGGAGAACCATTAAGAGTTAAGAAGTGCGAGAAGCACTAACAATTGAGTAAAGACAACAGATATGTCTCAAGAAATAGCCGGTTATGGGATAGCCGGGATGAATACCCAGTCTAAACCCGGTAAGGAAAATGCCTAACACGAACACTCCAATGTTTGATGGACAAGATGACATACGATGAGTGATAAGGTACCGGAAATACCATTCATCACCAAACAGAATATCAACCGGTTATAACATAAGGAAAACACCAATGGTCTACCCTAAGAACGGGAGACTTTATAACCCTTAACGAGATAACTTAGATCCAGAACTGTAAGGTAAGATAACAAACTGGACATACTCATAAGTATCAGCCATGTGTAATGGCATAATCAACAACACCCAAGAGCAATCCTTGAAGGGTGCCGGAAGCATGATAAAAGCACAAAAACTAGAACGGACACTCGGTTAGAACACCGAAGGGATCCCACTTACTAGGGGATACCCTAAATTAACAATGACAACAATCAATATCAAGATATTTACCTCTAACACAATTGATGGTACAAGGAGAAGCAAAGCTCGTGAACAGCCTATGATGAGCAGAGCTTTAGGCAATATTTCTAGTATGCCATGAAACTATTACAATACATAATTTGACGGTTGCAAAACCCATTATGAACCATATGGAAAGTGGTCAAGGATGACACCAATAAATGGTTAATAACCAACGAGCGAGGATACCCCTCATAAACGTGAGACCGCAAGAGCGGAGAATACATGGATTCTAAAGAAGAGGATACCATCAACAAATGTCTGAAAATACATCCCTTTCAGAACTATTAAAGTGGTGAAGCATAAGCATACAACTATTGCCAAGTGATGTGAAATAAGTTTCAATAGCAGTTATTGGAAACCAAGAAGTAATCGGTTAAGAGGAAACACCGTATGTGGAAATGTGTAGTGGAAAATCAATAACGCTCAAGGAGCACGGAAACACAAGTATAGTATATTCAGCAAATAGCCAAATAAATGGCGAACCATTACGTAAATGGTGGAAGCACATGAGCGGAAGCTAATGAAATAGCGGATGCCATGGACACGAACATGGTGCGCAACAAGCGACAGTTTGTGTTAATAACCATGCAATGACATGGAGTTGTTAAATATGAGATGGTTGACAGACCGGGCAACAAGCCAGGAGTCTGCACCAAATGATGTATCACCTCACAAAGAAGTAATGTCCATTCCTATTGCGATCACATAAGAGAATTACTGCCAAGAGTTTACGCCTCTGCACTCTGTAGGACTAAGTGGTTTGGTGTTGGACTTGTGCAGTTAATGATCTAGTTGGATAGCTAGGAATATGGGAAAATGTAAATCGTGATAAATTCTTCCTTTCACCAATGAACATGGCATAAGCCAGTTAAGTGAACGCTTAGAAACAATCATGCGGCCTAAGGCCAAGAAGCACGAAGGTTATGAAACACACCAACAATCACAAGATGCGAATTTCGTTGGAATAAAAAGGTGAAAGGAGACTTAAGAAAGTCACAAGGACAGATACATAGAAAATGCAAGGTCATACAAGTATAGAACACTTGTAATGAACCAGAGATACTGAGATAATTCAGAAGCCACTGACAACAGAGGAAGCACTACAACTAAGTAGTGGCTCAACCTCAACTGACAGTAAGTCGGAGGAACCCAGTGAATAATCATAGGAGTACAAACAGTATGCACAATAGATTTCCAGAGAATTGGTTATAAATCTAAAACTCATTGAGTCCGCGTACGGTAAAGAAATACCACGCTTAATCGATAAACCTTATGCGCACAATAAGAAGGATAAAAAGGTGACGTGTAGCACATTAAGGATAACGAGAAGGGCGAACAAACCCCATGCTATCAAGGTCGCGCAGCAGAAGCTAGTGGACCCAGAATTCCAAGTGAAATACACCTAGTGAATAAAAGGTTAATCATTAATGGCTTGAAGCCTCTAAGGCTAGAACCGAACCCGGTTAAGAGTTGAATAACTCCGACGAAAATTCTTGATGCAGGGACTAACCGGTAATACGGTTAAGACCATTTGATCAAGGAACATTATGTAATAGACCGCATGGAAGCTGAACCACTCCATGACGGCTGAATTCCTTCGACCAATTTTCAACATTGACACATGGTAGATTACGTGGGCGTAATCCCTTTTAAGGGGGGTAGAGCGAAAACTGCAAAGTGTAAGTTTTACGTGACAAGTGCCTAAACTGCAATGCGCATAGCGTAGAAGTATTTGTTTTGATGATTGATACTTATGTTACATAAACATTTGTATTCACTCATCGTGTAATTGTGGTTATTTGGGAAATAAGAATAGGAAAGGAGTAGAGAAACTCTAAGGGAATGAGAAACCCAATTGGTAATAGTATGAAGAATGAGTACGTATGGGAGACTTGAGGAGTATAAATTGGTATGAAACCGATGTATTTGACGAGTATAAATCGGTATGAAGCCGATGTATTTGATGAGTATAAATTGGAGGATAGAAAATTTATTAGATATGGTACCTTTGAATTTCTTAAGTATAGTAGTTGGTGATGATGTAGTAATAATTGATGAGATGATTAGTAAGTGAGTAAGTGAATTCTATTAATTGGAAAGTGTATATGTGTGATTATGACTAGCAAGATTAAAAAGATAGAAAACGAAACAATGGTTGACGATTTGTCTGTTTGAATGGAGGTGGGAGGTGGAACTTGATTTGCTAGCGATCAAGGGAAACCGAACACTAAATTGGGGTGGAAGGATAGTTCAACACTAATGCTGATCACATTGGGGTTGAAGGACTCTTGAAGCTCCCTATAAGTGATCACAGTAATAACACTACTGATAGGTATAATCATAATAAATGGAATTTGGGAGTTGTATGCAAGTTTTCAAAATGAATTTCCAAAACTAATTTGGTACAATGTTTTATTCAAACTTGAGAATGAGGATCGGTATTGAAACCGCTCCCACGGGCGCTAGTGGATCTTCCATAACTAGGCACGGGTATCCGGTTGAAACCATGGAGGTGAAGCTAGTTTTGAGTCAGTGGAAGTGATGATTAGTTTTTAAACCGCTATCACCAGCCGTGGCTGTGGCCTTTAGTCTTGAAGACAAGTAGAACGGTGGGCGTGTGTTTTGTATTTTTCCAAGGCCATTGAGGCAGCGTAGTCCCGAAGTAAGTACGAGTAAGTAAGTATGAGTAAAGTGCCTCAGGATCTCTATATATGTAAATGAATTTGATCAGAACCAATGGACTGTGGCCAGAAAGCGTAAGTGCCATTAGTCATGACGGCCATGAACCAGAAAGCGTAAGTGTTCAAACCTGACCAGTACCTGAGGGATCGCTCGACATGGGAGAGGATGGTACCTTATTTATCAGTGGACGGACCCCATGGAAAGCTTGTAACGGATATTTTTGATGGCTATGCATGCAGTGACATGCAGTTTGGATGTGTAGTATAAATCAAGTCAGACATTTGGAATTAGACAAGTTATATGTAGAGGTCATAACCTTAGCATAGAGTACTTATACGAGTAACAATAATAGATTCACCAACTTTGAGGGCAATGTTCTTTAAGGGGGGTAGATTGAAATACCCCGAACTTAACTATGGTGGTTAAATTATTCTAATATGGTCTATAAGGGCCTAATTGTGCCTAAGTAATTTTGGTAACGAAAAAAAATCCAAAAGAAATGAGAAAACGCTTAAAAAGTGAAAAACGCTAAAACAAACGTTTTATAACCATAGGAGGTACGAGACCTTGGTTAAAGTATTATATGAATTCCTAAGGCTTATTCATGCCTAATTAGTATACGGGAATGATTCCCGAAGAAAAAGGATCCAAATAATGTGTTAAAACGTAATAAAGCTTTAACGCATGTTTTTCGAGAAAACACGAAAATGTGACTTTTAGTGGTCAAATGAACCCGTAAAAATTATAGTTCATTAAATAACTATAAATAAACATTAATGGAAGCTTAATAACTATTAAAACTAAAGAAACAAGGAAATTCCGGAAAACGGGCCCGGTTAGTGAATAGTGCTAAAACCGGGTAAATTAACGAGCATTTTCTGTAAAAGAAAAAAAATGCTCCAGTGTGTATATATTAGTGGGCCGGTTTGTAATAATGTAAAAAGCCCCCAAACACATGACTAGCTAGCTAATAAAGAAGTCAAAAAGCAATAAAGCAAAAAGTAACTTATACTACTTTTTCTTCTCTCTCTCCTCCCATTTCCATTTCCCTCTTGTCTCACACGTACTCTTTCCCCTCCAGACTTCTCCTCCTTCCTCTTTCTCTGTAAATGGCGATTTGATGAAGCTTCCATGGCAGTCTCTCTTCATCCTCTTGCCCAAGCTTCATTTAAGCCCCAAATCGAAAATAAATTGTATATTCTTCTTCCTTTCATCAAGCTCTACAGTTATATCTTTTAAAAATTTCAAATGGAGGAGTTTGACCTCCGTGGGTTTTGGGCATTTGAAGAGTAAACTACACCATCTTGAAGCTTGGAGCCTCCTCTTTCTCCTAAGGTAAAAATTTCCATGAAAAACTCGTCTTTTCTCCATCTTCTAGTGAGGCTGATTTTTACTCCCTTGTAATGCCTTGTTCATTCTTCATTTGAGCTATTCTCCAAGCCTCCAATGGTGTATTAGAGCCTCTCTTTTGATTCATGGCAAGAACCCATTTCTAGGGTTTCAAAGGTAATGCCAATCTTACTGTTTTAAGCACTTCCTAGTAATCTTGAATAATTAATGAGTTATGTATCCTTGATTAATCTCATTCCCCTTATTTGATGTTGAGCTGGAGCATTGGCAATTGTATTGCCCTTGACCAGTTTTTGGAACCAAGAGAGAATAGGTGAAGAGAAGGCTTGAAAAAGAGGAGCTTATGAAATTAAGGTAATTAAACTACCTTGATGCTCACTTTGATGTTTTAGAATTTTTAGGAATGGGGAAAACCAAATGATAGAACCCAAAACTGGAATGGAAAGGTATTTGGATGAATTAAAAAGGATTTGTAAGTTGTATGTGAAATAAGGGCCTTAGAGCCAAGTAATTTGAATGTACATTGATATTGTTGTTTGAGGAAATCTTGAGGAATTATATGTCCTGGTAGGACCCTTGTATGGGGGTGGCTAGTTTAGGATGAATATTGGTGATGTGATGAGTTTTGGACAATGGTAGAAAAGCAACGGTGTAACACCCCTACTACGCCCCTATCAACTACTGAAATCGCAGCGGAAAACCAACCAACAATAATTAAACGCTTTGGTGTTACAACGCCGTCAACCACCCACGTGGTTAACTAGGCAGAATAAATACAAGTGTATCGGTCTGATGATCAGACTCCCGAGCATAGATCCTAACATCCACACATATACATATATCCAACCATACCGAGTATTTAATTTACATCACACCTACCAACCGTAAACATCCATCACTGTTTAACAAACGGTACCAAAATGTAATGCCTCGGGAGCACAGGCGCATCCCGGGCTCAACAAGCAAAACAACCAAAAGTACATCATCGACCTAGGATCTAGAGCCACTCCGCTTCTTCGATCCTCATCCTGCAGTAAAATATGGAGCCCCCGAGGGGGTCAGCAACCTTTGCTGGTATGGTTAACGCGCAGCCCATCGGCTACCGGGATACGCGCAACCAATTGTCATGATAACATGGCATTCATTTTAAAACATCCAACATAAATATACCATAGCATAGCAAGGGAAATTGCATAGCACAACAACAATACATAACACCATAAAATCGGTTCTCACAAGGAACCTTCCACCATAGTTAGTATACATAGTGAGCGTAGAGATTAATGCCAATCTCATGCTAAGCTCGTTACCAACCTCGTTACCGTCCAGTTATATCGAACGGTTAACTTATACCAAAGGTGTGTCGGATATAGTAATCCCAAGCACACCGAAATAACATTCGTATGCCCCTGTGGCCCGACGTGAGTCAGTAACTAGCTTTGGATAAGCTAAGGGAAGGTAGAAACCAAATTGGAATACAACCTATACATACACCAAGAGAGCCGAACCGGATATGACATCGACTCCCGTCCTCACACGCGTGGCCGGAACATACCGGACTCCTCACTCCCCCCGATTAGCACTTGTTAGTGATCTCACAATGTTTTGTTAAGTCATATACAAGCAAATATTTAGGTCTTGTTAGACAACCAAGGGGAAGGAGTCACAACATTACAACATCATAATGTATAACAACTGTAAACTCTTTTCATGCCTTAATCTTATAAGGTCGTAACACACAGAAAAACAAACAACACCCAAGCCGGTGTAAACCGGTAGACAACAGACTGCAAGAAAACCATACCTTGGTCATTGCCTTGATTGGTTTCCTCCGTAGGTCACTCGTATACATAATTAATAATGTCGGTTAATTATTTATTCAATTCAAACTTGTTAAGTATTTAACATGATTGTATGACATGTTTTAATGTCTATCTTACCCTAGGTTACCTTCACAATACACCCTAGGGTTTACTACATAAGTCACATTCTTTCTGTTTTTTTTTTTAGTTTTGGTATGTCCGACCCACCGTCCGACCCACAACTGGGTCGGACCCTTCCAGTGGTTTTCGGGTCTGAAGAACCTTACCTTGTCCGACCCATGTCCGACCCAACCTTCTGGGTCGGACCATTCCAGAGACATGTCCGACCCACGTCCGACTCACTCGACTGGGTCGGACCATTACAGAGAATTTCATCGACCTCAGAACATGCATGTCCGACCCATGTCCGACCCACCCTTCTGGGTCGGACCATTACAGAACATTTACCGCCTTACAAACAAGCCCGTCCGACCCACGTCCGACTCACTCGACTGGGTCGGACCATTCCAGAACATTTTCCCTCCTTTGAAATATGACCGTCCGACCCATGTCCGACCCACCCCTTCTGGGTCGGACCATTCCAGAACACTTTCCTGACGTCTAACAGAGGCTGTCCGACCCAAACTTGGGTCGGACCCCTGGGTCGGACGTCCTCTAAACTTACCCAAACTTTGTCAAATCTTCACCAAACTTCTCCTAAAGCCTCTTAATGTCTCCTAACAACATTTGGTACCCTTATATTCACATACAACATCCATAAAACTCATTTTCTAATTCCTTAAGCCTTTACTTAATTCCTTGTAAAATTCTTTAACACTTACAACATTTTATACTAGGTTTCTAAATGGTGTTTCTCACCTATGATAACTACTATCCCAAAATGCTTTCTCCTCCTCTTAACATCATCTCTTAAGCATTATTTCTCACAACTAACTCCTTATGTCATTCTTGAAATTCTTTTCCAAGTGTACACTTTCTCCTTATTTTACCAAAGTTTGCCTAAGTCTTTACCCAAGTCCCAAAATGACTTTGGTACATACTAAAACCTCAAGCTCATGCCTAAGTCCTTGTTACACTCTAGAACACTTAAGACATTATATCTTCACTTGTAAAACATCTAGTCATTTCCTAACACCTCCAATTCACCAAACCTTATGTAAACACTTAGAACTTCTTGCTTCTTACCTAAATTTTGACATGGATTTCCCTAGAACATTACTAAGCCTAAACACTTTGTTTTCTCCATTAGACACACAAGAACACCTAGAATCACCAAGAACACTCTCATACACAACTTCACCAAATTCACACTACATCACAATATAGTGTATAATTTAAATTGCATGGCACTTAGGCCCTTAAAATGCATGGCTCTTAGGCCCTTAAAATGCTTAACTCTTAAACACTGAATTTCCACAATATATATGCCTTTGACCTGCAAATACACTCAACACACATATGCCTTTTACTAGTCCCTTGAGAACACTTTACTAAGTCATTCACCATTTGCTCTTTAGGTAGTTTTAACAAGCATTATAAGCTCATTTCTCCTAAGGCATTAAACAACATTAGGTTAGTAGATTTACCTCTTCCCCAAACAACTTCTTTCTTGTTTCCTTATAAAAACCGGTAAGGTATTTGATTCCTCGTCAAGCTCTAAACAATATACAAACATTATAATGAGTATTCAAGCTATAAGCTCCATCTCATTGTAAACCCTAATTTTACATTGTTTCAAAAACATTAATGTAGTTGTTTTACCTTGGTCTTTGAAGAGAGTTTGGATATATAACAAGAGAGGACTCCACCTAGTCCATGAAGAGTTGGAATGAAGCTAGAACAAAGTCACACAAAGAGCTCCATCAATGGGTATTTTCGGTCACCACAAAAACATGTAGGAAATGTAGTTTTTATTTGAGATTCCTTACCTAGAAGCAAAGGAGAGTAATAATATGTCAAAATACAAGCTCAAGCTCCTTCAATGGTGGAACTCCTTGGCACCGAAATGGGGCTCTTGAAGTTTTGAGAAGATAGGAATGAAGAGCTTGATGAGAGGAAGAGATTGGTGGTGTTTGTTTTTGATTTGGACAAGTGAGCTAGATTTTACAAGAGGTCAAAGATGGAGATGGTGGTGTGTACTATTGCAAACCGTGAGAAAATGAAGAAGAGAGGTTGAAGAAGGTGTTTGAAACTGTGGGAAATGAAGGAGAAATGAGAGAATGAAGATAGAACTTACTTTTAGGAGATATTTATGCTTTACAAAGCAAAAAGGTAACTTAATTAGTTTTCGTTACTTACTTATCATATTAACTAGAGATTGGTGAGTCACCACACTTAGAAAACCGGCCCCCTATAATATAATGAGGGTATTTTTGTCTTTGTTTGTCAATTTAATTACTTATGACAACATATGTTACAAACTAGCTTATAAAAATCACTATTCACCAAAACAAGGCACTTAGAAGTGAAATTTTTTATTTCCTATTGATATAGCCACCCAAATGTGATACTATATAGTACACATATATATTTAAGAGTAATGATGGACATTTAGCTACTCAAAACTCATTTACAAGACAATTTTTCAAAAATGTGCTTTAAGACTTCTTAAAGCACATTTTGTGTTTTAACTTGTTTTCAAGCTTGGTTTTCTTTGGTAATAGATTTAATATGTTCATTAATATATAAATAAGGTCTTGGTACGTTCATTAGGTCTTACCCAAGCTTATTCCAAGCTTAGAGCACATTTTAGCTCTTATTGACTTTAAAGCACATTTTGTGTTTTCTTTTTGTTTAAATTTGTTTACTAAAGTTTCTAAGACTCTTTTTAGTCTTAGTAAATCATGTTTTAATGTTTAATCAACATACCAAGGTTTGGGGTATTTCAAACGGAGTTACGCCAAAATTTCGGTAGAAATCGTGTTTTGAGAGTATATTGAGTAAAGAGTGACCTAGGCTTAACTAGGTGTTTATAGGATGGAGGTGGGTTGATTAATAACGTTAGGATGTTATTTATAGAGTGGATTAGAGAGAGAGAGAAAGAAAAATCTGTAGCAAAATGGGGTGTAATGACCTTAGGATTTCAAGAAAAAGTGTTGGTATGTATAATCTTGGAAATGGAGATTGGACTTGGGTATAGGTAGTGCATTTGTCTAGGATGGAATGGTAATGATCAATAAGTAATTTGGTAAGGTTGGTAGAAGATTGTAACTCTTAAGAAGAAGTTAAAATTGCACTAGAGTGCATAAGTGCAAAGATGAGTATTGAACTTTGTGGAAATTGAGCAAGGATTTGAGTAAAGAATTTGAGTAATGAATTGAGGAGGTTTAGAGCATGATTAAGAATGTGTTAAAGTACTTAAACTTGTGGAAATGATTAGGAAATGATCGGGTAAGAATTGAGGTGAATTTGAAGTTCAAAATGAGTAGTAAAAAGGGGTACTGGGTTCGACCTACCTTGCGACCGACCTTGTCAAGGTAGGTCGGTCTGGAATCTTCAATTCTGGAATCTTCTGACTCCGACCTACCTTGCGACCGACATTGGCAAGGTAGGTCAGGCAAAAAAATAAAAAAATAAAAAAAATATGGGCTTAAGTAGTAGACCATGGGGAGAGTAATGGTGGTAAGAAAAAAATAAAATAAAATAGCATGCACATAAGAACCTACCATTAACGGGGTTAAATTATGGGAGTAGTAATTATTTATGTACCGCATGAACATTGTATTAATATCAATGTTTTAAACATTATCAGTGGAACAAGTGTGAACCAAGGAACATGGGAACACACGGTAAAGCTAACCCCGGTGAAAGGTATGATTTTCTCATGCCCTGTATGCTAACCGGGCTACGTTGATTTGTGTGTTGTATGCCGGCTAATCAAGATTAAAGCATGAAAATCGTTTATTAACTTTCATTGTATGTCTGGCTGTATATTGTATGAGCTAACCCTTCTTGAATGATCGTGTGTCTTAACTTAGTGTGTAGACCGACTCCTAGATGAGTCTTGTTGTTTAGTGACTCGTAGTTAGAGTCATGTTGTGAATTAACGGAAATATAGAAACACACTAAAACTAAAGAACCAAGAAATGATAACGCAAAGTAATGAACTCACTAGAGTGTGAGAGAGTGTACGGGAGTAGTAACCTCCCGATAACGGTAAGAGAACCGAAATGAATAATCCACAAACAATAAGTAGTGGAAGTATATAAGTAACCTCTTCTAGAGGTATTGGTGTTGGTGCAAGACATGAACCATGAGAGTAGTAAAGAACGATGAGGGATATCCAAACCCCTTAGAGAATTAGTCGACCCACAATGAGAGGACCCGACTAATGTAAGTAATGTCCCGAACATGATAAGTATTCGATACGTTAGGGAAACCCTTAAATCTGAGAATACTAGACGATGGTAATTCCCTAAGCTAGTGGAGGTTATCGAGAGAGATACTTCTAGGCTAATCCATGAGATTGTAAGATACTCCGAGAGAGGAGTTTTGGGAATTTGAGTAGTCCGATAAAAACAAACATTTGAGTATTTGTGTAGCTAAGTGTATAGGCTGTGAGTAAGTATTGAGTATTGAGTAAGTATGGAGTATTGAGCAATGAGTATGTACAAGTATAGTAATGAGAATGGAGTAAGGAATGTGTGCGAGTAAGGTAATAAGCATTGAGTGATGAGTATGAAAGAGTAAGTAATGAGGATCGAGTAAGGATGTAAGTATGAGCAATTAATGAACACAGAGTTATGAGTAGGTATGAGTAAAGTGATGAGTAACGAGTAAGGAGTAAGTACGAGTAGAGTAGTGAATATCGAACAAAGCACGAACAGAGTAATGAGTAATGTAACGAGGAACTAATGAGCGAGTAACTAACACGAACGGTTGACTGTCGAATTGTCTTCCCTAGTGAAATACCCCAAACTTAGATATGGTGTTTAAATGATAAACTAAGATATAAGGAGGCTAAATAAAGCCTTACAAACATTAAGAAACATTTCTAATCAAAGAAAATATAAGGAAACACCAAAAGAGCAGTTTAAGCAAAAACGTGCCCTAAGCTTGGAGAGACTTGGGAGAGTACCCAAATATTGTTCTAAGACCTTAGTAATATCCTAATGGTCCTTTTAAATCAATATCCAAAGAAAACCAAGCTTGAAAACAAGTTAAAACACAAAATGTGCTTTAAGGAGTCTTAAAGCACATTTTTGAAAAATTGTCTTGTAAATGAGTTTTGAATGGCTAGGTGTCCATCATTACTCTTTAATTAACATGTGTACTATATAGTATCACATTTGGAAGTCTATATAAATGGGAAATCAAAAATTTCACAACAATGTGCCTTGTTTTGTGAATAGTAACTTAATTAAGCTAGTTTTTAACATAAGTTAATATAAGTGAGATATTTGGTCAACAAAGACTTAAGTACCCTTATTATTAAGTGGGGGCCGGTTTCTTATAAGGTGAGTCACCACCTTTATGAGTCATTAAGCAAATAAGAAAGCAAATAAAGAGTTATAAAGCAAAAGTACTATTCACCCTTTAACATAAATATCTCATTTGCTCACCTCTCTCCTCACCTCTTCATTCTCTTTTGTTTCCCACGATTTTCTCAAGCTCTCTCCCTTCTCCATTAACGTGAAGAGCAACCTCATGCTAGCTCCATCTAGCTTTGCACACATCTTGCTCATTTTAGCTCCAAAACCAAAACAAATCACATATTCTCCTTAGTTAGCTCAAGCCCCTTCTTTCTATCTTTTCGAAACTTCAAGAGCTTCATTTTGGTGCCAAGTCAAACCACCATTAGAGGAGGAAATTCAAGTTTGGAGACTCCACTGGCTTCTTCATTCTCTTAAGGTAAAGAAAGTGTAAGAAAATCTAGGTTTCCATCACTTTTCTTCATAACCGAAAATACATGCTCATGAGGCTCCATGTTTATGCCTTGTTCTAGCTTGTTTTCTACTCTTCAAAGGATTGAGGAGGTCCTTCTTGCTTCATATCCAAGCTTGTCTTGAGAAACCAAGGTAAAACAATCATCTTAATACCTTAAAGCACATTTTTAACTAGGGTTTGTTCCTTAGGGTTCATGTATTATCTAGTACTCATTGGAGTCATTGGATATTGGTTAGAACATTGGCAAGGAGATATATATATTGGTGACCGAGATTGAGCAAGGAAAAACCTAAGGAAGAAAGCTTTTAAAGATTGTAAAAGAACAAGGTAAATTACTTACCTTAAGGGGGTTTTATTGTTTAAGGGAATGGGATTTAGATATGTAATGAGTTTAGTGTAGAGTTACATTAGAAAAGGGTTATATATGACCTAGGAGAAACAATGACTATGTTTGTGAACTTGTGACTAAGGAGCAAATGAGGAAAAAGATAGTTTAAGAATATCAAGGTGAATTACAAGAAGCATTTTATTTCAATGGGAGCCTTGTTGTGTGTATTCGCAGGTTGAAGGCAAATATATGTGGAAATTCAGTGGTTAAGATTATTGTCATTTAAGGGCCTAAGTGCCAAGCATTTAAGTGTATGCACTATATGATGATGTGGTGTAGTTTTAGTGTAAATTGTGTGTTAAGGTGTTGTGATGAGAATTTGAGTGATATTGGTTGTTTGATGGAGAAGAACCAAGTGTTAGGATGTACTATATACTAGAGAACCCATGGCAAAAATTTAAAGGAGAACTTAAGTGTTTAAGATATTCTAAGGGGATTTAATGACTAAGGAAGTACTAGGAAGTTCTAGAGGTTGTCTTGATGAAAAAGGGTGAGATTAAGGTGTTTTAATGACTTATAATGACTTAGGTATCACCATGAAGGATTTAGGAATCAAAAGTATGTACTTGGGTATTTAGGACTTAGGTAAATGTTGATAAAGGAAGCTAGGAAACTTTAGTAAGTTTGAAGTAAAAGAGCATAAAACTTTTAGGTGGTTTAGGTAGAAACTAGAGCTTAGAATTTAAGGAAAACCTTGTGAAGTGCAAGAAAAGATGCTTTGGAGATGATGTTGTAGTAGTGAGGGAACATTATTGGCATAGTGGTTATCATAGGTATGAAACACCACTTAGAAAACCAAGGAGAAAATATCATAAGTGTAGGAATTTTGGTATGAAGTGAGTAAGTGTTTAAGAAGATAGAAAATGAGTTTTGTGGGTGTTGTATGAGGGTGTAAGTGTGCCAAATGAAGTTAGAAGACATTATGAGGGTTTAGGAGAAGTTTGGTGAAAATTGGTTAAGTGTTTGAAGGCTTAGAAAATGAGTGTTTTGCCTTGTCCGAACATCCGTCCGGACATGGTCGTTCGGACAGGCCCTGCTGCGTGAAAATTTTCAGAGTCTCGACTTGTGTCCGACCTTGGGAAGTCCGGACACAAGTTCGGACGTACCTGTTTCTACTTTGAATTTTCCTCGACCCATGTCCGAACTTCCGAAGTCCGGACACATGTTCGGACATGCGTCTGTTTTCAGTTTTGAGTCTCGACTTGCGTCCGAACTTGGGAAGTCCGGACACAAGTTCGGACATGCCACTGTTTTGGCCAAAAACCTTGTTTAAGGATGGGAAATGATGAGGATAATTAGGTATTGATTATAAGATTATTAAGGACATGTTTGGTGGGTGTAAGGGTCATTAAGTGGGAGAGTAAGTGTAATAGATAATGAGGGAATGATGCACTTAGGAGTTAAGTTAAAAAAAACCATAAGGCTTAGTGAAAACAATAGTAAAAGTTGATGTCTAGGAAGGCTAAGTAATTCTATTGAGTTGGATTGAATAATAACCTAAAACTGAATGAATGTTTTAGGCTTTGTGAATTGGGACTTGGAAGGAGATAAACCAAACGATCGTCGACGGTGAACGGTACAATCTTTGTTGTGACCTGCTTGCTAACGAGGTGTCCCTCGGCGTGTGTGCTATCTGTTTAATTGCTATGACTAAAACAAGATAAAGCATGCAACCGGTTATATTTGTTCTCGTTGTGTTTGTGTTAGCTTTACACTAACCCGCGAGACTTGAGATTGTTACTAACCAAGTTTAGTACTTACTGAGTTAAGAATAAGAGTTAAGTTTGGTGGTTGTTGGTTAATGCCCGTTAAGGCTTAGCTAGCACATGGTGATTAAGATTTCTACTAACTGAACTTGAGTGAGGAAACCCGGGACCGATCTCCGGTCATGCATGCTAAGGAAAAAGGGGGACGGTATCTGAATCAGATCCGCCCTCCGCTTAAGGACTTGTCTTCGGACTTGTAGCCTAGGGCCGGTTGCCGGCTCAGCTACGCTGGACTCCCGTCCAGAGTAGGTGGCATTAAGATGGTGCGGTGGGATCACCTAAATCCCAGGTTCGAATTAAGCTACAACCAATCCCTTCCAGGAACGGTTTGTAAACTGAGAATAAGTTGAGATTAAGATTAAGATTAAGATAAGGTAAGGAACTAAGTGTAAGGAAATGAGGACTAAGGAGGGGGTTACTAACCCACTTGGTGAGGGAACGCTTGAGTCGTTCATTGTTTGTGAACTATACATGTTCATCTGTGCTTATTGTTATTGCACTTCATATTATGCTTGTGTATGTAATCAATTTCCATGCTATCGACAATTAGTTGTCGTAGCCCCGTTAGCTTGGGGGCCATGAGAGGGTGTACCAGCATTCGTGTTGACCCCCTTTGGGGGCTGTTTTTACACTTGCAGGTAAGAGACCCCTGAGGACGCACTACGAGAGTAGGAGTGGTTAGACTTAGGATGGGATGTTTATTTTGAGTACGGGATGCGCTTGTGCACCCGTCTGTTTATATTTAAACTGTTGTAAGGTTGTGATTATGTCTTAGCTATTTGTACTCGGTTGGTTGTGGTATTATGGATGGTGATGTTTTGGGTTGGTTATGTATTTTGGATAAGTGTTGTAAACGTTAAGGCCGGTATATTCTAATGATTAGACCGTGGCAAGGTCCAGGTGTTTATTATCTCTGCTGCGACGTATTCGATTAAGGGTTCAGTTTTGCGATAACCACGATTGGCTTTGGATGGGGTGTTACAAAAAGTGGTATCAGAGCGTAGTTACGCTCTGATCAAGAAATACCGGACATGAGTAACCACCGAGTTAGGATATAATTTAAGGAATAAGTGATGGGTTAAGGGTGTGAGAAGTTAGAGTGAGTAGAGTCAGATGACCACTAATAAGTGTGGATCGTCTTTACCGTCTACGGATGTTATAAATTCGTTAACCGAAATAGTGGTGAATACGAATCTAATGTGAGTTATGCTTGTTCAGATGGCAGGACGTCCTAGGGGAAGCCGAGGTCGCGGACAGGGTGATGATGCTTCAGGAATATCTGGAGGGCAGACGATCGCAGAGATCGTAGCTGCCGCATTAGGGCATATGGGCTATCAGCCTGGTGTGGGTGCACCACCTCCACCGCCACAACCCAGGGAACCAAATTGGGTGAAGAGTCTTGCAGACCTTCGACCCGCACACTTTAAGGGGGAGACCGATCCCGCCAAGCTTGAGGCGTACATCTCCGAGCTGGAGACCGCCTTCGAGACCCTTGACGTCCCTGCTGGGATCAAGGTGCGTCTAGCTGCTTTCTATTTGAAGGGGGCGGCAGGCGATTGGTGGAAGCTGGTGAGGGCCGAGCATGTGGCCAATCCAGAGTTCGGCTGGGAGCAGTACACCGCCTTGCTACGAGCAAAGTACTACCCCGCCCATGTTCAGACGAAGACGCTTACAGTTGGATGCGCTTAAGCAGACAGACAAGATGACGGTGGACGAGTATTACTCAGAGTTCACCGCCTTGCTCCGTCTTCTGCCAGGTCTTGGATATTCTGACCAGATCCTGGTGGACCGCTTCTATGGCGGGCTTAGCCATCGACTCCGCTACGGCATGGGGCCGACGAGTTACACTACCTTGCAGGTAATAAAATGATTGAGATTTGAGTAAGTAATGAGTAAGATTTAGATTATGAGAAATAAGAGTGACTAATACTATGGAAAAGCAGGAGTGCTATCACGCCGCTGCTAAGGTTGAGATAACCGTCCAGCTGAGGGACGAGGAGAATGCTAAGAGAAAGAATGCTGGTAAGAGCTCGGAGAGTCAAGGGCAAGGAGGGTACAAGAAACAAAAGTACCAGCCTCAGCCTCAGCCCAGAAAAATCAGAACCCAAAGGGGAAGGAAAAAAGAGAAGGCTCCGGAAGAGCCATTGAAGTTGACATATGCTTATGCAGCTACACCCCTGCGCTCTAGGGCGCCAAAGGGTAAGGAATTGATATTGAATGAGTTAAGAAACAATTTAGTGACCGTTTAGAAGTGGGTACTAATATTATGAATTATCAGGATCTGAGACTGAGAAGGGAGCCGGTGGTGGCTACCAGCGACGCTTCATCTGTAGGTGGTGTCACAAGGACCACCCCGGGCTCGATTGTAAAGGGAATAAGGTGGAGTGCAACTTTTGTGGAGTGTACGGACACCGGGCATATGAGTGTTACCGGAACCCTGCTAGCAGAGCCTATAGGCCCGACACCAGGGGCAAGGGCAAGACCGATCAGGGAGCTGGATCTGACGGTCAGAGGAAGGTGCAGCAGGCGGCAGACAAGAACCCAAGGGTGACCCAGAAGTCGGGACCCACATTACACATGGTGGACCGGGACGATGAGCCTGAACCCTCATCGAGGCCAGGTACCGCTGTAACCATTTAGTAATAAAAATTACCTGCTTACCGCATTATCATGCATGTTTGGTGAATAAATGAGTTAAGTAAGAATGAGGTGAGATTAGAACTTAAGTAAGATATAACCTACTACCACTTTAGGAAGATTCAACATCTGCTACCCAATACCATCTACACCTAACCCGGAGCACACCGACATCGAAACCATAGACTTTCCAACCGAACAATGTCAGGTTATCCGCCCAGGTATGATCTTATTAAGGGGATACCTGACACCCGAAGCACAAATAGCCATCATCAGAAGATGCAATCAACTAGGAATGGGACCGGGAGGTTTTTACACACCGGAGTACCCAGGGGGAGCAAGGATGAGATTAAAAATGATGAGCTTGGGCAAGGATTGGAATCCGTATGCCAAGAATTACCAAACCACGAGGATGCAAGATGGAGTCTCACCACCGGAAATACCCGAAGAGTTCCATCCAGTTATTACACAAGTCGTGGAAATCGCTCAGCAGTTGGAAGCTGAACCGATTCCAGACATTCAAGCAGACATTTGCATTGTGAACTTCTACGAGAAGGACGGGCGACTTGGACTACACCAGGATAAGGACGAGACAACGGAGTCTCTCGAAAGAGGGATACCCGTAGTGTCTTGGTCCATTGGGGATGATGCAGAGTTTTTATACGGCGAGCAGAAGCGTGCGGACCGTGCAAATAAGTTGGTACTTAAGTCAGGTGATGTGTTAATTATGGGAGGAGAATCAAGGATGTTATACCATGGGATTAAGAGAATCAAGCTGAATACAGCACCGTCAGCAGTAATCAATGCGACGCATATGAGACCAGGAAGATTAAACCTAACCTTTAGACAATATTAGCCATGTAATGTTAGAATGAGATGAGGAATGAGATGTAAGATTAAAGCACATGTTGTAAACAGGATGGTTATGAATAAAATAACAGTGTTGTTCATATAAATTGTTTCGACTCTTGTTATACCATCAATACTCATGAAGCTTATGAATACAATTAGGTTATGGACTCGGTACGGAAGGTGCATTAAGCATACTTACAGAGGCACAGGCCGACGCCAGCGGTACTATCCTCACCGGCACCTTTCCGATTAATGGGATTGAGGCATCAGTTCTCTTCGACTCAGGGGCCTCGCATACCTTTGTCTCGGCATCATTCGCGAGCAGGTTGGGGCTAGACGCTGATGAGCTACCCGACTTCACGGTTACGCTCCCGTCTAAGGAGAAGGTTCGTTGCACTCGTTACTACCGAGGAGCCACTGTCAGAATTAAGGGAGAAGACTTTCCAGTCAGTTTCATTGAGTTCAGTGAGCTAGGATTTGATGTTATCTTCGGATGAACTGGTTGGAGCGGCACAAGGGACGTATCCTCTGCGCCGAGCATAGATTGCTGCTCAGGAGTCCGTCTGGGGTAACAATATCATACTGCCAGAGGCCCAGAGAGCCTTCGACTAAGATCATCACCGCCATGGCAATGTATAAAGAATTAAGGAGAAAGGAAGAAGTGTACCTCTGCTATGTACAGGACATAGAGAGAGACCCTGAGTTCGACCCCGACTTACCGGTAGTGTCGGAGTTCCCCGACTTGTTTCCACGGGAACTGCCCGGCATGCCACCCACTCGGGAGGTAGAGTTCACCATCGAGCTGCTACTTGGCACCGGACCGATAGCCAAGGCATCATACCGCATGGCTCCGGCAGAAATGAATGAATTAAAGGAACAATTGAAAGATTTGTTAGATAAAGGATTTATAAGACCAAGTGTGTCACCATGGGGAGCGCCAGTCCTCTTCGTGAAGAAGAAGGATGGTAATCTCCGCCTCTGCATCGACTACAGAGAGCTGAATGCAGTGACAGTGAAGAATAAGTATCCACTACCCCGCATTGACGATCTGTTCGATCAGTTGAAGGGAGCATCTGTGTTTTCCAAGATTGATCTCAGATCGGGGTATCATCAGATAGCCATTAAGGAGGGAGACATTGAGAAGACGGCATTCCGGACACGATACGGCCACTATGAGTTCACAGTGATGCCGTTCGGATTGTCGAACGCACCGGCGAAGTTTATGGATCTGATGAACCGCTTGTTCCGGGAGCAGCTGGACAAGTCAGTTGTGGTGTTTATTGATGACATTTTGATATACTCGAAGTCTAAGGTTGAACATGAGGAACATCTGAGGAGAGTATTGGAAATATTGAGGGAGAACCAGCTATATGCTAAGTTCTCCAAATGTGAGTTTTGGCTTGACCAGGTCTCTTTCCTGGGTCATGTCATCTCAGATGCTGGGATCTCAGTGGATCCAGCGAAGATTGATGCCGTACGTACTTGGCCAAGGCCGAAGACTGTTACCGACATCCGGAGCTTCTCGGTCTGGCAGGTTACTACAGGAGGTTTGTCAGGGATTTCAGCAAGGTCGCGAAACCGATGACCAGTCTGATGAAGAAGGATGCACCATTCTTGTGGACGACTGACTGTGAGAAATCATTTCAGAGCTTGAAGGACTCACTGACCACTGCACCGGTTCTGACCATTCCAGACGGTACAGAGGGCTTTGAGGTTTATTGTGATGCATCCGGCAGAGGGCTGGGTTGCGTGCTCATGCAACATGGCAAGGTGGTGGCATATGCCTCACGCCAGTTGAAAAACATGAGGAGAACTACCCCCACATGATTTGGAGCTGGGAGTTGTAGTCTTCGCTTTGAAGATATGGCGCCACTACTTATACGGGGTTAGTGTGACGATCTACACCGATCACAAGAGTTTGAGATACATATTCACTCAGAAGGAGTTGAATCTTCGACAGAGGAGGTGGTTAGAGTTTCTGAAAGACTATGACATTGACCTCCAATACAAAGAGGGGAAGGCCAAAGTTGTAGCAGACGCCCTGAGCCGTCGAGCACACTCACTCCATTCGCTAGTTTCTTTCTCCAGCTTGGTTGATGAGGTGCGAGAGGCTCAGAGGACAGATGAGTACATGAGAGAGGTCAGACAGAAGCTGACAGATGGTACCTTTGAGAGTCAGAAATACGACTTCAGACTTCATGATGATGATCTGATCAGACTTAAGGGCCGGTTATGCATACCACGGGGCAACACGGATCTGAAAGACCGTATACTTAGAGAATCACACTGTTCTTCAGTTTCCATCCATCCGGGAGCCTCTGAAATGTATAAAGACATGAAGAGATACTTCTGGTGGTCGGGGATGAAGACAGATGTTACCGAGTTCGTCTTGAGGTGTCTCACATGCCAGAAGGCGAAATTTGAGCACCGACGACCGGGCGGAATGGTACAGTCGATGCCAGTTCCGGAGTGGAAGTTCCATGATATCTCCATGGACTTCGTAGTTGGGCTTCCACCTGCTAGGGGAGGTCTCAACATGATTTGGGTGGTGGTGGATCGCCTTACCAAAGTAGCCCGATTCATACCGATGAAGGATACTTGGAAGGTGACCAAATTAGCTGAGTTATTCGAGAAAAAAATTATGAGACATCACGGGATACCGAAGACCATAGTGTCATATAGAGATACCAGATTCCTTTCAAGGTACTGAAGAGCTACCAGAGAAGCGTTGGGTACAGAACTCAAGCTGAGTACCGCGTTCCATCCTCAGACAGATGGTCAGACTGAGCGTACTATTCAGACACTCGAGGGACATGCTGAGAGCATGTGCCTTAGACTTCCAGGGCAGTTGGATTGACAGACTACATCTGATCGAGTTTTCATACAACAACAGCTATCACGCTTCGATCAAGATGGCACCATTTCAAGCGTTGTACGGTAGACCATGTCGTACACCGCTCTACTGGGATGAGTCGAGTGAGACGGTCATTATAGGACCAGAGTACTTAGAGCAAGTTAAGGCTGAAGTTCAGCAAATCAGGGAGAACATGAAAGCTGCTCAAGATAGGCAGAAGTCGTATGCTGATGTTCGACGACGGGACCTGGAGTTCGCAGTGGGCGACCAGGTATTTCTGCGAGTTTCACCGATGAAGGGTGTATCAGGTTTGGGCAGAAGGGCAAGTTAAGCCCGAAATTTGTTGGTCCTTATGAGATTACGGAGCGGGTGGGCCGGTTGCTTACAGGTTGAATTACCTGCTGAACTGGGTAAAGTGCATGAGTTTTTCATGTTTCACAGCTAAAGAAATACATGCACCACCCCTCCCTTGTGTTAGAACCTGAGAGGTTGACATTAGAACTGAATTGAGATCCGTGGAGACTCCTCAGAGAATCTTGGACAGTAAGACTAGGGACACTCGCCACAAGTCAGTGCGACTGGTGAAGGTTCTCTGGTCTAACCAGGATGTCGAAGAGGCCACGTGGGAATTAGAGGATAAGATGAGAGCGAAGTACCCTTCTTGTTTACTGACTAGAGTTCTGTATAGGGTACGGGGCGTACCCCTTTTTAAGGGGGGTAGAGCTTCCTCGCTTTTGAGTTAGGAAACGATCAGTTTGTCATTGTTTGGTTGTTTAAGATATGAATTTGTGTAAGTTGCTACACTTTGGTGTTAAGTTTGAGTTATGTATAATACTTATGTATTGTATTTGAGATTGACCTTGAGTCTTGAGATGTGTGAATGTGAGTATAAGATGTGGTTTAAGATTAAGGAAATTGAGTACCGTGAATGATTAAGCACATATGTGAACTTTGAGGACAAAGTTCTTTTAAGGGGGGTAGATTGAAATACCCCAAACTTAGATATGGTGTTTAAATGATAAACTAAGATATAAGGAGGCTAAATAAAGCCTTACAAACATTAAGAAACATTTCTAATCAAAGAAAATATAAGGAAACACCAAAAGAGCAGTTTAAGCAAAAATGTGCCCTAAGCTTGGAGAGATGGGAGAGTACCAAATATTGTTCTAAGACCTAGTAATCCTAATGGTCATTTTAAATCAATATCCAAAGAAAACCAAGCTTGAAAACAAGTTAAAACACAAAATGTGCTTTAAGGAGTCTTAAAGCACATTTTTGGAAAATTGTCTTGTAAATGAGTTTTGAATGGCTAGGTGTCCATCATTACTCTTTAATTAACATGTGTACTATATAGTATCACATTTGGAAGTCTATATCAATGGTAAATCAAAAATTTCACAACAATGTGCCTTGTTTTGTGAATAGTAACTTAATTAAGCTAGTTTTAACATAAGTCAATATAAGTGAGATATTTGGTCAACAAAGACTTAAGTACCCTTATTATTAAGTGGGGGCCGGTTTCTTATTAGGTGAGTCACCACCTTTATGAGTCATTAGGCAAATAAGAAAGTAAATAAAGAGTTATAAAGCAAAAGTACTATTCACCCTTTAACATAAATATCTCATTTGCTCACCTCTCTCCTCACCTCTTCATTCTCTTTTGTTTCCCACGATTTTCTCAAGCTCTCTCCCTTCTCCATTAACGTGAAGAGCAACCTCATGCTAGCTCCATCTAGCTTTGCGCACATCTTGCTCATTTTAGCTCCAAAACCAAAACAAATCACATATTCTCCTTAGTTAGCTCAAGCCCCTTCTTTCTATCTTTTCAAAACTTCAAGAGCTTCATTTTGGTGCCAAGTCAAACCACCATTAGAGGAGGAAATTCAAGTTTGGAGACTCCATTGGCTTCTCCATTCTCTTAAGGTAAAGAAAGTGTAAGAAAATCTAGGTTTCCATCACTTTCTTCATAACCGAAAATACATGCTCATGAGGCTCCATGTTTATGCCTTGTTCTAGCATGTTTTCTACTCTTCAAAGGATTGAGGAGGTCCTTCTTGCTTCATATCCAAGCTTGTCTTGAGAAACCAAGGTAAAACAATCACCCTAATACCTTAAAGCACTTTTAAACTAGGGTTTGTTCCTTAGGGTTAATGTATATCTAGTAGTCATTGGAGTCATTGGATATTGGTTAGAACATTAGCAAGGAGATATATTGGTGACCGAGATTGAGCAAGGAAAAACCTAAGGAAGAAAGCTTTTAAAGATTGTAAAAGAGCAAGGTAAATTACTTACCTTAAGGGGGTTTTATTGTTTAAGGGAATGGGATTAGATATGTAATGAGTTTAGTGTAGAGTACATTAGAAAAGGGTTATATATGACCTAGGAGAAACAATGACTATGTTTGTGAACTTGTGACTAAGGAGCAAATGAGGAAAGAGAGATAGTTTAAGAATACAAGGTGAATTATAAGAAGCATTTATTTCAATGGGAGCCTTGTTGTGTGTATTCGCAGGTTGAAGGCAAATATATGTGGAGATTCAGTGGTTAAGATTATTGTCATTTAAGGGCCTAAGTGCCAAGCATTAAGTGTATGCACTATATGATGATGTGTGTGTAGTTTAGGTAAATTGTGTGTTAAGGTGCTTTGTGATGAGAATTTTGAGTGATATTGGTGTTTGATGGAGAAGAACCAAGTGTTAGGATGTTACTATATAGAGAACCCATGGCAAAAATTTGAAAGGAGAACTTAAGGTTAAGATAGTCTAAGGTGATTTAATGACTAAGGAGTACTAGGAGATTAGAGGTTGTCTTGATGAAAAAGGGTGAGATTAAGGGTTTTAATGACTTATAATGACTTAGGTATCACATGAAGGATTTAGGAATCAAAAGTATGTACTTGGGGATTTAGGACTTAGGTAAATGTTGATAAAGGAAGCTAGGAAACTTTAGTAAGTTTGAAGTAAAAGAGCATAAAACTTTAGGTGGTTAGGAAAAACTAGAGCTTAGAATTTAGGAAAACCTTGTGAAGTGCAAGAAAAGATGCTTTGGAGAGATGATGTTGTAGTAGTGAGGGAACATTATTGGCATAGTGGTTATCATAGGTATGAAACACCACTTAGAAAACCAAGGAGAAAATATCATAAGTGTAGGAATTTTGGTATGAAGTGAGTAAGTGTTTAAGGAGATAGAAAATGAGTTTTGTGGGTGTTGTATGAGGGTGTAAGTGTGCCAAATGAAGTTAGAAGACATTATCAGGGTTTAGGAGAAGTTTGGTGAAAATTGGTTAAGTGTTTGAAGGCTTAGAAAATGAGTGTTTTGCCTTGTCCGAACATCCGTCCGGACATGGACGTTCGGACAGGCCCTGTTGCGTGAAAATTTTCAGAGTCTCGACTTGTGTCCGACCTTGGGAAGTCCGAACACAAGTTCGGACGTACCTGTTTCTACTTTGAATTTTCCTCGACCCATGTCCGAACTTCCGAAGTCCGGACACATGTTCGGACATGCGTCTGTTTTCAGTTTTGAGTCTCGACTTGCGTCCGAACTTTGGAAGTCCGGACACAAGTTCGGACATGCCACTTTTTGGCCAAAAACCTTGTTTAAGGATGGGAAATGATGAGGATAATTAGGTATTGATGTTATAAGATTATTAAGGACATGTTTGGTGGGTGTAAGGGTCATTAAGTGGGAGAGTAAGTGTAATAGATAATGAGGAATGATGCACTTAGGAGTTAAGTTAAAAAAAACCATAAGGCTTAGTGAAAACAATGAGTAAAAGTTGATGTCTAGGAAGGCTAAGTAATTCTATTGAGGTGGATTGAATAATAACCTAAAACTGAATGAATGTTTTAGGCTTTATGAATTGGGACTTGGAAGGAGATAAACCAAACGATCGTCGACGGTGAACGGTACAATCTTTCTTGTGACCTGCTTGCTAACGAGGTGTCCCTCGGCTTGTGTGCTATCTGTTTAATTGCTATGACTAAAACAAGATAAAGCATGCAACCGGTTATATTTGTTCTCGTGTGTTTGTGTTATCTTTACACTAACCCGCGAGACTTGAGATTGTTACTAACCAAGTTTAGTACTTACTGAGTTAAGAATAAGAGTTAAGTTTGGTGGTTGTTGGTTAATGCCCGTTAAGGCTTAGCTAGCACATGGTGATTAAGATTTCTACTAACTGGAACTTGAGTGAGGAAACCCGGGACCGATCTCCGGTCATGCATGCTAAGGAAAAAGGGGGACGGTATCTGAATCAGATCCGCCCTCCGCTTAAGGACTTGTCTTCGGACTTGTAGCCTAGGGCCGGTTGCCGGCTCAGCTACGCTGGACTCCCGTCCAGAGTAGGTGGCATTAAGATGGTGCGGTGGGATCACCTAAATCCCAGGTTCGAATTAAGCTACAACCAATCCCTTCCAGGAACGGTTTGTAAACTGAGAAAGTTGAGATTAAGATTAAGATAAGGTAAGTAAGGAACTAAGTTTAAGGAAATGAGGACTAAGGAGGGGGTTACTAACCCACTTGATAAGGGAACGCTTGAGTCGTTCATTGTTTGTGAACTATACATGTTCATCTGTGGTTATTGTTATTGCACTTCATATTATGCTTGTGTATGTAATCAATTTCCATGCTATCGACAATTAGTCGTCGTAGCCCCGTTAGCTTGGGGGCCATGAGAGGGTGTACCAGCATTCGTGCTGACCCCCTTTGGGGGCTGTTTTTACACTTGCAGGTAAGAGACCCATGAGGACGCACTACGAGAGTAGGAGTGGTTAGACTTAGGATGGGATTTTTTTGAGTACGGGATGCGCTTGTGCACCCGTCTGTTTATATTTAAACTGTTGTAAGGTTGTGATTATGTCTTAGCTATTTGTACTCGGTTGGTTGTGGTATTATATGGATGGTGATGTTTTGGGTTGGTTATGTATTTTGGATAAGTGTTGTAAACGTTAAGGCCGGTATATTCTAACGATCAGACCGTGGCAAGGTCCAGGTGTTTTTTATCTCCGCTGCGACGTATTCGATTAAGGGTTCAGTTTTGCGATAACCACGATTGGCTTTGGATGGGATGTTACACCTAGTAATTATTTAACCTCGTATAAGTATGTAAGTATTGATGCTTGTATTGTCGTAGTATTAGTCGGTATATATGCATGTAAAACGAACTCCACGTATATCCAACCAAAGTAGGGGGCGTACCCCGGTTAGCACGCGGGGTATGCGACTTTCATATGTAGTAATTTTCTGAGGCCCTGGGGGTACCGTTTTTATTTACAGGTACTTCGAAGCCGACCACCGTTCGAGAGTGTAGGACGGTGCTGCTGTGTAAGCATGGGTAGTTGAGTAATAGGAATTGTATTTGTATTGTAATGCAAATTTGGAAGTCCAAACTATATTGGTAATTTAAGGATTGTAGTAGACTCGGTATAGTATTGATTTTGGAGTTTGTATTTAGAATTATGAATTGAGTATGGAATGAAAAGAAATGTATAGTGTAGTGTACTCGGTATATTCAAGTCATCAGGCCGATAGTATGTAGTAGTGTAGCTGGCCTTCTTAGTCAAGTGGGTGACTAACGACATTGTAAACCCGCCGCTGTGTATGTAATATCCGCTACGAAGGTAAGTATGAAATACCCCTAACATTTAAATAATTAAATATAAGTAAATAAATATTATTTTTGGGAATTATAAATAATATTTGGGGGATTATGAAACCCTAAGAAAGCATATAAACACTTGGGCGTTAAAAACGCACCCAAACTCCTTAAGGTCATAAACGAGCGTTAGAAGCCCGACCTTAAGTTCAACAATTATATAAGCTATGGATATTATATGAATTTAACCAAGGATCATTTTATAATCTTTGAGATACAAGTTCTCAGTTAGAACTGAGTAAAAATACAAAGTTCTCGGAAATTCCCGATGTGGGCCCCATAAGGGCCGGGAATGCTTAGGAGGAGTGACAAGGTGGCACAAACCCCTATAAAAATTATTCTTAGAGTTCCTAAAATCATTATTAATTATTCTAAAGAGAATTCCCAAGCTAATTCTTCAAAAATAAACAAAGAGCTCGGGGGGGATTTCTTAACGCTCCTTTTACCTCGGGAGTGTCCCTTTAGCCCGAAAATTGAGTTACAAGTTTATATAACCCTATATAACTTAATGTAACACCTTAATATATTATTATTGGCTATAAACAATGTGAATAAACACTTGGAAGTCATAGCGACTAATTAATTCCTAGAAAAATTCTTAAAGCACAAAAACGCACCTTCGGGTGTCATGAAAATGCGTTTTACGCAAATACCTTAAAGCTTTTGAGGAGCCACGAGTTAGTAATCTAAAAGTGGATAAAATGACCATCTAAATCAATTGATGGCAGTACTAAACTCAAAGTATAAATAGGGTCGATTTTTAGGTCAAAAAGATACCTAAAATCAGCATTTTTACCTTAAAACTTTCACCTTTTACCATAATAAAAAAATACTAATTAAATGCTGGAACCTATTACACATATTAGTATGGTCTTATTACAATATAGTGTAGCAAACATTAAATGAAAAATAAGTCTCAATTAGTCCCTATGTCATGCGTGAGTTAGGCCATTAATAAACTAGATTAATCCAAAAAGATATTGTCCAATGCTTGTGTAACTCACGCAAGTTCTATATGATGATTTAACAAATTAAATCAGTCAATTTGAGTCCTCCATCCACCGTGTACCTGCATGGATAAGACAAGTAACATCATTAATCAAACTAATAAAATGCCTAGTACTAGTCTTCTCGTAGCCGATTATCTTCAATTATAGAAGATGCCAAGATGGATGGTGCTCCACCCAGCCGACCCACCTGCATAAGAATACAAGATTGAAACAATAATACAGCTCAATTAATGTAGATCATTATGTAGCAAATAATAAAATCAAGTAGGCACCATGGACCCCATTACCGTAAGTTGCAAACCAAATGGAGCTGCTCTCTTCTTATTCGATCAACCTGCATAAATAAACAAGTATTAGAGATGCTAATGATCAAATAAAAACAACAAGATAAAGCCTAACTAATGACAAGAATAAAACAATGGATAGTGGTGTCCTAGCATGCTAGGAGCCGTGAGTCTACAGCAACAAAGATGCTGGTTTACTCCATGATATCCGAACAGCACCTGCAAGAAGACAAGGTTAGTTCAATTAACCAAACATGAAATACTAAAGAAATGCATTACCTAACTACCTAACAAATATAGCATGATCTTATGTCTCAATAAATACAAAGGAAATCGGTGGCCTATGGGCTGAATCATTACCAAAACCACAAAGGAAAAACAATGCATTGATAACATGGAATTAGTTTAGAAAAATTCAAAAAGAGAACATTTACCTAACTTATATTTGTCCTATAGCTTCAAGTCGCCAACCAAGCTTATTATCTTCCTTATCATCAGCCGAATAAAATCACTTATGGAGTTCATTTATTGAGCTAATAATTCATGAATAAACAAAGAACAAAGACTAGTCAAATTAGGAATTTATTAAACAAAAGAAGAATCAATTCAATTACCTTCCTCTAAATACCAACGTAGAGCTTCATTTCTCCTTTGCCCTCCTTGGCCGATGGGGTAAGTTCACCTCCTTCTTTCTTTTCTTCTTCCATTGTTAGCTAATTCTTAAGAGTTTTAATAACTCCATTAATGGTGAATTAAATTCTAACACCATTTCTATGTAAATTCCTAGTTAATTCTATCAAGTCTTGAAGCAAGAAAACATCCTACCAAATCTACAAGGAAATCGCCAAGCATATATGCTCCAAGGTGGTTCCTAAATTCAACAACAATACAAGGAACAACAAAATCAAGTTAAGGTATATTTTTATGTTGAAAAATCCTAAGTAAATACCTAAATCATTTTCGAAAATTTAGGAACTTCTAAATCTATATTCTCTTCATTATTTCATGAAGGAAACTTGGATCTACGATCATCCCAAGGTGTATCAAAAATACCTTGTTAAATTCCTAAGGTAAACTCTTGTAAAATTACTACAAATATTATTTATAAACTCTTGTTAAAAGTCTAACAAATGGATCTCCTAAATATATTTAAGGAGCCGAAAGTTATTCTTCAATATAGCATTTGGAGAGCTTGGAAATTCAAGGAAAAGTCAAGTACAAGAATTGTCTTGATTTAAGGGTAAGTTTACATAATTAAGGTTTATTAAGTATAAGCTTAATTTAAGCTTCAAACTTTGGTATAAAACAATTATGTTTAAGCCATGTTAATAATAAGGCCGAAAATTATTGAGTTGAAATACCAAGTAAATAATTTATAACATATAAGGTAAGATTATTACCTTAAGGCATAAAAATGTGTCACAAGAATTAATTAGGATACACATATATTAAAACCAAAATATCTAAGGATAATATGTTCTATTTTTAGTTTATAATCATTCTAAGTCATTAGTATAATTTTTAGGAGTGTTATATGGCTTATATACATTTATATGTATTTATCATAAGGTTTAAATCAAGATTTAAAACCATTTGGTAAAATTAAATTGGAGCCCAGAGCTTAATATAAAGCTTGGGTAGTTTTCGAAATATATATAAGTGTACTAACTTATATTATAAATTTGGGGATTATTAAAAATAGCTACAAGTACTTAAATGGTTAGTTAAATAAGTTTTGTGGCAAAAATATAAACTTTGAAAAATTTGGGGTGCTTATTGTAATTGCCGAGAGCTAAAGGATTAATTTGGTATATTTATGATATAATATAAGGTAGGAATTAATATTATGAATTTTGGTGAATTTAAATAAGTGTTTAAGTGTTAAAATAACAATTTATAAAGTTTTGGGACTATTTTATAATTATTGGAAAATATAAGGTATGTCCTAGAATTACTTGTGATTTTATGGGTATATTAAAGTATTAATTATGAAATTAA
Organism: Limonium bicolor; assembly: GCA_023374045.1. Classification (NCBI taxonomy): domain Eukaryota; kingdom Viridiplantae; phylum Streptophyta; class Magnoliopsida; order Caryophyllales; family Plumbaginaceae; genus Limonium; species Limonium bicolor. The sequence continues at coordinate 101,903,385 of CM041781.1, read as the reverse complement.
GTCTTGGTCAAAGTGTGACCAAAAAACTTTGGGATAAAATGATTTATGACATAAAATATTAAGTTTATAAAAGTTTTGGGGTGAATATGTAATTTATGAAAGTATATATGAAGAATAGAATTTAATGTGGGCGGATATGTAATTTAAGAAAAGATATGGGTTACTTTGGTTATTTAAAGAAAGTAAATATTAAAACTATAGTTTATAAGTTAATATGTAACTTATATAAAGTTTTGGGGTTAAAAGTGTTAATAAAGAAAACTATATGTTGAAACCGAAAGGTTATGGTCTTAGTTAGTAACTTATAAAAATTGGTGGTATTAATTGTAATTACCGAAGTAATAAGAGTATTTGGTGGTTTGTAAAATAAGGTGGTTAATTAATATTTACAAAGGTTAATGTGGGTAATTAGTGGATTATAAAGTTATAAGGTTATTTGGCAATTTATAGAAGTTAATATAATTGTTTTTCAATTTCCGAAATTGATAAGGGTATTTAATAAATTATAAAAGTATATGGTTATTTGGTAAGTTGTAAAAGTTAACGGGATCAATTATGATTACCGGAAAATTATATGAGGTTATTTAGTAATTTATTAAATTGTTGGGTATAATATATAAATACCGAGTTAATAAGATTGGTTTTGTAATTTAATAAGGCAAGGAAGTGAAACTAGGTAATATAATGTATTATGGTATATTAACGAATATAATATAAAGTTTATAAAATAATTTTGGTTATAATAAAAATGACCAAGGGATATAATATAAATGATAAGTGGAAATAATTATAAGTATATAATTAATAAGGTAAAGATGTACCGTATAAATGATAATTCATTATCACATGTGAGTTTCACATAAAATAATGAACTGCTAGGTTATCTAGAACCTCTGTTAAAATAATAGGGGAAAATAAATAACATACAGAGTTATTATACGGCGAGAATAAACTCTACAGTGACAGTACTGTAATACTTAATGAATAGTTGCATTAATACTACCCGGTATTGCATGTTTAAATAACAGCGTACGGGAAGGGACTACTAAACAGGAGTTTGTCAAGCTAGTAGTTTCTTGGTGAACGGTATGTTAATTGTGTGGTCTGAATGTCCTAAGGATTATCCTAAGGTCCAGGCATTGTGTGTTTAATTGCTTAAGAACGTTATCTATGATTTTATGTGAATGATATTGTATGTGGGGTTGCTCAAACTGTTGCGTTGTATTTTATACGCGAATGTCTTGTGGCTAAAGTTTATACATCTAAACTGGAAAAAAAAAAGAAGACTAACTGACCTTTAGGTATTATTGAACCTAACAAGGGTCAAATGTGATAGTCTTATTTCAAGTATTGGTTATGATGTCACTCACAAGAAGGGCTAACTTATAAAGAGAGGAATCCAGATCGTTTCGACTTTCTGGTTGCGCATTGTGATCACTATGAGAGACTCAAGAAGGGAGTGACTCAAAATCCATCAGCCACATTCGAGGATGGCGGAATGCACTGCCGTTGGTGCACAGTTTCGACCGGATCGGTCAATTAACCGGGGCCACATGGTCAGCTGGTAAACAGTTCCAATGGAACACAAGGGACATTCGTCCACAAGTTATTAAGGTTTGTCTTAACATGACACTTGAGGTGAAATTAATTGGGAAAGGTTAAATGATTGGTTTAAAGGGTAAGAGCCAAGTGACTAACTAACAAGTACAGTTTAACACGTGTATCTTGTTTGATTATTGTTATGGTTTATTAATGTGTGATTACTGGTTGTTGTTGTGTGGTTATTGTTGTGTGGTTATTAGCATTGTGTACTATTGTACTCTGTGTTTACAGGTGGATTGTTATGTGTTTGTTAAGTGTTTACAGTTATTTCCGTTGTCATTATAAACCGGTATTTTATGTAATGAATCTAATATCAAGATGGCTAAAACGACTTAAGGAATCCAGATGATTTAAGACTACATTTAGCATACCAGCATTTCGATTGCTGAGCCCTTTAGTGGGCCAAAAATTCCAGGTTATTGAAGAAGACTCAAACCGGAGCGTGGGACACGGGGGTAGCTGAAGTGTTTTCAACAAACACCATCGGTTTTATTTTGTATTGTATTTAGGAGGATGTTGTATTCAGTTAGTTGCTCATTTAGTTGGAATTGGTTGTAATAATTAGAGTGCTCAGTATCTGTTCATCATAGCGTGAGAAGTTGTAATGTTGGAAAGAGTAAGGATGCCTTGTTACTCAGAAGGGTGAGTGACGGCGTGTAACACCAAGGTTAGATAGTTTTATTTTCCGCTGCGAATTTCTATTTATTATGTTTCGAGTTATGACGTCATTACAGGTTTAAGATTAGGGGTGTTACAAAGTATTTGTACAGTAATGACGGGATTAGCGATAGGGGTGTTACATCAGACTAAGTCTAGCTCTCTGCTGACGGGTGTGTCGACTTAGCTCGTCATGGTCAGGCCGTCAGGCCTTTCCAAGGTCTCATTCTCTAGTCCTTTAGGTTTTGTAATCCGATATTTATGTTTATTGCTATCTTGCCATAATGGCTTCCCATATAGCTTAATTGTGGCACCACTTGCTATGGCAAGTGCGCCATGCAAGATGGGCTATCAATACTGTGTACGCCGGTAGTGGTACTTTCTCTTAATCTCCTTGTAATTGGTAGTCCTCGGGACTCCTTAGATGTTCTCTTGTTTTGGATAACTGTTCATCCGGCAGTTTCCTGGCTGATCTGACAGTATAGTCACTTATCAGGGTGTTCCTCTTTCTGAGGGAACCCCTTGTTATTTACTTACGCCTTAATCCTCGCTCCCTTTTCCACGCATTTGACGTGGTTAGTAAGTACTAACTCTCTTTGGCACTACATCGTAGTCCTATTCCAGTATACAACGTGTATGCGTTTTCATAGTCGTTTGCACCATGTCGGTCAGGTTTTGTAACCTTTCTAATTGTATGAGGTTTGGAGTCCCCGTTTCATAATGGACTTTCCGGTAGTCTGTATTCTCATGCGCGGTATTACCCCGCAGTTATGCTCCTTCGGACTACTATTCAGTATCCCTGTCACTTCTCTTTTTCCTCTCCATTGCACTTGTAGTGCTTTCCCCTTCTTGTGGGTGGGGCTGGGTTATATCGACTCCGTAGCATGTCGACCCATGTTGCCGGTAATTACCGTTCTCTTACTGGTAGAATTTCGTTGGCAGCACCTGTTCCACTGTTGCCCTCGAATTACGACCTTCAAGTTTTCTGTAAACTGTTGAATAACAAGTTGTTTCCCGTATTGCTTAACGTTAACCGACTGGCAGATTGGGTTCCCCCGAGTAAGAGAAGGCTTTCTTCTCTTTGGCGTTTGTGCCCCGTATATCAAAGCTAGGGATGTGGAGGGCGGGTTTAGGTATGTAGGAATCCGGTAAACACCAGGAATTCCTAACTAATGCACCTCTCGCACTATCTCTCAACCCTTCACCCATAACTCAAATCTTAACTCGGTATTCTCCTAAGTTCGGTAATTCTAGACATCAGAGCGTAACTACACTCTGATACCACTTTTTGTAACACTCCAACTCACAAAGCCATACTCATCTGATAAACCTTCATTTACTTATACCAACATTGCAGCGAAATTCCTTACAACAATTGGTGTTACCGCCGTTAGTCACCCACGTGACTAACTAGGCATACTAAATTCTCCAAGATCTAGCTACAGTCTGATGGACCAGAATATATGGAACATTAGTACTTACAAGCCTTAACCAATTACATAACAATTTACAAGTTCCTTACGTCCTTTACAACTTACTAACATAAATTACCCTATGAGAGTACATGCACAACTCGTAGGTCATACTTAAACCTGTAATACATCTACCCCATCTTACTCTCAAGTCGGGTCATCTGCTGCTTCTCACCTAAAATAATATGGATGCCTCTAGGGGCTCAGCACCTTTGCTGTTATGATTAACGTGTAGCCCCCAAGCTAATGGGGCTACGCACGACTACTTTGTTGTATACATGCGATTGATTAATTATACAACACTAATAGGAAGTGCAATAAATACCACATAATATATGAAGCAACTCATAGCTCAACCACATTGAACGACTTATTAAGCGTTCTTTAAGTAAATGAGTTAGCTTTGAACTCATTAAGTTAAGATTTCTCTTATCCTCATATCCACTCTTATCTCAGTGTACCAACCTTTCTTTGAATAGAATTGGTTGTTTCTTAACTCAATGTTTATCTTTGTCGCGTCAAAAGTAACCCAAGCCAATGAGCTATCTACTCCATTGGGTTAAATAAACATTATTTCTTAAATTTGGGATTTAGGAGATCCCACCGCACCATCTTAATCTTGCCTCCCACCTTGAACTGTAATCCAGGTGGCCGAGTTTATTTGTCGACTCTAGATGACAAGTCGGAAGACAAGTCTCAGTGGAGGATAGACCTGATAAGGATTCCGACCTCCTAATTCAACATGCATGACCGGAGTCAGTCCCGGATTCCTCACTCCCCCAAGTTCCAGTTAGTAGGAGTCTCAAGACAATGTTTGTTAGTTAAATCTCTTTCGGTTATTAACAAACTCTTATTAGGGAGTGTTTCGTGTTCTCACACAATTGTTTACTAAACATTAGTTAGTAAGTTCTCAAAGGTAGGTTGTGTTAGTTTATTACAACACACAACACATACAATAAACTGGTTGCATGTTTTATCTTGTTTAGTCAGAACATATAAACATATAGCACACAAGCCGAGGTACACCACGTTAGCAAGCAGACTACAAGAAAACCATACCATTCACCGTTAGTCGTTCAATTGCTTACTCTCCTCCGGAGTCCAAATACTCAAACCCTAAAACAATCATCCAATTGGGTGGTTAATTACTTTAAATTAACCTAACTCGTATCATCACTAACGATTTCCGATTAATAATCTCTAAGTTATAGTAGTGTAAACTTAACCACTTAACTCATCTTACTTCTCCTTATATCTTAGGTTCTTATGTACATATCTTTATAATCATCGTTACTCTCCTAATGGTGTACCACTAATGCCACTCTTTCTTTTCTCTCTCTTTTTTTTATACAAGGCCGACCGACCCACCCTGGGTCAATCCCCTGGGTCGGTCGGATGCAGAAGCATCTGGTTTGACAGTTTTTGCTTGACCGACCCAGATAGGGTCGGTCCCCTGGGTCGGTCCACACAAACCCTTTTCCAAAATGCTTATTTCACTTCAATCTTTTCCACAAGTGTCCTAGTATGTTCCCACATCATTTTGGCACTTTTATAAACTCTTAAATCATCCACCAAACTCATTATTGAACCCACCTCCAAATTCCTTAATCACTTACTCAAATTCTTACTAAATTCATAACACTTAAAACTTAGTTCCTTATACACCCAACATGTAAACTTAGCCTAAAACCATAACTAACCAAAGTGTTTCTTCTCAACCATTTTGACTATTCTTGAAGCATTATGAATCATCCTCACCTCCTTAACTCAAACTTCTCAAAGTTCTCAAGGTCATATTGCATCTCCATGCACAACTTCCTCTCCTTTACACTTACTAGTTATCATTCCTAAACTTGTACATACTTATGCATTTATAGCCATCCTCTTAACACTTTAACATTGTTCCTCACCTAACTACACAATTACTTAGACTTGTACTCATCCTTTCTCCTTCAACTTGGCCATTCTAAATTCTTCTTAAACATTTCCATCTCCTTTAATCAATTTACTCACCATTAACATGGTTATAAATTATTATCCATTCCTAATCATTCCCCTGAATAGTTACTACATTCACTTATAGTTTTCACCTCCATCACCCAAGTCCACTCATTACCATCCAAGATATACACTTATTAATTCACTACTAGCATCTTTATCTCCTTACACAAGCTATTCAAAATTCTCAATGTTATATTCTCTAGTTCATACCTAAATCATCATAAGACATTATACATCATTTCCTTCAGATTTTTGCACAAGTCTTAACATTCCTAATACCATGATTTTGGAGGTTTAATACACCCACCTAACCTCTAATCCCTCCTAGACAACTCTAGGTCTTTCTAAATCTCAAGATCACCTTTGTTAACTTATTTCCACTCAAGTTTCCCTTAATGACTCCTAGTAAATCCTTGGTCATTTTAGTTCACAACAACAACTAAAAACACTTGGTTTGCTACTTAAATTTCTCCACAACCTCTCTAGTATATTATCATGCCCAAATGATATGTTTTTCTCATTCAATCAACTCACACACATCAAACCCTTTTCTCATGATATTTCTCACCCAATTCAAACCATTCATAACAAACTCAATATAGCGCAATAATCTTAAATTGCATAGCACTAAGGCTCTTAAATGACATGGCTCTTAGGCCCTTAAATGACATGGCTCTTAGGCCCTTAAATGACATGGCTCTTAGGCCCTTAAATGACATGGATCTTATGCCCTTAAATGACATGGCTCTTAGGCCCTTAAATGACATGGCTGTTAGGCCCTTAAATGACATGAATTTAAACACTAAATTTCCCATATATAGAGCTTTCAACCTGCTTTTACACAACACTCAATCTCATAGCAATTATAAATGCTCTTATAATCCACCTTATGCTTATTTTACTAACTCATTTTCCATTGGCTCCTTAGTCACAAGTAAACAAGTTCTAAAGCTTGTTCACATTCTTTTCCCTAGGTTATATAAACCATTTTTTAATGTAAGTTCTAGGCTACGTTTTGTACCTATATAAACACCATTTCCTTAAGGCACTAAATTACATTAAGGCAAGCAATTTACCTTATGTTTCAAGCCTTTTCCTTTCTCCTTTCCTCTTTGTTTCTTGATTGATTTTCAGCCAAGATGGTTTCTCCCTTGCTAAATTTCTAATCGATGTTCAAATAAGGTAATGAGTGCTATGTAATATACCTGGTTTAATACCCTGGACCTAAAAATGGTGATTAAATTACTCTAATATGATTATTCAGGGCCTAATGGGCCTAGAAAGTATTGGTAAAGAGAATAAAACCAAAAGAACAGAGAAAACGCTTGAAAAGCGAAAAACGCTAAAACGCGCGTTAAATGAGTATAGGAGGTGTATAACCTCGGTTAGGGTCCGAGATGGATTCCTAGGGCATAGTTAGGCCTAATTTTTATACGGGAATGATGCCCAAAGAAAACGGATCCAAATAATGGATTAAAACGCTAACGGAGCTTTAAAGCACATTTTTCGAGAAAACCCGAAAACGTGACTTTGAGTGGTCAAATAGACCCATATTAATTATGGTTGACTATATAAATATAATTAAGTATTAATGGAAGCTTAATAACCATTAAAAAAAAGAAACGAGAAAAATCCGAAAAACGGGCCCGATGAGTGAATAGTGCCGAACCGGGTAAAATAACGATCGTTTTCTGTAAAAGATGACTAACGCTCCAGCTTACTAATATGGTGGGGACCAGTTTTTATGAGTATTGTGACTCCCCTACCTCACATAACTAGCTAACTAATATATTAAGTGAAAAAACGTAAAGTAAATAGTGAAAAGTGGAAAAAGTAAACATAAACTCACCTTTCTTCTTCTCTCTCCTCTCATTCTTTCTTTTCCCACCGTGAGATTCCCCCTCTCTTTCCTCTCTTCTGGTTCTTCTTCTTCCTCCACGATTTGGAGCTCCTCCAATGGCTACTCCACCTTCCTCACCTTGTACAAGCTTCGTTAAAGCTCCGATTTAAAAACCGAGCATAGATTCTTGTTCCTCTCACCAAGGCCTATCTCCCTCTCTTTTCAAAATTCAAAAAGGATGAAGGTAATCTCCATGGGTTTTGCCCATTTGAAGAATAAACTACACCATTTTGGAGCTTGGAGTCTCCCGTTTCAAAAAAGGTAAAAAGTTTCAAGAGAAAAGCTCATTTTCTCCATTCTCTTAGGTTGGCCGATTTTTGCCCTCCTTAATACCTTGTTTTCTTCTTTGTTGAGCATCTATTCAAACCTCTAATGGTGGGTTGGAGCCCCTCCTTGGATTCATGGTAAAATCAATTAGAGGGTTTCCAAAGAGAATTGGGTAAGAGAATTGCTTTGACCAATTTTGGTGTGAAGAGGAGTGGAGAAGAGGAGAAGAGTATTAAAAAGGAAACTTGAGAGAATTCAAGAGTATCGTGTGTGAACTGAGCAATGTGAGGACACGGCAAAAGTGAAACCAAGGTGTAAGGTATGATTTTCTCATGCCCCGTATGCTAACCGAGTTACGCTGATATGTGTGTTTGTGTGCCGGTTTAATCAAGACTAAAGCATGAAAATAATCCATTGTTTGATTTTGTGTGTCTTGTGGTATGTTGTATGAGCTAACATACTTGTATGCCGGTGTGGTCTAACATAGTGTATAGACCGACTCATAGTGAGTGGTGATTGACAAGAAACTCGTAGAACGGGTAGTTTCATAAATAACAAAAACGTGCAAACACACAAGCTATCGATTAAAGTATAACGAACGCAAACATATGAACTCTCTAGAATGTGAGGAGATGTGCGGGTTGAGTAAACACCCGATAACGGTTAGAGAACCAAATTGAAACAATCCACATAACGAATAAGAGTGGAAAGATAAGTGAACCTCCATTGAGAGGATTAAAGATAGTTCAAAGATGTGAACTTGTAAGAAAAGTAAAAGAGACCTAAGGGACCATTTAACTCCCTTGAGACCTGGTCAACCTCCTATATGCGGATTTTACCTGGTATAATAAAATAACCGAAAGTATAAGTATATGAAATGTAAGGGTAACCCTTAAACCGAATATTTCCCGAACTTAAGTAATGTTCCCAAAATTATTAGGAACATCGAGAGATATGCCCCTAGACTAATATAAATAATTATATTATAACTCCGAGAGAGGAGTGTATGGAAATGTGAGAAGTCTGAGAGTAGTCAGACCTATGTGAAAGTAGTAGGATCTAAGAGAGTTCCGGGAGCAAGTCGAACTATGCTCGAGAGCTATGTGTTTTGGCTTAAGAAAGTATTAAGAGTAAAAAGCGTGACGTAGGAGACCTGTAGTGTCTCTAGAACTACAAGAGCTTGAGTAATAGTGAACCAAGAGGGTGGGGGAGATAAAGTATGAGTAACCCAAGAGAGTGGGTGAGTATAATAATGAGTAACCCAAGAGAATGGTTGAGAATATGAACAAGTATCCCGAGAGAGCGGGTGAGTCATTGAATAAGTAACCAAGACATAGGGAGGTAGAAACCCTCCAGGCCTAAGAGTAAATTACTGCAACTAACAACCGTGTTATGTTAGTTAAGGATTATATTCCAAGGGTGAATGTGAATCCTTGTGTAGTGTACATATGTAATGTATTGCTATGTTGCTTGTTGATTGAACTAAATGAATCTCATGCTCTCGACAAAAGTAGTTGGTGTACCCCGGTTAGCACTCGGGGTATGCGAATTTCATATGCAGCTTTAAGCTGAGCCCCTAGGGGCATCGTTTTTATTTGCATGTACACCGGAGACGATACTGTTCGAGTGTAGGATGGGGTCGGTCGTTAGCATGGGTAGTTGGAATTTATTTCACTCATGTATTTGAATAAGGTGTAAGACCGAATATGTTATCGGCATCCGTATATTGTAGACTCGGTATAGTAAGGAAATGAGATGAGTATTGTGTTTGTATTGAGTACTCGGTTGTTCCAGTCCATCACACCGTTACAGTATGTGAGATAGGCCTGGTTAGCCATGAGGGTGGCTAACGGCATTGTATCACCCTTCGTTGTAATTGAGTTCCGCTGCGTGATTATGGACAATTTGTGGCAGATTTAGGGGTGATGACGAGATTAATGGTTGGGGTGTTACTTGGCTCTAATGACTGGAACTACCGAGTTAGGAATTAGAGACCTAGGGCTAAGGTTTGAGTGATCGCGTGAGAGATGCGCTAGTTAGGAACTTCCAGTATGATCTGGATACCTACAATTCCAAACCCGCCCTCCACAACCCCCATAGTAAAAAGCTCGGGAAAGAATGCCAGAGAGACGGAAAGTCCGTTCTTACTCGGGGAAACCCGATCTGGCAGTTGTTAAATATTACTAGATGAACTAGAACCTATCATGCGGTAGATCCCGAGAACCGGAAATCCCGGAGACGGATCCCGCTGGAATGACAATAATCGCACTTAATGGCGGAAGATCGGGAAATCCTAATCCAAGGAGACCGGAATCTGCGGCAGCTTGGGGCGACATGCTTAGCAGTCGCGAGAACTCGGTTGACCGAGCAGCAGCAAGAAGGAAAGCACCAATCTTGCAACGAGGCGGAATAGATGAAGTGACAAAAACCGGGACTCAAGTCTACGGACCGCCATAGTTAAATAATACCACCAACGGTATATTAACCGACTAAGAATCTAGACAAGACACAGATACACCCACCCTACCACACCCGAAAAGGTTGGACAGCTACGAGCACCATTACGGGACATACCCAAATAGGACTACTGAGGTAGTGCCTAAATGAGTTATACCTCGGTAACCCAGTAAAGACGTGGGAACGAGCAATGAGGTAGAACACAGAACTAAGTAATTAAGGAACTCCGAGAGTGGAGAAGCACCTAAATGAATGACAGTCATGTCAAGATGAATGAGAAGTAGCTCTAAGGAATAGTTATCCAACTAAAGGATCAAGGAAGAGCCAACAAGGCTACCAAATACAATGTGAACAATACCGAAATGGGTACGAGTTATACCAAAAACCGCCTGTACCACGCACTTGCCACTGCAAGTGCAGTAATAACAGGACCGTTAAGAGGAACGTTAACAAGCAAGAAGTACTTAACAAAGTACCAAGATGGCGAGAGAAGCCAACATAGCAGCACAAACCCTAAGAACTTTGAAACGACACCTTGGGAAGGCCTAACGGCCTGACGACTGTATTAAAAGAGCATACCAGTCGGTTAGAAGCTAGATCTGGTAAGAAGCAATCGGCATTGAAATGCCATTAAGATTTTACTTTCAAAACCCAAATTTTCTAAAACCCACGAACTTTAAAACCAAACCAGAGAACCACGGTAAGTTATCATAGGACACTATCAGAGGAGTTGGCAACAGAATATTTCACCTAGGCGTGTGACCGACACTACCAGTGTACACAAACGAGACATGGGACGACCGCACTCCAAAGGAGTTTGCAGGCTCGACGGACCAGTTATGAGTTAGTCGGGTAAGTGGTAATGTATCAATAAGATACTCCATGTATGTATACAAGTAGAGTACAGAACACGAGAAGTAGCCCACTCCATACTACTGACGAAAAAGCCAGTTCAGATTAGAACAAATGACTACCATAAATGATTAAGGAGAAGAACCCAGTATCATGACAGACATAAATAGGTAGCGTTAAGAAGTGCTGGAAGCACGAAGTATTAAGAATAGACATTGGATATGTCTCAGGAATCCTGAAGGAAACACATGATAACAGGAATGAATACCCAGCATAAATGATACGGCGAAGGCATAAAATGATCATATCAATGTTTGATAAATGGGATAGAATTCCCACAGTATACCTCACTCAAGAGAATAGCGACCTGACCAAGAAGGTAAAGGGAAAGTATCAATGGTCTACCCAGGAATGGGAGACATTACAACCATAAACGGGATAGTTCGAAATTTATATAACCGTAAGGCGGGGTAAGAAACTGAACATACCCATGAGTTGAACCCATATGTAATGGCGCAACTCAGTAACACCCAGAAGCAATCCGTGAAAGGTGCCAAAGTCAACAGTAGTTGAACAAGATATCGTGTTGAGAACACAAGTGTAAAGCGAACACTCGGGTAGAACCCCGAAGAGATCCCACTTAACAAGGGAACACCCAAATTGCCAGAGGGCATGAATTAATATCAGCATATTTAAAGGGCCTTCCAAGTACGAAAGCGTGAAGAGACAACCATATCAAAGAGCCCAGTAATACCTCCAAACCATTTAATGATATACGGAGACGAAGAAACCTCTTTAAGCGGCCCGCAAGGAGCATGACTTGAGGCATTGTGGCTTGTAGGCCAGAAAACCAACTACAATTCATAGATTAAAACGTTGCAAACCTATGCATAGAGGCATAAGAGGAACAGTGGAGAATGAACCACTACCTTAGAGTGGGGATACCACTTGTTATTATAGGTCCTATGGAGCGGCAATAGTGCATCCTCCAGAGAAAGGCTACCACTTAAGTATTTAATGTGAAACCGCTAGAGTGGTGTAGTGAAACTTGAGCATGTGTTTATTGCCAAGGAGTAATTCGAACAGAGATAGTATGTAGGAAGGCTTTGATAGCAGTGGAAGGAAACCGAGAGAGTAATCGGATGAGTAGTAAACACTGTATGTGTGCAATATGAATTGTAGAGTAAACGATACACAATAAGCGTAGAGAGTTTAGAGTAGTATATTATATTGAGCCAAGTGAATGGCAGGCCATAGTATGAATGGCGGGAGTACATGAGCGGAAGCTAAAGTAGTAGCGGATGCCATATAAGCGAATGTTGTTTAGTGAGTAAGAGCATGGTACGCAGCGAATGACCATTGTAAGAGTATAATCAGATAATGAAATGAAGCTAATGAGAAGAGATGGTAAAGGAAAGATGTTCATTCCTATTGCGATCTCATAAGAGATTTACAGCCAAGCGTTTACGCCTCTACACTCGGTAGGACTAAGTGTTTTGGTATTGCACTGGTGCAGTAATGATCTAGTGGGATAGCTAGGAAAGCCTGTTGAGCAAAAACCTAGAGAAATGAATGGTAAATGTCGTGAGGCCGTTGGCCAAAGATGCACAAAGAATGTGAGCCGTAACCCACAGGTCCTAGGACCGATGCATGGTAAATGCAGAGTAGTATGAATGAGGAATTCTTGTACAGAAACAAGTAAACAAACATAACTCGGAAAGCAACTATTAAACGAGGGAGCACACTACTAAGTAGCAGCTTGACCTCAACCGACAATAAGTCAGGAAAAGTAAGTGAATAATCGCGAAGGTATATAGAGTTATACGAAATAGATTTCCAGAGAACTGGAGAGAAAATCTATAACTCATCGAATTCGCATATGGTAAGAGATACCAAGCGATGATGAGAAACCTTTATTCCCAAGACACAAAGGGATAAAAAGGGAGTGAATAATACATTGAGAGTAACAAAGGGCGAATTAAGCTCTAGTTATCAGGTCACACAGCAAAAGCTAGTGGGCCGTAATTCAAAGGTTAAGTATACCTGACAAATGCGAGTAAATAGCTAATCCTAAACTCCTTGAAGCCTTAGAGGCAAGAACTGAACCTGGTTATGAGTAACTAACCGCATCAAATTGAAGACACTTCATGATGCTGGAATTAGTGAACCAATGTTCAGTGATAACATATGGTCGATTACACAGGCGTAACCCCTTTTAAGGGGGGTAGGGCGAGAAACCGCTTCGAGTATTTTTACGTATAGGTGCGTAAAATACTGTGTGCATAACACAAAAGAAATTGTTTTGATGATTGGAACTCGTGTTACATAAACATATGTATCCATTCATCGTGTAATTACGGTTATTGTGCATGAGAGATGTGAGTAATGTGTATATATTATTTATGAAAAGAGGAGTAGAGGAACTCCTAGGGTATGAGAATCCCTATGATAGATCTCTATTGAGATTAGACATGAGATACTATGAGTATGAATCGGTATGAAACCGATGTACAACCTAGTAGGAAGTGAGTTTCTCTAGGTGATTTTAATTGAGAATGATTGATGGAGTGAGTTCCATCCTTTGGAGTGTATGTTGTATGTTTTACATTGAGTAACAATTTGAGAAAATGAACCCATCAGTTGCCTAGGCAAAGTAAGCAAAGTAATTGAGAAAAATGGATGACCTAAGTTCTACGGCCTAGAGATAAATTAAAATGGATTGTTCTATGAATATGACTAGAAAGAGTAAAAGATAGAAAACAAAAATGTTTGACTATCTGTTTGTTTGAAACTGACGTGGGAGGTGGATCTTGATCTGCTAGCGATCAAGGGAAACCGGACATAAATTAGGGTGGAAGGATAGTTCAACACTGATGCTGATCACATCAGGGTTGGATGATTCTTGAAGCTCCCTATAAGTGCTCACAAGTAATCACGCTAAGGAAAGTTACGACTACCATAAACCGGATTTGGAGTTATGTGATGTTTCCTAAAAGAATATTCAAACTGGATTTGAAAAAGGATTTTCCTTCGAGTATGAAGGCGAAAAATGGTTTTGAAACCATTGCACCGTACGTGCGGCGGTCCTAAGTGACCGGTTAGGGCGGTGACAGTGTGTGATTTTTTCCAAAGGCAGCGGGATGGGGAGAGTACCCTGAGAATGTCTTGTGTTGAGTGAGTCAACCAGAGTGCCCCATCTCGATCCAATCGTGGTTATCACAAACTTATCGCCATATATACAAACTCTGCAGCGGATTTAATTACATTCCAGGACCTTGCCACGGTCTGACTACAGAATATACCGAACATTAGTACATACCAATCTTAACCAAATACATATCCTTCTTACAATCCCCTCACATCCTATACATTTTACTAACTCAAATGCCATACGAGTGTACATGCACAACTCGTAGGCCACACTTAACCCGTAACGCTTGTACCCCATCTTACTCTCGTGACGGCCGCCTCCTGACGTTCACCCGAGTAGTAAAAACAGCCCCCAAAGGGGGTCAGCACGAATACTGGTACGATCCTCTCATGGCCCCGATGCTAACGTGGCTACGACGACTAATTGTCGATAGCATGGAGGTGGATTAGATGCACAACATAATAGAAAGTGCAATAAACAATCAATCAAAGTATGAACAATCAAAGTTCAAACACAATGAACGACTTAAATGCGTTCCCTTAATTAGTGAGTCAATTATTTCACTCCTTAAGTTATATTTCCTCTTAATCTTAGTCCATCCTTATCTTACCTCAATCTTAGTCTTATCTTAATCTTAGAAAACAACCATCCTTTAAAAGGAATGGATGTAGGTTATCTCAGTCTTATAATACAAACCATCCTTTAAATAGGAATGGTTGCAACTTAGCTCAACCTTATCTTAATCTTAGAATACAAACCACTTTTTAAATAGAAATGATTGTATCTTATCTCAATGTTTATTTTTGTCGGGTCAAAAGCGACCCTAGCCAATGAGCTATTATCTCCATTGGTTGAATAAACAACTTATCTTATAATTTAGGATTTAGGTGATCCTACTGCACCATCTTAATGCCACCTACCTTGGACTGTATGTCCAATGTAGCTGAGCCGGCAACCGACCCTAGGCAACAAGTTCGAAGACAAGTCCTTAAGCGGAAGTTGGATCTGCTATAGATACCGACCCCCTTTTTCCTTAGCATGCATGACCGGAGTCAGTCCCGGGTTCCTCACTCCCCCCTTAAGTTCTAGTTAGTAGAAGTCTCAAGACAATGTTTGTTGGTTAACCTTTTTCGGTTTATAACAAACTAATATTAGGGAGCGTTCCTTAGTCTCACTCAATTCCTTATTAAACGTTGGTTAGTAAGTTCTCACGGTAAGTTGTGTTAGTTTTCAAACATCACACAACAATACAATCAACATGATATTCCGGTTGCATGCTTTATCTTGTTTAGTGAGCCAACAAAAACAAATAGCACACAAGCCGAGGGACACCTCGTTAGCAAGCAGGTCACAAGAAGAACTGTACCGTTCACCGTTGGTCGCTCGGTTGCTTACTCTCTTCCAGAGTCCAAATACTCAAGCCCTAAAACATTCATTCAGTTTTAGGTTGTTAATCACCTAACTTAATTCAATTTATTTAACTTACTTAACCCATAATGATTCCCCAGCTGACACCTCATAAGTTTTACAACTTATTCTTACAATCTAACCTTAAACTTTTAAGTTTATACTTATCTTAATCCCTTAGGTCTTTATACCTCTATTCATCATTGCCCTCTTAATGGGGTACCACTAATACCTCTAATCTTTCTTAGGGTTCCTTTCTTTTTTTTTTTACAACTTAAGGGTCGACCGACCTTACCGACCGACCTTACCCAAGGTCGGTCCATTCCAGAACCTATTACCGTTTGAAAATTTTCACCCCGACCGACCTTGCAAGTCCGGTCCCCAAGGTCGGTCCATTCCCGAGAGTTTTTCCCGTGGGAAATTTAAGCCCGACCGAACTTGCCAAGGTCGGTCCCAAGTTCGGTCGATTCCAGAGACTTAATTCGTACACAAAATACAAGCCCGACCGAACTTGCAAGTACGGTCCCCAAGTTCGGTCGATTCCAGAAACTCTTTCCGGTAGTGTAAACTGAGCTCGACCGACCTTGCAGGTCCGGTCCCTAAGGTCGGTCGGCTCCAGAATCTTGTTTCTAAATTCCCTTTTGACTCCAAACTTCTCCACTAGTTCCCCCATGCGTCCTAAGACCACTTAGGCACTTAAACATACCTTAAAACATCCCCTAAAACCTCCTTAACCATTTTCTCAATCCTTATAAGAAATTCCTAACATTTGTTACTTATTCCTTATATCTCCAACAAGTACTTCACCTAAGACTTCAACTAACACAATATTTCCTTTCCGTTAATGCAACTACTCCTCAAACATCATTATTCATCCATCTTTCCTTTGCTAAACCTTCCAAGGTTATCTTGCATCTCCATGCACCAATTCCTCTCTTTTCCATTTATTACTCATCATTCCTAAACTCTTGGACATACCTAAACATTTCTTTTACTCAATTACTCACCATTGCCATGATCTCACACTCTTATACATTCCTAGTCAATCTACAACATTCTCCTTCAATCTTCACTCCCATCTCCTAAGTCCACTCATTAACATCTAAACTAAAACCTTATTGTTCCACTACTAGCATCATCACTACTTACATAAGCTTCCCAAAACTTTCATTGATATATTCCCTAGTTCATACCTAATTCATCTTAAAGTATTATACACCTTCTCCTCCAAATTTTGCACAAGTCTTACCATGACTTTGGTGTGTTCAATACACCCTTTTAAACTCTAATTTCCTCATAGACAACTCTAGGTCATTCTAAACCTCAAGAACTACTTAGTTAACTCATTTCCACTCAAATTCCTCCTAATGATCCCTAGTAAATCCTAGGGCATATTAACTCACCTCCACCACTTAAACACTTTGCTTTCTACTAAAATTTCACCATAGCTTCTCTAATATATTATCATGCCCAAATGCATTGTTTTTCTCATTCAATCATCTCACACACATCAAACCCTTTTCTCCTCATAATTCTCACCCAAACCAACTCATTCACAACAAACTCAATATAATGCAATAAGCTTAAATTGCATAGCACTAAGGCTCTTAAATGACATGGCTCTTAGGCCCTTAAATGACTTAAACTTAAACACTGAATTTCCCACATATAAAAGCTTTCAACCTGCAAATACACACAACAATGCTCCCATTGCAATATAAGTGTTCTCTTAATTCACCTTATACTTATCTTACTAACTTATTTCCATTGGCTCCTTAATCACAAGTTCATAGACTAGTTTAAATTATTTTTTCCTAGGTTATATAACCCATTACCTAATGTAAGCCCTAGGCTACATTGGTACTCATCTAGAACTCATTCCTTAAACCACCATTAGGTAAGCAATTTACCTTGTTTTCTCAAGCTTATCTTAACTTCCTCCTCAGACCTTTTTCCCTTGGGAATCTCGGCCGCCATCTTAACTCCCCTTGCCAATGTCCTAATCAATACACAATGACTCTCATGAGTGCTAAATAATACACTAACCTTAAGGAGTAAACCCTATGTTCAAAATGTGTTTTAAGGTATTAAATTGAATGCTTTACCTTGGATTCTCAAAACAAGCTTGGATATGAATCAAGTAGGACCTCCTCTAGCCATTGGAGAATAGAATCAAGCTAGAACAATGGATAAAACAAGGCTCCATGAGAAGGTAATTTTTGGTCATGAAGAAGAAGTGGTGGAAACATGGTTTTTCTTACATATTCTTTACCTTAAGATAATGGAGAACCAAATGGGCTCTTCACAGTTGATCTTCCTCCATCAATGGAGTTTTCCCTTGGCATCGAAATGCAGCTTTGAAGGATTTGAAATGATAGAAATCTAGAGATTGAGCTAACTAAGAATAATATGTGTTTAGTTTTTGATTTGGAGCTAAAATGAGCAAGTTATTGACATTTGAAGATGAGGCAACCATTGAGGCTGCTCTTACGTGAATGGAGAAGAGAGGAGGTGAAGAAAACCGTGGGAAGAAGAGAAATGAAGAGAGAGAAGAAGAAAGGTAGGCTAATATGAGATATTTTGCTTTTAAAAGCAAATAGTAACTTCATTTACTTTCCTCTCATTTTCTTTTCTTATTTAATGAAGTCTTTAATGACTCATCCCTTAGAAACCGGCCCCCTCATTAGATAAGGCTAACATGGTCTTTGTTGACCAACTAATTGACTTATGTTGATTTAAGCTTAATTTGGCACTATTCACAAACTAGTGCACATATTTGTGAAATTTTTGATTTCCCATTGATTTAGACATCCTAATGTGATACTACTTAGTACACATGTTGATTAAGATGTAATCATAGGCATTTAGCCACTCAAAACCCATTTCTAAGACAATTTCTCAAAAAGGTGCTTTAAGGAGTCTTAAAGCACATTTTGTGTTTAAGCTTCTTTTTGAGCTTGGTTTTCTTTGCTAATTGATTTTAAATGTCCATTAGCACGTTAATAAGGTCTTATAAGGATATTTGGGTGCTAATTAAAGTCACTCCAAGCTTAAAGCACATTTTGCCTAAATTGCCCTTAAGGCGTTTTCTTGTGTTTTCCTTGGTTTAAATTGTCTAGCAATCTTTCTAAGGCATATTTTAGCCTTACTACATCATAAATTGATTTTTTACTCGGCATACTTAGGTTTGGGGTATTTCAATCTACCCCCCTTAAAAGAACTTTGTCCCCAAAGTTCCCATGCATCTTATCTTATTAGAATACATGTCTTACCTCATTCCATAGATCATATAGATCATACTTATGTATGCTTAAACTCATTGAATCATTAGATCCACCATATGCTTATACTTAAATATGACACAACACGCTTAAGCATGTATAGCACTCAAAATTCCCTTTGTTCCTTTGATGATTAAAACAATCACATAATTTTCCAACGTATTCTCCCATGTCACCGGTCCGTAGACAATGGTTCGTTCGTCCTCGTCACCATGGGCCATAATACAAAACACTCTGCTCTCCCCATGTCACCGGTCCGAAGACAAAGGCTCGTGCGTCCTCGACTTCATGGGCGAGACTCGGTAAAAAGGTAATCCTTTTTACGAGGTCATGTGAGGAATAATTCCTCTAATTAAAAATACAATCAACTCCAATTTCATTTTATACTAACGCCTCCATCCTTGGCATGATATAATTGTGACCACTGATAGGGAGTTTCAGGAATCATCCAACCCTGATGTGATCAGCATCAGTGTAGAACTATCCTTCCACCCCAATTTGTGTTCGGTTTCCCTTGATCCCTAGAAAATCAAGTTCCACCTCCCACGTCATTTTCAAACATCAAATAATTCACTCATGTCCAATTTTCTATCTTTTAGTGATTCTAGTCGTAATCATTACATCTCCAAGGTGTGGACTCAGTCCATCTACATTCCCAATTCATCTCTTAGTACTTACCTCAGGACTTAAATTCCTACTAAGTTCTATATCAATCTCATACCAACTTTCACCGTCTTATACCACATAGCATTACTATTTCCTAACTCATACTCATATCGAACAGTATCCCACAGTGTTATCTTATTCTTATCTCACACATAGTCTCCTATCGACTCATACCTCATATATTCCATATTCCTTAAGTCTCCTTAATCCTCTTCCTTAATTCTCTTAACTTGTACTCACGCCGGAGTTAACAAGATAGGTACTTAATATGTACGATATTCACATCTTCTGTGTGCAATAGCCATGATTTATCTTAAAATGTTTATGTAAAACATATTCTCAAATTCTTTTGTGCTATGCGCACCGTAGTTTATGTACTCATTACATAAATATACGCTAAGCGGCTTTCGCTCTACCCCCCTTAAAATGGATTACGCCCACGTAATCAACACCATATCATTCTTGAACATAAGTTCAAGATGTCTAATTCTCACCAAGCATGCTAGCTTTCATGTCATCTATCTCACTTACGATTCGATCAGAGGGTCAAAACTATGCTAATGACTTAGTCTCTGCATCGAGGATTCTTAACGGTACTTATACCATTTTCTTAACTTAGTTTGGTCTAACTCAAAAGTGCTGGTCTGCTAGCTTCAGCTGCGCGACTCTAACAATCTTAGGCCTAACTGCCTTTCTAATCATTAATAGTATTGTATATCCTTCTGCCTCCTTACAGTCTAGGAATATTGGTCTCTCAGTGGACACGTGTTATCTTTTTATATACACGGCCTTAATGAGTTGTAACTCGTCTATCCATTCTCCTTGAAGATCTTATGTTCATACTCTTAGTGTTTTCTCAAATGTCTAAATTGTTCACTCCAACTGACCTTTGGTCTGAGGATGACCCTTAATCTGAAACTACTATTTAGTGCTTATTACGCTTTACAGTCTTATCCTTAACACTTTAAGACATGTCCAATGTCTGTGCTTAACAATCCGTGCTCTTCGCACTTCATAGTCCTTAATCATTTGTTCTCTGATTCCTTTGTGTTATTGGTTCAACTGAATTCTTCTCTTCGACTGTTTGTGGTAGTAGCTGCTCTTGTCTGATCTTGCGTCGTTGTCCGTGGTACGGAGTCGACTACTTCCCGTGTTCCTTACACCACTCGTCTACATGCATGGGGTACCTTACTGGTACATTACTACTTACCCAACTAACTCATAAATGAGCGTGTCAGGCCTGCAATCCCCTGTGGGGTGCAGTCGTCCCACATCTCTTTTTAGTAAACTCGTAATGTCCGTCACACGTTTAGCTATTGCTAATTATGAAGTATTCTGTTGTCGATCTCCTCTTCATCATTCCATAATAACACTTATTGTTCTTCTTCAACTTAATCAAGGAAAATCCATTTACTATGTTCTTGAGTATGGTATGCTCCAGCTCCTTTATGTTTCCCGTACTGATTTGGTCTCTTAGTAACTGAGGTCTCTTTCCATAGAGCCTCTTATCTTGTTTCTCATGTCGATCTACTAGGAATGCACTTCCAGTTCCTTAAGGAATGGGTAGTGTGCTTCCTGTGAAATCTTACCTAACCAGGTCCAGACTACTGGCATCAATGCACAGTTCGTCTACCATCTTATTCCCTTAATTATATTGGTTTTAGCTCATAAATCTAATTGCCTCAGTGTCAATATTTGACGGCTCATACCTAATGGTTGCTTTATTGCGCACCATGACTTAATCCCTTTATATAAATATTGTACTCACGACCACTACTACCGTGGTAGTTGGCCTTTACCATGTTGCCCATTGATGGCGCAACTACTTACTCACTTATTCTAACATCTTATCTTATATTCAATCCCTTCTTGGTGTAAACACACTGAGTTCTCTAATTTCGGTGTTTGGCGGTTGCCGTACCGTGTTGTAAAATGGTTATCTCTTAATATGCAGGTGTTCTGCTCAATCTTATGTTCATAAGTAGGCTAAATTTTTTTTCCCACATTCTTTCATCCTTTACGATGTTATCTACCATGTAATTTTACCGGTTACTGAAGAAGTCATCCGTTTACTCACAAGCTCTTCTGAGCGTTGGTCTCTTGACGTGCCATTCTGTGCACTCACCATGTTTATCTTTGATGATTACTGATTCTTAAATCCTGGGTGTTGGATATGAGGTCTGTCTCTGCAGCCTTCCTTATTACTCAAGTGTATCTGGTATGTCCTAATGTAGTATCAAGGTTTACAGTTTTCATTCTCTAATGAAAGTGTATTACTTCTCTAATAAGTGAAAGCCCTTTTTGAGGGGTTTATTCCCACTCATGGCCTCACAACAAGGAGAGGTATCCCCACCCTAAAAGGCATGGTTCGTTCTCCGCCCCTGCCAATGTACTATCTCATTATTCTCATTGGTGCCTTTTCCTGGCAATATTTTCCACAATCTAAGTTATAGGTTTGGTAACCGTTCACATCTACGAATTGTAGTTCCATCGTGGCTTAAATAAGCTCTCTTACAACTTACTGCGCCTCGGACTCTGATGTGGTTAACATCCTTGGCTCGTAGGCTCTTAGTGCTTAATGCCTCAGTCCATTACTTGTACTCTTATTCATCTTTAGGTTATCCTAATAGGTTTCTGGTTCTTAGACGCTATCCACCGTTAGGTTACATATTAAATGTAGTATCGGGTTTCATGGTAAGTTGCTGCATCCTGCTTCCTGCTATGGATGTTTATTAAGGTGATCTGAGGTTACTTAGTGTCCTTGACAATACTGTCATTTTACTAGACTTATGTCTTTTAGCAAATAAGGCTAAGTTCGTATTAGGCGTTTGCCTTGCGGTGTCCAAGTTGGATATAATCCTGTCATCTTATACTTCCATCTCAACGCTTCGTTCAACTTTCGTTGACTACGCCACCCGTTGATGATCAATCATACTTGGGTGTTAATGAGTTAGACAAACAGTATTAACTGTCATTCATCAGTTTGTTCGGCTCGACTATGCCCGCTCTGTGGGGGTAGTGCTCTGAGCTTTCCTTTTCCAGGGTTGTACGTCTTTAATCCTTAGTAGGTTATAGCTTACGTTCATTCTTTTACCCTTGTTTTTGGGTTTACTAACATATTCAAAGAAGATTGTTTATCGGTATGCTTAACGGTCATCTCGGGAGTTTTATCCAGCTCTTCTTGGAAGACGTTATGTCAACGGTCTCAATGGTATCTTATAATACATTCTTGTATGTTATTGCTTACATATTGTTTGCCTCGGATCACTGAGCGATCTCTTTGGTTCCTCTCTTCGAGGTTCGGGATTGGTGTTCTTACCCGTACTGTCAGTTGTTACTGCGGTAGGTTGTACCGTTGCTGACATTTATACCGTTTAGTGTTCTGTCCAAGTTTGGCTCCCTACTGACTGGTGTATCCACTACTCTCATCATGGTCAGGCCGTCAGGCCCTTCCAAGGTCTCATTCTCCCGTTCTTATAGATTTACAATCCGGTATTAGTGTGTACTACAACTGTAGCGTTCTATTACCTCGCCATGATGGCTTTCCGTACAGTTTAATCGTGGTAGCACTTGCTATGGCAATGTGCGCCTTGCAAGATGGGTTACCGGTACTGTGTGCGTCGGTAGTGGTACTTCCACCTGATCTTTTATATCTTTGATAGTCCTCGGGAATCCTTCGATGTTTTTCCGTTTTGGATTACTAGCCATCCGGCAGTTTCCTGTTGTTTTGACCGTACTGTCACTTATCCGGGCGTTCCTCTTTCTGAGGGAACTCCTTATTATTTTCTTATGTCTTAATCCTCGCTCCCGTTTCCACACATTTTGTCGTGGTTACTAAGTAATGATCCTCCTTTATGCACTACATCGTAGTCCTATGCTGGTGTACAGCTGTATGAGTTTCTACCGTCGTCTGCATTATGTCGGCCAGGTTTGCAACCTTCTTCATTGTATGGGGTTTGGAGTTCGGTTCTTAACTGGACTTTCCAGTAATCTTATCCCTTAAGCTTTATATTATCCCACTGCTATGCTTATTCGGACCACTTTCCGGTACTCACGTCACTTATCTTTTCTTACCCATTGCACCTTTAGTGCTTTTCTTATCATTGGTACGGCGGGTTATTTCGACTGCGTAGCATGTCGACCCATGTTGCCGGTAATTACCGTTCCCTTATTGATAGAATTCCATAGGTAGCACCTGTTTCTCTGTTGCACTCCATCAAAACCCTCCAAGTTCTCCGTAACTGTTGTGCAACAAGGTGTTTCTCGTATTGCTTACTGTTAACTAACTGCCAGATCGGGTTTCCCCGAGTAAGAGAAGGCTTTCTTCTCTCTAGCGTTTGTTCCACATATTCAGGGTTAGGGATGTGGAGGGCGGGTCTAGGTACTATGGATATCCGGTAAATACCGGGAAGTCCTAACTAACGCACCTCTCACTCTATCACTCAACCCTTAACCCAGAACTCAAACTCAACCTCAGTATTCACCTAAGTTCGGTATTTCTTGTCTTCAGAGCGTAACTACGCTCTGATACCACTTTTTGTAACACCCCATCTCGATCCAATCGTGGTTATCACAAACTTATCGCCATATATACAAACTCTGCAGCGGATTTAATTACATTCCAGGACCTTGCCACGGTCTGACTACAGAATATACCGAACATTAGTACATAACACTCTTAACCAAAATACAATCCTTCTTACAATCCTCACATCCTATACATTCACCTGAGTAGTAGTAAAAACAGCCCCCAAAGGGGGTCAGCACGAATGCTGGTACGATCCTCTCATGGCCCCCAAGCTAACGTGGCTACGACGACTAATTTTCGATAGCATGGAGGTTGATTAGATGCACAACATAATAGAAAGTGCAATAAACAATCAATCCAAGTATGAACAATCAAAGTTCAAACACAATGAACGACTTGAGTGCGCTCCCTTAATTAGTGAGTCAATTATTTCACTCCTTAAGTTATATTTCCTCTTAATCTTAGTCCATCCTTATCTTACCTCAATCTTAGTCTTATCTTAATCTTAGAAAATAACCATCCTTTAAAAGGAATGGATGTAGGTTATCTCAGTTATAATACAAACCATCCTTTAAATAGGAATGGTTGCAACTTAGCTCAACCTTATCTTAATCTTAGAATACAAACCACTTTTTAAATAGAAATGATTGTATCTTATCTCAATGTTTATTTTTGTCGGGTCAAAAGCGACCCTAGCCAATGAGCTATGAACTCCACAGGTTGAATAAAACTTATCTTATAATTTAGGATTTAGGTGATCCTACCGCACCATCTTAATGCCACCTACCTTGGACTGTATGTCCAATGTAGCTGAGCCGGCAACCGACCCTAGGCAACAAGTCCGTAAACAAGTCCTTAAGCGGAAGTCGGATCTGCTATAGATACCGACCCCCTTTTTCATTAGCATGCATGACCGGAGTCAGTCCCGGGTTCCTCACTCCCCCCTTAAGTTCCAGTTAGTAGAAGTCTCAAGGCAATGTTTGTTGGTTAACCTTTTTCGGTTTATAACAAACTAATATTAGGGAGCGTTCCTTAGTCTCACTCAATTCCTTACTAAACGTTGGTTAGTAAGTTCTCACGGTAAGTTGTGTTAGTTTTCAAACATCACACAACAATACAATCAACATGATATTCCGGTTGCATGCTTTATCTTGTTTAGTGAGCACACAAAAACAAATAGCACACAAGCCGAGGGACACCTCGTTCGCAAGCAGGTCACAAGAAGAACTGTACCGTTCACCGTTGGTCGCTCGGTTGCTTACTCTCTTCCGGAGTCCAAATACTCAAGCCCTAAAACATTCATTCAGTTTTAGGTTGTTAATCACCTAACTTAATTCAACTTATATAACTTACTTAACCCATAATGATTGCCCAGCTGACACCTCATAAGTTTTACAACTTATTCTAACAATCTAACCTTAAACTTTTAAGTTTATACTTATCTTACTCCCTTAGGTCTTTATACCTCTTCATCATTGCCCTCTTAATGGGGTACCACTAATACCTCTAATCTTTCTTAGGGTTCCTTTCTTTCTTTTTTTTATTTTTACAACTTAAGGGTCGACCGACCGTACCCAAGGTCGGTCCATTCCATAACCTATTACCGTTTGAAAATTTTCACCCCGACCGACCTTGCAAGTCCGGTCCCCAAGGTCGGTCCCTTCCTGAGAGTTTTTCCCGTGGGAAATTTAAGCCCGACCGAACTTGCCAAGGTCGGTCCCAAGTTCGGTCGATTCAAGAGACTCAATTCGTACACAAAATACATGCCCGACCGAACTTGCAAGTCCGGTCCCCAAGTTCGGTCGATTCCAGAAACTCTTTCCGGTAGTGTAAACTGAGCTCGACCGACCTTGCAGGTCCGGTCCCTAAGGTCGGTCGGCTCCAGAACCTTGTTTCTAAATTCCCTTTTGACTCCAAACTTCTCCACTAGTTCCCCCATGTGTCCTAAGACCACTTAGGCACTTAAACTTACCTTAAAACATCCCCTAAAACCTCCTTAACCATTTTCTCAATCCTTATAAGAAATTCCTAACACTTGTTACTTATTCCTTATATCTCCAACAAGTACTTCACCTAAGACTTCAACTAACACAATATTTCATTTCCATTAATGCAACTACTCCTCAAACATATTCATCCATCTTTCCTTTGCTAAACCTTCCAAGGTTATCTTGCATCTCCATGCACCAATTCCTCTCTTTTCCATTTATTACTCATCATTCCTAAACTCTTGGACATACCTAAACATTTCTTTTACTCAATTACTCTCCATTCCCATGATCTCACACTCTTATACATTCCTAGTCAATCTACAACATTCTCCTTCAATCTTCACTCCCAACTCCTAAGTCCACTCATTAACATCTAACCTAAAACCTTATTGTTCCACTACTAGCATCATCACTACTTACACAAGTTTCCCAAAACTTTCATTGATATATTCTCTAGTTCATACCTAATTCATCTTAAAGTATTATACACCTTCTCCTCCAAATTTTTCACAAGTCTTACCATTCATCTTACCATGACTTTGGTGTGTTCAATACACCCTTTTAAACTCTAATTTCCTCATAGAACTCTAGGTCATTCTAAACCTCAAGAACTACTTAGTTAACTCATTTCCACTCAAATTCCTCTTAATGATCCCTAGTAAATCCTAGGGCATATTAACTTCTCTAATATATTATCATGCCCAAATGCATTGTTTTTCTCATTCAATCATCTCACACACATCAAACCCTTTTCTCCTCATATTTTCACCCAAACCAACTCATTCACAACAAACTCAATATAATGCAATAAGCTTAAATTGCATAGCACTAAGGCTCTTAAATGACATGGCTCTTAGGCCATTAAATGACTTAAACTTAAACACTGAATTTCCACATATAAAAGCTTTCAACCTGCAAATACACAACAATGCTCCATAGCAATATAAGTGTTCTCTTAATTCACCTTATACTTATCTTACTAACTTATTTCCATTGGCTCCTTAATCACAAGTTCATAGACTAGTTTAAATTCTTTTTTCCTAGGTTATATAACCCATTACCTAATGTAAGCCCTAGGCTACATTGGTACTCATCTAGAACTCATTCCTTAAACCTTAAACCACCATTAGGTAAGCAATTTACCTTGTTTTCTCAAGCTTATCTTAACTTCCTCCTTAGACCTTTTTCCCTTGAGATCTCGGCCACCATCTTAACTCCCCTTGCCAATGTTCTAATCAATACACAATGACTCTCATGAGTGCTAAATAATACACTAACCTTAAGAAGTAAACCCTAGGTTCAAAATGTGTTTTAAGGTATTAAATTGAATGCTTTACCTTGGAATCTCAAAACAAGCTTGGATATGAATCAAGTAGGACCTCCTCTAGCCATTGGAGAATAGGATCAAGCTAGAACAATGGATAAAACAAGGCTCCATGAGAAGGTAATTTTCGGTCATAGAAGAGAAGTGGTGGAAACATGGTTTTTCTTACATATTCTTTACCTTAAGAGAATGGTGAACCAAATGAGCTATTCACACTTGATATTCCTCCATCAATGGAGTATTCCCTTGGCACCTAAATGGAGCTTTGAAGGATTTGAAAAGATAGAAAGCTAGAGCTTGAGCTAACTAAGAATACTATGTGTTTAGTTTTTGATTTGGAGCTAAAATGAGCAAGTTATGGACATTTGAAGATGAGGAAACCATGGAGGCTGCTCTTACGTGAATGGAGAAGAGAGGAGGTGAAGAAAAATGTGGTAAATAAAGAAATGAAGAGAGAGAAGAAGAAAGGTTGGCTAATATGAGATATTTTGCTTTTAAAAGCAAATAGTAACTTCCTTTACTTTCCTCTCATTTTCTTTTCTTATTTAATGAAGTCTTTAATGACTCATCCCTTAGCAACCGGCCCCCTCATTAGATAAGGCTAACATGGTCTTTGTTGACCAACTAATTGACTTATGTTGACTTAAGCTTAATTTGGCACTATTCACAAACTAGTGCACATATTTGTGAAATTTTTGATTTCCCATTGATTTAGACTTCCTAATGTGATACTACTTAGTACACATGTTGATTAAGATGTAATCATAGGCATTTAGCCACTCAAAACCCATTTCTAAGACAATTTCTCAAAAAGGTGCTTTAAAGAGTCTTAAAGCACAATTTGTGTTTAAGCTTGTTTTTGAGCTTGGTTTTCCTTGATAATTGCTTTTAAATGTCCATTATCATGTTAATAAGGTCTTATAAGGATATTTGGGTGCTAATTAAAGTCAATCCAAGCTTAAAGCACATTTTGCCTAAATTGCCCTTAAGGCTTTTCTTGTGTTTTCCTTGGTTTAAATTGTCTACCAATCTTTCTAAGGCATATTTTATCCTTACTACATCATAAATTGATGTTTACTCAGCATACTTAGATTTGGGGTATTTCAATGGGGGCCAGTTTTTATGAGTCTTGTGACTCCCCTCTCTCACATAAGTGGCTAACTAACATATTAAGTCAAAAAGCATAAAGTAAATAGTGAAAAGTGGGAAAAGCAAACATAAACTCACCTTTCTTCTCTCTCCTCTCATTCTTTCTTTTCCCACCGTGAGACTCCCCCTCTCTTTCCTCTCTTCTGGTTCTTCTTCTTCCTCCACGATTTGGAGCTCCTCTAATGGCTACTCCACCTTCCTCACCTTGTACAAGCTTCGTTAAAGCTCCGATTTAAAAACCGAGCATAGATTCTTGCTCCTCTCACCAAGGCCTATCTCCCTCTCTTTTCAAAATTCAAAAAGGAAGAAGTTCATCTCCTTGGGTTTTGTCCATTTGAAGAGTAAACTACACCATTTTGGAGCTTGGAGTCTCACCAAGGCCTATCTCCCTCTCTTAGGTTGGCTGATTTTTGCCCTCCTTAATACCTTGTTTTCTTCATTGTTGAGCATCTATTCAAACCTCCAATGGTGGGTTGGAGCCCCTCCTTTGATTCATGGTAAAATCAATTCGAGGGTTTCCAAAGAGAATTGGGCAAGAGAATTGCTTTGACCAATTTTGGTGTGAAGAGGAGTGGAGAAGAGGAGAAGAGTATTAAAAAGGAAACTTGTGAGAATTCAAGAGAATCGTGAGCGAACCGAGCAATGTGAGGACACGGTAAAAGTGAAACCAAGGTGTAAGGTATGATTTTCTCATGCCCCGTATGTTAACCGACTTAGGCTGATTTGTGTGTTTGTGTGCCGGTTTAATCAAGACTAAAGCATGAAAATAAACCATTGTTTGATTATGTATGTCTTGTTGTATGCTGTATGAGCTAACATACTTGTATGCCGGTGTGGTCTAACGTAGTGTATAGACCGACTCATAGTGAGTGGCAATTGACAAGAAACTCGTAGAACGAGTTTTTTATAAATAATGGAAACGTGCAAACACACAAGCTATCGATTAAAGTATAACGATAACGTAAACATATGAACTCCCTACAACGTGAGGCGATGTACGGGTTGAGTAAACACCCGATAATGGTTAGATAACCAAATTGAAACAATCCACGGAACGAATAAGAGTGGAAAGATAAGTGAACCTCCGTTGAGAGGATTAAAGATAGTTCAAAGATGTGAACTTGTAAGAAATGTAAAAGAGACCTAAGGGACCATTTAACTCCCTTGAGACATGGTCAACCTCCTTTATGAGGATTTTACCCGGTATAAGAAAATAATCGAAAGTATAAGTATATGAAATGTAAGGGTAACCCTTAAGCCGAAGATTACCCGACCTTAAGTAATGTTCCTAAAATTATTAGGCACATCGAGAGAGATGCTCCTAGACTATTATACATAATTATATTATAACTCCGAGAGAGGAGTGTATGGAAATGTGAGAAGTCAGAGAGTAGTCGGACCTATGTGAATGTAGTAGGAACTAAGAGAGTTCCGGGAGCTTGTCGAACTATGCTCGAGAGCCATGTGTTTTAGCTTAAGAAAGTATTAAGAATAACAAGCACGACATAGGAGACATGTAGTGTCTCAAGAACTACAAGAGCTTGAGTAATAGTGACCCAAGAGCGTGGGGGAGATAAAGTATAAGTAACCCAAGAGAGTGGGTGAGTATAATAATGAGTAACCCAAGAGAATGGTTGAGAATATGAACAAGTAGCCCAAGAGAGCGAGAGCGTGAGTAATTGAATAAGTAACCAAGACACAGGGAGGTACAAGACCTCCAGGCCTAAGAGTAAATTAATGCAACTAACAACCTTGTTATGTTAGTTAAGGATTGTATTCCAAGGGTGAATGTGAATCCTTGTGCAGTGTACATATGTAATGTATTGCTATGTTGCATGTTGATTGAACAAAATGAATCTCATGCTCTCGACAAAAGTAGTTAGTGTGCCCCGGTTAGCACTCAGGGTATGTGAATTTCATATG
This sequence comes from Limonium bicolor, assembly GCA_023374045.1. Lineage (NCBI taxonomy): Eukaryota > Viridiplantae > Streptophyta > Magnoliopsida > Caryophyllales > Plumbaginaceae > Limonium > Limonium bicolor. Next base: position 101,872,757 of record CM041781.1, on the reverse strand, counting down.
CAGCTTTAAGCTGAGCCCCTAGGGTCATCGTTTTTATTTACAGGTACACCGGAGATGATACCGCTCGAGTGTAGGACGGAGTCGGTGGTTAGCAAGGGTAGTTAGAATTTATTTCACTCATGAATTTGAATAAGGTGTAAGACCGAATATGTTATCGGCATCCATATTGTAGACTCGGTATAGTAAGGAAATGAGATGAGTATTGTGTTTGTATTGTGTACTCGGTTGTTCCAGTCCATCAGACCATTACTGTATGTGAGATAGGCCTGGTTAGCCACGAGGGTGGCTATAGGCATTGTATCACCCTTCGTTGTAATAGAGTTCCGCTGCGTGATTATGGATAATTTGTGGCAGATTAAGGGGTAATGACGAGATTAACAGTTGGGGTGTTACACCTGGGCTCATGGAATTTACTCTTAAGTGCAAAGGAGTGCTTAATGCACAAAAATGGATGTTTACCTTAGGAATTTTGAATGGACTTTGATAAAGAATCAAGGCAAGATATCCTCTAGTATTTTGAAGATTGAATCATGGCTAGAACAAAGAGTAAAACAAGCCATCTTAAGAGGCAATTTTCGGCACTAACAAATATGGATGGAAAAGATGATTTTCAAGTTTTTTACCTTAACTCAAAGAGAGTGTAAACTAGCTCTTGAATAAGAATTTCCCTCTTCAAATGGAGCTCCTTCAATGGAGTCCAACTTCTGGTTTTGGGATTTTGAAAAGAGCACTTTGAAGCCCTTGACACTAAGAGAAATATGTGGTTTATTTTAGATTTGGAGTTTTGGAATGGATTTGGCAAGAGCTTGAGGATGGAGAAGCCATGGCTGGAGCTCTTACGGTTTTGGAGTAGAGAGGAGAAGAAGAAAACGGTGGGGATGGGAAGAATGAGAAGAGAGGAGAGAGAAGAGGTAAAAAAAGATATTTACAATATAAAGGTAACTAGTCATTTCTTCTTTTCCCTTTCTTTTGTAAAGGCTGCCATAAAGTGACGACTCACCTCTCAAAAACCACCCCCCTCTCATTACCTTAGATATTTATGTGTTATTTGACCATTGCCACTTAAGAAAGTCATTTGACTTATTTTGGGCACTATTTGGGTATTATTCATAATTAGTGCACAAATTTGTGAAATTTTTGGTTTCTCATTGATTTATGCTTCCTAATGTGATACTAAGTAGAACACATGTCGATTAAGGCATAAACATGGACATTTAGCCACTCAAAACTCATTTCCAAGACAATTTTTCAAAAACGTGCTTTAAGACTCCGTAAAGCACATTTTGTGTTTGAACTTGTTTTTGAGCTTGGTTTTCTTTGGTAAATGATTTAACATGTTCATTAGCATGTTAAAATGGTCTAGGAATTACCTTTGATTCCTAATCAAGGTTACACCAAGTCTAGAGCAAGTATTTTCTTAAATTGACTTCTTGGTGTTTTCTTGTGTTTTCTTTGGTTTAAATTGTCTACCAATGTTTCTAAGGCATATTTTAGCTTTGTTACACCTTAATTTGATGTTTAATTACCATACTTAGGTTTGGGGTATTTCAAGACCGGTACTGTTAACGTCAGGCCTTGATAGTCACGTGGGTGGCTAACGGCGTTGTTTCACCCCCGTTGTTTATGAATTTCTCCGCTGCGATTGTAATGATGAACGAGATGATTATGAGCTAATGGTATAATTAGTTGTAGGGGTGTTACAAAAAGTGGTATCAAAGCGAAGGATCGCTCTAATGACTAGAAATACCGAGCTTAGGAAATACCGAGTTAGGAATTAGAGACTTAGGGCTAAGGCTTGAGTGATAGCGTGGGAGATGCGCTAGATAGAAACATCCAGTATGTTCTGGATACCTACAATATTAGACCCGCTCTCCACATCCCGGGGAAAAATACCTCAATTGTCAAAGGACATAACCATATGGAATGCCGAAAAAGATAAGGCTCAATATAAACACAACAATGGATTTCCTAGCAAAACATCGAGAACAATATGTTGAATATACAATATATGACATCACGAAGTACATAACAAATATTACGATTAATGTATTACTTCAGATCAAAACAACTTGAAGACACGGGATGATAAGAATTAATTTCATGAATTTATAAGCTAATACATTCAAAACTTTAGACACTAGTGCAAAGAGCACGAATGAAAAATGACAACCAATGTCATACTTCACCTCAACTAGAAACCAATGAGTGAAGATAATAATAATTCAAAATATATTGCACGTTAGTCATCCATAATGTGTGGACATGACTTAGACCTAATCGAGCGCATTTACAATTAATGATACCGCACCGATTAAGATACCTCCGTTTCCAAATTAAGAGACACTAGTACAGAAATGGTCTATCGCAGCGCCCCTAACGCAGCGGTTGTAAAAATAACCGCTGAGATAGGCCATTTTTAAAAATCCCGCAAACCTATCTCAGCGGTTGTAAGTAACAACCGCTGCGCTAGGGTCGTTAAAAAAAAACAACTCTATCGCAGCGGTTCCTACTAAGAACCGCTGAGATAGGTCTTTCTTACAGACCTATCTCAGCGGTTCTTAGTAGGAACCGCTACGATAGATCCCTTTAATATAATTCAGTCGCGCGACTTCTTCTTCTTCCTCCTCACCAGTGGCTAAACCCTCTCTGTGTGCGACGGCGATTTCCAGAGCGATGAAGCTTTGACGCCTGCGACCGCCACCGTCACTGCCGCCGCCACCGTCTTCTCTGCGCGCCAGCCGCTCTGCCTCCGTCCCCGTCGCCCTAACACCCCACCGGTTTGCAGGCGTCGATTTGTTGCGCGCGACTGAACAGAAAAAACGAGGTTAGTTCTAACTTCGTTTTTTGTTTGTTTAATTGAAATGTTATTTGTATTGTAGTAGATTCGAGACTGCTTTGTTCTGATTGTTGGATTAGTGAGATTTTTAGGAGTTGTTGAGTGTTTACTGGTTTCTGAAATTGTGGAACTAGAAACCGTGAGCTATATGTTGTATTTAGACATTGAAACCAAATTTAGTTTCTGGCTAAGCGAAATTGAGCCCACAAATTTGAACTAGGATCTCGAAATGGTAGAAGTTTGTGGCTGTTATTGATTTCCGAAAATTTGATTCAACATTGGTGTTGTTCTGTGCAGAAATTATGGTTCTTAGGTTATTGAAGGGTTCCGAAAATTAAGACCTTGTTTTGGAGTTTTAATAAAGTCGGTTGGTTAGAGTTTGATTGTGGGGATTAAGGTACAAGATATACAAGGTGAAAACAAGCATTAAACATATATCTTTTGCTACTGTTCTGCCTTTTCCCTTCACATCTCCAACCAGTTTCTTTCCAGTTTAAACATGTTCAATCGGTGGGAATATCAACCTGCTCTTGTGCTGTTTTAAATAGGGTTTAAAAACATCTTAAGAGTCATTTATTCAAGGTAAATACTAACATGTGGTATTAAATTATGATTATTAAAAGAAATAAAATACCTTATAGGAAATAAAAGAAATAAAATAGCTTATACTAACACGTGTGTAACACCCCTACTACGCACTTAACATTAAATGAAATCGCAGCGGAAAAATAACTAAACAATAACTAAACGATCGGTGCTACACGCCGTCAACCACCCACGTGGTAACAAGGCAGAATAAATACAAGTGTACCAGTCTGATGATCAGACTCCCGAGCTTTAGGTACTAACATACACACATATATACATAACCAACATACCAAGTATTTAATACAAACCGTCACTGTATACTGTACACATGAACTCCACTGTTAACTGTAACACGAACAGTACCAAAATATAACGCCACGGGAGCACAGGCGCATCCCGGGCTCAACATCCAAAATAATAAAAAGTAATTCTGCAGCCTAGAATCTACAGCCATTCCGCTTCCTCGATCCTCATCCTGCAGTAAAAATATGGAGCCCCCGAGGGGGTCAGCAACCCTTTGGCTGATATGGTTAACGCACAACCCATCGGCTACCGGGATACGCGCAACTAATTGTCATGATAACATGACATTCATTTTAACATATAACATACACATATGGCATAGCAACATTATTGCATAGCATAATATCACATACACAGTGGATTCACTTTCCACAATAACAAACCAAGAAGGTTAAACAACACAAGAAGCCTAGAGAATGGTTTACTCTCATGTTAAGCTTGTTACACACACTCATTACCGTTCTGTTATTCGAACGAGTAACTTAAGTCACAGATGGTTCGGATATTGTGACCCGAACACACCACACAAACAAATGTTCCCACTAAACCGATCATAAGTCAGAATAGGTAAGCTTTGGAGGAAGCTAGCGGGAGATTGAACGCCAAATAAAGGAGAACAATCTTAACAACATAAGAGACGAATCTGATACAGATATCTACTCTTAAACTTACACGCGTGACCGGACAACCGGATTCCTCACTTCCCAGTTAACACTTGTTAAAAGTTCAACGGTGGAACTTAACAAACAATTCACAGGCAAGTGGTAAGTCATGTTAGACACACACAAGGGAAATGAGTCACGTCATAACATCACAATAATATAAACAACTGTAAACTCATTACATGATTTAGGTCTTATAACGTCATAAACATACAGAAAAGCAAACAACACAAGCCGGTGTAAACCGGTAGGCAACAGACTGCAAGAAAACCATACCTTGGTCCTTGCTTCGATTGATTTTCACCATAGGCCACTCCTATACATAATTAAGAATGTCGGTTAATTAACTTTCTTAACTTCAAATTTACTAAGTGTTTAACATGGTTATATGACATGTTTTAATGTCCAAACTTATCCTTGATTACCTACATTATACCCCCTAGGGTTAACTACTTAAGCCACACTTTGTTTTTTTTTTTTTACAAGTTTTGTTCCGACCGAACTTACTGACCGACCTTACACAAGGTCGGTCCATTCCAGAACCCACATTACCGTCAAAAATTTACTCCGACCGATCTTGCAAGTTCGGTCGCAAGATCGGTCTATTCCCGAGAGTTTTTCCCCTTTGAAAACTCAGGCCCGACCGATATTGACAAGTTCAGTCGCAAGATCGGTCGATTCCCGAGACTTACTCACGTACAAAAATTCAGGCATGACCGAACTTGTAAGTCCGGTCCCAAGGTCGGTCTATTCCAGAGACTCAAACCGTACTAAAAATCCATGCCGCCGACCTTGCAAGTCCGGTCCCCAGGTCGGTCCATTCCAGAAGCCATTTCTCGCAGGGTAAACTGGGCTCGACCGACCTTGCAGGTCCGGTCCCCAAGGTCGGTCTGCTCCAGACCCTTGTTTTTCATTGCCCATTTAACTCCAAACTTCACCTATATCCTAGTATGCTCTAACCTTATTTGGGCACTTCAAACACACTTAAGGCCTCCGTTAAACTACTTAAATCACTTACTAAGATCCTCCTCAAGCATTACACAAATTCTTATAAAAAGGTTCACACTTATAATGTTTGCACTAAGTTTCTATGTGGTGTTTCATACCTATAACTTCCACTATTCCCAAATGTTTTCTCACCACAACAACATCATCACCCCAGCATCTTTTCTTCTTAGCCAAACTCGTTGAATATCTCAACAAGTTTATAGCTCCTGCATGCAACAAATCACTTCTTCTTATTCACCAACATTGCACAAGTCCTAAACACAATCTCACCATGATCTTGAACTATCCCAAAGCACTCATTTGCATTCTAAATCCTCTAAAACATTGCCGAAGTCCTTTTTACATCTTAAAATACCTTAATGCATGTTCTTTCACTAGTAGAACACTTAACCACCCTAAACACCTCCTAACTCATTAAAACTCATTTTAAACACCTAACACTTCTTAATGTTATCCAAATTTCGACATGGGTTCTCCTAGAACATTACCAAGCCAAAACACATTGTTTTCACCATTAAACAATCAAGAACACTAAAATCCATCAAGAACATTCTTGTACACAAAACTTCAAGAAATTTACACTACATCACAATATAGTGCATAATTTAAATTGCTTGACACTTAGGCCCTTAAATAGCATGGCTCTTTGGCCCTTAAGATGCATAAACCTTAAACACTGAATTTCCACAATATATTTGCCTATGACCTTGATAAGTGTCTAAATGAGCATGTTTTATGGGTGTATTTCATATATTATATCAGCACTTTTCTGCTCATTTCTCACTTATCGTATGTTTTTCCTCTAGTTTATGTTTTATTGATTATCTCACAAATTTATTGGTTAAAACATGAGGAAAAACCAAGCTAGGAGCAAATTATACGAAGAGACGAACGCATAGGCGCAGACGGCTCGAAAAACAAAGTCTAAACGAAGAATCTAGAGCCAGTCAAAGTTCGCAAGACTCGCGTCCATGTTGTGTCCGCCCAAACATAGGCGGACAGGAGGCGAACAGAGTGTTGTCCGCGTAACCATAGGCGGACAGGAGGCGGACAGAGTGTTGTCCGCGTAACCATAGGCGGACAGGAGGCGGACATAGTGTTGTCCGTAAACTTAGGCGGACAGGGAGGCGGACATGGGTGTATCCGCATAAAACTGGGCGGACAAAGAGGCGGACGTGAGTGATGTCCGCATAACCTTAGGCGGACACAGGGGCGGACGCGTGTAAATGTCCAGATCCAGAAATTAACGCGAAAGACTTTGGTGCTGTTTATCTTCTTCGCGGCGCCTGCAACTTATCCATCTACTCCTTCAACAATATCAGGCGCCTGCCGACAGTAAATCCTCACGCGTAGAGCCACCCTAATCCATTCCTCAAATTGCTCACGCGGTGTTCCCTCTGTCTTCTTCCCCTTCCTTTCTTCTATAAAACCCACGCTGCTCTGCTCAAATAAATCATCCCTTCCTCTCAATCCAAATTAGACCACCGTTACAGACAATTGACCACGACCACCACCATTCACCTCTTATCCTCCACTTCTCCATTTTAGTTTTATTCTTCATTCCACACACAGCAGAAGCACGATAAGAAGAAGAGAAGAAAAGGGAGCTGGAGCAGAAGCGAATCGCAGTCCAGTCTCCGCCGGCAGTCTCCAAATTAATGGCTAACTATGCTTTCTTTTTATTACTGTTAATGTCTGAGTGATTTTACTCGTATCCTAGGATGGGCTTTGACCCCAAATAATTCAGACTTATTATTAATACCAAGTTTGCTTATAAATATTTGTTTTGTCTCTCTAAATTATTAAATGCTTAAGAACTGATCATTTTTATGCATTTACGGTTTCTCTTATTTCAATGATTTTGTAAATCTGAGAATAGACCACAAAGAAAGACAAATGTTAGATATTATCTCCTGATTAGCAGATAAATCCATCGCTGTTATAAAAAGAATTCTTGCTTAATGCTAATTAAGGATTTTAGACTTTTTCTGATTGTAAAAAGTCTGCTGAATTAATTAAGAGTTGTCCTTATCTATGATTTAGGAAGGCCACAAGATAAATTCTTAAAAAGACAAATAGAGCAAATTAGGATTATAATTAATGTCTGTACTTAAATAAATATTTATTACCTGTCTCATTTATTAAACTTGCTTTAATTCCTTTCAACAAATATTGTTAAATGCTTTGCGTGACAAACAACTGCATTTTTATGGTAACTATCAACATATGATTTTGAGATAGTCAAAGTACTACAAAGGAATAAACCTTGGTATTTACACTCCGGATTGAGCAGGAAAATACTGAGGCTATGACTAAGAGTTCGTAACTGACACTTATTAACTCCATAGACAATAAATAATTGAGACATGGTTATGAATTTGTTTAAGTAATTTAGGCAATTCTCCCGCTATCCTAGGATACCTTTTTCCATCCATTTACTTTATTTTACTGTTTTTATTATTATGCACTGATCCTAAAAATCAAGCTTGCCTCTAGCTAAACCCCCTTTTATTTACAGTTTATTATTTACTAACTGGATAATTAATTAGATAGTTGCGAAGTCTCTGTGGATACGGCCTTGTTGTACTACAAAGATTGGGTACACTGCCCATAGTTAGCAAGATAGTTTAACTATTATTTTGCCCAACAAGTTTTTGGCGCCGTTGCCGGGGACTTCGGTCCACCTATCTAGTTTATTATCTGTTTAGTTTTTTCTTTTTTTTCCGTATTTACCCTTTTTGTGTATAAATTTTTGTTTCTTTTTAAAGTTACTTAATTCTGATGGATAGTCACTACGATCAAGCACGAGATTGGTATGGTTACCCCTATGGCGCAGAGGACTACAATAAATGGAGTGTCTGTCAAAGGTGCGGAGAGTACCATGAAAGCCCCCAATGTTCAGACCCAAATGCTGAATTGAGAGCTCTCTTGGAGGATTACAAGTCATCTCTCAAGCCTATCCCCATCTTTGTGTGCCAAGAGTGTGGAGGAGACCATGAAAGTTCCCATTGTCCTACGGTTGAAATAGAGAGAGACAACGCCATTTTAAGGGAAATGATGGCAAATTTTACCTCAAAGTTTGAAAGGATCCAGCAAAGAACTAGATCAGATCGAACGCATGGAACAACCGCTTCAACAACTGAATGAAGTGGTTCATGAGGAGGAACAACCTGCTGAGGACATAAGCTACTCTCACCTCCTCCCCTATTCGAATTAGAGAATCCATCACCAAACAACTATCAGCTTGATTATGGAGACAACCCCTCAGAAGAGAGTTTCTCTTTGGACTTCATGGAGTTTCCTCCCTCTGAAGTCCACTACTATTTCCCCTCCTTCTCCGTACTTTACCCAGAACATGAGGGTGGATACATCCTCAACCTTGAGAAGGAGGAGATACCGCCTCCCTCCGAGCCATCAGAAGAGAGTGCTATAATCAATTTCAAGGAGCCACTTCCCTCTGACGTTGATTACCATTAAGGCTCTTACCATAAGCCTCAACAACAAGAGGAGGATTTTTACATCTTCCAATTTGAGGAAGCAAAACCAATCACACCTGGTCTCCTGTTAGAACTACGCTACCGGCACTACCTCCTCAAACACCAAGTTTTGTGGAGTATTCATTTTCTTATTATATTTGCCGAAGTAACATTTTGTTTTGATCCAGGTGGTTTGCTTTTAATTACTGCCAACCTCGTTTTCCTGGCAGAGCTGTTGTCTACTTATATTTTTGATCCAGGATAACGAAGCGGGCGTCTAGCCAAAGACGTTAAAGAAGGGCAGCTTCCCGGGAGGCAACCCGGATGAACTTTTATTTTATTTGCTTTTATGCTCTTTTAATTTTCAAGTTCTCTTTAAATTTTGTTTTTGCTAAACCTTAACCCCGTTTGTAGTATGGTTGCTTCTAGTGTCTTTTGCAGGTGCAACTTCATGTCTACACCGCAACCAAGCTACGCTACTTGAGGCTGAAGCTCAAGTGTGGGGGAACTCCTATAACGCTAGCAAAAATAATCTCAGGGGAGTACCAGTTTCTTTAATTATGCTTTTATTTAAATAAAATCTGCAGAGGAGAGTTTATGTGCTTAAATGATTATTCGTGAGCTTTGTGTTCTCTCTATTTTATCTACTTACCGAAAAGGTCTTCTGAAACTTTCCCTTGTTTTTCTGGTGAACAATGAGGACATTGTTCAATTTAAGTGTGGGGGAGTGTGCCCTTTTTGGTGAAATTTTATGCTTAAATGCTTAATCTCTCTGCTAATCTTGCGTTTGTCCAAATTCAATATCATGGACCCTTTATATGTGGGTTGTTCTCTTTAAGAATAAATAATGTTATGAATTGTGGGATAAATGGTACAATATTTTAAAATTTTTATTACTTTTGAGGAACATTTTTATGCGGTGTGACCAAATGATCTGCAATGGCTGGATTTTTATTGCTTAGGGGTTCTTTCTATCTTCTCTCTTAGGGATTGCTAAGGGGTGCTTCTCTGTTAAAAGAATACACAAAAAATAAACATGGGACTTACGAGACACCATTGGTAACCAACAAAGAGAGTTGAGTGTTCTTAAAAAACAAAGGCTTGATGCCTACATATTATCTTCTCATCTCTTATGCAAAAGTGAAGCAAATGCATAAATCTATTTTTCCTTTTGTTTTCTCCTCAATGCCCATTCTTGAGAGAAGTTGGCCATGGTAAAAGTTCTCAAAGTCACCTTAACTAAGAAGCATTGAAGTACTCTGGATCATACCCCGAAACTCTAATTTTTATTTTTACCCTGAGTACACCTGTGCCACCAGCAGTTTATGGATCACACTCCTCGAAAAGTTTAAAGATCATGTACTTTTCACCTCTTTATCCTACCCTTCATAATAATATTTGTTAATATTGAGCATTCCCTACTTGCTTGGGTACATGGTTTTGCTTGAGGACAAGCAAAAGGTAACTGTGGGGGTGTGATAAGTGTCTAAATGAGCACGTTTTATGGGTGTATTTCATATATTATATCAGCACTTTTCTGCTCATTTCTCACTTATCGTATGTTTTCCTCTAGTTTATCTTTTATTGATTATCTCACAAATTTATTGGTTAAAACATGAGGAAAAACCAAGCTAGGAGCAAAGTACACGAAGAGACGAACGCATAGGCGCAGATCGAAAAACGGAGTCCAAACGAAGAATCTAGAGCCAGTCAAAGTTCGCAAGACTCGCGTCCATGTTGTGTCCGCCCAAACATAGGCGGACAGAGTGTTGTCCGCGTAACCATAGGCGGACAAGAGGAGGACAAAGTGTTGTCCGCGTAACCATAGGCGGACAGGAGGCGGACAGAGTGTTGTCCGCGTAACCTTAGGCGGACAGGGAGGCGGACATGGGTGTATCCGCATAAAACTGGGCGGACAAAGAGGCGGACGTGAGTGACGTCCGCATAACCTTAGGTGGACACAGGGGCGGACGCGTGTAAATGTCCAGATCCAGAAATTAACGCGACAGACTTCGGTGTTGTTTACCTTCTTCGCGGTGCCTGCAACTTATCCATCTATTCCTTCAACAATATCAGGCGCCTATCGACAGTAAATCCTCACGCGTAGAGCCACCCCAATCCATTCCTCAAATTGCTCATGCGGTGTTCCCTCTGTCTTCTTCCCCTTCCTTTCTTCTATAAAACCCACGCTACTCTGCTCAAATAAATCATCCCTTCCTCTCAATCCAAATTAGACCACCGTTACAGACAATCGACCACGACCTCCACCATTCACCTCTTATCCTCCACTTCTCCATTTTAGTTTTATTCTTCATTCCACCACACAGCAGAAGCACGATAAGAAGAAGATAAGAAAAGGGAGCTGGAGCAGAAGCGAATCGTAGTCCAGTCTCCACCGGCTGTCTCCAAATTAATGTCTAACTCTGCTTTCTTTTTATTACTGTTAATGTCTGAGGGATTTTACTCGTATCCTAGGATGGGGTTTGACCCCAAATAATTCAGACTTATTATTAATACCAAGTTTGCTTATAAATATTTGTTTTGTCTCTTTAAATTATTAAATGCTTAAGAACTGATCATTTTTATGCATTTACGGTTTCTCTTATTTCAATGATTTTGTAAATCTGAGAATAGACCACAAAGAAAGACAAACGTTAGATATTATCTCCTTGATTAGCAGATAAAATCCATCGCTGTTATAAAAAGAATTCTTGCTTAATGCTAATTAAGGATTTTAGACTTTTTCTGATTGTAAAAAGTCTGCTGAATTAATTAAGAGTTGTCCTTATCTATGATTTAGGAAGGCCACAAGATAAATTCTTAAACAGACAAATAGAGCAAATTAGGATTATAATTAATGTCTGTACTTAAATAAATATTTATTACCTGTCTCATTTATTAAACTTGCTTTAATTCCTTTCAACAAATATTGTTAAATGCTTTGCGTGACAAACAACTGCATTTTATGGTAACTATCAACATATGATTTTGAGATAGTCAAAGTACTACAAAGGAATAAACCTTGGTATTTACACTCCGGATTGAGCAGGAAAATACTGAGGCTATGACTAAGAGTTCGTAACTGACACTTATTAACTCCATAGACAATAAATAATTGAGACATGGTTATGAATTTGTTTAAGTAATTTAGGCAATTCTCCCGCTATCCTAAGATACCCTTTTTCCATCCATTTACTTTATTTTACTGTTTTTATTATTTATGCACTGATCCTAAAAATCAAGCTTGCCTCCGGCTAAACCCCCTTTTATTTACAGTTTATTATTTATGCACTTTTATTTATCTTTTTGTACATTTACTAACTGGATAATTAATTAGATAGTTGCGAAGTCTCTGTGGATACGACCTTGTTGTACTACAAAGATTGGGTACACTGCCCATAGTTAGCAAGATAGTTTAACTATTATTTTGCCCAACAAGTTTTTGGCGCCGTTGCCGGGGACTTCGGTCCACCTATCTAGTTTATTATCTGTTTAGTTTTTTCTTTTATTTCCGTATTTACCCTTTTTGTGTATAAATTTTTGTTTCTTTTTAAAGGTACTTAATTCTGATGGACAGTCACTACGATCAAGCAGGAGATTGGTATGGTTACCCCTATGGCGCAGAGGACTACAATAAATGGAGTGTCTGTCAAAGGTGCGGAGAGTACCATGAAAGCCCCCAATGTTCAGACCCAAATGCTGAATTGAGAGCTCTCTTGGGGGATTACAAGTCATCTCTCAAGCCTATCCCCATCTTTGTGTGCCAAGAGTGTGGAGGAGACCATGAAAGTTCCCATTGTCCTACGGTTGCAATAGAGAGAGACAACTCCATTTTAAGGGAAATGATGGCAAATTTTACCTCAAAGTTTGAAAGGATCCAGCAAAGAACGCTAGATCAGATCGAACTCATGGAACAACCGCTTCAACAACTGAATGAAGTGGTTCATGAGGAGGAACAACCTGCTGAGGACATAAGCTACTCTCCACCACCTCCCCTATTCGAATTAGAGAATCCATCACCAAACAACTATCAGCTTGATTATGGAGACAACCCCTCAGAAGAGAGTTTCTCTTTGGACTTCATGGAGTTTCCTCCCTCTGAAGTCCACTACTATTTCCCCTCCTTCTCCGTACTTTACCCAGAACATGAGGGTGGATACATCCTCAACCTTGAGAAGGAGGAGATACCACCTCCCTCCGAGCCATCAGAAGAGAGTGCTATAATCAATTTCAAGGAGCCACTTCCCTCTGACGTTGATTACCATTAAGGCTCTTACCATAAGCCTCAACAACAAGAGGAGGATTTTTACATCTTCCAATTTGAGGAAGCAAAACCAATCACACCTGGTCTCCTGTTAGAACTACGCTACCTACCGGCACTACCTCCTCAAACACCAAGTTTTGTGGAGTATTCATTTTCTTATTATATTTGCCGAAGTAACATTTTGTTTTGATCCAGGTGGTTTGCTTTTAATTACTCCCAACCTCGTTTTCCTGGCAGAGCTGTTGTCTACTTATATTTTTGATCCAGGATAACAAAGCGGGCGTCTAGCCAAAGACGTTAAAGAAGGGCAGCTTCCCGGGAGGCAACCCGGATGAACTTTTATTTTATTTGCTTTTATGCTCTTTTAATTTTCAAGTTCTCTTTAAATTTTGTTTTTGCTAAACCTTAACCCCGTTTGTAGTATGGTTGCTTCTAGTGTCTTTTGCAAGTGCAACTTCATGTCTACACCGCAACCAAGCTACGCTACTTGAGGCTGAAGCTCAAGTGTGGGGGAACTCCTATAACGCTAGCAAAAATAATCTCAGGGGAGTACCAGTTTCTTTAATTATGCTTTTATTTAAATAAAATCTACAGAGGAGAGTTTATGTGCTTAAATGATTATTTGTGAGCTTTGTGTTCTCTCTATTTTATCTACTTACCGAAAAGGTCTTCTGAAACTTTCCCTTGTTTTTCTGGTGAACAATGAGGACATTGTTCAATTTAAGTGTGGGGGAGTGTTCCCTTTTCGGTGAAATTTTATGCTTAAATGCTTAATCTCTCTGCTAATCTTGCGTTTGTCCAAATTCAATATCATGGACCCTTTATATGTGGGTTGTTCTCTTTAAGAATAAATACTGTTATGAATTATGGGATAAATGGTACAAAATTTTAAAATTTTTATTACTTTTGAGGAACATTTTTATGCGGTGTGACCAAATGATCTGCAATGGCTGGATTTTTATTGCTTAGGGGTTCTTTCTATCTTCTCTCTTAGGGATTGCTAAGGGGTGCTTCTCTGTTAAAAGAATACACAAAAAATAAACACGGGACTTACGAGACACCATTGGTAACCAACAAAGAGAGTTGAGTGTTCTTAAAAAACAAAGGCTTGATGCCTACATATTATCTTCTCATCTCTTATGCAAAAGTGAAGCAAATGCATAAATCTATTTTTCCTTTTGTTTTCTCCTCAATGCCCATTCTTGAGAGAAGTTGGCCATGGTAAAAGTTCTCAAAGTCACCTTAACTAAGAAGCATTGAAGTACTCCGGATCATACCCCGAAACTCTAATTTTTATTTTTACCCTGAGTACACCTGTGCCACAAGCAGTTTATGGATCACACTCCTCGAAAAGTTTAAAGATCATGTACTTTTCACCTCTTTATCCTACCCTTCATAATAATATTTGTTAATATTGAGCATTCCCTACTTGCTTGGGTACATGGTTTTGCTTGAGGACAAGCAAAAGGTAACTGTGGGGGTGTGATAAGTGTCTAAATGAGCACGTTTTATGGGTGTATTTCATATATTATATCAGCACTTTTCTGCTCATTTCTCACTTATCGTATGTTTTCCTCTAGTTTATCTTTTATTGATTATCTCACAAATTTATTGGTTAAAACATGAGGAAAAACCAAGCTAGGAGCAAAGTACACGAAGAGACGAACGCATAGGCGCAGATCGAAAAACGGAGTCCAAACGAAGAATCTAGAGCCAGTCAAACTTCGCAAGACTCGCGTCCATGTTGTGTCCGCCCAAACATAGGTGGACAGAGTGTTGTCCGCGTAACCATAGGCGGACAAGAGGCGGACAAAGTGTTGTCCGCGTAACCATAGGCGGACAGGAGGCGGACAGAGTGTTGTCCGCGTAACCTTAGGCGGACAGGGAGGCGGACATGGGTGTATCCGCATAAAACTGGGCGGACAAAGAGGCGGACGTGAGTGACGTCCGCATAACCTTAAGCGGACACAGGGGCGGACGCGTGTAAATGTCCAGATCCAGAAATTAACGCGACAGACTTCGGTGCTGTTTACCTTCTTCGCGGCGCCTGCAACTTATCCATCTATTCCTTCAACAATATCAGGCGCCTGCCGACAGTAAATCCTCACGCGTAGAGCCACCCCAATCCATTCCTCAAATTGCTCATGCGGTGTTCCCTCTGTCTTCTTCCCCTTCCTTTCTTCTATAAAACCCACGCTGCTCTGCTCAAATAAATCATCCCTTCCTCTCAATCCAAATTAGACCACCGTTACAGACAATCGACCACGACCACCACCATTCACCTCTTATCCTCCACTTCTCCATTTTAGTTTTATTCTTCATTCCACCACACAGCAGAAGCACGATAAGAAGAAGAGAAGAAAAGGGAGCTGGAGCAGAAGCGAATCGCAGTCCAGTCTCCGCCGGCAGTCTCCAAATTAATGTCTAACTCTGCTTTCTTTTTATTACTGTTAATGTCTGAGTGATTTTACTCGTATCCTAGGATGGGGTTTGACCCCAAATAATTCAGACTTATTATTAATACCAAGTTTGCTTATAAATATTTGTTTTGTCTCTCTAAATTATTAAATGCTTAAGAACTGATCATTTTTATGCATTTACGGTTTCTCTTATTTCAATGATTTTGTAAATCTGAGAATAGACCACAAAGAAAGACAAACGTTAGATATTATCTCCTTGATTAGCAGATAAAATCCATCGCTGTTATAAAAAGAATTATTGCTTAATGCTAATTAAGGATTTTAGACTTTATCTGATTGTAAAAAGTCTACTGAATTAATTAAGAGTTGTCCTTATCTATGATTAAGGAAGGCCACAAGATAAATTCTTAAACAGACAAATAGAGCAAATTAAGATTATAATTAATGAATGTACTTAAATAAATATTTATTACCTGTCTCATTTATTAAACTTGCTTAAATTCCTTTCAACAAATATTGTTAAATGCTTTGCGTGACAAACAACTGCATTTTTATGGTAACTATCAACATATGATTTTGAGATAGTCAAAGTACCACAAAGGAATAAACCTTGGTATTTACACTTCGGATTGAGCAGGAAAATACTGAGGCTATGACTAAGAGTTCGTAACTAACACTTATTAACTCCATAGACATTAAATAATTGAGACATGGTTATGAATTTGTTTAAGTAATTTAGGCAATTCTCCCGCTATCCTAGGATACCCTTTTTCCATCCATTTACTTTATTTTATTGTTTTTATTATTTCTGCACTGATCCTAAAAATCAAGCTTGCGTCCGGCTAAACCCCCTTTTATTTACAGTTTATTATTTATGCACTTTTATTTATCTTTTTGTACATTTACTAACTGGATAATTAATTAGATAGTTGCGAAGTCTCTGTGGATACGACCTTGTTGTACTACAAAGATTGGGTACACTGCCCATAGTTAGCAAGATGGTGTATGGTGGTGAGCTGCTGCAACCGTGAATGAGAGGAAGAAGGAAGGTAGAAGACGGTGGGCAGCAAGGGAAATGAGAGAATGAAGATAGGTATTTGCTTTTAGAAGATATTTGTAGTTAATAAAGTAAATAGTACTTTATTTATCATTCTTTATTTGTTTAACAAGCTAATAAGAGTGGTGAGTTGATAAGTGTCTAAATGAGCATGTTTTATGGGTGTATTTCATATATTATATCAGCACTTTTCTACTCATTTCTCACTTATCATATGTTTTTCCTCTAGTTTATGTTTTATTGATTATCTCACAAATTTATTGGTTAAACATGAGGAAAACCAAGCTAGGAGCAAAGTACACAAAGAGACGAGCGCGTAGGCGAAAACGGGGATCAAATCGGAGCTCAAACGAAGATTTTAGAGGCAAAACAATTTTCGTCCGAACCACCGTCCGGACGTACTGATTCGGACGCGCGCTCCGCGCGCATCGACCTCGTCCGGACCAACTGGTCCGGACACTGGTCCGGACACTGCTATTTTGACAGCTAGAAAGGAGCCGTGTGAAGAGATAAAAGCCTTATCTCTTCACACGCAATTACCACCGCCTTACCACCTCTTTTACCCTATATTTCTCTATAAATACACCTCCAAACCTCCATTAAATCATCTCATTCCACCTCAAACTCATGCCATTTTCTTTCCATAAAAATACCATAAAACTCTCCAAAAATCATACATCTCATCCACATATTATCCACATAAATTCCATACTACATCTCATCCCATAAATCATTCCACTTCATACCGTTATCCTGTCCAACCTCTGTCAAAAATATTAGCAGATAAGATAGCGGAGCGGAAATAAACATCTTTTCAGATGTATTCCTCTACTTCTTATTCTGTCTTAAATATGTCGGGCTAAGAGGATATACTCCGGGCGAGGGTTTAACTTATGGTTTGTTTAATTATGTAATCAATATTTCTACCGGTTAAAATAAATACAGTTTGTTACGCTTAAAGGTTTTCTCTCACCATTTTAATAAATTACATGAATTTATTAAAATGCTTTCCTAAGTCTATTTTGATCAGACCAGGTGATAAATAGACAGGTTAATTAAGCCGTAAATCTGGAGAAAACTTATTATGATTTAATAAGTTAGTATTTACAGATGCAATTATAATTCCTCGAATTTAACGTCCGTTTACATAGTATTGCTCGAACCTTGATTAGACCGAGCATTTTCTGGTAAACGAGTTCTTAAGGGTCTATGACTTAGTCCTTAGGATAATAACAGGAATTTTGCCAAACTAATAAATTAAACCGGTAGAGATAGCATAATTAATCAGATTATATAAAACCTGAACCCGGAGTTCCATTTAATTCATCTGCACTCAGTTTTCTAATCTGCTTAATATTTTCTCTAAAACAAATCAAGCTTGCCTCCGGCTAAACCCCCTTTTTACAGTTTTTTAATAACTACCTAAACTAGGATAATTGAACAATCTCCTTGTGGATACGACACTTGTTTTACTACTACAAATAGGTACACTTGCCTATTAGTTTGTTATAATTCTATATTAATTATAGTGTAGTTTTATCCCAACAAGTTTTTGGCGCCGTTGCCGGGGAGATTGATTCCATCAATTTCCCTAGTTTCTGGTAGTTCACTCGCTATATAGTAATAATCTGTTAATACTATTAAATTGTTAATCTTGGACATCTGAATTGGACATCGGACTTCGGACCTGACTTGGACATTTGACTTCGGACTTTGGACAACTAACTTCTAACATCTTAATATTATTGTCATTTCGTTCCATTGTCATTTCGTTCCATTGTCATTTCGTTCCATTGTCATTTCGTTCCATTGTCCTTTCTTTCCATTGTCTCTAACTACTAACTTTAAATTTCCTGTCATTTCGTTCCATTGTCCTTTCTTTCCATTGTCCTTAACATTTCATTTCCATTGTACTTAACATTTCTTTCCATTGTATACTAACTACTAACTTATAATTTCTGTATACTAACTCCTAACTATAATTTTCTGTCATTTCTTTCCCTTGTCATTTAATATTCTGTCATTTTACTCTTGTTAAAAAAAAAAATACAAAAAATATATCAGTATTGTTTAACTAACGTTTATCAGCCTAACCAATATCTTTGCCTTTCTTATTTTATTTACTAACTAATTTTGCAGCTTCTGACAAACCACAAGTTATCTTCTGTGCATGCCAAACACTCGAACCCGAGGCTCTCCACCAATCAGTCCGAGCCCCGAACCCGAGCGCACTTTATTACAAGCACAAAGAAACCTGAGAAATCAAGCCATGGCCAATAACGAAGTTATAAATGAAATGGACCATGCAATTCAACCAGAACACCGTGCTCTCTCTGACTACCACCAACCGAATACCGAAGGAAGAGCATCAGCTATAGTTCTCCCCGAACTAACACCAGAAGAAGCCGGACGATGGGTTTTCAAAACCCACTACATCACCGCCGTCCGGGATCTAGGCAAGTTTAGTGGAGCGAACCCAGATGAAGCCCCAAATCATCTGAGTCTCTTCCTAGACTTTTGCAATTCCTTTGGTCAAACCGGCAACGTCAAAGAAAGAATCCGTCTACAACTTTTTCTCACTCATTGTCGGATTCAGCAAACAGGTGGTATCGAAGCCTTCCCTCCCGATCAATAACCACATGGCTTCAAATGGCCCAAAAATTCCTTGCCAAATACTACCCAACCAGTAGAACGAGGCAATTGATCGGTGAAATCAACACTTTCTGTCAGGAGCCGGGAGAAACGTTGTACGACGCATGGGACAGATTTAAAGATATGCTAATGAAATGTTCCCACCATGGTCTTGACGATCAATCCCTCTGCCTGTCATTCTTCAACGGTCTGGATGATGGGAACCGACTACTCGTCAATTCTTCTGCAGGAGGAAGTTTCATGATGAAATCTCCTAAAGAAGGAATGGATCTTCTAGAAACCATGACGAGCAATACAAGACAGTGGACGCGATCCAGAGGACGAACGCCACGAGCAGCAGGCCTACTCCATGTTGAGCCTACAGATCATTTATCAGCTCAGATCTCGTCCCTTGCAAAGATGGTGGAAAAGCTAACGACATCACAAAACGAAATTGTAAAAACAATAGCTTCTCCACCTACAAGTTCACCACCAGCTCCACCTACAGAAGGATGTGTCATATGCGCTGGTCCTCATGAAACTCATCAATGCGAAGGCAAAGGCCAGTACGAGGAAGTACAATTCATAGGAAACCGCCCCGGTAATTCCTACAACAATAACATCAACAACAACTATCCATGGAGAAATCACCCTAATTTCTCATGGAAAAATAATGATCAGAACCAAGGAGGGCAGAACAACAATTCCAACACCTATCAGGGGAACCGACCCCAACCAAACTCTAATATGGGTTACAGAGCACAAGGTGCCCCTCCAGGTTTCCAACAACAACAACAACCATCTTCATCCTCTTCTGATCCAAATGCAGAACTCAAAGAGATGATGAAGGGATTCATGTCCATAACTCAGAACCAGCTCTCTGCACAAGAAGCCTTCAACCAGAAAATTGAAGGTAAATTCAATCAACTTGCAGAACATCTTGCTCGAAGACCGCCAGGGGCTCTCCCCAGCCAAAATGAACCAAATCCAAGAGAGCAAGCCAAGTGCATCTATGTGAAGGAGCACGATGAAGAAAAGACGGAGGTGGCTAAAACAGCTAAAGTTCCAGAACTACACCCTTCCCTCCAAGAGTGGGTTGTAGCAATCGAAACTTCCAAAAGGAATGTAGCTGAACTTGAAAGCACCGCCAAAGTCTATAATAATCGTATTCAATCTGAGAATACCTACCTTGAGCACTTGGTGGCTGGTTATGAAAACGAAAAGCTCGACTTCGAAGAAGAAGAAGAGGAGGTTAAGGCGATAACCTTGAGAAGCGGTAAGAAAACCGACGAGATTCACATCCCGCAACAATCAGAAGAATCCAAAGAGGATAGTGAAGGAAAAGTTGAGGTTCCAACAGAAAAGACATCTCCAAGCGTCCTCACTATTCCATCAGCTTCAGAACCTCCTTCACAAGAACCGCCTATACCATTTCCCCCCGACTCCAGAAGCAGAAATTGGATAATGAATATGGTAAGTTTCTAGCAATGCTGAAGCAGCTAAACGTCAATATACAGTTTGTAGACCTCATTGCCAAAATGCCAAATTATGCCAAATTCCTCAAACACCTCATATCCAACAAAACTAAATTGGCCGAAGTCGGTACGGTACCTCTCAATGTAGCTTGCTCAGCTACTCTACAAAAACCACTACCCTCCAAAAGCAATGATCCGGGCAGCTTCACTATTCCAGTCACAATTGGTAGCACCTCATTTCCATACTCCCTATGCGATCTGGGTGCCTCCATAAATTTAATGCCCCTCTCCACTTTCAAAAAGCTGGGAATTGGAGAGATGAAAAAGACTAAGATGACCCTGCAACTGGCAGATGGTTCGGTAACATACCCAAGCGGAGTGGTGGAGGATGTTATCATTAAAGTGGAGCACTTATACTTCCCATGCGATTTTGTCATTCTAGACATCGAAGAGAACTCCACTACACCTCTCATCCTTGGACGACCATTCCTTGCCACAGCCGATGTGCACATTTGGGTAGCCCAGGGGAAAATCACCCTTCAAGCTTATAACGAAAAGCTGGAGTTTGCATCAGGGAGATCTCCAGATAGCAAATCCAAAGATCTCAAGTTCATTAGGGATACTCAATCATCATCATCCCCACTTCTGTTTATCACCCTTCCAGACGGCATGTCTATCACAGAGATACCACCACCAATCCCGGACGAAGAGCGGGATAAGAAAAGAAAACATGCATCCAGGTGGACTCTCAAAAAAACCATCGAGTCATGCTTTGGATCTCCTCCTCATAACCACCCCCCATGATCGATCTAACGAAAAAGCGTCTAGCTAAAGACGTTAAAGAAGGGCAGCTTTCCGGGAGGCAACCCGGACGAACTTATCTTTTATATGCTTTTATGCTGTTTTAATTTTCAGGTTCCCTTTGAATTTTATTTCTGCTAACTCTTAACCCCGTTTATAGTATGGTTGCTTCTCGTGTCTTATGCAGGTGCAATTTCATGTCTACACCGCAACCAAGCTACGCTACTTGAGACTGAAGCTCAAGTGTGGGGGAAGTTCAATACACGCTAGCAAAAATAAAATCAGGGGAGTACTAGTTTCTTTAATTATGCTTTTATTTAAATAAAATATGCAGAGGAGATTTTATGTGCTTAAATGATTATTTGTGAGCTTCGTGTTCTCTCTATTTTATCTACTTACCGAAAAGGCCTTCTGAATCTTTCCCTTGTTTTTCTAGTGAACAATGAGGACATTGTTCAAATTAAGTGTGGGGGAGTGTGCCCTCTTCGGTGACATTTTATGCTAAAATGCTTAATCTCTCTGCTTATCTTGCGTTTGTTCAAATTCAATATCGTGGACCCTTTTTATGTGGGTTGTTCTCTTTAAGAATAAATATTGTTATGAATTGTGGGATAAATGGTACAAAAATGTACAAAAATTTTAAAATTTTGATTACTTTTGAGGAGCATTTTTATGCGGTGTGACCAAATGATCTGAAATGAATGGATTTTTATTACTCAGGGGTTCTTTCTGTCTTCTTTCTTAGGGATTGCTAAGGGGTGCTTCTCTGTCAAAAAGGAAAAAATAAAATAAATAAGGGACTTGTGAGACACCATTGGTAACCAACAAAGAGAGTTGAGTGTTCTTAAATACGAAGGCTTAATGCCTACTTATTATCTTCTCTTCTCTTATGCAAAAGTGAAACAAATGCATAATTCTATTTCTCCTTTTGTTTTCTCCTCAAAATGCCCATTCTTGAGAGAAGTTGGCCATGGTAAAAGTTCTCAAAGTCACCCAAAAACAAAAGAAGCATTGAAGTACTCCGGATCATACCCCGAAACTCTAATTTTTATTTTTGCCCTGAGTACACCTATGCCACCAATAGGTGATGGATCACACTCCTCTAAAAAGTTTAAGATCATGTACTATTGACTTCTTTATCCTACCCTCATAATAGTATTTGTTAATATTGAGCATTCCCTACTTACTTGGGTACATGGTTTTGCTTGAGGACAAGCAAAAGGTAAGTGTGGGGGTGTGATAAGTGTCTAAATGAGCATGTTTTATGGGTGTATTTCATATATTATATCAGCACTTTTCTACTCATTTCTCACTTATCATATGTTTTTCCTCTAGTTTATGTTTTATTGATTATCTCACAAATTTATTGGTTAAACATGAGGAAAACCAAGCTAGGAGCAAAGTACACAAAGAGACGAGCGCGTAGGCGAAAACGGGGATCAAATCGGAGCTCAAACGAAGATTTTAGAGGCAAAACAATTTTCGTCCGAACCACCGTCCGGACGTACTGATTCGGACGCGCGCTCCGCGCGCATCGACCTCGTCCGGACCAACTGGTCCGGACACTGGTCCGGACACTGCTATTTTGACAGCTAGAAAGGAGCCGTGTGAAGAGATAAAAGCCTTATCTCTTCACACGCAATTACCACCGCCTTACCACCTCTTTTACCCTATATTTCTCTATAAATACACCTCCAAACCTCCATTAAATCATATCTCATTCCACCTCAAACTCATGCCATTTTCTTTCCATAAAAACCATAAAACTCTCCAAAAATCATACATCTCATCCACATATTATCCACATAAATTCCATACTACATCTCATCCCATAAATCATTCCACTTCATACCGTTATCCTGTCCAACCTCTGTCAAAAATATTAGCAGATAAGATAGCGGAGCGGAAATAAACATCTTTTCAGATGTATTCCTCTACTTCTTATTCTGTCTTAAATATGTCGGGCTAAGAGGATATACTCCGGGCGAGGGTTTAACTTATGGTTTGTTTAATTATGTAATCAATATTTCTACCGGTTAAAATAAATACAGTTTGTTACGCTTAAAGGTTTTCTCTCACCATTTTAATAAATTACATGAATTTATTAAAATGCTTTCCTAAGTCTATTTTGATCAGACCAGGTGATAAATAGACAGGTTAATTAAGCCGTAAATCTGGAGAAAACTTATTATGATTTAATAAGTTAGTATTTACAGATGCAATTATAATTCCTCGAATTTAACGTCCGTTTACATAGTATTGCTCGAACCTTGATTAGACCGAGCATTTTCTGGTAAACGAGTTCTTAAGGGTCTATGACTTAGTCCTTAGGATAATAACAGGAATTTTGCCAAACTAATAAATTAAACCGGTAGAGATAGCATAATTAATCAGATTATATAAAACCTGAACCCGGAGTTCCATTTAATTCATCTGCACTCAGTTTTCTAATCTGCTTAATATTTTCTCTAAAACAAATCAAGCTTGCCTCCGGCTAAACCCCCTTTTTACAGTTTTTTTAACTACCTAAACTAGGATAATTGAACAATCTCCTTGTGGATACGACACTTGTTTTACTACTACAATAGGTACACTTGCCTATTAGTTTGTTATAATTCTATATTAATTATAGTGTAGTTTTATCCCAACATGAGTCACCACTAAGAAAACCGGCCCCCTTAATGTTATTAGGGGTGTTTTAGTCTTAGTTGACCAATTAAATTACTTATGATGGCATATGTTATAAACTTGCTTATTTTAGTTACTATTCACTAAAACAAGGCACATAGATGTGAAATTTTTGATTTCCCATTGATATAGACTTCCAAATGTGATACTAAGTAGTACACATATTAATTAAAGAGTAATGATGGACATTTAGCCATTCAAAACTCATTTACAAGACAATTTTTCAAAAATGTGCTTTAAGACTCCTTAAAGCACATTTTGTGTTTTTTATCTTGTTTTCAAGCTTGGTTTCCTTTGGTATTTGGTTTATTATATTCATTAACACCTAAATGAAGTCTTGATAACTTATTAGGTCTTAATCAAGCTTATCCCAAGCTTAGAGCACATTTTAGCCCTAATTGACTTTAAGGTACTTATTTGTGTTTTCTATGGTTTAAATTGTTTACTAATGTTTCTAATACTCTTTTTAGTCTTAATATACCATATTTAAATGTTTAAACAACATACTAAGGTTTGGGATATTTCAATCTACCCCCCTTAAAAGAACTTTGTCCCAAAGTTCATACTTCCACATATCCTAAATATTAGAATACGGGAACACATATAAATAATACTTCCATAACAACATTGACAACACACTTACATAACATCGGACACAAGGTCCATACAACAACATCACTCAGACACAATGGTCTGTAACATAACTACATAACATAGATGATGTATTTAAAACACGTCGTACACAGATAACCGAAACAGCTCTACCCCCCTTAAAATAGGGGTACGCCCCGTACCCTATACGTACAAATACTAAGAAGTAAACAATGACGGGTACTTCGCCTTCATCTTATCTTCCAGCTCCCAAGTGGCCTCCTCAACGTCCTGGTTAGACCAGAGAACCTTCACCAGTCTTATTGAGTTATGGCGAGTGTCTCGAGTCTTAGTATCCAGAATCCGTACCGGAGTCTCCACTGATCGCATGGTCGGCTCTAAGGTTAGCCTTTCAGGCTGAAGCACATGAGACGGATGAGACATATATTTCTTCAACTGGGACACATGAAATACATCATGTACCTTGCCCAGCTCGGCGGGTAAATCAAGTTTGTAAGCTACCGGGCCGATCCGCTCCGTCACAACATAAGACCCCACATATTTTAGGCTCAACTTGCCCTTCTGGCCAAAACGAAACACTCCCTTCATGGGGGATACTCTAAGAAATACCTGATCGCCCACGGCGAACTCCAGGTCACGTCTGCGCACATCGGTGTACGATTTCTGCCTATCCTGAGCTGCCTTCATGTTAGCCCGGATTTGGCGTACTTCTGCTTGGACTTGTTCTAGATACTCTAGTCCTATAATGACCGTCTCACTCGACTCATCCCAGCATAATGGCGTGCGGCATGGTCTACCGTACAAAGCCTGGAAGGGAGACATCTTGATCGAAGCATGGTAACTGTTGTTGTAACTAGAGTCGATCAGATGTAACTTATCAATCCAGCTTGTCTGAAAATCAAGTGCACATGCACGTAACATATCCTCAAGTGTCTGGATGGTGCTCACTCTGACCATCAGTCTGTGGGTGGAACGCTGTACTTAGCTTCAGCTCGGTACCAAGCGCTTCCCGTGTGGATTTCCAATACCTGGAGAGGAATCTGGTATCCCTGTCAGACACAATTGTTTTCGGTACCCCATGATGTCTTACAATCTCTCTGTCGAAGAGCTCTGCTAATTTTGCCACTTTCCAGGTGTCCTTCATCGGTATGAATCGAGCCACCTTGGTCAGTTGGTCAACAACAACCCAAATCATATTCAGACCTCCCCTTGTAGGCGGAAGCCCTACTACGAAGTCCATAGAAATGTCATGGAATTTCCACTCAGGCACTGGCATTGGCTGTACCATACCACCAGGCCGTCGGTGCTCAAACTTGACCTTTTGGCACGTGAGACACCTCAATACATAATCATTCACATCCTTTTTCATTCCAGTCCACCACCAAAATAATGTTTCATACCCTTATACATCTTTGAAGCTCCGGGGTGAATCGAAGTCGTAGAACAGTGGGATTCACTCAGTATGCGCTCCTTCAGTTCAGCGCTACTCCTCGGGATACACAGTCTGCCATTGAGCCTAATCAGGTCATCATCATGGAGTCGGAAGTCATACTTCTGACCCTCGAATGTGCCATCAATAAGCTTCTGCCTGATCTCCAACATATACTGATCCGTCATCTGAGCACTCCGCACCTCTTCAACCAAGCCAGTATGAGAGACTAGCGAATGGAGAGAGTGTGCTCGGCGACTCAATGCGTCAGCTACCACATTTGCCTTACCCTCTTTGTACTGTAAATTGGTGTCGTAGTCGTTTAGAAACTCAACCCACCTTCTTTGTCTCATGTTCAACTCCTTCTGAGTGAACAAGTATTTCAAACTTTTGTGATCAGAATAAATTGTCACACTTACCCCATACAAATAATGTCGCCATATCTTCAATGCGAAGACAATGGCACCCAGTTCCAAATCGTGGGTAGGGTAGTTCTCTTCATGCTTCTTCAGCTGTCGGGAGGCGTATGCTACGACCTTCCCGTGTTGCAACAACACACAACCCATACCTCTGCCTGATGCGTCGCAATAGACCTCAAATCCATCTGGACCGTCTGGTAAAGTCAGGACTGGTGTAGATGTCAAGCATCCTTGAGACTCTGAAAAGAACTCTCGCAGTCATCTTTCCACTAATGGAGCATCCTTCTTCATCAAGGAAGTCATCGGCTTCGAGACACTGGAGAAGTCCTTCACAAACCTCCTATAATAACCTGCCAGACCGAGGAAGCTCCTGATGTCGGTAACTGTCTTCGGCCTAGGCCAGGTGCGCACTGCATCAATCTTTGCCGGATCAACAGCGATCCCGGCTTCAGAAATCTCATGGCCAAGAAAAGATACTTGGTTCCAAAATTCACACTTTGAAAATTTCGCATATAACTGATTCTTTCTCAATGTTTGTAACACACTTCTCAGGTGGCTTTCGTGCTCACCCCTCGATTTCGAGTACACAAGAATATCGTCGATGAAGACTACCACTGACTTGTCCAACTGATCTTGGAACAAGCGGTTCATTAAGTCCATGAACTTGGCTGGTGCATTGGATAGACCAAATGGCATAACCGTAAACTCATAGTGTCCATATCTGGTTCTGAATGCTGTCTTCTTAATGTCACTGTCACGGATGGCAATCTGATGGTATCCGGATCGTAGATCTATCTTGGAGAATACTGATGCTCCTTTCAACTGATCAAATAATTCGTCGATGCGTGGTAAAGGGTAACGGTTCTTCACCGTAACTGCGTTCAGCTCTCGATAGTCAATACACAGGCGGAGGCTACCGTCCTTCTTCTTCACGAAGAGGACCGGCGCTCCCCATGGTGAAACGCTAGGGCGGATAAACCCCTTGTCGAGTAGGTCTCTCAGCTGCTCCTTGAGCTCAGTCATCTCTGCTGGAGCCATACGATAGGGCGCCTTCGCAATTGGTCTGGTGCCCGGAACCAAATCAATTTCAAACTCAACTTCCCCTGCTGGCGGCACGCCCTGCAGTTCCTTAGGAAATACATCAGGAAACTCCGACACTACCGGCACATCTGGGCTAAACTCTGGGTCTCTCTCTATGTCCTGGACATAGCAGAGGTATACATCATTCCCTCGTCGTAATTCACGATACATAGCCATGGCGGTGATGATCTGAGTCGAAGGCTCCCTGGGCCTCTGGCGGTAAGATATGGTAACCCCAAACGGACTCCGAAGAAGCAGACGATGCTCGGCACACAGGATTCTACCCTTGTACCGCTCCAACCAGTTCATCCTGACAATCACATCAAAACCAAGTCCGTCGAACTCTATCAAGTCGATCGAAAACTCTTCATCACTAATTCATACAACAACATCTCAGTGGTAGCTGTAGACACCAAAAATTCTCACCCCATAAAAAAAATTCAGAAAATAAATAAAATAAGAGGCTCGTCGCCTTTCATTTCGAAACTTATTTATATGCAATACCAAAATGATACTGTCATTTTATGACAATTTTCTAATTCAATTTTTAAAACATCCGTTTTCAAACTTATCCCTTTTCTTTATTTGCTTATTTTATTGTTATATTTTTGATATACTTTATGTTAGTCAGTTTTTTGTTTGTTTGTTTATTTGGCTATTCGTTTTATTTTGGTTCAATCTTATTGTCCAGCCAAGCGCAGCCCATCTGGGAAGCCCATCCGGTCTTCATGCTTCGTCCATGCTCAAACAGAACCGATGGCTGCCCTCCCCAAAGGAAAAAACCCTGAAAAACTTTCGAAGTTCCTGCTCTCTAGTAGCCGCCATCTCCCTCATTCCCTTGGTCGTTCTTCATTCTCAAAAAGAAGCAGCCAACACCAATTCCAAAAAAACATTCTCCTCTGCTCATATACTTCATTTTTTTTCTTTCTCTGCATCTGGTAGTCTTCACCGATGGAAATCTTGCAACCTCCCAGGCGAACGAGTGAACATGCATGCTCTTGCTATTACATTCTCTTCACTGTCGAGACATTCAACAATTTCATTCGATAAACAAGCATATGCACTCGCTGCTCTACTTCATTTTCCTTCTAAATAAAAATACGCATGTGAACAAAAACACCCATGCTCTATTTTCATCCTTATTCACGCTGAACCAGAAAAGAAAAAGGGGCACTAATGCCCATATTTTTCATGTCGAGAGCATCTCGTCTTCTCCGATGCCATGTATTGAGATAAAAAAATGGTAACGCCCACTCCCTTCAATTTTCATTCTCTCGAACGGCATCCACACATGAACGGAGCTGAACTTCACCACCTCCCATCCCGATCTTTTCCATCGTCTTCCATTTTCTTCTTCAAAAGGCTGGCGATCGACAAACATACGAGCTTGGCTGTCTTCATTCTCTTCATCGACATTAATTTTGCAACTCAACCGGCGACAAGGAAATCAGCTCTGCACCTCCATTCACATTCTCTCGTCCCTTCCAGCAAGTCTGCACACCCGATTGGCGAGCAAGAAAGCATACCTCCTTCATTTTCTTCATTCACACTAATTCACACACTCAACGGACGATTGAAGAATACACGCGCTCACTCCCCGGAGTTATTCTCTTCTTCATCGGAAAGATTCTAACACAGCAGCGGTCTTCCCTCCTCTCTTCCATCCTCTCAAAAAACAAAGGCCAAGCGCCTTTCTCTGTTCACAATACTAAAAAAAATCGATCATACCCACTGTACTTTCTTCTGTCTCTTGTTTTGTCCTCATTGTGTACATCCGAGATCTGAGCAAGATCGGACAACCTCTTGTGCTCTTCTGTCTTTTCCGTTTCTCTCAGCTACTTGAACGAAAAAATGTCACACGCAAAGGGAGGGAATCAAAAACTTGCAGGTGAACAATCTGCTCCGCCACTTTCCATAACACTTGCCAACGGTAATTGTGTGACCTAGTTGTTGAACCAAGAAACAAAAGCTCTGCAGTCGTCTCTTCACCGACAATTAATTTTGCAACCTAGCTAGCAAACTAGTCTTCCTGACGGTAATTTTACAACCTGCTTGGCGAACAAGAGCGCACATGCTCTACCGTCCTCCATCCTCTTCATGTAGCAGGCAAACAAAGGACGTACATACTCTCTGCTCTTCATTTTTTCATCACTCACGGTAATGTCGTAACCGACCTGGCGAGCTCCACCTCATATCATTCTCTTTCACGGCGGTATTTTGCTACCCCCACTGGCGAATAGGAAGCAAATCAGCTCCACCTCGCATCTTTCTCTTTCACTGACGGTAATCTTGCAACCTGGCCGGCAAAACAAGGAACAATATGCTGCCCTCTTCACCAACGAGAATTTTGCAACCTAACTGGGGAGCCTCGCCTCTATCATTCCCTTCAACAAAGAAAGCGAACCGAGAGTATACCTGCTTCTCGGTTATTTTCTTCACGGTGGTGGTGAATAAGGAGATACATGCTTCCTCTGATGTTGTCCTCGCCGGCGCTTGCGAACAAAGAACATAGATGTTCCGCCACTTCATCCTCATGACGGTAATCTTGCAACCCAGCTGCTGGCGAATCAGAAATGTACATGCTACACCTCCCCTTCTCTTCATCGCTGGCAAACGTGGAGCATATATATATACGTTCCACTTTCTTCTCTCTTTTTGGATCCTTCAACAGAGAAGTATTCTAGCCTCCACCAATGGTCTTCTTGACTTCGATTGAATGAATTTATGGCCCCGTGTATCATCAAAAACCAGGGCAATTCTCAGGTATATTTGGTCATAAGTACAGGCGATTCTGCTTTTATTTTTTAGTGATTATGCACTGTTCCACTGAGGTTGGAAATTCATCTGAACTGGGTCGGTTACTACCATTTTGATGTATTTGGAGCTTGATGTTGTCCTGGCTCCAGAGAAAGGAATAAACGAAACTACATGGGTTTACATTCCCATTCGTATCAATTCTTTTTTTTTCTCCGCGTGTCCTGTTGGTTCCAAAAGGGAAAGAAGTTACCGCCAATTTGTGTTCCTAAGTCTTAATCATTTGCTAGCCTGCCGCAAGCGTTTACTACTTTCAAGAGCTGCTTGTCGAATCTGGTTGTTTCATAGGACTGTATTCTCGAACATAATTGCGGGCTCATTTGGTTGATCTCCTCTAGTGCACAGGTGATCGTGGCGTGAGGAAACTAGCTTACATGACCATAACTTGTCTTTTATTGTGTGTATATCAGTTTATTTTTCATTTTTTTTAAGTGACACTTGTGGTTCATTGTTCTGGAATCCTTTTTCTTGTGAAACCAGAGATTGTGTTTTGGTCGTACTCTGAATTCATTCTCTACCAGCTTGTCCCGAATGGTGTGTACTGGTTGTTGGTTTCACTGTCCTTGTCTCTATGATAACCCACACTTTACTGTTCTCTTGTTGGTCGTGGTTTAATCAACGTCCCCTTCCACTATAGGGCATATCTGTTGTTAGACAATCGAACTAACCGTCCTATCTAATTCATCAAATTATTTTTATGGTTTGGCCGAGGTATCTCTCACTTGGAAACTCAGGTGGAATCGCTTTGGCTTGAAGAGCTTGGACCTTGAGCGTGAGCTAGACGTGGGGATTTCAGTTTGGAATCTTTGAGTTTGCAACAGCTCCTGTGGGTTTGGCATGGGTCCGATATACATATTCTTTTAAGGATTTGGGACCGAGAATTATCTTCTTGGAGTCATGGGTTGGTTGTTGCTTTTGTGCGGTTCGTTCTGAAATATAATTCATTTTGATTCTAGCAAGCATATTATCTGTTCTTATTGGTTATTTTAATTCAACATGCTCCTCATTTTTATTATTTCATCTCTTGACCGAGGTACATGTATAATCAAACGGGGTTGGGCTGGGATTTGCACCCTTCGTCAGAGTCAATTCTAGACTTTACAGTCGGACCACATATGAGGATCTTGAGCTCAATATATATACCTCGCGAATTTGGAACTCTTGCCGATTACACAAGACCGAGATGGAGTTATGAGCGGTCAGCCTTCTATTCGGCAGGATTTTGTATGTATATACATATATACTTGATTGAATGACAAACCGGGGGCAGGCCACCCCGTAGGTTGGTTTTCTATATTACTTGAAGTTCCTTTTGATCATGACCGACAACTTGTCTACATTCCTAGCATTGTTGTTTGATGTTTGCTCCTTGTGTATAGATTCGATTTGAGAAATTGAGTCAAAGCATGATTCTAGTTTGATCTTCACTTGGGACCAACTCATTTAATTGCTAAATCTTGTTTCATTATGTTATCTCTAGTTGATTTATTTGCGGCATTATTATGATCCTCATTTGGGTCATTTTTAGAAAGCCCATAGGACAAACATTAGGATAGCGGGTGTCCCCCACACTTAGATCCTTGATGGTGGTGACACCCTACACACAACCCACATCTTTAAAGCCCAAAATCCTTGTAGCTTACAATCTCCAAGGCCCATTCCAGCCTAACATTCCAAGGCCTAAACCTGGTCCATCAGTTCAATTTTGGCGCACAATCAATCCAAAAACCGATGCAATCCCATCTCAAATTCAAATCCATTCAATTCAGCCCAAATTCAACCCGACTTGTAAATTCCAATTCGATTCAAATTCATTCAATTCCAATTCAACTTCTATTTCAATCCAATTCCAATTTCCCTTAAACTCAGAATGTCTCACAGACCTGAGCGTCTCGCAAACTTTGTTATTCTAATGATTCGAATATCTCACAGACCAGAGCATCTCATAGACCCGAGTGTCCCACAGATCCGAGTGTCTCACAGATTTCGACATCTCAAGATTTCAAATGTCTTATAGACCCGAGTGTCTCACAGACTACAACACCCCACACATCAAGCTTTTCTAAAAACCTTCAAACATCAAAACTTCCGAAAAGCTGAACTACGTAAGGTCTGATCTCAACAGGGAGTTGAGTACGTAGGCAGCCCATCTAGGGTGCGACCCCATTCCAAACAAAAAATCCTTTTCCCCTTCTAAGGTGGTTCTCATATCTCCCAAACCTTCTTCAGCTCTCACATACTTCAAACCATCAGACTAAGTCTTGTCTATTCATTCAACCCTAGACTTTTCCCAAATCTTCATTCTATACTCATCCGAATTCCCCAATTCTCTCTTCTAGGTGTTGGCTTGGCAGAAAAGCTTGCCTCATTCACTCATCTCTCTCTCTCTCTCTCTCTTCCCGTCCTAATCCCATCCTCGGCTTTTCAATGAATCTCTCTATAAAGGTTTTAAAAGAAGGCAATCCCGACAATTGGAGACCGAGGTTTCCTCGGGCACCAATCCGAAGTCGTGGTCGTCGCCACTTCTGAGGGGTGTAACCCAGTGCGAACCCACATAGAATCTTTGACCTGACCAGATAAGTCCTATCCATAGGCAACAAATTCAGAGTCAACCAACGGTTCTCAGAACCCTCCTTCCCTTCCTTCCTAGTATTTTAGGTCAAACTAGGTGGCGACTCTAGTCAATTCCGCCCTTAGGGCATAAGTCCGCGTGGAGCCATCGAAAGCGGGAGTAGTGCACACTTGCATTCTCCTTTATGCTTTCTGGGAAAGACGGACGATTTAGTAGGTATTTGAGGGATGCCAGAATAACGGGTTTTCACCCTCCACAGAATGACATTTTAGGATCTAGGCTTTTCAGTCAAGAACCATATTTAAATAGACCCCCCCTCATACCGAAAAATCACCCTCCACAGTAGCGGGTACACCTGATCCGCTCTTTCGACGGGAGAGTGACTAGGAAGTCTGGCATCTTATCACTGTCTAACCCCAGCCTCTTCACAAAGGATAGCGAAATAAATGTATGTGAGGCTCCGGAGTCGAACAAGATCGAAGCGTCCACACCATTGACTGGAAATGTACCGGTGAGGATTGTGCCGCTCTTGCCGGCTTCTGCCTCATTGCAGACACTCAGTATACCTCCCTTTCCTAGTGCACAGCCTAATTCATTGGCAAACTAATAAGTATTTGGTAATAACACGGTTGATATACTTCGAACAACTCCACTTTATTGATTAACACACTCTTCTTACATCATATGTTGGTTTACACTGTTGACATAACTAACACATACAACATCCTTAACATACTCTGGTTTAACACATTACATACTTATACAAGGCTTTAAAACTGTCTGAAGGTCAAATTCAAACGTCCGGGTTTCATGTGTGTGGCATTGATCACTGCCGACGGTGCGGTATTCAGTTTGATCTTCCTGATGCCATGATATAGCATCCCTGACTGCCCTCCCATGACTAACACATCCCCTGATTTCAACACTAGCTTCCTTGCGAGATCAGCACGCTTCTGCTCGCCATATATAAACACTGCGGTATCACCAATGGACCATGACACCACGGGTACTCCCTTACTTAGAGACTCGGGTGACTCGTCCTTATCTTGGTGTAAACCCAACCATCCACCTTTCTGGTAGAAGTTCACAATACATAAATCTGCTTTAACACTTGGAATAGAATCCGTTTCAACTTGCTGAGCAATTCCCATGGCGTGGTTAACGACCGCAAGGAATTCCTTAGGTATCGTCGGTACAGTTGCTCCATCTTCAGCTCACACTTCTTGATATGTCTTGGTGTAAGGGTTTCAGTCCTTACCCATGCACATCATCTTCAATTTCATTCTTGATCCGTTCGGATATTCGGGTGTGTAAAATCTTCCGGGTGTTGCTCCCAGTTCATTGCATCTTCTGATGATGTTGATTTGTTCTTCCGGTGTCAGGTATCCATTTAAGAGTATCATACCTAGTTGGATAACCTGACATTGCTCCATTGGAAAGTCGGTGATGCTGATGGTAGTTTCTTCAGGGTTTGGTGTGGGTTGGATTGGATAACATATATTGAAGGCTCCTTTAAGTTTAGAATTATCAAATGAGGTGACTTCCACATTATACTTCAACTCTTTACTCACATGGTAATACACTTGGACTCACTAACACACATGCATGAAATGCGGTATGCAATCACTTATTTCACTCAACAGTTTAGGCGGTACCTGGTCTAGTAGTGGGCCCTGGCGCCTCAGACCGGTCCACCACATGCAGGGCGGCCTTGCTAGGTCCCGACCCTTTCCCCTTCTAGGAATCAGTGTGCCTCTGATCTGTGGGTGGCTGGTTAGCCGACTTCGGGCCATCGATGGTCGCTGTGGCCTTAATTACCCTTCCACTGCCCCCTGGGCTTGTTGACTCTGCTGTTGGGGTTCTGGTAACACTCATAGTCACGGTGACCCCACTTCTTGCAGTAGCGACACTGCACGTCATTTCCTTTGCAGTCCTTGCCAGGATGGTCTCCGTTACACCACTTACAGTAGTAGTGGCGCTCCGGTCCAGAACCCGTGCTAGCTGCTATCAGAGTACACAATCAATACTTACTTCATAACTTAACAACACACACTTCAACTTGACACTCATGATTAAACATTTACCCTTGGGCGGGTAAGAGCGTAGGGGTTTCGCCGCATATGCATATGTGAGCTTCAATGGCTCCTCAGCTGTGGTGGTCTGGGCTTGGCCCTTGTCACCCTGGTGCTGACTCTTCTGGGGCTGGGGGTAAGGCTTCTTCTTCTTTTTTCCTCCCCCGTACCCCTGCGGACTCTGGCCCTCGCTCGTGGCCTTGCGCTTGTGCGCATTCTCCTCGTCCCTCAGTCAGACGGTAATCTCAACCTTAGCAGCGGCATGATAGCACTCCTGAATTTAGGACGTTAGTCATGCCCCGCAAAACAAACTCACAATCTCACATTAATATTCACTTATGATTTACACTTATTCACATCAAACTGTATTCTAATTACCTGCAAGGTAGTATGCTCAACTGGCCCCATCCCGTAGCGAAGACGGTGGCTGAGACCGTTGTAGAAACGGTTTACCAGCACCCGGTTTGAGTATCCCAGGTCCGGTAACAGGTGGATAAGGCCGGTGAAAGCGGTGTAGTAATCATCAACCGACATCTTATCCCCCTGCCTCAGACTATCCAGCTCTAGGCGCTTAGCCTCTTGCACATGCACAAGATAATACTTGGCTCGTAGCAGAGCCGTATACTCCCTCCAACCAAACTGAGGATCCGCCATCCGGCCCTCTCTCACAAGCTTCCACCAACTTTGTGCCCAACCCTTCAGGTAGTAAGCGGCAAGACGGACCTTGGCTCCAGCAGGCACATCCAAGGTCTCGTAGGCGGTCTCCAACTCGGAGATATATGCCTCCAGCTTACATGGGTCGGTCACCCCATGAAACGACGGGGGTCTCAAATCTGCCAACGCCTTGACCCAGTTGGTCTCTTGTGGCGGTGGCGGTGGTGGTTGAACTTCGGGCTGTTGCCCCTGCTGAATTGCAGCTACTAGTTGTGCGACCATCTAGGCTACGGCGGCCGCAACAGCGTCGGCCATGACTTGCGCCGTAGGGTTCTCCCCCTGGTTCCCAGTATCACCAATGCCGCGCCCGTGGCCTCGACCTCGTGGTCTACCTGACATCTGAATTCACACGAACATTCATTAGCATTGTGCTTGCACACTTATCGGTTCCAACGGTTGTAACGTCTTCCCGACAACAAGGTATCTCCACACTTAATTAGTGGTTAACCCTTACATAACTGCTCACTTAGATAACTGTGGTTAGGTTTCCTAACTCGGTATATTCCTAAGCTCGGTATTCTAGTCATCAGAGCGATACTTCGCTCTGACACCACTTTTTGTAACACCCCTACTACGCACTTAACATTAAATGAAATCGTAGCGGAAAAATAACTAAACAATAACTAAACGATTCGGTGCTACAACGCCGTCAACCACCCACGTGGTTAACAAGGCAGAATAAATACAAGTGTACTGATCTGATGATCAGACTCCCGAGCTTTAGGTACTAACATCCACACATATATACACAACCAACATACCGAGTATTTAATACAAACCGTCACTGTATACTGTACACATGAACTCCACTGTTAACTGTAACATGAACAGTACCAAAATATAACGCCACGGGAGCACAGGTGCATCCCGGGCTCAACATCCAAAATAATCAAAAGTAACTCTGCAGCCTAGAATCTACAGCCATTCCGCTTCCTCGATCCTCATCCTGCAGTAAAAATATGGAGCCCCCAAGGGGGTCAGCAACCCTTGGCTGGTATGGTTAACGCGCAGCCCATCGGCTACCGGGATACGCGCAACTAATTGTCATGATAACATGGCATTCATTTTAACATATAACATACACATATGGCATAGCAACATTATTGCATAGCACAACATCACATACACAATGGATTCACTTTCCACAATAACAAACCAAGAAGGTTAAACAACACAAGAAGCCTAGAGAATGGTTCACTCTCATGTTAAGCTTGTTACACACACTCATTACCGTTCTGTTATTCGAACGAGTAACTTAAGTCACAGATGGTTCGGATATTGTGACCCGAACACACCACACAAACACATGTTCCCACTAAACCGATCATAAGTCAGAATAGGTAACCTTTGGAGGAAGCTAGCGGGAGATCAAACGCCAAATAAAGGAGAACAATCTTAACAACATAAGAGTCGAATCTGATACAGATATCTACTCTTAAACTTACACGCGTGACCGGACAACCGGATTCCTCACTTCCCAGTTAACACTTGTTAGAAGTTCAACGGTGGAACTTAACAAACAATTCATAGGCAAGTGGTAAGTCATGTTAGACACACACAAGGGAAATGAGTCACGTCATAACATCATAACAATATAAACAACTGTAAACTCGTTACATGATTTAAGTCTTATAACGTCATAAACATACAGAAAAGCAAACAACACACAAGCCGGTGTAAACCGGTAGGCAACAGACTGCAAGAAAACCATACCTTGGTCCTTGCTTCGATTGATTTTCACCGTAGGCCACTCCTATACATAATTAAGAATGTCGGTTAATTAACTTTCTTAACTTCAAATTTACTAAGTGTTTAACATGGTTATATGACATGTTTTAATGTCCAAACTTATCCTTGTTTACCTACATTATACCCCCTAGGGTTAACTTCTTAAGCCACACTTTGTTTGTTTTTTTTACAAGTTTTGGTCTGACCGAACTTACCGACCGACCTTACACAAGGTCTGCCCATTCCAGAACTTATATTACCGTCAAAAATTCTACTCCGACCGATCTTGGAAGTTCGGTCGCAAGATCGGTCTATTCCCGAGAATTTTTCCCCTTTGAAAACTCAGGCCCGACCGATCTTGACAAGTTTGTTCGCAAGATCGGTCGATTCCCGAGACTTACTCACGTACAAAAATTCAGGCATGACCGAACTTGTAAGTCCGGTCCCAAGGTCGGTCTATTCCAGAGACTCAAACCGTACTAAAAATCCATGCCCGACCGACCTTGCAAGTCCGGTCCCCAAGGTCGGTCCATTCCAGAAGCCATTTCTCGCAGGGTAAACTGGGCTCGACCGACCTTGCAGGTCGGTCTGCTCCAAACCCTTGTTTTTCATTGCCCATTTAACTCCAAACTTCACCTCATATATCCTAGTATGTTCTAACCTTATTTGGGCACTTCAAACACACCTTAAGGCCTCCATTAAACTCCTTAAATCACTTACTAAAATCCTCCTCAAGCATTACACAAATTCTTATAAAAAGGTTCACACTTATAATGTTTTGCACTAAGTTTCTATGTGGTGTTTCATACCTATAACTTCCACTATTCCCAATTGTTTTCT
This sequence comes from Limonium bicolor, assembly GCA_023374045.1. Taxonomy (NCBI): domain Eukaryota; kingdom Viridiplantae; phylum Streptophyta; class Magnoliopsida; order Caryophyllales; family Plumbaginaceae; genus Limonium; species Limonium bicolor. The sequence continues at coordinate 101,834,268 of CM041781.1, read as the reverse complement.
CACCACAACAACATCATCTCCCAAGCATCTTTTCTTCCTAACCAAACTCCTTGAATATCTCTACAAGTTTATAGCTCCTCCATGCAATAAATCACTTCTTCTTATTCACCAACATTGTACAAGTCCTAAACACAATCTCACCATGATCTTGAACTATCCCAAAGCACTCATTTGCATTCTAAATCGTCTAAAACATTACCTAAGTCCTTTTTACATCTTAGAATACCTTAATGCATGTTCTTTCACTAGTAGAACACTTAACCACCCTAAACAGCTCCTAACTCATCAAAACTCATTTTAAACACCTAACACTTCTTACATGTTATCCAAATTTCGACATTGGTTCTCCTAGAACATTACCAAGCCAAAACACATTGTTTTCAACATTAAACAATCAAGAACACTAAAATCTATCAAGAACATTCTTGTACACAAAACTTCACCAAATTTACACTACATCACAATATAGTGCATAATTTAAATTGCTTGGCGCTTAGGCCCTTAAATAGCATGGCTCTTAGGCCCTTAAGATGCATAAACCTTAAACACTGAATTTCCACAATATATTTGCCTTTGACCTGCAAATACACTCAACAACACATATGCCCTTTTACTAGTCTCCTTGAGAACATTTTACTAGGTCATTCACCATTGGCTCCTTAGATCATTTTAATAAGCAACCTTATCTCATTTCTTCTAAGACATTAAACTACATTAGGTTAGCATATTTACCTCTTTTCCTCACAACTTCTTTCTTGTTTCCTTGATTAAAATCGGTAATGATGTTTGGTTTGCTTGTCAACTTCTAAACAATATACAAACAATATAATGAGTATTCAAGCTTTAAGTTTCATCTTATTGTAAACCCTAAATACATATATTGTCATAGAACATTTAGATGTTTGTTTTACCTTGGATACAAAAGAGAGTTTGGATATGTAGCAAGGGAGGACTCCACCAAGCCCTTGGAAGATTCAAATGAAGCTAAAAAAAAGCAAGGTAAGGGCACCATTAGTGGTGATTTTCGGACCACATAAAAACATGAAGGAAGTGGAGTTTTTCTTTGAGTTTCCTTACCTAGAAGCAAAGGAGAACAATAATATGTGAAAAGATGAGCTCAAGCTCTTCCATGGAGATTCCTCTTGGCACCAAAATGGAGCTCTTGAAGTTTTGCAAGGATGAAGTTGAAGAGCTTGATGAGACAAAGAGAATGGTGGTCTTAGAATTTGATTTGGCAAAGAGAGCTAGGAGTTACAAGGAATTGAAGATGGTGTATGGTGGTGAGCTGCTGCAACCGTGAATGAGAGGAAGAAGGAAGGTAGAAGACGGTGGGCAGCAAGGGAAATGAGAGAATGAAGATAGGTATTTGCTTTTAGAAGATATTTGTAGTTAATAAAATAAATAGTACTTTATTTATCATTCTTTATTTGTTTAACAAGCTAATAAGAGTGGTGAGTCACCACTAAGAAAACCGGCCCCCTTAATGTTATTAGGGGTGTTTTAGTCTTAGTTGACCAATTAAATTACTTATGATGACATATGTTATAAACTTGCTTATTTTAGTTACTATTCACTAAAACAAGGCACATAGATGTGAAATTTTTGATTTCCCATTGATATAGACTTCAAAATGTGATAATAAGTAGTACACATATTAATTAAAGAGTAATGATGGACATTTAGCCATTCAAAACTCATTTACAAGACAATTTTTCAAAAATGTGCTTTAAGACTCCTTAAAGCACATTTTGTGTTTTTTTAACTTGTTTTCAAGCTTGGTTTCATTTGATATTTGGTTTATTATATTCATTAACACCTAAATGAAGTCTTGATAAGCTTATTAGGTCTTAATCAAGCTTATCCCAAGCTTAGAGCACATTTTAGCCCTAATTGACTTTAAGGTACTTATTTGTGTTTTCTATGGTTTAAATTGTTTACTAATGTTTCTAAGACTCTTTTTAGTCTTAATATACCATATTTAAATGTTTAAACAACATACTAAGGTTTGGGGTATTTCAACGTGTTACTAATTTAAGAACACTTTGCTCCTCTCCTCTCTTTCATCATCATAATAATAATTAGAAATGGAATCAAATTATCTTATTGATTTAATTCTTGTAGTTTCAATTTTTGAATTTGGTTTATTGAACTATAGGAAACTTAATAGAAGAAATCTAAAACTTAATTTTAATATAAAAATTCTTCAATTATCAATTAACCGACACTTACACTTGGTTAATCGAAACTGAATCCTCAATTGGTGTATTTTGTTTATTATAATGCAGTTGTTGATTTCTAATTTTGTTGTGTGTGGATAATTGTATATAGTTATATTGTTTAGTTAGTTAATTAGTTATGCATACAATGTTCGATAAAATACCTGAGTGGAAAATTGTGTTGTTTGCGATTAAGGATGGATGTTGCCAATTGTTGAATTTGTTTGTCATAGTAAATAAGATATTGGTGAATGCTTAATGATAAGCATGGGATTAGCATGATTACACAAAGGTCATGCCGAATTTTTTCAAGAATTGTATTAGTTTTGTTAATTAACTTCAATTATTTGCTGTTTTTGTGTAGTAATTAATCTACGTATCTTTCTTCCCCATTCCTTGCTTCCCCGCTGTCTGCACTAATTGGGGTGGTCTCTACTTCTTCTTCCTCATTTCTTCTGCTGTGGAGTAAGAGTGAAAAGGTAACATCTTCATCTATCTTTTCTCTTTGTTTGTTTAATTAATTATTGCGAAAAAGTGGTTGTGGTTAATATTGAGTGATTGTGAATAAGGATGGTTGTTGTCAATTGTTGAATTTATTTTTCGTGGTGAATAAGATGTTGGTGAATGCTTAATGATAAGCATGGGATTAACACGATTACGCAAAGGTCAGGCCGAATTTTTTCTAGAATCGTAATAGTCTTATTAATTAATTTTATTTGTTATTTGTGTATAATAATCTTTACTTTTCTTTGTCAGGTCTTCTGATTCTGCTATTGGATTTGTACCAGTACTTTCCCAGCCCATGTAACACCCCGTCCAAAGCCAATCGTGGTTATCGCAAAACTTAACACTTAACCGAATTCGTCGCAGTGGAAATAACAAACACCGAGACCTTGCCACGGTATGATCGTTAGAATATACCGGCCTTATCAATTTACAACACTAATCCAAAGTAAACAACCGACCAAAACATCACCATCCAAATACCACCAACCAACCGAGTTTAAGTATCTAAGTCATAGCCACAAACTTACATCAGTTTCAATATAACCAGACGGGAGCACAAGCGCAACTCGTACTCAAAATAAACAACCCATCCTAAGTCTAACCGCTCCTACTCTCGTGGAGTGACTTCATGGGTCTCTTACCTGCAAGTGTAAAAACAGCCCCCAAAGGGGGTCAGCACCGATGCTGGTACTCCCTCTCATGGCCCCCAAGCTAATGGTGCTACGACGACTAATTGTCGATAGCATGGAAATTGATTAGAAACACAATCATGATATGAAGTAATATAAACAACAATCCACAGATGAACATATATAGCTCACACACAATGAACGACACAAGCGTCCCCTTAACAAGCGGGTTAGTAACCCCCTCCTTAGTCCTAATTTCCTTAACCTCAGTCTTAACCTTATCTTAATCTCAGTATACAAACCGTTCCTGGAATGGAAATGGTTGTAGCTTAATGTCAAACCTAGGATTTAGGTGATCCTACCGCACCATCTTAATGCCACCTACCTTGGACGGGAGTCCAGTGTAGCTGAGCCAGCAACCGGCCCTAGGCAACAAGTCCGAAGACAAGTCATTAAGCAGAGGGCGGATCTGATTCATATACCGTCCCCCTATCCTTAGCATGCATGACCGGAGTCAGTCCCTGGTTTCCTCACTCAAGTTCCAGTTAGTAGGAATCTTACACCCCATGTGTTAGTTAAACTTTAACGGGTATTAACCAACAGACACCAATACTTAACTCTTATCCTTAACTCAGTAAGTGCTAAACTTAGTTAGTATCAATCTCAAGTCTCGTGGGTTAGTGTAAAGAAAACACATACACAACGAGAACAAATATAACCGGTTGCATGCTTTATCTAGTCTTAGTCATAACAATTAAACAGATAGCACACAAGCCGAGCGGCACCTCGTTAGCAAGCAGGTCACAAGAAAGATTGTACTGCTCACCGTCGCCTGTCGTTTGTTTAACCTTCTTCGGGGTCCCAATTCACAAACCTAAAACATTGATTCATTTTTAGGCCATTAGTTATTTGCACCTTACTTAACTCACTTAGTCCCTAAAGATTCCCATTCAATACCCTCTTAAGTCTTTGCCACTTAACCTTATAAACTTAACATTAAACATTAAGGTTTATACTTAACTTAATTTAATCCCTTAGGTTCTTAGGTTCCTAATCATTATTACCCTACCAATGGCATACCCTAATACCAATTATCATCCTTAGAAATTAAAATTTCTTTTTTTTTTGTGTTTTAGGCTCGACCGAACTTACCGACCGACCTTACCCAAGGTCGGTCCATTCCAGGACATATTACCGTTTGAAAATTCTACCCCGACCGACCTTGCAAGTCCGGTCCCCAAGGTCGACCCATTCCCGAGAGTTTTCCCCGTGGGAAATTTAAGCCCGACCGAACTTGCCAAGTCCGGTCTCAAGTTCGGTCGATTCCAGAGACCAATTCCAGTACATAATTCTAGGCATGACCGACCTTGTAAGTCCGGTCCCAAGGTCGGTCCATTCTAGAGACTTAATTCATACACAAAATACAAGCCCGACCGAACTTGTAAGTCCGGTCCCCAAGTTCGGTCGGTTCCAGAAACTCTTTCCGGTAGTGTAAACTGAGCTCGACCGACCTTGCAGGTCCGGTCCCTAAGGTCGGTCGGCTCCAGAACCTTGTTTCTAAATTCCCATTTGACTCCAAACTTCTCCTCATATATCCTAGTATGTTCTAACCTCATTTGGGCACCTCAAATACACCTTAAGCCAACCACTAAACACATTAAATCACTCATCAACATCCACCTTAGTCATTATGCATTTTCCTTGTAATCATGCCAACACTTGTAAAGTTTTTTCACTAGGTTTCTAGGTGGTCGTTCATACCTAGTATAACCACTATGCCAAATGCTTCCTCACCACTATAACATCATCTCCCAAGCATCTTACACCATCTAAAACTCCTTTATGCAACTTCTTAAAGTTTCTTCACAAGCTTATGCCTCCATCCATCAACACCTTATTTTCTCCTACTTGCTTACCAATGTTTGCCTAAGTCCTAAATACACTAGTACATTCTTTTGATTCCTAAATCCTCCATAGTGATGCCTAAGTCATTATAACTCATTAAAACACCTTAAACTCACCCTTTTTCATCAAGACGACCTCTAAAACTTCCTAGTACTTCCTTAGTCATGAAATCTCCTTAGAACATCTTAAACACTTAGGTTTTTCACTAAATTTTGCCATGGGTTCTCTAGTATATTGTTACACCCAAACACTTGGTTTTTCACCATCAAACAACCAAGATCACTCAAATTCTCATTACAACATCTTAACACACAATTTACACCAAAACTACACCACTTCATTATATAGTGTATAAACTTAAAATGCTTGGCAATTAGGCCCTTAAATGACAGTAATCTTAACCACTGAATTTCCACATATATTTGCCTTTAACCTGCAAATACACACAACAAGGCTCCCATTGAAATAAAATGCTTATTGTAATTCATCTCAACATTGTTTGACTATCTCTTTTCTCATTTACTCCTTAGTCACAAGTTCTCAAACATAGTCATTGTTTCTCCTAGGTTATATATAGCCCTTTTCTAATGTAAACTCTACACCAAACTCATCACAAATCTAAATCCCATTCCCTTGAACAATAAAACACCTTAAGGTAAGTAATTTACCTTGTTCTTTTACAAGCTCACAAACTTTCCTCCTTAGACTTTTTCCTTGAACAATCTCAGTCACCAACCAAGTTCTCCTTGCCAATGTTTTACCCAATATCCAATGACTCCAATGAGTGCTAGATAATACATTAACCCTAAGGAACAAACCCTAGGTTAAAAATGTGCTTTAAGGTATTAAAGTGGTTGTTTTACCTTGGTTTCTCAAGACAAGCTTCGATATGAAGCAAGAAGGACCTCCTTTATCCTTTGGAAAGTAGAAAACAAGCTGGAACAAGGCATAAACATGGAGTCCCATGAGTACAAATTTTCGGACAAGGTAAGAAATGATGGAAACCTAGATTTTCTTACATATTCTTTACCTTAAGAGAATGGAGAAGCTAATGGAGTCTCCAAGCTTGAGTTTCCTCCTCTAATGGCGGTTTGCCTTGGCTCCAAAATGACGCTCTTGAAGTTTTGAAAAGATAGGAAGAAAGAGCTTGAGCTAGCTAAGAGATATATGTACTTGGTTTAGATTTTGGAGCTTAAATGAGCAAGATGTGGGCAAATGAAGATGGAGCTAGCATGGTGTGGAGGGTAATTTTTCGGTATGAGGGGGTCTATCTAATTCGGGTCCTGACTAAGAAGCCTAGATCATTAAAAAAAATGTCATTCTGTGGAGGGTGAAAACCCGTTATTCTGGCATCCCTCAAATACCTACTAGATCGTCCGTCTTTCCCAGAAAGCATAAAAGGGAGTGCAAGTGTGCACTACACCCGCTCTCGATGGGCTCCACGCGGACTTATGCCCTAAGGGCGGAAATTGACTAGAGTCGCCACCTAGTTTGACCTATGGAACTAGGAAGGGAGGAGAAGGGTTCTAAGAACCGTTAATTGACTCTGATGATTTGTTGCCTATGGACATGACTTATCTGATCATACTAGAGATTCTGTATGGGTTCGCACTGGGTTACACCCCTTGGAAGTGGCAACGACCACGACTTCGGATTGGTGCCCGAGGAAACCTCGGTCTCCAATTGTCGGGATTACCTTCTTTCAAAACCTTATTTAGAGAGATTCAATTAAAGCCAAAGGATATGATTGAGGGGGGGCTGAGGAAGAGAGTGGATGAGGCGAGCTTTTCTGCCAAGCTAGCGCCAAGAAGAAGAATGGGTGAATTCGGATGAGTATAGAATGAGAATTCAGAGAAGTCTGAGGTTAAGTGAATAGAGAAGACTTGAAGCCTGATGGTTTGAGTTTGTGGGAGCCGAAGAAGGTTCGAGTGTTTTGAGAGATATGAGAGTCACCTTAGATGGGGAAAAAGAGTTTTTTGTTCGGAATGGGGTCGCACCCTAGATGGGCTGCCTACGTACTCAACTCCCTGTTGAGATCAGACCTTACGTAGTTCACGAATGTTTGGGTTTTGGAAGTTTTGATGTTTGTGGAGCTTGAGGATATTTGTAGTGTTTGAGATTTAGAAGGATTCGAGGTTTCAAGAAGTTTCAGGTTTTGGGAGGTTAGAGTCTGTGAGACGCCCAGGTCTGTGAGACATTGAAATCTCAGAATAATCGAGTCTGTGGGACGCTCGGGTCTGTGAGACATTCGAGTTCGTGAGCTGTTCGAGTCTATGAGACGCTCGGGCCTGTGAGACTTTGGGAGTTCGAATGAAGTTGGAATTTGTAAGAGGATTTGAGTTTAATGCGAATTGGAGTTTCAATGATGATTTGGGTATGAAGTGGTTTGGAGTTTTGAAGATTATTTGAGTGTGTGAGGCAATTGGTATTGGAATAGAGATCTCGAGTTTTTTTTTTTAATTTGAGGTTTGAAAGCGATTGAGGAAAATCATTTTATTGTAAAAGGGCGGATAATCTCGAGGGATTACCCTATGTACCCCCTCGAACACGACACTTAATTAATGGTAAGTGCCGAGGCTCGAAAGATAGGGCAATGAATTTATGTCGAAAATAGGATTTAGAGAGAAACACCATGAATGAGATGTTCTCGGTGAAACCCTAATAACGTCTCTAACTCCCGGGTTTTAAAACGTTAAAAACCGAAAACATTGAAATCGAGCGGAAGGGAGTTAGACGATTCTAAAATCCCGGCTGCAACTAGGAAGGTCATTACTTCCCTAGCACCCCGCCTTGTAAAAATCTAGGCTGCAATTAGGGGAGGTTTGTCACCCTAATGCCCCACCTAAAGAGATCCAGACTGCGACAAGGGAGGTTATGACCCCAGTGCCCCGCCTCGGATTTTTATTTTTGGAAGGGAGACAAGCGATGTCCTAACCATGAAGGAAATGTTTTGAAGGGGTTTGCCATTTCTTGCTCCCTGCAAAACGGTTTACTTGAGTTAAAAACTGAGTTGGAAAACTTTTGAAGTTGTTCGGAATTCTTGATTAAGAAACACTGATTTTGAGAAATGTTTTTAGGAGAAAACTTTCTGTATATGTGAGAAGAACTTTCTGCATTTGAGAAGAGTTTTCTGTGATGTGAGAAGAGTTTTTCCTTTAAAATTCCACAAAATGGTTCCTTTGAAGATTCAATGAAATTTGAATGAAAAGATTATTTGAAACTTGAGAAGAGAGATTTCTTGGATTTTTGGAGTTTGAACGGGGTTTACAATGAGTTTGAATCGAATGCATTAAGTTTGAATTGACTGGCCGAATGAATTGGGTTTGGATTGAATTTTGGTTGGGGTTGGAAAACGAGGCGGATCAAAATTAGACCGAGTCAAAGTTGGGTCGGGTCAAAGTTAAAGGTCAATGGTCAAAGTCAAAGGTCAAAGCTGGATTGGTCGAAGTTCAGGACAAAGTTGGATTGGTCAAAGTTCAGGTTGGTCAAAGTTGGATTGAGGTCAAAGTTCAGGTCAAAACTGGATTAGTCAATGTTCAGGACAAAGCTGGATTAGTCAATGTTCAGGACAAAGTTGGATTGGTCAATGTTCAGGTCAAAATTGGATTGAGGTCAAAGTTGGACCGAGTCAAAGTTGGACCAGATTAGGCCTTGGTCAATGTTTGGGCCGAATTGGGTCTTGGTCAAGGTTTGGGCCGGATTGGGCCTTGGTTGGGGTTTCGGGCTGAATTGTTTTTGGGTTGAATGGGCCTTGGGCTTTTTTATTTGGGCCGAGATTGGACTTGGGCCGAGTTGGGCTTAGGCCGAATTGGGCTTAGTCCTGATTTGGCTTGTGGGCTGGATTTGCTGATTGGGCCAGATGGAAATTTGGTCAATTTGTGATTGGGCCTAATTGTGGGCCAAAGATGGGCTTCGATTTTGAATTGATCTTGGACCTGAAATTTTTGAATTGGATTGTTTTTTCTCTTTTTTTTTATTAACATAATAAGATGTGGTTTGGGTTTAGGGATCACCCAATTTATTAGGTGGGACCATGGCTCACCTAAATCTCTGGGGTCACCCTCTATCCTAAGGCTTGGTCCTAAAAGAATAATAACTAAGTCTTAGTAGTATTCACCGTACAAAGTAATGAATTGAAGATTGCAATAAAACTATATGTAAAACATGAGTACGTATAGTGCAGCAGTGAATCAAGAGCAACTAACTTGATGAATAACAGGGAAAACTGAACTTAAATGACCGGATTTGTTTCATTAATTTTTTCATGAGTCGGTGAAATTAAAACCTAAGCAGGGAAATTAAGGCCAATTCGTTTCACTGCTGTTTATTGCTATCAAGAACAAGGATTAGGCAATCTAACAGATAACAAAGTAATGAAGACAAATAATTCACACCGATGTGCACTGCACTTTGGACAAAAGTATCGATACATGGGAGTGAAATTACAAAAAGAACAAAAGATATCCCAACGGTGAACAATTAAAGGGATGCAACTTGCTCCATTTTCCCTCTTTCAGTCGATATGACCGTGAACAAGGTCAAGACTAAAAAGGAATATTACATACCCTTTCGTGTCAAACAGATAGTTGAGCATACAGATTGAAATATCAAGAACACATGCTTGCTTGGGTATTATCGTCGGCAAGAATAATGAAGCTTACAGAGGGCATGTTGAAGAGCGTACTAATACACGAATTTCATACCCAGATACATCAAATGAAACCACTTGGGACATGACTCTTGGTTAGAATAAAATACCATGAATAGTGCTGATTATCACCTGTGGAGAAGCAGAACAAGGTGAAATACAAAACAAACCACCTGTTAGTTCTTAACAATAATCGAATCGACAAAGAATGGTGCAGGTTACGGATACACCTATACCAATCGAGACCCGATTCCAAATTTCATAGCAGGGACGGTGCCTATGATAGGCAGGTATACACAACACAAGCTGAGACCAAACTCCTTCTGGTGACACCTGAAATCGATCTTAGAATTCGATTCAACTCAAATCCGGTTAGACATAGAGTAAATGAAGAAAATAGATACCGAAACCACAGACAAGTCAGCAAGATATAGAGGTGTAACAAGAACTGGGGATTTCGATGCGCGTCCAAGAAAGTGATAACAACAGGACCAGTAGAAGGGATGGTAAGGCTAAAGTCAGAGACCAAAATCTTCGCCCCAACTGACATGAGCATTTGAACCTTAGATCTCACGATGGGTTCGGTATACAGAAAGCATAACGCCTCCATGTCGACATGCCAAAACGAGAAGACCGAGGGTACGGTACCAATCAGATGCAGTAAAATAACAGAAAACTAATAGTAACATGGTCAGAACAGAAATAAACAAAACCAAAACCAGACCGATTCCGACGAAGCCTTTCATTCAAATGACCATCTGTGATAAGTGTTCGTTTGTACGAAATTGACAGAGGAGAAACCAAACAAAACGAAACGGCATAGCAAACCGAGAGGAAATGAAGGATGAAGTGAGGTCGATTTAGGTTTGAAACCAAACCCCATACCATGAATTGAAGTGCCGGCTACCCTGTTGTTGATTCAAGAATGATGAGGCCGGATGCAGAAGAGATTGGGCAAACTCTCGATGAAGTGGGGCGTCACAAACTCAGTGAGAATCTGTTGTGTGTTTTTTCTGGTGTTGTCTTTGAGATTCTGGGATTTCAACCATGGAATGTCTGCTATTTTCTTCTGTTGGCTGGGTCTTTTTTGTTCTCTGGTCTTGGGAGAATCGGAAATAGAAAGAGAGGGGAAGCTGGGAATGACCATGTCGAATCGAGAAGAAAGTAAGGAGGAAGGAGGCGATTGAAGTTTTCTGGTTTAGGGTTTGTTGTTTCGTTTGAGGGTTTTGATCGAGAGGGAGAAGGAAGGTGATGGTTGGTGTTTAACCGTGGTGATTTTGATGAGCAGAAGTGAAGATGGAGGGAGACCGACGAAAGAGAGACGGCTACCTTGCCTGCTTAAGTTTTTAGCTTGTCCTTTTATAAAGGGACAGTAAGGTTTTAGAGTGATCAAATCGGGCTGGGCATTTGGATTAAAGAAGGAATCAACCGGGACGGGTTTTAGGAAGATGGGCCTCATCTGGTTGGGCTGTAGCAATGCGAATGATTATGATAGAATAAAAAATAAATGCTAGAAGACAATTAAAAGTAGCAATAAATAAGATGAAGAAGTAACAAAATAAAATAAAACTGATGGGTAAGCGAATAGACCATGAGACAAAAGGATGGGTTTAAAACCGGATTGTCATTTGAAAAATCATTTTCGAAAGATCGTGTTTTTATGAAATGTTTTTTTTTAAAAAAGATTATAAAATGATGGTTTCGCTTTAGCACGCACGCTAATATGTTTTTTGAAAAAGAAAGGCGATGACCCCTGTTATTATTTCGGAATTTGCTTTATGGAGTGAGAATTTTTGGTGTCTACAGATGGCTCCCCTTGATTCAATTTTGCAAGCCCTTGCAGAATTGGATCAAGGTTGACGGGGCGCCAAAAATTCTCACTACGGATTTGTGATTTGATGGGATGCGATCGTGAGTGTATGAATGTGATTGGAAGTAGAGGACTTATGACGAGCCTCAATTAGACCTCTTGACGTCTAACTATATGACTTATGACAAGCCTATAATGCAATCGAGAGTACGAGGACTTATGACGAGCCTCAACTAGACCTCTTGATATCTAGCCATAGGACTTATGACGAGCCTATGATACTAACAATGTTTTGGTTTAGAGTGCACGAGGACTTAGGAGTGCCTCAACTGGACCTCTTGATATCCTGCCCTAGGGCTTATGACGAGCCTAGAATGCAAGTTCGGTACCATACTAGTAGCGCAATAGCTGTCTAGCAGGTGTAAAACGAAAGGCGACCGTACCAATAGCGCGATAGCCGTCTAGCAGGTGTAAAACGAAAGGCGGCCGTACTAGTAGCGCAATAGCTGTCTAGCAGGTGTAAAATGAGAAGTCGACCGCACTAGTAGCGCAATAGCTGCCTAGCGGGTGTAAAACGAAAGGCGACCGTACTAGTAGCACAATAGCTGTCTAGCAGGTGTAAAATGAGAAGTCGACCGCACTAGTAGCGCAATAGCTGCCTAGCGGGTGTAAAACGAAAGGCGACCGTACTAGTAGCGCAATAGCTATCTAGCGGGTGTAAAACGAAAAGTCGACCGCACTAGTAGCGCAATAGCTGCCTAGCGGGTGTAAAACAAAAGGCGACCGTACTAGTAGTGCAATAGCTGTCTAGCAGGTGTAAAATGAAAAGTCGACCGCACTAGTAGCGCAATAGCTGTCTAGCGGGTGTAAAATGAAAGGTCGACCGCACTAGTAGCGCAATAGCTGTCTAGCGGGTGTAAAACGAAAAGTCAACCGCACTAGTAGCGCAATAGCTGCCTAGCGGGTGTAAAACGAAAAGTCGACCGCACTAGTAGCGCAATAGCTGTCTAGCGGGTGTAAAACGAAAAGTCGACCGCACTAGTAGCGCAATAGCTGCCTAGCGGGTGTAAAACGAAAGGCGACCGTACTAGTAGTGCAATAGTTGCCTAGCGGGTGTAAAACGAAAGGCGACCGTACTAGTAGCGCAATAGCTATCTAGCAGGTGTAAAACGAAACGCGATCGTACTAGTAGCGCAATAGCTGTCTAGCAGGTGTAAAACGAAAGGCGACCGTACTAGTAGCGCAATAGCTGTCTAGCAGGTGTAAAACGAAAGGCGACCGTACTAGTAGCGCAATAGCTATCTAGCAGGTGTAAAACGAAAGTCGACCGTACTAGTAGCGCAATAGCTGTCTAGCAGGTGTAAAACGAAAGGCGACTGTACTAGTAGCGCAATAGCTGTCTAGCAGGTGTAAAACGAAAGGCGACCGTACTAGTAGCGCAATAGCTGTCTAGCAGGTGTAAAACGAAAGGCGACCGTACTAGTAGCGCAATAGCTGTCTAGGGTGTAAAACGAAAGGCGACCGTACTAGTAGCGCAATAGCTGTCTAGCAGGTGTAAAATGAAAAGTCGACCGCACTAGTAGCGCAATAGCTGTCTAGCGGGTGTAAAGATGCGTCAGATAGTGAGCAAATTTTGTGGGTATATGCAGATGATATGTGATGTGAGGTGATTAACCAATGTATTAATTGAATTAAACTCCCTGTTTGTGGATGTAGGTTTTTGTGTGAGCAGACGGCTCTAGAGTTGTTTGAAATTTTGAGATGACTTTGGCATGTGGTGATGGCTCCGGTATGGACTGATGGCTCCGGATTACGTTGATGGCTTCGGTGCGGTCGGGTGGCTCCAGTGTGGTCGGATGGCTCCAACATGATTCATGACCGCATTACGAGCAACGGCTCTGGGGTGGTTGGTGGGTTTCGATTTGGATTGAGATTTTGAGTCGAATGGTGGGTTGATGTGATTAGTGGATTGTGTTGTGTTTGACGTATTTTGATGTGGTAGATAAATTCTTGGTCATGGATGGATGGCTTCGGCCCGGTTATGACTTCAGGGTTCTCTCATGATGGCTCCAGGATAGCTCGGGATGGCTTCGGGAAGGGCCATGAGATGGCTCTATTTGGTGATAGCGAGGAAGAAAGGGGCATTTTTCCTTTGAGGTGGTCGCACCCTGGGCGGGCTGCCTACGTACTCAATTCCGTATTGAGATCAGACCTGACGTAGTTCAAAACTCTGTGGCAAGGCCCAGGTGATGAAATGGCTCCGACAGGGATTTGAGGTGGCTCCTATATTGTTCTCGAACTGTTGAGATGACTCCTGTGTAGCTCTAGAGATGGTCACAATGTCTGAGGACGGCTCCCGTATGGCTCCAATTTGGCTTTGAGAGGGGTGTCGATGAGACTCAAGTATGACGGTGGATGGCTCCGAGATTGTCTTCGTACGGCTTAGGATGGCCTTATTTTGGTTCGATGTAGCTCAAAGGTAGCCTGGGATGGCTCTGAATGCTTCGATGTAGTTCGAGGATGGCCCCGGGTGGCTTCATAATGATTCGACGTAGCTCAAACATAGCCCGGAATGGCTTCAACTTGATTTCCTTTGATAGGACGTTTTACTTCAACTGCAGCAACTGAAGTCGACACTCTCAGCGAGACTAGGCAGAGTTCTTGCCAATTAGATGTTGACGATGGAGTGCTTATGATGCATGCAAATATTAAATGCTAGATACGATGCAAAATGCATATGCAGTTTTTGTAGAGAAGGTACGGTCCTATCTCTATTAATATGAGGTTTACGAATATAAGACATCTTCGATTCGATCTTGAATGATTGTTGAATTGGAAGGCGTGAATCATTTTCCCCTCATGGAGGGATACAGGTCAATCTCTCGTGAGTTTGGCTGTGTGTGCAAAGCGGTGTGATGATACTCTCGATGCTTAGAGCAGTATTTTCCTGAGAATTTCTTTTCAAGGTTCTAGACTTTCCGACCCTTACAAATTCCTCACCTGCAGTGGGGTAAGCTGTTTATGATATGGTGCTCAGACTGGAGATTCACTCGCACTCAGAAGACCTCGTGGTGTAAGGTCACACTCATTCGCTCATGGTCCCTTTGGTATGACGGGACATGTTGATAACAAGTACGAAGCTTATGATTCATGTTTCAGATCCGGTACTTTCAGTTGACGCTCATTAACTTATGAGTCAGAGGTCTTTATTGGGTTGTAACGAGGCTGAAGGGTATGATGTATGTCACACGGGACTGTGGGATTTATTTGTGAGTTGTGCAGCTTTTATGCAATAGAGGACGTGTTTTGCCTTTGCCATGGGTGGAATGATTAGATGGGTTTTTGATAACCTTTTATTGATTTCTGCGGGACATCATTGGTCCTTTGGATTTGGCTTCCTCATTCTTGCCTCTTTTGGTGTACGGTTTTCACTCCCTTCTCATTCTGTGTTTTTGAAATTGCATTTGGCTCATCAACTTTCTCAAGCATTCTCTGCTTTGTATTTCGGCTTTCAGCTTTGGAGTTGCATTGACTCATCGATCTTCTTGAACATTTTCAGTGTTCTTTTTTGGTGTTTGGCTTTGGAGTTGCCTTGACTCACTGATTTCTTTAAACATTTCATTTGTTGTTCTTGTGGGATATGGTGGGGAGGGGCCATGGCTCCGGCTCCTTCGAGATCCTCTATTGCACGGGTAAGTGTGTATATGTGGGGTGGCATATTGTGGAGTTTTTTTTTGAAGAAAGAGTTTTTCATGAAAGGCTCAGCGGGGCTCACTAAGGGATGATGTAGAGGGCAGTCAAAGCTTCTTGGTTTTTGTGGAGATTTTTATTCCTAAGTGCCTCGTCATTCTCATTAGCCAATGATTGTTTTCTTACTACTTCTCGAATCTTTGCATGAATCACAGTTCGTGTCTTGTTTATCGACATTGATCTCGCTATGAATTGTGCCTCTCCATATGCTGAAGGAATACACAAGTCGCTCATGGTTTTACCTCTATGGTCTCACTCTATCTGCCCTCATCGCTCGGTGGATTGTCCAATATCCTCATTCAGAATTCAAGGGAAAATACCGCTCTTCGCACACTACTCACTTGGTCTGTGGTGCTGATTTTAATTAGACCCTTGTGTTCATTGATGGGTCAAGAGTTAAGTGGTTCACGCACTATGTTCAATCAATCTCTCAAGATTTTTCCCAAAGATGTCGTTTCGATATGAGAGTACGCAAACACGGCTATCTATAATGCAATCTACTGTGGTAATATGGAATTACTACGTATAAGATGCGTGAAATGCTGAAAGTGATGAATGAAGATGGTTGACTTTGGGTTTTGACAGAATGTTTTTTTTTTTTTTGCGTTTTTCGTTTTGGATGCAATGCATGCGTGGTAAGGCTACACCTAGTCGATCACTTGAGTCGGTTCCAGTTGATGGTCTATGAAGCTCATCCCTCCATTATAAACTCTGAGGCTGGTCTAGCTGCTGGGGTCACTGTCAGGGTAGAGACTCTTAAGTGAGGCCGGGTTGGTGATTGGTTTTTGGAATTTGGATTTTTAGGGAGTGATAACTCCCGCATGGTGGTCCCACGGTATGACACGCTCTTTCCCTTTTAGTCACTGACGCGCATGGTGATTCTGAGTGGGAGAGGTTTGAACTCGGTTTTCTTTTCTATCCCTCTGAGATCGGGCTCTGGCGGTCGAGATAGGGATGGGATGAAAGTGTGTGGTGTGGTGACAATGAAACACATGGTTATGCAATTTTTGAGATGGACACGACTCGTAAATGATTGATGGAATTGAAATGGCTGGGTGAAGTGCAAGTGACTCTTTTTTTGTGTGGAATGCGATGCATGTGTTTTGCTTTGTGCTCGGTTGCATTTGTTGGTGTTGTTTATTTAGGGGATACCTCCTGTAGATACCGTGAATTCTCGCCCCATAAAGCAAAGTTGATAAATGATATATAACTATGAGGAGTCGTTCCTTATTCATTCTTCTCTTTATTCGTGCATGCCAAAAGAAACCAAGTTTTAGAAAAACAATTTTGAAAACGCGTGTTTTCAAAGTGGTGGATTTCCTCAATAGAAATTTTGATGCTCGATCATTCGCAAATAAAATAGGGGATGGGGAACCCTATACACATTGATCTAAATAAATTCAAAGGGAATGTGTAAACCTATACATGTAATCTATTCAGAAATGGACAAGAGAGAAAAGAATGCTAGGGGAAAACCTATACATCAATTCTAAAAGTCATTAAATGGGGGAGCTTGAGCTTAAAAAATTCTCCCGAATTCTTTTGTTTCGTCTTCGAGCTTCTGACTGACTGCTTAATCGTCTTCGGGCTCCTGATTGGCCACTCACTCATCTTCGGCTCTTGAACGATTGCTCGCTTGTTTTCGGGTTCTTGACCGGCTGCTCGCTCGTTTTCGGGCTCTTGACCGGTTGTTCGCTTGTCTTCGGGCTCTTGACCGACTACTGGCTTATTTTCAGGCCTTTGTAGCGAAGCAAAACTATGATCAAACAAAACGGGTTGGTGTTATTCTGATTTTCAACAGTTTGAACTCGAACCGGTGTCGCTAGTCTTCATGTCGCTTGACTCGGGTTGGTACGCCTCTGATTTTGTAATTGAACGGTTGGTGTCCGTCTTCATGTCGCTCGGCTAGCTCCACGGGTTGGTGCACCTCTGATTTTTAGCTCGACCCGCTCCGACGAGGGAGATGAGGGATATTCTTGAGAAAGGAAAAGGTGAATGATCAAGCACAAAATCTTATGTGAAAATCCACCACTTTTGTGAAAATACGAAATGACTAGTACGCTCCACATTAATGACCGCTGCTCTTGAAGGTGGGTAGAACTTCAAAAATAGCGGGTCACGACGTGGGGACTAAATCATTTATTTTGAAATACGTTTGTGAAAATCAACTTTGAAAACTGTTTTTGAAAACTATTTTGAAATAATGTTGGTGAAAAATGTTGTTTGAAATTCGTTTGTAGAAAGTAGGTTTGTAGAAAGTAGGTTTTCGAAATCTATTTATGAAAATTGTTTTGGAATAACATTCTAAAGATGAAGTGGCAAGATTAAAACCGCAAATGTTTATAAGAAAAATTTAGGTGGGATTTGAAATTAAGCGAGCTCGTAAAACAGCTTTAAGAGATGTGCAAAAGAGAATTCCGAACGTTTTGAAACAGATTGGTTGGAAAAAGCGGTTTGCACACATGCATAGCAAGAAGTAAATCGTGGCTGTATTTGATGTGGAGTTGTAAGTGTTAGTGTTGGGATAATCACTTTCCAGGTCAATTATGATTCCGTCTCACCGGGGGAACCATCGTCCCTTCACTGTCATCTCTCGGGGTTTTTCTCTGCTATGCCCCTTGCGGGGCACGTCATCAAGAAAGTCCGGAGTGCTTAAGTTCGAAAGGTCCGGATACCCGAAGTGATAAGGAAACATATGCCACGGCCAGTGATGATCTGACAACACCCCACTTTTCGGGAAACTCAGGGAAGTATTGCATGGGAACGGGTCTCTCGTCATCTGCACGGTCAGGTGTGTCTAAAGTCCAAATTATTCACTGACTACGTTGTACCATGTATGGGTATCCGGTAAATACGGGATCCTCTATGGATGTGTAGCGTGACATCAGGCTTTAGAGACACCCGTGGTGCAGAGGACACTTGGAGAACTGAGCCCATGCAATCTTCAGGGTAAGGCAAAGAGGTGGTCAGACAGGCGGCATACAAAGGGGGTGACTGCCCATAAAACCCGTCTTAGACACCGGATTAGGCAGCTGGACACTGAAGGCTCATGGTTCACTATATGCTGGCTTAGACTCGGATAATGGAGGGTAATTTTGGATCATGACCCCGCAGGGCGTAGGTCGATGACCATCTTGCCCCGTGGGTTTAGCCATTTATATAAATGACCCAGCTCATGGGAAATCAACCATGGACCGGTTGGGATTCCGTGACTCGTGGATAAATCGGGTGACACAGAGGAATGCATGTCCTAAGCTACCCTCCCATGCACCCCACAATCATATAGCATCTAAGTAAAGAAGAGCAGTTAGCACCAACCTATTTGCTAAGAGTTTTGTCTTGAAGGTGATTCCAAATTGGTTGCTTATTAACCTAGAAGGAGTTAGCTTCATTCAATCCTAAATGTCTCTTTCTAATCGTGAGCTAATCATTAACCAATTGTTGTAATGTTTTTGAGGATCTATCAAGTCCTAACTGGCCTCATCAGGTACACACTCTAATTGTGGAGTAGAGTAATCCTAGAGGCTTTGAAATGAATCTCATGAAGGTTTTGAAAGAGTGGGGAAATCCCGACAATTTTAAAATGGAGTTCAGTCTTCCTTACTTTGAGAAAAAACTTACTCAATTTTTCCCCAGCAGAGTCGCCATTTTGTGGAGGTGTGATTTTTCGGTATGAGGGGGGTCTCTAATTCGGTCCTTACTAAGAGCCTAGATCATTAAAAAAAATGTCATTTTGTGGAGGGTGAAAACCCGTTATTCTGGCATCCCTCAAATACCTACTAGATCGTCCGTCTTTCCCAGAAAGCATAAAAGGGAGTGCAAGTGTGCACTACCACCCGCTCTCGATGGGCTCCACGCGGACTTATGCCCTAAGGGCAGAAATGCTAGAGTCCCACCTAGTTTGACCTATGGAACTAGGAGGGAGGAGAAGGGTTCTAAGAACCGTTAATTGACTCTGATGGATTGTTCCTATGGACATGACTTATCTGATCATACTAGAGATTCTGTATGGTTCGCACTGGGTTACACCCCTTGGAAGTGGCAACGACCACGACTTCGGATTGGTGCCCGAGGAAACCTCGGTCTCCAATTGTCGGGATACCTTCTTTCAAAACCTTATTTAGAGAGATTCAATAAGCCAAAGGATATGATTGAGTGGGGGCTGAGGAAGAGAGTGGATGAGGCGAGCTTTTCTGCCAAGCTAGCGCCAAGAAGAAGAATGGGTGATTCGGATGAGTATAGAATGAGAATTCGGAGAAGTCTGAGTTAAGTAATAGAGAAGACTTGAAGCCTGATGGTTTGAGTTTTGTGGGAGCCGAAGAAGGTTCGAGTGTTTTGAAGATATGAGAGTCACCTTAGATGGGGAAAAGAGTTTTTTGTTCGGAATGGGGTCGCACCCAGATGGGCCCTACGTACTCAACTCCCTGTTGAGATCAGACCTTACGTAGTTCACGAATGTTTGGGTTTTGGAAGTTTTGATGTTTGTGGAGCTTGAGGATATTTGTAGTGTTTGAGATTTAGAAGGATTCGAGGTTTCAAGAAGTTTCGGTTTTGGGAGGTTAGAGTCTGTGAGACGCCCAGGTCTTTGAGACATTGAAATCTCAGATGATCGAGTCTGTGGGACGCTCGGGTCTGTGAGACATTCGAGTTCGTGAGCTGTTTCGAGTCTTGACGCTCGGGCCTGTGAGACTTTGGGAGTTCGAATGAAGTTGGAATTGTAAGAGGATTTGAGTTTATGCGAATTGGAGTTTGAATGATTATTTGGGTATGAAATGGTTTGGAGTTTTGAAGATTATTTGTTGTGGGCAATTGGTATTGGAATAGAGATCTCGAGTTTTTTTTTTTAGTTTGAGGTTTGAAGCATTGAGGAAAACATTTTATTGTAAAAGGGCGGATAATCTCGAGGGATTACCCTATGTACCCCCTCAAACACGACACTTAATTAATGGTAGTGCCGAGGCTCGAAAGATGGGGCCAATGAATTTATGTCGAAAAGGATTTAGAGAGAAACACCCATGAATGAGATGTTCTCGGTGAAACCCTAATAACGTCTCTAACTCCCGGGTTTTAAACGTTAAAAACCAAAACATTGAAATCGAGCGGAAGGGAGTTAGACGATTCTAAAATCCCGGCTGCAACTAGGAAGGTCATTACTTCCCTAGCACCCCGCCTTGTAAAAATCTAGGCTGCAATTAGGGGAGGTTTGTCACCCTAATGCCCCACCTAAGAGATCCAGACTGCGACAAGGGAGTTATGACCCCAGTGCCCCGCCTCGGATTTTATTTTGGAAGGGAGACAAGCGAGTCCAACCATGAAGGAAATGTTTTTGAAGGGGTTTGCCATTTCTTGCTCCCTGCAAAACGGTTTACTTTGAGTTAAAAACTGAGTTGGAAACTTTTGAAGTTGTTCGGAATTCTTGATTAAGAAACACTGATTTTAGAAATGTTTTTAGGAGAAAACTTTCTGTATATGTGAGAAGAACTTTCTGCATTTGAGAAGAGTTTTCTTCGTGATGTGAGAAGGTTTTTTCCTTTAAAATTCCACAAATGGTTCCTTTGAAGATTCAATGAAATTTGAATGAAAAGATTATTTGAAACTTGAGAAGAGAGATTTCTGGATTTTTGGAGTTTGAACGGGGTTTTACAATGAGTTTGAATCGAATGCATTAAGTTTGAATTGAATGGCCGAATGAATTGGGTTTGGATTGAATTTTGGTTGGGGTTGGAAACGAGGCGGATCAAAATTAGACCGAGTCAAAGTTGGGTCGGGTCAAAGTTAAGGTCAATGGTCAAAGTCAAAGGTCAAAGCTGGATTGGTCGAAGTTCGGACAAAGTTGGATTGGTCAAAGTTCAGGTTGGTCAAAGTTGGATTGAGGTCAAAGTTCAGGTCAAAACTGGATTAGTCGATGTTCAGACAAAGCTGGATTAGTCAATGTTCAGGACAAAGTTGGATTGGTCAATGTTCAGGTCAAAATTGGATTGAGGTCAAAGTTGGACCGAGTCAAAGTTGGACCAATTAGGCCTTGGTCAATGTTGGGCCGAATTGGGTCTTGGTCAAGGTTTGGGCCGGATTGGGCCTTGGTTGGGGTTCGGGCTGAATTGTTTTTTGGGTTGAATGGGCCTTGGGCTTTTTTATTGGGCCGAGATTGGACTTGGGCCGAGTTGGGGTTAGGCCGAATTGGGCTTAGTCTGATTTGGCTTGTGGGCTGGATTTGCTGATTGGGCCAGATGGAAATTTGGTCAATTTGTGATTGGGCCTAATTGTGGGCCAAAGATAGGCTTCAATTTTGAATTGATCTTGGACCTGAAATTTTTGAATTGGATTGTTTTTTCTCTTTTTTTTATTAACATAATAAGATGTGGTTTGGGTTTAGGGATCACCCAATTTTATTAGGTGGGACCATGGCTCACCTAATCTCTAGGGTCACCCTCTATCCTAAGGCTTGGTCCTAAAAGAATAATAACTAAGTCTTAGTAGTATTCACCGTACAAAGTAATGAATTGAAGATTGCAATAAAACTATATGTAAAACATGAGTACGTATAGTGCAGCAGTGAATCAAGAGCAACTAACTTGATGAATAACGGGAAAACTGAACTTAAATGACCGGATTTGTTTCATTAATTTTTTCATGAGTCGGTGAAATTAAAACCTAAGCAGGGAAATTAAGGCCAATTCGTTTCCACTGTTGTTTATTGCTATCAAGAACAAGGATTAGGCAATCTAACAGATAACAAAGTAATGAAGACAAATAATTCACACCGATGTGCACTGCACTTTGGACAAAGTATCGATACATGGGAGTGAAATTACAAAAAGACAAAAAGATATCCCAACGGTGAACAATTAAAGGGATGCAACTGCTCCATTTTCCCTCTTTCAGTCGATATGACCGTGAACAAGGTCAAGACTAAAAAGAACATTACATACCCTTTCGTGTCAAACAGATAGTGAGCATACAGATTGAATATCAAGAACACATGCTTGCTTGGGTATTATCGTCGGCAAGAATAATGAAGCTTACAGAGGGCATGTTGAAGAGCGTACTAATACACCGAAATTCATACCCAAATATACATCAAATGAAACCACTTGGGACATGACTCTTGGTTAGAATAAAATACCATGAATAGTGCTGATTATCACCTGTGGAGAAGCAGAACAAGGTGAAATATACAAAACAACCACCTGTTAGTTCTTAACAATAATCGAATCGACAAAGAATGGTGCAGGTTGCGGATACACCTATACCAATCGAGACCCGATTCCAAATTCATAGCAGGGACGGTGCCTATGATAGGCAGTATACACAACACAAGCGAGACCAAACTCCTTCTGGTGACACCTGAAATCGATCTTAGAATTCGATTCAACTCAAATCCGGTTAGACATAGAGTAAATGAAGAAAATAGATACCGAAACCACAGACAAGTCAGCAAGATATAGAGTGTAACAGAACTGGGGATTTCGATGCGCGTCCAAGAAAGTGATAACAACAGGACCAGTAGAAGGGATGGTAAGGCTAAGTCAGAGACCAAAATCTTCGCCCCAACTGACATGAGCATTTGAACCTTAGATCTCACGATGGGTTCGGTATACAGAAAGCATAACGTCTCCATGTCGACATGCCAAAACGAGAAGACCGAGGGTACGGTACCAATCAGATGCAGTAAAATAACAGAAAACTAATAGTAACATGGTCAGAATAGAAATAAACAAAACCAAAACCAGACCGATTCCGACGAAGCCTTTCATTCAAATGACCATCTGTGATAAGTGTTCGTTTGTACGAAATTGACAGAGGAGAAACCAAACAAAACGAAACGGCATAGCAAAACCGAGATGAAATGAAGGATGAAGTGAGGTTGATTTAGGTTTGAAACCAAACCCTATACCATGAATTGAAGTGCCGGTTACCCTGTTGTTGATTCGAGAATGATGAGGCCGGATGTAGAAGAGATTGGGCAAACTCTCGATGAAGTGGGGCGTCACAAACTCAGTGAGAATCTGTTGTGTGTTTTTTCTGGTGTTGTCTTTGAGATTCTGGGATTTCAACCATGGAATGTCTGCTATTTTCTTCTGTCGGCTGGGTCTTTTTTGTTCTCTGGTCTTAGGAGAATCGGAAATAGAAAGAGAGGGGAAGCTGGGAATGACCTTGTCGAATCGAGAAGAAAGTAAGGAGGAAGGAGGCGATTGAAGTTTTCCGGTATAGGGTTTGTTGTTTCGTTTGAGGGTTTTGATCGAGAGGGAGAAGGAAGGTGATGGTTGGTGTTTAACCGTGGTGATTTTGATGAGCAGAAGTGAAGATGGAGGGAGACCGGCGAAAGAGAGACGGCTACCTTGCCTGCTTAAGTTTTTAGCTTGTCCCTTTATAAAGGAACAGTAGGGTTTTAGAGTGATCAAATCGGGCTGGGCATTTGGATTAAAGAAGGAATCAACCGGGACGGGTTTTAGGAAGATGGGCCTCATCTGGTTGGGCTGTAGCAATGCGAATGATTATGATAGAATAAAAAATAAATGCTAGAAGACAATTAAAAGTAGCAATAAATAAGATGAAGAAGTAACAAAATAAAATAAAACTGATGGGTAAGCGAATAGACCATGAGACAAAAGGATGGGTTTAAAACCGGATTGTCATTTGAAAAATCATTTTCGAAAGATCGTGTTTTTATGAAATGTTTTTTTTTAAAAAAAAGATTATAAAATGATGGTTTCGTTTTAGCACGCACGCTAATATGTTTTTTGAAAAAGAAAGGCGATGACCCCTGTTATTATTTCGGAATTTGCTTTATGGAGTGAGAATTTTTGGTGTCTACACATGGAGGTTGCTTCTTACGTGAGAGAGAAGAAATAAAGCAAGAGAAATTGATGGAGAAGATGAAGAATGAAGAAAGGAGGAGAGAGATGGCATATAAGATATTTGATTCCTTAAAAGCCAATAGTAACAAGTTACTTTTCTCTTTTTCTTCTAACATTAATTGGCTACTCTTGGTGACTCACACCCTTAGAAAACCGCCCCCCTTCATTAATTAGGTTGGTCATGGTCTTGTTTGACCAATTAATTAGACTTAATTGATTAAAGACTAAACTAGGCACTATTTGGTTACTATTCACAAATTAGTGCACATATTTGTGAAATTTTTTATTTCCCATTGATTTAGACTTCCTAATGTGATACTAATTAGTACTAAAGTTAATTAAGGAGTAATCATGGGCATTTTCCACTTAAAACCCCTTTCTAAGACAATTTTTCAAAAATGTGGTTTAAGACTCCTTAAAGCACATTTTGTGTTTTAACTTGTTTTCAAGCTTGGTTTTCTTTGGTAATTGGTTTAAAATGACCATTAGGATGTTACTAAGGTCTTAGAACAATATTTGGGTGCTCACCCAAGTCTCTCCAAGCTTAGAGCACGTTTTTGCTTAAATTGCTCTTTTGGTGTTTCCTTATGTTTTCTTGATTAAAATGGCTTCTTAATGTTTCTAAGGCATTATTTAGCCTTCTTATACCTTAGTTTATCACTTAAACACCATATCTAAGTTTGGGGTATTTCAATCTACCCCCTTTAAAAGAACATTGTCCCCAAAGTTCACATATATGCTTAACCATTCACGGTACTCAATTATCTTAATCTTAACACCACATCTTATATTCACATTCACGATCTCAATACTCAAAGGTCAACCACAAATACAATACATAAGTATTATACATATCTCAAACTTATCACCAAAGTGTAGCAACTTACACAAAATCACATCTTAACCAACCAAACAAACGAAAAGAAGTTCGTTTCCTAACTCAAAAGCGAGGAATCTCTACCCCCCTTAAAAAGGGGTACGCCCCGTACCCTATACAGACGATCTAGTCAGTAAACAAAGAAGGGTACTTCGCCCTCATCTTATCCTCTATTTCCCACGTGGCCTCTTCGACATCCTGGTTAGACCAGAGAACCTTCACCAGTCGCACCGACTTATGGCGAGTGTCCCTAGTCTTACTGTCCAAGATTCTCTGAGGAAGCTCCACAGATCTCATATTCGGTTCTAAAGTCAATCGCTCGGGTTCTAACACATGGGAGGGGTGGTGCATGTATTTCTTTAGCTGTGAAACATGAAAAACATCATGCACTTTACCCAGTTCAGCAGGTAAATTCAACCTGTAAGCAACCGGGACCACCCACTCCATAATATCATAAGGACCAACAAACTTCGGGCTTATTTGCCCTTCTGCCCACAGCGAACTCCAGGTCTCGTCGTTGAACATCAGCATACGACTTCTGCCTATCTTGAGCAGCTTTCATGTTCTCCATGATTTGCTGAACTTCAGCCTTAACTTGTTCTAAATATTCTGGTCCTATAATGACCGTCTCACTCGACTCATCCCAGCAGAGCGGTGTACGACATGGTCTACCGTACAACGCTTGGAAAGGTGTCAGCTTGATCGAAGCGTGATAGCTGTTGTTGTATGAAAACTCGATCAGATGTAATTTGTCAATCCAACTGCCCTGGAAGTCTAAGGCACATGCCCTCAGCATGTCCTCGAGTGTCTGAATAGTACGCTCAGTCTGACCATCTGTCTGAGGATGGAACGGGGTACTCAGCTTGAGTTCTGTACCCAACACTTCTCTGGTAGCTCTCCAGTACGTCGAAAGGAATCTGGTATCTCTATCAAACACTATGGTCTTTGGTATCCCGTGATGTCTCATGATTTCTCTCTCAAACAACTCAGCTAATTTGGTCACCTTCCAAGTATCCTTCATCGGTATGAATCGGGCTACTTTGGTAAGCCGATCCACCACCACCCATATCATGTTTAGACCTCCCCTAGCAGGTGGGAGTCCAACTACAAAGTCCATGGAGATATCATGGAACTTCCACTCGGAACTGGCATCGACTGTACCATTCCCCGTTCCTCGGTCTCGGTGCTCGATTTTACCTTTTGGCATGTGAGACACCTCAAGACGAACTCGGTAACATCTGTCTTCATCCCCGACCACCAGAAGTATCTCT
Source organism: Limonium bicolor (assembly GCA_023374045.1). Taxonomy (NCBI): domain Eukaryota; kingdom Viridiplantae; phylum Streptophyta; class Magnoliopsida; order Caryophyllales; family Plumbaginaceae; genus Limonium; species Limonium bicolor. Next base: position 101,807,797 of record CM041781.1, on the reverse strand, counting down.
TCATGTCTTTATACATCTTAGAGGCTCCCGGATGGATGGAAACTGAAGAACAGTGTGATTCCCTAAGTATACAGTCTTTCAGATCCGTGTTGCCCCGTGGTATGCATAATCGGCCCTTAAGTCTGATCAGATCATCGTCGTGAAGTCTGAAGTCATATTTCTGACCCTCAAAAGTACCATCTGTCAGCTTCTGTCTGACCTCTCTCATATACTCATCTGTCCTCTGAGCCTCTCGCACCTCATCAACCAAGCTGGAGAAAGAAACTAGCGAATGGAGTGAGTGTGCTCGACGGCTCAGGGCGTCCGCTACAACATTGGCCTTTCCCTCTTTGTATTGGAGGTCAATGTCATAGTCTTTCAAGAATTCTAACCATCTCCCTATCTGAGATTCAACTCCTTCTGAGTAAATATGTATCTTAAGCTCTTATGATCGGTGTAGATCGTCACACTAACCCCGTATAAGTAATGGCGCCATATCTTCAAAGCGAAGTGTACAGCTCCCATCTCTAAATAATGTGTGGGGTAGTTCTCCTCATGTTTCTTCAACTGGCGTGAGGCATATGCCACCACCTTGCCATGTTGCATGAGCACGCAACCCAGCCCTCTGCCGGATGCATCACAGTAAACCTCAAAGCCCTCTATACCGTCTGGAATGGTTAGAACCAGTGCAGTGGTCAGTGAGTCTTTCAAACTCTGGAATGATTTCTCACAGTCAGCCGTCCATAAGAACGGTGCATCTTTCTTCATCAGACTGGTCATCGGCTTTGCGACCCTGCTGAAATCCTTAACAAACCTCCTGCAGTAACCTGCCAGACCGAGAAAGCTCCGAATGTCGGTAACAGTCTTCGGTCTTGGCCAAGTACGTACGACATCAATCTTTGCTGGATCCATTGAGATCCCAGCATCTGAGATGACATGACCTAGGAAAGTAACCTGGTCAAGCCAAAACTCACATTTGGAGAACTTAGCATATAGCTGGTTCTCCCTCAGTATCTCAAATACCCTCCTTAGATGTTCCTCATTTTCAACCTTAGATCTCAAATATGTCAATATGTCATCGATGAATACCACAACCGACTTGTCCAGCTGCTCCCGGAACAAGCAGTTCATCAGATCCATAAACTTCACCGGTGCGTTCGACAAACCGAACGGCATCACTGTAAACTCATAGTGGCCGTATCATGTCCGGAATTCCGTCTTCTCAATGTCTCCCTCCTTAATGGCTATCTGATGATACCCCGATCTGAGATCAATGTTGGAAAACACAGATGCTCCCTTCAACTGATCGAACAGATCGTCAATGCGGGGTAGTGGATGCTTATTCTTCACTGTCACTGCATTCAACTCTCTGTAGTCAATGGAGAGGCGGAGACTACCATCCTTCTTCTTCACGAAGAGAACTGGCGCTCCCCATGGTGATACACTTGGTCTTATGAACCCTTTGTTTAACAATTCCTTCAGTTGTTCCTTTAACTCAATCATTTATGCCGGAGCCATGCGGTATGGTGCTTTGGCTATAGGTCCGGTACCAGGTAGCAGCTCGATGGTGAACTCTACCTCCCAAGTGGGTGGCATGCCGGGAAGTTCCCGTGGAAAGAGGTCAGGGAACTCCGACACTACCAGTAAGTCGGGGTCGAACTCGAGGTCTCTCTCTATGTCTTGTACATAGCAGAGGTACACTTCTTCCTTTCTCCTCAACTCCTTATACATTGCCATGGCGGTGACGATCTTAGTCGAAGGCTCTCTGGGCCTCTGGCGATATGATATTGTTACCCTAGACGGGCTCCTGAGCAGCAATCTATGCTCGGCGCAGAGGATACGACCCTTGTGGCACTCCAACCAGTTCATCCTGTAGATAACATCAAATCCTAACTCCCTGAACTCAAAAACTGACTGGAAAGTCTTCCCCCTTAATTCTGACAATGGCTCCTCGGTAGTAGCGAGTGCAACGAACCTTCTCCTTAGACGGGAGCGTCACCGTGAAGTCGGGTAGCTCATCAGTGTCTAGCCCCAACCTTCTCGCGAAAGATGTCGAGACAAAGGTATGCGAGGCCCCTGAGTCGAAGAGAACTGATGCCTCATTCCCATTAATCGGAAAGGTGCCGGTGAGGATAGTACCGCTGGCGTCGCCCTGTGCCTCTGTAAGTATGCTTAGCGCACCTTTCGTACCGAGTCCATAACCTAATCGTATTCACAAGCTTCATGAGTATTGATGGTATAACAAGAGTCGTAACTATTAATATGAACAACACTGTTATTTTATTCATAACCATCCTGTTTACAACATGTGCTTTGATCTTACATCTCATTCCTTATCTCACACCAAAATGTTACATAGCTAATATTGTCTAAAGGTTAGGTTTACCCGTCCTGGTTTCACATGTGTCGCATTAATCACTGTTGACGGTGTTGTATTCAGTTTGATTCTCTTAATCCCATGGTATAACATCCTTGCCTCTCCTCCCATAACTAATACATCCCCTGACTTAAGTATTAACTTATTAGCACGGTCCGCACGCTTCTGCTCGCCGTACAAAAATTCAGCGTCATCTCCAATGGACCAAGACACTACGGGTATCCCTCTTTCGAGAGACTCCGTTGTCTCGTCCTTATCCTGGTGTAGTCCAAGTCGCCCATCTTTTTCGTAGAAGTTTATAATGCAAATGTCCGCCTGTAAGCGCTTCTTCGTCTGGACATGGGCGGGGTAGTACTTTGCTCGTAGCAATGCGGTGTACTGCTCCCAGCCGAACTCTGGATTGGCCACATGCTCGGCCCTCACCAGCTTCCACCAATCGCCTGCCGCCCCCTTCAGATAGAAAGCAGCCAGACGCACCTTGATCCCAGCAGGGACATCAAGGGTTTCAAAGGCGGTCTCCAGCTCGGAGATATACGCCTCAAGCTTGGCGGGATCGGTCTCCCCCTTAAAGTGTGCGGGTCGAAGGTCTACAAGACTCTTCACCCAATTCGGTTCCCGGGGTTGTGGCGGTGGAGGTGGTGTACCCACACCAGGCTGATAGCCCATATGCCCTAAGGCGGCAGCTACGATCGTCTGCCCCTCCAGTATCTCAGTCTCGTCGCCTCGACCACGGCCTCGGCCTCTCCTTCCTGACATCTGAACAATCACAACTCACATTAGATTCGTATCCATCACTGTTTCGGTTAACGAATTTATAACGTCCGTAGACGATAAAGACAATCCACACTTAATAGTGGTCATCTGACTCTACTCACACTAATAGCTCACACCCTTAACCTGTCACTTATTTCTTAACTTATATCCTAACTCGGTGGTTACTCCTGTCCGGTATTTCTTAATCAGAGCGTAACAACGCTCTGATACCACTTTTGTAACACCCCATCCAAAGCCAATCATGGTTATCGCAAAACTTAATACTTAATCGAATTCGTCGCAGCAGAAATAACAAACACCGAGACCTTGCCACGGTCTGATCGTTAGAATATACCGGCCTTATCAATTTACAACACTAATCCAAAGTAAACAACTGACCAAAACATCACCATCCAAATACCACCAACCAACCGAGTTTAAGTATCTAAGTCATAGCCACAAACTTACATCAGTTTCAATATAACCAGACGGGAGCACAAGCGCCACCCGTACTCAAAATAAACAACCCATCCTAAGTCTAACCGCTCCTACTCTCATGGAGTGACTTCATGGGTCTCTTACCTGCAAGTGTAAAAACAGCCCCCAAAGGGGGTCAGCACGGATGCTGGTACTCCCTCTCATGGCCCCCAACCTAACGGGGCTACGACGACTAATTGTCGATAGCATGGAAATTGATTAGAAACACAATCATGATATGAAGTGCTATAAACAACAATTCACAGATGAACATATATAGCTCACACACAATGAACGACACAAGCGTCCCCATAACAAGCGGGTTAGTAACCCCCTCCTTAGTCCTGATTTCCTTAACCTCAGTTCCTTATCTTACCTCTGTCTTAACCTTATCTTAATCTCAGTATACAAACCGTTCCTGGAATGGAAATGGTTGTAGCTTAATCTGAAACCTAGGATTTAGGTGATCCTACCGCACCATCTTAATGCCACCTACCTTGGACGGGAGTCCAGTGTAGCTGAGCCGGCAACCGGCCCTAGGCAACAAGTCCGAAGACAAGTCCTTAAGCGGAGGGCGGATCTGATTCAGATACCGTCCCCCTTTCCTTAGCATGCATGATCGGAGTCAGTCCCGGGTTTCCTCACTCAAGTTCCAGTTAGTAGGAATCTTGCACCCCATGTGTTAGTTAAACTTTAACGGGTATTAACCAACAGACACCAATACTTAACTCTTATCCTTAACTTAGTTAGTGCTAAACTTAGTTAGTATCAATCTCAAGTCTCGTGGGTTAGTGTATAGAAAACACATACATAACGAGAACAAATATAGCCGGTTGCATGCTTTATCTTGTTTTAGTCATAGCAATTAAACAGATAGCACACAAGCCGAGGGACACCTCGTTAGCAAGCAGGTCACAAGAAAGATTGTACCATTCACCGTCGCCTGTCGTTTGTTTAACCTTCTCCGGGGTCCCAATTCACAAACCTAAAACATTGATTCATTTTTAGGCCATTAGTTATTTGCACCTTACTTAACTCACTTAGTCCCTAAAGATTCCCATTCAATACCCTCTTAAGTCTTTGCCACTTAACCTTATAAACTTAACTTTAAACATTAAGGTTTATACTTAACTTAACTTAATTCCTTAGGTTCTTAGGTTCCTAATCATTATTACCCTACCAATGGCATACCCTAACACCAATTATCATCCTTAGAATTTAAAATTTCTTTTTTTTTTTTGTTTTAGGCTCGACCGAACTTACCGACCGACCTTACCCAAGGTCGGTCCATTCCAGGACGTATTACCGTTTGAAAATTCTACCCCGACCGACCTTGCAAGTCCGGTCCCCAAGGTCGGTCCATTCCCGAGAGTTTTCCCCGTGGGAAATTTAAGCCCGATCGAACTTGCCAAGTCCGGTCCCAAGTTCGGTCGATTCCAGAGACCAATTCCAGTACAAAATTCTAGGCATGACCGACCTTGTAAGTCTGGTCCCAAGGTCGGTCCATTCCAGAGACTTAATTCGTGCACAGAATACAAGCCCGACCGCACTTGTAAGTCCGGTCCCCAAGTTCGGTCGGTTCCAGAAACTCTTTCCGGTAGTGTAAACTGAGCTCGACCGACCTTGCAGGTCCGGTCCCTAAGGTCGGTCGGCTCTAGAACCTTGTTTCTAAATTCCCATTTGACTCCAAACTTCTCCTCATATATCTTAGTATGTTCTAACCTCATTTGGGCACCTCAAATACACCTTAAGCCAACCACTAAACACATTAAATCACTCACCAACATCCACCTTAGTCATTATGCATTTTCCTTGTAATCATGCCAACACTTGTAAAGTTTTTTCACTAGGTTTCTAGGTGGTCGTTCATACCTAGTATAACCACTATGCCAAATGCTTCCTCACCACTATAACATCATCTCCCAAGCATCTTACACCATCTAAAACTCCTTTATGCAACTTCTTAAAGTTTCTTCACAAGCTTATGCCTCCATCCATCAACACCTTATTTTCTCCTACATGCTTACCAATGTTTGCCTAAGTCCTAAATACACTAGTACATTCTTTTGATTCCTAAATCCTCCATAGTGATGCCTAAGTCATTATAACTCATTAAAGCACCTTAAACTCACCCTTTATCATCAAGATGACCTCTAAAACTTCCTAGTACTTCCTTAGTCATGAAATCTCCTTAGAACATCTTAAACACTTAGGTTTTTCACTAAATTTTGCCATGGGTTCTCTAGTATATTGTTACACCCAAACACTTGGTTTTTCACCATCGAACAACCAAGATCACTCAAATTCTCATTACAACATCTTAACACACAATTTACACCAAAACTACACCACATCATTATATAGTGTATAAACTTAAAATGCTTGGCACTTAGGCCCTTAAATGACAATAATCTTAACCACTGAATTTCCCCATATATTTGCCTTTAACCTGCAAATACACACAACAAGGCTCCCATTGAAATAAAATGCTTCTTGTAATTCATCTCAACATTGTTTGACTATCTCTTTTCTCATTGGCTCCTTAGTCACATGTTCTCAAACATAGTCATTGTTTCTCCTAGGTTATATATAGCCCGTTTCTAATGTAAACTCTAACCAAACTCATCACAAATCTAAATCCCATTCCCTTGAACAATAAAACACCTTAAGGTAAGTAATTTACCTTGTTCTTTTACAAGCTCACAAACTTTACTCCTTAGACTTTTTCCTTGAACAATCTCGGTCACCAACCAAGTTCTCCTTTCCAATGTTCTAACCAATATCCAATGACTCCAATGAGTGCTAGATAATACATTAACCCTAAGGAACAAACCCTAGGTTCAAAATGTGCTTTAAGGTATTAAAGTGGTTGTTTTACCTTGGTTTCTCAAGACAAGATTGGATATGAAGCAAGAAGGACCACCTTTATCCTTTGGAAAGTAGAAAACAAGGTAGAACAAGGCATAAACATGGAGTCCCATGAGTACAAATTTTTGGACAAGGAAAGAAATGATGGAAACCAAGATTTTCTTACATATTCTTTACCTTAAGAGAACGGAGAAGCTAATGGAGTCTCCAAGCTTGAGTTTCCTCCTCTAATGGCGGTTTGCCTTGGCTCCAAGATGAGGCTCTTGAAGTTTTGAAAAGATAGGAAGAAAGAGCTTGAGCTAACTAAGAGATATATGTACTTGGTTTTGATTTTGGAGCTTAAATGAGTAAGATGTGGGCAAATGAAGATGGAGCTAGCATTGAGGTTGCTTCTTACATGAGAGAGAGGAAAGAAAGCAAGAGAAATCGATGAGAAGATGAAGAATGAAGAAAGGAGGAGAGAGATGGCATATAAGATATTTGATTCCTTAAAAGCAAATAGTAACAAGTTACTTTTCTCTTTTTCTTCTAACATTAATTGGCTACTCTTGGTGACTCAAACCCTTAGAAAACCGGCCCCCTTCATTAATTAGGTTGGTCATGGTCTTGTTTGACCAATTAATTAGACTTAATTGATTAAAGACTAAACTAGGCACTATTTGGTTACTATTCACAAATTAGTGCACATATTTGTGAAATTTTTGATTTCACATTGGTTTAGACTTCCTAATGTGATAATATTTAGTACTAAAGTTAATTAAGGAGTAATCATGGGCATTTAGCCACTTAAAACCCCTTTCTAAGACAATTTTTCAAAAATGTGCTTTAAGACTCCTTAAAGCACATTTTATGTTTTAACTTGTTTTCAAGCTTGGTTTTCTTTGTTAATTGGTTTAAAATGACCATTAGGATGTTACTAAGGTCTTAGAACAATATTTGGGTGCTCACCCAAGTCTCTCCATGCTTAGAGCATGTTTTTGCTTAAACTGCTCTTTTGGTGTTTCCTTATGTTTTCTTGATTAAAATGGCTTCTTAATGTTTCTAAGGCATTATTTAGCCTTATTATACCTTATTTTATCACTTAAACACCATATCTAAGTTTGGGGTATTTCAGCCCATCACCAAAGCAGTCTCCTAGCTTCCCCCTCTGTACAACCTTAAAACAAGTAAGTAATTAAACTTTATTTTTTTTTAATAATGCAATGATTTGTTGAAGTTAAATTAAATGTGTTATAATTGTTAGAATAATGCTAGATTAGTTACGTTGGAACGTTAGAGTACTCAGGCTACGTTAGTTTGGTTGGAACCATAGAGTAGTGCTGAGTTTGGTTGTAACCGTACATCCAGTAGAAACATGCTCCATATACAAATGTAGACAAAACTGAAAGACAAATCAATCTTAAACTTGTTTTGTTTTCACATATAGAATGGAGCGTGACTGGATGTACGGTGATCGAGGGGATCACAACTTTGATGAGAAGCTCAAAGAGTTTCTCAAAGCGGCTGTGCAACACCAGGACAAAACAAAGGCAGACAATATTTCATGTCCTTGTGTTGACTGTGGGGTCGTAAGGAAATATGAAGACATTGAGGAAATTAGATTTCATCTTAAGTCCCGTGGATTCATGCCACATTACAGAAGATGGAATTTTCATGGAGAAACTGTTGCAGCTAGTGCTTCAACATCATCAAGTGCTCATGATCCACGTTACGCAAGTACCGCCCACACCTTCAATACCATCAATGAGTCGGTACCGTTAAGTGATTCAGGATTCGATGACAGTGAGACCACTCACCATGATGAGCAAATGGATGAAATGTTAGAAAATGTTGCGATACTTTTGTCGATAAGCCGGAAGAGTATCAAAGATTGTTGGACGCATCAAAGACACCTTTGTACCCTTCGTGCGTTAAATACACAAAATTGACTGCTGTACTTAATTTGTTCAACTTAAAGGGGAAATATGGAGTTGGTGACAAGTGTTTCACGTCATTTCTAGAGCTGATACATGATATGCTTCCTGATGAGAATGGTCTTCCTACATCCACCTACGAGGCAAAGAAATGGATGTGTCCAATGGGAGTTGAATATAAAAAGATTCATGCTTGCCCAAATAACTGTGTGCTTTATAGGGGTGAATACGAACATCTAGACAAGTGTCCTAAATGTTTGTTGTCCCGGTACAAGGACAAGGATGAGGATTCCTCCTTTCAGAAAAAAAATCGTCCAGTGAAATTATTGTGGTACTTGCCGATAATTCCTAGATTCAAACGGTTGTTTGCCAACCCGAAAGATGCGAAGAACTTACGATGGCACGCGGATGGTAGAAAAATTGATGAAAAATTAAGACATCCTGCAGACGGACCTCAGTGGAGAAATATCAACAGAAAATTCAAACATCATTTTGGGGATGAGGATAGGAATCTGAGACTTGGATTGTGTACCGATGGGATGAACCCGTATGGCACGTTGAGCAGTCAGCACAACTTGGCCGGTGCTACTAGTGATCTACAATTTACCGTCATGGTTGTGCATGAAACGAAAATACATTATGTTATCACTCCTAATTTCTGGTCCAAAGCAACCTGGTCATAACATTGACGTATCTTGCACCACTGATCGACGATCTGAACTTGTTGTGGAATGAAGGGACAGTGGTATATGATGCTCATGCGAAAGAAAATTTCACACTGAAGGCGATGTTGTTCTGTACTGTTAACGACTTTCCTGCCTATGGGAACTTGTCAGGATACTCGGTGAAAGGATTCAAAGCGTGTCCGGTATGTGAGGATGACACATGTTCAGATCGTCTGAAGCACTGCGGCAAAAATGTTTATGTGTCATCGACGGTTTCTTCCAGTAGACCATCCTTACCGTTCGAGAAAGCGAAAGCTGTTCAACAATGAGCCCGAGACTCGTGTGGCTCGTCTGCCTTTGAATTCAGAGGAAGTGTATGCAAAGGTAAAAGACATTGAAAATGTCTTTGGAAACACATCCAAGCCGCCGAAGAACATTTGGAAAAAACGTTCCATTTTTTGGGATCTACCGTATTGGCGGCATCTGCCTGTTCGACATTGTTTGGATATCATGCACATTGTGAAGAACGTCGGTGAGGCAGTGTGTGGTACTTTGCTCAACATACCCGGCAAGACGAAAGACGGATTGAAGGTGAGGAGAGATATGCAAGAGTTGCGCATACGGAAAGAACTACACCCAATAGATGAGAAGCGAACATATCTACCTCCTGCGTGTTATACCCTCTCTAAGAGTGAAAAATTAAGTTTTTGCAAGTGTTTGCACACATTGAAGGTACCATCTGGGTACTCTTCAAACTGGAAGAACCTAGTTTCTATGAAGGATTTGAAACTGTTAGGCATGAAATCTCATGATTATCATGTGTTAATGTTGCATCTTCTTCCAGTTGCAATACGAGGGATATTACCAGAAAATGTCAGAAATGCTCTAACTCGATTATGTTTCTTCTTCAATGTCTGCTGCAAGGCAATTGACTCAGACACCCTCGATGATCTGCAACATGAAATTGTTGTGACAATATGCCAGCTTGAGATTTATTTCCCACCATCTTTCTTCGACATAATGGTGCATTTAGTAGTGCATATTGTACGAGAGATCAAATATTGTGGTCCGGTCTACTTACGTTACATGTATCCTTTCGAACGATATATGGGGATTCTGAAGGGTAGAATGAAAAACAGATATAGACCGGAAGGCAGTATCATCGAAGCAACAGTGACTGAGGAAGTCACAGAATTCGTGACAAGTTATTTGAACGATGCAGAGTCAATTGGTATTCCCAAACCACGTCACCATGGTAGATTTAAGGGTAAAGGAGTTATTGGCAAAAAGGTTGTTCGTATCTCTCGTGATCTTATTAATCAGGCACATTTGTTTGTACTACAACACCTTGAGGTTGTTGAACCCTACTTCGATATTCACATTGCTGAGTTGAGTCGACAAAACCCTACCAAAAACCGTATCTGGCTTAAAAAAGAACAAAATCGAGTATTCGTCCAATGGTTTAAGGAATATGTGTTTGAGCAAGCTTCATTGAACCCCGAAGATGTCAGTGAAGAAATCAGATGTCTAGCTGTTGGTTCTGGAACATATGTTGTATCGTTTGAAGGGTATGACATTAATGGATGCACATACTACACTGCACGCCAAGATGCTAAATCAATACATCAGAACAGTGGGGTAAAAATTGAAGCATCGGTGACTGAATATGGTCTAGGTAACCAGGTTCAACCAATGAGCAGTAGTAGTTGGTATTATGGTGTGATAGAGGACATATGGGAACTAAACTATCACATTGATTCGTTTCTATTGTTCCGCTGCAATTGGGTGGACAACCGACATGGACTCCAAAATGATAAAGGACTTATTTTGGTTGATCTTTCACGTGTTACAACTAATAAGGAAGATCAGTTTGTGTTGGGTAAAGACTGTGACCAGGTGTTTTATGTTGAAGACCCAAAAGCTAGTAGATGGTATGTTGTTCTTCTAGGGAGAAGACCGGTTTTGTTTGAGGATGAAAACAACGACGATGATGATAATGAGATGATGGATGAAACAACATCGTTGCATACAGGGTTGCATGATTCAACTGATGATTTACAAAATGATGATGTTTAGACCATCTACGCTCGATCAGACCATAATGAGGGGGTTTGGGTAGAAAACAGATCATGATATATGTTACTATGTCTAGGTAACACCATTGGTTGAAATTACAATATATAATTCGTATTATTGTTGTTACAATGTTATCAGAATTAATTATTTATGTTTATTTTTGCAATTATACATCGTTCCATGAATATTGATCTAATGTGTGTGTTTTTTTCCTTAGTGGATGATGATCCTATTGATGATCCTATAGGACAGCTGCTCCTGACTGGGGAAGTAGACCGGCAAAAGCACCACACGAGGTGGTAAAAAGAAATCAAAGAAAGCAGACGTAGAGACCACCCCACAGCAGACCGAGACAGCTGGGCCTTCACAGGAAGGACAGAGATACAAGTTGCTCCTCCGCCTCTCAAGAAACCCAAAAAACGAGGGGCAACCCGTGGGCTGAAAGCAAATAGAGGCCCCCCGACAAAGCCTTTGGAGTTCAATGAGTTTAATCAGCCCACGGGTACTTGGAAAAATGATTTCACTGCTCTAGCCAGGCATTTGGTGAGTACATATTTCAATATAAACCACCATTGGAAGCAAGTGCCTCAGGCGTTGAAGGAGCAGATATTTGAACGTCTCAAGGTATTTGTTACACTTAATAGTTTGTTTTAAGATTTATATAGTTACTTTTTACACTAATCCATTTTTTTTGCATATAGGACCGATTCAGTATAGATCCTTCTCTGAAGGATGATGTGATGAAGGGGATTGCCACACAGTTCAAAGACTTCAGATCTCTGCTCACGAGGCAGTACATTTACTGTGAGGAGCCCGCAGAGATAGAGGAGGCAGAAGGTGAATGTGGATGATCGGAGACCACCGTGGCAAAAATATGATGGTATTACTGAAGAGCAGTGGAATGAGTTTGTTGCGAAGCGTTTGACCCCTGAGTTCAAGGTGAGTTTCACACTAGTAGTTGTTCTTTTGTATGATAAATGTTTAAAGTGTCCTTAGAGTTCATTTGGTTAATTCGTCTTTTTCATATATTATTTGCATAATTTGTCTTTTCATACATATATGTAGGCTATACGTGAGAAACAACAACAAAATGCAAAAAAAAATCGTTACCCCCATCACATGGGGAGTACAAGTATTGCTCAGCGTGTGCCGCAGTGGGAGAAAGAGGGGTTGCTGCCAGCTGGCTCGAATGTCAGCGAACGAAGGATGAAGGTTTGGGACTTAAGTCGACGGAAGAAACCTTCAAATCCGGCGGCACCTGCTGAGTATGATGACGCCACGAGAGAAGTCATCAACCAAATGGTAAGTGATTTTTAGTTTAAAAAATGTTTATTATATTTATAGAGTAACAATAGCAGTTAAATAAACCGAAGTATCCTTATTGACTTATTAAACTCCATAACAGGAAGAGTTAAGCTCCCAGATCACCCAGGGCACTTGGCAGCCCGTTAGGCAGGATGATCCACTTTCCCGCGCTCTCGGGAAGAAGGATCATCCGGGTCGTGCAGTAGGCTTTGGTGGTCATGTCGGTATACGCCAAGCCTTCGGTAATCCTGGGTCCAGACACGTGCTGGAGGGAGCATTACATATGAGGAGCACTTACGCCAGAATGCGGAGCTCGAGCAGCGACTACGAAATGAATTTCAGCAGTCAATCGCTCAAGCTATGGAGATGATGCGATCTGAGAGGATGAGTCAGGAGGTTTCTAGACCGCCAGATCAGGCACAAGCATCAGAGCCCGCAGCAGTGCCTCCCAGTAGTGTTCACTCCGTCAACCCATTTCCATATTCATCTCTCAAGGTTAGAACAACATGTTAACTACAAATACAAAAAAAAACAAATTATACACTTGTTTATGTGCATCTAAAATCTTTAATTTTGAAAATTTAGCAACCATTGACTGCACATTGTTCCAAGTGATTGGCGTTGACGAAGTCGAAGTAGGGTGGGGAAAACTTTTCAAGTCTTGCTGGAGACACCGTGAGGAATGCAGCGCTCCGAGAGTACCATGCCGGGTGCTTGTTGAAGGTTACGCGCCTGCTTACGCGGATTGTCAGATACCGGTGCCCAGTGCAGACATATCCACCCTTCGTCAAGCTGAATCCATGACAGTACAGTGGCCCTGTAGATTGATTAGCTTGGGGAGCAGCAGGTAACCCCATGAAAAAACTTATTCTTTAACATATCCTAGAGTAGAAACATATACTTATTAAATTAATATATTAGGAACACATTTAATCAAATTCTGATAAGGCAAAAGGAAAGAGAGTTGTTGTTGCACCAGCTAATCCTTCGATGGCATCCGCAACTAGAGTTGTGATGAGATCGAATTTGCTACAACCGGCGGTTCTGAATGTCTTACCCCCGAAGCTGAAACTGTTGCACTCCACACTGTTGATGACACCGCCAGCAAGATTCGGTTACAATGGAACCAAGACCGGATCTTTTTTACTATTCAGGCGCTCAGAGTTTTGAAATCTATCTTACTGATTTTGTGGAGTTGTTCACAAGGATTGGTTGAGTGTGTCGATTCTTAAATCGGCTTGCATGTGAGTAATTAGCATACCTTGTACACATTTTACTCTGTATATTTGAAAATTAAATTCATAATATTGGTTTCTTTATATTGTGCAGGTTTGTTGATGACAAGGCGGTCCAAGTACATGAGAATAGTAATTTCGGGTTCTTATGCCCTGACTACTGATCTGAAGCTAATATGGGATCTGACCCCCAAGCTTTGGTCCAGTACTTGTCGACTGTGATACATGCGTGTGCAGTTGCTAATAAATCTTACATAATGCTGCCTCTTCATCAAGGGTAAGAATTTTATCTAATGTTAAGTTAGTTTAAAAATTATGATATTTGTATTATGTAATTGATTGAATTAAGTTCTGCTTGTATTGTAATCTATGAACAGCCGACACTGGTCTTTGCTCGTTCTATGTCTAAAAAGCCCAAGAGTCCTGCAGCTTGACTCAGCATCTCGGCATCCCAAGAGGCCATCTATATATAACATGTTGATGAGGTGATGAATTTACTTAACTTGATTAATTATCAATTTTAGTTATTTCTTAATCATCCGGTTGATAATTTACTTTATCTGTGCGTATGAATTCTAGTGCCTTTGTATCTGTAGTAACGCATATCCGGGGAGAGAATTAAGAAGATTCCGTGGAATGTAGTCCAAGGTATTTTTGTAGTCCTTATTCAAATTTGTAATATGTTCATTAGTTTTAAAAGGAACATTATAATTTATGTGTTAAATCGATTTTGAATATGTATGTATATACATGTGCAGTGTCCACAGCAGCCGGAGGTTTCGGAATGTGGCTACTATGTCATTCGGTTTATGAGTGACTTGATAGCGGGACCGAGACTCTTTCTAGAGAAGTCTCTAGAAAATGTAATTAGGATTCTCGAAATATTTTGGTTTTGTATATAATTTTTAACATTGATTCTTAAACTCAAAGTATTATTAGCAACTAATCATATTTCTTTTTGTGTTAATTTCAAAGCTTTTGAAGAGTTGGTAGACGGTTACAACGAAGGACATATAACCGAGGTGCTCGAAGAATGGGCAGAATTCATGAGCGTTAATATAGGTTGCTTTTAGGGTTTGGTAGGATTGAGTAGGATGATTTTGAAATTCGCATGAAACAATTGTGGTTTCTGTAAAGTTTTTGTTGATGTTTGATTTATTTGCTCAAATTTGTAAATGTAAGTGGATTATTGCCCGTTGATAGGTTTGGTGGCTATTGAAATGGTGAAATGGTGGATCTAATGCCCCACTGTGGTGGCATTGTTAATTGCTATATCTTAACTGGTTTGATTGATTTTGGGTGTGTGTGGTAGAATTGTAGGGTGGAATGGAAAAAACAAAAAAAAACAACCTATTGCAGCGGTTCTTAGTAAGAACCGCTGCAATAGGCCCTGTCAATATTTTCGGAAGAGACCCTATCGCAGCGGTTCCTTCAACAACCGCTGCGATAGGTTGTTTTTTTTTAAAAAAAAGGTCTAACACAGCGGTTCTTTTAACAACTGTTGCGGTAGGTACCTATCGCAGCGGTTGTAGAACCGCTACGGTAGGTACCTACCACAGCGGTTGTTAAAAGAACCGTGCGTTAGAGTACCTACCGCAGCGGTCCATCGCAGCGGTTTTCAACCGCTGCCATAGGTACCAAACAACCGCTGCGGTAGGGTCTTTTTCTACTAGTGAGAAGACCGGGAATGACACTGTCATATTGGAATGAGGTCAGCAAAAACTTCCTTCTAGTAAACCATCTATAATATGTCCTTAGGAACAAAAAGGGCAAACCAAGCCCTATGTACGTGGGTCTGCACCTCATTATGAGCGATTGGGCCCAATATAATGTATTTGAGAGAGCGCACGAGTATTCTACGCCTTTGACTGAAAATTACGCACCTTACCCTTTGCATTTTCCTTTTAGAGCCGAGTGACGAAAGATCCACTCCGAAGTGTCAATACGAGAACGAGGGAGACCACGAGCAAACCATCAAAAGGGTCAAAGTCCGTTGGTCGAACCATGAGGCGAAAAGGCCACATGGGATTTGGAGAACTCCATGAGAGCCAAGTATCCAACTCCCTTCTCATAGTGACTATGTGATACTTTGGGGGTCACGGGACATAACCCTGTTTAAGGGGGGTAGAGCCCTTGGCATATTTAGTCATTTTGTGTTGCCTTGTGGTTTGTATGTGCTTTAATCACTTGTGTTGTGATTATTGTGTATATATGCTTTAAGCACTTGTCATGTATTTTGATTATGTGTGTGCTTTAATCAATTGGGATGTGTTTTGTGATATGTATGTGTCTAGAGCACTTGAACAATTATGTACTAATGTCCTTCGGGATTTGTGATATATATTTAGTGATGGGTTGGACTGAAAAGAGTATGGATGAATGGAACTGGTTGAGACCTTAGAATTGATAGGCCAGATTGATTGATACCATTGAGGTTACATTAGGCAGTTAGGATACATATTCGATTCAGATTACTTCAGGACGAAGTCCTTTTAAGGGGGTAGACTGAAATACCCCAAATAATTATTACCTTAATTAATAAAAAATCAATTTAAGATAAAAAGAATAATTAATAATTATTTATCTAATGAGTAATGCTAACATTAAATATTATTGTATAAATACATAGTCCAAAATAGACATTAGATTATGCACTAAATCACTGACCAAGGAGAGAACTTTATTAAGGAGAAACCAACTCCCAAATTTAATATCACATGTAACATATTAGTACATGTATTAAATATCATATATAACACTCATTTAGCTATATAAATATTTATATAGTCTAAACAAATTATATATCCATATACATTTAAAACAAAACACCATAAGTCACCATTTAACAAATAAATATAGTGACATATATATAACTTGTATGTTACATTATAAGGCAATAAAAATTCAAATTTCCCCCCTGTTTTTCTCCTTGGCGGGCTACTCATGCTGAAATAAGGGAATAAAAAAATAAAGTTAGTAGAATAAAATATTATTAAAGTACAACACAAGTACACAAATAGTCTCACCTTCCCTTACCTCTTCCATGTTGTCTCGATCATTTCCTCCAGCCAGGCCCTCACCTTCTTCATTCCCTATCGACATCACCCTCTTACAACACTGCCAATCTCTTTTATTTTTCTCCTTCTTGTCCCACGACAACAACAAGGACAAAAGTGAATAAAGCAAGTGGTAGACTCCCTCTTTTCCAATCATTATCTCCTAATGTAACACCCCTACCTAAACCTGTAATAGCGTCGCAAGTCGTAGCATAATAAATAACTATTCGCAGCGAAAAATAAAACTATCTACCTTGGTGTTACACGCCGTTACTCACCCTTGTGAGTAACAAGGCATCCTTACTCTCTTCAACAATACAACTCCTCACGCTGTGATGAAAAGATACTGAGCACTCTAATTATTACAAACCAAATCCAGCTAAATGAGCAACTAACTGAATACAACTTCCTCCTTAATACAATACAAAAATAAAACCAAAGATGTTTGTTGGAAACACATCAGCTACCCTCGTGTCCCACACTCCGGCTTGAGTCTACTTCAATAACCTGGAATGTTTGGCCCATTGAAGGGCTCAGCAATCGAAATGCTGGTATGCTAAATGTAGTCTTAAATCATCTAGATTCCATAAGTCGTTTTAGCCATCTTGATGTTAGATTCTTTACATGAAATACCGGTTTACAATAATAACAGTACTAACTGTTAACATTAAACAATCACATAACAATTCACCTGCAAATATCAATGTACAATAGTACACAACACCAATAACCGCACATCAACAATCCATAGCAATAACCAATAATCACACATCAATAATCCATAACCTTAACCAAACAAGGTACGCGTATTAAATTGTACTTGTTAGTTGGCCACCTGGCCCTTATCCTTTAAACCAATCACTTACCCTTTTCCAATTAAATTCCACCTCAGGCGTCATGTCAGGACAACCCTTAATAACTTATTAATGGACGATAGTCCCCTGGGTTCCAATGGAACCGTGACCAGCTGACCTTATGGCCCTGGATAAATATAAGATGATCCGGCCGAACATGTGCACCAACGGCAGTGCCCTCCGCCATCCCCGAATGTGGCTGATGGATTCCCTTGAGTGACTCCCCATTGAAGTCTCTCGTAGTGATCACGATGTGCAACCAGAAAGTCGAAACAGTCTGGATTCCTCTCTTTATAAGTTAGCCCTTTAGTCAATGATCCAATAACCAATCCTTGAGTTAAGACTATAATAGTTGATCATCAGTTAGGTTCAATGATACCTAAAGGTCAGTTAGTCTTGTTCCAGTTCAGATGTATAAACTTCCAGTCATAAGACGTTCGCGTATAAATAAAACGCAGTGGTGTCGAGCAATACGTTAACGGCGTTGTATAAACACCAAGCGATAGTTATTATTTGGTTGGTTATTTCCGCTTGCGACTTCGGTAGATGAAGGAGCGTTGTAGGGGTGTTACAGTAACTGCTAGCTTGACAAACTCCTGTTCAGTAATTCCTTCCCGTACGTTGTTACATCAACATGTAGTAACGGGTAATATTAATATAACTATTTACTAAATATTACAGTACTGTTACTGTAGAGTTTATACTCGTAGTATACTAACTCTGTATGTACTTTATTTCCCCTGGTTTATTTAACAGTGGTTCTAGGTAGTTCATTAGTTCATTATTTCCACTTATTCTTTATATTATACAATTTGGTCATTTTTATTATAACCACCTTTATTTTATAAACTTTACATTATGCTCCATAATATACCATAATTATTTCCTCTTATTCCATATACCAATATAATTTGGTTATCTTTATTATAACCACAATTATTTCATAACTCTATATTATATTCTCTTGGTTATTTTTATCATAACTACAATTATTTCATAAACCTTATATTATTCCCCACAATATATCACATTACATAACTTTAATTCCTTTCTTTATTAAATTACTAAACTAACCTTATAATTTTGGTATTTATATTTTGGACACATTAACTTTTGTAATTTACCAAATAACCACATATATCTTTTCGGTAATTACAATTCAAATACTCCAACTTTTATAAATTACTAAATAGCCATATAACTTTTATAATTTACTAATTTCCCATATTAACTTTCGGAAATTGCAAAACAATTGTATTAATGTTTATAAATTTCCAAATGACCACATAACTTTTATAAGTTGTTAATTAACCCCTTAAGTTTCGGTATTTACCAATATATATACTAATTTTTATAAATTACAATTAAATCCCTTAAACTTTCGGTTTTAATATATACCTTTCCTTTATTCACATTTTAACCCCAAAACTTTATCTAAGTTACATATTAACTTATAACCTATAGTTTTAATATTTTATTTTCCTTAAATTCCGAAAAGGTCCTTACACTTTTACAAATTGCACTTTCGCCCCTTGTTAAATTCAGTTTCATAAATATATTTTCTTAAATTACATATTCACCCCAAAACTTTTATAAACTTAATATTTTATGTCATAATTCAATTTAACCCAAAGTTTTTGGTCAACACTCTGACCAAGACTCAATTCCATAACTAATACTTTAATATACCCATAAAATCATAAGTAATTTGGTTTCACCTCTTATCTTTCCAATAATTACAAAATAGTCCCAAAACTTTATAAGTTGTTATTTTAACACTTAAACACTTATTTAAATTCACCAAAATTCATAATATTAATTCCTACCTTATATTATATTATATCTATACCATACAACTCCTTAAATTCTCGGCAATGATAAATAATACACCAATCTTTTCAAAATTTACAATTTAGCAACATAACTTTATAAACTAGCCATTTAAATACTTGTAGCTATTTTTAATACTCCCAAAATTTATAATATAAGCTAACATACTCATATATTTCAAAAATCACCAAATAACTCATTAAGCTCTCGGCTTTAATATACATTTATTATATAGTTTTAATACTTGATTTAAACTTTATAATAAATACATATAAATGCATATAAGCCATATAACACTTCTAAAAATTATGCTAATGACTTAGAATGATTATAAACTCAAAATAGAACATATTATCCTTAGATAGTTCGGCTGGTACATGTGTGTATCCAATTTAATTTTTGTGACACAATTTTATACCTTAAGGTAGTAATCTTACCTTATATGTTATAAATTATTTTTCTTGATATCATAACCCATTATTTTTGGCCTTGATTTATTTAGAGGTTATACATAATTTTTATACCAAAGTTTGAAGCTTAAATCAAGCTTAAACTTAATAAACCTTAATTAAATAAACTTAATCCTTAAATCAAGATAATTATTGTACTTGCTTTCTCCTTGAATTCCAAGCTCTCCAAATTCTATCTTGATGAAAAGAATTCGGCCTCCTTGTACATATTTAGGAGATCCATTTTGTTAGACTTCTAACAAGGATTTATAAACAAGATTTGGAGTAGTTTTACAAGAGTTTACCTTAGGAATTTTTCAAGGAATTTTCGGTAGACCTTGAGATGGTTGTAGATCTAGATTTCCTTCATGAAATGATGAAGAGAACCTTGGTTTAGAAACTTGAATTATCGGAAATGACATTATGCATTTTGCTAAGATTTTCAACATGGAAAATACCTTAACTTGACCTTGTTGTTCCTTGTGTTGTTGCTGAATCTAGGAAGCTCCTTGGAACACTTAAGCTTGGTGAAAACTTGGATGAATGCTAGGATGATTCTTGCTTCAAGACTTAGTAGATTTAACTAGGAATTTACATACAAATGATGTTAGAGCTTAAAACACCATTAATGGAGCTTGGAAGCTCTAAGGAATTAATTGTCAAATGAAGAAGAAAATAGAGGGTTGGAAAAGCCTTACCAATCGGCCATGGAGAATGGCAAGGGAAAGAATGAGCTAAACTCACGTAAGAAATAAGACTTGACAAGGAAAAATTATTTGACACAATAATTGTCCATTTGTTTAGTCTTTCTTTGTTTATTAGTTGTTTGTTTGGCTCAAGAATATGCCCATAATTGAGCACCAATTCGGCTGATTGACAAGAATAATGGAGACTTTGTTTGATAAATGAAAGAAGAAGACAAGACAAGAGTGCTAGGAATTTAGGTAAGGTATTCTTTTAGAATTTCCTATCTTGAATTGTCTTTGTTCTTCTTTGTATCTTACGGTATTATATGTGCATATAGGAGGCTGATTTCTTTAATAATTGAAGACCATATATCATGGCTAGGTAGGTAGACAATTTAGCTTGATTTTAATAAGGCAACAAGCCTTCTTTTTCTTGTTGAAATCGGCCACACTTGTTGTATAAGACAATTGATTTTGTTTGTATTTGACTTAGATTTATGCATTGTTAGGTAGCTGTCTCCCTTGACCAATTTGACAGCAATCATTCCCCTTGTTCTAACTTGAAATCGGCAGCACATGGCTTAGTAACATGGCTGTTTAAATTGTTCATAGCCTAGTACAAAAGAGCTAGATCTAGTACCTTACTTTTGGTATTTTAATTATATTGATTTTATATAAGCTAATCCCTTCTTGTTTTTCCTTGTAGGTAATCGGTAATGGTAGCCTTAATTGACTGATTTTTATTTGACATTATCACATGGCATGTGCTAGGTGAGTCATCATTCCATAAGATACTTATTTTAGCCAAAATCAAGTCAAAAGGGACTTAAAATGGCGCCCAAAATGGTGGTCAAATGGGACTTATTTTTAATTTGATTTTTGTTACACTATATTTTACTAATATAATACTAATATGTGTAATAGGTTCCAGCATTTAATTGGTACATTTATATCATGGTAAAAGATGAAAGTTTTAAGGCAAAAATGTTGATTTTAGGTACCTTTTTGACCCAAAAATCTCCCCCACTTGTACTATGAATTTAGTACTGCCATTAATTGATTTAGATGGTCCAATTATCCCCTTTTAAGATTATCAACTTGTGGCTCCTCAAAAACTTCAAGGTAATTGCGTAGAATGCGTTTTTGCGACACCTGACGGTGCGTTTTTGTGCTTTAAGGATTTTCTGGAAAATAATTAGTTTCTATGAGTTCCAAGTGTTTATAAACATTGTTTATAGTCAATAATAATATGTTAAGGTGTTACATTGAGTTATATGCGGTTATATAAACTCGTAACTCAATTTTCGGGCTACCGAGACACTCCCGGGGCAAAAAGGAGCATTAAGAAATTCGTCCGAGCACTTTGTTTATTTTTGAGAAAGTGGCTCAAGCTTTCTCTTTAGAATGTTGAATAATGATGTTAGGAACTCTAAGAATGATTTATATAGGACTTTGTGCCACCTCGGCACTCCTCCGGGGCATTCTTGGGGGTTTATGGGACCCTCATAAGGCAACTCCTAGCACTTTGCGTTTAATTAAAATTCTACCGTGAGGACTTCATCTTATATGTTTAATAAAGTGTTATGGTGCATTTGGAATGAAGTTTAATGCTTTACTTCATCCTATAAAGTATTTCCGGGACTTTCGGGCCTTAAGGGCCTTTAAGGGAACACCCGAGCATTTTGTATTTTTACTCAGTTTTAGATGAGGTCCTGCAATCTAAGGGTCATATAATGATCCTAGGTTACCTTCATATGAGGTTTATAGTTTATATAACTTGTTTATCTTAAGGTCGGGCTTTAACGCTCGTTTTTGACCTTAAGAAGTTTAGGTGTGTTTTAACGCCCAAGTGTTTATATACTTTCTTAGGGTTTAATAATCCCCTAAATAACATATATAATCCTCCAAATAATATATATGTTTACCATTATTTAATTATTTAAATGTTAGGGGTATTTCACCTAATCCGTCTCAATTACCAGTAATGATGCAACATAAATTCTTACTCCAACAGTGGGTGATACAATGCCGTTTGTCACCGACATGACTAACAATGCCAAATCCAAACCAAAAAACAATACAAATACAATATCTAAATACTATATCGGTCTGATGTCGAATATACCGAGTATACTACACCAAACAACACCTTCCTTAATCAAATCTCAATCCAAATGCAATCCTCAATTCCATAATATACAAGTACAATATCCATTCAATACTATACTGAGTTTCTACTATCATCAAGTTGCCGATAACAATCCGGGCTTACAATTCAACATTTCAAATCATTACAACCTTCACTAATCAACTACCCCTGCTCATATAGCAACCCCTCCTTATATAGCAAACCCGTCCTACTCTCGAACGGTGATCGGCTTCAATGTACCTGGAAAATAAAAACGGTGCCCCTAGGTGCTCAGCAAATTGCTGCATATGAAATTCACATACCCCGCGTGCTAACAGGGGTACGCCGACTACTTTGGTCGAGAACATGCGATTCATTTTAATTCAATCAACATGCAGACAACATACATTATATATGTACATTAACATAAATATTCACATTAAACCAAGTAATACAATTACACTAACACAATAAGTTTGTTAGTTAGTATTACTTAATCTTCGGCCTTGAGGGTTTCTACTCGACTATGCCTTACTCAATTTCCTCATTGTCTTACCCACACTCTTAGGTTACTCTTACTCAAATTCTCTTACTCTCAATCTCAACTCAACTTCTCAAGTTCTCAATCTCAACTCAATTCTCTACTCAATCTCTATTTGTCAAGTCTCTCAAGTTTCAACTCAATATTTAATACTCAAATTCTCAATTCTCAATACATAAATCAAATACTCAATTCCAATACTCAAAGGTATATTTTAAGTCATTACTCATGACCTCCGGATATAGTCATACACAAGACTCACCACCGGGTTACAAATACAAACGGAGCTATACAATTAGCTCCTCAAATACTCAAATGTCCGTTTCTCTACCGGACTACTCAAATTCCCAACACTCCTCTCTCGGAGTTATCTTAGAATCTCATGGATTAGCCTAGAAGTATCTCTCTCGATATCCTCCATTAGCTTAGGGAATTCTCAATGTCTAGTATTCTCAGATTTAAGGTTTTACCCAACTTATCGAATACTCTCATGTTCGGGACATTGTTTATATTAGTCGGATGCTCTCATTATGGGTCAACTATCTTTCTAAGGGGTTTGGTGATCCCTCACCATTCTTTACTTCTCTCAAAGTTCTTGTCCTTGAACAATCATTAATCCTTTACATAGAGGTTCTTTATATACTTCCACTATTAATTGTTTTGTGGATTAAATCAATTCAGTTCTCTAACCGTTATCGGAAGTTTACTAATTCCCGTACAATTCTCTCACGTTCTAGTGAGTTCAAAGGTTTATGTTATCGTTTCTTGGTTCGATAGTTTTAGTGTGTTTCCATGTTTTCATTAATTCGCAACATGACTCTTTCTGCAAGTCACTACTCAAACAAGACTCAACTATGAGTCGAACTACAGTGCACATTCTACATCAAAGCACTCATCCACAATCACGCATTTCATCAATTACACAAACTTTAGTTTAATAAACAATCCAACAAGGAGTAGTACAAACAATCCGATTCATGCATTTATTTTGCTTAGGTGATCATGCAAACACACAAGCACACAAATTAGATTTACACCGTTAGCATATGGGGCATGAGAAAATCATACATTTCACCTTAGGTTAACTTTACAGGTTCACCTCACGTTCTTCGGTTCACACTTGTTCCACTGATAACATTCAACTGTTTCTTATTAACATGGAGGTGTTACGGTACGTAAATAACCACTACTCTCGTACTTACCCCGTTGTCCTGTTATACTTAGTTTTACTCTTGTCAATTTAAGTCCTTACTTCCCACTCATTTCCAACACATGTTTATGCTTCTTAGGACCTTTAAAAGTCACCAAAGAACTCCTAAACAACATCTGAAACCATTACCAATCAATCCCCCATGTTTAGAACCCTTAAAACCACTCCCGGTCAATTTTTAGGGGTGGTCCGAGACTTGGTCCAGACCTAAAGTCCCGGACCAACTCATTTCCTTACTCCCGGCCTGTTTTTACACTTGGTCCGGGACTTGGTCCTGGACCTAGGTCGCGGACCACTTCCAGTTTTTACTCTCGGGGCTTTAATTGATGCGGTCCGGGACTTGGTTCCTAATCATTCCTTAATCCACCCCTAATCATTACATAATCCTTCCACATGTTTCCTACATGTTTAAACACACCATAAACCGCCTTAAATCATTGGTCACACTCACTACCCAATCCTTGTTCAAATTCACAAATATCAATTCCCACAAATTTCACTTTGCACACTAATGCACTTCTAACTTCCTCTTAATAGTTTCCAACCTACTACCACCTTACCAAATCATTTATTGACCATCACCACACCTTCCTAGACATTTGCATTATCTAAACCCAAGTCCATCCTCCATCTCCAAGATTTTGCACACTAACTCTTTTCTAGCATTTTTAAGATCCTCACATGTTATTTGTTATAGATTTTTAAATCTCTCAAACCCATTCTCCATTCGCCATTTCAAGGTTGCAAATCCACTCAACTCTGCCCAATATACACTTAACCTTTCCAATTCATTTAGTCACCTATGAACACCCAATTTCTACACAAATTTTACCATAACCTCCCCATAAACCTAACGTTTCCAAATCCCACAACTCTCACCAATTTTCACTTAAATCAATCCTAAACTAACCACACCCATAAGGGTCCTACCAGAACACAATATGTCCCCAAAATCCCATCAACAACAACATAAGCACTAAACATAAAGTGTATGGATCCAACCACAATCAAACACATTACTAACACAAGTGTTTGGTTTCATTCCTTTAATTACCCATCCCAAGTTCTAAAACAATCAAAATAAGCATTAAGGTGAGTTTCTTACCTTAAGCTCACAATTTCTTCTTTTCTTTTCCAATCTCTTCCTTCTCTCATTCTTAATCAAAATCGGCCAAGTTGGCCAATCACTTCCAACCTCAAAAATCAATATTCAAATGAGGAATTAGGCACTAAACATTACTCCTAGACTTATTAATTAAGCTAGGTTACAAGGAGGGGTGCTTAGAGCACAAAAATGGGGAATTACCTTGAAACCCTAAGATGGGCATTGGTCAAGAATCAAAGAAGAGTTCCAATCCACCATTGGAGGCTTGAATGAATGATCCACAAAGAAATAGCAAGGCATTAAGAGAAGCCAAAAATCGGCCATGGCAAGAAAATGGGGAAAATGAGTTTTTCTTGAATCTTTTTACCTTAGTTTGAAGAGGAGACTCCAAGCTTCAAGAATATGTTGTTTTCCCTTAAAATGGGATATACCCATGGAGATGAAGTTCATCATTTTTGAATTTTGAAAAGAGAGAAATGTAGAGCTTGGTGAGGGGAAGAAGAATATGTGATTTATTTTGTATTTGGAGCATGGATGTAGCTAGAGCATGAGGGTGAAGGTAGAGTAGCCATGGGAGCTTGGTGAGGAAGCTCAAAACCGTCCCAGCCAGAGGGAGAGGGGAGAAATCGGCATGGAAGGGAAAAGGAGGAAAGAGAAGAGGGAAAAAGAAAATGAGGAGGAGAGAGAGAGAAAGTTGCTTTTGTAACTTTTTCCCCTTTTTACTTTTCTTCTTCTTTTATTTTCTAGCTTGGTATGTGTGTGTGTGAGGGAGCTGATTCTCCTTTAAAACCGGCCTCACAATGGTATTCTTTGATAAGGTTATAACCTATATAACCTGCCAGACACCCAAAAGTCTAGCTCGATGTATACCACTCATCCAACACAACATGTCACTTCATGCATAGCAATAAAAAATATCAGTTTCCAAGTGGGGTCCATCCGCAGATAAGAAGGCACTGATGCTCTCCCACACAAGTGATTCCTCCGGTACCAGTCACGTTTGAACACTTACGCTTTCTGGTTCACAGCCGTCATGACTTCGGGCACTTATGCTTTCTAGCCCTATGGTCCTTTTGTTCTTGATCAAATTCATTTGCACATCTAGAGATCCTCAGACTCCAAATTAGGTTCTCTACCCTGACCGGACTCCTCATATTCGGCGGCCCTTGGAAAAATACAAAACACACACTACAAATGTCCTACCAGTCACTTAGTACCTTTGCTTGTCCATTGTAATGGTTTCAAAACTAATCATCACTCCCACCGGCTCACAACTAGCCTTACTCCCTGGGTTCGACCCGATACCGGCGCCTAACCATGAGAAGGTCCAACTAGCACCAGTGGAAGCGGTTTCAAAACCGTTCCTCATTCTCAAGTCTGAAGAAAATCATTTGTGTTAAAATAAGTTTAGGAAATTCATTTTGAAAACTCAATACAACTCCAAATTCCAATTTGTGTTAGTTTCACCTATTACTAGTGTGATTACTTGTGGCCACTTATAGGGAGCTTCAAGAGTTATTCGACCCCAATGTGATCAGCATTGGTGTTAACTATCCTTCCACCCCAATTTGTGTTCGGTTTCCCTAGATCACTAGCAAGTCAAGTACCACCTCCCACTCAATTTCATACAAGCAACTAGTCAATCATTATTTCCTCTTCTATCTTTTTATCTTGATATTCATAATCACCATGACATACATTTTCTAGTTTGTAGAATTCTTTTCCTCACTTATTAATCCTCTCATCGATTACTACTCAAGTTATCTCCAAATACTTACCTAAGGATTTCAAAACATACCTCCAATTAGTTTTCCTAAACAAATTAATAGCATAATTCCCATTGAGTATTTATCCTCCAATTGTTAACCATCAAAATCAAGTCAAGTCAAGTCTCCTAGGGGACTCAATTCCCACTAGGTTCAACATCGGTTTTATACCGGTTTACACTCATCAATCTCCCAAACATACTCATTAATACCATGTCTAATCCCAAATCAAATACTATGTTTAATCTCAAATTGACATATACCGTCGGGGTTCTCATTACCCTAGAGTTTCTCTACTCCTTTCCACTTTTAATCTCACAATTAACCATAATTACACAATGAATGGATACAAATGTTTATGTAACATAAGTACCAATCATCAAAACAAATTCTTTACGCTATACGTATTGTAGTTTACGCACTTATCATGTAAAACTTACACTTCACGGTTTTTGCTCTACCCCCTTAAAACGGGATTACGCCCACGTAATCTACCATGTGTCAACATTGGAAATTGGTCTAAGGCGTCCAGCCGTCATGAAGTGTACTAAATTCTAGGTGGTCAATTATACAATGTTCCCTGATCAATGGGTCTTAACCGTATTCCCGGTTAGTCCCTACGTCAAGAATTTTCATCGGAGTTATTCAACTCTTAACATGGTTTGGTTCTACCCTTAGAGGCTTCAAGGCCTTGATGATTAACCATTCCATTACTAGGTGTATTAAACCTTAGAATTCTAGGCCCACTAGCTTCTGCTGCGCGACCCTGATAACTTAGGGTTTGTTCGCCCTTCTTATTATTCTTAATGTGTTATACATCACCCTTTTCATCCATTTTATCTTGGGAATAAGGTTTATCGATCAAGCGTGGTATTTCTTACCATATGCAAATTCAATGAGCTTTGGATTTTCTACCCAGCTCTTGGAGATCCATTATACATGCTGTTATGTATTTAGTGATCATTCACGTGCTTCTTCCGACCCGTTGTTGGTTGAGGTTGAGCCACTACTTAGAATGTAGTGCTTCCTCTGTTGTCAGTGGTTTCTGAATTATGCTAGTTCATCTGGTTCTGTACATGAGTCCTTTTCCTTGTACAACCTTGCATTTTCTATGCGTCGGTCCTTTCATAAGCTTCCTTTCTCTTCTTATTCCAATGGAATTCACATCTTGTGATTGTTGGTGTAAGGAGGAATTTACTACGATTGAAATTTTCCCATATTCCTAGCTATCCCATTAGATCATTAACTGCACAAGTGCATTACCAAAACACTCAGTCCTACAGAGTGCAGAGGCGTATACCCTTGGGAGTAAATATCTTATGCAATTGTAATAGGAATGAACATTACTTCCTTTGTGAGGTGCTTCATCATTTGGTGCAGACTCCTGGCTTGTTGCCCGGTCTATCTGCCATCTCATATTTAACAACTCCATAGCATTGTGTGATTATTGAGGTACACTGGTCTCTTACTGCGCACCATGTTCGTATTTGCTTACGACCTTGGTTTCCATGGCATCCGCTATTTCATTAGCTTCCGCCAATGTGTTTCTACCATGTAGCCAATGGTTCGCCATTTACTTGGCTGATTATAGAATATGACATTCTTTTATATCTCTGAGCTCCTTGTGTGTCAATGATTTTATGCTTCAGGTTATACCCATACAATGTTTCTTCTAAACCGGTTACTTTTTGATTTTCAACAATTGCTATAACAGCTTATTCCCACATTGCTTGGCGACAATTGTATGCTCAAGCTTCACTACATTAGTAATTCTGAAAGAGATATATTTTCTGACGTTTGTTGATGACATCCTCTTTTTGGACTCTATGTGTTCACCGCTCTCACGGTCTCACATTAACGAGGGGTATCCTTGCTCATTATATATTAAATAATCTACTCGTGCCCTTATCGGTAATTCACCTTATGATTCCTATTAGGTTTTGCAACCATTGGATTATGTCCTGTAGTAGGTTTATGGCATACTAGCCACATTCCCTAAAGCTCTACTTATCTTAGGTTGTTCACAAGCATTGCTTCTCCGTATACCATCAAATGACTTGGAGGTATTACTGGGCTTCATGATGGGATCATTGCATCACGCTTCCGTCCGTTGGATGCCCTATAAGTATCTTGGTATTGATCGGTGCTATTTATTTAATCTAGGGTATCCCCTGGTAAGTGGGTTCCCTTCGGTGTTCCAACCGAGTATTCATTCTAATTCTTGTGTGTTCTCCTCAAGACACTTAGTTTGACACCCTTCTTGGATTGCTCCTGTGGTTACCAAGTTACGCCATTACCTTTGGCTAACTTATGGGTACATTCAGTTTACTCTGCTTTGCGGTTCAGATTTCAAATTGTTCCGTTTGGGGTTTTACATCTCCCGTTCTTAGGGTAGACTACAAATACTTGTCTTATGTTTTGACCGGTTGATATCCTCTCCGGTGATAACGGTATTCTACAGTACCTTAAATGATCACTCTAGGTATTTCATCTTGTCCATTGAACATTGGCGTGTTCATGTTAGGCATCTGCCTTACCGGGTTTAGACCTGGTATTCGTTCCGGTTGTTTCATGCATTTACTTCAAGAATTCTTAGGACATATCTAATGTCTTTACTCAATTGTTAGTGCTCCTCGCACTTCTTAACTCTTAATCATCCTTCTGGAGTAAGTTCTTGACTCCTTTCGCTTGTAAGCTTATCTGAGTTCCTTCGATTGTTCGAGGTATCCAACTATTTCGGTTTGAATTTACTTATGGTCCATAGAATGGAGTCATCTACTTCCCGTGTTTCGTATAACACTTGTATACATACGTGGGGTACCTTATTGGTATGTTATCACTTACCCGGCTAACTCACAATGGTCTATCACGCCCGTAAGCACCTTCGGAGTGCGATCGCCCCACATCCTGTATTTGGACACACTCGTAGTGCTCGTCACACGCCTAGGTGAAGTATTCTATTCTCAACTCCTCTTGTATCATTCTATGATAGCTTACCTTGACTCTTTGGTTTGGTTATTAAAATCTGAGGTCTAAAAAGAAATTTTTGGGTTTTAAAAGAAAATTTTGGGTTTTGAAATAACTATTCTATGTTAAAATAAATTCTTCATCGCGTTGCCATGTCTAAGGTCTTAGCCAAGTTCAGCTTCTCGCTGATTGGTATGTTCTTAATATGATGGTCGGGCCATTAGGCCTTCCCAAGGATTCCTTCTTCAATTCCTTAGGATTAGTGATCCTATAATTGCTTCCATCTTCATGGTGGTACTTTAGTAAGTACTTGTTATTCGTTAAACGTCTTTGAATTTTCCTTGTAGTTGCTGTACTTGCCTTGGCAAGTGCGCAGGTAGGTCGGTTTTCAGGTTAAAATTCACCAGTTGTAGTGTTATTTCCATCTGTATTTGATGGTTTTATTAGATCTTCCTTTGATCTATTGATCTTAATGATCAGTCTCCTGAG
This sequence comes from Limonium bicolor, assembly GCA_023374045.1. Lineage (NCBI taxonomy): Eukaryota > Viridiplantae > Streptophyta > Magnoliopsida > Caryophyllales > Plumbaginaceae > Limonium > Limonium bicolor. The sequence goes on along the minus strand of CM041781.1, from coordinate 101,777,068 downwards.
TAGTTTCTCAGTGTTCTTGACAAGGATGTCGATAATTCGGGTGCTTTCCTGATCCTTGAGGCACTCCGTGTACCCTGGTTGTTGCTCGTTCCACGCCCTTACGATGGTTACCGATGGTTGACTAATCCTTAAGAGCTACGCCATTGTCCTGTTGTTGTATGTTCTATGAGTTTTCCCGTAGTTGTTTAAACTAAGTTATTCGGGAATTACAGCCCTTTTGGCACTATAGGTTTGGAGTTATCCAACCTTGACTAATTCCTTAGTCGGTTTGTATACCGTTGATGGTATATCAAGCATTACAATCCATAGGCACTCTTGTCTCGGGTTTGTTACTCTATCTCCCTCGCTTTATTGCGCGGTTTTGCTTCTCTTCTTGCTGGCTACTCATGGTTCTCGCGACTATGAAGCACGTCGCCCCGTCGTGCCGTAAATTTCATCATCCTGTATTTAGGATCTTTGATCTTCTGTTATTAAATGCAGTTGTTGTTGTTCCAACGGGAACAGTCTCCGGGATTTTCATTTCCTAGAATTTACCGTATGACTGGTCCCTTTTCTATACAAGTTTATTTGTAACTGCCAGATCAGGTTTTACCCGAGTGTGAGCGGTCTTTCCATCTCTCTGGCGTTCTTGTCCCAATTTTATAACAGGGGATGCGGAGGGCGGGATTGGTTATGTTGGTATCCAGTTCACACTGGACGTTTCTAACTAGCGTACCTCACACGCTAACACTCAACCCTTAGCCCTAAGTCTCTAATTTCTAACTCAATATTTTCCTAAACTCGGTATTTCAACCATTAGAGCGATACTTCGCTCTGATACCACTTTTTGAAACACCCCTACCGCTAATCTAATCATTATCTCCTAACCCGTCTCAATTACCAATAATGATGCAGCGGAAATTCTTACTCCACTGGTGGGTGATACAATGCCGTTAGTCACCCACGTGACTAACAAAGCCAAATCCAAACGAAACAAACAATACAAATACAATATCCAAGTACTATATCGGTCTAATGTCGAATATACCGAGTATACTACACCAAACAATACCTTCCTAAATCAAATCTCAATCCAAATGCAATCCTCAATTCCATAATATATAAATACAATATCCATTCAATACTATACCGAGTTTCTACTATCATCAAGTTGCCTATAACAATCCGGGCTTACAATTCAACATTTCAAATCATTACAACCTTCATTAATCAACTACACATGCTTATATAGCAACCCAGTCCTACTCTCGAATGGTGATCGGCCTCAATGTACCTGGAAAATAAAAACGGTGGCCCTAGGGGCTCAGCAAAATACTGCATATGAAATTCGCATACCCCGCGTGCTAACAGGGGTAAGCCGACTACTTTGGTCAAGAACATGGAATTCATTTTAATTCAATCAACATGCTAGACAACATAGATTATATATGTACATTAACACAAATACTCACATTCATCCAAGGAATACAATCACACAAACACAATAAGTTTGTTAGTTAGTATTACTTAATCTTAGGCCTTGAGGGTTTCTACCCTACTATGCCTTACTCAATTTCCTCATTGTCTTACCCACTCTCTTGGGTTACTCTTACTCAAATTCTCTTACTCTCAATCGCAACTCAACTTCTCAAGTTCTCAATCTCAACTCAATTCTCTACTCAATCTCTATTTCTCAAGTCTCTCAAGTTTCAACTCAATACTCAATACTCAAATTCTCAGTTCTCAATACTCAAATCAAATACTCAATTCCAATACTCAAAGTTATATTTTAAGTCATTACCCATGACCTCCGGACAGAGTCATACACAAGACTCACCACCGGGTTACAAATACAAACGGAGCTATACACTTAGCTCCTCAAATACTCAAATGTCCATTTCGCTACCAGACTACTCAAATTCCCAACACTCCTCTCTCCGAGTTATCATACAATCTCATGGATTAGCCTAGAAGTATCTCTCTGGATATCCTCCATTATCTTAGGGAATTCTCAATGTCTAGTATTCTCAGATTTAAGGTTTTACCCAACTTATCGAATACTCTCATGTTCGGGACATTGTTTATATTAGTCGGATCCTCTCATTGTGGGTCAACTATCAATCTAATGGGTTTGGTGATTACTTACCATTATTTACTTCTCTCAAAGTTCATGTCATTGAACAATCATCAATCCTCTACATAGAGGTTCTTTATATACTTCCATTATTAATTGTTTTTTAGATTAAATCAATTCGGTACTCTAACCGTTATCGGGAGTTTACTAATTCCCATACAATTCTCTCACGTTCTAGTGAGTTCAATGGTTTACGTTATCGATTCTTGGTTCGATAGTTTTAGTGTATTTCCACGTTTTCATTAATTCGCAACATGGCTCTTTCTACGAGTCACTACTCAAACAAGACTCAACTATGAGTCGAACTACAGTGCACATTTTACATCAAAGCACTCATCTACAATCACGCATTTCACGAATTACACAAACTTCAGTTTAATAAACAGTCCAACAAGGAGCAATACAAACAAGCATAAGAAGGTGCAAACAATCCGATTCATGCATTTATTTTGCTTAGGTGATCACGTAAACACACAAGCACATAAATCAGAGTAACACCGTTAGCATGCGGGGCATGAGAAAATCATACCTTTCACCTTGGGTTAACTTTACTGGTTCACCTCACGTTCCTCGGTTCACACTTGTTCCACTTATAACATTCAAATGTTTCTTATTAACTATGGAGGCGTTACGGTATGTAAATAACCACTACTCCCGTACTTACCCCGTTGTCCCGTTACTTAGTTTTACTCTTATCAATTTAAGTCCTTACTTCCCACTCATTTCCAACACATGTTTATACCTCTTAGGACCTTTAAAAGTCACCAAACAACTCCTAAACAACATCTAAAACCATTACCAATCAATCCCCCATGTTTAGAACCCTTAAAACCACCCTCGATCAATTTTTGAGGGTGGTCCGGGACTTGCTCCGGACCCAAAGTCCCGGACCAACTCATTTCCTTACTCTCGGCATGTTTTTGCACCTGGTACGGGAATTGGTCCTGGACCTAGTGTAACACCCCTACCGCTAATCCTTTACTTACCGTTTAATCGCCCTAATAATCCTACTATGTCGCAGCGGAGATACTACTACTACGGCGGGTGATACAACGCCGCTAACTGCCCATACGGCTAGCTAGGCTTTCACTACTTACAGTCACGGTCTGATGTCTAGATGTACCGAGCTATTACATTCCATACCGAATACAAAAGATCATATGCTTACAGTACTGGATTACCGAGTATCAAGTATAGTTAATTACAGCCCTTTTTAATCTTCCAAAAATAATGAGTTCCTACCCACTACTCATCTACACCATCCCAATATTCTTTCATTATCCAAAAGGGGTGTACCCCATGGTACACCGGCTAACAAAAACCTACGGCCATGTACAACATAGTACATCTTTCACAATTCCTTTATTTACAAACAAAAGAATCAAATTTAAACTCTTCATAGCCTTCACCCGTCTCGAGGACCTGCATTATATTAAAAATATCGCCCCAAGGGGCTCAGCAAAAGCTGCACATAAACTTCACATATACCTCGTGCTAACTAGGGTACGCCGACTATTTAAGGTCGACTGTACATGCGGTTCATTATTTTCACACATACATGCTTTGCATACAACATACAATCATATACAATACCATACACAATCCAAAACAGTAGTACAATAGCACACACAATACTTACCTTCACAAGGGTTAGCCAAATTACACATCCGGGTTAATCAGATGCTTATTACTCTCTTACTCGTTACACAATACTTTCTCTTACATTACTTACTTATTTTACCATGCTTGTTTACTCATTCTTACTTACTTACTTTTACTCATGTTAAGTCGGTGTGACCTCCGGGCAGGGACTACACCGTCCCACCACCGGGTTTTACTTGACTCACCAATCCAGGTATGCTATCCATTTAAGGGGTTTGGGCCGTGGACCAGTTAAGAGTCAGGATTTGGAGCCAACCTCTTGTGACTCCGCCTCCTCACGCGTGGCCGAAACTATATAGGACTTCTACTCATTCCATTTAATTACCAATTTATTAAGTTAGATTGGTTATCTTGTTAGGAATCAGTTAGAAGTCCAATCACAATTATCATCGGTCACAATACAATACAACAAGCAGACACACATTCATATTCGTCCAAACATTTCATGAATTATACAAACTATGATTAAAAGATATATCCAAACAGGGAACAACATCATGTGTTCACAAGTAAGCATAATAATTCCGTTCGTGCATTTATCTTATTTGGTGATCAATTAGCACACAACACACAAATCAGAGTAACCAAGGTAGCATACGGGGCATGAGAAGTTCATACCGTTCACCGTTGTACTTGTTTCCAACTTTCCTCCGGTGTTCACAATCCAAGTCCTATGACATACATATAATAGAGTGATTAATCTAACTATCATTAACTTAACTCGTCTACTCTTACGTTTCCTAACTCATACTTACCATATCTTTACAATTCTTACAGTTACACATGGTTTACTTACTCTTTATTATTTAAAAAACTTGTATATACTAATAATGACCTTTTAACACCCTTAATTAAGTCTTACTTATCTTATACTACCATTACCATTCACTTCCTTACCTTAAAACCCACTTAATGAACTTAATTTTACAATTTTTGGTTGGTCCGGGACCTTGTCGGGTCTTAAGTCCCGGACCAACACATGGTCACTACTCTCGGCTGATTTTCTTGCATGGTCCGGGTCCTTATACTGGACCTGAGTCCCGGACCAGAGGCAACTTACACTCTCGAATGATTTTCATTATTCGTCCGGGTCCTCTTACAAGAGGTAAGTCCCGGACCTGAATTCTTGCTAACTCTCGGATGGTTTAATAGGGGTGGTTCGGGTCCTTGCACGGGACTTAAGTCTCGGACCAATCCTTGTTCTAACTCTCGGATACAAAATTCAGCCTGGTCCGGGTCTTTGTCCGGGGACTAAGTCCCGGACCAGCCGCTGTACGTAGCATATTTTGACATTTTATTTACCTGTTACAAACCAAACTTTGCCTAATTAATTCCCCATTGTTCCTACACTTAATCCCACATATTTTAGCACCTAATTAGCCTCCTAAACATGTTTAAATCCATCACTTACCTATTACTTCTTTTATCCTTATTCACTCACTTATTTTCTTAAGTTCTCATTTCAGCAATTACACTATCTTCCCTTAGTTGCATTATGCTACAGACTTTAACTCTCATTTTCTCCATTTATAGTTCCCTCTTCTAATGTCACTTCAAAAGCTTATAATGCATTCGACCACCTCTCCTAACCTACCCACTCACTAGCTCAAATTAAAATCTGTTACAAGGGCTTAGTTTTCCTAGTTTCTAGTTCATAAGTGTTCTAGTTCTAGGTAAATTTTGACATAACCTCCCCTAAAATCTCTACATTCTCACCACATCTCTTAATCACACATTGCTACCCAATTCACCTGTTTTCAATAACAACAATATACAAAACTCTCATACATAAATACCAAACACTACACATTCCTAAAATCCCTGCACACAGCCTCTAATTCCCATCTAGGTTTCAACAAGTTTTTAATGTCTTTTAAGCTTCAAAACAGTTTGGTTCTTCTTCCACATTACACTCTTACTCATTACCATTTTACAATACACATTTTACTCTTTTAAAATCTGTTACATGAGCATTTACAAGACTACACAAGTGAGTATAATTTACCTTGTTCTCCTTCTAGTTTTCTTTTCTTCTTCTTTCTTCTTCCTTCTTCCTTTCTTTTCTCATTTCCCAACAGATATGACGATTCAAGCTCTACACTACAACATATTACACACAACCATTTAATTCAACTAGCCCTTAAACTACATTAAAGCTTTTAAGGTAAGCTTCTAGGGTTTAGGTATTTATTACCTTGCAAAGGATTTGATGAAGCTTAGAGTAGCACAAGAGCAATATTTTTACTCCTCCAAGAATGCCAAAATCGGCTGGAACAAAAAGAAACTAGGAGTTCAAAACTTGAAATCTTTATTTTGCAAATTAGAGCAACAAAAGGTAATGTTTTGGATTTCTTTTACCTTAAACCAAAGAGGTGAAGAAGGGGCTTCTAATGGTGGTCTCCAAGCTCCAAAGCAAGAACACCCATGGAGATGAAAGTGCTTGTTTTCGAATTTAGAAAAGAGGATAGTGTTCTCCTTGGTGAGAGGAACACAATGGTATAGTTTTTGAAATTTTTGGTGAAGGTTTGATGGGCTAACAAGAGGAGAGAAGTTGGTGTTTATTTGGGGTGCTTAAATCTCCATTGTTGTCGCCAGGAAGAAGAAGAAAAATAGAGAGGAGGAAGATGGACTGTACGTGAGTGAGGATAGGAGGGAGTATGAGAGAGAGTGAGTATAAGTAAAGGGGTTACTTTTTGCTTTTTAATTGTTTTGTCTTTTGCAAATAAGGAGAATTAAGAGAGTGTGTGAGAGAGGGAGGGAACCGGCTGCTACAGCACACACACACACACTTTACATTTTTATTTCAATAGTGGACACACTAGTTTGGGTTATTTATGTTTTTACCCCACAACTTCCCGTTTTTGACGGTTTTTACTATTTTCTCGTTTTATTGATTTTATTGGTTCTAGACCTTCATTAATGTTTATCAATGACTATTTAGTTGCCCAAAATTTTACGAGTCTATTTGACCCGCTTAAAGTCGTGTTTTCCCGGTTTCCTCGAAAAACGCGCTTTAAGGTCCGTTTGTGTTTTTAATCTGTTTTAAGGGTCCGTTTTCTTCGGGATTTGTTTCTTCATGATTATTTAGCCATAATTAAGCTTCTAATTTACTTATTAGCCTATTTAATCACTATTTTTAGCTACGGGGTATTTCAATCTACCCCCCTTAAGAAACTTTGCCCTTAAAGTTGTTCAAGATTAATTGCTTAAGAATTCTACTCATTAGGCAACCAATTGCCATAATGTGTCTTACTACCACCTATGAGGTATTTACATTCACATTCACCACATTACAAGCACACACAATTCAAGCACCATACACAATTCTCATACACAATCCATCATTTCCAATTCATACCATCGCACAATACACAACTGCATTTCACAATATACACTACACCAATACACCATACATTGTACATACACATCCATACATTGCACATCACAAATACATACCAAATACACTCCGCACTACATGTGCCATCAAAACATACTACAATACACACACCCTATGCAATGCTAACCCGAAGCAATGCAAAAGCAAAAAGGCTCTACCCCCCTTAAAAAGGGGTACGCCCCGTACCCGTATCTACTAAACACTAGACTATCTAGTCTATGAATAACTGTGGGTACTTCGCCTTCAGGGCATCTTCTAACTCCCATGTCGCTTCTTCGACATCATGGTTTGACCATAGGACCTTCACCATTCGTATAGACTTATGGCGAGTGTCTCTGGTCTTCCTACCAAGGATTCTCACCGAGCTTTCAACATATCTCATGGTCGGCTCTATGGATAGTCTCTCGGGCTCTAGGCCATGAGAAGGATAAGCGATGTACTTCTTGAGTTGTGACACATGAAAGACATCATGGACACACCCCAAGTCCTCCAGTAGTGCTAACCTATAGGCTACAGATCCGACTCTCTCGGTGATAGTGTACGACCCTACAAATTTTGGGCTCAACTTGCCCTTCTGACAAAAACTGAATACGCCCTTCATAGGTGAAACTCGCAAGAACACTTGGTCGCCCACGGCGAACTCAAGGTCGCGTCGTCTCACATCTGCGTAGGATTTTTGTCTATCTTGGGCTGCCTTCATATTGGCTCGGATTTGCTGCACTTCCGCTTGGACTTGTTCTAAATACTCGGGTCCTATGATGACCGCTTCACTTGACTCATCCCAACACAAAGGTGTATGGCAAGGTCTACTGTATAGGGCTTGGAAAGGTGACATCTTAATCGAAGCATGATAGCTATTATTGTAGGAAAACTTGATAAGATGAAGCTTATCTAACCAACTCCCCTGAATGGTACTTTTTGTCTGACCGTCAGTTGAGGATGGAAGGCGGTACTCGGCTTCAATTTTGTACCCAGCGCTTCTTGTGTAGCTCTCCAGTATCTCGAAAGAAATCTAGTGTCGCGGTCAGATACTATGGTGTCTGATAATCTCCTTGTCGAATAGCTCTGCGAGCTTCACTACCTTCCAGGTGTCCTTCATCGATATGTGTAACACCACTACCGCTAATCCTGTACTTACCATCCAATCATCCCAATAATCAAAGCTACTTGCAGCAGAAATACTACTACTACGGCGGGTGATACAACGCCGCTAACCACCCATACGGCTAGCTATGCTTATACTACTTACAGTGACGGCCTGATGTCTAAGTATACCGAGCTACTTAAACATTGCTTACTAAGTACAAAATACCATGCGCTTACATTAATGGATTACCGAGTATCAAGCATAGTTAATTACATTCCCTTTCCTAAGTCTACCAAAAATAATGAGTGTACAAGCTACTCATCTATACCCAATCCCAATACTTTCATTATCCAAAAAGGTGTACCCCATGGTACACCGGCTAATCAAAAAGGATCCTAGCCGTGTACTACTTAGTACACCATTCAAGTCTATTAATTACATCAAAAGAAATCATCATGATCACAACCAAGTCTTCACCCTTCTCGTGCACCTGAAAATATTAAAAACGGTGCCCCAAGGGGCTCAGCAAAAGCTGCATATAAACTTCGCATATACCGAGTGCTAACAAGGGCACGCCGACTAATTAAGGTCGAATAAACATGCGGTTCATTAATTTCATACATACATGCTCTGCATACAACATACAATCATATACAATACCTTACACAATCCAAGACAGTAGTACAATAGCACACACCATACTTACCTTCACAAGGGTTAGCCAAATTACGCATCCGGGTTAATCGGAATGCTTTTACTCTTTTACTCATTACACATTACTTACTCTTACTTTACTTACTTACTTTTCCATACTTGTTTACTCATTCTTACTTACTTACTCTTACTCATGTTAAGTCGGTATGACCTCCGGCCCGGGGACTACACCGTCCCACCACCGGGATTTACTTGACTCACCAATCCAGGATGCTACCCATTTAAGGGGTTTGGGCCGTGGACCAGTTTAAGAGCCATGAAGCGGATCCAACCTCTTGTGTCTCCTCATCCTCACGCGTGGCCGAAACAATATCGGTCTTCTACTCATTCCAATTTAATTACCAATTTATTAAGTTAGATTGGTTAGCTTGTTAGGAATCAGTTAGAAGTCCAAACACAATAATATTCGGTCACAACATAATACATCAAGCATACACGCATTCATTATCATCCATACATTTCATGAATTATACAAACTATGATTTAAAGATAACATTCAACAAGATACAACACTACATATTCACAAGTAAGCATAATAACTCCGATTCGTGCATTTATCTTATTTAGTGATCAATTAGCACACAACACACAAATCACAGTAACCAAGGTAGCATACGGGGCATGAGAAGTTGGTACCGTTCACCGTTGTACTTGTAACCGACTTTCCTCCGGTGTTCACAAATCAAGTCCTATAACATACATATGATCGAGTGATTAATATCTACAATTAACTTAACTCGTATACCTTTTTATGTTTTCTAACTCATACTTACTAAGTCTTTACAATTCTTATACTTACACATTGTTTACTTACTTTTCATTACTTTAGGTTTATTTCTTTACACAACAAGGGTGTAATTCTACCTATTTTATGTATGTGTGTATACATATACATATATTTTTTAAAAAATATTTTTTTTGTATGACTCGACCGACCTTACCCAGGGTCGGTTCCAAGGTCGGTCGAAGTCAGTAGGGTAATACGCTGGAAAATTTCAGGGCCGACCGACCTTGCAAGTCTGGTCCTAAGGTCGGTCCATTCCATTGAGTTACTTAACGGGAAAATTTTAGTCCGACCGACCTTGCATGTCCGGTCCCAAGGTCGGTCCATTCCAGTAGGTTTCATTACGGGAAATTTTCTGGCCGACCGACCTTGCATGTCCGGTCCCAAGGTCGGTCCATTCTAGAAGGTTTCCGTCATTGTAAATCTGGGCTCGACCGACCTTGCAGCTCCGGTCCCAAGGTCGGTCCAATCCAGTAATTGCATTTTTATTTCTGTTTTCAGTCCTTTCCTTTACCCATTACTTCCCCATTGTTCCTACACTTAATCCCACATGTTTTAACACTAGTTAAACCTCCTAATACACCCTAGTTCATCCATTAACTCCTTACTCATTTCTATACTAATTTACACACTTGTTCTTCCTAAACTTTATTACAACACTTACATTGTTTTTCTAAGTTGCACTTGTTACAGATTTTTCTTCTCACTTCCTCCATCTATAGTTGCCTCTTCTAATATCATTTCTAAAGCTTATATTGCATTAACTATCTCTCTCCATCTATCCTTAACCTATCTTCATCTAAAATCTGTTTCAAAGGTTTATTTCCTTCCTAGATAAACTCTTAAGTTCTCTAGTTTCTAGGTAAATTTTGCCATAGTCTCCCCTATATTTTTACACTCTCACCACATCATTTATTCACACATTGTTACCCAATCCACCTGTTTATAAACAACATCAATATACCACACGCTCCAACACAATACTAAGCATCAAACACTCCTAAAAATCCTGCACATTTGCAGACGTTATAATCTGAGTGGTTTAAGTGGTGTAATTAAAATTAAAGAAAAGAAATTAAAACCCAAAATAAACGTCGGGCTGCAAACAAATCCCGGTCGCAGTAGTATAGTGAAAATGTAAGCGACCGGATATCGAACCACGGGACTAATGTACATATTATAGTACCTAAGCGTGTCACAGGAGGGGGGATTAATTGACTTGTTTTTATAAATAAAAGGAAGGATAAAATAAACTAAATTAACAGATAAACTAAACGGGACTCTGGTTCAGACTAATATTATCTGCTCTTTCATGCTATTCCTACTGGTTTAATTATGATTGTCTGGCAAAATTCCTTTAATTATCTTAAGGACTAAGTCATAGCCTCATAAGAACTCGTTTACCAGAAATGCTCGGTCTAATCAAGGTTCGAGCACTCTTATGTAAACGGACATTAAATTCGAGGAAATATAATTGCATCTGAAAATACTAACTCATTAAATCATAATAGAGCTTTCTCCAAATTTACGGCTTAATCAACCTATCTATTTATCACCTGGTCTGATCAAAATAGACTTAGCAAGCAATTTAATAAACTCATGACATTTATTAAAAAGGCGAGAGATGAGCTTTAAGCGTAACAAACTTCATTAAATTAAAACCAGTAAAAACATTGCATAATTAATACAGAACATAATAATTATTCCCAAAGCATACGAAAACTAGCCTAACATATTAAATAGATAGACAGAGACAAGAGTAATAGAAATCATCCGTAATCACTCCGGCTCACTCTGCTATTTTGTGTACGTAGGCTAGAGGTGGATTTAGTGGAATGTAAAATAAATAAAATGGAGAAGGCGGAAGGAGAGAAATGAGATGGTGTGTGAATTGGAACTCCAGAGGAACCACGGAAGGAGCCTCCGGAAGGACACTGGGTAAGGTGGAACGAGCGTTGTATTTATAGAGGAAGAAGAATCAGCAGAGGAGCAGCTCATTGATTGAGCTCGTTGATTGAAGCTTCACTGATTGCAGGAGACAGGAACAACGGGCGAGTGATTTCAGGTAGGCGCCGACTGCTTAAACGATAAGGCGTAGTCAAGTTGCAGAACGAGTCGGCGAAGAAGATAACCCGTTAATTTCTGGACACTTAGACGTGTCCGCTAGTTATCTAGCGGTCTCCTCTATCTCAACCGCCAGGCGGTTTCCTCTGTCTCAACCGCCCGTTATGAGGCGGTATGCTCTGTCTCGTCCGCCTCGCGGTCTTGTGTTCCTTGTCCGCCAGCTACGAGGCGGTCGCCTCTGTGTTGTCCGCCCGATATGAGGCGGTACTGAGGAGGCGGAACATACATGCGTGCTTCACGCGTGACATCTTTTTTAATCCTTAATATATGTCTTTGTTTGTCATTTTTCCTACATTTTAACACATATAATACATCAGTTAATATAACAACATAATTATAGGAAAAACCCTAGATAAGTGCGAAACATTACTAAAAATGCTATAATTAATAAGGTGATTAAACCTTAAAAAGTCTATATGTTTTGCACTTATCAAACTTCCTCACACTTGACTTTTGCTTGTCCTCAAGCAAATAAGGAATATAATTATCTCTAAGCCTTAATAATAAAACAAGATTAAATAAGTGTAGAAGGGAATTTAGACAAAGTGACAATTGAAAGAATAATTCTGCTCTTAGAAGTAGGTTTTTATAAACAGTGAAGAAGAACAATTTAATAAAAGCAAAGAAAAACTAACTGCAGAAAACAAGTTAGATTAACCTGGGATTTCCAACCAATTTCATTCACTAACCCGGGATGACAAGGGGTGTGAAGTAATGCCTTATTCCGCAATACCTTTCAACACCACATACTCATGTTTATAAATATAAATTGCAATTTATATTCACATTTTTTTTTGAATGTGCAAATTGTATATACAAAGCACATATTATTTTTATATATATTTTTTGAATTGCATTATTTTTTCTGTACCCCAGACTTTTCTCTCTATCCTTGTAGCGGTGTTGGGTCTTCTATCCCAGATCACGAGACCTTAGGTAGATAGGTGTTAAAGCACCCCAAAGAACTTAATAACCAGATAGACGAGGCCTGTTTTTGGTTTAGAAAAATTCATAAACAGCGGAGTACCTTGTCTTTATCCTTTTCTTTCCTTGACTTTCCACATATTTCCATAATCCCAAGCTAAACTAAATTGATTTTTACAACTAGCAGATCTATCATATTTGAGTGAAAAATAGAGTATTTTGAAGGAAAATAATTTTATACAAACTTCTTTAAATAAAACCATCTTTCAGTTGTCACTTGACATAATTTCAGACACTTCTACAATTATTTTATCTCATTTTTATCAAATTTTTAAAATTTAGGCAGTTTAGAGTAGCAAAAAGCGAGTGTGGCATTATCGAACAACTGTCATATTTTCAGGGAAAGGTCTCTCCTTCCTCATACTTAAGAGGAGCAATGTCCTCATTGATCAAAATTAATTCAAGAAAAGGACCTTTCAAAATATGACATACTAAAAAAGGATTAAACGCAAGTAGGTTGAACATTAATATAAATAAGGAAGAATTGAAACTCCCCTTGTATTGTAGATTGAGGAAGGTATCCTTCCTCACACTTAGAGCTTTGGCAGAGGTGAGACGTTCCTCACACTTGAGTTTGCGCAAGTGTTCAACCCAAGATATTGAAATTCCAAAGCAACTGAGGTTGCTTTCCAAAGGTGAGTTCAGCTATATATTCGACATAGAATTTGTTCTGAAAAGAAAATCATATATAGCCAGCAGAACTCCAATTGAACCAAAAGAAAATCATAAAATGAAAAACTTAAATAAAAATTCATAAAATAAAAACATAAAATAAACCACACTGTTACCTTCCTGAATATATCAAATGTTAGCACATGGTTTAAACAGTAATAGTCTACAAAAAGTCAGAGAAATATAAAATGAAATTAAAATAACAAGAAAATAAAATAAAATAAAATCACTGTGGTGGTGGTGGAGGCTGTGCAGGTCCCTGGCCTGACTGAGCGAGGAGACGCTCTAGGAGCTGAGCGGTCTGCGCATTCTGCTGCGCTGTCTGTGCATGCATCTCATCACTCCGGTCCAAGCGCTGTATCACCCTCTGCTCAAAGCTCTCAAACCTCTGATGGAAGGTCTGGAACTGAGCCTGTAGATCTGTCGAGTAAGGTACAGGAGCAGGGGTCTGCATCATATCAGTAGTCGGCCTATAAGGCTCCTCTCCCTGTGCGGACGGTGGGTCAGGATCGGCTAAGTGTGTAGCTCCAGTAGAGGTCCCCGCTGCTGTGGAAGATGCAGTGGAAGACCGAGCAGCGGCACTCCTAACCCAAGTACCGTCATCTGAGCGCATAAAGCCCCAGCTCCGCACAGTCAGCAGTGACACTGGGCGCTTCGCTGAACGAAGATCTAAAGTCTCCCTGAACTCTGCTGAGAATGGGACAGAACCGATAATGTGGAGACTGAGGAAGAAGGGAAAAATGGGAGTGATCTTCTTCTTCTTCGTCCTCATGTAGGAGACCACCTTATAGAGCTGGCCGAACATGACGTGGCTGAAAGAGATGCGCTGAGCGGGTGGAAATGGACCTAGGAAGTAGTCCAGTAAGGCACAATCCTCATCAGTAGCATCATGCGCCCCAGATGGGCGAATCTGATGACTGAGGATCTCCAGGAGAAGCCTCTGAGTCAGCGTGGGGAAGCTCGCGAACGGGAGGACATCCTTCTCCTCCTCCCCTCTACGTCGGGTCCTCCGACCTACAGCCTGAAGCCACCTGGACTTCGACCTCTGCAAGTACTCCTCTGTGAATCCTCGGATATCACCAGGACCATCCGGGATGTGCAGGAGAGAAGTGAAAGTCGAGGGTGTGATCTCCACGGGGTGATGGCGTATATAAGAAGTAATGCTCATATCGCCTGCCCGGGCATTAGCATAAAACTCTCGAGCTAAGTCCGGAGCAAAGACTCCCTGCCCTAACCTTAGGACCTCTGAAAGTCCTAGCCTGGCAAATAGAGTATCCACCCCTGCAGCCTCTAGCACCGCAGGCTCAAATTTCCTCTCCACAATAAAGTCCTTGCCCTGATCGAACCAGGCACGAGCCTCTACTGAGACAAAGCCATCGTCCTGAAGACGAGGTGCAGAAGAAGATGATGCTCCGGGGCAGTCACCACCACGTGTACGAGACATACTAATATATATTTAAAATTAAAGGCAAACAACATTAACAGCATAACAATAAAATATTAAATATCAAACAAAGTAGTAATAACATGAGAATCAATAGAAATTAACAGCATAAAAATTAACAAACAAAAACAGCATAAAAATAAAATAGAGAATAACAACAAAAACGTTAATAAACAACATAGAAATTAATATCAAATAGAACATTAATATAAACAACTCCGTAAATTAATAATAATAGAAAACAAGTTGAAGAAAGAATGAAACATAAACAGAATAATTATACAACATAAATTCTGTCGAAATTTCGACAGAGTCTCCCCTAAAATTCTTCGTTTCTCCACAAAAAATTCAGTCAGATTTCAAGGTATTTTAATACCGTCACCAATCAAATCTATAAATAATAACCTATAATCATAATCTATACTCGTTTAATAATTAAGGCTAAATAAAACTGAAAAATGCTAGTTTTAACAATGGATTTTCGTAACTATCATTCTTCAATTTCCGAATTCATCAAAAACACCCAATCTAAGTGTAATAAGTGAAGATTTAACCTTGTATATGTATATTATGATTAATAGAGGACAAATTCGAGGGAAATCTAGCAAATTAAGTTCGAAATTTTCGAATTCGTAGAACTAGGGATTCGAAACTTCAGCTCTTAATTTCTCCTAATGTAGTTCATCATTTACAGATTTGAAGCTATAGAAACGTAGAGAATTGAAAAACGAAGATTTCGGTACTAACCTTGTAAGATTTGATGAAGAATTGAAGAAGTTGTGTTGATTAGAAAAGGAGAGCGATTCGCGCAAGGGCTTGTTCTTCTCTCGGGCTGGCTCGAGTTCGAACTGGAATTGGGGAAGAACGGGACTTGAGTGAAACGCTGAGTTTAACTATATTTTTTTTCTATTCTGAAGCACGACCGCCTCGCGGTTGTGTGTGTGGCGTCCGCACGTTAGGTGGCGGACAAGTGTGTGGCGTCCGCGAGTGGAGTCCGCCAGTTATTAGGCGGTAAGATGTGTGTCGTCCGCTTGCAAACGGGGCGGTTGTCCTCGCGGACAACCCCTGTTTCATTTTTTTTTTGATTTTAATGTAACAAAAAAGAATAAGAAATAAACGGATTAAACATTAGTACACAAAAATTAATAATTAGTAGTTAGATTACATAAATTATAAGTTAGTGGTTAATTACATAAAATTAAATGTTAAGGACAATGGAAATAAAATGTTAGAGACAATGGAATATTAAATGTTAGTATACACAAAATTAAAATGTTAGAAGTTAAAATTAGATGTTAGAAGTTAGATGTCCGAATGTCAGATGTCCAAATGTCCAATTAATATTAACAGATTATTAGATAATTATTATTAACAAAATATAGTAGATAATTAATATTAACAACAAACAAAATATTATAGACAAAATATTAACAGAAATAAGAGAACAAAATATTTATAATTAACAGGCGAATAATCCGGGGCTTAGGAACTAGAATAAATCTAGTCCCCGGCAACGGCGCCATTTTGCAGACTGTTATATTTGTGAGTGGTTTAAGTGGTGTAATTAAAATTAAAGAAAAGAAATTAAAACCCAAAATAAACGTCGGGCTGCAAACAAATCCCGGTCGCAGTAGTATAGTGAAAATGTAAGCGACCGGATATCGAACCACGGGACTAATGTACATATTATAGTACCTAAGCGTGTCACAGGAGGGGGGATTAATTGACTTGTTTTTATAAATAAAAGGAAGGATAAAATAAACTAAATTAACAGATAAACTAAACGGGACTCTGGTTCAGACTAATATTATCTGCTCTTTTGAAATACCCCAAACCTTAGTATGTTGTGTAAATGTTAAACTATGGTATTTGAAGGCTAAAAAGTGCCTTAGAAACATAAACGAATCATTTAAACCATGGTAAACACAATAAAACACTAAGACACGGTATGAGCAAAAACATGCTCTAAGCCATGAGTGAACTTGGTTAGGACCCAAAGAGCCTACCAAGACTTGATAATGTTTAATTATGACTTTATAAGGCTAATTAAGTCCTTAGGAAACTTTGGTAGACAAGGAAACCAAACAAAACACAAATAAATACCTTAAGGTCAATAAGAACAAAAATGTGCTCTAAGCTTGGGATAAATGTGCATAAGGCCTAATGGTCATACCTATGCCTTAATTATATGTTAATGAACATATTAAATCAATTACCAAAGAAAACCAAGCTTGAAAACAAGTTAAAACGCAAAATGTGCTTTAAGGAGTCTTAAAGCACGTTTTTGAAAAATGTCTTGTAATGAGTTTTGAATGGCTAAATGTCCATCATTACTCTTTAATTAACATGTGTACTATATAGTATCACATTTGGGTGGCCATATTAGTGGGAAATCAAAAATTTCACTTCTATGTGCCTTAGTTTGTGAATAGTAACTTTATAAGCTAGTTTGTAACATATAATGTTATAAGTAATTAAATTGGTCAACAAAGACTAATATACCCTCCTAGGCATAATGGTGGCCGGTTTTTATCAAGGTGAGTCACCAACATGTAAAAATCAAATAAGGAAAGGAAGGGTAGGAAGGTAAAAAGGAGAAAGTTACCTTTTAATACAAATATCTTGCTAAAGCAAGTTCTATCTTCATTTCTCCTTTCCTCCTTCACTTCACACGCCTCCAACCTCCCTTCTTGCTCTCTTTTACGAGCTGCTACAGCAACACCAACATCACCATTGTTTTCCATCTTTGACCACTTGTAAAACCTAGCTCACTTAACCAAATCAAAAACAACACCACCATTCTCTTCCTCTCATCAAGCTCTTCAATTCTATCCTTTCAAAATCCCAAGAGCTCCATTTCGGTGCCAAGAGGAATCACCATGGGAGGAGCTAGAGCTCACCTTTTCACATATTCTTGTTCTCCTTTGCTTCAAGGTAAGGAAACTCAAAGAAAAATGACATTTCCTTCATGTTTTGTCATGTCCGAAAATCACTCTTAATGGAGTCATTATATTGCCTTGTTCTAGCTTCATTCCAAGCTTTCATGGACTAGGAGGAGTCCTCTCTTGATATATATTCAAGCTCTCTTTCCATTCCAAGGTAAAACAATCATGTTAATACCTTAAGATAATATATGTAACTAGGGTTTACAATGAGATAAAGCTTAAAGCTTATATACTCATTTCAATGTTGGTATATTGTTTAGTTGTTGGCAAGGAACCAAATGCCCTACCGGTTCTACAAGGAAACAAGAAAGAAATTGTGAGGGAAAGAGGTAAACAAGCTGTCTCAATGTGGTTTAATGCCTTAGGAGAAATGAGCTTATATTGCTTATTAAAATGATCTAAGGAGCCAATGGTGAATGAGCTAGTAAAAATGCCCTCAAGGAGTTTATTAAGGGCATATGAATTGTTGGATGTATTTGCAGGTCAAAGGCATTATTATGTGGGAAATTCAGTGTTCAAGGTTTATGCAATTTAAGGGCCTAAGAGCCATGCATTTAAGGGCCTAAGTGCCAAGCAATTGAGTTATGCACTATATTGTGATGTAGTGCTTAATGTGTGAAGTTTGTGTATAAATTGTGTTTGATGGATTTTAGGTGTTCTTGGATGAAACAAGGTAGAAACCTAAGTGTTTGGATGTGGGTAGATACTAGAGAAGCTATGGCCAAATTTGGGAAAGTGTGTAAGAAGTTCTAAGTGTGGTAAGTGAGTTTTGGTGAACTAGGAAGGATTAAAGGTGAATGAATGTTTACTTGGGAAGAAAACATGTATTAAGGTGTTTTAGAGTGATGCAAGGATTTAGGTGTTATCTTGGAAGTTCTAGGAATTCAATGTGTGTTTTGAGGATGTATTTAAGTCTTGGAGGAGTTTGTTTAAGGTTAGGTAATGTTGATGTTCAAGGAACAAGTGATGTTTAGGTATGATGTGAAAAGGAGATTTAGTTAGTAAGAAAGAAGTTGAGGGATGATGATAAGGTTAGAGGATACACCTTGGTATTTTGGTCATTATAGGTGAAATGCCACCTAGAAATCATAAGGAGAAAACATTGTAAGTGTTAGGAATTTTGTGGAGATATAAGTAAAGGTTTAAGGAATTAGGAAAAATAGTTTTGTGAGTGTTTAAGAATATCTTAAGGGTGTGTTTGAAGAGCCAAATGATGTTAGAACACATTAAGAGGCCTTAGGAGAAGTTTGGTGAAGATTTGACAAAGTTTGGGTAAGTTTAGGAGGCGACCGACCCAGGGGCCGACCCAGTTTGTGGGTCGGTCGAGCCTCTGTTATATGTTAGGAAATGTTCGGTAATGGTCCGACCCAAAAGGGTGGGTCGGACATGGGTCGGTCGGTCAGGTTTCAAAGGAAGGAAAATGTTCGCACATGGACCGACCCAGAATGGTGGGTCGGACGTGGGTCGGACGGGCATGTTTGTAAGGAAGTAAAAGGGGTCTGTAATGGACCGACCCAGCTGTGGGTCGGTCGGTGGGTCGGTCGGACCAAAAACATGGTTTAAGGTTATGAAATCATATGTGGTGATGGGGATTGGTAGGTAATGATGTTATAAGGATGTTAAGGACATGTTAGGTGAGTTTTAATGACAATTAAGTGGGCTAAAAGTTGTATTGAAATGTGAGAGTAAAACAAGTTAAAAATGTTAAGTTATGTAACTAAGTTAACGGGGAAAAATTAAGCGTTGACATTAAATAATCAAGCAAACCCCGAGGTTAATGAAAACACATGTGATGTTAACAGTTGTTCGAGAATTTGCTCGAGGAACATAAGTGGACGTGGTAAAGTGGACTCCGGTGACAGGTATGGTTTTCTTGCAACCTGTGTCCTACCGGATTACACCGGCTTGTATGCCAATGTGTTTTCTGTATGTTTGCCACGTTATGAGATTAATCATGAAACGAGTTTATAGTCGTTATTGTTATTATATGTCTACGTGCCGATACCGGTAACCTCGAATGCGCTTGAAGGGCTAGTTAACCTCTATTAGGTAAACGTAGGAGAACGGTATCCGGTAACAACGTTTCCGACTTAAGGAACGTTCTAACCACGGCTATGCGTGAGTTGGTTATGTGATGTTTGTGCGTGATGTTTGTATGTGAATGTATGACTCTCTCCTCCCTTGTGTGCTTAACTCGGTTATGATACCGTATGGTGTGTGGTTGGTAGGCTCCATAATGGATCTCTAACTACTTATTATAAGAGTCTATGGGCTAATGGGGGGTGAGGAGTCCGGTAGTTCCGGCCACGGTGTGATGGTGGGGGTCGTTATCATATCCAGTTCGGCTCCCTTGGTGTATGTTTAGGTGGTATTCCAATTTGGTTTCAACCTTCCTTAGCTTATCCAAAGCTAGTTTACTGACTCACGTCGGGCCATAGGGGCATACGTGTTGTTTGGTGTGCTTGGGATCACTATATCCGACACACCTTGGGTTTAAGTCAACCGTTCAAAAACAGGATGGTGATGAGGTAATTAACGAGCTTGGTATGAGTTTGGCAACAATCTCTATGCTCATGGTATGGACTAACTATGGTGGAAGGATCTTAATGTGAACTGTTCTCGAGGTGTTATGTATTGTTGTTGTGCTGTGCAAATTACCTTGCTATGCTTGGGTATTTATATATATATATATATTGGATGTTTTAAAGGAATGCAATGAGGTCATGTGTACGTCGAAACAAGAAAGGTTTGTTATGTTTGTTATGTGGGGGATGAGTTATGCTGTAGGATATGGAATGTGTGGGTCATGGGAATGAATCCCAGCTTGCGACAAGAGGCATTTGAGGATAACCCGATTAATGGGTACATGCCGTTCGTTAAGGAAGTAGCTCCATTTTAGAGGAGAGCCACTCTAGGGTTTAAGGAATCATTGGATGGTTGGTTAAGTGTGGATGTGTTGGTTATAGGTTAAGCCCATTGAGGCGAAGTATTATGGGTTGTATGGTTATGGCTAGTATGCATGATTTAAATATAATCAACTGCATGCTAAGACGACAATTAGTTGTGCGTGGCCCGATAGCATGTGGGCTGCGGGATTACCATACCAGCAAAGGTGCTGAGCCCCTTGGGGCCACCCCTTTCTCTTCTTTTCCTATTTCAGGTACGAAGTGCTGGAAGCCGTTCGAGAGTAGGACGGGTAGTCGTTGTACATGGGTAAACATTTAAGTGTGCATATACAGTAGGCGTAGTAAGACCGATATTGTTGTCGGCACCAGTTTATAAATACTCGGTACAGGGGGAGTGTATGTATATAATAAATGTTGAAGATGGAATGAGTATCGTATTGTGTAGTTGCTCGGGAATCTAGTCCATCAGACCGATACAAATGTACATATATTAGCCTTGTTAGCCACGTAGGTGGTTAACGGCGTGTAACACCATTGGAATAAGTAATGTGATGAGTTGAGTTTCCGCTGCAGATTGTTATTATGTGTTTGTTGTTGGATGGGGTGTTACATCTTTCATGCTATTCCTACTGGTTTAATTATGATTGTCTGGCAAAATTCCTTTAATTATCTTAAGGACTAAGTCATAGCCTCATAAGAACTCGTTTACCAGAAATGCTCGGTCTAATCAAGGTTCGAGCACTCTTATGTAAACGGACATTAAATTCGAGGAAATATAATTGCATCTGAAAATACTAACTCATTAAATCATAATAGAGCTTTCTCCAAATTTACGGCTTAATCAACCTATCTATTTATCACCTGGTCTGATCAAAATAGACTTAGCAAGCAATTTAATAAACTCATGACATTTATTAAAAAGGCGAGAGATGAGCTTTAAGCGTAACAAACTTCATTAAATTAAAACCAGTAAAAACATTGCATAATTAATACAGAACATAATAATTATTCCCAAAGCATACAAAAACTAGCCTAACATATTAAATAGATAGACAGAGACAAGAGTAATAGAAATCATCCGTAATCACTCCGGCTCACTCTGCTATTTTGTGTACGTAGGCTAGAGGTGGATTTAGTGGAATGTAAAATAAATAAAATGGAGAAGGCGGAAGGAGAGAAATGAGATGGTGTGTGAATTGGAACTCCAGAGGAACCATGGAAGGAGCCTCCGGAAGGACACTGGGTAAGGTGGAACGAGCGTTGTATTTATAGAGGAAGAAGAATCAGCAGAGGAGCAGCTCATTGATTGAGCTCGTTTATTGAAGCTTCACTGATTGCAGGAGGCAGGAACAACAGGCGAGTGATTTCAGGTAGGCGCCGACTGCTTAAACGATAAGGCGTAGTCAAGTTGCAGAACGAGTCGGCGAAGAAGATAACCCGTTAATTTCTGGACACTTAGACGTGTCCGCTAGTTATCTAGCGGTCTCCTCTATCTCAACCGCCAGGCGGTTTCCTCTGTCTCAACCGCCCGTTATGAGGCGGTATGCTCTGTCTCGTCCGCCTCGCGGTCTTGTGTTCCTTGTCCGCCAGCTACGAGGCGGTCGCCTCTGTGTTGTCCGCCCGATATGAGGCGGTACTGAGGAGGCGGAACATACATGCGTGCTTCACGCGTGACATCTTTTTTAATCCTTAATATATGTCTTTGTTTGTCATTTTTCCTACATTTTAACACATAAAATACATCAGTTAATATAACAACATAATTATAGGAAAAACCCTAGATAAGTGCGAAACATTACTAAAAATGCTATAATTAATAAGGTGATTAAACCTTAAAAAGTCTATATGTTTTGCACTTATCAACATTCACCAATTCTTTCCTTAAGGTTTTAACAAGTTTTCAAATGTCTTTTAAGCTTCCAACAGTTTAGTTCCTCTTCCTCATTACACTACTACTCATTACCATTTTCAATACACAATTAAGAGCTACTAAAATCTGTTACACAATACATTTTTACAAGACTACACAAGAGGATGCAATTTACCTTGCTCTCCTTACTAGTTCTTCCTTCCTTCTTCTTTCCTCTTTCCTTTCTCCTCCTCTCTTCCCACCGGTTATGAATATTCAATCTCTAAAGCTACAGCCCATCAGCATACACCACCGTTTCAATACTACTAACCTTTAAACTACATTAAAGCTTTTAAGGTAAGTTTCTAGGGTTTAAGAATTTATTACCTTGCAAGGGTGTAGATAGTGCTTGGGATAGCTCAAGAACAAGATTCCTACTCCACCAAAGAAGCCAAAATTGGCTAGAATACAAAACACCAACAAGGGTTTAGTTTCAAATTTCGTTTTGCCCACAAGGGCTAGAAAAAGGTGAGATTTCAAGAATATTTTTACCTCAAGGTAACAAGGAGATGAAGGTGGTTCTAATGATGGTCTTGAAGCTCCAAATGCAGCATACCCATGGAAACAAAAATGCTTGTTTTCGAATAGGTTACAGATTTTCGGGTCGACCGACCCTGCTAGGGTCGGCCCTAGGGTCGGTCCAGCCCAGTACTTATTTTTAATTGCTCCTTTTGAAATCCAAATCCTTCTCCATTCACATCCAATCTTTTCCTAATCATTTTCCCAAGTTTCCTACATGCTTAGGCACCCTAAAACACTCCTTAACTCATCTACTAACTCATCACCCTTTTCTATATCCCAATTCACCCTTTGTCTCCTACATTTTCATTTCAGCACTCATATTATATCCTTCCTTAGTCACTTTTGCTACAGATTTTGTTACTAACACTCCCCATCTACAACTCCCTCTTCTAATGTCATTGCTAACACCTCTAATACATTACAACAACATTAACTATCTCTCCCCATCTTCCCTCTATCTATCTATTTCAAAATCTGTTACACCTACATCATTCACCTAGTTAAAATTCACTAAGTGTTCTAATTCTAGATAAATTTTGACATAATCTCTCTTGTATTTCTATACACTCACCACATGGTTTAGTTCACATTTCAATACTTATCTCACCTGTTACAATAACATCAATATACAAGCTCCCATATCCAAATACCGATACTAAAACACTCATGAAAATTCCTGCACTCAAACACTAATTCCCAATCTGTTTTCAACAAGTTTTACACATCTTTTAAAGCTTCAAAATACTTATATTCTCTTACACATTATACTACTAATGCATTATCATTTTACAATACCAATTTTCATTACTAAAAATCTGTTACATATACAAATATCTACCAAGCTACACAATGAGTATTCTTACCTTGTTTCCTTCTAGATTTTCTTCCTCTTCTTGTTTCTTCTTCCTCCTCTTCTCAACGGTTACAGCACTCCACAATCTAAACTACCACCCATTCACATTCACAATTTTAATACTAAACTCACCCTAAGCATTATATAAGCTCTACTCAAATTTCTAGGGTTTAGGAATCTCATTACCTTCCAAGGGTTTATGAAGTACTAGGAGCAGCTCAAGAACAAGATTCCCCACCTTCCAAAGGAGCCAAAATCGGCTGGGTACAAGAGGGGCAAACAAGAGTTTAACTAGATTTTTGTTTTGCCCATAAAGCTAGGAAAAGATGGAGTTTTCAAGAAGATTTTTACCTTAGAAGAACAAGGAGAACAAGGGCCTTCTAATGGTGGTCTTGGAACTCCAAATGGGACATACCCATAAAAACGAAAGTGGGTGTTTTCGAATTTTGGAAAGATGAAAGTGTAGCTCTTGAGGAGAGGATTACAATGGTGGTATTTTTATAATTTTTGGAAGAGTGTGGAGAGAGTTACAAAGGAGAGAAGGTGAGTTTTGTGTTGTTTTTCTTATTCCTCCATGGATGTCGCTGGAGGTTGAAGAAGAGAGGAAAAAGAGAGAGTGAGGGAGGAGGGAATGCGTGAGTGAGGGGAAATGAGGTAGGAGAGAGAATTGTGAGAGTGTGGGGTAAAGTAATAAAGAGAGGGGGGTGTTTTTATTATTTTTGTTTGTTTGTAAATAAGAGAGTAGAGTGTGTGTGTGTGTGTATATATGTAAATCGGACAGCACACAGCAACTAGGGGGTTTTAAAATTTTTATTTACAAAGTTGGACACATAAGTTTGTGTTAATTATATTTCTACCCCACAACTTGTCGTTTTTGACAGTTTTTACTAATCTCTCGTTTTATTGATTTTATTGGTCCTAAAGCCTCACTAATATTATTAATGATTATTTAGTTGACTAAAATTGTGACAAGTCTATTTGACCCGCTTAAAGACACGTTTTCCCGGTTACCTCGAAAAACGTGCTTTAAGGTTCGGTAATGTTTTTAAACCGTTTTAAAGGTCCGTTTTCTTCGGGATTTGTTCCCTCATAATTATTTACACTCAATTAAGCTTCTAAATTACTTATTAGCCTAATTAATCACTATTTTTAATTACGGGGTATTTCAGTCGCCCACGGCGAACTCAAGGTCACGTCGTCGCACATCCGTATAGGATTTCTGTCTATCTTGGGCTGCTTTCATGTTAGCTCTGATTTGTTGCACTTCCGCTTAGACTTGTTCTAAATACTCCGTTCCTATGATGACCGCTTCACTTGATTCATCCCAACACAAAGGTGTATGGCAAGGTCTACTGTATAGGGCTTGGAAAGGCGACATCTTAATCAAAGCATGGTAGCTATTATTGTACGAGAACTCGATAAGATGAAGCATATCTAACTAACTCCCCTGAAAGTCTAAGGCACATGCTCTCAGCATGTCCTCCAGTGTCTGGATGGTTCGTTCTGTCTGACCGTCGGTCTGAGGATGGAAGGCGGTACTCAGCTTCAATTCTGTACCCAACGTTTCCCGTGTGGCTCTCTAGTATCTCGAAAGAAATCTGGTGTCGCGGTCAGATACTATGGTCTTCGGGACTCCGTGATGTCTGATAATCTCCTTGTCGAATAGCTCTGCGAGCTTCACTACCTTCTAGGTGTCCTTCATCGGTATGAATCTTGCAACCTTGGTAAGGCGATCAACTACAACCTAGATCATGTTGAGTCCTCCCCTAGCAGGTGGGAGTCCTACAACAAAATCCGTGGAGATATCATGAAATTTCCACTCCGGAACTGGCATCGATTGTACCATTCCGCCCGGTCTACGATGTTCAAATTTCACTTTCTGGCATGTCAAGCATCTCAGTACATACTCTGTCACATCTGATTTCATTCCAGACCACCAGAAGTACCTCTTCATGTCTTTGTACATCTTGGAGGCTCCAGGGTGGACTGACAGTGAGGAACTGTGTGACTCTCACAGGATGCGATCCCTTAGCTTAGCATTGCCTCGGGGGACGCATAGCCTGCCATTCAGCAGAATCAGACCATCTTCATGCAACTTAAAATCATATTACTTCTTCTCAAATGTACCATCTCCGATCTTCTGTCTGATTTCAGTTAGGTAAGGGTCGCTCTACTGAGCGTCTCGCACCTCGTCAACCAAGCTAGAAGAAGCGAGTAGCGAATGGAGCGAGTGTGCGCGACGACTCAGGGTGTCGGCTACAACGTTTGCCTTCCCTTCCTTATACTGCAGGTCGATGTCGTAATCTGAGAGAAACTCCATCCACCTTCTCTGTCTCAAATTCAATTCTTTCTGTGTGAATACATAGTGTAAGCTCTTATGGTCGGAGTAGATGGTGATGCTTACCCCATAGAGATAGTGTCGCCATATCTTCAAGGTGAAGACAATGGCTCCTAACTCTAAGTCGTGAGTCGGGTAATTCTCCTCATACTTTTGCAGCTGGCGGGAGGCATAAGCTACAACCTTGCCATGCTGCATGAGTACGCATCCCATTCTCTTGCCTGATGCATCACAATAGACCTCAAATCCCTCTGTGCCATCTGGAAGAGTAAGGATGGGCGCTGAGGTCAATGAGTCCTTAAGGCTCTGAAATGATACTTCACACTCGTCTGTCCATACAAACGGTGCATCTTTCTTCATCAGTGTAGTCATGGGCTTAGCGACTTTCGAGAAGTCCTTTACAAATCTCCGGTAGTAACCGGCTAGACCAAGAAAGCTCCGGATGTCGGTAACAGTCTTAGGTCTAGGCCATGATCGTACAGCTTCTATCTTAGAAGGGTCAACTGAGATACCTGTGCTCGAGATGACATGATAAGGAATGATACCTGATCTAGCCAGAACTCGCATTTGGAGTACTTCGCATACAGCTGGTTCTCGCGCATGTCTCAAGCACTTTCCTCAAATGAAATTCATGCTTTTTTGCTGATTTTGAGTATACAAGGATGTCGTCGATGAAGACAACAACTGAAGTGTCTAACTGCTCACTGAATAGTCGATTCATAAGATCCATGAATTTTGCTGGTGCGTTTGACAAACCGAATGGCATGATGGTGAACTCGTAGTGGCCATATCTGGTACGGAATGTCGTTTTCTGTGTCTTGCTCTCTGATAGCAATCTGATGATACCCAGAACGGAGGTCGATCTTGGAGAAGACTGAGGCTCCTTTCAGCTGGTCGAATAGGTCGTCGATGCGTGGCAATGGGTATTTATTCTTGACTGTAATCGCATTCAGCTCGCGGTAGTCAATACAAAGTCGGAGGCTACCGTCCTTCTTCTTCACAAAGAGGACCGGTGCTCCCCAGGGTGATACGCTCGGGTGTATAAACCCTTTGTCGGGAAGATCGCACAACTGCTCTTTCAACTCTGACATTTCTGCAGGTGCCATGCGGTATGGTGCCCTAGCAATGGGACTGGTACCTGGCAAGAGGTCAATCTCAAATTCTACCGCTCTCTGAGGTGGCATGCCGGGTAGCTCCTTAGGGAATACATCGGGGAATTCAGATACAATGGGTACTTCATCATTAAACTCTGGGTCTCTCTCCAGGTCTTGTACATAACACAAATACACTTCTTTGCCCTTTATGATCTCCCGGTACATGGCCATAGCGGAGATGACTGTGGTCGAAGGCTCTCTCGGTCTCTAGCGGTAAGATACGGTAACCCCAGAAGGACTCTTGAGCAGCAGTCGATGCTCAGCGCAGAGGATACGTCCCTTGTGCCGCTCCAACCAGTTCATTCTGATTATCAAGTCGAATCCCAATCCATTAAACTCGATGAAGGAAATGGGAAACGCTTCGCCTTTGATTTGGATCGTGGCTCCTTTGTAGTATTTGGTACACTGTACTCGCTCCTTCGATGGGAGAGTAACCAAGAAGTTCGGTAGCTTATCCGCATCTAGGCCTAATCTGTTCACGAAAGATGGTGATACGAAGGTGTGAGAGGCGCCGGAGTCGAATACCACTATGGCATCAATGCCATTCACTGGGAAAGTTCCCGTTAAGATGGTGCCGCTTTTGCCGGCTTGTGCTTCGATGAGGATACTCAGGTTACCTTCGGTACCGAGTCCACAACCTATTGGATTCACAATTTTATAAGTATTGATGGTGGACACAAGTGGAATTCAAATCGACACTGCTCTTTATTGATAAAACAACCATCATACATACCGTGTCTCTAATACACGTTACTAATACATTACATGATGCTATGAATTTAACTTCCTAAAGGTAAGGTTCAGGCGTCCTGGTTTCATGTGTGTGGCATTGATTATTGCCGGCGGTGCCGTATTCAACTTGATCTTGTTGATCCCGCGATACAGCATCCTAGAGTTTCCACCCATGATTAGGACATCTCCTGATCTCAATACCAATTTCTGTCCGAGGTCCACACGCTTCTACTCGCTATAGATAAATACGGCGTCATCACCAATGGACCAAGACACTACGGGCACTCCTTGTTCAAGAGATTCTGCTGTCTCGTCCCTGTCTTGGTGTAACCCAAGTCGTCCTTCTTTCTCATAGAAGTTGACGATACAAAGGTCCGCTTCAAGTGCGGGGATCGGATCATATTCGCATTGCTGTGCAAGTTCTACTGCTCGTGTGACAAGCGTCTAAAATTCTAAAGGTATTGTCGGTAGCGTCGCTCCGTCTTGGTTTCGTGTCTCTTGGTATGTCTTGGTATAAGGATTCCAGTCCTTTCCCACGCACATCATCTTTAGCTTCATTTTCGCTCCACTGGGAAATTCGGGTGTGCAAAATCCTCCTTGACCTGCTCCTAGTTCATTGCATCGTCTGATAATTGAGATTTGTGCTTCGGGTGTCAGGTATTCCTTTAATAGAATCATACCTCGTCGGATGACCTGACACTACTCACTAGTAGTGGTAAGTGGTGATGTCGGTCTCATCTTGATTCGGGTTTATCGGTATCAGATAGCAGATACTAAAGCTACCTATGGTTGTAAATTTCATCTACGGTGAGTACTAGTTTCAACTACTTCATTTCATTCTCAATACATACTTCGATTTATTTACTCATGCATCCACTCATACGATTACTCTAATACTTAGACATGCTTCACAAGGATTCAATGTTTAGATTAATTACCTGGGGCGGACTTAGAACCGGACCCGTCACGGTCAATGACATGCAAGACAGGCTGCCTCTGGGGTGCGCCCCTCTGAGGACCCCGGGATCCCGGGATCCCTGTCCCTGTGGTGCCTGCTGGGCTAGTGCAACGCCAGATGCAACCTCCTTGCCTTCCCTCTGCTTGTAGCTTTGGAAGTTCCCTTTTGGCTTGTCTTTTTCTAGGCACATATTCGCTCGGTGTCCGGGCTTCTAACAGTTGTAGCACTTGATTTCTCTCCCATAGTAATCCTTGCCGGGATGGTCTTGGTTGCACTTTCTGCATATAAGTACGGCCGTCTGAATAGTTCTTGGTGAAACCAGAGCCGAAACCCTTAAGTGGGTGTGATCTCAGCGGCTTCGCAGCCACCAGCGCAGAAGAACCAAGCTGAAGAATCTCAACCGGGTTGCCCTTTTCAGTATGGGCACTGCTCTCACTTGGGAATTTCTTTTGGGATTGCTGAAAGAAATTCCCCTTCTTCTTTTTCCAGCTCTTGCCTTGGTTCTGCTCCTCGGCACTAGTGTTCTTGTTATTGGCCTTGCGCTTAAGCGCGGTTTCTTCATCCCTCATTTGGCAAGTGATCTCAATGCGAGATGCCGCGTGATAGCACTCCTGAAGTTCAGGTATTAGCCGGGATTCTTAGTTAAAAAGGATACGGTAAAGACTTAAGGATTTACAATTGAAATAGTACTAAGGGTTCACCCTGTGTTTACCTGAAGGGAGGTAAACCTGGTGTAGCCCATGCCATACCGAAGGCGATGGCTCAGACCGTCATAGAAGCGATCAACCAACACCTGGCCGGTGTACCCAAGGTCGGGTAGAAGACGGAGGATACAAGTGAAGGTTCTTTAGTATTCATCCACAGACATCTTGTCTGTCATCTTCAAGGCATCTAGCTCTAGCCTTTTCTTTGTTTTTACATGCTCCGGGTAGTATTTGGAACGGAGGATGGAGGCAAAGGTCTCCCAATCGAAGGTGGGGTCGTCGACGTATTCATGTTTTACAAGTTTCTACCAATCCATAACAGCATCTTTGAGGTAGTATGCTGCTATTCTCACTCGAACTCCAGCAGGACATTCGAGGGTCTCAAAAGCAGTCTCCATTTCGGAGATGTAGGCTTCTAGCTTAGCAGGGTCGCTCTCGCCTCTAAAGCACGGAGGTCGGAGATCTGCGATAGCTTTTACCCATTTACTTCTCTGGGTGGAGGGGGAGGGATTGGTCCCACTTGTGTTTGTTGATTTGCTGGTTTTGTTGCATTGCAGTGATTACTTGGGGTAGCATTTGTGCTACCGTGGCGGCGACGATCTCAGCTATCGTCTGCGCGCCCGGTCTGTCATTGGCACCTCGGGCGACCTAGACCTCTTCCTGACATCTGAACATTTAACGTTTGCATTAGGCTTCGTAACATATGACATTGTGACACCATTGGTCATGAATTTAAGCAAGGGTATCATTCATAAGAACATCAAGGGTATCCGTTGTTAACAACGGTAGTTCCTAGTTAGGTTTCTAAGTATCTGTCTTAAGATGGTTGAAATCCTAACTCGGTAATCCCTATGCTCGGTAACTATGGACATCAGGGCAACACTTCGCTCTAATACCACTTTTTGTAACACCCCTACCGCTAATCATGTACTTACCGTCCAATCATCCCAATAATCAAAGCTACTCGCAGCGGAAATACTACTACTACGGCGGGTGATACAACTCCGCTAACCGCCCATACGGCTAGCTAGACTTATACTACTTACAGTCACGGTCTGATGTCTAAGTATACCGAGCTACTAAAACATTGCTTACTAAGTACAAAATACCATGCGCTTACATTAATGGATTACCGAGTATCAAGCATAGTTAATTACATTCCCTTTCCCAAGTCAACCAAAAATAATGAGTGTACAAGCTACTCATGAAATACCCCAAACTTAAATATGGTGATTATATTATTCTAATATGGTATTTAAAGGCCTAATCGTGCCTAAGTAATTTTGGTAAAGAAAATAAATCCAAAAAGAAATGAGAAAAACGCTTAGAAAGCGGAAAACGCTAAGATGAGCGTTAAATAACCATGGGAGGTACGAGACCTCGGTTATAGTATTGTAAGTATTCCTAAGGCTTATTCATGCCTAAGTAGTATACAGGAATGATTCCCGAAGAACACGAAACCAAGAAATGTATTAAAACGCTAAAAGAGCTTTAGCGCACGTTTTTCGAGGAAACCCGAAAATGTGACTTTAAGTGGTCAAACAGACCCGTAATAATTATAAATCATTGAATAATAATTATTAAGCATTTGTGGAAGCTTAATAGCCAATGAAAATAAAGAAACGAGAAAATTCCGGAAAACGGGCGCGGTTAGTGAATAGTATCAAAACCGGGTAAAATAACGAGCGTTTTCTGTAAAAGACGAAAAACGCTCCAGCTAGTATTATAGTGGGGGCCAGTTTTAACAGGTAAATAAACCCCCTCTCACACACACACACACACACTAGCTAAATAAATAATGAGTCAAAAAGCAAAGTAGAATAAAAGGACAAAAGCAACCCCACCCTCTCTCTCCTCTCTCATTTCTCTTTCCTTCCTTCTCTTTCCTCTCCTTCTCCTTCCCCATCGATTTCTCTCTCCCTCCTTGAGCTGGGCGATTTTGAGAAGCTCCACATCCATGGCTTCTCTTCATTCTTCCTCCAACTCTAGCTCCATTTGAGCTCCAAATGTAAAATAAATTACATATTTGTAATCCCCTCATCCTCCTTTACATTTCTATCTTTTCAAAATTCGAAAAGGATGAGTTTCATCTCCATGGGTTTTCCCCATTTGAAGAGAAAAGTGCACCATTGTGAAGCTTGGAGTTCCCTCTTTCCAACAAGGTAAAAATCTTCATGAAAGACCCCATATTTCTCCATCTCCTTGTATGGCCGATTTTACTCTCTCTCTCTTACCTTGTTTTTCTCTCTCTTTTTGAGCATCAATTTCACCTAGAAATGGTGGTGGATTCTCCTTCTTGAACAAAGGGCTAAAACCCCTCCTAAAACCCTCCAAAAGTAAACCCTAGAATTTGTATTTTTAACACTTCAATGAATTAGTGTTAATGTGAGGGCTAGTAGATTAATTATGCTTGTCTTGTGTACTTGGGTGATGGGAATGGAGTTTGGCAACTCCATTCCCCATAGAACCGGTTTGGACAAGAAAGAGAGCAAGAGGAGAAATGGAAAATAAAAGAAGGAAGTATATGCTCAAGGTAAGAGCCCCTTCCTAATGTAAATTCTATTGCATTAGAGTAATGGGAATGGGTAAAATATTTAAAGAACCCAAATTATTGTATTGGTATTGTAGTTTGTGGAAATTTGAGTACTAGTGAGTAAATGTGTGGATTTGTAGGCCTTAGAGCCAAAAGAAAGGTGTATGTATATTAGTAATGCTATTTGAGGAATAATGAGGTATTGGTAATGTGATTGAGGAAACATTGGTGTATTAGGATTTTTGTATGTGTGCTGGTAGAGCCCTAGTGGTTGGCTAGATTAGGGATGAATTTGATGAGGAAGGAAGTGTGTGAATAAGTAAGGAAAGTAGATGAACCATGGCAAAATTTTAGTAGGAATTATGTATTTAAGGATGACTTGGTGAATGGGAGAACCAAGGTATGTATTGGGATTAGTAGAGATGTTTAGTAGCTATGGGATGGTAATTGTAGTATGAGGAATAAGAAGTGTAAAATCTGTAGCAAAGTGTATAAGAATACATTGGAGAAGTTAGGAGAATTTAATGTGCAAGAATTGGTAAAGGAATGTTAGACTTGGGTATAGATATTGTAATTGCTTGGAAATGTATTTGGGATACTAGGAGTAGCATTAGTAGACGGAGTATTGAATGGTAAAGGGGAAAATGAAAATCTGTAGCATGAGAGTAAAGAAAACAATTGTAAGAATTGAAAGGAAGTGATGAGAAATTGTGTATGTGGATTTAGAGAAGAGTAAGGAATTGTTGGATGAACTAAGGCAATTTGGAGGGCCTAGATAGTGTTTAAACATGTGGGATTACATGTAGGAAGATTGGGGAAACAATGGGCAAAGTATAGAGCTGTAAACAGAATTTAAAACTGAAGTACTGGGCCGGACCGGACTTGCGACCGGACTTGCAAGTTCGGTCGAGCCCAGATTTACAAAGACGGGAAACCTTCTGGGATCGACCGGACATGCAAGTTCGGTCGGACCAGAAAAATTTTCCCGTCCGAAACCTACTGGAATGGACCGAACTTGCGACCGGACTTGCAAGTTCGGTCGGCCAGAAAAATTCCCGTAATGCGAGCTACTGGAATGGACCGAACTTGCGACCGACTTGCATGTTCGGTCGAGCCAGAAAATTTCCTGTACTGGTAGCTACTGGAATGGACCGGACTTGCAAGGTCGGCCGCAAGTTCGGTGGAGTAAAAAAAAATAATAATATTTTTATTATATGATTATAACAATCATATGTATATATATATATATATATATATATATGCCTATACACATATATGCATATATACGTAGTAGTACACTATAAATGAAGTAGTGAAGGTAAGAAAGTAAGTATATGAGTAGGAAAACAAATGTAAAAAAAGTAACCAAGTAAGTTGAGAGTATGAGAACATTGAGTACACCGGGATAACGGGGTAAGTACGGGAGTAGTAATTATTTGTGTATCATAAGAGTATAGTATTAATCATAATGTTGAAACAGAACAGTTGGTTACCTCAACCGAACAAAGGAAACTCAGATAAGCTACAAGCTAAGGAGTCAGAAACTCACTTCAGGAGAACCATTAAGAGTTGAAAGTGCAAGAAGCACTAACAACGGGATAAGACATTGGATATGTCTCGAGGATATCAAGGTAAAGCATGACAACTGGAAGGAATACTCAGTCTAAACACTGCAAGGCAAAAGCCTAACATTGACACATCAATGTGCAACGAACGGGATAGAATTCCCAGAACAACTACCACAAACACACAGGGTGATGTTATAAGGTACCAGAAATACCATTCATCACCGGAAGGGATATCAAATCCGTGATAACACAAGAAAAACACCAAAGGTCTACCCTAAGACGGGAGACTGTATAACCCTTAACGGGATAACTAAGATCCGGAACCGCAAGGTAGGATGACGAACTGAACATGCGTATAAATATCAGCCAGATGCGATAGCATAATCAATAACACCCAGGAGCAATCCATAAAGGGTATCAAGTCAGCACAGTTGGATGAAAAGTCATGGTAAGAACACCACAACTGGAACGAACGTTCGGTTAGAACACCGAAGGGATCCCACTTGACAAGGGATACCCCAGATTAATAGATGATATCGTCAATACCAAGATGCAAAAAGGGTCTCCAACAAACGGAAGCGTGATGCGATGATCTTATCATGGGGCCCAGTATCACCTCCAAGCCATCATATGGTATACGGAGAAGTAACCACTTCGGAACGGCTTACGATGAGCAGAGCTCTAGGCGATATGGCTAGTATGCCACGAAACTGTTACCACACAACCCAACGGTTGCAAAACCAAGGCGAACTATGTGAGAAGTGGTCAAGAATGACACCGATAAAAGAGCAACAACCAATAATGGAGAATTTCCTCATAAACGTGAGACCGCAAGAGCGGTGAACGCGTGGATCCCAAAAGGGGATACCATCAGCAACTGTCGAGAAATATATCCTTTTCAGAACTACTAATGTAGTCAAGCTTGAGCATACAATTATTGCCAAGCAATTTGAAATAAGCTTCAACAGCAATTGATGACAACCAAGGAGTAACCGGTTATAAAACCAATGATGCTCAGGGAGCTCAGAAAAATAAAGGAATACCATATTCGGTATTACCAAATACATGGGAAACCATCGTATGAATGATAGAGATGCTTGAGCTGAAGCTAGCAACAGTGGATGCCATGTAGACCAATACCGTGAAATCAGTAAGAACATGGTGCGCAACAGGCGACCAACGTATGTGAATAACCACCCAATACCATGGGGTTGTTAATACAAGATGGTGGACAGACCGGGCAACAAGCCAGGAGTCCGCACGAAATGATGAAACACCACCTTAAGGAGTAACAATAATTCCTATTACGATCTCATAAGAGAGTTACTGCCAAACGTTTACGCCTCTGCACTCTGTAGGACTGAGTGTTTTGGTATTGCACTTGTACAGTTAATGATCAAGTGAGATAGCTAGGAAGATGGAAAATGTAAATCATGGTAAATCCCTCCTTTCACCAGTAAACGTGGCATAAGCCAGTCAAGCAAAAGCTTAGAAACAAACCGCGCGGCCTAAGGCCAAAGAGCACGAAGAGCGTGAAACACACCAACAATCACAAGATGTGAATTCCATTGGAATAAAAGCGAAAGGGGACTTAAGAAAGTCACAAGGACCGACGCATGGAAAATGCAAGGTCATACAAGTAAAGAACACTTGTAATGAACCAGAGAAACTGGTGTAGCTTAGAAGCTACTAACGACAGAGGAAGCACTACAACTAAGTAGTGACTTAACCTCAACCGACAATAAGTCGGAGAAACCAAGTGAATGATCACTACAAACACAACAGTATGTATATACATTGCCAGAGAGCTGGTTATGAATCTACAACTCACCAAATTCGAGCACGGTAAGAGAACACCACACTTGGTCAATAAACCTTATTCCCACAATAAGAAGGAAAAAAAAGGTGTTGTATAGCACATTTAAGATAACAAGAAGGGCGAATAACCCAAGTTATCAGGGTCGCGCAGCAGAAGCTAGTGGGCCAGAATTCTAAGTGAAGTACACCTAGTGAACAAAAGGTTAATCATTAATGCCTTAAAGCCATTCAGGCTAGAACCGAACCCGGTCAAGAGTTAGATAAACTCCGATGAAAATTCTTGATGCAAGGACTAACCGACAGTACGGTTAAGACCTGTTGATCAAGGAACATTGTATAATAGACCGCATGGAAACTGAACCACTCCATGACGGCTGAATGCCTTCGACCAATGTCCAATGTTGACACATGGTAGATTACGTGGGCGTAATCCCTTTTAAGGGGGGTAGAGTGAAAACCGTGAAATGTATGTTTTACGTGATAGGTGCGTAAACTACAATGCGCATAGCGCAAGAGAATTCATTTTGATGGTTGATACTTATGTTACATAAACATTTGTATTCACTCATCGTGTAATTGTGGTAATTTGGGAAGTAAGTATAGGAAAAGGAGTAGAGAAACTCCAGGGTAATGAGAAACCCGATTGGTAATAGTATGAAGAATGAGTATGTATGGGAGACTTAAGGAGTATAAATCGGTACGGAACCGATGTATGTAATGGGTATAAATTGGTATACAACCGACGTATGTAATGAGTATGAATCGGTGTACAACCGATGTATTTTATGAGTATAAATTGGAGTATAGCAAATTAATGGGATATTATACCCTTGAAGTCTTAAAGTATAGCAGTTGGAGAAGATGTAGCAATAATTGATGAAACGATTAGTAAGTATGTAAGTGAATCATATGACTTGGAAAATGTATGTGTATGATTATGAGTAGCAAGATTAAAAAGATAGAAAACGAAATAATGTTTGACAATCTGTCTGTTTGTATTGAGTTGGGAAGTGGAACTTGATTTGCTAGCGATCAAGGGAAGCCGAACACAAATTGGAGTGGAAAGATAGTTCAACACCAATGCTGATCACATTGGGGTTGAAGGACTCTGGAAGCTCCCTTAAGTGGCCACAATAATAACACTAGTAATAGGAATGATCATCATAAATTGAAATTGGGAGATGTATGCAAGGTTTTCAAAATGAATTTCCAAAACTAATTTGGTACAACGTTTTCTTCAAACTCGAGAATGAGGATCGGTTTTAAAACCGCTCCCACGGGCGCTAGTGGATCTTCCATGCCTAGGCACGGGTATCCGGTCGAAACCATAGGAGGTGAAGCTAGTTTTGAGTCTGTGGAAGTGTAGAGTAGTTTGAAACCACTACACCGGGTGTACGGTAACAGTGTGTGTTTTGTATTTTTCCAAG
Organism: Limonium bicolor; assembly: GCA_023374045.1. NCBI lineage: Eukaryota > Viridiplantae > Streptophyta > Magnoliopsida > Caryophyllales > Plumbaginaceae > Limonium > Limonium bicolor. The sequence continues at coordinate 101,739,720 of CM041781.1, read as the reverse complement.
GGCACTGGGGCATTGTAGTCCCGAGTAAGTATGAGTAAGTAAGTATGAGTAAGTGCCTGAGGATCCAGAAAGCGTAAGTGCTCAAGTCATGACGGCCGTGAACCAGAAAGCGTAAGTGTTCAAACGTGACCGGTACCTGAGGGATCACTCGCCATTGGGGGAGGATGGTACCTAATTGTCTTCGGATGGACCCCCTTGGAGAGAAGTAAAACGGATATTCTTGATTGCTATGCATGCAGTGAAATGTTGTTTGGATGCGTAGTATGCATCATGTCAGACATTTGGAGTGTGACAAAGTATATGTAGAGGTCATAATCTCAGCATAGAATATTTATACAAGTAGCAGTATTAGACTCAACAACTTTGAGGGCAAAGTTCTTTAAGGGGGGTAGATTGAAATACCCTGAACTTAAATATGGTGATTATATTATTCTAATATGGTATTTAAAGGCCTAATCGTGCCTAAGTAATTTTGGTAAAGAAAATAAATCCAAAAGAAATGAGAAAAATGCTTAGAAAGCGGAAAACGCCAAGATGAGCGTTAAATAACCATGGGAGGTACGAGACCTCGGTTATAGTATTGTAAGTATTCCAAAGGCTTATTCATGCCTAAGTAGTATACAGGAATGATTCCCGAAGAACACGGAACCAAGAAATGTATTAAAACGCTAAAAGAGCTTTAGCGCACGTTTTTCGAGGAAACCCGAAAACGTGACTTTAAGTGGTCAAACAGACCCGTAAAAATTATAAATCATTGAATAATAATTATTAAGCATTTGTGGAAGCTTAATAGCAAATGAAAATAATGAAACGATAAAATTCCGGAAAACGGGCGCGGTTAGTGAATAGTATCAAAACCGGGTAAAATAACGAGCGTTTTCTGTAAAAGACGAAAAACGCTCCAGCTAGTATTACAGTGGGGGCCGGTTTTAACAGGTAAATAACCCCCTCTCACACACACACTAGCTAAATAAATAATGAGTCAAAAAGCAAAGTAGAATAAAAGGACAAAAGCAACCCCACCCTCTCTCTCCTCTCTCATTTCTCTTTCCTTCCTTCTCTTTCCTCTCCTTCTCCTTCCCCATCGATTTCTCTCTCCCTCCTTGAGCTGGGCGATTTTGAGAAGCTCCACATTCATGGCTTCTCTTCATTCTTCCTCCAACTCTAGCTCCATTTGAGCTCCAAATGTAAAATAAATTACATATTTGTAATCCCCTCATCCTCCTCTACATTTCTATCTTTTCAAAATTCGAAAAGGATGAGTTTCATCTCCATGGGTTTTCCCCATTTGAAGAAAAAAGCGCACCATTGTGAAGCTTGGAGTTCCCTCTTTCCAACAAGGTAAAAATCTTCATGAAAGACCCCATATTTCTCCATCTCCTTGTATGGCCGATTTTACTCTCTCTCTCTTACCTTGTTTTTCTCTCTCTTTTTGAGCATCAATTTCACCTAGCAATGGTGGTGGATTCTCCTTCTTGAACAAAGGGCTAAAACCCCTCCTAAAACCCTCCAAAGGTAAACCCTAGAATTTGTATTTTTAACACTTCAATGAATTAGTGTTAATGTGAGGTCTAGTAGATTAAGTATGCTTGTCTTGTGTACTTGGGTGATGGGAATGGAGTTTGGCAACTCCATTCCCCATAGAACCGGTTTGGACAAGAAAGAGAGCAAGAGGAGAAATGGAAAAGAAAAGAAGGAAGTATAAGTTCAAGGTAAGAGCCCCTTCCTAATGTAAATTCTATTGCATTAGAGTAATGGGAATGGGTAAAATATTTAAAGAACCCAAATTATTGTATTGGTATTGTAGTTTGTGGAAATTTGAGTACTAGTGAGTAAATGTGTAGATTTGTAGGCCTTAGAGCCAAAAGAAAGGTGTATGTATATTAGTAATGCTATTTGAGGAATAATGAGGTATTGGTAATGTGATTGAGGAAACATTGGTGTATTTGGATTTTTGTATGTGTGCTGGTAGAGCCCTAGTGGTTGGCTAGATTAGGGATGAATTTGATGAGGAAGGAAGTGTGTGAATAAGTAAGGAAAGTAGATGAACCATGGCAAAATTTTAGTAGGAATTATGTATTTAAGGATGACTTGGTGAATGGGAGAACCAAGGTATGTATTGGGATTAGTAGAGATGTTTAGTAGCTATGGGATGGTAATTGTAGTATGAGGAATAAGAAGTGTAAAATCTGTAGCAAAGTGTATAAGAATACATTGGAGAAGTTAGGAGAATTTAATGTGCAAGAATTGGTAAAGGAATGTTAGACTTGGGTATAGATATTGTAATTGCTTGGAAATGTATTTGGGATACTAGGAGTAGCATTAGTAGAGGGAGTATTGAATGGTAAAGGGGAAAATGAAAATCTGTAGCATGAGAGTAAAGAAAACAATTGTAAGAATTGAAAGGAAGTGATGAGAAATTGTGTATGTGGATTTAGAGAAGAGTAAGGAATTGTTGGATGAACTAAGGCAATTTGGAGGGCCTAGATAGTGTTTAAACATGTGGGATTACATGTAGGAAGATTGGGGAAACAATGGGCAAAGTATAGAGCTGAAAACAGAATTTAAAACTGAAGTACTAGGCCGGACCGGACTTGCGACCGGACTTGCAAGTTCGGTCGAGCCCAGATTTACAAAGACGGGAAACCTTCTGGGATCGACCGGACTTGCGACCGGACATGCAAGTTCGGTCGGACCAGAAAAATTCTCCCGTCAGAAACCTTCTGGAATGGACCGAACTTGCGACCGAACTTGCAAGTTCGGTCGGCCCGAAAAATTCCCGTAATGCGAGCTACTGGAATGGACCGAACTTGCGACCGGACTTGCAAGTTCGGTCGAGCCAGAAAATTTCCCGTACTGGTAGCTACTGGAATGGACCGGACTTGCAAGGTCGGCCGCAAGTCCGGTCGAGTCAAAAAAAAAAATATTATATGATTATAACAGTCATATGTATATATATATATATATATGCCTATACACATATATGCATATATACGTAGTAGTACACTGTAAATGAAGTAGTGAAGGTAAGAAAGTAAGTATATGAGTAGGAAAACAAATGTAAAAAAAGTAACCAAGTAAGTTGAGAGTATGAGAACAATGAGTACACCGGGATAACGTGGTAAGTACGGGAGTAGTAATTATTTGTGTATCATAAGAGTATAGTATTAATCATAATGTTGAAACATTATCAGTGGAACAAGTGTGAACCAAGGAACAAGGGAACACGTGTTAAAGCTAACCCCGGTGAAAGGTATGATTTCCTCATGCCCCGTATGCTAACCGAGTTACGTTGATTTGTATGTTGTATGCCGGCTAATCAAGACTAAAGCATGAAAATGGTTTATTGCCTTCATTGTATGTCTTGATGTATGTTGTGTGAGCTAACCTTCTTGAATGATTGTGTGGCTTTACTTAGTGCGTTGACCGACTCATAGATGAGTCTTGTTGTGTATTGACTCGTAGCGAGAGTCGTGTGTGAATTAATGGAACCGTAGCAACGCACTAAACCAACGAACCAATAAATGGTAACGTAAACCAATGAACTCACTAGAATGTGAGAGAGTGTACGGGAGTAATAACCTCCCGATAACGGTAGGAGAAACGAAATGAGTAATCCACAAACGAACAGTAGTGGAAGTATATAAGTAACCTCTATTAGAGGAACTAATCTTGGTGCAAAACATGAACCATGAGAGTAGTAAAGAATGATGAGGGACCTCCAAACCCCTTAGTAATTAGTCGACCCATTATGAGAGGACCCGACTGATGTAAGTATGCCCCGAACGAGAGAGTATTCGATATGTCGGGGAAACCCTTAAATCTGAGGATACTAGACGGTGGTAATTCCCTAAGCTAACAGAGGTTATCGAGAGAGATACTTCTAGGCTAACCCATGAGGTTGTATTGTGCTCTGAGAGAAGAGTGTTGGGAATTTATGTAGTCCGGTAGAACGGACATTTGAGTATTTGAGGAGCTAAGCGTATAGCCCTCGTATTGTAGGTCCGGTGGCGAGTCTTGAGTATGACTCCGCCCAGAGGCCAAAGTAATGAGTATTGCGTATGTATGAGTAAGATAATGAGTATCGAGTAAGAAGCAAGTATGAGTATGTAAGGAGTACCGAGTATTGAGTACGTATGAGTAAGTATTGAGTATTGAGTAAGTATGGAGTGTCGAGTATGTAAGAGTAAGTGTAGAGAATTGAGTGGTGAGTATGCACCAGTATAGTAACGAGTACAGAGTAAGGATCGTGTACGAGTAAGGTATTGAACATGGAGTGATGAGTATGTAGGAGTAAGGAGTAAGTATGGGTAGAGTCGAACACCGAACTCAATACGGAGAGTAATGAATGTATAACAAATACAAATGGTTGACTATTGAGTTATCTTCCTTGGTATGTATTGAACAAGTGTACTTATGTAGGTATCCTTGATTGTATTGTTGCAACATGAGTATGTATGTATGCATGTAAAATGAACTCCATGTATATCCGACCCAAAGTCGTGTACCGCGGTTAGCACGCGGTATATGCGGATTTCATATGCAGCGTAAGCTGACCCCCTCGGGGGACCTTTTTTAGTGTGCAGGTACCGAGGCTGTTCACCGTTCGAGAGAGTAGGACGGGGACTGCTACATAAGCATGGGTAGTTGAGTAAAGGGAATTGTATGTGTTAACGTAGTAAGAATTTGGATGTTTAGACTGTATCGGTAATTTTGAGGATTGTAGTATACTCGGTAGAGTAATGTATTGGAGTTGTAATTGGATTATGGATGAGTATGCAAGGGGAAGTATTGTATTGTGTAGAGTACTCGGTATGTTCATGTCATCAGACCAATAGTATGTAGTATTGTAACTCGCCTTGTTAGTCACGTGGGTGACTAACGACATTGTACACCCGCCGTTGTGTAAGGAGTATCCGCTGCGAAGGTAAGTAATTGTACAGTAATGATGGTGTTAGCGGTAGGGGTGTTACAACTCATCTATACCCAATCCCAATACTTTCATTATCCAAAAATGTGTACCCCATGGTACACCGGCTAATCAAAAAGGCTCCTAGCCGTGTACTACTTAGTACACCATTCAAGTCTATTAATTACATCAAAAGAAATCATCATGATCACAACCAAGTCTTCACCCTTCTCGTGCACCTGAAAATATTAAAAACGGTGCCCCAAGGGGCTCAGCAAAAGCTGCATATAAACTTCGCATATACCGAGTGCTAACAAGGGCACACCGACTAATTAAGGTCGAATAAACATGCGGTTCATTAATTTCATACATACATGCTCTCTGCATACAACATACAATCATATACAATACCTTACACAATCCAAGACAGTAGTACAATAGCACACACCATACTTACCTTCACAAGGGTTAGCCAAATTACGCATCCGGGTTAATCGGAATGCTTTTACTCTTTCACTCATTACACATTACTTACTCTTACTTTACTTAATTACTTTTCCATACTTGTTTACTCATTCTTACTTACTTACTCTTACTCATGTTAAGTCGGTATGACCTCCGGCCCGGGGACTACACCGTCCCACCACCGGGATTTACTTAACTCACCAATCCAGGATGCTACCCATTTAAGGGGTTTGGGCCGTGGACCAGTTTAAGAGCCAGGAATCGGATCCAACCTCTTGTGTCTCCTCATCCTCACGCGTGGCCGAAACTATATCAGACTTCTACTCATTCCAATTTAATTACCAATTTATTAAGTTAGATTGGGTAGCTTGTTAGGAATCAGTTAGAAATCCAAACACAATAATATTCAGTCACAACATAATACATCAAGCATACACATATTCATTATCATCCATACTTGTAACACCCCAACCCGAAATCTAATAACCTGAACGACGATCGCTCCCAAATAAAGTTAAACTGCAGCGGAATAAATTACAATAACCGGGCGGTATTACAATGTCGTTAGCCACCCTTGTGACTAACAAGGCTAACTCTAAATACAAATCTCAAAAGTCACGGTCTGAATACGAATACAATCCGAGATACTAGGAATCAAACTCAAGGTACAATAATTAAGTAAAGCAAATAGCTAGTAATAAACTCACATAGCTTGATCTACCCCACCTACACTCGGTGTGGTAATCTCTGCAACTTCAGGTACCTGGAAAGTGGGGGTTCCCCCAACGGGGCTCAGCAAACAACGCTGGTATGGAAAACGTGCAGCCCATCTGCTACCGGGCCACACCAACTACTTTGTCGAATATATGCAGTTCATTTTTGTAAATCTATAAACAAGCATAACATGATAATAACAAGTATCCATACAAGGACAACAATGTTACATAGAACAAGACTTCAGAAGGTCAAGTTAGATGAACTGTAATCCTTTGATAATAGTCGGGTCCACACAATGGGACTGACAGGTGTATGAGTATATCAATATAGTGAAGGTATAGTGACCTCGTTAAAAAGAAAGGTGGGTAATGAGTCCCTCAGAAAATAACGTAGTTAACTCTTGTACTTGAAATGGTGGGTATCGAACCCTCGAGAGAAGTGAAGTCTTCCTCTTAACTTGAACTGTTCTGGTACGCAGCCAGTGAGTGGACATATAGTGCACCCAAAACTCCCGTCGCTACGTAAATTGAATAGGAGATGACCTGAGACAGGTACAACTCCTGTAGCATGCATGGCCAGATCCAACTGGGCTCCTCGTTCTCGTAGTATAGAATTGTTAGGTGTCAACCAAGGATGTTAAGCAAAGACACAATGTGTAATGTCGGTTATCACGTTTAGGATAACGACGTATGTTGTAAAGTGAAGTTAGTGAGAAACTTGAGTACAAGTTCTCGGTGTAATAAAGCACAGGTATTTAATCCACTGGTAATGTAGTGTTGTATGCGTGCGACATACATGTTCCAGTTAGCATCAACACGGACATAAAATAACACAACATTGCACAAGAGTAATACAACATTTTACATTAATTATCTTGGTCGTTATTTCAAACAACAGATAGCACACAAGCCGGTGTAATCCGGTAGCAAACAGGTTGCAAGAATCCCATACCGTTCACCGTAGATTGCAGTTGAATATATCCTAGTGAACGTCCGGTCAAGTATTGTCATATATTTGGATTAACTAAGAGGGTTAATTTATGTTACCCTTGTATAGTAATATCATTGGATTATTCAACAATTTCGTATTTGTTATTTCATGTGAGGTTTACTTCTTCATACTTAGATAGTTTCTTTAACCTCTTAACCTCATTGATAATTAAGGTGCTTATATATATTCTAATTTATAATCTTAATGAATAACTTATATTGTATGGTAACTTCTTTTAATTACCTTTTGATTTAATGTTTAACTTATTTTGTTATTCCTCCTTGATTTATTTATTAATCCTTTAATGCACATATATGTATTTATTTATTCATGTATTATTTATGTTACATGTTTTTAATTGTCCAGATGACAAAACAACTTTATAATTTCTCAACTATATTTATATGCCTTACATGGACATAATATTCTTATAGTTTTTATTATTCCCCTTATGACCATAAATAATATTTATTGGTTACCATTAAATTCCTTATAACTATATAAGCCATAGTTTAAATTCCATAGTTCCTTAAATCAAAATCCTTTTTTTTCTAATTCCTCCAAATATCCACATAGGACCTATATTTATTTAAATCTAATTTATTACCCTTCTATTTCGGCTATTTATATAATAACCACATTAATTCATAAACTTTACATTTGAATTCTAATCTCAATATAATATATAGTTTTAATTCCTTATGTAATTATATTACAAAATCACCATTAATATTTCGGTATATTACTTTTGAATATCATAACTTTTTGAAAATTACAATTTGGCCCCTCAAACTTTCGGCCTTAATATATTATTTTCTATAATTACAATTTAACCACAAAATCTTATAATCTTTACATAATGTCTTATAAACTATAGTTTTAATTTTAATTCCCTTTAATTCCCGAATATATATATATATATATGTATATATATATATATATTTCTTAAATTACAAATCTAACCCCAAACCATTCGGCTTGACATAAACTTTCCTTTATTTACATTTTCACCCGCAAAACTTTATAATAGTTACTTAATAACTTATAAAATATAGTTTAAATATTTAATTCCTCTAAATTTCGGAAGTATACTTTATAATTCTCTTAATTATTGATTCTCCCCATATTAAACTCCAAACTTTCATAATAACTTTTATAAATTACATAATAGCCCAAAACTTTATAAATTGTTATTTTAACACTTGTTTAAATTATCTAAAATTCATAAACTTAATTCCTAGCCTTATATTATACCATAATTACTCCAAAGATATCCTTAACTCTCGACTTTCATCATATATACACCAAACTTTGTAAAATTTACAATTTAGCCACATAACTTAATTAATTAGCCATTTAAGCACTAATAAAATATTTTTAACTCTCCAAACTTTATAATATAAGTTTATATACATAAGTAGCACATTAAAACCTATTCTTCACCAAGGCCATTCGGCCATAATTTATAAGTTACCATATAGTATATAAAAGTAGATTTATATGTCAAAATAATTATACATAAATTCATATGAGTCATATAACTCATGTAAAAATTATTGTAATGTCTTATATTGATTCCTAGCTCAAAATAGAACAGATTTGCCCTTGACAATTCGGTAGGAACCAAGGTGTAACCTAGGTAACTTTTGTGACATTAAAATGTGTCTTAAGGTAAACATTTTCCATATATGTTATAGAATATATTTTTGGTATATTATACCATATGGTTTCGGTTTTAGATATCCTGGGAGATGTACATAATTTTTGTATAATTTGTGAAGCTTAACCAAGCTTAAAACATAAGTTTGGCTTAGTAAACTTACTTCTTAATAAAGGGTGGAGGAGTTTAGGAGTTAGACGTTTAACAAAGATCTTAAGTAGATTTGTAAGTAATTTTCCAAGGATTTACCTTAAGCTTTTCTCCTTAGGATTTCGGCACACTTAAGATGGATGAAGAACAAACTTTCCTTCATGAAAATGAAGAAGAAAAGAGCCTTAGAAGAAGTAGAATTCGGTTACACATAAAAATGTGCTTTAAGGATTTTCAAGCATGAAAAATACCTTAAGGTAACCTTGAGATGCTCCTTGGATTAATGTTGATTTAGACAACCTCCTTGGAGTATATGTTGATGCCGAATCCTTATAGTTGTGTTAGGAAGAGTTTTACTTCAAGGCTTGATAAGAAAGGCTAGGAAATTACCTTAAAGATTAAGATAGAAGTTAAATCTCCATCAATGGACTTAAGAGCATCAAAGGAAGAAGATGAAAGGAGAAGAGAGGAGACTTACCATCAGGTTGCAAGGGAGGAAGGAAATGAGGTTGCAACCGTATAACTTTGGCTAGTTTGGATGGAATTTTGATTTGTTTATTTTGGACCCATAATTGGCATGTTAGGTCATGTCTTTGTTTAATGTTTTTCTTTAGTTTATTAGGCTCAAAAACCCCTAAATGAAGGCACCCATTCGGCCATGTTACAAGGCAAAGCAAGGTGGAAGAAATTATGGAAGTTAAATGACAAGGTAAGTTAGGTAAGGTTTTATTCTTTTGATTTTTCAATGTTAAAGCTTGTCTTCTTCTTCCCTTGTAGGTAGGCGATTTTGAGGCCTGAATGGAGCCTCTCAATCGGCAGCTAAGAGCCCTAGATAAGCATGGGATTGTCACTTGAATTTAACAAATGAAAAAGGAAATCTAGATCTACTTTTTGCTTTAATTATTTTTGCTTTTGTCAAGCTAACATGGCCTTTTTTTCTTGCAGGATTTCGACAGAATGGAGGTCAAATGAGACCTATATTCTTTTGCCATTAATTATTATAGAACATTGGAAGGTGAGTCACCATTTTCTATGTCTTTTATAAGTTTTAAATGTAAGTTTTACACTAGTTTTTAGGTAGAAAATCGACCCCTATAGAGCTCATTGTTTGACACTTCCTTTAGTTGATTTAGAGGTTCAATGCATTCCCATTTAAGGTTCATAATTCGTGGCATGTCAAAAACTACAAGGTAATTGCGTAAAACACGTTTTAGTGACACCCGAAGGTGCATTTTTGTGCTCTAAGGATATTTTGGAAAATAAATTGTCTCTATGAGTTCCAAGTGTTTATAAACATTTATTACAGTAAATAATGATATATTAAGGTGTTAAATTAAGTTATATGGGGTTACATCAACTCATGAAATAATTCCCGGGCTATCGGGACACTCCCGAGGCAAAAAGGAGCGTTAAGGAATTTCCTCAAGGATTTTGTTGAATTTTGAGAAAATAGCTCGTGGGTTCTCTTTAGAATGATTATTAAAGATTTTAGGAACTCTAGGAATGAATTATATAGGAGTTCGTGCTGCCTCGGCACCTCTCTGGGCTTTTCGTGCTTTAAGGGGCGTGCGTGAGCACTCCCGAGCGTTTTGCATTTTTGACTAACTATAGCCTAGGGAATATGTTTGTATAGTCATATAATGAGGGTATGACCATTTGGTTTGAGTTTTAGAAGGTCATACAAGGTCATGCTTAATCGCATGTTTCTAAGGCATTTTAGCGTTTATGGTGAAACGACTATTTTTATGTAACGTTTTCATGCATGTATTTGCATGCGCACATGAAATGGTTTATATTTGGATTAATTTCCATTAAATAATGGTTTTATAATGTTAATTAGATTTGGGGTATTTCAATCTACCCCCCTTAAAAAAGGACTTCGTCCCGAAGTCTCGTATCTAAATTTATAAGGTTGTGGGGGAAACAAGTTCCGTTAAGTATCCACAACTCAATATAGTTTTTAGGGATCAAGTCCCAAGTCTCTATATTCCTAATTTCATAATGTACATTAAACACAACATGAATACTTTGGAAGGTCATATCATATACCTATAATGTAGTGCAATGTAGTGCACACAATCATATTTCACTTCAAATAGTGCAGCGTAGTGCACAAAATCTTTCCATTGTAGTGTAACAAAGTACACATCAGCAAGTAAAAGTACAAGGTACATTCAAATACAGTGTTACACAAGAACACATAGAAGACAAATTGTCACAGAAATGCACAAAAGTGCAACAAAATGCGCACTAAACTCACAAACGAAAAAGGCTCTACCCCCCTAAAAAAGGGGTACGCCCACGTACCCTAGACTAAAGTGTCTAGTCGGTAAATAATGAGGGAAACTTTGCTCGCATATTCGTTTCTAATTCCCATGTGGACTCTTCAACATCATGGTTCGACCAAAGAACCTTTACGAGGCTCACAGTCTTGTTTCGAGTATCTCGTGTTTTTCTATCTAAGATTCGTTGTGGTGTTTCCACGTACTGCGTTGTTGGTTCTAATGATAGTGTCTCTGGTTGTAGAACATGAGAAGGATGAGGCATGTATTTCTTAAGTTGAGACACGTGAAAAACATTGTGTACTTTGTCCAACCCTGCTGGCAAATCAAGTCGATATGCCACAAGGCCCACCCGCTCTGTGATAGCGTAGGGTCCTACAAACTTCGGACTTAGCTTGCCCTTCTGTCCAAATCTGAATACATCCTTAATCGGTGATACTCGTAGAAATACTTGGTCGCCAACTGCGAACTCAAGGTCTCGTCGTCTCTCATCAGCATATGATTTCTGTCTGTCTTGTGCTGCTTTCATATTATTTCTGATCTGTTGTACTTCTGCCTGAACATGCTCTAAGTACTCAGGCCCAATGATGACGGTCTAACTAGACTCGTCCCAGCATAATGGTGTGCGGCATGGTCTACCATATAATGCCTGAAAAGGTGACATCTGTATAGAGGCGTGATAACTGTTGTTATATGCAAACTCGATTAGGTGTAACCTATCTATCCAGCTGCCCTGGAAATCCAAGGCACATGCTCGTAGCATGTCCTCTAAGGTCTGAATAGTCCTCTCTGATTGACCATCTGTATGAGGATGAAATGTGGTGCTAAGCTTCAATTCAGTTCCAAGTGCTTCGCGAGTAGCTCGCCAATATCGTGAAAGAAATCTGGTATCAAAATCTGAAACAATAGTCTTTGGTACTCCATGATGCCTGATAATCTCTTTCTCGAATAGTTCTACCAACTTTGGCACCTTCCAAGTGTCTTTCATCGGTATAAATCTCGCCACTTTGGTCAGTCGATCAACAACAACCCAAATCATATTTTGTCCTCCTCTCGTAGGTCGTAGTCCCACCACGAAGTTTAACACCCCATCCAAAGCCTATCGTGGTTATCGCAAACTGAACACTTAATTGAATACGTCGCAGCAGAAATAAATAACACCTGGACCTTGCCACGGTCTGATCGTTAGAATATACCGGCCCTAACGTTTACAATACTTATCCAAAATACTTATCCAACTCAAACATCACCAACCACAATACCATAACCAACCGAGTACAAGTATCTTAAACATAATCTCAACCTTACATCAGTTTAATATAAACAGTCGGGTGCACAGGCGCAACCCGAACTCAAAATGAACATCCCACCCTAAGTCTAACCGCTCCTACTCTCGTAGTGCGTCCTCATGGGTCTCTTACCTGCAAGTGTAAAAATAGCCCCCAAGGGGGTCAGCACGAATGCTGGTACACCCTCTCATGGCCCCCAAGCTAACGGGGCTACGACGACTAATTGTCGATAGCATGGAAATTGATTACATACACAAGCATAATATGAAGTGCAATAACAATAACCACAGATGAACATATATAGTTCACAAATAATGAACGACTCAAGCGTTCCCTAGCAAGTGGGTTAGTAACCCCCTCCTTAATCCTCATTTCCTTAATCTCAGTTCCTTACCTTACCTTAATCTTAATCTTAATCTCAGTATACAAACCTCTCCTGGAAGGGATTGGTTGTAGCTTAATTCGAACCTGGGATTTAGGTGATCCCACCGCACCATCTTAATGCCACCTACTCTGGACGGGAGTCCAGCGTAGCTGAGCCGGCAACCGGCCCTAGGCTACAAGTCCGAAGACAAGTCCTTAAGTGGAGGGCGGATCTGATTCAGATACCGTCCCCCTTTTTCCTTAGCATGCATGACCGGAGATCGGTCCCGGGTTTCCTCACTCAAGTTCCAGTTAGTAGAAATCTTAATCATCATGTGCTAGCTAAGCCTTAACGGGCATTAACCAACAACCACCAAACTTAACTCTTATTCTTAACTCAGTAAGTACTAAACTTGGTTAGTAGCAATTTCAAGTCTCGCGGGTTAGTGTAAGACAACACAAACACAACGAGAACAATTTAACAGGTTGCATGCTTTATCTTGTTTTAGTCATAGCAATTAAACAGATACCACACAAGCCGAGGGACACCTCGTTAGCAAGCAGGTCACAAGAAGGATTGTACCGTTCACCGTCGATCGTTGTTTGATTAATCTTCTTCGGGGTCCCAATTCACAAACCTAAAACATTCATTCATTTTTAGGTCATTAATTGTTTGCACCTTACTTAACTCACTTAGTCCCTAAGGATTCCCATTCAATAACCTCTCAAGTCTTTGCCACTTAGCTTACAAGCTTAACTTTAAACATTAATATTTACTTAACTTAACTTAACTTAAGCCCTTAAGTTCTTAGGGTCACAATCATTACCACCCTACCAAAGGTATACCTTATCACCATATATCATTCTTAGAATTCAAAATTTCTTTTTTTTTTTAAGTGTTAAGGGCCGTCCGACCCACCGTCCGACCCACCCTCTGGGTCGGACCATTCCAGTAACTTTCGGGTTTGAAAAAACCCTACATGTCCGACCCACGTCCGACCCAACCAACTGGGTCGGACCATTCCAGAAACTTTCCGTCTTCTAAAACGTCCCATGTCCGACCCACGTCCGACCCAACCAACTGGGTCGGACCATTCTAGAAACTTATTTACCCTCTAAAACTCACCCGTCCGACCCATGTCCGACCCAAGACCTCTGGGTCAGACCATTCCAGAACCTTTCCCTGGCGTTAAACAGAGGCCGTCCGACCCAAACTTGGGTCGGACTCCTGGGTCGGACGCCACTAAAACATGCCCAAACTTTGCCAAATCTTCACTAAACCTTTCCTCAAGCCATCCAATGTGTTCTAACATCATTTAGACCCTTAAACCCACCTTAGAGCATCCTCCAAACACATTAAATCATTCACCAAGATTCACCTTAATCATTATACATTTTCATTGTAATAATGCTAACACTTGTAATACTTTCCCCTAGGTTTCTAGGTGGTGGTTCATACCTAATGTAACCACTATGCCAAATGTTTTCCTCACCACTATAACATCATCTCCCAAGCATCTTTCACTATCTAAAACTCTCTCATGCATTTACTTAATGTTCCTTCACAACTTAAACTTCCATCCATCAACACATTATTTCCTTCCTAGTTGTTTACCAACATTTGCCTAAGTCCTAAATACTCAAATACTTCTCTTGCTTCCTAAATCCTCCATGGTGATACCTAAGTCACTATAAGTCATTAGAACACCTTAACTTCACCCTTTTTCATCAAGACAACCTATAGAACATCCTAGTACTTCCTTAGTCATTAAATTCCCTTAGAATATCTTAAACACTTAAGCTCTCCTTTAAATTTTGCCATGGGTTCTCTAGTATATAGTACCTCCTAACACATGGTTTTTCTCCATCAAACAACCAATACCACACAAATTCTCATCACAACACCTTAACACACAATTTACACTAAAACTTCACCACATCATCATATATTGCTTAAACTCAAAGTGCTTGGCACTTAGGCCCTTAAATGACAATAATCTTAACCACTGAATTTCCACATATATTTGCCTTCAACCTGCGAATACACTCAACAAGGCTCCCATTGAAATAAAATGCTTCTTGTAATTCATCTCCACATTGTTTTATCTATCTCTTCTTCTCATTTGCTCTTTAGTCACAAGTTCACAAGTATAGTCATTGTTTCTCCTAGGTTTTTATAACACCTTCCCAATATAAACTCTACACTAAACTCATCATATACCTAAATCCCATTCCCTTAAACAACAAGACATCTTAAGGTAAGTAATTTACCTTGTTCTTTTACAAGCTTAAAAAGCTTTCTTCCTTAGGTTTTTCTTTGTTCAATCTCGGTCACCAATGTGTATCCCCTTGCCAATGTTCTAACCAATATACAATGACTCCAATGAGTACTAGATAACACATTAACCCTAAGGAACAAACCCTAGGTTAAAAATATGCTTTAAGGTATTAAGGTAATTGTTTTACCTTGGTTTCTCAAGACAAACTTGGGTATGAAGCAAGAAGGACCTCCTCTCTCCTTTGAAGAGTAGAAACAAGCTAGAACAAGGCATAAACATGGAGTTCCATGAGTATGTATTTTCGGACATGTGAAGAAAATGGTGGAAACCTAGATTTTCTTACACTTTCTTTACCTTAAGAGAATGGAGATGCCAATGGAGTCTCCAAACTTGAATTTCCTCCTCTAATGGTGGTTTGACTTGGCACCAAAATGAATCTCTTGAAGTTTTGAAAAGATAGAAAGAAGGAGCTTGAGCTAACTAAGAAGAATGTATTTTGTTTTGGATTTGGAGCTAAAATGAGCAAGATGTGGGCAAGGCTAGATGGAGCTAGCATGGAGTTGTTCTTCACGTTAATGGAGAAGGGAGAGAGCTTGAAGAAATCGTGGGAACAAGAAAATGAGGAGATGAGGAAGAGGTAAGTAAAATGTGATATTTATGTTAAAAAGTAAATAGTACTTTTTTGCTTTATAAGTCTTATTTGCTTTCTTAATTGCTTATAACTCATGAAGGTGGTGACTCACCTCCTAAGAAACCGGCCCCCTTTTAATAATGAGGTACTTAAGTCTTTGTTGACCAAATGTCTCACTTATATAGACTTATGTTATAAACTAGCTTAATTAATTCACTATTCACCAAAACAAGGCACATTGTTGTGAAATTTTTGATTTCCCATTGATATAGACTTCCAAATGTGATACTATATAGTACACATGTTAATTAAAGAGTAATGATGGACATTTAGCCATTCAAAACTCATTTACAAGACAAATTTTCAAAAACGTGCTTTAAGACTCCTTAAAGCACATTTTGTGTTTTAACTTGTTTTAAGCTTGGTTTTCTTTGGTAATTGATTTAAAATGACCATTAGAATATTACTAAGGTCTTAGAATAATATTTGGGTACTCTCCCAAGTCTCTCCAAGCTTAGAGCATGTTTTTGCTTAAACTGCTCTTTTGGTGTTTCCTTTATTTCCTTTGATTAGAAATGTTTCTTAATGTTTCTAAGGCATTATTTAGCCTCCTTATATCTTAGTTTATCATTTAAACATCATATTTAGAAATGTTTCTTAATGTTTCTAAGGCATTATTTAGCCTCCTTATATCTTAGTTTATCATTTAAACATCATATCTAAGTTTGGGGTATTTCACGAAGTCCATTGAGATATCATAAAACTTCCATTCTGGAACAGGCATAGACTGTACCATACCTCATGGTCGTCTATGTTGGAATTTCACTTTCTGACAAGTGAGACATTGAATCACATATTCTGTCACGTCGCCCTTCATACCACTCCACAAGAAAAGCCTCTTTAGATCTTTGTACATCTTAGAAGCTCCTGGATGGACAGATGTGGAAGAAGTGTGGGACTCTCGAAGAATATGGTCTTTTATATCTGTGCTATCTCTAGGAATACACAATCTGCCCTTTAGTCTGATTAATCCATCATCGTGTAGCTGAAACTCATACTTCCCTCCTTCAAATGTACCGTCAGACAACTTCTGACTGATCTCCATCATTCGCTGATCATTCTACTGTGCGTTACGTATGTCGTCTATAAGACTCGAGCTAGCCACAATGGCATTTAAGGAATGTGCTCGTCGACTCAATGCGTCTGCTACAACATTAGCTTTTCCTTCTTTGTACTGCAAATCGATGTCGTAATCCTTGAGAAATTCAACCCATCTTCGTTGTCTCATGTTTAACTCCTTCTGTGTGAATACATATTTCAAACTTTTGTGATCCGAGTATACAGTCATCTGGACACCATATAGGTAGTGGCGCCAAATCTTCAATGCAAATACAATTGCTCCAAGTTTCAAGTCATGTGTGGGATAGTTCTCCTCATGTTTCTTCAGCTGTCGGGAAGCGTAGGCGACTACCTTCCCATCCTGCATGAGTACACACCCTAATCCCCTGCCTGATGCATCATAGTAAACTTCATAACCTTCTGTGCCTTCAGCTATAGTCAAAACTGGTGCTGATGTCAAAGCATCCTTCAAATACTGGAATGAGGTTTCACATTCTGTAGTCCATGTGAAAGGTGCGTCCTTCTTCATTAAACTTGTCATAGGTTTTGCTATTTTGGAGAAGTCTCTGACGAACCTTCTGTAGTAACCTGCTAACCCAAGGAAACTCCTGATATTAGTCACTGTCTTTGGTCTGGGCCTGGTGCGAACTGCTTCTATTTTTGCTGGATCCACTGCGATCCCAGCGTCTGAGATAACATGCCCTAGAAAGGAATCTCGATGTAGCCAAAACCCACACTTGGAGAACTTAGCATAAAGCTGGTTCTCCCTTAAGATCTCGAGTTGTAACACCCCAACCGCTAATCCTTTCATTATCCTCTAATCATACCCGTAATTACCTCACTCGCAACGGAATACTTACCTACTCCCGGCGGGTGATACAACGTCGTTAACCATACAAGGTTAACAAGGCTACTACTACTTACCGTGTCGGTCTGATGATTAGAATAATTGAATACATACTACATACTTACAATACCAAATACTTACTTACATTTGATTACCGAGTATACCGAAAATATGAATTACATTCCAAGACTACTTCCCAAAAATGAAGAGTCCATACAACCTCTCCTTACTATCCAATTAAGAGTTCATTATCCAAAAAGGTGTACCACATGGTACACCGGCTACTCAAAAAGGCCTTAGCCGTGTACAACTTGGTACACCATCCCAATCCTACTAACTACCAAAAAGAATTACATCCGGTCCTTACTCTACCTTCATGCCTCGCAGGTACCTGTGGAGTAAAAACATTCCCCCGAGGGGGTCAGCTTACGCTGAATATGATAACCGCATACCCCGCGTACTAGCGAGGGTACGCCAACTAATTGGTCGAATACATGCGGTTCGTTTGATTCATACATACATACATGCTTTTACAATACAAATCAATACATTCATTTCACAAGGCATACATACATACAATACATACCAGGAAGACAATTCAAGTCAACCGTCCATACTTACCATACTCACCGCATTACGGAGATACAGTTCTCCAATACATACCAAGGTCTTGTTAGCCTCATTACACACCCGGGTTAATCGGGTGTTCAATATTGTTTACTCCGGGTCAATGACTTACAATATTGTTCAATATTGTTTACTCCGGATCAATATTGTTTACTACATCCCACCACCGGGCTTTAGGGTGGCCCACTAATCTAGGATGCTACCCATTCAAGGGGATTGGTCCAAGGAAAAGATTATTGCCAGGATTCGGATCCAACCTCTTGTGTCTCTTTATCCTCACGCGTGGCTGAAACTATATCGGGCTTCTACTCATTCCATTTTACTCATTACTCATGTTAGGAGTTAGATCGTTAGGAATTAGTAGAAGTCCATACTTACTTTCTATACATACATACAATACACAAGTACTCATACTTACACATACACTTCATTTCCATTCATAAATTTCATGAATTATACAAACTAAATGTTCAAGAAGATTCAACAAGAACGAAATAGTTCAAACACAGTTAAGTGCAATATAAGTCTGATTCGTGCATTTATCTTATTGGTGATCACATAAGCACACAAATCGGGGTAACCAAGTTAGGATACAGGGCATGAAGAAATCATACCCTACACCGTCGCTTCCGTACTACCGGTTTCTTTGGTGTTCAACTAATTGATCCTATACATACATGAAGTTGTTTGATCAATGATCCAACTTACTCTTCCATTAATACTCCTAATGTATACTTACTACTCCTTTACATTCATACTTGATTATAAAACCATTCTTTTCCTTACTACATCTAAAACTTGTTTCTTACTCATTTACTTACTTTCTTACCATTACTACTTCATTAATGGTGTGTTACTACATACATATGCATATTTGTGTATAGGCATACATACATATATGATTACTATAATCATATAAGAAAACATTTTTTTTTGTAAGTTATGGGTCGTCCGACCAAGCGTCCGACCCAAGCCCTGGGTCGGACCATTCCAGTAGATTCCCGTTCTCTGAAATTCTTCCCGTCCGACCCAGCACTATTTCCGTCCGACCCATACCCTCTGGGTCGGACCATTCCAGAAGGTTTCGGTCCCGTGTCCAAGCTCCGTCCGACCCACTGTCCAACCCAGACTCTGGGTCGGACGAAGTCAGAAACTTTGACCACTATTTTTTTTGCCTGTCCGACCCACGTCCGATCCACGGCCCTGGGTCGGACCATTCCAGAAATGTTGATTATTGTTTCTTAAGCCCCGTCCGACCCACCGTCCGATCCAGACTCTGGGTCGGACGGTAGCAGAACCTTGCTACAGACCTTGTTTTCTTTCCCCAATTTCACCCATTGCTTCCCCAATCTTCCTACATACATCCTAACATGTTTTAGTACAATTTAAACACTCCAAATCATGCTAATTCATTTCCTAACTCGTTATACAATTCTATACTAACTTATATACACAATTCCTTAAGTTTCAACTCAACACCTTCCCAGTTTTCTCTCTTAATGCATTTTGCTACAGATTTCCACTCACACTTCTATCATTCCTTACTCATTCAACTAATGCTACTCCTAGCATCCAAAATGCCTTACTTTACATCTAGCTTCATCCCATTAACACACTCATTTCCAAATCTGTTTCAACACACTAAACTACTCCCATTATAGTTTCCAAATACTTCCTCTTCTTAACACTTAAGTTCTCTCATTCCTACACAAAATTTGACATAGTCTCCCCTATAATTCTTACTTTTCTCACACACTATTTCAGCTCACACATTCATCTTCTCACAACCTGTTTACTTAATACATTATACTCACATTTCCATACTACCACAACAACAATAAAATCCTGCACACATACACATACTAACCATGGTTTTCCCAAGCTTTTAAAACTCATTTAAAACTTCAAAACTGTTACATTCTCTTCTCCAATACACTACTACATTACCACTACTCATTACTCAAATCATCACTCATTTTACTACTCACAAACTGTTACATTACACAATACAAAACTAGTTCAAGGTATAGGTAATTACCTTGTCTCACTAGTTTTTCCTTTCTATCTTGCCTTCTCCTTCCTTCTTCTTCTTTCTTTTGTTCTTTCTCACACAATACACAATGCTACATCCACCATACCAATACACACTAACCATTTTAGCATTCATTTATACTAACCCTAGAATCTAGATGTTTTAGGGTTTAGAAATGAGTGTTACCTTCCAATGGTTGAATGAAGTTCTTGTCTAGCAAGAGAACAATATTCCTAGCCCAAGAAGAAGCCAAAATCGGCTGGAGCAACAAGGAACAAGACATTCAAAATCTGAAATTTCTTATAATGCAAACAAGGGCTGGAATTGATGGATTTTTGAACTTCTTTTTACCTCAAGATGATAAGGAGGTGAAGGTTCTTCTAATGGTGGACTTGAATCTTCAAATGGAGAATACCCACCGAAATGAAAGTTGAGCTTTTGGATTTTTGAAAGGAGGGAAATGTTCTCCTTTGCAAGGGGATTCCAATGGTACTAATTTTAATTTTTAGAGCAAGATTAGTGGGTTAACAAGAGGAGAGAAGGTGGGTTTTGTGTGAGCTTCTTCAATTCTCCATGAATTTCATAGGAGGAAGATGAGAATAGAGAAGGAGAGGGAGGGGGAGCCGTGAGAGGAAGAGAGGAGTGAGGAAAGAGAGTCTTCCTTTTTCTTTCTTTATTTCCTTGTCTTTTAGCTAATAAGAGAGAAATAAAGAGAGTGGGGAGAGGAGTCCATCGGCTACACACATACCCCTCTACAGATTTTTGCTTTTTATTTGCAAAGTGGACACACTAAGTTTCTTTATTTGCATTCTCACCCCAACTTCCCGGTTGTTACAGTTCTTACTATCCGGTACCTGTTTTCCAGAATTTTCTCGTTTAATTAATTTTATTGGTTCTAAAGCTCCACTAATATTTATTAGTGACTATTTAGTTGACCAAAATTGTTACGAGTCTATTTGACCCGCTTAAAGTCACGTTTTCCCGGTTTCCTTGAAAAACGCGCTTTAAGGTTCGTTTATGCTTTTAACCCATTTTAAAGGTCCGTTTTCTCCGGGATTTGTTCCCTATTTATTTAAGTGTAATTAAGCCTTTAAAATATAAATAGCCTAATTAATCACTGTTTTTAATTACGGGGTATTTCAATCTACCCCCCTTAAGGAACTTTGCCCTCAAAGTTGCTCAAGGTTTACGGTTTACCATTTCTACTCATTTGGCAAACCGATTGCCACAATGTGTTCTACTACCACCTTACAAGGTGTTCACAATTCTTACACTACCAGCATACACAATTCAGATACCATACACCATACTCAGTTCAATCGCCATACACAATACTCAATTCAAATACCATACACCATACTCAGTTCAATCGCCATACACAATACTCAATTCAGTTCGTACGTTCCACAATACACTTCACAATGTCGTTCGTGTCATATACCGTACAACACAATTGCATTACTCATTACACACGTACCATACACATACCATACTCATTGTAACACATACTGAATACTACTAGCACTACATTGTGCCAATAATTACAATTAGCACTACATGTGCTAACAAAATACAATTACAATACATACATACTACGCAATGCTAACCCGAAGCAATGCAAAAGCAAAAAGGCTCTACCCCCCTTAAAAGGGGTACGCCCCGTACCCTCTATGCTATACGGATACTAGACATCTAGTCTACAAACAGTTTCGGGTACTTCACCTTCATGGCGTCCTCTAATTCCCAAGTCGCTTCCTCGACATCGTGGTTAGACCACAAGACCTTCACCATTTGTACAGTTTTATGGCGAGTGTCTCTTGTCTTTGTATCAAGGATTCGCAGTGGAGTCTCGACATATCTCATCGTCGGCTCTAGGGATAAGTGTTCGGGTTCTAATACATGAGAGGGATCGGCTATGTATTTCTTGAGTTGTGATACATGAAAGACATCATGAACACACCCCAATTCTTCAGGCAATGCTAGCCTATAAGCTACGGCTCCAATCCTCTCGGTAATGGTATACGGGCCTACAAATTTCGGGCTCATCTTGCCCTTTTGGCCAAATCAAAAGACACCCTTCATAGGTGAGACACGCAAGAACACTTAGTCGCCCACGGCGAACTCAAGGTCGCGTCATCGCACATCCGCATAGGATTTCTGTCTATCTTGGGCTGCTTTTATATTTGCTCGGATTTGTTGTACCTCAGCTTGTACTTGTTCCAAATACTCCGGTCCTATGATGACCGCTTCGCTTGACTCATCCCAACACAACGGGGTACGGCAAGGTCTACCATACAAAGCTTGGAACGGCGACATCTTAATCGAAGCATGGTAGCTATTGTTATACGAAAATTCGATAAGATGAAGCTTCTCAATCCAGCTCCCCTGTGTTGGAGAAATATGTGACTACTTCTTCAACCTAGGCAGTGTACCTATCGTTTTGCGGAATAGTGGATATGTGGGTTGTCGTACTCTTGGGGACCTCGCTGTGGATAACTGATAGTATAATAAATTGACTGAGATTTCTATAAACAGATTTTATCATTTTTAGGGAAAGAATTAACAGCTAACTGATAAAACAATAATAAAAACAATTAATCAAAACAGAAAAGAAATAGAAATTTATATCTTTTTGGTTTTAAAGAAGCATCCCGGGTTACTCTGCTTACGTATTTTATTTAATCATAGTAATATAACTTTCCCACTTTAGCAATAAACTCAAGAATCTTAATTAGTTTATTGACGTTCCCTGTCTAATAAACCCTAATTAATTTAAACAACAAGTGCAAATCTTGCTCAAGTCATAAATAAATTAATCGCATTATTAATAATCCCTATTGGAGATAGATTAACCTATACGGCGAGGAATATCACTTCTAGTCGTTAACCCATTTGACTTCCTGTGTCTAGAACCTTGTCTCAGCATTACATTTTAACAAAGAACTACAAATATCACTTTAATAATTGTACAAGAGAATTAAAGCGCATTAAGGACAAGAATCAAAATACTGCTTAGATAAATTATACTGGAAAGCTTATATAACACAATTATATAAAATGGTTTGCTTCTAACCCGGGAAGCTAGTTTTATTAATCACACATAATTATACAGTAAAACAAGCATAAGAAATAAAATAAACGGAACCAACGAAGAAGAACGAACAGACAATCGATTCCTTCGTTGGTTCTCTAGAAACTAACAGCATAAGGCTGTTGAAGAAAGAAAATAAAATGGAGAAGTGGGGGATAAGAAGATGGAATGGATCGTAGGTGTGAGCGATGGATTATTTTCTGGATGGAAGGAATCGATTATTTGAGCAGAAGGCTCGTGGGTTTTTATAGGAGAAGGAGAAGAAGAGGAAGGAAGGAGAAGGAAGAGACAGGCTGGATCACGCGTGCTAGTGGGTGAACAAGATAAGGGAGATGCCAGTTGATGGAGTAGATGGATAAGTTGCAGGCCGCATGAGGATTTTCAGGACTGTCGGTAGGCGCCGCAAGGAAGAAGATAAACAGCGGCGAATTCTGTCGCGTTAAAATCTGGATCTGGGTGCATTTTTAGACACGTCCGCTTGTCTGTCCGCCTAAACCCATGCGGACGTCTCTGCTGTCCTCGCCTCTGTCCGCCCAGACTCATGCGGACACCTCTCTGCTGTCCTCGCCTCTGTCCGCCCAGACTCATGCGGACACCTCTCTGCTATCCTCGCCTCTGTCCGCCCAGACTCACGCGGACAAAGCCTCCTATCCGCTCAAACACACGCGGACGTGAATTCCATTCACAAATCCATACGTGAATGATATTGTAGCAGCCATGTTAATGTTTGGATGTTGATATCACGTGATTGATATGTGATATTATATATATATATAGTGTAATTTTCCTGTTTTAGACACATAAAATGTATCAATTCACATCAATACACAAATTCATGGAAAAACATATGATAAGTGAGAAATATGACATTAATTGTTATGAAAATAGAAAGAATTAAAGCCCTAAAAATATATGTATTTCTCACTTATCAAACTCTCCCATACTTATCTTTTGCTTGTCCTCAAGCAAATCTTTCTGACATAATATTTAAACAAGTTAAACAGACAATAATCAAGTAAGGAAAGCACAGAAGAGGTAATTGCCAATCTTTTCAGATTTTAAGAAGGGTACTAATAACAATAATTTTATTAGATATATTTCTCTATATCTCAGAATAACTCTGTAGTCCTACAAAAGAAAGAGAAGTAATACCAAGAGAATTCTGCTTTTAACCCTGAGCCAATCCACCATTTTCTTTCACATTTCCTTGAACGACAAGGGGCATGAAGTAAAATCTTATTCCATTATACCTTTCAATGCCACATACTCATGATCCATAATGACGATTTTTTTCATTTTAGTACCGAATGCACAGATACTTCAATTTTGAAGTTCATTTCTCTTTCACCTCAGACTTTTCTCTCCACCCTTGTAGCGGTTTTGGGTCTACTATCCCAGATACCGAGTACCATAGGTAGCCGGGTGATGAAGCACCCCTAAGAACTTAATAACCGAGTGGACGAGGCCTGTTTAGGATCAGCATATGCCTGTTTGGATCATAGGAGTACCTTGCCTTGTTCTTTTTCCACCATTTATGAAATACCCCTAAATTAATTTAAATTAATTTAGGGATTTCTTTTATTAAACCTTTAATAATACTATTAAGTATTAAATTAGTATAAGGAATTATGAATATTAAATTATCGTATGGAATTATGAGTATTAATATTATATGGAATTATGGAAATGAATTGAGGGGATTCCTCCTATTTAACTCTAAAGAATACAATTTAATACTTAATTATTATATATTATTATATAGTATTTTGAATTTAATAATAAGATTTATAAGTCAATAAATCTTAGGAAAATTTCTAAACACTCCAAATATATTATAAAGATTTTAGGAAGTGTTGGAACATTGTTTTGAAACAAAAAAGTCAATATAAAATTCTAGAAACCTTAAAGCTTATTAAGCCTTGCTAGAGTTGACTTTTTGAGAATGGTCAAACCAGGCCATGAAACCTATACCAATAAATAGGTTATGAAAAACCATGAAGATCGATAAAAAGAACGTTAAAAACGGATCATCCTAGCCAAAGTTATGATAGATTGAAGTTTAGAGCCAAAATTTTGAGAAATGCTGACGTGTCAGTCAGCCAGGCATTACCACTAAACAGTCCCAGTTTTCGACAGTTTTGGCATTCGAGGGTCGAATTTGACACGCCTATATCTCCTGCTCTACTCCACCATTTGGTATGCCGTCTGTTTCATTCTCTTCTCCTTAATCTCATCTTTCCAACCATTACTCACACATCATCTAACTCCTTCTACAATGACCGGAAAATTGATCCAAAGTTGGCTCCTCGCGATTGCGTAACCCAGAATTCCAGTTTTTCCTGAAATCGGGTAAACTTCGTCACACCATAACTTCTTCGTTTCTCATCCAAATTTCGTGTTCTTTAGCTTGTTTTGAAGATCTCAAATCCCTCTACAACTTTCATGTTAATGACCAAGGCTGATTCACAACCAATAGGGAGAGCGAGACGTCTAAAGTTACCTACTCGATCACGTCGGTTTTTGGCCAGAATATTTCCAGAAACGACATGGTAAACTCCGATCTTTGTGGATCTATAACTTTCTCCCTAGTTATTCGTTTTCCATGATTATTTCACCAATGTTTATAGTTACATGTCTTCTTTAAAATGACGTAGGTTTTATGGATTGAATCCATCTCAGTTATCCCGAGTTGATCCGCGAAGTTGCCTACCTGAACAACACATAAAATACTAGTTTTCCAGAAAAACGAGTTCGAATTGCCTTGCCGGCGCATCTCTGGTACGATTCCGACCAAACTATACCTAAATGCTACTCTTTTTGCATTCCCGTTCATAACCCTCTATCAATTTACCCAATTACGCAACAAATTAGAGAATTTGGCAAATCGAATTCGAAACCGGAAAAGAAAACCTAACTTCGAAACAGAAATCGAAACCCGATGAATACTGCATTATAATTGGGGAAATTGGTATCATTAGAACCAAAATTTGAATTCGAAACCATAGAAACAAGAATCACTCGATTTCGTTCAGTAGATTGTGAGATAATTACGATTTAGTACTCGACTAGGTAGAGGAGGTTGCTGATGAACTTGGCTTTCAGCAGCCGTCCGATCGTAGCTATAGGAAACGGACGGCTGAGATTAGATCGTTTCAAATTAAGAGTATAAGTTTTTATTATGATTTCAGAAATAAACCCTAACTTTTTGAATTAATTTAAATACCTTCCCGAATGTATTTTGACTTGAAATTTTAACCATAGATTCCTTATTTAATATAGTTTATTTTGATTTAAATTAATATGGTTTTGGAGTTGTTAAACGTAAGTTATGATTTTTGCAAGTTACGGGTTTTCTGGAATTATTTGGCTAAATTAAAAAGATATTTTTATGAAATAAAATTTTTATAATGTGTCTAAAATGTTATAGTTACTGTATATTAAATTTGGGGATTTTTGGGCAATGGTAAAAGGTTTTAAAAATTGTGTTTATGAGGTTTTCATAAGAATAACTTATTATGTGGTTTTTAATGTAACCAAAAAAAATTAAAGTATGTTTGTTAATAAACTTTTTAATCTGGAAAAATATGGAACACTAAATTAACATTTTATAACAGTAAGTTTATAAATGTTTAGGTATTAGTTTTCAATAGAAGTGAAATTATTTACATATATGTATATATACATATTTAAGTGGAAACTTATATAAATCAAGGAATATAATTATTTTTACGTTTTATTTATTATATTATACGGGAGTTAATATTATTAATTAAAACTAAGGAATATATATATATATTTACACATATAAGTAAAAGAAATAACATGGTAACTTAGGTTAAATCAAGGAGCTAAATTAATCTACATTTATATTAATTATATAATATGGTAGTTAATATACTTAATTGAAACTAAGGAAAATACTTTATTTTATTAACCATATTTTGGATGTAGGTGTGTGTCAAAGTTAATATAAATAATTAAATACAATAAAACTACATAAATAATGTTTTGTACAAATCCTAGTATATATAAATATATACACAGTAAACATAGTAAAATTAAATACCTTATAGGAAATATAATACGAAGGAATTAATAAGTTAAACTAAACCTCTACATAATACTAATAGGAGAATATTATATGAGGTGGTATTAAATTATAGTTATGAAATTAAGCTTAAAGAGTTATCTTGGATTTCTAAGATTTATATAAACCATATTAAAATACATGTGTAATATTATTTGTCAAAGACCAGAATGTAAATCTATAATTTGGTTTGGTAATTAATAAGTTGGGACTTAGGAATATTTGTAATTAGATTTTACACAATATAACTTACTATATAATTAATAAATAAATGTTATACTTTTACATCTAAATGTTCTTAATATATAAACAATAATAAAATAAATAAAATACTTTTATATCTAAATGTGGGGTGGATTAGTAAGTCTAGATTTAATCATTTCTTAACATTTATGGTATTGAAATATAATTAATGTTTCAAGATAAGATCATTAGAAGGATTAGGATATAAAACTATATTAAACTATGATTAGGAATTAATCTAAATAATAATCCTTGAGTTTCTTAAAACTGGAGAAGCTATATTAAATACACTTATTACCCACATTCAGAATGTGAGTTTATAATTAAGTGATGTATTTAGTAGTTAAAACTTAAAAAAAGGGTTTGTAAATAGAAACTAGATATTTACAGCCTTGAACCTTTAATCAGGTGGAACTAAGTACATAAGGTATTATATTGATATACTTTACGGCACTAGAAATGTTAATATGTTATTTTAATATTAAATACGAGAATTTTTCAGAATAGATTATCTTATTAAATAATTGACAATTTCTCTTATGAATGAGGATTTAATTCTTAGATAAATTTTACCTTATGTTAAGATATAATGTTCATCCTAAAACATAATAAAGGAGATTAATTTATTAAGTTATTCCTTTGAAACTTTAGGTTTGTAAACAATATGAAAAATGTATTTAAGACATAAGTATATTAAAATTTAGTATAAAAGGATTATACATAGTCTATAGCGGGAATGTGTGTAAAAATAAAACAATTAGGGAATTAAATGTAAGTAAGGATACGTAAAAGGTTATCTTAAAACACTTTATTATATAGTTAATGATAAAGCAAATAATATACTTTCTGAATACTAAATGTAAGAGTTCGATAAGTCTAAGTTAATTATAATATAGTTATTTCAAGATTGAAAGTAATTTAACATCTTATGACAAGATTATTAGACGGTTGTAATAAAATGTCATTCTGAACTAAGGATATGATAATTGAGTTTAGTAGCTCAATTAAGTTATAATAAAATGCATCTATAACACTATGATTCCAATATACAGGATGTAGATCTTACTTAAGTTAAGGGGAAAACTTAATCAAAATGAGCTAGTAGATATTGATTAAATACATAATCGTTACATCGTGAAGTAATGGTATAGTATTCTAAGATAAACCCATTGTAAGTCATAGTGCGTTGTTTATCCTGAAGTAAGAATAAATGTATCGAACTTAATAATTATTATTGAGATTCTAAGATTAGATGAATAATATAAAATGCACTTATGATATAAGGGTCTCAAAACTCTTGAATGTGGGAATTATGGTTAAGTATGAGTAAAGTGGATAAGAGTGGAACAATTAACAAGTGTCAATAAAATACATTCCCTGGTCTTACAACCTTGAGTTATATAACATTCTAAGATAAGTCAACGATTACACATAACATTTAAGTGAGGGCTTAAAAGACATTTGAGACTTAGGAAATAAGAGTGAGGAATTTGTTTAAGTTTAACTTAGGCTACAAGTTATTGATGATATACTACCTTTAATATTCCTCAGAGTGTGTTGAATGTTTGCACGAGTCTACTAGGACTGCTACAGCGCTAATCAGGTACGATTTCTCGTACTCAGATACTTTTACTGACGGACTTTACGGAATGTTTTGGAAAACGCTAACTGAGTGAAATAGATTTCAAAAGGGAATTGTTTGTGTGGCTAACTCAGCTTGATGTGACTAACTGAGCCTTGGGTGTACAACTCACATGGTCATTGGTTCCTTCTTTCTGGTTGTCTCATTAGATATTAACTGCTGAGGGTTTACGCCTCTGCACTCTGTAGGACTGAGTGTTTTGGTATTGCACTCGTGCAGTCAATAATCTGGTGGGAATATGGGAAAATGTCAATCTTGGTATATATTGGGTATGGATTCTTTCTATTAAGTGGTGCACTCACTTTTCACCGATGACTGAGAACGGGTCGGTGGCAGCGGAGGTCTGCTATACCTCGTCCATATGGACAACTGACAGCGGAGGTCTGTTTACCTCGTCCTTGTGACAACTGACTGGCGGTGGGGGCCATCTCTCCCAATTGGTTTTATTCCACTCTTGAGTTATGGGTTCTTGGATATCTTCTTTCATTCCCAGTCCTTGTGACTACTTGGGTCTTTCTAATCCTAATTGGAACTGAATCTAACTTAAGCAATGGATGTTCACTAACTTCTGGCGTGGTTTCTTGTATGTTGGCTCACTTTACTTACTTGTCATTTGTCCTTATCCTCGACTCGTTACCTTTGACTTGGTGGTTTGGATGTGCCTTGTTCTTCTGCTTTTGTTCTAAGTGTTTGGCTTCATCTTATGGTTTATTTTTAAGAGTTATGTTTTTAAACTTTGCTTTGGAGAGTTGTACCAGTTCCATTCCAGGGAACTGACTCACCCCTCCCGGGGTGGGCTGCTTGGTTTCATCTTGCAGGTACGAATTGTTATACAGGTGGCCACGAAGAGAGTGAGTGTATGGGATGGGAATTAGGAATTTTGGAGAGCTATTGTATTTTGTTATTATTACTTTTATGTTATGTTTTCTCGAGTTCAGACCGTAGCGTTTGTAATATCATAAGTTGTAATTGGTGAGGTTTGGTGCCGGGTGTTTGGAACCCGATGATCTGTAATCGCCTTAGTATTTTATTTCCGCTATTTATGATAAATAGGGGCGTTACAGAAAGTGGTATCAGGCGTAGTTACGCTCTGAACCCGAGGAAACAAGCCGAGTGAAATAGTTAGAATATAGGTGCCCTTAAAACTGGAGAATTGGGGTAGAATTGGGAAGTGAGGATTCCAGTAAGGCACGACTCCTAACCCTTCTTGGATTAGTGAATGATTTCTTTATACACTATTTGTATGAATGTCTGTTAGGAATAGTGTGTGGTCATACCGTTTGATCATTAAACTATAGAAAATAATAATAATAATAATAAGTCTAGAACATTATCAATTGGGTATGATAAGATCTTGGTTGGAATAAATCATACATTGAACTACTTTCAAAAGCATACGTATGGAAAATGCATGGCTAAGAAAGCAATGGTTTAAAAGCTTGTACACATGTTCCCAGAATTTTAAAGAATACTTTTGGTTGGAAATAGTATACAAGTGGAGCTTTGAATAACTAAGTGATATATACTTCAACTCCTTTAAAGCTTGAAATAAATCTCAAGAACTACTTGGTACAAATTATTACCTAAAGATAATGTTTAAGATAAATCTTAAGTCTAGAAAATTATTAAACTAACAAGAACTAGTAACTCATCAGAAAAGATCAACATCCAAACCTGTAATCCACACTAAAACTCTATGTTAACTTCAGAAAGAAAATACATAAACCTAACACCCTACGGGAAGTGCCTGGTGCGACGAACTCCTAGGCTGAAAGTAGTGGGGGTGCACACTCACTTCTGGAAGTCTAGGGGCTAGACAAGCCTTGTCATCTAACCGTAAATAATCTTCTACGCAAGTGATGGATTGTGTTGAACTTGAGGAGGATTGGTGGTAAGACGTTACCATCATGAAATCTTGAGCTAGGCATATTTCATTACTAGCCACAATGAACAATTCAAAATTTGTATCTTAAGATTCAGTATTAAAATTCATACATGTAAAGGGTTTATTGAGTTAAATATTTGGTGAAAAATACCTATACATGGAGGAAGGGGATTTAAATTTGGGTACTCCAAGGTACAACATCTACCCCTTATTAAATATAAAAAATATATATTAAAGGAAGTAACTTAAAGATTGAGTGAAGGGAAGAGTAATACTAAACTAAATATCATTGATTCTTAAATACTTGGAGTAATGAGCATAGGTAAAAAAAATGAGAGTTACTTAATTATTGGAAATTCTCATGTTTATTTGGAAGTTTAACATTATATATATGCAAAATTTTAGAAGTCACAGAAGGTGTATTTTTATAAAGGAATATAATACAAATTTTAATGTATGGTTGGCTAATAAAGCTTTGAATATAATTTTGAAAGACTATCTAGACTTATTATATGATCTAAAATATTAATTAAACTACTCAAACATGTTACACCTGATTTATAGCTTGTTAATATAATTGATATGATAAAATGATCATATAATTCGTACCGGTCCTAAAATGAAAGGATAAGGATCATAAAATAAAATTTTATAACAGTTAAGAAAATACAAATGCAAAACAATCAAGAGATACAGATATATATATCGATCGCAGATAAAATCAACGGTGCAATAAAATTACAACAAAGCTATTTAATAAGGTGTTGAATTCTTTGAAGGTGGCGTTGGAAATAAACATCAAGTAATTAAAGAAAACAGAAACTAAATGTTTGGTAGTCTAATATGGTCCATGCATGTTGTTGTGATTGGTTTTTGAAACAACCTTATTGGATAGTGTGTTCTGGGTGAAGTGCCCTCATCTTTTCGCATGATGTTTTCCTATCCTTCTGTGGTTCTAGTTAGTAGCGGTACGAGGGCGTACCTTAGCTCTTTTAAGGGGGATATACTGGCATACTCTTCCTTCGTCACCTCATCCAGATTATGCCATGTTGCCTTATTAGCATAATGAGAGGTGTTTGTATGTGCTTGGTTTTTACATTATGATCCAGATTGTGAATGTTGATTTTCATCATGCTATGTCTTGGTATATCTTGGTTCGTTTTGATTTGAGTAATCTCGAGTGGAATGTTGTTATGGAAATGGATGGAAATAAAGGATTGGATTGGTATGGAATTTCATTGGAATTATTATTGTCTCAGCACACCCGAAGCGGTGTGAGTGCCTATTGGTTGATTTTTAAACTTCGAGGCGAAGTTTCTTTTAAGGGGGATATACTGAAATACCCCTAAATTAATTTAAATTAATTTAGGGGATTTCTTTTATTAAACCTTTAATAATACTATTAAGTATTAAATTAGTATAAGGAATTATGAATATTAAATTATCGTATGGAATTATGAGTATTAATATTATATGGAATTATGGAAATGAATTGAGGGGATTCCTCCTATTTAACTCTAAAGAATACAATTTAATACTTAATTATTATATATTATTATATAGTATTTTGAATTTAATAATAAGATTTATAAGTCAATAAATCTTGGGAAAATTTCTAAACACTCCAAATATATTATAAAGATTTTAGGAAGTGTTGGAACATTGTTTTGAAACATAAAAGTCAATATAAAATTCTAGAAACCTTAAAGCTTATTAAGCCTTGCTAGAGTTGACTTTTTGAGAATGGTCAAACCAGGCCATGAAACCTATACCAATATAGGTTATGAAAAACCATGAAGATCGATAAAAAGAACGTTAAAAACGGATCATCCTAGCCAAAGTTATGATAGATTGAAGTTTAGAGCCAAAATTTTGAGAAATGCTGACGTGTCAGTCAGCCAGGCATTACCACTAAACAGTCCCAGTTTTCGACAGTTTTGGCATGTCGAGGGTCGAATTTGAACGCCTATATCTCCTGCTCTACTCCACCATTTGGTATGCCGTCTGTTTCCATTCTCTTCTCTAATCTCATCTTTCCAACCATACTGACACATCATCTAACACCTTCTAAATGACCGGAAAAATTGATCCAAAGTTGGCTCATCGCGATGCGTAACCCAGAATTCCAGTTTTTCCTGAAATCGGGAGTAAAACTTCGTCACGCCATAACTTCTTCGTTTCTCATCCAAATTTCGTGTTCATTAGCTTGCTTTGAAGATCTCAAATCCCTCTACAACTTTCATGTTAATGACCAAGGCTGATTCACAACCAATAGGGAGAGCGAGACGTCTAAAGTTACCTACTCGATCACGTCGGTTTTTGGCCAGAATATTTCAGAAACGACATGGTAAACTCCGATCTTTGTGGATCTATAACTTTTCCCTAGTTATTTGTTTTCCATGATTCTTTCACCAATGTTTATAGTTACATGTCTTCTTTAAAATGAAGTAGGTTTTATGGATTGAATCCATCTCAGTTATCCCGAGTTGATCCGCGAAGTTGCCTACCTGAACAACACATAAAATACTAGTTTTCCAGAAAAACGAGTTCGAATTGCCTTGCCGGCGCATCTCCGGTACGATTCCGACCAAACTATACCTAATGCTACTCTGTTTTGCATTCCCGTTCATAACCCTCTATCAATTTACCCAATTACGCAACAAATTGAGAATTTGGCAAATCGAATTCGAAACCGGAAAGAAAACCTAACTTCGAAACAGAAATTGAAACCCGATGAATACTGCATTATAATTGGGGAAATTGGTATCATTAGAACCGAAATTTGATTTCGAAACCATAGAAAACAAGAATCACTCGATTTCGTTCTGTAGATTGTGAGATAATTACGATTTAGTACTCGACTAGGTAGAGGAGGTTGCTGATGAACTTGGATTTCAGTAGCCGTCCGATCGTAGCTATAGGAAACGGACGGCTGAGATTAGATCGTTTCAAATTAAGAGTATAAGTTTTTATTATGATTTCAGAAAAAACCTAACTTGTTGAATTAATTTAAATACCTTACCGAATGTATTTTGACTTGAAATTTTAACCATAGATTCCTTATTTAATATAGTTTATTTTGATGTAAATTAATATGGTTTTGGAGTTGTTAAACGTAAGTTATGATTTTTGCAAGTTACGGGTTTTCTGGAATTATTTGGCTAAATTAAAAAGAGATTTTTATGAAATAAAATTTTTATAATGTGTCTAAAATGTTATAGTTACTGTATATTAAATTTGGGGATTTTTGGGCAATGGTAAAAGGTTTTAAAAATTGTGTTTATGAGGTTTTCATAGAATAACTTATAATATGTGGTTTTAATGTAACCAAAAAGAATTAAAGTATGGTTTGTTAATAAACTTTTTAATCTGGGAAAAATATGGAACACTAAATTAACATTTTATAACAGTAAGTTTATAAATGTTTAGGTATTAGTTTTTAATAGAAGTGAAATTATTTACATATATGTATATATACATATTTAAGTAGAAACTTATATAAATCAATGAATATAATTATTTTTACGTTTTATTTATTATATTATACGGGAGTGCATATTCTTAATTAAAACTAAGGAATATATATATATATATATATATATATATATATTATAATAATAATATATATATATTTACACATATATGTAAAAGAAATAACATGGTAACTTAGGTTAAATCAAGGAGCTAAATTAATCTACATTTATATTAATTATATAATATGGTAGTTAATATACTTAATTGAAACTAAGGAAAATACGTTATTTTATTAACCATATTTTGGACGTAGGTGTGTGTCAAAGTTAATATAAATAATTAAATACAATAAACTATATAAATAATGTTTTGTACAAATCCTAGTATATATAAATATATACACAGTAAACATAGTAAAATTAAATACCTTATAGGAAATATAATACGAAGGAATTAATAGTTAAACTAAACCTCTACATAATACTAATAGGAGAATATTATATGAGGTGGTATTAAATTATAGTTATGAAATTAAGCTTAAAGAGTTATCTTGGATTTCTAAGATTTTATAAACCATATTAAATACATGTGTAATATTATTTGTCAAAGACCAGAATGTAAATCTATAATTTGGTTTGGTAATTAATAAGTTGGGACTTAGGAATATTTGTAATTAGATTTTACAACATAGAACTTACTAATAATTAATAAATAAATGTTATACTTTTACATCTAAATGTTCTTAATATAAACAATAATAAAATAAAAAAATACTTTTATATCTAAATGTGGGGTGGATTAGTAAGTCTAGATTTAATCATTTCTTAACATTTATGGTATTGAAATATAATTTAATGTTTCAAGATAAGATCATTAGAAGGATTAGGATATAAAACTATATTAAACTATGATTAGGAATTAATCTAAATAATAATCCTTGAGTTTCTTAAAACTGGAGAAGCTATATTAAATACACTTATTACCCACATTCAGAATGTGAGTTTATAATTAAGTGATGTATTTAGTAGTTAAAACTTAAAAAAAGGGTTTGTAAATAGAAACTAGATATTTACAGCCTTGAACCTTTAATCAGGTGGAACTAAGTACATAAGGTATTATATTGATATACTTTACGGCACTAGAAATGTTAATATGTTATTTTAATATTAAATACGAGAATTTTTCAGAATAGATTATCTTATTAAATAATTGACAATTTCTCTTATGAATGAGGATTTAATTCTTAGATAAAATTTTACCTTATGTTAAGATATAATGTTCATCCTAAAACATAATAAAGGAGATTAATTTATCAAGTTATTCCTTTGAAACTTTAGGCTTTGTAAACAATATGAAAAATGTATTTAAGACATAAGTATATTAAAATTTAGTATAAAAGGATTATACATAGTCTATAGCGGGAATATGTGTAAAAATAAAACAATTAGGGAATTAAATGTAAGTAAGGATACGTAAAAGGTTATCTTAAAACACTTTATTATATAGTTAATGATAAAGCAAATAATATACTTTCTGAATACTAAGTGTAAGAGTTCGATAAGTCTAAGTTAATTATAATATAGTTATTTCAAGATTGAAAGTAATTTAACATCTTATGACAAGATTATTAGACGGTTGTAATAAAATGTCATTCTGAACTAAGGATATGATAATTGAGTTTAGTAGCTCAATTAAGTTATAATAAAATGCATCTATAACACTATGATTCCAATATACAGGATGTAGATCTTACTTAAGTGAAGGGGAAAACTTAATCAAAATGAGCTAGTAGATATTGATTAAATACATAATCGTTACATCGTGAAGTAATGGTATAGTATTCTAAGATAAACCCAGTGTAAGTCATAGTGCGTTGTTTATCCTGAAGTAAGAATAAATGTATCGAACTTAATAATTATTATTGAGATTCTAAGATTAGATGAATAATATAAAATGCACTTATGATATAAGGGTCTCAAAACTCTTGAATGTGGGAATTATGGTTAAGTATGAGTAAATTGGATAAGAGTGGAACAATTAACAAGTGTCAATAAAATACATTCCCTGGTCTTACAACCTTGAGTTATATAACATTCTAAGATAAGTCAACGATTACACATAACATTTAAGTGAGGGCTTAAAAGACATTTGAGACTTAGGAAATAAGAGTGAGGAATTTGTTTAAGTTTAACTTAGGCTACAAGTTATTGATGATATACTACCTTTAATATTCCTCAGAGTGTGTTGAATGTTTGCACGAGTCTACTAGGACTGCTACAGCGCTAATCAGGTACGATTTCTCGTACTCAGATACTTTTACTGACGGACTTTACGGAATGTTTTGGAAAACGCTAACTGAGCTGAAATAGATTTCAAAAGGGAATTGTTTGTGTGGCTAACTCAGCTTGATGTGACTAACTGAGCCTTGGGTGTACAACTATGGTCATTGGTTCCTTCTTTCTGGTTGTCTCATTAGATATTAACTGCTGAGGGTTTACGCCTCTGCACTCTGTAGGACTGAGTGTTTGGTATTGCACTCGTGCAGTCAATAATCTGGTGGGAATATGGGAAATGTCAATCTTGGTATATATTGGGTATGGATTCTTTCTATTAAGTGGTGCACTCACTTTTCACCGATGACTGAGAACGGGTCGGTGGCAGCGGAGGTCTGCTATACCTCGTCCATATGGACAACTGACAGCGGAGGTCTGTTTACCTCGTCCTTGTGACAACTGACTGGCGGTGGGGGCCATCTCTCCCAATTGGTTTTATTCCACTCTTGAGTTATGGGTTCTTGGATATCTTCTTTCATTCCCAGTCCTTGTGACTACTTGGGTCTTTCTAATCCTAATTGGAACTGAATCTAACTTAAGCAATGGATGTTCACTAACTTCTGGCGTGGTTTCTTGTATGTTGGCTCACTTTACTTACTTGTCATTTGTCCTTATCCTCGACTCGTTACCTTTGACTTGGTGGTTTGGATGTGCCTTGTTCTTCTGCTTTTGTTCTAAGTGTTTGGCTTCATCTTATAGTTTATTTTTAAGAGTTATGTTTTTAAACTTTGCTTTGGAGAGTTGTACCAGTTCCATTCCAGGGAACTGACTCACCCCTCCCGGGGTGGGCTGCTTGGTTTCATCTTGCAGGTACGAATTGTTATACAGGTGGCCACGAAGAGAGTGAGTGTATGGGATGGGAATTAGGAATTTTGGAGAGCTATTGTATTTTGTTATTATTACTTTTATGTTATGTTTTCTCGAGTTCAGACCATAGCGTTTGTAATATCATAAGTTGTAATTGGTGAGGTTTGGTGCCGGGTGTTTGGAACCCGATGATCTGTAATCGCCTTAGTATTTTATTTCCGCTGCATTTATGATAAATAGGGGCGTTACAATTTCATTCCAATTCAAATCTAGGCTCAAAGTCAAAACAAAATTCAAATGATAATTTCCTCAGAATTCATTTTTTGCATAAGGAGCAGAGTAATAATATTTTTTTTGTGTGCCCTTTAAACCTGTTAATACCGGCATTACTCCCTCTATGGCTCCTTCTTTGATTATTAATCACTTAACAAATTTAAACATAGTGTCGAAAAAGAAAACTTAAGAGCAAGCTTTTGATTACTATCTCTCCCCCACACTTGAACCAAAGCAATGCCCTCATTGCATAGAAAGAATTTAAATAACAGGGCATGCAAACTACCTGGGTAATGATCAAAAAGCATGGTAATAGGAGATATTTAAATTTAAAGAGCAAAGTATGGATAGTGTACTCCCTAAAGTTTGGCAGAGTATGTAGTGTAGCTCCCCCACACTTGAGTTCAGCTGTCGGAATGTGCAAGATTTACCTGAATAATATTCTAAACAGCCAGAAGAACTCAAGTTAATTCTCCTCGTTCTCTCTCCTTTCTTTTTTTTTTTTATAAAAACATATTTAGGAATAATATGAAAGACAAACATAAAACAAATAGTAGGGAAATATATTTAACCACTGGGTTGCCTCCCAGTAAGCTGCCCGTATTTATAGTCTTTGGCTAGACTCCTGCTTCGTTATCCTGGATCAAAAATAAAAGTAGACAACAGCTTCGCTAGGAAAACAAAGTTAGCAGTAATTAAGAGCAAACCACCTGGATCAAAACAGAATGTTAACTCGGCAAATAAAATAGGAAAATGTATACTCCACAAAACCTGATGTTTGAGGAGGTACTGCCGGTAACGTAGTTCTAACAGGATACCAGGTGGTGATGACTTTTCTTCGTCAAATTGGAGGATGTAAACATCCTCCTCTTGTTGGTGAGGCTTATGGAGGCAGGGTGAGAGTTTATGAGAGACTGGTGGTAGCGCTTTCTCCTCAGATTCGAGAATATAAATATCCTCTTCTGGTTGTTGAGGCTCAATAGGATAATCCTCTTTGCGGACTGGCTCACATAAAATACCTTCAGCTTTTAATTGCTCCTCTTGTGCTGGGGATGGAGATGGAGGAAAATTGTAACTTTCAGACATTTGCTCCAACTCGGCGTCGGAGAAAAATGTCTTGATAAGTTTCTTTATCTCCTCATCAGAACTTGTAGCTTCAATAATATCTGGCTCGAATCGATCTTCACTCATTGGACTTACCACTGTAATCTCTTCTAGTGGCTTGGTCTGACTCGGGAGGAATTCGT
Organism: Limonium bicolor; assembly: GCA_023374045.1. Taxonomy (NCBI): domain Eukaryota; kingdom Viridiplantae; phylum Streptophyta; class Magnoliopsida; order Caryophyllales; family Plumbaginaceae; genus Limonium; species Limonium bicolor. Next base: position 101,700,278 of record CM041781.1, on the reverse strand, counting down.
CTGGCCCTTGTGTAGATTGCTGTTCATTCTGATTGAAGTAGCAGTATCCCAACTGAGCTTCTTGGTACTGTGTATTAGCCTGGTCGACTTCCCACCAATACGGCTCTCGATTTGACTGTTGAGGTGATTGATAATCCTTGACCAACCTTTGATATGAGGACATCTCCTCTTGCATATGAGTCCATTCCAAATTGATCAACAATCTTTTTACCTCATCGTCGCCGTTCTCCATGATCAGTAACTATCCTACAAAAACAAAAATAAAAATACCAAGTAGAATAGAACTAAAAATAGAAAAGAAATACAAAAACAAAAATTAACTAAATAGCAAAACTAAATACGAAATAAAAAAGAGATAAAAGAAAATAGCTAAAATAAAAGGTAAGTAAAATTAAAATTAAATAAAGTGAGAACATAATAAAATAAAACAGATATAAACAAAATTAAACAGATATCTCAATCAAATTGAAAATTATCAATTAACCTTGCCGGAGGTCCCCGGCAACGGCGCCAAAAACTTGTTGGAGAAATATGTGACTACTTCTTCAACCTAGGCAGTGTACCTATTGTTTTGCGGAATAGTGGATATGTGGGTTGTCGTACTCTTGGGGACCTCGCTGTGGATAACTGATAGTATAATAAATTGACTGAGATTTCTATAAACAGATTTTATCATTTTTAGGGAAAGAATTAACAGCTAACTGATAAAACAATAATAAAAACAATTAATCAAAACAGAAAAGAAATAGAAATTATAAATCTTTTTGGTTTTAAAGAAGCATCCCGGGTTACTCTGCTTACCTATTTTATTTAATCATAGTAATATAACTTTCCCACTTTAGCAATAAACTCAAGAATCTTAATTAGTTTATTGACCGTTCCCTATCTAATAAACCCTAATTAATTTAAACAACAAGTGCAAATCCTGCTCAAGTCATAAATAAATTAATCGCATTATTAATAATCCTATTGGAGATAGATTAACCTATACGACGAGGAATATCGCTTCTAGTCGTTAACCCATTTGAGTTCCTGTGTCTAGAACCTTGTCTCAGCATTGCATTTTAACAAAGAACTACAAATATCACTTTAATAATTGTACAACAGAATTAAAGCGCATTAAGGAGAAGAATCAAAATACTGCTTAGATAAATTATACTGGAAAGCTTATATAACACAATTTTATAAAATAGGCTTGCTTCTAACCCGGGAAGCTAGTTTTTTAATCACACATAATTATACAGTAAAACAAACATAAGAAATAAAATAAACGGAACCAATGAAGAAGAACGAACAGACAATTGATTCCTTCGTTGGTTCTCTGGAAACTAACAGCATAAGGCTGATGAAGAAAGAAAATAAAATGGAGAAGTGGGGGATAAGAAGATGGAATGGATCGTAGGTGTGAGCGATGGATTATTTTCTGGATGGAAGGAATCGATTATTTGAGCAGAAGGCTCGTGGGTTTTTATAGGAGAAGGAGAAGAGGAAGGAAGGAGAAGGAAGAGACAGGCTGGATCACGCGTGCTAGTGGGTGAACAAGATAAGGGAGATGCCAGTTGATGGAGTATATGGATAAGTTACAGGCCGCGTGAGGATTTTCAGGACTGTCGGTAGGCGCCGCAAAGAAGAAGATAAACATCGGCGATTTCTGTCGCGTTAAAATCTGGATCTGGGTGCATTTTTAGACACGTCCGCTTGTCTGTCCGCCTAAACCCATGCGGACGTCTCTGCTGTCCCCGCCTCTGTCCGCCCAGACTCATGCGGACACCTCTCTGCTGTCCTCGCCTCTGTCCGCCCAGACTCATGCGGACACCTCTCTACTATCCTCGCCTCTGTCCGCCCAGACTCACGCGGACAAAGCCTCCTATCCGCTCAAACACACGCGGACGTGAATTCCATTTACAAATCCATACGTGAATGATATTGTAGCAGCCATGTTAATGTTTGGATGTTGATATCACGTGATTGATATGTGATATTATATATATATATATATGTAATTTTCCTGTTTTAGACACATAAAATGTATCAATTCACATCAATACACAAATTCATGGAAAAACATATGATAAGTGAGAAATATGACATTAATTGTTATGAAAAAAAAATTAAAGCCCTAAAAATATATGTATTTCTCACTTATCACCCTGGAAGTCTAAGGAACATGCCCTTAGCATATCCTCTAGTGTTTGGATGGTCCTTTCTGTCTAACTGTCGGTCTGTGGATGGAAGGCGGTGCTAAGCTTCAACTCAGTACCAAGCGCATCCCGCGTCGCTCTCCAGTATCTCGAAAGAAATCTGGTGTCGCGGTCAGATACAATGGTTTTCGGGACTCCGTGGTGTCGAATGATCTCCTTGTCGAATAGCTCCGCGAGCTTCGCCACCTTCCAGGTGTCCTTCATCGGTATGAATCGGGCAACCTTGGTGAGACGATCAACTACTACCCAGATCATGTTGAGTCCTCCCCTAGCAGGTGGGAGTCCAACAACAAAATCCATAGAGATATCATGGAATTTCCACTCCGGAATGGGCATGGATTGCACCATTCCTCCCGGTCTTCGGTGCTCGAACTTCACCTTCTGGCATGTGAGACACCTTAGAACATACTCAGTCACGTCAGATTTCATTCCTGACCACCAGAAGTACCTCTTCATGTCTTTGTACATTTTAGAGGCTCCCGGATGGACATGCAGTGTCGAACAATGTGACTCTCGCAGAATGCGATCCCTTAGCTCAGCATTGCTTCGGGGGACGCATAATCTGCCATTCAAACGGATCAGACCATCTTCATGCAGTTTGAAGTCGTACTTTCGGCTCTCGAAGGTACCATCTGTGATTTTCTGCCTGATCTCTGTGAAGTAAGGGTCGCTCCACTAAGCGTCTCGCACCTCGTCAACCAAGCTAGAAGAAGCGAGTAGCGAATGGAGCGAGTGTGCTCGACGACTCAGGGCGTCGGCTACAATGTTTGCCTTCCCTTCTTTATACTGGATGTTGATGTTGTAGTCTGAGAGGAACTCCATCCACCTCCTCTGTCGTAGATTCAATTCCTTCTGTGTGAATACATACTGCAAACTTTTATGGTCGGAGTAGATGGTGATGCTTACCCCATAGAGATAGTGTCGCCATATCTTCAAGGCGAAGACAATGGCTCCTAACTCTAGATCATGTGTCGGGTAATTCTCCTCATGCTTTTTCAGCTGGCGGAGGCGTATGCTACTACCTTGCCATGCTGCATGAGTACGCATCCCATGCCCTTGCCCGATGCATCACAATACACCTCAAATCCCTCTGTGCCCTCTGGAAGTGTGAGAATTGGCGCTGAGGTCAATGAGTCTTTTAGTTTCTGGAAGGATACCTCGCACTCGCTTGTCCATACAAACGGTGCATCTTTCTTCATCAATGACGTCATGGGCTTAGCGACTTTTGAGAAGTCCTTTACAAACCTCCGGTAATAACCGGCTAAACCAAGAAAGCTCCGGATGTCGGTAACAGTCTTAGGTCTAGGCCATGATCGCACTGCTTCGATTTTGGATGGATCTACTGAAATGCCCGCTCGAGATGACATGACCGAGGAATGAACCCTGATCTAGCCAAAACTCGCATTTGGAGAACTTCGCATACAGCTGGTTCTCGCGCAGTGTCTCAAGTACTCTTCTCAATGGTTTTCATGTTCTTCTGCTGACTTTGAATACACAAGGATGTCGTCTATGAACTACTACTGAAGTGTCCAGCTGATCACCGAATAACCGATTCATTAGGTCCATGAATTTGGCTGGTGCGTTAGACAACCGAATGGCATCACTGTGAATTCGTAGTGGCCATATCTTGTTCGGAATGCTGTTTTCTCAATATCTTGCTCTTTGATAGCAATTTGGTGATATCCGGATCGGAGATCAATCTTAGAAAAAGACATGCTCCCTTCAACTGATCGAACAGGTCGTCGATGCGTGGCAATGGATATTTGTTCTTTACTGTGACCGCATTCAATTCGCGGTAGTCGATGCAGAGGCGGAGACTACCGTCCTTCTTCTTGACGAAGAGGACCGGTGCTCCCCAGGGTGATACGCTCGGGCGTATAAACCCTTTGTCGAGTAGTCATGTAGTTGCTCTTTGAGTTCTGCCATTTCTGCTGGTGCCATGCGGTATGGTGCCCTAGCAATGGGACCATACCCGGTACAAGGTCGATTTCAAACTCTACTGCTCTCTGTGGTGGCATGCCAGGTAGCTCTTTGGGAAACATCAGGGAATTCTGAGACTACTGCTACATCATCACTGAACTCTGGATCTCTCTCCAGGTCTTGCACGTGACATAAATACACTTCATGTCCTTTCCAGAGCTCCCGATACATTGCCATAGCGGAGATGACTGTAGTTGAAGGCTCTCTCGGTCTCTGGCGGTATGAAACAGTGACCCCAGATGGACTCTTGAGCAGCAATCGGTGCTCGGCGCATAGGTCCATCCTTTGTGCCGCTCCAACCAGTTCATTCCAATTATCAAGTCGAATCCCAATCCGTTGAATTCAATGAAGGAAATGGGAAACACTTCACCTTTGATTTGAATGGTGGCAGTGTGGTAATACTTAGTACACTTTACCCGCTCCATCGACGGGAGAGTAACCAAGAAATTTGGTAGCTCCTCTGCGCCTAGCCCCAACCTTGTAGCGAATGATGGCGATGCAAAGGTGTGAGAGGCGCTGGAGTCGAATAATACTGAGGCTTCGATGCCGTTTACTGGGAATGTTCCCGTTAGAATGGTGCCGCTCTTGCCGGCTTGTTCTTCGGTGAGGATGCTCAGGTTACCTTCGGTACCGAGTCCATAACCTATTGATTCATGAGATTACAAGTAAAGATGGTGGAACGTAAGTGGAATTTAATAACCAACACTGCTTTTATTGAATAACCAACCATCATACATACTGTGTCTCTAATACACGTTACTACTGGATTACATGCTACTACGAAATTAATACTTTCTAAAGGTAAGGTTCAGGCGTCCTGGTTTCATGTGTGTGGCGTTGTTTATTGCCGGTGGTGCCGTATTCAACTTGATCTTCTGGATCCCGTGATACAGCAACCTTGATTTTCCACCCATGATTAGAACATCTCCTGATCTCAATACCAATTTCTCATGAGGTCCACACGCTTCTGCTCGCTATACAAAAATACGGCGTCATCACCAATGGACCAAGACACTACGGGCACTCCTAGTTCAAGAGATTCCACTGTCTCGTCCTTGTCTTGGTGTAGGCCAAGTCGTCCTTCTTTCTCATAGAAGTTGACAATACATAGGTCTGCTTCAAGTGCAGGGATTGATTCATCTTCACATTGTTGTGCAATTTCTACAGCTTGTGTGACAAGCATTTGGAATTCTGGGGGTATTGCTGGAGGTGTTGCTCCGTCTCCTGCTCGCGTTGTTTGGTATGTCTTCGTATAAGGGTTCCAGTCCTTTCCCAAGCACATCATTTTCAGCTTCATTGTAGCTCCACCGGGGAAATCGGGTGTATAAAATCCTCCTGGACCCATTCCTAACTCGTTGCATCGCTGGATGATTGAAACTTGCGCTTCAGGTGTTAGATATCCTTTTAATAAGATCATACCTGGGCGGATGACCAGACACTGATTGTTGTTGAAGTGGTGAGTGGCGATGTCGGTCTCTTCATGAGGTGAGTTCGAAGGTATCGGGTAACAGATAAGGAATTTCCCTAAGGTGGTAAATTTCATCTAGAGTAAGTTCTAGGCTTACTAATTCATTTCATGCTCAATACATGCTTCCATGTTACTTACTCATGCTCAATTTCATACTTCAAGTATTACCATTCATACTCCCATTCATACAATTACTTAATACTTAGTCATGCTCTTCAAGGATTAAAGGTTTCAGTTATTACCTGGGCCGACTTAGTCCCAGTCCCGTCACGGTCTATGATGTGTAAGGCCGGCTGCCTCTGCGGTGCGCCCTTCTGCGGACCTCGAGATCCCTGTCCCTGTGAGGCATGCTGGGCATCAGCATCGCCAGATGCAACCTCTTTGCCTTCACGCTGCTTGTTGCTCTGGTAGTTGCCCTTGGGCTTAGAGCTCTCGGGCATGCATTAGCACGGTGCCCTGGTTTCTGACAAGTGAAGCAGCGGATCTCCCTTCCTTGGCAATCTGTGCCGGGATGATCCTTGTTTCAGTTACGGCATATGTAGCTGCGGCCATCAGATTGGTTCTTCCTTGGCCAAATCCAGAACCTATAGCTTCCGAGTTAGCAAGGTTCGGTATACTTACAATCTCCACATACATACTAATTCACAAGTGTACTAATTCGGTTTCGGTTTCTTACCCCTGTAGGGCTGAGACCTCAGTGGCTTCGCTGCCACTGGTGCGGTGTAGGCAATCTGTAATGGCTCAGCTGCCTTGCCCTTCTCAGCATGGGCACCGCCGTCTCCGGAAGTGTTCTTCTGATGGGAATGCTTCCCCTTCCTTTCGTCCAAGGTTTGGATTGGTTTTGGTCATCGGAGGTTTTTTTGCTTGCCTTGTGCTTGAGCGCTTGATCTTCATCCCTCAGTTGGCATGTGATCTCCACTCGGGAGGCAGCATGGTAACACTCCTGAATTACTTAGGCATTAGGTTACACATTTACATACGGGAATACTAATTCACATTACTCATGGCTTTTAAGGGTTCAACTTGTTTACCTGAAGGGAGGTAAACCGTGTGAAGCCCATGCCATACCGAAGTCGATGGCTCAATCCGCCATAGAAGCGGTCGACCAAGACTTGGCCGGTATACCCAAGGTCGGATAGAAGTCGGAGAAGAGAGGTGAAGGTGCGGTAATATTCATCAACCGTCATCTTTCGGTCATTTTTAGTGCATCGAGCTCAAGCCTTTTCTTGGTCTTGACATGCTCGGGGTAATACTTAGATCGGAGGAGAGAGGTGAATGCTTCCCATCCGAATGCAGGGTCTGCTACGTGCTCGGCCTTAACGAGCTTCCACCAGTCCATAGCCGCGTCTTTGAGGTAGTACGCAGCTATCCTCACTCGAACTCCAGCGGGAGTCTCAAGTGTCTCGAAGGCCGTCTCCATCTCAAAGAGATAAGCTCGAGCTTGGCGGGGTCGCTCTCACCTCTAAAGCATGGAGGTCGAAGGTCGGCGACTGCTTTTACCCAATTGGTCTCACGGGGTTGAGGCGGGTCGGGCTGTTGCTGCTGTTGTTGCTGCTGCTGAGTTTGTTGTGTTTGTTGTACAGCAGTGATTACATCCGGTAGCATCTGTGCTACCGTGGCGGCGACGATTTCAGCTATCGTCTGCGCGCTTGGTCCGTCATTAGTCCCTCCTCTGGGATGACCTGGACCTCGTCCTGACATCTGAACAAGTGTGGATTACATTAGATGTCATGATACTGTGACCTCATGGTCTTGATTCAAGCAATGGAATCGTCTTCGCATACGTTAAGGTTATCCGTTGTTAACAACGGTAGTTCCTAGTTAGGTTTCTAAATATCCGTCTTAAGACGGTTGAAATCCTAACTCGGTAATCACTACTCTTAAGATTCTAATCATCAGAGCGAGACTTCGCTCTGATATCACTTTTTGTAACACCCCAACCGCTAATCCTTCCATTATCCTCTAATCATACCCATAATTACCTCACTCGCAGCGGAATACTTACCTACTCCCGGCGGGTGATACAACGCCGTTAACCATCCAAGGTTAACAAGGCTACTACTACTTACCGTGTCGGTCTGATGATTAGAATAATTGAATACATACTACTTACTTACAATACCAAATACTTACATTTGACTACCGAGTATACCGAAAATATGAATTACATTCCAAGACTACTTTTCAAAAATGAAGAGTCTATACAACCTCTCCTTACTATCCAATTAAGAGTTCATTATCCAAAAAGGTGTACCACAAGGTACATCGGCTACTCAAAAAGGCCTTAGCCGTGTACAACTCGGTACACCATCCCAATCCTACTAACTACCAAAAAGAATTACATCCGGTCCTTACTCTACCTTCATGCCTCGCGGGTACCTGTGGAGTAAAAACATTCCCCCGAGGGGGTCAGCTTACACTGAATATGATAACCGCATACCCCGCGTACTAGCGAGGGTACGCCAACTAATTGGTCGAATACATGCGGTTCGTTTCATTCATACATACATACATGCTTTATACAATACAATTCAATACATTCATTTCACAAGGCATACATACATACAATACATACCAGGAAGACAATTCAAGTCAACCGTCCATACTTACCATACTCACCGCATTACGGAGATACAGTTCTCCAATACATACCAAGGTCTTGTTAGCCTCATTACACACCCGGGTTAATCGGGTGTTCAATACTTGTTTACTCCGGGTCAATGACTTATAATAGTCAAGACCAATACAAATACAATACTTACTTCTTACATACTTTACTTCCAGTTAAGTCGGTATGACCTCCGGGCAGGGATTACTACATCCCACCACCGGGCTTTAGGGTGGCCCACTAATCCAGGATGCTACCCATTCAAGGGGATTGGTCCAAGGAAAAGATTATAGCCAGGATTCGGATCCAACCTCTTGTGTCTCCTTATCCTCACGCGTGGCCGAAACTATATCGGGCTTCTACTCATTCCATTTTACTCATTACTCATGTTAGGAGTTAGATCATTAGAAATTAGTAGAAGTCCATACTTACTTTCCATACATACATACAATACACAAGTACTCATACTTACACATACACTTCATTTCCATTCATACATTTCATGAATTATACAAACTAAATGTTCAAGAAGATTCAACAAGAACGAAATAGTTCAAACACAGTTAAGTGCAATATATGTCCGATTCATGCATTTATCTTATTGGTGATCACATAAGCACACAAATCGGGTAACCAAGTTAGGATACAGGGCATGAAGAAATCATACCGTACACCGTCGCTTCCGTACTACCGGTTCCTTTGGTGTTCAACTAATTGATCCTATACATACATGAAGTTGTATGATCAATGATCCAACTTACTCTTCCATTAATACTCCTAATGTATACTTACTACTCCTTTACATTCATACTTGATTATAAAACCATTCTTTTCCTTACTACATCTTAAACTTGCTTTCTTACTCATTTACTTACTTTCTTACCAAAACTACTTCATTAATGGTGTGTTACTACATACATATGCATATTTGTGTATAGGCATACATACATATACGATTACTATAATCATATAAGAAAACTTTTTTTTTTGTAAGTTATGGGTCGTCCGACCCAGCGTCCGACCCAAGCCCTGGGTCGGACCATTCCAGTAGATTCCCGTTCTCTGAAATTCCTCCCGTTCGACCCAGCACTATTTCCGTCTGACCCATACCCTCTGGGTCAGACCGTTCCAGAAGGTTTCGGTCCCGTGTCCAAGCTCCGTCCGACCCACTGTCCGACCCAGACTCTGGGTCGGACGAAGTCAGAAACTTCGACCACTATTTTTTTTGCCTGTCCGACCCACGTCCGATCCACGGCCCTGGGTCGGACCATTCCAGAAAGGTTGATTATCGTTTCTTAAGCCCCGTCCGACCCACCGTCCGATCCAGACTCTGGGTCGGACGGTAGCAGAACCTTGCTACAGACCTTGTTTTCTTTCCCCAATTTCACCCATTACTTCTCCAATCTTCCTACATACATCCTAACATGTTTTAGTACAATTTAAACACTCCAAATCATGCTAATTCATTTCCTAACTCAATATACAATTCTATACTAACTTATATACACAATTCCTTAAGTTTCAACTCAACACCTTCCCAGTTTTCTTTCTTAATGCATTTTGCTACAGATTTCCACTCACACTTCTATCATTCCTTACTCATTCAACTAATGCTACTCCTAGCATCCAAAATGCCTTACTTTACATCTAGCTTCATCCCATTAACACACTCATTTCCAAATTTGTTTCAACACACTAAACTACTCCCATTATACTTTCCAAATACTTCCTCTTCTTAACACTTAAGTTCTCTCATTCCTACACAAAATTTGACATAGTCTCCCCTATAATTCTTACTTTTCTCACACACTATTTCAGCTCACACATTCATCTTCTCACAACCTGTTTACTTAATACATTATACTCACATTTCCATACTACCACAACAACAATAAAATCCTGCACACATACACATACTACCCATGGTTTTCCCAAGCTTTTAAAACTCATTTAAAACTTCAAAACTATTACATTCTCTTCTCCAATACACTACTACATTACCACTACTCATTACTCAAATCATCACTCATTTTACTACTCACAAACTGTTACATTACACAATACAAAACTAGTTCAAGGTATAGGTAATTACCTTGTCTCACTAGTTTTTCCTTTCTTTCTTGCCTTCTCCTTCCTTCTTTCCTTCTTCTTTGTTCTTTCTCACACAATACACAATGCTACATCCACCATACCAATACACACTAACCATTTTAGCATTCATTTTATACTAACCCTAGAATCTAGATGTTTTGGGGTTTAGAAATGAGTGTTACCTTCCAATGGTTGAATGAAGTTCTTGTCTAGCAAGAGAACAATATTCCTAGCCCAAGAAGAAGCCAAAATCGGCTGGAGCAACAAGGAACAAGACATTCAAAATCTGAAATTTCTTATAATGCAAACAAGGGCTGGAATTGATGGATTTTCGAACTTCTTTTTACCTCAAGATGATAAGGAGGTGAAGGTGCTTCTAATGGTGGACTTGAATCTTCAAATGGAGAATAACCACCGAAATGAAAGTTGAGCTTTTGGATTTTTGAAAGGAGGGAAATGTTCTCCTTTGCAAGGGGATTCCAATGGTACTATTTTGTAATTTTTGGAGCAAGATTAGTGGGTTAACAAGAGGAGAGAAGGTGGTTTTTTGTGTGAGCTTCTTTAATTCTCCATGAATGTCATAGGAGGAAGAAGAGAATAGAGAAGGAGAGGGAGGGGGAGCCGTGAGAGGAAGAGAGGAGTGAGGAAAGAGAGACTTCCTTTTTCTTTCTTTATTTCCTTGTCTTTTAGCTAATAAGAGAGAAATAAAGAGAGTGGGGGAGAGGAGTCCATTGGCTACACACATGCCCCTCTACAGATTTTTGCTTTTTATTTGCAAAGTGGACACACTAAGTTTCTTTATTTGCATTCTCACCCCACAACTTCCCGGTTGTTACAGTTCTTACTATCCGGTACCCGTTTTCCGAAATTTTCTCGTTTAATTAATTTTATTGGTTCTAAAGCTCCACTAATATTTATTAGTGACTATTTAGTTGACCAAAATTGTTATGAGTCTATTTGATCCGCTTAAAGTCACGTTTTCCCGGTTTCCTCGAAAAACGCGCTTTAAGGTTCGTTTATGCTTTTAACCCATTTTAAAGGTCCGTTTTCTCCGGGATTTGTTCCCTCGTATTTATTTAAGTGTAATTAAGCCTTTAAAAATATAATTAGCCTAATTAATCACTGTTTTTAATTACGGGGTATTTCACGAGTACATGTCGGAGGTGACTCTCATGCTCTTCCTTACACTTTGAATAAATTAGGATTTCATCGATGAATACAACTACGGTCTTGTCCAGCTGCTCTCTGAATAATCTGTTCATTAAATCCATGAAGACTGTCGGTGCGTTTGACAAGCCAAAAGGCATAACTGTAAACTCATAGTGACCATATCATGTTCTAAATGTTGTCTTTTCTCTGTCTTGCTCCCTGATAGGTATCTGGTGGTATCCTGATCTCAAATCGATCTTTGAAAACACTTTTGCTCCTCTTAACTGATCAAACAAATCGTCAATTCGTGGTAGTGGATATTTATTCTTCACTGACACTGCATTAAGCTCTCAGTAATCGATACATAACCGAAGGCTTTCATCCTTCTTCTTCACGAAAAGAACTGGTGCTCCCCAAGGCGATACGCTAGGTCGTATGTATCCCTTGTCTAATAAATCCTTCAACTATTCCTTCAACTCAGCCATCTCTACTGGTGCCAAACGGTACGGACTCTGCCTCTCCAGATGGCGGTAAGCCTGGAAGTTCCTTCGGAAAAATATCCGGAAATTCTGACACCACTGGCATATCTGGGTCAAAATCTTGGTCATGCTCTACATCCTGAACATACCATAAATATACCTCCTTCTGCTTCCTGACTTCTTTGTACATGGACATAGCAGATATCACTTTTATTGATGGTGTTCTAGGGCTCTGGCGGTAAGACACTGTCACTCCTGATGGGCTCTTAAGTAACAATCTGCGCTCTGCACAAAGTATGCGGCCTCTGTGCCGCCCCAACCAATCCATCCCGGCTATAACGTCGAATCCTAGACCTCTGAACTCAATCAGGTAAATGGAAATTCCTCCTCCTTAGTACGGATAGTGGCTCCTCTATAAAGACGTGTGCAACTAACCTTCTCCTTATACGGGAGTGCCACCTTAAAATCAGGTAACTCTACAACGTCTAGCCCCAACTTCCCCGCAAGTGAAGGCGAAACGAAAGTATGTGAGGCTCCGGAGTCGAACAGTACTGATGCAGCCACTCCATTGACAGGAAAGGTACCAGTGAGGATCTTGCCGCGCTTGCTGGCCTCCTCCTCAGTAAGTATACTTAAGGCACCTTCCGTCTCCTTAGCACAACCTAACAACAGAATCTGGGTAAGTACTTTGCCATATGATGGAGGTCAAAAACATTCACTTTTCATAACAATAATGCTTCATTGATGAGATGATCATCTTTCAGATGTCTAAAGACAATTACAATGCTAGTATTTTTGAAAAGTCAAACTTAATCTTCCTGGTTTCATGTGGGTGGTGTTTATCACTATCGAAGGTGCCGAGTTCATTTTAATCCTTTTAATTCCATGGTATAGCAACCTTGACTTTCCACCCATTATTAAAACATCTCCTGACTTTAATATGATTTTCTTCGCAAGGTCCACACGCTTCTGCTCGCCATATATGGACTCTGCGTCATCTCCAATTGACAAAGACAATACTGGTATCCCCTGATCGAGGGACCCTTGTGTTTCATCCTTGTCTTGGTGTAGTCCTAAGCGGCCTCCTTCTTCATAGAAGTTGATGATACATAGATCAGCCCTTAGATTGGGAACTAGATCTTCTTCTAGCTATTGAGCTATATTAACTGCTTGTTCCACAATTTGTAAAAATTCTTCTAGGATTTTTGGTACTTGCGCTTCATCTCCATTTCTTGTATCCTGGTAGGTCTTTGAGTAAGGATTCCAATCCTTTCCTAAACACATCATTTTCAGCTTCATTTTTGATCCTATTGGAAAGGGATTGTAGAACCCTCCTGGTCTTGCTCCCAGTTCTTCACATCTTTTGATGATTACAATTTGTTTTTCCGGCATTAGGTATCCCTTAAGTAGTATTAATCCTGGTTGGATAACCTTACATTGTTCGTTCGCTGGTTCTTGTGCTTTGATAATGTTTTCTTCCAGGGAGGGCGGTGAGGGGATAGGAAAGCATATCTTATAGCTTCCTACGTGGTTTAAAATTCTACTAGTGAGTCTTATTATTTCTTTCCTACTCAATTATGCACTTAAGGCACGCAAGCACTCATTCACAACATTCACTGCTCAATGACATGTTCGTATGGGTTTAGAAATACTTGGGTTGGTAGAAGTACCAACTTCATCTGAGCGGTCCATAACATGCAGGCGGGTCCCGGTGCCGGGTCTTTGCCCTTAGTTCCCTGAGCTTGGTTTGTTGGTGAAGGGCAAGTATCGCTGGCTCCACTCTTATGGCCGGTGTTTGCCTTTGCTCCCGGGCGGTAGTTCCTGCTCTTGGGTTCTTAATGCACTCGAAGGCTCGGTGTCCCCATATCTGACAGTGGCGGCACTGGACTTTCTCCCATTGGCAGTCCACGTCGGGGTGATCCTTTCCACATTGTCTACAGTTGAAGTGGCGGACAAACCTCTGGCCCGTGTTTGAGCCATGTCCAGAACCTAATACAATCGTAGTCAATTATATATTTCAACGGTACTGAAGTAATCATATAAGTTTCAAATTTAACTGCTTGGTTGGAGTGCCTACCCTTAGATGGGTAGGTTTTCTGCGAGTTTGCTGCTCCGTAGGTTACTGGCTGGGGGTTCCCATTACTCTGGTTCCCCTTCCCTTGATAGGTCCCCTGGCCTCTCTGAAAGGGCTTGTTCCTTCTGTTGGAGTTTCCCTGCTTGGCATCTTCGCCGCCAGGTCCGTCCTTTCTCTTTTGGGAGCTCAAAGCATCCCTCCTTTTGCATGTGATCTCCACAACGGAGGCAGCATGGTAACATTTGTGAAATCTCAAGGTATCAGTTTCCAAATCTCCCATGACGGAGTATAGTAGGTAATAAAATTCCAACTAGTTTATATTTTCCCTGCTTTACCTGTAAGCTGGTGGGAATGACTGGTTCCATCCCAAACTGTAGCCGAGGACTCAGTCCCCCATAGAACCGGTCGACCAAAATCTAGTCCGAGTATCCTAATACGGGTAGTAGTCGGAGTAGTGAAGTAAACTTTGCAATGTATTCGTCCACGGTCATCTTTCCCGTCTGTTCCAGTGCGTCAAACTCCCTAGTCTTCACCATCCTGGTGTGGGCCAGGTAGTACTTGCCCTTGAGTAGTGCGGTGTAGCCCTTGAGTAGTGCGGTGTAGGCTCCCCAAGTGAAAGATGGATCGTCCAGGTGGTCGGCCTTCACCATATTCCACCAATCCCTTGCTGCATCTTTCAAGTAAAAGGCAGCTAGCCTCACTTTTTCCCTAGCTGGGATGGCGAGTGTCTCAAATGCTGTTTCCATCTCCATGATATAAGTCTCCAAGTGTACTGGGTCAGTCTGTCCTTTGAATACAGTTGGCCAGAGATCAGCCAAACTCTTCACCCAATCCTTCTCTCCGGGTGGTGGTGGTGGAGGTTGCTGCTGCTGCTGCTGTGTAACTCCCACTTGTGCATATGCTTGTGCTATCAAAGTAGCAATGTCTGCCAACCTGATGGTTGGCTCCTCTACGGCCTGTTCACGGCGTCCACCTCTTCCTAACATCTGCAGGGTGTGGATGTATATTAGATACTATGGTCACAATCTTGGTCTTGAATAGTAGTCTAAGTAAAACTAACTTAAACTCCTTTCTATACTATCACTCAACCCGTAACCTAAAGCTTTAGAAATCCTAATCTCGGCGTATTCTTGTATCCAGAGCGTAACTACGCTCTGATACCACTTTTTGTAACACCCCAACCTGAAATCTAATAACCTGAACGACGATCGCTCCCAAATAAACTTAAACTGCAGTGGAATAAATTACAATAACCGGGCGGTATTACAATGCCGTTAGCCGCCCTTGTGACTAACAAGGCTAACTCTAAATACAAATCTTAAAAGTCACGATCTGAATACGAATACAATCCGAGATACTAGGAATCAAACTCAAGGTACAATAATTAAGTAAAGTAAATAGCTAGTAATAAACTCCCATAGCTTGATCTACCCCACTTACACTCGGTGTGGTAATCTCTGCAACTTCAGGTACCTGAAAAGTGGGGGTGCCCCTAAAGGGGCTCAGCAAACAACGCTGGTATGGAAAACGTGCAGCCCATCGGCTACCGGGTCACACCAACCACTTTGTCGAATACATGCAGTTCATTTTTGTAAAGCTGTAAACAAGCATAACATGATAATAACATGTATCCATACAAGGACAACAATGTCATAGAACAAGAGTTCAGAAGGTCAAGTTAGATGAACTGTAATCCTTTGATAATAGTCGGGTCCACACAATGGGACTGACAGGTGTATAAGAGTATATCAATATAGTGAAGGTATAGTGACCTCGTTAAAAAGAAAGGTGGGTAATGAGTCCCTCTGAAAATAACGTAGTTAACTCTTGTACTTGAAATGGTGGGTATCGAACCCTCGAGAGAAGTGAAGTCTTCCTCTTAACTTGAACTGTTCCGGTACGCAGCCGGTGAGTGGACATATAGTGCACCCAAAACTCCCGTCGCGACGTAAATTGAATAGGAGATGACCTGAGACAGGTACAACTCCTGTAGCATGCATGGCCAGATCCAACTGGGCTTCTCGTTCTCGTAGTATAGAATTGTTAGGTGTCAACCAAGGATGTTAAGCAAAGACACAATGTGTAATGTCGGTTATCACTTTTAGGATAACGACGTATGTTGTAAAGTGAAGTTAGTGAGAAACTTGAGTACAAGTTCTCGGTGTAATAAAGCATAGGTATTTAATCAACTGGTAATGTAGTGTTGTATGCGTGGGACATACATGTTACAGTTAGCATCAACACGCACATAAAATAACACAACAGTGCACAAGAGTAATACAACATTTTACATTAATTATCTTGGTCGTTATTTCAAACAACAGATAGCACACAAGCCGGTGTAATCCGGTAGCAAACAGGTTGCAAGAATCCCATACCGTTCACCGTAGATTGCAGTTGAATATATCCTGGTCAACGTCCGGCCAAGTATTGTCCTATATTAGGATTAACTGAGAGGGTTAATTTATGTTACCCTTGTATAGTAATCTCATTGGATTATTCTACAATTTCGTATTTGTTATTTCATGTGAGGTTTACTTCTTCGTACTTAGATAGTTTCTTTAACCTCTTAACCTCATTGATAATTAAGGTGCTTACATATATTCTAATTTATATAGTCTTAATGAATAACTTATATTGTATGGTAATTTCTTTTCATTACCTTATGATTTAATGTATAACTTATTTTGTTATTCCTCTTTGATTTATTTATAAATCCTTTAATGCACATATATGTATTTATTTATTCATGTATTATTTATGTTACATGTTTTTAATTGTCCAGATGACAAAACAACTTTATAATTTCTCAACTATATTTATATGCCTTACATGGACATAATATTCTTATAGTTGTTATTATTCCCCTTTTGACCATAAATAATATTTATTGGTTACCTTTAAATTCCATATAACTATATAAGCCATAGTTTAAATTCCATAGTTCCTTAAATCAAAATCCTTTTTTTTTCTAATTCCTCCAAATATCCACATAGGACCTATATTTATTTAAATCTAAATTATTACCCTTCTATTTCGGCTATTTATACAATAACCACATTAATTCATAAACTTTACATTTGAATTCTAATCTCATTATATTATATAGTTTTAATTCCTTATTTAATTATATTAGAAAACCACCATTAATATTTCGGTATATTACTTTTGAATATCATAGCTTTTTGAAAATTACAATTTGGCCCCTCAAACTTTCGGCCTTAATATATTATTTTCTATAATTACAATTTAACCACAAAATCTTATAATCTTTACATAATGTCTTATAAACTATAGTTTTAATTTTAATTCTCTTTAATTCCCGAATATATATATATATATATAATTTCTTAAATTACAAATCTAACCCCAAACCATTCGGCTTTGACCTAAACTTTCCTTTATTTACATTTTCACCCCAAAACTTTATAATAGTTACTTAATAACTTATAAACTATAGTTTAAATATTTAATTCCTCTAAATTTCTGAAGTATACTTTATAATTCTCCAAATTATGGATTCGCCCCATATTAAACTCCAAACTTTCATAATAACTTTTATAAATTACATAATAGCCCAAAACTTTATAAATTGTTTTTTTAACACTTGTTTAAATTATCTAAAATTCATAAACTTAATTCCTAACCTTATTTTATACCATAATTACTCCAAAGATACCCTTAACTCTCGGCTTTCATCATATATACACCAAACTTTGTAAAATTTACAATTTAGCCACATAACTTAATTAATTAGCCATTTAAGCACTAATAAAATATTTTTAACTCTCCAAACTTTATAATATAAGTTTATATACATAAGTAGCTCATTAAAACCTATTCTTCACCAAGACCATTCGGCCATAATTTATAAGTTACCATATAGTATATAAAAGTAGATTTATATGTCAAAATAATTATACAATAATTCATATGAGTCATATAACTCATGTAAAATTATTGTAATGTCTTATATTAATTCCTAGCTCAAAATAGAACATATTTGCCCTTGACAATTTGGTATGAACCAAGGTGTAACCTAGGTAACTTTTGTGACATTAAAATGTGTCTTAAGGTAAACATTTTCCATATATGTTATAGATTATATTTTTGGTATATTATACCATATGGTTTCGGTTTTAGATACCCTAGGAGATGTACATAAAGTTTGGCTTAGTAAACTTACTTCTTAATAAAGGATGGTTAAGTGCTTGAACTCTTCTTGAATCTCCAAGCTTTCTCCAAAGGAATTTGATGCTCCATTTCGGTTTTTATGCAAGAGGTGGAGAAGTTTAGGAGTTAGACCTTTAACAAAGATCATAAGTAGATTAGTAAGTAGTTTTCCAAGGATTTACCTTAAGCTTTTCTCCTTAGGATTTCGGCACACTTAAGATGGATGAAGAACAAACTTTCCTTCATGAAAATGAAGAAGAAAAGAGCCTTAGAAGAAGTAGAATTCGGTTACACATAAAAATGTGCTTTAAGGATTTTCAAGCATGAAAAATACCTTAAGGTAACCTTGAGATGCTCCTTGGATTAATGTTGATTTAGACGACCTCCTTGGAGTATATGTTGATGCCAAATCCTTATAGTTGTGCTAGGAAGAGTTTTACTTCAAGGCTTGATAAGAAATGCTAGGAAATTACCTTAAAGATGAAGATATAAGTTAAATCTCCATCAATGGACTTAAGAGCTTCAAAGGAAGAAGATGAAAGGAGAAGAGAGGAGACTTACCAACCGGTTGCAAGGGAGGAAGGAAATGAGGTTGCAATCGTATAACTTAGGCTAGTTTGGAAGGAATTTTGATTTGTTTATTTTGGACCCATAATTGGCATGTTAGGTCATGTCTTTGTTTAATGTTTTTCTTTAGTTTATTAGGCTCGAAAACCCCTAAATTAAGGCACCCATTTGGCCATGTTACAAGGCAAAGCAAGGTGGAAGAAATTATGGAAGCTAAATGACAAGGTAAGTTAGGTAAGGTTTTATTCTTTTGAATTTTCAATGTTAAAGCTTGTCTTCTTCTTCCCTTGTAGGTAGGTGATTTTGAGACCTAAATGGAGCCTCTCAATCGGCAGCTAAGATCAATAGACAAGCATGGGATGGTCACTTGAATTTAAGAAATCAAAAAGGAGAATCTAGATCTACTTTTTGCTTTAATTATTTTTGGTTTTGTCAAGCTAACGAGGCCTTGTTTTCTTGCCGGATTTCGACAGCATGGAGGTCAAATGAGACCTATATTCTTTTGCCATTAAGTATTATAGCACATGGGAAGGTGAGTCACCATGTTCTATGTCTTTTATAAGTTTTAAATGTAAGTTTTATACTAGTTTTTAGGTAGAAAATCGGCCCCTATAGAGCTCCTTTTTTGACACTTCCTTTAGTTGATTAAGAGGGTCAATTCATTCCCATTTAAGTTTCATAATTCGTGGCATGTCAAAAACTACAAGGTAATTGCGTAAAACGCGTTTTAGTGACACCCGAAGGTGCGTTTTTGTGCTCTAAGGATATTTTGGAAAATAAATTGTCTCTATGAGTTCCAAGTGTTTATAAACATTTATTATAGTAAATAGTGATAAATTAAGGTGTTACATTGAGTTATATGGGGTTACATCAACTCATGACATAATTCCCGGGCTATCGGGACATTCCCGAGGCAAAATGGAGCGTTACAGAATTTCCTCGAGGATTTTGTTGAATTTTGAGAAAATAGCTCGTTTTCTCTTTAGAATGATTATTAATGATGTTAGGAACTCTAGGAATGAATTATATAGGAGTTCGTGCCGCCTCGGCACCTCTCCGGGCTTTTCGTGCTTTAAGGGGCGTGCGTGAGCACTCCCTAGCGTTTTGTGTTTTTGACTAACTATAGACTAGGGACTATGTTTGTATAGTCATATAATGAGGGTATGACCATTTGGTTTGAGTTTTAGAAGGTCATACAAGGTCATGCTTAATCGCATGTTTCTAAGGGGTTTTAGCGTTTATGGTGAAACGACTATTTTTACGTAACGTTTTCATGCATGTATTTGCATGCATACGTGAAATGGTTTATATTTGGATTAATTTCGATTAAATAATGGTTTTATAATGTTAATTAAATTTGGGGTATTTCAATACATTTCATGAATTATTCAAACTATGATTTAAAGATAACATTCAACAAGATACAACACTACATATTCACAAGTAAGCATAATAACTCGATTCGTGCATTTATCTTATTTGGTGATCAATTAGCACACAACACATAAATCAGAGTAACCAAGGTAGCATACGGGGCATGAGAAGTTCATACCGTTCACCGTTGTACTTGTAACCGACTTTCCTCTGGTGTTCACAAATCAAGTCCTATAACATACATATGATCGAGTGATTAATTATCTACAATTAACTTAACTCGTATACCATTTTATGTTTTCTAACTCATACTAACTAAGTCTTTACAATTCTTATACTTACACATTGTTTACTTACTTTTCATTACTCTAGGTTTATTTCTTTACACAACAAGGGTGTACTTCTACATATTTTATGTATGTGTGTATACATATACATAAATGTATATACATATATTTATTTTAATATATATTTTGTATGACTCGAACGACCTTACCCAGGGTCGGTCCCAAGGTCGGTCGAAGTCAGTAGGGTAATACGCTGGAAAATTTCAAGGCCGACTGACCTTGCAAGTCCGGTCCTAAGGTCGGTCCATTCCATTGAGTTACTTAACGGGAAAATTTTAGTCCGACCGACCTTGCATGTCCGGTCCCAAGGTCGGTCCATTCCAGTAGGTTTCATTACGGGAAATTTTCTGGCCGACCGACCTTGCATGTCTGGTCCCAAGGTCGGTCCATTCTAGAAGGTTTCTGTCATTGTAAATCTGGGCTCGACCGACCTTGCAAGTCCGTTCCCAAGGTCGGTCCAGTCCAGTAATTGCATTTTTATTTCTGTTTTCAGTCCTTTCCTTTACCCATTACTTCCCCATTGTTCCTACACTTAATCCCACATGTTTTAACACTAGTTAAACCTCCTAATACACCCTAGTTCATCCATTAACTCCTTACTCATTTCTATACTAATTTACACACTTGTTCTTCCTAAACTTCACTACAACACTTACATTGTTTTTCTAAGTTGCACTTGTTACAGATTTTTCTTCTCACTTCCTCCATCTATAGTTCCCTCTTCTAATATCATTTCTAAAGCTTATATTGCATTAACTATCTCTCTCCATCTATCCTTAACCTATCTTCATCTAAAATCTGTTTCAAAGGTTTATTTCCTTCCTAGATAAAC
Source organism: Limonium bicolor (assembly GCA_023374045.1). Lineage (NCBI taxonomy): Eukaryota > Viridiplantae > Streptophyta > Magnoliopsida > Caryophyllales > Plumbaginaceae > Limonium > Limonium bicolor. Next base: position 101,678,935 of record CM041781.1, on the reverse strand, counting down.
TCTTAAGTTCTCTAGTTTCTAGGTAAATTTTGCCATAGTCTCCCCTATATTTTTACACTCACACCACATCATTTATTCACACATTGTTACCCAATCCACCTGTTTATAAACAACATCAATATACCACACTCTCCAACACAATACTAAGCATCAAACACTCCTAAAAATCCTGCACATTCACCAATTCTTTCCTTAAGGTTTTAACAACTTTTCAAATGTCTTTTAAGCTTCCAACAGTTTAGTCCCTCTTCCTCATTACACTACTACTCATTACCATTTTCAATACACAATTAAGAGCTACTAAAATCTGTTACACAATACATTTTTACAAGTACACAAGAGGATGCAATTTACCTTGCTCTCCTTACTAGTTCTTCCTTCCTTCTTCTTTCTTTCCTCTTTCCTTTCTCTTCCTCTCTTCCCACCGGTTATGAATATTCAATCTCTAAAGCTACAGCCCATCAGCATACACCACCGTTTCAATACTACTAACCTTTAACTACATTAAAGCTTTTAAGGTAAGTTTCTAGGGTTTAAGAATTTATTACCTTGCAAGGGTGTAGATAGTGCTTGGGATAGCTCAAGAACAAGATTCCTACTCCACCAAAGAAGCCAAATTGGCTAGAATACAAAACACCAACAAGGGTTTAGTTTCAAATTTCGTTTTGCCCACAAGGGCTAGAAAAAGGTGAGATTTCAAGAATATATTTACCTCAAGGTAACAAGGATATGAAGGTGGTTCTAATGGTGGACTTGAAGCTCCAAATGCAGCATACCCATGGAAACAAAAATGCTTGTTTTCGAATTTTGAAATGAGAAATAAGTTATCCTTGATGAGGGGATTCCAATGGTACAAGTTTTGTAATTTTTGGTGAAGGATCAAGGGGTTAACAAGAGGAGAGAAGTGAGGGTTTTTGTGGGTTCTCAAATCTCCATTGTTATCGGTTGGAGAAGCAAGAAAACACAGAGTGAGGTAGGGGGTGAGTACGTGAGTGAGGGAATTGTGAGGGTACGAGAGAGAGTGGTAAAGTGAGGTGAGTTTATTTGCTTTTTATTTCTTTTGTCTTGTAGTGCATTAACACAAATTAATAAAAGAGTGCGAGAGAGTGTGAGAGAGGGGCTCAAAATCGGCCACCCACTGCACACACACACACACACTTGAGTTTTTATTTTCAAATGTGGACACATTACTTTGGTCTATTTATGTTTTTACCCCACAACTTCCCATTTTTGACAGTTTTTATTATTTTCTCGTTTAATTGATTTTATTGGTTCTAGACCTTCACTAATGTTTGTTAATGACTATTTGGTTGACCAATATTGTTACGAGTCTATTTGACCCACTTAAAGTCACGTTTTCCCGGTTTCCTCGAAAAATGCGCTTTAAGGTTCGTTAGTGTTTTTAATCCGTTTCAAGGATCCGTTTTCTTTGGGATTTGTTCCCTCATGATTATTTAGACTTAATTAAGCTTCTAAAATCTTAATTAGCCTAATTAATCACTATTTTTAATTACGGGGTATTTCAATCTACCCCCCTTAAGAAACTTTGCCCTCAAAGTTGCTCAAGGTTAATAGTTTAATAATTCCATTCATTAGGCAAACCAATTGCCATAATGTGTCTTACTACCACCTATGAGGTGTTTACTTCTTCCACATTACAACCATACACAAATCAAGCATCATACGAATTCACATACACAATTTACCATTTCCATACATGCCATCACACAATACTCAATTTCAATTCACAATACACCTTACACCGATACATTGCACATCATACATACACATCCATACATTATACTCCGTACTACATGTGCCATCAAAATATATTACAATACCTACACACTATGCAATGCTCACCCGAAGCAATGCAAAAGCAAAAAGGCTCTACCCCCCTTAAAAGGGGTACGCCCTGTACCCGTATCCACTAAATACTAGCCTAACTAGTCTATGAATAACTGTGGGTACTTCGCCTTCATGGCATCTTCTAACTCCCATGTCTCTTCTTCGACATCATGGTTTGACCATAGGACCTTCACCATTCGTATAGACTTATGGCCAGTGTCTCTGGTCTTCCTATCAAGGATTCTCACAAGGGTCTCGACATATCTCATGGTTGGCTCAACGGATAGTCTCTCGGGCTCTAGGACATGAGAAGGATCAGCAATGTACTTCTTGAGTTGTGACACATGAAATACATCATGGACACCCCAAGTCCTCAGGTAATGCTAACCTATAGGCTACAGATCCAACTCTTTCGGTGATAGCATACGGCCCTACAAACTTTGGGCTCAGTTTGCCCTTCTGACCAAAACGGAATACACCCTTCATCGGTGAAACGCGCAAGAACACTTGGTCGCCCACGGTGAACTCAAGGTCGCGTCGTCGCACATCCGCATAGGATTTCTGTCTATCTTGGGCTGCATTCAAGTTAGCCCGGATTTGTTGCACTTCCGCTTGGACTTGTTCTAAATACTCCGGTCCTATGATGACTGCTTCACTTGACTCATCCCAACACAAAGGTGTACGGCAAGGTCTACCGTATAGGGCTTGGAAAGGCGACATCTTAATCGAAGCATGATAGCTGGTATTGTACGAGAACTCGATAAGATGAAGCTTATCTTACCAACTCCCCTGAAAGTCTAAGGCACATGCTCTCAGCATGTCCTTTAATTTGGTACACAACGCTCTGATACTACTTTTTGTAACACCCCAACCCGAAATCTAATAACCTGAACGACGATCGCTCCCAAATAAACTTAAACTGCGGAATAAATTACAATAACCGGGCGGTATTACAATGCCGTTAGCCACCCTTGTGACTAACAAGGCTAACCCTAAATACAAATCTCAAAAGTCACGGTCTAAATACGAATACAATCCGAGATACTAGGAATCAAACTCAAGGTACAATAATTAAGTAAAGCAAATAGCTAGTAATAAACTCTCATTGCTTGATCTACCCCACCTACACTCGGTGTGGTAATCTCTGCAACTTCAGGTACCTGAAAAGTGGGGGTGCCCCCAAAGGGGCTTAGCAAACAACGCTGGTATGGAAAATGTGCAGCCCATCGGCTACCGGGCCACACAAACTTCTTTGTCGAATACATGCAGTTCATTTTTGTAAAGTTGTAAACAAGCATAACATGATAATAACAAGTATCCATACAAGGGCAACAATGTCACATAGAACAAGACTTCAGAAGGTCAAGTTAGATGAACTGTAATCCTTTGATAATAGTCCGGTCCACACAATGGGACTGACAGGAGTTTAAGAGTATATCAATATAGTGAAGGTATAGTGACCTCGTTAAAAAGAAAGGTGGGTAATGAGTCCCTCAGAAAATAACGTAGTTAACTCCTACACTTAAAATGGTGGGTATCGAACCCTCGAGAGAAGTGAAGTCTTCCTCTTAACTTGAACTGTTCCAGTACGCAGCCGGTGAGTGGACATAGAGTGCACCCAAAACTCCCGTCGTGACGTAAATTGAATAGGAGACGACCTGAAACAGGTACAACTCCTATAGCATGCATGGCCAGATCCAACTGGGCTCCTAGTTCTCGTAGTATAGAATTGTTAGGTGTCAACCAAGGATGTTAAGCAAAGACACAATGTGTAATGTCGGTTATCACGTTTAGGATAACGACGTATATTGTAAAGTGAAGTTAGTGAGAAACTTGAGTACAAGTTCTCGGTGTAATAAAGCACAGGTATTTAATCCACTGGTAATGTAGTGTTGTATGCGTGGGACATACATGTTACAGTTAGCATCAACACGCACATAAAATAACACAACAGTGCACAAGAGTAATACAACATTTTACATTAATTATCTTGGTCGTTATTTCAAACAACAGATAGCACACAAGCCGGTGTAATCCGGTAGCAAACAGGTTGCAAGAATCCCATACCATTCACCGTAGATTGCAGTTGAATATATCCTGGTCAACGTCCGGTCAAGTATTGTCCTATATTAGGATTAACTAAGAGGGTTAATTTATGTTACCCTTGTATAGTAATCTCATTGGATTATTCTACAATTTCGTATTTGTTATTTCATGTGAGGTTTACTTCTTCATACTTAGATAGTTTTTTTAACCTCTTATCCTCATTGATAATTAAGGTGCTTATATATATTCTAATTTATATAGTCTTAATGAATAACTTATATTGTATGGTAATTTCTTTTAATTACCTTATGATTTAATGTTTAACTTATTTTGTTATTCCTACTTGATTTATTTATAAATCCTTTACTGCACATATATGTATTTATTTATTCATGTATTATTTATGTTACATTGTAACTCCCCAACCGTTAAACACATCATTACCTCTAAAACAGTCACAAATTACCCTTACTCACGCAGCGGATCTCTATTACAACGAAGGGTGATACAACGCCGTTAGCCACCCATATGGCTAACCAGGCTTATCTCACATACAGTAACGGTCTGATGGACTGGAACAACCGAGTACACGATACTAATACAATACTCATTTCATTTCTTTACTATACCGAGTCTGCAGTATACGGATGCCGACAACATATTCGGTCTTACACCTCATACATTACATAAGTAAATTAAAATCTATCTACCCATGTTTAACCACCAACCCCGTCCTACTCTCGAACGGTTTCGTCTTCGGTGTACTTGCGAATAAAAACATTGCCCCTAGGGCCTCAGCTTAAGGCTGCATATGAAATTTGCATATACCGCGTGCTAACCGCGGTACGCCGACTACTTTGGGTCGGATATACATGGAGATTCATTTTAATTCAATCAACATGCAACATAGAAATACATTATATATGTATACTACACAAGGATTCACATTCAACTATGGAAGACAATCCTTAACTAACATAACAAGGTTGTTAGTTGTAACAAATTACTCTTAGGCCTTGAAGGTTATACCTCGCTAAGACTTGGTTACTCATTCAATAACTTCCCCATTCACTCGGGTCACTTATTCTTATTCTCGCCCATCCTCTCGGGTTACTCATTCTTATACCCACCCACTCTCTTTGGTTACTTATACTTATCTCACCCACACTCATGGGTTACTTACTCTTTATCTCACCAACACTCTTGGGTTACTTACTCTTTATCTCACCCACACTCTTGGGTTACTAGTACTCAAGCTCTTGTAGATTCTCGAGACACTACAGGTCTCCTACGTCACGCTTGTTTCTCTTAAAACTCACTTAAGCCAAAACACATGGCACTCGAGCATAGTTTAACCAGCTCCGGAACTCTCTCTTAGTTCCTACTACTTACACATAGGTCCGACTAATCTCGGACTACTCTCTTGCCCATGCACTCCTCTCTCGGAGTTATTATATAATTATATAAATTAATCTCGGAGCATCTCTCTCGATGTTCCTAATGATTTGGGATCATTACTTAAATTCGGGCAATCTTAGGTTCAAGGGTTACCCTTACATTACATACACTTGTATTTTCGGTTATCTTCTTACACCGGGTAAAGTCCTCATATAGGAGGTCGACCATCTCTCAAGGGAGTTACTTAGTCCCTTAGGTCTCTTTTACCTTTCTTATAAGTTCACATCTTTAACTAACTTCAATCCTCATTATGGAGGTTCATTTACCTCACCACTCTTATTTATTCCATGGGTTGTTTCAATATGGTTTTCTAACCGCTATCGGGTATTTACTCAACCCGTGCATCTCCTCACATACAAAGGAGTTCATAGTTTGTGTTATCGTTATACTTGATCAATATCTTGTGTGTGTTTGCATATTTTCATTGTTTATTAGACTACCCGATCCACGGGTTTCTAGTCAATCAATACTCACTTTGAGTCGGTCTATGCACTATGTTAGACCACCGGCATCAAGTATGTTAGCTCATACAACATCAACAAAGGCATACATAATCAAACAAGGGATTATTTCCATGCTTTAATCTTGATTAAGCCGGCACACAAACACACAATCAGAGTAAGTTCGGTTAGCATACGGGGCATGAGAAAATCATACCTTTCACCGGGTTAGCTTACCGTCTGATCTCACCATGCTAGGTTCGCACTTGGTCCACTGATAACATTCAAATGTTTATATTAACATTAAGGCGTTACGGTATGTAAAACTAATACTCCCGTACTTAACCCCGTTATCCCGTTATTCCATTTTAGTTCATGTGTTCTTAAACTCACAACTTCTTCATTCACTTCTCAAACTTGTTCACACTCTTAATGACCATTAAACATCATTAATCAAGTCATAATTACCTTATACTATCATTACCCATCAAGCCCTACCTTAGAATGGCTTTAAAATGATTTCTGTGAAGAAAATGGGGTGGTCTGGGTTTTGTGTCGGGTTTACAAACCCGGACCAATACTTCTGGTCACTCTCGGGTGCATTTTAGGGGTGGTCCGGGTTTGTGTCCTGGTTTATAAACCCGGACCACTCCTCTGTTACAACAATCTGCCGTGTTTTAGCCCTGGTCCGGGTTTCTGTACTTGTTTACAGACCCGGACCACTTGCAGAAGTGAAGTTTCTCCTTGTTTTTGATTGATGTTACAACTCCAACTTATTCCAACTTCTTCCCCACTCTTCCTCCTACATATATTATAGCATGTTTTGACATTGTTTAGGCATTCAAAACTAACCTAAACCATTTTATATATTCATTTGTTACTTAGCCCATTTCACTGTAATTTTTCCCTCTGTTACAGATTTCTAATACTTGTTCTGTTGCAGTTTTCTATCTTCTTTTTCCCTTACACTCTAACTCCACATATTAACACACTCAAGCCCATAGTTCCCTAGACAAATTTTGACATAACTTACCTACATTCAAAGCATTCTCACCACACTACAACAACTCATAAACCTCAGTTTTACTTCCCTGTTTATATAAGCATAAAAACCATCGCAGCAACACATTAAATTCCCTTCTGTTATCACACAACACTAACTCAGTTTCTAGGTTTGTTTTGCACACCCAAACCCATTAAAACTTCCTCACTCAACAAATATTGTAGTATCAAAACTACACTAATTCAAGGCCATTATTCACATTCAAAAATGTGTTTACAGAGAACAAAACCATCTCAGGTAAGGTCATTACCTTACTAGCTTTCTGTTTTCTTTTCTTTTTCTTCCTCCTTCTCTTGTTCTCTCTTTCTCTTCTTGTTTCCACACCAAGAAGAGGGTATAGATTGCTATCTACAATCATATCCCCAACCACACATAACAAGCTAGTTTAATTCTCACGTACCTCACAAAACTAATATTTCAAGAACTAGTTTTAGGGCTTTAACACTAAGGAGTTACCTTGCTCTCTTGAGTGCCATCTTTGAACAGCAAAACTAGCAAAATCTCACCCCTCTATTGAAACCCAAAAACCGTCTGGAAAATGGAGCAAAGTTCAACGTGGTCATTTTTTTTGGATCTAACAAGAATAAGCTAGAAAGATGGAAGACTTGAGCTTATTTTTACCTTGGAATATTTAGGAGATGAAGGAGACTCAAAACACCTCTTAAAGCTTCAACAGAAGCTATGGTCATGGAAATGAAAGTGAGGGTTTTAAGTTTTATGAAGGGTGGAAAATGTAGCCCTGAACAAGAGGAATCCAACGGTACAAATTTTGTGTGATCTGGTGTAGAAATGAGCAAGCTAAGGAAGAAGGAAGATGGTGCTGTTTTCTCTCTGTTGAAATCGCCATGGAACTCACAGAGGAAGAAGATGTTACAGAGAGGGAGAAAATCGTGACTGGCAAGGAGAAGGAGGTGAGAGGTTATAATGTCCCTTTTTACTATTCCCTTTTAATTATTTATTTGTCATCTTGTGACTTAATAAGCTAACAAGATAATTAAATGTGTGTGTGTATACTAATTAAAATTGGCCCCACACAAAATACAAGCTGGGAGTGTTTTTCTTTTTTTAACAGAAAACACTCGTTAATTTACCCGGTTTAGCATTATTCACTAACTGGGCTGCACTGATTTACGTTCCATAAATTTCAACATCCTTCCTTTGACGTTTCTTCTCGGCTCGTTTTAGGATTTTTCTCGTTTCTTTATTTTTAATGGTTATTAAGCTTCCATTAGTACTTAATTATAGTTATTTAATCTACTATAATTTTTTTACTGGTCCATTTGACCACTTAAAGTTGCGTTTTCGGGTTTTCTCGAAAAGCGTGCTTAAAAACTATGTTAGCATTTTTAATCCATTATTTGGATCCGTTTTCTTCGGGAATTATTCCCTCATATTAATTGGGCATAATTAATCCTTAGGAGTCCATATCGGACCCTAATGAGATCATATTTCTCCTTTATTCATTTAATGAGCGTTTTAGCGTTTTTCGCGTTTTATGCATTTTCTCTTTTCTTTTGGTTTTATTCTCTTTACCAATACTCTCAAGGCACCATTAGGCCTTTATAAATCACATTAGAGTAATTTAATCACAATTTTTAGGTCCGGGGTATTAAAATCTATCCCCCTTTAGGAACTTTGCCCTCAAAGTTGGTGAATCTAATATGGTTAGTCTCATAGGTATACTATACCAAGGTTATATGACACATATAACCTTACAGACGCCACAAGTCTGTCTCTATACACACTACGCATACTAAACACATATCACAACATGTATAGCAATCAAAAATACTCTTTTGTATTCTCTCCATGGAATCGGTCCGAAGACAAGAAGGCACTACAGTCCTCGAATCCATATTCAGTAATACACTGCCGATCCCTCAGGTACCGGTCACGTTGGACACTTACGCTCTCTGGTCCACGGCCGTTTCATGACAAATGGGCACTTACTCTCTCTGGCCCACGGTCCCTTCGGTTCTGATCAAAACGTAACACATATACATATCCTCAGGCACTCTGGTTGACTCACTCAACACAGGATCGTCTCAGGGTACACGCCCACCGTTCTACCGGTCATCAAGACTTAAGGCCCTAGCCATCGGCGGGTGATAGCGGTTTTAAAACCAGTTTTCATTTCCATCTTCAAGCTTAAGGAAAATCCCTTTTCAAATTCTGTTTGAATATTCTTTTTAAAACATCACACAACTCCAAATCCGGTTTATGGTAGTTGTAACTTTTCTTAGCGTGATTACTTGTGACCACTTATAGGGAGCTTCGAGAATCATCCAGCCCTGATGTGATCAGCATCAGTGTTGAACTATCCTTCCACCCTAATTTGTGTTCGGTTTCCCTTGATCGCTAGCAGATCAAGTTCTACCTCCCACGTCAGTTTCAAACAATCAGATAGTCAAACATTTTCGTTTTCTATCTTTTACTCTTTCTAGTCATATTCATAAAACAATTCATTTTAATTGATCTCTAATTCCTAGAACTTAGGTCATCCGTCATTATCAATTTACTTGCTTACTTTACCTAAGCAACTCATGACCTCATTTTCTCAAATTGTTACTCAATTTAAAACACACAACATACAACTCCAAAGGATGGAACTCACTCCATCAATCATTCTCAATTAAAATCACCTAGAGAAAATCACTTCCTACTAGGTTACACATCGGTTTCATACCGACTCATACTCATATTATCTCATGTCTAATCTCAATAGACAAATACTATAGGGATTCTCATTCCCCAGGAGTTTCTCTACTCCTCTTTTCATAATTATTAAATCCACATTACTGGCATCTCTCATGCACAATAACCATAATTACACAATGAATGGGTACATATGTTTATGTAACATAAGTTCCAATCATCCAAACAATTTCCTTAGTGCTTTGCACATAATAGTTTACGCACCTATACGTAGAACATACTCTAAGCGGTTTCTCGCCCTACCCCCCTTAAAAGGGGTTACGCCCGCGTAATCGACCATATGTTATCACTAAACATTGGTTCACTAATTCAGGTGTCATGAAGTGTTTTAACTTCGACGCGGTTAATTAACTCATAACCGAGTTCAGTTCTAGCCTCTAAGGCTTAAAGGAGTTTAGGATTAGCTACTTACACTAGTAGAAAAAAGGCCTATTTTGGCGGTTGGGAACCGCCGAAATAGGTGTACCTATCTCGGCGGTTCTAGAGAAGAACCACCGAGATAGACCCATGGAATTGACCGATGCTGAGATTGACCATGTGTCTATCTCGGCGGTTGTTCTCTAAGAACCCCCGAGATAGACTCATGGTCAATCTCAGCATCGGTCAATCCCATGGGTCTATCTCGGCGGTTGTTCTCTAAGAACCGCTGTGATAGGGGTATTTTTTTTTTGTTTTTTTCCATCCCAGCTGATATATATATATATATATTCACCGCATTTGGTTCAATTAGACCTGTAATAAAGCTTCATCCATACAGGGAGCTCCAGCACACATTTAAAAAGTTATAAAAGCTCCAAATTAATACCAACGACGCACCACAATTTGAGAGTTGACAAAACCAATGCAATTACAAATTAAAACAACATTACAATTCAAATCTACCATTACACCATCCACAAGTGTACCGAGTTACAATTACATACTCGAAAAATTTCACAAAACATCTTCATGATCATCAATTCATGAAACTTGTGCAGACGAACTCCGACCATTCCTCAAGCATCTCAACAATTTGAGCATCATCATACTGACCACCTTTGAACCTTCTCCGTAAGCCTTGAAAAAAATGAACATTAATCTAAAACGTACAAGTCTAACAACATGTAAAGAGCATAACTGAAACTTTCAAAGAATGTTACCTTGTCTAACGAGTGCTCTGGTAAAAGGTTCGACGCTCCTACTATGTCACTCATGAATCTCATGACATAGTATCCACATTCTGAACCCCTAGGCTGCACCGGACACTATAAACGCACATATTGACAGTTATAAACAAGTTTAAACATTATAACATAAATTTATCAATTAATAGAGTACCTTGACAGTGTTCCAAGGGATGTTACTCTTCATTGTTTTATTCTGGAGAGATAATGCAGCTCTCATGGAACTATATACATCAGCAATATATATAGTTTTAAGCATCAGTAGCAAGTTATGAAATAGTTAATGTTAAGTAATAATAATTGTTGTTTACGATAACAAACTAATTACCCCAGTATTGCGGTGGAGATCTTCGGTCTCTTGGCATTTGTACCAAGTGAGTCAAATTGCAAGATTCGTGGGTGCTTCAACATCACCAGCACAAGCAATGACCAATGTCGACTGTCCACAAATTACACAATGTGTTGAAATCATTAAGCAACTAACACAAACTATATGTTTTAGATAATACTAAGAGAAATAGTCAAATATCATACCCTGAATGATATGGCAGCATAATAAATGACTTGTTAGACACTAGTAGAAAAAATGTTTTTAATGACGGCGTTTAAACCACGGTTAAAAGGAAAACCGTGGTTTAAAGTTTATAAACCACGGTTTTCATAGAAACCGTCGTTTAAGGTACACGCCAGAGTTCATATACCACGGTGTTTGGAGAACCGTCATATATAGGTTACTGATATACCACGGTTTTCCAGGCAACCGTGGTATATAGTACACGCCAGAGTGAATATACCACGGTTCTTTGGGAACCGTCGTATATAGGGTACCTATATACCACGGTTCCTAGGCAACCGTCATTTATATTGCACATCTTACTATATTAAACCACGGTTTTTTTGTCAACCGTGGTATATAGTCTAGGCGGGATTTTTAATTTTCGGCCCAAATTTAACGCGGCTCTTTCTATCTATTCTCTTATATTCTCACGCTAATTTTGGAACCCAAACCGACGAAACTCTCCAACTCTTCTTCTTCATTCTCTTCAATGTCACGGTAATTTTGGAACCCAAACTGACGAACATGCTCTGCAACTCTTCTTCATTCTCTTCAACCTCACAGTAATTTTGGAACCCAACCGACGAACATGCTCTGCAACTCTTCATTCTCTACAAGTTCACGGTAATTTTTGCAACCCTCACCGGCGCACAAGGAACATGCTCCGTCCTCACCCATTCTCTTGTTTTTCGGTATTTTTGCAGCTTACAACTAGAACAAGGAACACATGCTCTACATCATCTCCACTCAGTGCAATTTTCGCAACCATAACCGGTGAACAAGGAACATGGCCTCCATTCTTCATTCTTCTCACGGTAATTTTGCAACCCACCGCGAACAAGGAACATACTACGCCAGAGTTCTTCACTCATTATTTTGCAACCCTAAATCGCAAACAAGGGACATACATGTTCTATAGCCTCTTCATTCTCTTTTGTTGCTCTGTTTGAGATTTGTGAAGCAACGCTACTAAATCACCGACGATTTTGAAAAAGAGTTCATAGACTATAAACCACGGTTATATGTATAACCGTGGTTTATTCATTGATTTTATAGATAATATACCACGGTTTTTACATTTAACCGTCGTATAAAATGACTTTATACCACGGTTCTGAACTTGACCGTCGTTTAAAACCGGTGAGGACCGCGTCCAAAAACGGCCTTAAACGACGGTTATGTGCAAACCGTGGTATATAGTCTTCTTTTAAACGACGGTTTTCAACCGTGGTATATAGGCAATTTTCTATATACCATGCGAGCATAAACCACGGTTCCTAACCGTGGTATATAGGCAAAATAACTGTGGTTAAAAACATTTTTTCTACTAGTGAGAACATTCATAGAGGGCATTCGTCATATATTGCATAATGCCTTCCATATCACTTGTCATCTGGACTTCACTGCACATAGCAGGACACATGAATCCGAATCTATGATCTTCATAGACATTGATCGCCTTATATGCACCCACCTATGAGGCAATATCATTAGTCATTAACTTTTTATTCAAACATCTAATTCATCACCAATCAATGAATTCAAAATATAAAAGGTAGAAGTCACTCACATGGCGGCGACTTGATAATCGACACATTCAACCAATCCCTCCTGAAGCACTCCTCGAAGTCGGACATATACATCCCAAATCGATGTATATCTTCTCCTTGAACTATATAGTGAAATATCCGCTCGGGATCTTCCACAGTGAGGGAATCACATCAGGTGGTAGCAGCAACAACGATGAATGCAGAATCTGCATATTAGTCGACAAGCCGGCCAATATTCTTTCTCCACCAAAGCAGGTCTAAGCACGAAATTTGTGGATGCCTTTGATTGCACAGGTGGCAATTCTTTTTCCTTTGCCCTTATCAGTCTTCGGTCGGCTCATATCCTATGATATTAGTCTAATTAAGTATATGGATGCAAGGTGGTACACCAATAGTTTTATAGCAACGGTTAAGAGTAATACCTGCCCAGGGAGTCTGACCAATCGTACAGGCCACTGCACTGTCGCAGTTTGTGCGGAACACAAGGTAGGTCTTTTGATCGGCACCGGTAAACCGACGTCAGCATGCTCTGCAACAAATTCGTCAGAAGCACTCGTGCATGGTAATGTCGGAGTGGTTCACCGTGCACAATATCACTTGGAGAGAGGGGAAAAGTTTTCCCCATGCAACCATGACCTCTTCTACTCCAATTTGTAAAAACAGATGGCACTCAGTGGGTGCCTGAGTGTTATGTGGAACTTGTTTAGATAAAAATTGAGAATTCTTCTATGATGATATTAGTGATCAAGTGAAAAATCATAATCGTCATGTACTCAATTGAAATGTTAGTCTAACCTTAGAGATGCATAGGGAAACGGATCAGCCGAGTGGACACTACTTCTCACTACCGGTGCACTCTGCTGCTGAATGGGTGACTCAACTGGTGGTCGAGAAACCTCTTGGCTTCATGCTGCTGTGGCTGAATCCTTGACATAGCCTGAGCGATCCTCTCGTCGACTCTGAGTAATCCTCTGCTCCATCTCAGCCAACGCTCTCAGGTGCTCCTCGTAGCTAATCGTCTTCCGGCTGATTCTGGACCCGGGTGCGCCAAATGCCTGGCGGATACCAACGTGCCCACCAAACCCAATGGCACGACCTGGATGATCCTTCTTACCAAGAGCGCGTGTAAGAGGATCATCATTCCTCTGTGAGGTCCAGGTGCCCTGGGTGAGCTGAGAGCTTAATTCACCCTACAACACACAAATACAGTTATTAGTTTAACATAAGTTCATATACAAATGAAATGAACAGTTTGACTAAAAATGAAATGATATCACTTACCATTTGAGCAATAACTGCTCTCGTGGCTTCATCGTATTGAGGATTTTCGGGAGTAGAGTTCTTCGGAATGTGGCTTAACTCCCACACTTTCATTCTTCTGCCACTGGCATCCAATGAGCCATCCGTGGGCAGATATCCCTTTTGCTCCCATTCTGGTACCCTTTGAGCAATACTTTTTCCACCTAAGTGGTGAGGGTACAGATTCTTCTTAGCATTTGCTTGTTGTTGCGCACGGAGAGCCTGCATAAATTAATGGGATCATTTAAGTGAAATTGAACACAAAAAAACATAAGAAATTAAGATTAATTTATGTATGTATGACAATAAAGTGCACCTGGAACTCCGGTGTGTGACGCCTCTCAACAAATTGTACCCATTGCTCTTCTGTTATGCCCTCGTAAACCTCCCATGGTGGTCTCTCACCGTCTCCACCATGATCTGGCATCTGGATCTTCTGGAGTAGGCATCTTGTAGATGTACTTGTCAGCCAACTTATTCTTGTGGTCCCGGAACTGTTTCGACATCGCTGATAGCACATCCTTTTTAAGTGCGGGATCCACGGAGAAACGAGACTACGTACATGATCATTCAGTTAGTAAAGTAAACATAAATGTTCTATTATTTCACAAAAGATCATAGTAATAATGTAGAGATTTACCTGAAGACGCTGAAACATAGTATCCTTCAATGATTGAGGCACTTGCTTCCAGTTGTGGTTTATGTTGCAATATGACTTCACCAAATGGCTACCGTAAGCGGTGAAGTCATTCTTCCAATTTCCATGGGGTTGGTTGAACTGATTGAAGTCCACCGGTTTTGTAGGAGGGCCCTTGTTAGCCTTCAGCCCACGTGTTGCACCTCTCTTCTTTTGCTTCTTCGCCTCTGGTGGGACAACTGACTCCTCTTCGGTCTGCTGTGAAGGGCCAGCCTCAGTCTCGTGTACTGCTAACTGGTCCTTCTTCTTCTTTCCTCTTGTGACCCGCTTACTTGGTCTATTCGGCTGTGGCTCAGGTTCTCCAGTCGAGAAGCCGTCCAATGGGGTCATCCATAGGGTGATCATCCACTGCAAAAAAAATAATAAAGCATTTTCATCAGATAAACTCATAACATAAATACTATGATGCATAACAATAACAGTTAAGATGACATTACAGTCTACATTCTACTAACAACATTACCTGACACGTACAAAAACATAAATCATTTCATATTTTCTACCCAAACACCCTCATCATGGTCTGATCGTGCGTAGAGCAAATCGTTTTCGGTATCATCAATCGAATCCGGTAATCCAGTAGGAAACAAGGATGTTTCCTCTACAGTCCCATTTTCATCGTTATCCTCATTTTCATTTTCGATTACAACCGGCCTTCTTCCTGGAAGAACAACAGACCATCTGCAGTCTTTCGGATCCTCAACATACCACACTTGTTCGCAATCCTTTCCCAGAACAAATTGATCATCATTATAACCGTGTAACCGTGAAAGATCAACATGGTAAGCCCTCCATCATTTTGGTACCCGCGTCGGTTGTCCACCCACTTGCACCGGAACAACAGAAAGGAATCAATGTCATAGTCTAGTTCCCAGATGTCCTCGATGACACCATAATACCCAATTACTAACTGGTTGAGATCGGTTACCGCTGTGGTACTCAGTGGCAGCAGCTTCAATTTTTACCCCACTATTCTGGTTTATCGATTTGGCATCTTGGCGTGCAGTGTAGTATGTATACCCACTAATATCATACCCCTCAAATGATGTAATATTAGTTTCAGGTCCGATTGCCAAACATCTGATCTCTTCGCTTACAGCTTCTGGATCTGATGATGCTAATGTCAACACATGATCTTTGAACCATTGGATAAAAACTCGGTTTTGTTCCTTTGTCAGCCAAATGTGGTTTTTCAAAGGATTTTGATGCCTTAACTCAACCATATGGGTTTCCAAATAAGGTTCAACAACCTCAAGATGTTGTAAGACAAACAAATGTGCTTGATGAATAAGTAGACGCGAAACTTGCACGATCTTTCTACCAATAACACCTTTACCCTTAAACCTGCCATAGTGTCGTGGTTTTGGGATACCAATAGACTCTGCCTCACTCAAATAATCGGTCACAAATTCCGTGACTTCCTCAGTCACTGTTGCTTCAACAATGCTCCCCTCTGGTCGATACCTATTCTTCATTCTACTTTTCAGAATACCCATGTACCGTTCAAAAGGGTACATGTACCGTAAGTATACCGGACCACAGAACTGTATCTCTCGAACGATGTGCACAATTAGATGTACCATTATATCAAAGAAAGATGGTGGGAAATACATCTCAAGTTGACATAATGTGAACAATTTCACGTTGTAGATCATCTAGAGAGGTTACGTCAATTGCCTTGGAGCAAACAGCGTTGAAAAAGAAACATAACCGAGTTAAAGCATTTCTGACATCAGATGGCAATATCCCTCGAATTGCGACCGGAAGAAGATGTAACATCAGTACATGATAATCGTGAGATTTCATGCCTAAAAGTTTTAAATCCTTCATCGATACAATGTTCTTCCAGTTTGAAGAGTACCCAGACGGTACTTTTACCGAGTGCAGACATTTGCAGAAACTAATATTTCCAGCCTTTGAGAGCGTGTAGCATGCAGGAGGAAGGTAGATTCGTTTCCCGTTCTCTTGTGGGTGTAACTCCTTTCGTATACCCATGGTTTGCATGTCCTTTCTGATTTTCAATCCGTCACTTGTTTTGCCGGGCATATTGAGTAAAGTCCCACTCACTGCCTCACCAACGTTCTTCCCAATGTGCATGATGTCTAAGCAGTGTCTCACAGAAAGATGACGCCAATAAGGTAGTTCCCAAAAGATAGAACACTTTTTCCAAATGTTTTTCGCCGGTTTTGATGTGTTTCCAAATACATTTGTAATGTCCTTAACCTTTTCATACACTTCCTCAGAGCTCAGAGGTAGACGGGCCACACGAGTTTCGGCTTGACCATTGAACAACTTTCTCTTCGTTACTCGATAAGGGTGATCTTCGGGGAGAAGACGTCGATGACATATATAAACATTCTTCCCACAATGTTCTAAACGGTCCGAACAAGTGTCTTCCTCGCATATGGGACATGCAAATGTTCCTTTAACCGTGTAACTGGACAAGTTCCCATACGCAGGGAAGTCATTGACGGTGCAGAACAACAAAGCCTTGAGCGTGAAATTCTCTCTTGCAGAAGCATCATATACCACGGTCCCCTCATTCCACAATAGCTTCAGATCGTCGATCAGAGGGGCAAGGTACACATCAATGCTATTACCTGGCTGCTTGGGACCAGATATCAGGAGAGATAACATGATGTACTTTCGTTCATACACAACCATGAGGGCAAATTGTAGATCACTAGCAGAACAGGCCATGTACTGTGTTGACTACTCAATGTGTCGTACGGGTTCATTCCATCAGTACATAACCCAAGCCTCAGATTCCTATCTTCATGTCCGAAATGTTCTTTGTACCATCTATTGATGTTTCTCCACTGAGGCCCATCTGCTGGATGTATTAGTTTCTCATCACTCTTCTACCCTCCGCCATGCCATCGTAAGTTCTTTGCATCTTTCGGATTCGCAAACAACCGTTTGAATCTGGGTATAATCGGCAAATACCAAACTAGTTTTGTTGGAGGGATTTTTTTCTGAATAGAGGAGTACTCACCATCTTTATGCTTATACCGGGACAACGAACATTTCGGGCAATTGTCAAGATGTTCGTATTCACCCCGGTACAACACACAATTGTTTGGACACGCGTGAATTTTTTTGTACTCTACTCCCATTGGACACACCCATTTCTTTGCCTCATACGTGGTGGTAGGGAGACCGTTCTCATCCGGTAGCATATCATGAATCAGCTCGAGGAATGCCGTGAAACCTTTGTCACTCAATCCATATCTTCCCATCAGGTTGAACAAATTCAATATAGCTATCAATTTCGTGTACTTAGTGCAAGTAGGATACAACGCCGTTTTGAATGCGTCCAACAACCTTTGATACTCATCCGGCCGGTCGACAAAATTATCGTCAACGTTATTAAGCATCTCGTCCATTTGCTCATAATGATAAGTCGACTCACTGTCAACATTGACTTCGGAAGCGCTTGGGAGTTCTGACTCGTTAATAGTATCGAATGTCTGCTCGGTTCTTGAGTTACACCGATCGTGACTGTAGGAAGATGAAGCATTATCTTCAACAGGTTCTCCATGAAAAATCCATTTTGTATAATGCGGCATGAAACCACGGGTCTTCACATGCAATTGTACGACGTTGATGCTTGAATAATGTTTAACCACACCACAATCAACAAAAGGACATGGAATTTTCTCCGCCTTTGTCCTGTCCTTGTGTTGCACTGAAGCTTTGCAAAACTCTTTCAGCATTTTGTCAAAATGTTCCGCTCTATCACCATACATCCAGTCACGCTCCATACTATATGTGCAATAGATCAAAGGTATGAGTTAGAGCCTTTGTAGAATATGGTCTGTATTAAGTTGCACATGTTTATTTCTTAATGGAGCATGACTGGGATGATTGTCAATTAGTCTAGCCTAACTCTAAGGTTGCAAACACAAAATAAACTAGCATTTTAAATTTAAGAAATTGTTGCACTTCTAAAATAGAAACCGGTGTTTAAAACAATATTACGAATACTTTTTCTACAAAAAATTCGGCATGACCTTTGCATAATTGTACACATCCCATGCTTATTATTCAGCACTCACCAAAGTCATCACAACCACAAAACATTCCAACAATGGCAGCAACCAACAATTAAAATAAATCAATTCTTTACTAGCTAACTGAAAACCAATTGCAAATTCAGATCATCAAATCAACATTTTCAATTCTCCACTGTATAAGTTCAAACCGGTTTAGAGATTAACAAAGAATCGAGAGTTAAAATACGTACTTGTTTTTTAAGGATTTATGGACAGGGGAGACTGGTGCCTGAGAGGTAGGCTTCTGTGCGAGAGATGCAGCAATACCACTTCTAATATGTCTCTGTATGGGAGCAACAAAAAATAAATTACAAAAGAAATGCATCAACAAATATGGAATGAAGCTAAATTATGTTTTAATACCCCGGATCTAAAATTGGCGATTAAATTACTCTAATATGATTATTAAAGGCCTAATGGTGCCTAAAGTGTATTGGTAAAGGAAATAAAACCAAAAGAAAAGAGAAAACGCTTGAAAAGCGAAAAACGCTAAAATACGCGTTAAATGAGTATAAGAGATATATAATCTCGTAAGGGTCCGAGATGGATTCCTAAGACTTAGTTAGGCCTAATTAGTATACGGGAATGATTCCCGAAGAAAACGGATCCAAATAATGGATTAAAACGCTAATTATGCATAAAAGCACGTTTTTCGAGAAAACCCGAAAACGTGACTTTAAGTGGTCAAATGGACCCGTAAAAATTATAGTTGATTAAATAACTATAATTAAGTATTAATGGAAGCTTAAAACCATTAAAATTAATTAAACGAGAAAATTCCGGAAACCGGACCCGGTAAGTGAATAGTGACAAAACCGGGAGACGAAACGCGTTTAATTCAAAAAGACGAAAAACGACCCGGGCTATTAATTAATGTGGGCCGGTTTTAATTAATAAGTGTACACCCATTAATAGCTTGCTAGATATTAAGTAAAAACAAGACAAATAAATAAATAAGTAAAGTAAATAGTATAAAGTAAAAAGTAAAATAAAAGAGCTCACCTTCTCACCTTCTTCCTCATTTCACGATTTGCTCCAGAGACTTGCAATTCCTTCTTCTTCCTCTGTAAGTCGCGACACCAACAGCACAAACCCCATCCTTGCCTCACCTCCATCTTACACATTTCTCCACCGAATCACACGAAATTAGTACCGTTGAACTCCTCTCGGTGAGAGCTTCGATCTCCACCCATCAAAGTTTTGATTTCTCCATTTTCATCTCCATTGACGTGGGAGCTTTTGGAGCTTGAAGAGTAGATTTCAACTCTTCTCTTCCTTAGTGCCTTAAGGTATATAAGTAAGTATTATACCATTTCAAGCCTAATCTACCATTTGTGAGACTTTTTCCTCACGTTGGAAAATTTCCTCTCATTTCAGCCGAGAGCATATGTTTTTGTGGGGTGTTGGAAACTTCTCCAACTGATTGCTAATCCAACCATTTGGGTTCTTCAAGGTAAAACCAAGATTAAACTTTGTAAACTAGCTCTAAATATGTATAAGGTTTTGTGGAGGAAAAGTGAATTGATTGTTGTATGTGTGATGGGCTACGGTTGTAGTTTGCAATCCAAAGCCCTTGTGTGGTGTGGAAAACAAGAAGAGAAAGAGAGAACAAGAGAAAGAGGAAGAAGAGGAGTGAAAACTGAAAGTGAAACAAGGTAAAGAGCTTACCTTGTATTAGTTTTATTTCCTTGTGAAAACTTATGTTGGTGTTGTATAAACAACCTTGAGCTTGAATGGGTGTAGTTGTGATACTACAATGATGGTAGTTAAATGAGAATGTTTAATGTTGTTTAAGTGTGAGAAATAAGTTTGTGAACTAAGCTAGTTTATATGTGTGAACAAGGGGAATTTGAGGTGGTTTTGATGTGTAAACCAAACAGAGGAGAAGAAGTGTTTGTGAGCATGTTTAGTGTGGTGAAAGTGCTTAGTAAAGCAAGCAAGTGCTGTCAAATTTTACTTGGAAACCAAGGGTGATTAGGAGTGTGAAACCTAGGAAAAACTAGGCATGTTTCGAATATTAAAGTGGGTGGTAAATCACTTGGAATTTGGGAGAGGAAGAAGAGTAAGGTTCTTGGAGTAGAACTGAGAGGAAAATAAGGTCATTTGGGTGCTATGAATGGCATTAGTATGAGAGGTTTGAATGGTTTAAAGTAATAGCCAAAATCTGTTACAATCTGTTAGAAAACAAGAGAGAAAACAAGGTTGTGAGTGTAAAAGAATCTAAGTAAAATTAACTAGATTGGTGAGTGTACTTGGTGTTTGGTTGAAAGTGGTTTAGGTGGGTAATTAGTCACTAAACATGAAGATTTTAGTTGGTGAAGGTTGGTTAATTAATGGGCAAGAGAGAACCTGTAACAGATGAAGAAACTGTAAAATTTACAAAATCTGTAGCAGGGTCCGGGACTTAGGTCCAGGACCAAGTCCCGGACCACCCCTGATTTTACCCCCGAGAGTGCACAACCTGCCTGGTCCGGGACTTAAGTCCATGCCCAAGTCCCGGACCACCCTTAATTTTGCGCCGAGAGTTCTTTGCTCACCTTGGTCCGGGACTTAAGTTTGGGATAAGGTCCCGGACCACCATCAGAAATTAACCCGAGAGTTTAGTAATGCTTTGGTCCGGGACTTAAGATAGGAACCAAGTCCCGGACCCCCCCAGAAACCTACAGAGATATTTTTAAGGGTTTTAATGGTGGGGGTTTAAGTGTTAATGATGTTATAAGATATTGAGGCCTTGTTTGGTGACATGTAAAGGCCCTAGGAAGTGTAAGAAAGTGTTAGAAGTGATTGAGAAGTGAGAACTCAAATTAACAAAAGTAAACCGAGATAACTAAGGGATAACGGGGTAAATACGGGAGTAACATTTTATTATGATTCCGTATGATATTAGTATTAATAATAATGTTGAAACATTATCAGAGAGTCATGCGTGACCCGAGCATGGTGAGACGACACGGTAAAAGTAAAACCCCGGTGAAAGGTATGATTTTCTCATGCCCCGTATGCTAACCGAGTTACTCTGATTTGTGTGTTTGTGTGCCGGCTTAATCAAGATCAAAGCATGAAAATAATCCCTTGTTTGATTATGCATGCATTGTTGTATGTTGTATGAGCTAACATACTTGTATGCCGGTGTGGTCTAACGTAGTGCATAGACCGACTCTTAGTGAGTACTGATTGACTAGAAACCCGTTGAACGGGTAGTCACATAACCAATGGTAATATGCAAACACGCACAAACTATCGATTAAAGTATAACGATATCGTAAACATATGAACTCCCTAGAATGTGAGGAGATGTACGGGTTGAGTAAATACCCGATAACGGTTAGAAAACCTTATTGAAACAATCCACGAAATAAATATGAGTGCAGAGATAAATGAACCTCCATCGAGAGGATTGAAGTTAGTCCAATGGAGAGAATATATAAGAAAGGTAAAAGAGACCTAAGGGACTATGTGGTTCCCTTGAGACACGGTCGACCTCCTATATGAGGATTTTACCCGGTATAAGAAAATATCCTAATGTATAAGCATATGATTGTGAGGGTAACCCTTAAACCTAAGATTACCCGAATTTAAGTAAAGTTCCAAAAGTCATTAGAAACATCGAGAATGTGATCTAGACTAATATACATGATATTATTATAACTCCGAGAGAGGAGTGTATGGGAACGAGAGTAGTCCGAGAGTAGTCGGACCTAAGTAAAAGAGATAGGAACTAAGAGAGAGTTCCGTGAGCTAGTTGAACCTTCCCACCATGCTAGACCCAGAGTAGGGTCGAAACCGGGGAAGTAAGACTATGCTAGAGAGCCATGAGTTTTGGCTTTAGTATGTAATAAGAGTAACAAGCGTGACGTAGGAGACCTGTAGTGTCTCGAGAATCTACAAGAGCTTGAGTATGAGCAACCCAAGAGTGTGGGTGAGATAATAGTATAAATAACCCGAGAGAAAGGGGTGAGTATATGAATGTGTAACCCGAGAGAATGGGTAAGTATAAGAATGAGTAGCCCAAGAGAATGGGTGTGTATACGAATAAGTAACTCGAGAGAGCGGTGAGTTATTGAATAAGTAAACAAGGCATAGTGAGGAATAACCCTCAATGCCTAAGAGTAACCAGTTACCACTAACAACATTGTTATGTTAGTCAGGAATCGTGTTCCGTGATTGGATGTAGATTCCTTTGTGTGATACATATATATTGTATTGCCATGATGCATGTTGTTTGATTAAAATGAACTCCATGTATATCCGACCCAAAGTAGTCGGCGTACCGCGGTTAGCACGCGGTATATGCGAATTTCATGCGCAGCGTAAGCTGACCCCTTGGGGGGAACGTTTTTAGTGTGCAGGTACTTGAAGCTGACCACCGTTCGAGAGAGTAGGACGGGGACAGTTATGAAGCGTGGGTAGTTAGATCGTAATTACTTATGCATTTGAATGAGGTGTAAGTCCGAGTATGTTATCGGCATCCGTATATTGTAGACTCGGTATAGTAAAGAAGTGAAATGAGTATTGTATTTGTATGAAGTACTCGGTTGTTCCAGTTCATCAGACCGTTACGGTATGTAAGAAAGGCCTGGTTAGCCACATGGGTGGCTAACGGCGTTGTTTCACCCCTCGTTGTAATTAGAGTTCCGCTGCGTGAGTAGGAGTAATGAGTAACAGTTTAAGAGGTAATGACGAGATTAACGGTTGGGGTGTTACATATGTACTAGCACTTATATTTAAATACATAATTGCATTTATTAAACAAAAAATAAGGTTTAGTTACTTACTTGTGCACAAAGGAGGAAAGTGCAACAGTAATGGAAGAAGGCGGGAAACAAGAGAGGTGATTCACGGACTTGAATGTAGTGAGACCTGATAAAAAAAATTAGATATTGTTAGACATATACACATACATCAAACAATATTAATTACGAAGAGATTTTAAAAAAAAATCGGCATGACTTTTGCATAATTTTACCTATCCCATGCTTATTATTAAGCATTCACCAACCATTCATCAGCACAAATTTCCATCACAAATCAAACTAATACCAACTTTATCCATCAAACCAAATTTTAATAATTTGTGGAAATCAAATACAAAGTAAAAAAAAGACACAACCATGCCTATTATTAAGCATTCACCAATTATTCAACAACACAAATTTCTATCCTAAACCAAACTAATATATACCAAATTTATTCATCAAACGAAATTCCAATAATTTGTGCAAATCAATTACAAAGTACAAAAGAGAAAAATGATAAGTTAGATTATATTACCGGTTCGAAAATGAATTGTTCTCCGCTCCGCTTTCAATCTACCATCAAATGGTAAAGAAGCTTCTAAAGTATTTAACTGTATAGACACAAATACGTATAGACACAAGAGAAACTCAGTAGTTGTGTTAGTTCCTTATATGCAGTTAGGTTGCAAATTTACAGAGAGTGAAGAGAATGAAGAGTTAAATTAAAAAAAAAATTACCTGTTCCTAAATGAATTGTTTTCAGCCCCTCTTCTCAATCTGGCGTACGTGACGCGTGTAGCAATACCAATCTCTACAGAGGCAATACAGATGCAAAATAAATATGAATTGAGGGCGCAACACTATATTGCTTACAATCAGGGGCGCAACATAGTACATAAATCAACAAATAATTTTCACACTCAATCTAAACAACTCATAAAGATTGAACAATATTCACATCAATTAGAATAATTTTATATTAAACTTAACGACTATACAATACTCATATATATATATAAAACTACCGAATGTTTAATAGTATTTTTACCAATGAATGAAGTTGTTCATAACAACTCATAAATGATAAGATCAAACTATAACTTACATAACAACCTAAATTGTATTTTCATGTTTAACATGTTATCCATAATTTTCAATATACCTCTTATGCATCACACTCCTTGTATTAACGATAATATAATATCATAATCAAATATGTAAATTATAAACATTATCGTTAGCTCATTCAAACAAGCACAATAAGATTTTTTTTTAGTATAACTCTAATACAATCTACAGAGAGTGGGGAACTTAGTGTCAAAGATGATAACTCATCAACTCGACTACATTGTTTATGAAGACAAGGAGAAACTCTTAATTGCTTAACTTATATTGCTTGTTCGAACAAGTAAACTTACATTTGTGATTAGTACAAATTTTGTGCAATTAGATAAACAAAATATACATGCCATTTTCATTGAAAAAGGAAAAAAGAATTAAAAAATCCCCACCGCACTTTTACTATTAAATAAACAATACAATATTTAAAATCCTTTTCTTGAAAACAAATTTAGTTATGAAATTTTTCTGATTTATGTGTTGCTTATTTATGCAAAAATAACTAGCAGAGATCTCACCCACCAATGTATATTTACAATGTATATTTACTTATGAAATGTGAATTAACAAGTAATTTTAAGTGGACAAATAAGCTAACCTAACTATACTTAAACAAATAATGCTCAAACATTGTTCCACCCCATATATAAGCATAATAAATCTAGCCCAAATAAGCTAACCTAACTATACATAAAAGAAGGGCCAAAAACAGCAAAAAAATTCACTCGGACATTTCGTCAAACACCTTGTGTGCATACATAAATTTATTAGTTTAACAACCAAATCTTGCAAAGATTTCACACACACAATAAATATCAGCATCCACAATCACAATGTGACAACAATCTATCAATTTTAACAACACATTAACAATTAATTAATCAAAACCGAAACGAAACAACAATTCACTCACCAATGTCGCGACTGGTACTGGGCGGGAGGAGGGCGGCGACGACCACCGACGCGACGACCAACGACGGCGCGACGTCCGGCGAAGGCGGGAGGAGGAGGAGGGCGGGCGACGGCAGTGTGGTGGTGGTGGCGTCGGGTAGCAAATCGCCGTTGAACACAGAGAGAAGAGGGGGTTAATTAGGGTTAATGAATTCGTAATTGTGTCGGGGCGGGCTGGGAGGTTAATTAAAACAACCTATTCCGGCGGTTCTTTGTTAGGAACCGCCGAAATAGGTCCTCTGTAATAATAAAAAAAATAAAAAGACCTATTTCGGCGGTTCCTACAAAGAAGAACCGCCGAAATAGGTCGTTTTAATTAAAAAAGGAAAAAGAAAAATAGAAACACCTATTTCGGCGGTTTCGTGTAAGGAACCGCCGAAATAGGTCTCTTTTATTTTTTTTATTAAATAGGGCCTATTTCGGCGGTTCATATCTAGGAACCGCCGAAATAGACCCCTTCTTTACATACCGCATACATCTTGGGCCCCTATTTCGGCGGTTTTATCTACAACCGCCGAAATAGGGGCGCCGAAATAGACGTTTTTTGTACTAGTGTTACTCACATTTGTCATGTGTACTCACCCTTTGAATCACGGCTCACTAGCTTCTGCTGCGTGACCTGATAACTAGAGCTTAATTCGCCCTTTTATATTCTCAATGTGTTATTTACTCCCTTTTTATCCCTTTTGGTCTTGGGAATAAAGGTTTATGAATTGTCGCTTGGTATCTCTTACCGTATGCGAATTCGATGAGTTATAGATTTTCTCTCCAGTTCTCTAGAAATCTATTTCGTATAGCACTATATACCTTCGTGATTATTCACTTACTTTTTCACGACTTATTGTCGGTTGAGGTCAAGCTACTACTTAGTATGTAGTGCTTCCTTGTTTAATTTTATGTTTGTTTACTTGTTTCTGTACAAGAATTCTTCATTCATATACTTTGCATTTACCATCCATCGGTCCTGGGACCTATGGGTTACAGCCCATATTCTTCGTGCATCTTTGGCCAATAGCCGCACGGTTATCTCTCTAGATTCTCACTCAACAGGCTTCATTGAGATCTCTCAATTCCTGGCTCTCCCACTCAATCATTACCGCACAAGTGCAATACCAAAACACTCATTCATACAGAGTGCAGAAGCGTAAACCCTTGATAGTAAATATCTCATGAGATAGGAATGAACATGTCTCCTTTACCACATTTTCTCATCCGCTTCATATCATTATCTTATTATACTCTTACAATGGTCGCTTACTGCGTACCATGTTCTTACTCATTAAACAACATTCGCTTATATGGCATCCGCTACTACTTTAGCTTCCGCTCATGTACTCCCGCCATTTATACTATGGCTTGCCATTCACTTGGCTCAATGAAATATACTACTTTTTGAATCTCTCTGCGCTTCTTGCGCATTGTTTTCTCCGCAATTCACATTGCATACGTACTGTGTTTACTTCTCAACCGATCACTCTCTCGGTTTCCTTCCACTGCTATCAAGCCTTTCTACATACTATCTCTGTTCAAATACTCCTTGGAAATAAACATGTGCTCAAGTTTCACTACGCCGCTGTAGCGGTTTCACATTACATTCTTAGGTGGTAGCCTTTCTCTGGAGGATTCACACTATTGCCGCTCCCTAGGCCCCATAATAACAAGTGGTATCCCCACTCTAAGGTAGTAGTTCTTTCTCCATAATTCCTCTTATGCCTTTATGCATAACGTTTGGATCTTCGAATTGTAGTAGGTTTACCGGCTTACAAGCCACCTTGCCTCGCCATGCCCTATGCGGGCTGTTTATGCAGTTTCTGCTTCTTCGTACACCATTAAATGGTTTGGAGGTATTGCTGGGTTCTTTGACATAGTTGTCTCATCACGCTTCCGTACTTGGAAGGCCCTTTAAGTATCTTGACATTAATTCATGCCCTTTGGCAATTTAGGGTATCCCGTGTTCCGTGGGATCCCTTCGGGTTCTACCCGAGTGTTCGCTTTAACACTTGTGTTCTCAACACGATGTTTCGTTCAACTACTGTTGACTCCAGCACCCTTCACGGATTGCTCCTGGGTGTTACTGAGTTATGCCAACACATCTGGTCTGAATTCATGGGTATATTCAGTTCCTTACTCCGCTTTGCGGTTATATACTTGACTATCCCGTTTAGGGTTGTAATGTCTCCCGTTATTGGGTAGATCATTGGTACTTTTCCTTTACCTTCTTGGTCAGGTCGTCATTCTCTTAAGTGGAGTATACTATGGGAATTCTATCCCGTTTATCGAACATTAATATGTTCATTTCAGGCATTCGCCGTATCGTTTACGCTGGTATTCATTACAGTTATTATGTATTTCCTGAGACATATCCAATGTCTATACTTAAAACTCTATGCTTCATGCACTCTCAACTCTTTAGTCATTCTCTTGGAATGGGTTCTTGACTCCTTTCGCTTCGTAAGCTTGTTTGGGTTCTTCGATCGTTCGTGGTGTTCAACTGTTTGGTTTGAACTCATCTTAAGATCCGTAGTATGGAGTCGACTACTTCCCGTGTTCCGTACTCTACTTGTATACATACATGGAGTATCTTATTGATACGTTACCACTTACCCGACTAACTCATAATTGGTCTGTCAGGCCCGCAAGCTCCTTTGGAGTGCGGTCGTCCCATGTCTCATTTGTGTAAACTTGTAGTGTCGGTCACACGCCTAGGTGAAGTATTATGTCGCTGACTCCTCTTATATCGTCCTATGATAACTTATTGTGGTTCCCTGGTTTGGTTTTAAAACTTGGGGGTTTAAAAAATTTAATGTTGAAGAAAGTTTGAGTTTTGAAATTAAAATCTTCACGGCATTTCAATGCCGGTTGTTTTTAACAGATCTAGCTTCTCACCGTCTGGTATACTCTTTAATATAGTGATCAGGCCGTTAGGCCTTTCTAAGGTTTTGCTTAATAATTCTTAGGGTTGTCTTGCCATATTGGTTTCTCTTACCATTTTGGTACTTGCTAAGTACTGGTCGCTTGTCAAAGCTCTTCTTAGTAGTCCCGTTTTTACTGCACTTGCCGTGGCAAGTGCGTGGTACAGGCGGTTTTTAAGTTAACTCATACCGGTCACGGTATCGTTCACATTGTATTTGGTAGCCTTGTCGGCACTTCCTTTGATCCTTTAGTTGGATCACTACTCCTCAGAGCTATTTCTCATTCATCTGGACATGACTGTCATCCATTTAGGTGCTTATCCACTCTCGGAGTTCCTTGATTACTCGGTGTTGTGTCGTTTCTTGGTGCTCGCTCCCACACATTTACCGTGGTTACCAAAACTTATTTTATTTAGGCATTACTTCTGTAGTCCTATTCGGGTGCATCCCGTAGTTATGCTTGTAGCTGTCTAAGCTATGCCCGTTAGGTATTGCGACCTCTTCGGGTGTGGCAGGGTGGGAGTATCTACTGTTGACTAGGTTCTTAGTTGGTTGGTATACCGTTGGTGGAATTACTTAACTAGGGCGGTCCGTGGACTTGTGTCCCGGTTTCGTTGCTTCCCATTTTCCCGCCTTGTCGCACGGTGGTGTTTTCCTTCCCGCTGCTCGGCCAGCTGGGTTCTCGCGACTGCTAAGCATGTCACCCCATGCTGCCGCAGATTCCGGTCTCCTTGGATTAGGATTTCTCGATCTCCTGCCATTAAGTGTGGTTATTGTCGTTCCAGCGGGATCCGTCTCCGGGATTACCGGTTCTCGGGATTTAACGCATGACAAGTTCTGGTTAATGTAGAAATATTTAATAAGTGCCAGGTCGGGTTTCCCCGTCTCTCTGGCATTCTTTCCCGAGCTTTTAATATAGGGGTTGCGGAGGGCGGGTTTGCTATTGTAGGTATCCAGATCTTACCGGAAGTTCCTAACTAGCGCATCTCTCACGCTATCCCTCAACCCTTAGCCCTAAGTCTCTAATTCCTAACTCGGTATTTCCTAAGCTCGGTATTTCCAGTCATCAGAGAGATACTTCGCTCTGATACCATTTTTGTAACACCCCAACCGTTAAACATGTCATTACCTCTAAAACAGTCACAAATTACCCCTACTCACGCAGCGGATCTCTATTACAACGAAGGGTGATACAACGCCGTTAGCCACCCATATGGCTAACCAGGCTTATCTCACATACAGTAACGGTCTGATGGACTGGAACAAACGAGTACACGATACTAATACATACTCATTTCATTTCTTTACTATACCGAGTCTGCAATATACAGATGCCGACAACATATTCGGTCTAACACCTCATACATTACATAAGTAAATTAAAATCTATCTACCCATGTTTAACCACCGACCCCGTCCTACTCTCGAACAGTTTCGTCTTTGGTGTACCTACGAATAAAAACGTTGCCCCTAGGGGCTCAGCTTAAAGCTGCATATGAAATTCGCATATACCGCGTGCTAACCGCGGTACGCCGACTACTTTGGGTCGGATATACATGGAGATTCATTTTAATTCAATCAACATGCAACATAGCAATACATTATATATGTACACTACACAAGGATTCACATTCAACTATGGAAGACAATCCTTAACTAACATAACAAGGTTGTTAGTTGTAACAAATTACTCTTAGGCCTTGAAGGTTATACCTCGCTAAGACTTGGTTACTCATTCAATAACTCCCCCATTCACTCGGGTCACTTATTCTTATTCTCGCCCATCCTTTCGGGTTACTCATTCTTATACCCACCCACTCTCTTGGGTTACTTATACTTATCTCACCCACACTCATGGGTTACTTACTCTTTATCTCACCCACACTCTTGGGTTACTTACTCTTTATCTCACCCACACTCTTGGGTTACTAGTACTCAAGCTCTTGTAGATTCTCGAGACACTACAGGTGTTATACCCAAAATTTCAACCCCCTAGAGTAGTCTCTAAGGCATACGTGTTACAAAGGGCAAAAGGGGTCAAAAAGCACCAAGGCGGGATTTTCCAAGGACATTATCGGGATTTTCTATTTTCATATGACTTGTTTATTATCTCCAAACACTTCCAAATATCCTAGTCATTATGAAAGGTCTTTCATGATTCTCTGATAATATTGATTCTGGAAATTTAGCTTTTAATTCATATTATAAGCTAATTTCTTTAATAATTAACACATGAAATAGCCTCAAAATAGATATTAAAAGGTTTCCAAAATTAAAATAAAATTGTCACATGGTTACCATGACTACATACAGTCATAAACCTGAAATTATTTTATTGGGAACCTTATCCCAAAATTTAAAAGAGAAATTCAATC
The DNA here is from genome assembly GCA_023374045.1 of Limonium bicolor. NCBI lineage: Eukaryota > Viridiplantae > Streptophyta > Magnoliopsida > Caryophyllales > Plumbaginaceae > Limonium > Limonium bicolor. The sequence goes on along the minus strand of CM041781.1, from coordinate 101,647,952 downwards.
ATTTTTGCAATTTTCTCTCTCCTCTGGAAAATACCGAAATCAAAACAAAATGTCATAAAATTTTAACACAAGGTAGAGGATGATTATTAGAGACTAATGCCGTTGAAATTTCGTAATTTCGACTTTCCAATAATAAGTTATGAATTTTGGGAGATTCCAGATTGTGAGATTTTTATTAATCGGTTATTTATCAAAATAACTCGATTCCAACTCTCAAAATTCCTAAAAATCATTCTTTACCTTCAGTTAAATTTTCATAATTTTTATCGGCTTGCAACATATTTTAAAAAAATCATATTCTCTTAGAGCACAAAATCAAGGTTTTAGATAAAAATTCTGTTCTATCAACTTGGCCATGCTCTTTCTATAAAAGGCCTTCCAAAAACGACCTAGGGCAAGGTAGATGATCCCCATAGTCAGAAAACACAGCCGTCTACTTGCCTCCCACGTTTTCAACACTCCCAACACCGAAACTCTACCGAAATCATCCCAAAATCACCAAAACACATTCTTTCTTCTCTCATTGAACTTCCAAGCATCAAAACACCACAAATACAGAACCAAAATGTGCTTAACAACACAAGGAAGAAGAGGTCAGAAGCTCGGGTCAAAGTCAAACCGGATCGGCCACCAACGAAGCTTTCAGAGATTCCCGACGTGAAGGAACAACAAGTTTTCGAAATCAAAACAGGGTAAAAACCAAATTCTCTAACCCTTCTGGTCAAAATACGATTCTGGTTGAAATTGCTAACCGAATTGATTTTTCCTTGCTTCTGAATTAAGGTTTGTTTGTGTTTCTGCCTTCTAACTTGTTCGTTAAGTTTCGCATTAAATTCGATTTCAAATTGAAAACTTTCAATCACTAACGTCTTGTACATCTTTCAGGCTACACACCCATAAAATTTGAGCCAAAAACACCTTCGGGAACAGCCTCAACGCCGCCGTCCGAGGGCGGTCCGCACCCACGGACGTCATGTCCGGGGTCCCGGACTCCCTGTCCGTAAGCCCGGACGTCCACGGACGGCGAGATTTTTAAAAATTCAAAATTTAGGTTTTCTAAAATAATGTCCGGGCCCACGGACATCCTGTCCGTGGCCCCGGACCTTGCAAAATTGTGTTTTCTGTTTAATTCGACTTTTATGTTCACATAGGTTAACTAGGGTCCGCGGGTTCGGACATTAGGTCCGTAGCCACGGACGGAAACAAATTTGACCTAATTCTGCCTCTGAAACCCTAGTTTGGGAATCTTTAATTTTATTTTAATTTTCTGTCAAAAAATGCTAAAAAACACAAAAAAAAAGGCTCGCGCACTTAAGTTAAAACGACTCGTAATAAGCCGTAATTAAACTAAGTAGAGGAAAAACGACTTCTAAGGGTAATGAAAGTAATTGAACCCTAATTAAGTCAAATATCAAGCCCCCGAACCCGAACTCTCCTTTCCTAATTTAATCTAGGTCAAAATTAGGTGGCGACTCATAATAGGTTCCAGTGAGCTAGCTTAGGTTTTAATAATTATTGTTATATGACATAGTTATTAATCTTAGGTTATAAATGGACCTAAAACCCGATTAGATCCTAATCAACTTAATCCACATAGGATAGGGTTTAAAATCGAGGCTCACAACAGGTCTCCTACGTCACACTTGTTTCTCTTAAAACTCACTTAAGCCAAAACACATGGCACTCGAGCATAGTTCAACTAGCTCTCGGAACTCTATCTTAGTTCCTACTACTTACACATAGGTCCGACTACTCTCGGACTACTCTCTTTCCCCTGCTCTCCTCTCTCGGAGTTATTATATAATTATATAAATTAATCTTGGAGCATCTCTCTCGATGTTCCTAACGATTTGGGATCATTACTTAAATTCGGGCAATCTTAGTTTCAAGGATTACCCTTACATTACATACACTTGTATTTTCGGTTATCTTCTTACACGGGTAAAGTCCTCATATAGGAGGTCGACCATGTCTCAAGGAGTTAGTTAGTCCCTTAGGTCTCTTTTACCTTTCTTATAAGTTCACATCTTTAACTAACTTCAATCCTCATTACGGAGGTTCATTTACCTCACAACTCTTATTTATTCCGTGGGTTGTTTCAATATGGTTTTCTAACCGCTATCGGGTATTTACTCAACCCATGCATCTCCTCACATACAAAGGAGTTCATAGTTTGTGTTATCGTTATACTTTGATCGATAGCTTGTGTGTGTTTGCATATTTTCATTGTTTATGAGACTACCCGATCTACGAGTTTCTAGTCAATCAATAATCACTTTGAGTCGGTCTATGCACTATGTTAGACCACACCGGCATACAAGTATGTTAGCTCATACAACATACAACAAGGCATACATAATCAAACAAGGGATTATTTCCATGCTCTAATCTTGATTAAGCCGGCACACAAACACACAAATCAGAGTAACTCGGTTAGCATACGGGGCATGAGTGTAACACCCCATCCAACAACAAATACATGACAACAATCTGCAGCGGAATACACAACTCATATTAACTCAACTCCCTGGTGTTACACGCCGTTAACCACCCACGTGGCTAACAAGGCTAATACACTACATATTATACCGGTCTGATGGGCTAAATTCCCGAGCGACTACACATTACTATCCTTTCCATTACAACAAACACAACGCACTCCTTCCAACTATACCGAGTATTTATAAACTGATGCCGACAACAATTTCGGTCTTACTACACCTACTGTATACATACACTTAAATGATTACCCATGTATGACGACTACCCGTCCTACTCTCGAACGGCTTCCAGCACTTCGTACCTGAAATAGGAAAAGAAGAGAAAGGGTGGCCCCCAAGGGGCTCAGCACCTTTGCTGGTATGGTAATCCCGCAGCCCACATGCTACCGGGCCACGCACAACTAATTGTCGTCTTAACATGCGGTTGATTATATTTAAATCATGCATGTAACAGTAAATACACATCACATAACATTCGCCTCAATGGGCTCAACAAACGGATAATATATCCTTACTTAATAAGTCACTCTTGGTATTCATTATCCCTAGAGTGTTTCTCCTCTAATGGAGCTACTTCCTTAATAGACGACTTACCCTTAAATCGGGTTATCCTTAAACGTCTCTTATCACAAACTAGGAATCATATCCATGATACCACACACTCCACATTATAAACACTACAACATACACTACATACAACACTTAAAAACAACACTTGCACATTTCCGTGCACAACATAATACCGCAATAGATATTGCATCACAACAAAAATACATAAACATACGGGAGTGGTTCTCTTAGGAACCAACCCAAACATTGTTAATACATGGTGAGCCTAGAGAATGTTGCCAGTCTCATGATAAGCTCGTTATACAATAACAACAACACTCATTACGTCCTATAGTTGGACGAGTAACTTAGTTAAGAGGCGGTTCGGGTTTGGCAGCCCACACCCGAACACACCACACAAACACATGTTCCCCCTAAACCGATCATAAGTCAGGATAGCTAAGCTTTGGAATAAGCTAATGGGAGATCATAACCCGTGAGGGAAAAACCATAACAAAGAGAAGGGTAAGGCTAGGAAGGATACCCTCTCCCAACAACGCGCGACCGGCCAAACCGGATTCCTCACCACTGTTAGTACATACTTACTTTAGATATTAGTTAGAACCCCACTATGGAGTCTATCATAACTACACACCATACAGAATTACAACTGGGTTAAACACACAAGGGAGATCCCTACATTCACAAACACGTATCGCACAATTAACACACGCATAGCCGTGGTTAGAACGTCCCATGGTTCGGGTCGTTTACTCCGAATACCGAACTCTTATGTGATCCTAGACTCCGATAACTAAGGTTAACACTTCCGAGGTTAAATGGTATCGGAGTTGTACACGCCACATAAATGAATTACTATAAACTCATTACATGTTTAATCTTACAACGTGGCAAACACACAGAAAAACACATTGGCATACAAGCCGGTGTAATCCGGTAGGACACAGGTTGCAAGAAAACCATACCTGTCACCGGAGTCCACTTTACCACGTCCACTTATGTTCCTCGAGCGATTCTCGAACAACTGTTAACATCACATGTGTTTTTATTAACATCGGGGTTTGCTTGATTATTTAATGTCTAATGCTTAACTTTCCCCGTTAACTTAGTTACTAACTTAACATTTTTAACATGTTTTACTTTTACATTTGATACAACTTTTCACCCACTAATTGCCATTTAAAACTCACCTAACATGTCCTTAACAACCTTATAACATCATTACCTATCAATCCCCATCGTTACATATTTCATAACCTTAAACCATGTTTTTGGTCCGACCGGACTTGCCGACCGGACTTACCCAAGTCCGGTCGATTCCAGAACACATTTCCGTCAAAATTTTTCTACTCCGACCGGACTTGTAAGTCCGGTCCTATGTCCGGTCCATTCCAGAAACTAATTCCCACAGGGTAAACTGGGCCCGACCGAACTTGCAAGTCCGGTCGCAAGTCCGGTCTGCCCCAAATCCTTGTTTTCCTTTTTACATTCAACTCCAAACTTCACCCCATATATCCTAGTATACCCTAACCTCATTTGGGCACTTCAAACACACCTTAAGATATCCTTAAACACTCACAAAACTCTTTTTCTAATTCCTTAAACCTTTACTTATATCTTCACAAAATTTCCAACACTTACAATGTTTCCTCCTAGCTTTTCAAGTGGTGTTTCATCCTTAATAACCTTTATACCAAAGTGTTCCTCACCATCATAACATCATCTCCCAAGATCTTCTTTTACTAACCAAATCTCTTTCACAGCTCCTTAAAGTTCCTTTCTCAAAACCTTACCTAAACCTCATTCCCTCCTTATACATCAACTTTACCCAACTTTAAAAAACTTCTCCAAGACTTTATTTCATCCTAAAACACTCATTAAATTCCTAGAACTTCCAAGATAGCACCTAAATCCTTGTAACACCTTAATGCACGTTTTCTTCCTTAGTGAAACATTGTTCACCTTTAATACTTCCTAGTTCACCAAAACTTTCTTAAAACACTTAGAACTTCTCACACATTTCCCAAATTTGGCCATAGCTTCCCTTGTATTTACTCACATCCAAACACTTAGGTTTTTACCTTGTTTCATTCAAGAACACCTAAAATCCATCAAACACATTTTTACACACAAACTTCACACATTAAGCACTACATCACAATATAGTGCATAACTTAAATTGCTTGGCACTTAGGCCCTTAAATAACATGGCTCTTAGGCCCTTAAATTGCATAAACCTTAAACACTGAATTTCCCACATAAATAATGCCTTTGACCTGCAAATACACCCAACAATACATATGCCCTTAATAAACTTCTTGAGAGCATTTCACTAGGTCATTCACCTTTGGCTCCTTAGATCATTTTAACAAGCAATATAAGCTCATTTCTCCTAAGGCATTAAACCACATTAAGATAGCATATTTACCTCTTTTTCCTCCCAAATTTCTTTCTTGTTTCCTTACAAACCGGTAAGGCATTTGGTTCCTTGCCAACTACTAAACATTATACAAACAACATAATGAGTATTCGAGCTTTAAGCTCCATCTCATTGTAAACCCTAGGTTTACATTATTTTAAAACATTAATGTAGTTGTTTTACCTTAATCTTTGAAGGGTGTTTGAATATCTATGAAGAGAGGACTCCACCTAGTCCTTGAAAGATTCAAATGGAGCTAGTACAAAGCAAACAAGGAGCTCCATCAATGAATATTTTCGGTCACACACAAACATGGAGGAAACTTGATTTTTTTTTGAGATTCCTTACCTAGGAGCAAAGGAGATCATATAGTTGGAAAACAAGCTCAAGCTCCATCAATGGTGGAACTCCATGGCACCGAAATGGTGATCTTGAAATTTTGAGAAGATAGGAATGAAGAGCTTGATGAGAGGAGAAATGGTGGTGTTTGTTTTTGATTTGGTTAAGTGATCTGGTTTTACAAGGGTTCAAAGGTGGACTTCCATGGTGGTGGTGCTGTATGAACGTGAGAACAGAGAGAATAGAGGTAGAAGAGAGCTTGGATACGTGGGAAATGAAGAAGGAAATGAGAGAATGAGATAAGTTTTGCTTTTTGGAAGATATTTGTACTTAAAAGCAAATAGTAACTAAATTAGTCATCTTTATTTCTTTAACAAGTTAACAAGTGAGTGGTTGAGTCACCACACCTTAAAACCGGCGCCCAATAGTACCTAGGGGTATTTAGACTTTATTTATCAATTGTCTCACTTATAATAACATATGTTACAAACTAGCTTATAAAAATCACTATTCACTAAAACAAGGCACATAGAAGTGAAATTTTTGATTTCCCATTGATATAGCCACCCAAATTGATACTATATAGTACACATGTTAATTAAAGAGTAATGATGGACATTTAGCCATTCAAAACTCATTTACAAGACAATTTTTCAAAAAGTGCTTAAGACTCCTTAAAGCACATTTTGTGTTTTAACTTGTTTTCAAGCTTGGTTTTCTTTGGTAATTGATTTAATATGTTCATTAACATATAAATAAGGTGTAGGTATGACCATTAGGTCTTATACAAATTCATCCCAAGCTTAGAGCACATTTTGCTCATATTGACTTTAAGGTATTTCTGTGTTTTATTTGGTTTAACTGCCCCAAGGTTTCATAAGGACTTATTAGCCTTTTAAATCATAATTGAATATTATTAAGTCTTGGTAGGCTCTTTGGGTCCTAACCAAGTTCACTCATAGCTTAGAGCATGTTTTTTGCTCAAACTGTGTCTTAATGCTTTATTGCATTTACTATGGTCTAAATTGTTCACTGATGTTACTAAGGCACTTTTTAGCCTTTACCTACCATAGTTTGATATTTAAACCACATATCAAGGTTTGGGGTATTTCAATGAGAAAATCATACCTTTCACCGGGGTTAGCTTTACCGTGTGATCTCACCATGCTAGGTTCGCACTTGGTCCACTGATAACATTCAAATGTTTATATTAACATTAAGGCGTTACGGTATGTAAAACTAATGCTCCCGTACTTCACCCCGTTATCCCGTTATTCCTAGTTTAGTTCATGTGTTCTTAAACTCAAAACTTCTTCATTCACTTCTCAAACTTGTTCACCCTCTTAATGACCATTAAACATCATTAATTAAGTCATAATTACCTTATACTACCATTACCCATCAAGCCCCTACCTTAGAATGGCTTTAAAATGATTTCTGTGAAGAAAATGGGGTGGTCCGGGTTTGTGTTCGGGTTTACAAACCCGGACCAATACTTCTGGTCACTCTCGGGTGCATTTTAGGGGTGGTCCGGGTTTGTGTCCTGGTTTATAAACCCAGACCACTCCTCTGTTACAACAATCTACCGTGTTTAAGCCCTAGTCCGGGTTTCTCTACTTGTTTACAGACCCGGACCACTTGCAGAAGTGAAGTTTCTCCTTGTTTTTGATTATGTTACAACTCCAAACTTATTCCAACTTCTTCCCCACTCTTCCTACATATATTATAGCATGTTTTGACATTGTTTAGGCATTCATTCAAAACTAACCTAAACCATTTTATATATTCTTCTGTTACTTAGCCCATTTCACTGTAATTTTTCCCTCTGTTACAGATTTCTAATACTTGTTTTGTTGCAGTTTTCTATCTTCTTTTTCCCTTACATTCTAACTCCACGTATTAACACACTCAAGCCCATAGTTCCCTAGACAAATTTTGACATAACTTACCTACATTCTAAGCATTCTCACCACACTACAACAACTCACAAACCTCAGTTTTACTTCCCTGTTTATATAAGCATAAAAAACCATCGCAGCAGCACATTAAATTCCCCTCTGTTATCACACAATACTAACTCAGTTTCTAGGTTTGTTTTGCACACCCAAACCCATTAAAACTTCCTCACTCAACAAACAATATTGTAGTATCAAAACTACACTAATTCAAGGCCATTATTCACATTCAAAAATGTGTTTACAGAGAACAAAACCATCTCAGGTAAGGTCATTACCTTACTAGCTTTCTGTTTTCTTTTCTTTTTCTTCCTCCTTCTCTTGTTCTCTCTTTCTCTTCTTGTTTCCACACCAAGCAGAGGGTATAGATTGCTATCTACAATCATATCCTCAACCACACATAACAAGCTAGTTTAATTCTCACGTACCTCACAAACTAATATTTCAAGAACTAGTTTTAGGGCATTAACACTAAGGCGTTACCTTGCTCTCTTGAGTGCAATCTTTGAACAGCAAAACTAGCAAAATCTCACCCCTCTGTTGAAACCCAAAAAACGTCTGGAAAATGGAGCAAAGTTCAACGTGGTCATTTTTTTGGATCTAGCAAGAATAAGCTAGAAAGATGAAAGACTTGAGCTTATTTTTACCTTGGAATATTTAGGAGATGAAGGAGACTCAAAACACCTCTTAAAGCTTCAACAGAAGCTACGGTCATGGAAATGAAAGTGAGGGTTTTAATTTTTTTGAAGGGTGGAAAATGTAGCCCTGAACAAGAGGAATCCAACGGTACAAATTTTGGGTGATCTGGTGTAGAAATAAGCAAGCTAAGGAAGAAGGAAGATGGTGCTGTTTTCTCTCTGTTGAAATCGCCATGGAACTCACAAAGGAAGAAGATGTTACAGAGAGGGAGAAAATCGTGACTGGCAAGGAGAAGGAGGTGAGAGGTTATAATGTCCCTTTTTACTATTCCCTTTTTACTTTATTTATTTGTCATCTTGTGACTTAATAAGCTAACAAGCTAATTAAATGTGTGTATATACTAATTAAAATCGGCCCCACACAAAATACAAGCTGGGTGCGTTTCTCGTTTCTTTATTTTTAATGGTTATTAAGCTTCCATTAGTACTTAATTATAGTTATTTAATCTACTATAATTTTTTTACGGGTCCATTTGACCACTTAAAGTTGCGTTTTCGGGTTTTCTCGAAAAGCGTGCTTAAAAACTCTGTTAGCATTTTTAATCCATTATTTGGATCCGTTTTCTTCGGGAATTATTCCCACATATTAATTAGGTATAATTAAGCCTTAGGAGTCCATATCGGACCCTAACAAGATCATATTTCTCCTTTATTCATTTAATGCGCGTTTTAGCGTTTTTTTACGCATTTTCTCTTTTCTTTTGGTTTTATTCTCTTTACCAATACTCTCAAGGCACCATTAGGCCTCTATAAATCACATTAGAGTAATTTAATCACCATTTTTAGGTCCGGGGTATTAAATACATGTTTTTAATTGTCCAGATGACAAAACAACTTTATAATTTCTCAACTATATTTATATGCCTTACATGGACATAATATTCTTATAGTTTATTATTCCCCTTTTGACCATAAATAATATTTATTGGTTACCTTTAAATTCCTTATAACTATATAAGCCATAGTTTAAATTCCATAGTTCCTTAAATCAAAATCCTTTTTTTCTAATTCCTCCAAATATCCACATAGGACCTATATTTATTTAAATCTAAATTATTACCCTTCTATTTCGGCTATTTATATAATAACCACATTAACTCATAAAATTTACATTTGAATTCTAATCTCATTATATTATATAGTTTTAATTCCTTATTTAATTATATTACAAAACCACCATTAATATTTCGGTATATTACTTTTGAATATCATAACTTTTTGAAAATTACAATTTGGCCCCTCAAACTTTCGGCCTTAATATATTATTTTCTATAATTATAATTTAACCACAAATCTTATAATCTTTACATAATGTCTTATAAACTATAGTTTTAATTTTAATTCCCTTTGAAATACCCTAAACCTTAGTATATTGTTTAAACATTAAAAATAAGGTATATTAAGACTAAAAGAGTCTTAGAAACATTAAAGAACAATTTAAACCATAGAAAACACAAATAAATACCTTAAGGTCAATAAAGGCTAAAATGTGCTCTAAGCTTGGGATAAGCTTGGTTAAGACCTAATGAGCTTACCAAGACCTCATTTATATATTAATGAACATATTAAACCAATTACCAAAGAAAACCAAGCTTGAAAACAAGCTAAAACACAAAATGTGCTTTAAGGAGTCTTAAAGCACGTTTTTGAAAAATTGTCTTGTAAATGAGTTTTGAATGGCTAGATGTCCATCATTACTCTTTAATTAACATGTGTAATACTTAGTATCACATTAGGAAGTCAAAATCAATGGGAAATCAAAAATTTCACAACAATGTGCCTTGTTTTTGTGAATAGTAACCAAATTAACCAAGTTTATAACATATGTCAATATAAGTGTGATAATGGTCAACAAAGACTGAAACACCCCTTACTACTTAATGGGGGCCGGTTTTTATAAGGGTGAGTCATCTCCCCCTGTTAGTTATCAAGTAAGTAAAATTAATAAAGCAAATCACTATTTACTTTTACTTTAAATATCAAAAACTTGCTACTTATCTTCATTCTCTTCTTTCCCTCTTCATTTCCCACGTCTCCAACCTCTCTTCTACTTCCTTCTTGCTCTCCATTCACGGTTTTGCAATAGTACCAACACCAACACCAACTTCCATTGTCATTATCGCCTAGCTCACTTTGCCAAATCAAAAACAAAGACCATCATTCTCTTTGTCTTGCCAAGCTCTTCATTCCTATCTTCTCAAAATTCCAAGAGCTCCATTTCGGTGCCAAGAGGAATCTCCATGGGAGGAGCTTGAGCTCATCTTTTCACATATTGTTGTTCTCCTTTGCTTCTAGGTAAGGAAACTCAAAGAAAAATAACATTTCCTTCATGTTTGTATGTTGTTCGAAAAACACCACTAATGGTGCCCTTTACCTTGCTTGTTTTAGCTTCATTTAAATCTTCCAAGGGCTTGGTGGAGTCCTCTCTTGCTACATATCCAAACTCTCTTTCATATCCAAGGTAAAACAATCATCTAAATGTTCTAAGGCAATCTATGTATCTAGGGTTTACAATGAGATGAAGCATAAAGCTTGTATACTCATTTCATTATTTGTATATTTTTTAGAAGTTGACAAGAAATCAAACACCCTTACCAATTTTTAAACAAGGAAACAAGAAAGAAGTTTGTGAGGAAAAGAGGTAAATATGCTAACCTAATGTAGCTTATAATGTCTTAGGAGAAATGAGCATATATTCCTTATTAAAACTACTTAAGGAGCCAATGGTAAATGACTTAGAAAAATGCTCTCAAGGGCTTAGTAAAAGGCATATGTATTGTTGGGTGTATTTGCAGGTCAAAGGCAAATATAATGTGGGAAATTCAGTGTTTATGATTTATGCATCTTAAGGGCCTAAGAGCCATGGTATTTAAGGGCCTAAGTGCAAGCAATTTAAATTATGCACTATATTGTGATGTAGTGTTAAATGAGTGGAGTTTTGTGTACATGAATGTTCTTGATGGATTTTAGTGTTCTTGAATGTTAATGGTGAAAACAATGTGTTTTGGCTTAGTAATGTTCTAGGAGGGTTCATGTCAAAATTTAGGTAATGTACAAGAAGTTCTAAGTGTTTAAACAAGATTTGGTGAACTAGGAAGTGTTAGCAATGTTTAGGTGTTTTACTAGAAGAGAAGTAATGTCTTAGGTGTTCTAAGGTGTAAAAAGGACTTAAGCATTATTTTAGAGGATTTAGAATGCAAATGAGTGTTTTGGGATTTTGTTTAGGACTTGTGCAATCTTAGTGGTATAGGAATTTGTGTAAGGTTAAGGAAGTTTTTGATGAATGATTTAAGGAGTTTAATGGAGGTCTTAAGGTGTGTTTGAAGTGCCCAAATAAGGTTAGAACATACTAGGATATATGAGGTGAAGTTTGGAGTTAAATGGGCAATTAAAAACAAGGGTCTGGAGCAGACCGACCTTGTCGGTCGAGCCTAGTTTACCCTGCGAGAAATGGTCTCTGGAATGGACCGACCTTGGGGACCGGACATGCAAGGTCGGTCGGGCATAGATTTTTATTACTGATTGAGTCTCTGGAATAGACCGACCTTGGGACTGGACTTACAAGGTCGGTCATGCCTAAATTTTTGTACGTAAGTAAGTCTCGGGAATCGACCGATCTTGCGACCGAACTTGCCAAGATCGGTCAGGCCTGAATTTTCAAAGGAAAGAAACTTTCGGGAATAGACCGAACCTGTGACCGAACTTGCAAGGTCGGTCGGAGTTGAATTTTTGACGGTAAAATGTTCTGGAATGGACCGACCTTGTGTAAGGTCGGTCGGTAAGGTCGGTCGGACCAAAACATGTAAAAAAAACAAACAAAGAGTGGCTTAAGTAGTTAACCCTAGGGGGGTATGATGAAGGTAATCAAGGATAAGTTTGGACATTAAAACATGTCATATAACCATGTAAAATATTTAGTAAAATTCAAGTAAAGAAGTAAATTAACCGACGTTATTAATCATGTATAAGAGTGACCTACGGTGGAAACCAGTCGAAGCAAGGACCAAGGTATGGTTTTCTTGCAGTCTGTTGCCTACCGGTTTACACCGGCTTGTGTGTTGTTTGTTTTCTGTGTGTTTATGACCTTGTAAGGCTTAAGTCATGTAATGAGTTTACCGTTGTTAAGTATTATTGTATTGTTAAGTATGACTCTCTCTTCCCTTGTGTGTGTCTAACAAGACTTAACCAATTGTTTGTGATTTGTTTATTGAGTAAAATGTTGAACTTCTAACAAGTGCTAACGGGGGAAGTGAGGAGTCCGGTCTGTTCCGGCCACGCGTGTGAGTATGGGAGTCGATGTCATAACCGGTTCGATTCTCTTTGTATGTTATGGTTGTTTTCTAATTTGGTTTCCAACCTTCCCTTTAGCTTAACCAAGGCAATTTTACTGACTCACGTCGGGCCACAGGGGCATACTATGTTTTGTTCGGTGTGCTTGGGTCACTATATCCGAGGCACCTTGTGTTAAGTTATTCGTTCAATCTAACAGGACGGTAACGAGTTATGTAATGAGCTTAGCATGGGTTTGGCAACATTCTCTAGGCTCTCCATGGGAACTAATTGTGTTGGTTCGTTTCCTAAAAGGTTACGTTCTTGTATGTTATGTGTGATGATGTTATGCAATAATCTTGCTATGATATATATGTTGTATGTTAAAAATGAATGCCATGTCATCATGACAATTAGTTGCGCGTATCCCGGTAGCTGATGGGCTGCACGTTAACCATACCAGCCAAGGGTTGCTGACCCCCTCGGGGGCTCCATATTTTTACTGCAGGATGAGGATCGAGGAAGCGGAATGGCTATAGATCCTAGGTTGCAGGAATACTTTTGGTTATTTTTGGATGCTGAGCCCGGATGCGCCTGTGCTCCCGTGGCAATATATTTTGGTACCGTTTGTATTACAGTGACGGTCGTTGAAAGTTCACAGTGACAGATTGTGGTGTACAGTTTACAGTTATGGATGTAGTTACAAACTCGGTATTATGTTTATGTATTAAAGGTTATTAGTTCTATGCTCGGGAGTCTGATCATCAGACCGGTACGCTTGTATTTATTCTGCCTTGTTGACCACGTGGGTGGTTAACGGCGTTGTAGCACCGATTCGTTTAGTTATTATTTAGTTGTTTAATTCCGCTGTGATTACCAGTACTGTTAAGGGCGTAGTAGGGGTGTTACAAAAAGTGGTATCAGAGCGAAGTATCGCTCTGATGGCTAGAATACCGAGCTTTGGAATATACCGAGTTAGGAAATCTAGCTATAGTTACCTAAGAGAACAGTTGTGGAAAGGTTAAACACTAACTAAGTGTGAAATACCTTATTGTCGGGAAGATGATACAACTGTTGGACCGATAAGTGTGCAAGCATAATGCTAATGAATGTTCGTGTGAATTCAGATGTCAGGTAGACCACGACGAGGTCGAGGCCGTGGATGCGGTACTGGTGATACCGGGAACCAGGGAGAGAACCCTACGGCGCAAGTTATGGTCGACGCTGTTGCGGCCGCCGTAGCCCAGATGGTCCCACAGTTGGTAGCTGCGATGCAGCAGCAGCAAGGCGGTGTGGGCCAACAAGGGCCACAACCGTAACCACAGCCGCGCGAGACCAATTGGGTCAAAGCGTTGGCGGATTTGAGACCCCCGTCATTTAGTGGGGAGACCGACCCTAGTAAGCTGGAGGCGTACATCTCCGAGATGGAGACCGCTTTCGAGACCTTGGATGTTCCTGCTGGTGCCAAGGTTCGACTAGCCGCTTACTACTTGAAGGGATCGGCTCAGAGCTGGTGGAAGCTGGTAAGGGAGGGCAGAGTTGGTGATCCTACCTTCCAGTGGAGGGAGTACACGGACCTACTACGAGCCAAGTACTACTCGATTCATGTTCAAGAGGCCAAGCGCCTAGAGCTCGACAGCTTTAGGCAAGGGGATAAGATGACGGTTGATGAGTACTACACCGCTTTCATCAGACTCATCCATCTACTGCCGGATCTGGGTTACTCAGACCGGATCTTAGTGAACCGTTTCTATAACGGATTGAGCTACCGCCTACGCTACGGTATGGGGCCAAGCGGGTATAATACCTTGCAGGTAATAAACTACAGTATGAAGTGAATAAGTGTGTGTTAATGTAATTGTGAGTTTGAATTGCGGGGCATAACTAACACCGTAAATATAGGAGTGCATGCTATTGTTGAGATCACCGTCCGTCTGAGGGACGAGGAGAGTGCGCTCAAGCGCAAGGCCATGAGCGAGGGCCAAGGCACGCAAGGGCACGGGGGAGGAAAGAAGAAGAAGCCATACCCCCAGTCCCAGAAAGGACAGCAACAGGGTGGCAAGGGCCAGGCCCAGACCACCACTGCTGAGGAGCCTCTGCAGCTCACCTACGCATATGCGGCCAAGCCTTTACGCTCTTACCCACCCAAGGGTAATTAATAAAATTCGAATGCCGAATTCTAGTGTGTGTTGCTATTTTGGGAAGTATGTACTGAGTGTGTGATGTGTTAACAGCTAGCGCGAGCTCTGGACCGGAGCGCCAATATTACTGTAAGTGGTGTAACGGAGACCACCCCGGCAAGGACTGCAAGGGTAATGATGTGCAGTGCCGATATTGCAAAAAGATGGGGCACCGCGACTACGAGTGCTGGCAGAACCCCAATAGCAGAAACTACAGGCCTAAGGGGCAGTGGAAGGGTAAGGCCACCGTGACCACCGATGGCCCGAAGACGGCGAATCAGCCACCCCCAGATCAGAGGTACACGGATTCCCAGAAGGGGAAGGGGTCGGGATCCGGCAAGGCCGCCCTGAATGTGGTGGACCGGTCTGAGGCGCCAGGGCCCTCTTCTAGACCAGGTACCGCCTAAACTGTTGAATGAAATAAGTGATTGCATACCGCATTTCATGCATGTGTGTTAGTGAGTTTAAGAAAACAACCATGTAAGTAAACAGTTAAAGTATAATGTGAGAACACCTAATTAGGTAAATTGAAAACTTAGGAACCTTCAATATTTGCTATCCAATCCCACCCACACCAAACCCTGAAGAAACCACCATCAGCATCACCGACTTTCCAATGAAGCAATGTCAGGTCATCCAACCAGTTATGATACTCTTAAATGGATACCTAACACCGGAAGCACAAATCCACATTATCCGACGATGCGACGAACTGGGAGCAGCACCTGGAGGTTTCTATACACCTGAATACCCGAGCGGATCGAGGATGAAATTGAAGATGATGTGCATGGGTAAGGACTGGAACCCTTACACCAAGACATATTAAGAAGTGCGAGCTGAAGATGGAGCAATTGTACCAAGTACACCTGAGGAGTTCCTTGCAGTCGTTAACCACGCCGTGGGAATTGCTCAGCAAGTGGAATCAGATTCAATACCAAGTGTTAAAGCAGATTTATGTATTGTGAACTTCTACCAGAAAGGTGGACGGTTAGGGTTACACCAAGATAAGGACGAGTCACCCGAGTCTCTAAGTAAGGGAGTACCCATAGTGTCTTGGTCCATTGGTGATACCACAGTGTTTGTGTATGGCGAGCAGAAGCGTGCTGATCTCGCAAAGAAGCTAGTGTTGAAATCAGGAGATGTGTTAATCATGGGTGGGCAGACAAAGGATGCTATATCACGACATCAAAAGATCAAACTGAATACCGCACCATCGGCAGTGATCAATGCCACACACATGAAACCCGGACGTTTGAATTTGACCTTCAGACAGTTTTAAAGCCTTGTATAAGTATGTGATTTGTTAAACCAGTGTATGTTAAGGATGTTGTATGTGTTAGCTATGTCAACAGTGTAAACCAACAAATGTTGTAAGAAGGGAATGATAATGAATAAAGTGGAGTTGTTCGAACTATGTCAACCGTGTTATTACCAAATACTTATTAGTTTGCCAATGAATTAGGCTGTGCACTCGGAACGGGAGGTATACTGAGTGTCTGCAATGAGGCAGAAGCCGGCAAGAGCGGCACAATCCTCACCGGTACCTTTCCGGTCAATGGCGTGGATGCTTCGATCTTGTTCAACTCCGGAGCCTCTCATACATTTATTTCGCTATCTTTTGCAAAGAGGCTGGGGTTAGACGGTGATGAGATGCCAGATTTTCTGGTCACTCTCTCGTCGAAAGAGCGGATCAGGTGTATCCGCTACCACCGAGATGTTGTTGTACGAATCAGAGATGAAGAGTTTCCGATCGACTTGATAGAGTTCGAGGGACTTGGTTTTGATGTGATCATCGGGTTTTACTGGTTGGAGCGGTACAAGGGCAGAATCCTGTGTGCCGAGCATCGTCTGCTTCTTCGGAGTCCGTCTGGGGTTACTATATCTTACCACCAGAGGCCCAGGGAGCCTTCGAATCAGATCATCACCGACATGGCTATGTATCGTGAATTACGACGAGGGAATGATGTATACCTTTGCTATGTCCAGGACATAGAGAGAGACCCAGAGTTTAGCCCAGATGTGCCGGTAGTGTTGGAGTTTCTTGACGTATTTCCTAAGGAACTGCCGGGCATGCCGCCAGCATGGGAAGTTGAGTTTGAGATTGATTTGGTTCCGGGCACCGGACCAATTGCGAAGGCGCCCTATCGTATGGCTCCAGCAGAGATGACAGAGCTCAAGGAGCAGCTGAGAGACCTCCTCAACAAGGGATTTATCCGCTCTAGCGTTTCACCATGGGGAGCGCCGGTCCTCTTCGTGAAGAAGAAGGACGGTAGCCTCCGCCTGTGTATTGACTATCGAGAGCTGAATGCAGTTACGGTGAATGTAACACCCCATCCAACATTAACACTCTTAACAACACACTGCAACGGAATACATACTTCATCCCATTACTTAACTCGTTGGTGTTACACGCCGTTAACCACCCACATGGCTAACAAGGCTATTGCACATACATTGTATCGGTCTGATGGACTAGATTCCCGAGCGACTACACATTACTATCCCTTTCCAATAACAACAAAACATACACATACCCTCCAACTGTACCAAGTGTTTACAAATTAATGCCGATAACAAGCTGGGATTCATATCCATGATCCTCATATTTCACATTTAAACGACATATAACATCACATCGCAATAAGCATTGCTGTACATCAACCACACATAACATAACGGGTACGGTTCTCTTAAGGAACCGACCCCAAACATAATTAATTCACCTATGAGCCTAGAGAATGATATTACCCTCATGTTAAGCTCGTTATACAACACTCATTACCGTCCTAATAGTCGGACGAGTAACTTAAGTTAAGATGGTTCGGGTATAGTGACCCGAACACACTACACAAACACATGTACCCCCTAAACCGATCATAAGTCAGAATAGCTAAGCTTTAGAGTAAGCAAATGGGAGATGGTAACCCGTGAGGGAAACAACCATAACAGAGAGGAGGGTAAGGCTAAAAAGGATGCCCACTCCCAAACAACGCGCGACCGGCCTAACCGGATTCCTCACCCCTGTTAGTACATATTTACTTGTAGATAAATAGTTAGAGCCCCACTGTGGAATCTATCACGTCCACACACCAAAAGGTATTTCAACTGGGTTAAACACACGAGGGAGGTCCATACATTCACACACAAACATCACACAATTAACTCACGCATAGCCGTGGTTAGAACGGCCCATGGTTCGGGTCGTTAAATCCGAATACCGATCTCTCATGTGATCCTAGACTCAGTTAGGTATGGTTTAACACTTTCGAGGTTAAATGTTATCGGAATTGAACATGCCACATAAATGAATTACTATAAACTCGTCTCATGTTTTATCTTACAACGTGGCAAACATACAGAAAAACACATTGGCATACAAGCTGGTGTAATCCGGTAGGACACAGGTTGCAAGAAAACCATACCTGTCATTGAGGTTTCACTCTAACGTGCCATCACATGTTCCTCGTAACACCTTTGAACAACTGGTAACATTACATTTGCTTTTATTAACATTGGGGTAACATGATTGTTTAAAGTCTAACGCTCATAACTTATCCCCGTTAACTAGTTAAATAACTTCACATTTTAACTTGTTTTACTTTTTCATTTAAATACAACTTTTCCCCCACTAAATTGTCATTATAACTCACTTAACATGTCCTTAACAATCTTATAACATCATTACTTAATAATCCCCATCATCCTATAACCTTAAACAATGTTTTTGGTCCGATCGACCTTACTGACCGACCTTACACAAGGTCGGTCCATTCCAGGACATAATACCGTCAAAATTTCTACTCCGACTGACCTTGCAAGTTTGGTACACAAGGTCGGTCCATTCCAGAAACAATTCCCGTTCAAAAATTTAGACACGACCGACCTTGCAAGTCCGGTCCCAAGGTCGGTCCATTCCAGAAACTTAATCCGTACCAAAAATATAAGCCCGACTGACCTTGCAAGTCCGGTCCCCAAGGTTGGTCCATTCCAGAAACACTTCCCAGTAGTGTAAACTGAGCTCGACCGACCTTGCAGGTCCGGTTCCTAAGGTCGGTCGGCTCCAGACCTTTGTTTCTAAATTCCCATTTGACTCCAACCTTCACCTCATGTATCCTAGTATGTTCTAACCTCGTTTGGGCACCTCAAACACACCTTAAGACTTCATTAAACTCCTAAAACCCATTAAAGTTCTTCCTCAAGCATTACACAATTCTTATAAATACTAACACTTGTAGTGTTTTTTCCTTAGGTTTCTAGTGGTGTTTTGTACCTATGCCACCTTTGCGAAATGTTAATCCTTACCACCATAACTTGCACAAGACTTAGATTTCATACAACATAACTTTGGTGTGTTTACAACACCATTTATTTTAAATCCTCAAGACAATGCCCATGGCATCTTAACACCTAAAACATCATGATTCACTTTCTTTCACCATCTTAACACTTAACAATTTCTAGTACCTTCTAGGTCATAAAATCTCATTAGAACACATAAACTCCTTTGTCTATCAACTAAATTTTGCCATTGCTTCTCTTGTATATTCTCACATCCAAACACTTAGGTTTTCACCTTTAATCATTAAAAACATCTAAGTCACCAAGAACTTGCTCACACACAAAACTTCACCAAATTTACACCACATCACAATATAGTGCATAACCAAATGCTTGGCACTTAGGCCCTTAAATAACATGGCTCTTAGGCCCTTAAATTGCATAAACCATAAACACTGAATTTCCACATGTATATATTGCCTTTGACCTGCAAATACACCCAACAATACATATGCCCTTTAATAAACTCTTGAGAGCATTTTACTAGCTCATTTGCCATTGGCTCCTTAGGTATTTTATTAAGCAAATCAAGCTCATTTTTCCTAAGGCATTTAAACCACATTAGGTTAACACATTTACCTCTTTTCTTCAAGATTTTTACTCGAGCACTCTTGTTCTTTCTTGTTTGGAAATCGGCAAGAGGACTTGGTTACTTCTCAATGTTCTAATCAATATACAAGTAAAACCAATGAGCATTTAAGCTTCATGTTTAAACTCACTTACAAACCCTAGGTTATATATATTGTCTTAACACATTAGGATAGTTGTTTTACCTTGGAATAAAAAGAGAGCTTGAATAGTAACAAGAGAGGACTCCCCTTGTCCTTTGAAGATTGAAATGGAGCTATGAAAGATCAAAAGAACACACCATCAAAGGGTGATTCTTGGTTACACACAAAAACAAGAGGAAGCATTGATTTTCTGATTTTCCTTACCTTGAAACAAAGGAGAATGACAAGGCATGAAAATATGAGCTCAAGCTCCTTCAATGGTGAATCTCCATGGCACCGAAATGGAGCATTTGAAGATTTGAAAAGACAAGGTTGTAGAGCTTGGCCTAACTAGAAGAATGGTAGTCTTGAAAATGAATTTAGATCATGGAGCCAGGAGATATATGCTATGGAAGTTGAGAAATGGTGAAGTTGCTGTAGCATAAACCGATGGAGAAGGAAGAAGAAGATAGATGACCGTGGGAAATGAAGAAGGAAAGAAGAATGAGAAGAACTTGCTTTTGGAGATATTGGTAAGTTAAAGCAAATAGTAACTAGCTTATCACTTTCTTTCTTTCTTATTAAGCTAACAAGGGGGATGACTCATACCTTGCCAAAAACTGGCCCCCATTATTCATCTAGGGGTGTTTTTAGTTTTTGTTGACCATTTAACTTACTTATATAAACATATGTTATAAACTAGCTTATTTTAGTTACTATTCATAAACTAAAGCACATATTTGTGAAATTTTTGATTTCCCATTGATTTTGACTTCCAAATGTGATACTAAGTAGTACATATGTTAATTAAAGAGTAATGATGGACATTTAGCCATTCAAACACATTTACAAGACAATTTTTCAAAAAATGTGCTTTAAGACTCCTTAAAGCACATTTTGTATTTTAACTTGTTTTCAAGCATGGTTTTCTTTAGTAATTGATTTTATATGTTCATTAACGAATAATTAAGGTATAGATAAGACCTTTAGGTCTTATACAAACTTATCCCAAGCTTAGAGCATATTTTTGCCCATATTGACTTTAGGTATTTATTTGTGTTTTATTTGGTTTAATTGTCTACCAAGGTTTCCTAAGGACTTAATTAGCCTTATTAAATCATAATTGAATATTATTTAGTCTTGGTAGGTTCTTTGGGTCCTAACCAAGTTCACTCCAAGCTTAGAGCATGTTTTGCTCAAGCTGTGTCTTAGTGCTTTATTTTTATTGTGTTTTACTATGGTTTAAATTGTTCACTGATGTTTCTAAGGCACTTTTTAGCCTTTAAATCCCATATTTTAGTATTTAAACAATATATCAAGGTTTGCGGTATTTCAATCTACCCCCCTTAAAAGAATTCCGTCCTCGAAGTTCACACTTCCCACACATCATTGGATTAGAACACGGGGATAACTTACAAAATAAAACTTCCATACCCAAACATACTTTACATCACAACCTCGGACTTGATGGTCCGGGTAACATATTCACATCCATACATAACATAACATAACATAACATAACAAACATTCTTACATGATAACCTCGGACTCAACG
The DNA here is from genome assembly GCA_023374045.1 of Limonium bicolor. Lineage (NCBI taxonomy): Eukaryota > Viridiplantae > Streptophyta > Magnoliopsida > Caryophyllales > Plumbaginaceae > Limonium > Limonium bicolor. The sequence goes on along the minus strand of CM041781.1, from coordinate 101,626,418 downwards.
GTCCGGGTATCTTAACAACATTGTACTCACATAACAACCCTTAGACTCTTGGGTGGGTAACATAACAACATTTAGACCCATAGGTCTTGATAACATAACAGCCTTTAGACACATAGGTCTATGTAACACAACAACATTAGACTCATATGTCTAAATAATATTTATTACACGTACCACACAACATGTCATAGCATGTATAACAACCAAAAATACCTTTTATATACACTGTGATCCCGCAGAATCCGGTCGCGATGGACACCTTCCGTCCTCGTTCCTTTGGGAGATCAAAACAATCACTTAATTTCAAAATTTTTCCTTGTGAGGTTAAGTAAGAGAACGTAATTATATAAAGTATCTATCGACGTTTTATAAATACCAATTCAAAATCCTTTTGAAAACACATACAACTCCAAGTCTAACTTAAGCTCTTTGCTTCTTTTCCTAGCGTGGTTATTTGTGACCACTTATAGGGAGCTTCAAGAATCATCCAACCCTGATGTGATCAGCATCAGTGTTGAACTATCCTTCCACCCCAATTTGTGTTCGGCTTCCCTTGATCACATGCAAAACAAGTTCCACCTTCCACTTCATTTTCAAGCATCAAATATACACCCATTTCCAATTTTCTATCTTTTTTTGTCAATCTAGTCATACTCATCACATCTCCAAAGATAGAAACTCCGTCTACCAGTTACCTCCATTCACTTTAATCCTGTTACCTAGGGAATCTTATTCTCAATAGGTTCTATGTCGGTTTCATACCCTTATCATGAATCACTATATTGTACACATACACATATATTTTATCAAAATTAAACACACAGTTTCACATTTATACACTGTCGGGGTTTGTTCCCCGGGAGTTCTTTAATCCCCTACACTTGTACTCTCACACACAACTGTTAACAAAATAAACACACTTATCACAAATGGTATTTGCATCTCTCCCGGGCGCAATTACCACAATTAAAACGTGAATGAATTATGCGTATGTTTATATAACACACGTACCATCATCCAAGCAAATTATTTTGTGCTATGCACAACATAGTTCACGTACACTTGTATGGTAAAACACATTAAGCGGTTTTACGCTCTACCCCCTTAAAAGGGATTACGCCTATGTAATCAATCACTGAACATTGGTTTAAAATGTTCTACCGCCGTGAAGTACTTTAACTTCCACGCGGTCTGTTATACAATGTGTTCTGGTTAGAGGATCTTGACCATATTGGCGGTTTAGTCCCTAAACCAAGAATTCTCAGGGAGTTTGCTTTAACTCTTAACTGGTTTCGGTTCTGGTCGGTGAGGCTTTTAGGCATTAATAATTAGTCATTCACTCATGTTCACTATGCACATTCAACACTGAATCACTGGCTCACTAGTTTCTACTACGCAACTCTAATAACTGTAGAGCTTAGTTCGCCCCACTCGTTATTCTTACTGTATTGTACATCTCCCATTTATCACCTTTATCTTGGTAACAATGGTTTCTCAACCGACGTGTGGTACCTCTTACCGTGAGCGAACTCGGTGAGTTACAAAACTTTCCATCCACTTCTCTAATAACTTACTGCGTAAACTGCTACATATTTCACAATGATTGACTTGTTCCTTCCGACTTACTGTCGGTTGAGATTGAGCTACCACCTAATGTGTAGTGCTCTCTCGGTTATTTCCCACACTTGAGGTATATTCCATACCAATATCTAGTATTTAGTGCTACTGTAGTCACTTGTTCTTAATCCTGCCTCCACGTTTGGTCCTGTACAAGTACTCTTTCATTGGTACGTCCTTGCATTTCCTATGTATTAGTCACTATGGCGTTATAAGCCGCTTTCTGTTTCCACCACAATTAACATTTCCCGAATCCTAGCTATCGCACTTGATCATTACTTCACAAGTGCAATACTAAAACACTCAGACATACAAAGTGCAGAGGCGTAAACTCTTGACAGTAAATCTCTTATGCGATTGCAATAGGAATTTACACTGTGTTTCACTGAGATTCTTATCTCATAACACTGGCTACCGGCTTACTGCTCGGTTCGTTTGCTATCACTTACTGTTGTATCTCCATTGGGTTTAACTCATAACTGGTCTTATCTGCCATATTATTATTCAACAACACTTATACAACGGTCGCTTGCTGCGCACCGTGCTCTTACTCATTGTATAACATCAACTTATATGGTATTCACTGTCATTTTAGCTTCCACACATATACTTACATCACTCGTATTATGGTTCGTCATTCGTTTGGATGACTACTGAATGCTCATTGAGCGTTGATCACTCGAATTACAAGCCGGCATTATTCAGCTCGGTGCTTCATTTTATACACACATGCTACTAAAGTAACTGTTTTCTTGTACTTGGTTCACACAACTACCGCTCCTGCGGTTTCATAATATCGAGAGGTATCCCCACTCTTAAAGCAGTGGTTCGTTCTCCGCTCTGTCTACTTGTACAACATAAACTTCTACACTTGATTAAATTTATATAACATATCTTGTTTGTGGCTTATAGGCCTTATTGCCTTGAGCTCCGCTCATTGTAGGCTGTCCACACACATGTACTTCTTTGTACAACATTACATGGTTAGAGGTTGTATTGGCTCCATGACAAGGTCGCTGCATCACGTTCCTTTCCTGGGATGCCCCTTAGGATTGTCAGTCCGTCTCCTGACAACTTATGTCTAAACTGGGTGTTAGTTTCAACCCTTGTGTTCCAGTCACGTTATTTCGTTCAACTATCGTTGATGCGAACACCCTTCAAGGATTGCTCCTGGGTGTTATTAAGTTATGCCATTACATCTGGTTCGCACTTATTGGTATATTCAATTAGCCACGCCGTTTGCGTTCTTAACTGGCTTATTATCTTCTTCTGTGAAGATCAACATTTCCTGGTAGTGTAGGTACTCATTCTGGGAGTTTCATCCCGTTCATTGCTCATTAATGTGTCCACATTAGGCATCTGCTTGCCATGCACAGGCTGGGTCACCATTCCAGCTATCATGTTTATCCCTGGGATCCTTAAGACATATGCTATGTCTTTACATAACAGTTAGTGCACTTCGTATTCCCTGACTCTTAAACATTTCCTTGAAACAAATTCACTAATTCCTTTAGTCTCCTTAACTTGACTTAGTTCCTTTACTTTAACCATTCTTGGTAATCCGTTGCTCTTGCTTGACTTTTACTGCTGACTGTAGTATGGAGTCGACTACTTCCAGTGTTTCGGACTCTACTCGTATACATATGTGGGGTACCATACTGATACATTGCTACTTACCCAACTAACCCATAAGTAGGTCTGTCAGGCCCACAAGCTCCTATCGGAGTGCGGTCGTCCCATATTTCAGTTGGTACACTCGTAGTGTCCGTCACACGCCTAGGTGAAGTATTCTGTTGTCAACTCCCTTATATTTTCCTGTGACAATATGCATTCCCTGCTTCCCGAACTTAATCAAGGGAAGGTTTATCCACTGTTGTATCACTATGAACTCCATCCATTCCCTCGGTTCGCTACCCTTGGGTTTACCGGTTTGGTTTAAAAGAAGGTTAGAAATAAATTGGTTTGAAAGAAAATCTGGTTTTGGAGAAACGAGTTTGAAATAAATCTAAGTTTGAAAGAAAAAATCTCATGGTTTTACAATGCCTTCTTCCCTTAACCAAATCTAGCTTCTTGCTGACTGGTGTACTTCCAATTACAAAGATTAGGCTGTTAAGCCCTTCCACAGTTATGATGATCACAGTTAACTTCGTGATAGTTTACTAAGTACTTCGTATTTGTTAAAAATTTCCCGAACAGCCCTGTTATACCAGCACTTGCCATGGCAAGTGCACCATGCTAACTGGCTATCGGTTCAACACATACCGGTTGTGGTATTGTTTTTACCCACACTGTCATCAGTGGCCTTGTTGGCCCTCACTTGATCTTACAGTTTTGACGATTAACCCTCTGGGCAACTTCTCACTGTATCCACATGGTAATCATTAACTGGGGTGTGTCCCATTCTGGAGACCCCCCTTTCTTAGTATTGTTTCCTCTTCGTAGCCCGTTCCACACATTTGTCGTGGTTACTGAGATCTGTCCCTTGTTTGGGTACTACGTTGTAGTTTCTTATCGGTGGTATACCGTTGGTTGGTGTATCATTTAACAACTATGGTCCCGTAGACACTCATCTCGGGTTTCTTTAATCCACTTTTTGCCTGTTGCACGGTCGGTGCGTTGCTAGCTGGTTATGCTCGACTGCAGCATGTCGACCCAGGTTGCCGGAAATTCTATTCTTCTATACACAAGATTCTTCATTCTTCGCTATCAAATGCGGTTAACATTGTTCAGATGGAAACCGTCTCCGGGATTCCCAGTTTTCGGGATCTACCGTATGACAGGTTCTTCGTACCTTTAGAGGTATTTAATAACAGCCAGATCGGGTTTCCCGAGTATGAGAGGACTTCCATCTCTCTGGCGTTGTTTCCCAAGTTATAAAACAGGGATTGTGGAGGGCGGGAAGGATATAGTAGGTTTCCAGTACACACTGGTAATACCTAACTAGCGTATCTCTCACGCTATCACTCAACCCTTAACCCAAAGTACTAAAATCCTAACTCGGTACATCCTAAGCTCGGTAATTCAGTCATCAGAGCGATACTTCGCTCTGATACCACTTTTTGTAACACCTCATCCAACATTAACACTCTTAACAACACACTGCAGCGGAATACATACTTCATCACATTACTTAACTCGTTGGTGTTACACGCAGTTAACCACCCACGTGGCTAACAAGGCTATTGCACATACATTGTATCAGTCTGATGGACTAGATTCCCGAGCGACTACACATTACTATCCCTTTCCATTAACAACAAAAACATACACATACCCTCCAACTGTACCGAGTGTTTACAAATTAATGCCGATAACAATTTCGGTCTTACTACACCTACTGTACATATACAAGTTAAATGACTACCATGTACAAACGGCTACCCCGTCCTACTCTCGAACGGCTTCCAGCTCCTTGTACCTGAAATAGGAAAAAGAAGAGAAAGGGTGGCCCCCCAGGGGCTCAGCACCTTTGCTGGTATGGTAATCCTGCACCCCGCATGCTACCGGGCCACGTACAACTAATTGTCATCTTAGCATGCGGTTGATTATATTTGAATCTTGCATGTACTCCAATAATACAAAACACATTGCAATCCACAACAGTGGTCACAACAATTACAGACAACACGTCTACACCTAACAAATCATTCCTTGTGTTCTTTGACCCTAGAGTGTTTCTCCTTTAATGGAGCTATTTCCTTAATAGACGACACTTACCCACTAGTAGGGTTAACCATAAACGTCTTTTTACAAGCTGGGATTCATATCCATGATCCACATATTTCACATTTAAATGACATATAACATCACATCGCAATAAGCATTGCGGTACATCAACCACACATAACATAACGGGTACGGTTCTCTTAAGGAACCGACCCCAAACATAATTAATTCACCTGTGAGCCTAGAGAATGATATTACCCTCATGTTAAGCTCGTTATACAACACTCATTACCGTCCTAATAGTCGGACGAGTAACTTAAGTTAAGATGGTTCGGGTATAGTGACCTGAACACACCACACAAACACATGTTCCCCCTAAACCGATCATAAGTCAGAATAGCTAAGCTTTGGAGTAAGCTAATGGGAGATCGTAACCCGTGAGGGAAATAACCATAACAGAGAGGAGGGTAAGGCTAAAAAGGATGCCCACTCCCAAACAATGCGCGACCGGCCTAACCGGATTCCTCACCCCCGTTAGTACATATTTACTTGTAGATAAATAGTTAGAGCCCCACTGTGGAATCTATCATGTCCACACACCAAAAGGTATTTCAACTGGGTTAGACACACGAGGGAGGTCCATACATTCACACACAAACATCACACAATTAATCACGCATAGCCGTGGTTAGAACGTCCCATGGTTCGGGTCGTTAAATCCGAATACCGATCTCTCATGTGATCCTAGACTCAGTTAGCTAAGGTTTAACACTTTCAAGGTTAAATGGTATCGGAATTGAACATGCCACATAAAAGAATTACTATAAACTCATTACATGTTTTATCTTACAACGTGGCAAACATACAGAAAAACACATTGGCATACAAGCCGGTGTAATCCGGTAGGACACAGGTTGCAAGAAAACCATACCTGTCACCGGGGTTTCACTCTAACGTACCATCACATGTTCCTCGTAACACCATTGAACAACTGGTAATATTACTTTTACTTTTATTAACATCGGGGTAACATGATTTTTTAAAGTCTAATGCTCATAATTTATCCCCGTTAACTAGTTAAATAACTTCACATTTTAACTTGTTTTACTTTTTCATTTAAATACAACTTTTCCCCCATTAAATTGTCATTATAACTCACTTAACATGTCCTTAACAATCTTATAACATCATTACTTACTAATCCCCATCATCCTATAACCTTAAACAATGTTTTTGGTCCGACCGACCTTACCGACCGACCTTACACAAGGTCGGTCCATTCCAGGACATATTACCGTCAAAATTTCTACTCCGACCGACCTTGCATGTTCGGTCCACAAGGTCGGTCCATTCCATAAACAATTCCCGTTCAAAAATTTAGACACGACCGACCTTGCAAGTCCGGTCCCAAGGTCGGTCCATTCCAGAAACTTAATCCGTACCAAAAATATAAGCCCGACCGACATTGCAAGTCGGGTCCCCAAGGTCAGTCCATTCCAGAAACTCTTCCCAGTAGTGTAAACTGAGCTCGACCGACCTTGCAGGTCCGGTCCCTAAGGTTGGTCGGCTCCAGACCTTTGTTTCTAAATTCCCATTTGACTCCAACCTTCACCTCATGTATCCTAGTATGTTCTAACCTAATTTGGGCACCTCAAACACATCTTAAGACTTCATTAAACTCCTTAAATCACCCATTAAAGATCTTCCTCAAGCATTACACAATTCTTATAAATACTAACACTTGTAGTGTTTTTTCCTTAGGTTTCTAAGTGGTGTTTGTACCTATGACAATCATTATCCCAAAATGTTTCCTTACCACCATAACTTGCACAAGACTTAGCTTTTCATACAACATAACTTGGGTGTGTTTACAACACCCATTTGATTTCTAAATCCTCCAAGACAATGCCCATGGCATCTTAACACCTAAAAATCATGATTCACTTTCTTTCACCATATTAACACTTAACAATTTCCTAGTACCTTCTAGGTCATAAAATCTCATTAGAACACATAAACTCCTTTGTCTATCAACCAAATTTTGCCATAGCTTCTCTTGTATATTCTCACATCCAAACACTTAGGTTTTCACCTTTAACCATTCAAAAACATCTAAGTCCACCAAGAACTTGCTCACACACAAAACTTCACCAAATTTACACCACATCACAATATAGTGCATAACCAAATTGCTTGGTGCTCAGGCCCTTAAATAACATGGCTCTTAGGCCCTTAAATTGCATAAACCATAAACACTGAATTTCCACATGTATATATTGCCTTTGACCTGCAAATACACCCAACAATACATATGCCCTTTAATAAACTCTTGAGAGCATTTTACTAGCTCATTTGCCATTGGCTCCTTAGGTATTTTATTAAGCAAATCAAGCTCATTTTCCTAAGGCATTTAAACCACATTAGGTTAACACATTTACCTCTTTTCTTCAAGATTTTCACTCGAGCACTCTTGTTCTTCCTTGTTTGGAAATCGGCAAGAGGACTTGGTTACTTGTCAATGTTCTATTCAATATACAAGTAAAACCAATGAGCATTCAAGCTTCATGTTTAGAGTCACTTACAAACCCTAGGTTATATATATTGTCTTAACACATTAGGATAGTTGTTTTACCTTGGAATAAAAAGAGAGCTTGAATAAGTAACAAGAGAGACTCCTCCTTGTCCTTTGAAGATTGAAATGGAGCTATGAAAGATCAAAAGAACACACCATCAAAGGGTGATTCTCGGTTACACACAAAAACAAGAGGAAGCATTGATTTTCTTTGGTTTTCCTTACCTTGAAACAAAGGAGAATGACAAGGCATAAAAATATGAGCTCAAGCTCCTTCAATGGTGAATCTCCATGGCACCGAAATGGAGCTTTCGAAGATATGAAAAGACAAGGTTGTAGAGCTTGGCCTAACATGAAGAATGGTAGTCTTGAAAATGAATTTAGATCATGGAGCCAGGAGATATGTGCTATGGAAGTTGAGAAATGGTGAAGTTGCTGTAGCATAACCGATGGAGAAGGAAGAAGAAGATAGATGACCGTGGGAAATGAAGAAGGAAAGAAGAGAATGAGAAGAAACTTGCTTTTGGAGATATTTGTAAGTTAAAGCAAATAGTAACTAGCTTTATCACTTTCTTTCTATTTTTGAGATAACAAGGGGGATGACTCATCCCTTGTCAAAAACTGGCCCCCATTCGCATCTAGGGGTGTTTTAGTCTTTGTTGACCATTTAACTTACTTATATAAACATATGTTATAAACTAGCTTATTTTAGTTACTATTCACAAACTAAAGCACATATTTGTGAAATTTTTGATTTCCCATTGATTTAGACTTCCAAATGTGATACTAAGTAGTACACATGTTAATTAAAGATTAATGATGGACATTTAGCCATTCAAAACTCATTTACAAGACAATTTTTCAAAATATGTGCTTTAAGACTCCTTAAAGCACATTTTGTATTTCAACTTGTTTTCAAGCTTGGTTTTCTTTAGTAATTGATTTTATATGTTCATTAACATATAATTAAGGTATAGATATGACCTTTAGGTTTATACAAACTTATCCCAAGCTTAGAGCATATTTTGCCCATATTGACTTTAAGGTATTTATTTGTGTTTTATTTGGTTTAATTGTCTACCAAGGTTTCCTAAGGACTTAATTAGCCTTATTAAATCATAATTGAATATTATTTAGTCTTGGTAGGTTCTTTAGGTCCTAACCAAGTTCACTCCAAGCTTAGAGCATGTTTTGCTCAAGCTGTGTCTTAGTGCTTTATTGTGTTTTACTATGGTTTAAATTGTTCACTGATGTTTCTAAGGAACTTTTTAGCCTTTAAATCCCATAGTTTAGTATTTAAAAAATATATCAAGGTTTTGGGGTATTTCAGTGAAGAACCGTTATCCTTTACCACGAATTGACGACCTATTTGATCAGTTGAAAGGAGCATCAGTATTCTCCAAGATAGATCTACGATCCGGATACCATCAGATTGCCATCCGTGACAGTGACATTGAGAAGACCGCATTCAGAACCAGATATGGACACTATGAGTTTACGGTTATGCCATTTGGTTTATCCAATGCACCAGCTAAGTTCATGGACTTAATGAACCGCTTGTTCCTAGATCAGTTGGACAAGTCAGTGTGTAGTCTTCATCGATGATATTCTTGTGTACTCGAAATCCAAGGGTGAGCATGAAAGCCACCTGAGAGGTGTATTGCAAACATTGAGAAAGAATCAGTTATATGTGAAATTTTCAAAGTGTGAATTTTGGTTGGACCAAGTATCTTTTCTTGGCCATGTGATTTCTGAAGCCGGGATCGCTGTTGATCCGGCAAAGATTGATGCAGTGTGCACCTGGCCTAGGCCGAAGACAGTTACCGACATTCGGAGCTTCCTCGGTCTGGCAGGTTATTATAGGAGGTTTGTGAAGGACTTCTCCAGTGTCTCGAAGCCGATGACTTCCTTGATGAAGAAGGATGCTCCATTCGAGTGGACAGATGACTGCGAGAGTTCTTTTCAGATTCTCAAGGATGCTCTAACATCTGCACCAGTCCTGACTTTACCAGATAGTCTAGATGGTTTTGAGGTCTATTGCGACGCATCAGAGAGGAGGTATGGGTTGTGTGTTGATGCAACACGGGAAGGTCGTAGCATACGCCTCCCGACAGCTGAAGAAGCATGAAGAGAACTACCCTACCCACGACTTAGAATTGGGTGCCATTGTCTTCGCATTGAAGATATGGCGACATCATTTGTATGGGGTAAGTGACAATTTATTCTGACCACAAGAGTTTAAAGTACTTGTTCACTCAGAAGGAGTTGAACATGAGACAAAGAAGATGGGTCGAGTTTCTAAACGATTACGATATCAATTTGCAGTATAAAGAGGGTAAAGCAAATGTGGTAGCCGACGCACTGAGTCGCCGAGCACACTCTCTCTATTCGCTAGTCTCTCATTCTAGCTTGGTTGAAGAGGTGCGGAGTGCTCAGATGACGGATCAGTATATGTTGGAGATTAGACAGAAGCTTATTGATGGCACATTTGAGGGACAAAAGTATGACTTCCGACTCAACGATGATGACCTGATTAGGCTAAATGGCCGACTGTGTATTCCGAGGAGTAGCGCTGAGTTGAAGGAGCGCATACTGAGTTAATCCCACTGTTCTACGACTTCGATTCACCCCGGAGCTTCAAAAATGTATAAGGGTATGAAACGTTACTTTTGATGGACTGGCATGAAAAAAGGATGTGAATGATTATGTGTTGAGGTGTCTCACTTGTCAGAAGGTCAAGTTTGAGCACCGACGGCCTGGTGGTATGGTGCAGCCAATGCCAGTGTCTGAGTGGAAGTTCCATGACATTTCTATGGACTTCGTAGTAGGGCTTCCGCCTACAAAGGGAGGTCTGAATATGATTTGGGTTGTTGTTGACCGACTGACCAAGGTGGCCCGATTCATTCCGATGACGGACACTTGGAAAGTGGCAAGACTTGCAGAGCTCTTTGAAAGAGAGATTGTTCGGCACCATGGGGTACCAAAGAATATCGTGTCTGACAGGGATACCAGATTCCTCTCGAGGTACTGGAAATCCACACGGGAAGCGCTTGGTACCGAGCTGAAGCTCAGCGTTCCACCCGCAGACAGATGGTCAGAGTGAGTGCACCATCCAGACACTTGAGGATATGTTACGTGCATATGCACTTGACTTTCAGACCAGCTAGATTGATAAGTTACATCTGATCGAGTTTAGCTACAAAACAGTTACCATGCTTTGATCAAGATGTCTCCCTTCCAGGCATTATACGGTAGACCATGTCGCACGCCATTATGCTGGATGAGTCGAGTGAGACGGTCATTATAGGACCAGAGTATCTGGAACAAGTTCAAGCAGAGGTACGACAGATCCGGGCTAACATGAAGTCAACTCAGGATAGCAGCAGAAATCATACGCCGATGTGCGCAGACGTGACCTGGAGTTCGCCGTGGGTGACCAGGTATTTCTTAGAGTATCCCCCAAGAAGGGAGTGTTTCGTTTTGGCCAGAAAGGCAAGTTGAGTCCAAAATATGTGGGGCCTTATGTTGTGACGGAGCGGATCGGCCCGGTAGCTTACAGACTTGATTTACCCGCCGAGCTGGCAAGGTACATGATGTATTTCATGTGTCCCAGTTGAAGAAATATATGTCTCATCCGTCTCATGTACTTCAGCCTGAAAGGCTAACCTTAGAGCCGACCATGCGATCAGTGGAGACTCCGGTACGGATTCTGGATACTAAGACTCGAGACACTCGCCATAAGTCTGTGAGACAGGTGAAGGTTCTCTGGTCTAACCAGGACGTTGAGGAGGCCACTTGGGAGCTAGAAGACAAGATGAAGGCGAAGTACCCGTCATTGTTTACTTCTTAGTATTTGTATGTATAGGGTACGGGGCGTACCCATATTTTAAGGGGGGTAGAGCCATTCCGGTTATGTGTGTGCGACATGTATTTGGATACATTGTCTATGTTATGTTTGTTATGTTGTTACCTTGTTATGTTACAGACCGTTGAGTCTGAATGATGTTGTGTTGTTATGTGGCTTGGACCTTGTGTCCGATGCTATATAAGTATGTTGTTATAGAAGCGTTGTTTATAAGTATTCCCGTGTTCTAATATTGAAGATATGTGGGAAATGTGAACTTTGGGGACAAAGTTCTTTTAAGGGGGGTAGATTGAAAGACCCTAAACCTTAGTATATTGCTTAAACATTAAAAATAAGGTATATTAAGACTAAAAAGAGTCTTAGAAACATTAGAGAACAATTTAAACCATAGAAAACACAAATAAATACCTTAAGGTCAATAAAGGCTAAAATGTGCTCTAAGCTTGGGATATGCTTGGTTAAGACCTAATGAGCTTACCAAGACATCATTTATATATTAATGAACATATTAAACCAATTACCAAAGAAAACCAAGCTTGAAAACAAGCTAAACATAAAATGTGCTTTAAGGAGTCTTAAAGCACGTTTTTGAAAAATTGTCTTGTAAATGAGTTTTGAATGGCTAGATGTCCATCATTACTCTTTAATTAACATGTGTACTACTTAGTATCACATTAGGAAGTCTAAATCAATGGGAATCAAAAATTTCACAAGAATGTGCCTTGTTTTTATGAATAGTAACCAAATTAACCAAGTTTATAACATATGTCAATATAAGTGTGATAATTGGTCAACAAAGACAGAAAAACACCCTTACCTTAATGGGGGCCGGTTTTTATAAGCGTGAGTCCTCTCCCCCTTGTTAGTTATCAAGTAAGTAAAATTAATAAAGCAAATCACTATTTACTTTACTTTAAATATCAAAAACTAGCTACTTATCTTCATTCTCTTCTTTCCCTCTTCATTTCCCACGTCTCCAACCTCTCTTCTGCTTCCTTCTTGCTCTCCATTCACGGTTTTGCAATAGTACCAACACTAACACCAACTTCCATTGTCATTATCTCCTAGCTCACTTTGCCAAATCAAAAACAAAGACCACCATTCTCTTTGTCTTGCCAAGCTCTTCATTCCTATCTTCTCAAAATTGCAAGAGCTCCATTTCGGTGCCAAGACGAATCTCCATGGGAGGAGCTTGAGCTCATCTTTTCACATATTGTTGTTCTCCTTTGCTTCTAGGTAAGGAAACTCAAAGAAAAATAACATTTCCTTCATGTTTGTATGTTGTCCGAAAAACACCACTAATGGTGCCCTTTACCTTGCTTGTTTTAGCTTCATTTGAATCTTCCAAGGGCTTGGTGGAGTCCCTCTTGCTACATATCCAAACTCTCATTCATATCCAAGGTAAAACAATCATCTAAATGTTCTAAGGCAATCTATGTATCTAGGGTTTACAATGAGATGAAGCATAAAGCTTGTATACTCATTTCATTATTTGTATATTGTTTAGAAGTTGACAAGAAATCAAACACCCTTACCGATTTTTAAACAAGGAAACAAGAAAGAAGAGTTTATGAGAAAAAGAGGTAAATATGCTAACCTAATGTAGCTTATAATGTTTAGGAGAAATGAGCTTATATTCCTTACTAAAACTACTTAAGGAGCAATGGTAAATGACTTAGAAAAATGCTCTCAAAGGCTTAGTAAAAGGCATATGTATTGTTGGGTGTATTTGCAGGTCAAAGGCAAATATAATGTGGGAAATTCAGTGTTTATGATTTATATGCATAAGGGCCTAAGAGGTAATGATGGGCCTAAGTAGCAATTTAAATTATGAATATATTATGATGTTAGTGTTAAATGATTGTTAAATGAGTGTTTTGTGTACAAGAATGTTCTTGATGGATTTTAGTGTTCTTGAATGTTAATGGTGAAAACAATGTGTTTTGGCTTAGTAATGTTCTAGGTTGGTTCATGTCAAAATTTAGGTAATGTACAAGAAGTTCTAAGTGTTTAAACAAGATTTGGTGAACTAGGAAGTGTTAGAAATGTTTAGGTGTTTTAGTTGAAGAGAAGTAATGTCTTAGGTGTTCTAAGGTGTAAAAAGGACTTAAGCATTATTTAGAGGATTTATAATGCAAATGAGTGTTTTGGGATTTTGTTTAGGACTTGTGCAATCTTAGTGGTATAGGAATTTGTGTAAGGTTGAGGAAGCTTTTGATGAATGATTTAAGGAGTTTAATGGAGGTCTTAAGGTGTGTTTGAAGTGCCCAATAAGGTTAGAACTTACTAGGATATATGAGGTGAAGTTTGGAGTTAAATGGGCAATTAAAAACAAGGCTCCATTTCGGTGCCAAGACGAATCTCCATGGGAGGAGCTTGAGCTCATCTTTTCACATATTGTTGTTCTCCTTTGCTTCTAGGTAAGGAAACTCAAAGATAATAACATTTCCTTCATGTTTGTATGTTGTCCGAAAAACACCACTAATGGTGCCCTTTACCTTGCTTGTTTTAGCTTCATTTGAATCTTCCAAGGGCTTGGTGGAGTCTCTCTTGCTACATATCCAAACTCTCTTTCATATCCAAGGTAAAACAATCATCTAAATGTTCTAAGGCAATCTATGTATCTAGGGTTACAATGAGATGAAGCATAAAGCTTGTATACTCATTTCATTATTTGTATATTGTTAGAAGTTGACAAGAAATCAAACACCCTTACCGATTTTTAAACAAGGAAACAAGAAAGAAGTTTATGAGGAAAAGAGGTAAATATGCTAACCTAATGTAGCTTATAATGTCTTAGGAGAAATGAGCTTATGTTCCTTATTGAAACTACTTAAGGAGCCAATGGTAAATGACTTAGAAAAATGCTCTCAAGGGCTTAGTAAAAGGCAATGTATTGTTGGGTGTATTTGCAGGTCAAAGGCAAATATATGTGGGAAATTCAGTGTTTATGATTTATGCATCTTAAGGGCCTAAGAGCCATGCTATTTAAGGGCCTAAGTGCCAAGCAATTTAAATTATGCACTATATTGTGATGTAGTGTTAAATGAGTGGAGTTTTGTTACAAGAATGTTCTTGATGGATTTTAGTGTTCTTGAATGTTAATGTGTTGAATGTAATGGTGAAAACAATGTGTTTTGGCTTAGTAATGTTCTAGGAGGGTTCATGTCAAAATTTAGGTAATGTACAAGAAGTTCTAAGCGTTTAAACAGATTTGGTGAACTAGGAAGTGTTAGAAATTTAGGTGTTTTACTAGAAGAGAAGTATGTCTTAGGTGTTCTAAGGTGTAAAAAGGACTTAAGCATTATTTTAGAGGATTTAGAATGCAAATGAGTGTTTTGGGATTTTGTTTAGGACTTGTGCAATCTTAGTGGTATAGGAATTTGTGTAAGGTTGAGGAAGTTTTTGATGAATGATTTAAGGAGTTTAATGGAGGTCTTAAGGTGTGTTTGAAGTGCCCAAATAAGGTTAGAACATACTAGGATATATGAGGTGAAGTTTGGAGTTAAATGGGCAATTAAAAACAAGGGTCTGGAGCAGACCGACCTTGGGGACCGGACCTGCAAGGTCGGTCGAGCCCAGTTTACCCTGCGAGAATGGTCTCTAGAATGGACCGACCTTGGGGACCGGACTTGCAAGGTCGGTCTGGCATGGCATTGATTTTTAGTACGAATTGAGTCTTTGGAATAGACTGACCTTGGGACCAGGACTTTCAAGGTCGGTCATGCTAAATTTTGTACGTAAGTAAGTCTCGGGAATCGACCGATCTTGCGACCGAACTTGCCAAGATCGTCGGGCCTGAATTTTCAAAGGAAAGAAACTATTGGAATAGACCGAACCTGTGACCAAACTTGAAAGGTCGGCCAGAGTAGAATTTTTGACGGTAAAATGTTCTGGAATGGACCGACCTTGTGTAAGGTCGGCCGGTAAGGTCGGTCGGACCAAAACTTGTAAAAAAAAACAAACAAAGAGTGGCTTGTGGTAGTTAACCCTAGGGGGTATGATGAAGGTAATCAAGGATAAGTTTGGACATTAAAACATGTCATATAACCATGTAAAATGTTTAGTAAATTCGAGTTAAGTAAGTAAATTGACCGCCGTTATTAATCATGTATAAGAGTGACCTACGGTGGAAACCAGTCGAAGCAAGGACAAAGGTATGGTTTTCTTGCAGTCTGTTGCCTACCGGTTTTACACGGCTTGTGTGTTGTTTGTTTTTTTTTGTGTTATGACCTTGTAAGACTTAAGTCATGTAATGAGTTACCGTTGTTAAATATTATTGTATTGTTAAGTATGACTCTCTCTTCCTTGTGTGTGTCTGACAAGACTTAACAATTGTTTGTGATTTATTAATTGAGTTCAATGTTGAATTTCTAACAAGTGCTAACGGGGACCAGTGAGGAGTCCGGTATGTTCCGGCCTGAGTGTGAGTATGGGACCGATGTCATAACGGTTCGATTCTCTTTGTATGTTATGGTTGTTTTCCCAATTTGGTTTCCAACATTCCCTTTAGCTTAAACCAAGGCTATTTTACTGACTCACGTCGGGCCACAGGGCATACTATGTTTTGTTCGGTGTGCTTGGGTCACTATATCCGAGGGCACCTTGTGTTAAGTTATTCGTTCAACTAACAGGACGGTTGTAACGAGTTATGTAACGAGCTTAGCATGGGTTTGGCAACATTCTCTAGGCTCTCCATGGGAACTAATTGTGTTGGTTCGCTTCCTAAAAGGTTACGTTCTTGTATGTTATGTGTGATGATGTTATGCAATAATCTTGCTATGATATATATGTTGTATGTTTAAAATGAATGCCATGTCATCATGACAATTAGTTGTGCGTATCCCGGTAGCCAATGGGCTGCGCGTTAATATACCAGCCAAGGGTTGCTGATCCCCTCGGGGGCTCCATATTTTTACTGCAGGATGAGGATCGAGGAAGCGGAATGGCTATAGATCCTAGGTTGCAGGAATACTTTTGGTTATTTTTGGATGCTGAGCCCGGGATGAGCCTGTGCTCCCGTGGCAATATATTTTGGTACCGTTTGTATTACAGTGACGGTCGTTGAAAGTTCACAGTGATAGATTGTGGTGTACAATTTACAGTTATGGATGTAGTTACAAACTCAGTATTATGTTTATGTATTAAAGGTTATTAGTTCTATGCTCGGGAGTTTGATCATCAGACCGGTACGCTTGTATTTATTCTGCCTTGTTGACAACGTGGGTGGTTAACGGCGCTGTAGCACCGATTCGTTTAGTTATTATTTAGTTGTTTAATTCCGCTGCGATTACCAGTACTGTTAAGGGCGTAGTAGGGGGTGTTACACCCTTTAATTCCCGAATATATATATATATATATAATTTCTTATATTACAAATCTAACCCCAAACCATTCGGCTTTGACATAAACTTTGCTTTATTTACATTTTCACCCCAAAACTTTATAATAGTTACTTAATAACTTAGAAACTATAGTTTAAATATTTAATTCCTCTAAATTTCGGAAGTATACTTTATAATTCTCCTAATTATGGATTCGCCCCATATTAAACTCCAAACTTTCATAATAACTTTATAAATTACATAATAGCCCAAAACTTTATAAATTGTTATTTTAACACTTGTTTAAATTATCTAAAATTCATAAACTTAATTCCTAACCTTATATTATACCATAATTACTCCAAAGATACCCTTAACTCTCGGCTTTCATCATATATACACCAAACTTCGTAAAATTTACAATTTAGCCACATAACTTAATTAATTAGCCATTTAAGCACTAATAAAATATTTTAAACTCTCCAAACATTATAATATAAGTTTATATACATAAGTAGCACATTAAAACCTATTCTTCACCAAGGCCATTCGGCCATAATTTATAATTACCATATAGTATATAAAAGTAGATTTATAAGTCAAAATAATTATACATAAATTCATATGAGTCATATAACTCATGTAAAAATTATTGTAATGTCTTTATTGATTCCTTGCTCAAAATAGAGCATATTTACCCTTGACAATTCGGTATGAACCAAGGTGTAACCTATGTAACTTTTATGACATTAAATGTGTCTTAAGGTAAACATTTTCCATAATGTTATAGATTATATTTTTGGTATATTATACCATATGGTTTGGTTTTAGATACCCTAGGAGATGTACATAATTTTTGTATAATTTTAGGAGCTTAACAAGCTTAAAACATAAAGTTTGGCTTAGTAAACTTACTTCTTATAAAGGATGGTTAAGTGCTTGAACTCTTCTTGAATCTCCAAGCTTTCTCCAAAGGAATTTGATGCTCCACTTCGGTTTTTATGCAAGAGGTGAAGGAGTTTAGGAGTTAGACGTTTAACAAAGATCTTAAGTAGATTTGTAAGTAATTTCCAAGGATTTACCTTAAGCTTTTCTCCTTAGGATTTCGGCACACTTAAGATGGATGAAGAACAAACTTTCCTTCATGAAAATGAAGAAGAAAAGAGCCTTAGAGAAAGTAGAATTCGGTTACACATAAAAATGTGCTTTAAGGATTTTCAAGCATGAAAAATACCTTAAGGTAACCTTGAGATGCTCCTTGGATTAATGTTGATTTAGACAACCTCCTTGGAGTATATGTTGATGCCGAATCCTTATAGTTGTGCTAGGAAGAGTTTTTCTTCAAGGCTTGATAAGAAATGCTAGGAAATTACCTTAAGATGAAAATAGAAGTTAAATCTCCATCAATAGACTTAAAAGCTTCAAAGGAAGAAGATGAAAGGAGAAGAGAGGAGACTTACAAACCGGTTGCAAGGGAGGAAGGAAATGAGGTTGCAACCGTATAACTTAGGCTAGTTTGGAAGGAATTTTGATTTGTTTATTTGGACCCATAATTGGCATGTTAGGTCATGTCTTTGTTTAATGTTTTTCTTTAGTTTATTAGGCTCCAAACCCCTAAATTAAGGCACCCATTCGGCCATGTTACAAGGCAAGCAAGGTGGAAGAAATTATGGAAGTTAAATGACAAGGAAAGTTAGGTAAGGTTTTATTCTTTGATTTTTCAATGTTAAAGTTTGTATTCTTCTTCCCTTGTAGGTAAGAGATTTGAAGCATAGATGGAGCCTCTCAATCGGCAGCTAAGAGCCGTAGACAAGCATGGGATGGTCACTTGAATTTAACAAATCAAAAAGGAGAATCTAGATCTACTTTTTGCTTTAATTATTTTTGCTTTTGTCATGCTAACATGGCCTTGTTTTTGCAGGATTTAGACAGAATGGAGGTCAAATGAGACCTATATTCTTTTGCCATTAAGTATTATAGCACATGGGAAGGTGTGTCACCATGTTCTATGTCTTTTATAAGTTTAAATGTAAGTTTATACTAGTTTTTAGGTAGAAAATCGGCCCCTACAGAGCTCCTTGTTTTACACTTCCTTTAGTTGATTTAGAGGGTCAATTCATTCCCATTTAAGTTTCATAATTCGTGGCATGTCAAAAACTACAAGGTAATTGCGTAAAACTGGTTTTAGTGACACCCGAAGGGTGTTTTTGTGCTCTAAGGATATTTTGGAAAATAAATTGTCTCTATGAGTTCCAAGTGTTTATAAACATTTATTACAATAAATAATGATATATTAAGGTGTTAATTTGAGTTATATGGGGTTACATCAACTCATGACATAATTCTGGCTATCGGGACACTCCCGAGGCAAAAAGGAGCGTTAAGGAATTCCTCGAGGCTTTTGTTGAATTTTGAGAAACTAGCTCGTGGGTTCTCTTTATAATGATTATTAATGATGTTAGGAACTCTAGGAATGAATTATATAGGAGTTCGTGCCGCCTCGGCACCTCTCCGGGCTTTTCGTGCTTTAAGGGGCGTGCGTGAGCACTCCCGAGCGTTTTGTGTTTTTGACTAAATATAGCCTAGGGACTATGTTTGTATAGTCATATAACGAGGGTATGCCCATTTGGTTTGAGTTTTAGAAGGTCATACAAGGTCATGCTTAATCGCATGTTTCTAAGGCGTTTTAGCGTTTATGGTGAAACGACTATTTTTACGTAACGTTTTCATGCATGTATTTGCATGCGTAGGTGAAATGGTTTATATTTGGATTAATTTCCATTAAATAATGGTTTTATAATGTTAATTAGATTTGGGGTATTTCAATCTACCCCCCTTAAAAAAGGACTTCGCCCCGAAGTCTCATATCTAAATTTATAAGGTTGTGGGGGGAAACAAGTTCCGTTAAGTATCCACAACTCAATCTAGTTTTTAGGGATCAAGTCCCAAGTCTCTATATTCCTAAGTTCATAGTGTACATCAAACACAACATGAATACTTTGGAAGGTCATATTAAATAGTGCAATGTAGTGCACACAATCATATTTCACTTCAAATAGTGCAGCGTAGTGCACATAATCTTTCCATTGTAGTGTAACGAAGTACACATCAGCAAGTAAAAGTACAAGGTACATTCAAATACAGTGATACACAAGAACACATACAAGACAATTGTCACAGAAATGCACAAAAGTGCAACAAAATGCGCACTAAACTCACAAACGAAAAAGGCTCTACCCCCCTAAAAAGGGGTACGCCCACGTACCCTAGACTAAAGTGTCTAGTCGGTAAATAATGAGGAAAACTTTGCTCACATATTCGCTTCTAATTCCTATGTGGCCTCTTCAACATCATGGTTCGACCAAAGAACCTTTACGAGGCTCACAGTCTTGTTTCGAGTATCTCGTGTTTTTCTATCTAAGATTCGTTGTGGTGTTTCCACGTACCACATTGTTGGTTCTAATGATAGTGTCTCTGGTTGTAGAACATGAGAAGGATGAGGCATGTATTTCTTAAGTTGAGACACGTGAAAAAGTTGTGTACTTTGCCCAACTCTGCTGGCAAATCAAGTCGATATGCCACAAGGCCCACCCGCTCTGTGATAGTGTAGGGTCCTACAAACTTTAGGCTTAGCTTGCCCTTCTGTCCAAATCTGAATACACCCTTCATCGGTGATACTCGTAGAAATACTTGGTCGCCAACTGCGAACTCAAGGTCTTGTCATCTCTCATCAGCATTACGATTTCTGTCTGTCTTGTGCTGCTTTCATATTATTTTTGATCTGTTGTACTTCTGCCTGAACTTGCTCTAAGTACTCAGGCCCAATGATGACGGTCTCACTAGACTCGTCCCAGCACAATGGTGTGCGGCATGGTCTGCCACATAATGCCTGAAAAGGTGACATCTGTATAGAGGCGTGATAACTGTTGTTATATGCAAACTCGATTAGGTGTAACCTATCTATCCAGCTGCCCTGGAAATCCAAGGCACATGCTCGTAGCATGTCCTCTAAGGTCTGAATAGTCCTCTCTGATTGACCATCTGTCTGAGGATGAAATGCTGTGCTAAGCTTCAATTCAGTTCCAAGTGCTTCGCGAGTAGCTCACCAATATCGTGAAAGAAATCTGGTATCTCGATCTGAAACAATAGTCTGTGGTACTCCATGATGCCTGATAATCTTTTCTCGAATAGTTCTACCAACTTTGGCACCTTCCAAGTGTCTTTCATCGGTATAAATCTCACCACTTTGGTCAGTCGATCAACAACAACCCAAATCATATTTAGTCCTCCTCTCGTAGGTGGTAGTCCCACCACGAAGTCCATTGAGATATCATAAAACTTCCATTCTGGAACTGGCATAGACTGTACCATACCTCCTGGTCGTCTATGTTCGAATTTCACTTTCTGACAAGTGAGACATCGAATCACATATTCTGTCACGTCGCCCTTCATACCACTCCGCTAGAAAGCCTCTTTAGATCATTGTACATCTTAGAAGCTCCTGGATGGACAGATGTGGAAGAAGTGTGGGACTCTCGAAGAATATGGTTTTATATCTGTGTTGTCTCTAGGAATACACAATCTGCCCTTTAGTCTGATTATCCATCATCGTGTAGCTAAAACTCATACTTCCCTCCTTCAAATGTACCGTCAGACAACTTCTGACTGATCTCTATCATTCGTTGATCATTCACCTGTGTGCTACGTATGTCGTCTATAAGACTCGAGCTAGCCACAATGGCATTTAAGGAATGTGCTTGTCGACTCAATGCGTCTGCTACAACATTAGCTTTTCCTTCTTTGTACTGCAAATCGATGTCGTAATCCTTGAGAAATTCAACCCATCTTCGTTGTCTCATGTTTAACTCCTTCTGTGTGTGAATACATATTTAAACTTTTGTGATCCGAGTATACAGTCATCTGGACACCATACAGGTAGTGGCGCCAGATCTTCAATGCAAATACAATTGCTCCAAGTTCCAAGTCATGTGTGGGATAGTTCTCCTCATGTTTCTTTAGCTGTCGGGAAGCGTAGGCGACTACCTTCCCATCCTGCATGAGTACACACCCTAATCCCCTGCCTGATGCATCATAGTAAACTTCATAACCTTCTGTGCCTTCAGCTATAGTCAAAACTGGTGCTGATGTCAAAGCATCCTTCAAATACTGGAATGAGGTTTCACATTCTGTAGTCTGTGAATGGTGCGTTCTTCTTCATTAAACTTGTCATAGGTTTTGCTATTTGGAGAAGTCTCTGACGAACCTTCTGTAGTAACCTGCTAACCCAAGGAAACTCCTGATATCAGTCACTGTCTTTGGTCTGGGCCAGGTGCAAACTGCTTCTATTTTTGCTGGATCCACTACGATCCCAGCGTCTGAGATAACATGCCCTAGAAAGGAAACTCGATCTAGCCAAAACTCACACTTGGAGAACTTAGCATAAAGCTGGTTCTCCCTTAAGATCTCGAGTACATGTCGGAGGTGACTTTCATGCTCTTCCTTAGACTTTGAATAAATTAGGATATCATCGATGAATACAACTACGGTCTTGTCCAGCTGCTCTCTGAATAATCTGTTCATTAAATCCATGATGACTGCCGGTGCGTTTGACCAGCCAAAAGGCATAACTGTAAACTCATAGTGGCCATATCGTGTTCTAAATGCTGTCTTTTCTCTGTCTTGCTCCCTGATAGGTATCTGGTGGTGACCTGATCTCAAATCGATCTTTGAAAACACTTTTGCTCCTCTTAACTGATCAAACAAATCGTCAATTCGTGGTAGTGGATATTTATTCTTCACTCACACATTAAGCTCTCAGTAATCGATACATAACCGAAGGCTTCCATCCTTCTTCTTCACAAAAAGAACTGGTGCTCCCCAAGGCGATACGCTAGGTCGTATGTATCCCTTGTCTAATAAATCCTTCAACTGTTCTTTCAACTCAGCCATCTCTGCTGGTGCCATACGGTACGGTGCCTTAGCTATGGGACCGGTACCTGGTAGTAATTCGATGGAGAACTCTACCTCTCTGGATGGCGGTAAGCCTGGAAGTTCCTTTGGAAAAATATCCTGAAATTCTGACACCACTGGCATATCTGGGTCAAAATCTGGGTCGTGCTCTACATCCTGAACATAGTATAAAAATAACTTCTTCTGCTTCCTGACTTCTTTGTACATGGACATAGCAGATATCACTTTTATTGATGGTGCTCTAGGGCTCTGGCGGTAAGACACTGTCACTCCTGATGGGCTCTTAAGTAACAGTCTGCACTCTGTACAAAAGATGCGGCCTCTGTGCCGCCCAACCAATCCATCCCGGCTATAATGTCGAATCCTAGACCTCTGAACTCAATCAGGTCAATGGGAAATTCCTCCTCCTTATTACGGATAGTGGCTCCTCTAAAAGACGAGTGCAACTAACCTTCTCCTTAGATGGGAGTGCCACCTTAAAATCAGGTAACTCTACAGCGTCTAGCCCCAACTTCCCCGCAAGCGAAGGCGAAACGAAAGTATGTGAGGCTCCAGAGACGAACAGTACTGATGCAGCCACTCCATTGACAGGAAAGGTACCAGTGAGGATCGTGCCGCGCTTGCTGGCCTCCTCCTCATTAAGTATACTTAAGGCACCTTCCGTCTCCTTAGCACAACCTAACAGCAGAATCTGGGTAAGTACTTTGCATATGATGGAGGTCGAAAACATTCACTTTTCATAACAATAATGCTTCATTGATGAGATGATCTTCTTTCAGATGTCTAAAGACAATTACAATGCTAGTATTTTCTAAAAGTCAAATTTAATCTTCCTGGTTTCATGTGGGTGGTGTTTATCACTGTCGAAGGTGCTGAGTTCATTTTAATCCTTTTAATTCCATGGTATAGCAACCTTGACTTTCCACCCATTATTAAAACATCTCCTGACTTCAATATTATTTTCTTCGCAAGGTCCACACGCTTCTGCTCGCCATATATGAACTCTGCGTCATTTCCAATTGACAAAGACAATACTGGTATCCCCTGATCGAGGGACCCTTGTGTTTCATCCTTGTTCTGGTGTAGTCCTAAGCGGCCTCCTTCTTCATAGAAGTTAATGATACATAGATCAGCCCTTAGATTGGGAACTGGATCTTCTTCTAGCTGTTGAGCTATATTAACTGCTTGTTCCACAATTTGTAAAAATTCTTCTGGGATTTTTGGTACATGCGCTCCATCTCCATTTCTTGTATCCTGGTAGGTCTTTGAGTAAGGATTCCAATCCTTTCCTAAACACATCATTTTCAGCTTCATTTTTGATCTTTCCTGGAAATTCGGGAGTGTGGAACCCTCCTGGTCCTGCTCCAGTTCTTGACATCTTCTGATGATTGCAATTTGTGTTTCCGGCGTTAGGTATCCCTGAAGTAGTATTAATCCTGGTTGGATAACCTTACATTGTTCGTTCGCTGGTTCTTGTGCTTTGATAATGTTTTCTTCCAGAGAGGGCGGTGAGGGGATAGGAAAGCATATCTTATAGCTTCCTACGTGGTTTAAAATTCTACTAGTGAGTCTTATTATTTCTTTCATACTGAATTAGGCACTTAAGGCATGTAAGCACTCATTCACAACATTCACTGCTCAATGACATGTTCGTATGGGTTTAGAATACCTGGGTTGGTAGAAGTACCAGCTTCATCTGAGGTCCATAACATGCAGGGCGGGTCCCGGTGCTGGGCCGTTGCCCTTAGCTCCCTGAGCTTGGTTTGTTGGTGGAGGGCGAGTATCGCTGGCTCCACTCTTATGGCCGGTGTTTGCCTTTGCTCCCGGGCGGTAGTTCCTGCTCTCCAGGTTCTTAATGCACTCGAAGGCTCGGTGTCCCCATATCTGACAGTGGTGGCACTGGACTTTCTCCCCTTGGCCGTCCACGCCGGGGTGATCCTTTCCACATTGTCTACAGTTGAAGTGGCGGACAAACCTCTGGCCCGTGTTTGAGCCATGTCCAGAACCTAATACAATCGAGGTCAATTATATATTCCAACGATACTGAAGTAATCACATAAGTTTCAAATTTAACTGCTTGGTTGGAGTGTCTACCCTTAGATAGGTAGGTTTTCTGCGAGTTTGCTGCTCCGTAGGTTACTGGCTGGGGTTCCCATTACTCTGTTCCCCCTTCCCTTGATAGGACCCCTGGCCTCTCTGAAAGGGCTTGTTCCTTCTGTTGGAGTTTCTCTGCTTGGGATCTTCACCGTCAGGTCCGTCCTTTCTCTTTTCGGAGCTCAAAGCGTCCCTCCTTTTGCATGTGATCTCCACAACGGAGGCAGCATGGTAACATTCCTGAAATCTCAAGGTATCAGTTTCCAAATCTCCCATGACGAAGTATAGTAGGTAATAAAATTCCAACTTGTTTATATTTTCCCTGTTTTACCTGTAAGCTGGTGGGAATGACTGGTCCCATCCCAAACTGGAGCCGACGACTCAGTCCCCCATAGAAACGGTCGACCAAAATCTGGTCCGAGTATCCTAATCCGGGTAGTAGTCGGAGTAGTGAAGTAAACTTTGCATAGTATTCATCCACGGTCATCTTTCCCGTCTGTTCCAGTGCGCCAAACTCCCTAGTATTCACCATCCTGGTGTGGGCCGGGTAGTACTTGCCCCTGAGTAGTGCGGTGTAGGCTCCCCAAGTGAAAGATGGATCGTCCAGGTGGTCGGCCTTCACCATATTCCACCAATCCCTTGCTGCATCTTTCATGTAAAAGGCAACGAGCCTCACTTTTTCCCTAGCTGGGATGGCGAGTGTCTCAAATGCTGTTTCCATCTCCATGATATCAGTCTCCAAGTGTACAGGGTCAGTCTGTCCTTTGAATACAGTTGGCCTGAGATCAGCCAAACTCTTCACCCAATCCTTCTCTCCAGGTGGTGATGGTGGAGGTTGCTGCTGCTGCTGTGTAACTCCCGCTTGTGCAAATGCTTGTGCTATCAAAGTAGCAATGTCTGCCAGCCTGATGGTTGGCTCCTCTGCGGCCTGTTCACGGCGTCCACCTCTTCCTGACATCTGCAGGGTGTGGATGTATATTAGATACTGTGGTCACAATCTTGGTCTTGGATAGTAGTCTAAGTAAAACTAACTTAAACTCCTTTCTATACTATCACTCAACCCGTAACCTTAAAGCTTTAGAAATCCTAATCTCGGTGTATTCTTGTATCCAGAGCGTAACTACGCTCTGATACCACTTTTTGTAACACCCCAACCCGAAATCTAATAACTTGAACAACGATCGCTCCCAAATAAACTTAAACTGCAGTGGAATAAATTACAATAACCGGGCGGTATTCCAATGCCGTTAGCCACCCTTGTGACTAACAAGGCTAACTCTAAATACAAATCTCAAAAGTCACAGTCTGAATACGAATACAATCCGAGATACTAGGAATCAAACTCAAGGTACAATAATTAAGTAAAGCAAATAGCTAGTAATAAACTCTCATAACTTGATCTACCCCACCTACACTCGGTGTGGTAATCTCTACAACTACAGGTACCTGAAAAGTGGGGGTGCCCCCAAAAGGGCTCAGCAAACAACGCTGGTATGGAAAACGTGCAGCCCATCGACTACCGGGCCACACCAACTACTTTGTCTAATACATGCAGTTCATTTTTGTAAAGCTGTAAACAAGCATAACATGATAATAACAAGTATCCATACAAGGACAACAATGTCACATAGAACAAGACTTCAGAAGGTCAAGTTAGATGAACTGTAATCCTTTGATAATAGTCGGGTCCACACAATGGGACTGACAGGTGTATAAGAGTATATCAATATAGTGAAGGTATAGTGACCTCGTAAAAAGAAAGGTGGGTAATGAGTCCCTCAGAAGATAACGTAGTTAATTCCTGTACTTAAATGGTGGGTATCAAACCCTCGAGTGAAGTGAAGTCTTCATCTTAACTTGAACTGTTCCGGTACGCAGCTGGTGAGTGGACATAGAGTGCACCCAAAACTCCCGTCACGACGTAAATTGAATAGGAGACGACCTGAGACAGGTACAACTCCTGTAGCATGCATGGCCAGATCCAACTAGGCTCCTCGTTCTCGTAGTATAGAATTGTTAGGTGTCAACCAAGGATGTTAAGCAAAGACACAATGTGTAATGTCGGTTATCACGTTTAGGATAACGACGTATGTTGTAAAGTGAAGTTAGTGAGAAACTTGAGTACAAGTTCTCGGTGTAATAAAGCACAGGTATTTAATCCACTGGTAATATAGTGTTGTATGCGTGGGACATACATGTTACAGTTAGCATCAACACACATAAAATAACACAACAGTGCACAAGAGTATACAACATTTTACATTAATTATCTTGGTCGTTATTTCAAACAACAGATAACACACAAGCCGGTGTAATCTGGTAGCAAACAGGTTGCAAGAATCCCATACCATTCACCGTAGATTGCAGTTGATTATATCCTGGTCAACGTCCGGTCAAGTATTGTCCTATATTAGGATTAACTGAAAGGGTTAATTTATGTTACCCTTGTATAGTAATCTCATTGGATTATTCAACAATTTCATATTTGTTATTTCATGTGAGGTTTACTTCTTCATACTTAGATAGTTTCTTTAACCTCTTAACCTCATTGATAATTAAGGTGCTTATATATATTCTAATTTATATAGTCTTAATCAATAACGTATATTGTATGGTAATTTCTTTTAATTACCTTATGATTAATGTATAACTTATTTTGTTATTCCTCCTTGATTTATTTATAAATCCTTAATGCAATATGTATTTATTTATTCATGTATTATTTATGTTACATGTTTTAATTGTCCAGATGACAAAACAACTTTATAATTTCTCAACTATATTTATATGCCTTACATGGACATAATATTCTTATAGTTTTTATTATTCCCCTTTTGACCATAAATAATATTTATTGGTTACCTTTAAATTCCTTATAACTATAAAGCCATAGTTTAAATTCCATAGTTCCTTAAATCAAAATCCTTTTTTTCTAATTCCTCCAAATATGCACATAGGTCCTATATTTATTTAAATCTAAATTATAACCCTTCTATTTCGGCTATTTATAAAATAACTACATTAATTCATAAACTTTACATTTGAATTCTAATCTCATTATATTATATAGTTTTAATTCCTTATTTAATTATATTACAAAACCACCATTAATATTTCGGTATATTACTTTTGAAAATCATAACTTTTTGAAAATTACAATTTGGCCCCTCAAACTTTTGGCCTTAATATATTATTTTCTATAATTACAATTTAACCACAAAATATTATAATCTTTACATAATGTCTTATAAAATATAGTTTTAATTTTAATTCCCTTTAATTCCCGAATATATATATATAATTTCTTAAAGTACAAATCTAACCCCAAACCATTCGGCTTTGACATAAACTTTCCTTTATTTACATTTTCACCCCAAAACTTTATAATAGTTACTTAATAACTTATAAACTATAGTTTAAATATTTAATTCCTCCAAATTTTGGAAGTATACTATATAATTCACCTAATTATGGATTCGCCCCATATTAAACTCCAAACTTTCATAATAACTTTTATAAATTACATAATAGCCCAAAACTTTATAAATTGTTATTTTAACACTTGTTTAAATTATCTAAAATTCATAAACTTAATTCCTAACCTTATATTATACCATAATTACTCCAAAGATACCCTTAACTCTCGGCTTTCATCATATATACACCAAACTTTGTAAAATTTACAATTTAGCCACATAACTTAATTAATTAGCCATTTAAGCACTAATAAAATATTTTAAATCTCAAAACATTATAATATAAGTTTATATACATAAGTAGCACATTAAAACCTATTCTTCACCAAGGCTATTCGGCCATAATTTATAAGTTACCATATAGTATATAAAAGTAGATTTATATGTCAAAATAATTATACATAAATTCATATGAGTCATATAACTCATGTAAAATTTATTGATGTCTTAATTGATTCCTTGCTCAAAATAGAGCATATTTACCCTTGACAATTCGGTATGAACCAAGGTGTAACCTATGTAACTTTTATGACAATTCAGACAATTCGGTATGAACCAAGGTGTAACCTGATAAGTGTCCAAAATGAGCATGTTTTATAGGTGTATTTCATATATTATATTAGCACTTTTCTTGCTCATTTCTCCACTTCGGTTAGTTTTCCTCTAGTTTATGTTTTATTGTTTATCTCACAAATTTATTGGTTTAACATGAGGAAAACCAAGCTGGGAGTAAAGTAGACGAATAGACAAACGCATAGACGCAAACGGCTCAGAAAACGGAGTCCAAACATAGAAACTAGAGCGGGTAGAAGAGAGGCACGCGAGAGGCACGCATCTTGGCGTATCCGCCCCTGCAACCGCCTCATTCTCCGCGGACGTGAGTGTGGGCAACCGCCCCTGGAACCGCCTCTAGATAGGCGGACGTGAGTGTGGATGCAACCGCCTCTAGATAGGCGGACGTGAGACAAGGGAATGCAACCGCGGACGTGAGACATGCAACCACATGATAGAGGCAACCGCCTCATATTAGGCGGACGCCCACGCGGACAGGAAGCGGACGTGAGCGCGCGCCAGTTTCTTCTTCGCTCGTCGACTTCGCCCGTCGACCTGTCTGCAACTTATCCATCTACTCTTCACGCGTTCTGTCCCCTGAGCAATCAATGATCAAATCTCTTCACGCGTGATCCAGCCTGTCTCTTCCTTCTCCTTCCTTCCTCTTCTTCCTTTCCTCTATATAAACGTACGTACCTTCTGCTTCCAGACACACATCCACGACCCAACACATCCACCACCCAACATACCACTTCACCACACATCACACGTTCATCCCATTTCTCTTCTCCCATCTTCTCCATTTTATTTATTTTACATTCCACCATATTCACCTCTAGTCCTACGTATACAAAATAGCAGAACGAATGCAGGAGTGACTACAGATGATTTCTACTACTCTTGTTTCTGTTTATCTATTTAATATGTTAGGCTAGAATATTTATACTCTGGGAATGGTTATTATGTGTTTGTATTGATTATGCAATATTTTTACTGGTTTATTTAAATGCAGTTTGTTACGCTTAAAGGTTATCTCGACCTTTTTAATAAATGTCATGAGTTTATTAAACTGCTTTACTAAATGTATTTCTAATCTGATCATTGACGAATAGATAGGTTTATTAAGCCGTAAAACTGGAGGAAACTTGTTATGATTTAATAAGTTAGTATTCAGTTGCAAGAATAAAATTCCTCATACTCCTCTGCCGTCCACCAGTGGGTGCTTGAGTTTTCATCGGACCCTGCATAACTGGAACGAGTTCTTATGAGTTTTCATCGGACCTTAAGATAATAACAGGAATCTTGCCAAATTATTATATTAAACCAGTAGAGATAGCATAATTAAGCAGATTATTATAACCTGACCCAGAGTCCCATTTAATTTATCTATTAACTTAGTTTATTTTATCTTCCCTTTTTATTTATAATACAAGTCAATTAATCTCCCCTTTTGTGACACGCTTAGGTACTATAATATGCACATTAGTCCCACGGTTCGACATCCGGTCGCTTACATTTCACTATACTACCACGACCGGGATTTGTTTGCAGCCCGACGGATATTTTGAGTTTTTAATTTCTTTTCTTTTATTTTTACACCAGTTTAACCACTCAGATATACACGTCTGCAAAATGGCGCCGTTGCCGGGGACTAGATTTATTCTAGTCCCTAAGCCCCGGATTATTCACTTGTTATATTAGAATATTTTGTCTATATTTTTTTTGTTTGTTATATTAATAATCTTTTATTTTATTTTTTTTATTATTTTAATTTGTTGTTTTTAATCTGTTGTAATAAAAAAAAGAGAACGAACAGAGGCTGTCCGCCCGGCTGTCCGCCCAACGAAACGCGGACGCCTCTAAGGACCGAAATAGCCGCGTCCGCCTCACTAACCGCCTAATGAGACGCGGACGCCACACAGCCGCGACAGCCTAATGAGACGCGGACGCCCATGCAGACGCGTCTCGGTTCAGAAAAAAAAAAACGATGCGTTTCCAAAAAAAAAATTATTCTGTTCTTCTCCAATCTGCTCCAACTTCTTCAATCTGTTTCTACTTCATTTTATATTTTGTTTATATTATTATTGAGTTTGTTTCTAATCGTTTTATTTTCTAATCTGTTTCAGTAGTTTTGTTTTTATACAAAAAAACAAAAAAAAAATGTGGCAAATGGAACAGGTATTCGAACAAGAGTTTTGCTTTCCACAGTATTTATACTGCTCCGTATGTGGGGGAGCTCACGATTATGAGGATTGTCTCATATTACAAGAACAACTCTGGTTAGAAGATCAACCAGACTACCTGGAGAGACTCGCTCAACAGGAACAGCAACCAAAGAGCGAAATAATTCATGAGGTAGAACACCCACTACGGATGTAAGTTACTCTCTACCCTCTACAATCGCCTACCGTCAGTTTCCATCCTTCTCTGTGCTCTATCCAGAAGATGAGGATACTTACATCCTCGAAAATGAAGAGAAGGAATTGCCATCACCTCCCGCCAAAATATCCAAACAAAACACCACTATCACCTTCAAAGAATTAACTTTCTCTGAAGATGATATCGGTCAGCGTTCTTTCTACGAGCCTCACCTACAATAGGAGGATGTTTACATCCTCCAATTTGAGGAAGAAAATCATCACCACCGGTTCTTCTGTTAGAACTACTTACCGGCAGTACCTCCTCAAACACCAGATTTTGTGGGGTATTCATTTTCCTATTATATTTGCCGAAGTAACGTTTTGTTTTGATCCAGGTGGTTTGCTTTTAATTATTATCAACTTCGTTTTCCTGGCAGAATTGTTATCTACATATATTTTTGATCCAGGATAACGAAGCGGGCGTCTAGCAGAAGACGTTAAAGAAGGGCAGCTTCCCGGGAGGCAACCGGGTGTACTTTTATTTTATTTTGCTTTTATGTTCTTTTAATTTTCAGGTTCTCTTTAAATTTTTTTTTTGCTAACTTTTAACTCCGTTTGTAGTATGGTTGCTTCTAGTGTCTTATGCAGGTGCACCTTCATATCTACACTGCAACCAAGCTACGCTACTTGAGGCTGAAGCTCAAGTGTGGGGGAACCCCTTCACCAACTAGCAAAAATAATATCAGGCGAGTACCAGTTTCTTTAATTATGCTTTTATTTAAATAAAAACTGTAGAGGAGCGTTTATGTGCTTAAATGTTTATTTGTGACCTTAGTGTTCTCACTATTTATCTACTTACCGAAAAGGTCTTCTGAAATCTTCCTTGTTTTTCTGGTGAACAATGAGGACATTGTTCAAATTAAGTGTGGGGGAGTGTACCCTTTTCGGTGGAATTTTGTGCTTAAATGCTTAATCTCTCTGCTTATCTTGCGTTTGTCCAATTCAATATCATGGACCCCTTATATGTGGGTTGTTCTCTTTAAGAATAAATACTGTTATGAATTGTGGGATAAATGGTACAAATTTTAAAATTTGATTACTTTTGAGGAGCATTTTATATGCGGTGTGACCAAATAATCTGCAAATGGTTGGATTTTATTGCGCAGGGTTTCTTTCTGTCTTCTCTCTTAGGGATTGATAAGGGGTGCTTCTCTGTTAAAAAAAAAAGAGAAAGAAAAATACAAAATAATAAGGGACTGCGAGAGACACCATTGGTAACCAACAAAGAGAGTTGAGTGTTCTTGAATACAAAGGCGTGATGCATACATTTTCTCATCCCTTATGCAAAAGTGAAACAAATGCATGAATCTATTTTTCCTTTTGTTTTCTCCTCAATGCCCATTCTTGAGAGAAGTTGGCCATGGTAAATGTTCTCAGAGTCACCTAAACGAAACATTGAAGTACCTTGGATCATACCCCGAAACTCTATATTTTATTTTTACCCTGAGCACACCTATGCCACCAGCAGTTGATTTTTCACACTCCTCAATAAGTTAAAAGATCATGTTTATCCTACCCTTCATAATAATATTTGTTAGTACTGAGCATTCCCTACTTACTTGGGTACGTGGTTTTGCTTGAGGACAAGCAAAAAGATAAGTGTGGGGTGTGTGATAAGTGTCCAAAATGAGCAGTTTTATAGGTGTATTTTATATATTATATTAGCACTTTTCTTGCTCATTTCTCCACTTCGGTTAGTTTTCCTCTAGTTTATGTTTTATTGTTTATCTCACAAATTATTGGCTTAAAATGAGGAAAACCAAGCTGGGAGTAAAGTAGACGAATAGACAAACGCATAGACACAAACGGCTCAGAAAACGGAGTCCAAACGAAGAAACTAGAGCGGGTAGAAGAGAGGCACGCGAGAGGCACGCATCTTGGCGTGTCCGCCCCTGCAACCGCCTCATTCTCCGCGGACGTGAGTGTGGGCAACCGCCCCTGGAACCGCCTCTAGATAGGCGGACGTGAGTGTGGATGCAACCGCCTCTAGATAGGCGGACGTGAGACAAGGGAATGCAACCACGGACGTGAGACATGCAACCACATGATAGAGGCAACCGCCTCATATTAGGCGGACGCCCACGCGGACAGGAAGCGGACGTGAGCGCGCGCCAGTTTTCTTCTTCGCTCATCGACTTCGCTCGTCGACTTCGCTCGTCGACCTGTCTGCAACTTATCCATCTACTCTTCACGCGTTCTGTCCCCTGAGCAATCAATGATCAAATCTCTTCACGCGTGATCCAGCCTGTCTCTTCCTTCTCCTTCCTTCCTCTTCTTCCTTTCCTCTATATAAACACACGTACCTTCTGCTTCCAGACACACATCCACGACCCAACACATCCACCACCCAACATACCACTTCACCACACACCACACGTTCATCCCATTTCTCTTCTCCCATCTTCTCCATTTTATTTATTTTACATTCACCATATTTACCTATAGTCCTACGTATACAAAATAGCAGAACGAATGCAGGAGTGACTACAGATGATTTCTACTACTCTTGTTTCTGTTTATCTATTTAATATGTTAGGCTAGAATATTTATACTCTGGGAATGGTTATTATGTGTTTGTATTGATTATGCAATATTTTTACTGGTTTATTTAAATGCAGTTGTTACGCTTAAAGGTTATCTCGCACCTTTTTAATAAATGTCATGCGTTTATTAAACTGCTTTACTAAATCAATTTCTAATCTGATCGGTGACGAATAGATAGGTTTATTAAGCCGTAAAACTGGAGGAAACTTGTTATGATTTAATAAGTTAGTATTCAGTTGCAAGAATAAATTCCTCATACTCCTCTGCCGTCCACCAGTGGGTGCTTGAGTTTTCATCGGACCCTGCATAACTGGAACGAGTTAGTTCTTATGAGTTTTCATCGGACCTAAAGATAATAACAGGAATCTTACAAATTATTATATTAAACCAGTAGAGATAGCATAATTAAGCAGATTATATAACCTGACCTAGAGTCCCATTTAATTTATCTATTAACTTAGTTTATTTTATCTTCCCTTTTTATTTATAATACAAGTCAATTAATCCCCCCTTTTGTGACACGCTTAGGTACTATAATATGCACATTAGTCCCACGGTTCGACATCCGGTCGCTTACATTTCACTATACTATCACGACCGGGATTGTGTTTGCAGCCCGACAGATATTTTGAGTTTTTAATTTCTTTTCTTTTATTTTTACACCAGTTTAACCACTCAGATATACACGTCTCCATAACCTAGGTAACTTTTGTGACATTAAAATGTGTCTTAAGGTAAACATTTTCCATATATGTTATAGATTATATTTTTGGTATATTATACCATATGGTTTCGGTTTTAGATACCCTAGTAGATGTACATAATTTTTGTATAATTTTTAGAAGCTTAACCGGGCTTAAAACATAAAGTTTGGCTTAGTAAACTTACTTCTTAATAAAGGATGGTTAAGTGCTTGAACTCTTCTTGAATCTCCATGCTTTCTCCAAAGGAATTTGATGCTCCACTTCGGTTTTTATTCAAGAGGTGGAGGAGTTTAGGAGTTAGACCTTTAACAAAGATCTTAAGTAGATTTGTAAGTAGTTTTCCAAGGATTTACCTTAAGCTTTTCTCCTTAGGATTTCGGCACACTTAAGATGGATGAAGAAGAAACTTTCCTTCATGAAAATTAAGAAGAAAAGATCCTTAGAAGAAGTAGAATTCGGTTACACATAAAAATGTGCTTTAAGGATTTTTAAGCATGAAAAATACCTTAAGGTAACCTTGAGATGCTCCTTGGATTAATGTTGATTTAGACAACCTCCTTGGAGTATATGTTGATGCCGAATCCTTATAGTTGTGATAGGAAGAGTTTTACTTCAAGGCTTGATAAGAAATGCTAGAAAATTACCTTAAAGATGAAGATAGAAGTTAAATCTCCATCAATGGACTTAAGAGCTTCAAAGGAAGAAGATGAAAGGAGAAGAGAGGAGACTTACCAACCGGTTGCAAGGGATGAAGGAAATGAGGTTGCAACCGTATAACTTAGGCTAGTTTGGATGGAATTTTGATTTATTTATTTTGGACCCATAATTGGCATGTTAGGTCATGTCTTTGTTTAATGTTTTTCTTTAGTTTATTAGGCTCCAAAACCCCTAAATTAAGGCACCCATTCGGCCATGTTACAAGGCAAAGCAAGGTGGAAGAAATTATGGAAGCTAAATGACAAGGTAAGTTAGGTAAGGTTTTATTCTTTTGAATTTTCAATGTTAAAGCTTGTCTTCTTCTTCCCTTGTAGGTAGGCGATTTTGAGGCCTAAATGGAGCCTCTCAATCGGCAGCTAAGATCCATAGACAAGCATGGGATGGTCACTTGAATTTAACAAATCAAAAAGGAGAATCTAGATCTACTTTTTGCTTTAATTATTTTTGCTTTTGTCAAGATAACATGGCCTTGTTTTCTTGTAGGATTTCGACAGCATGGAGGTCAAATGAGACCTATATTCTTTTGCCATTAAGTATTATAGCACATGGGAAGGTGAGTCACCATGTTCTATGTCTTTTATAAGTTTTAAATGTAAGTTTTATACTAGTTTTTAGGTAGAAAATCGGCCCCTATAGAGCTCCTTGTTTGACACTTCCTTTAGTTTATTTAGAGGGTAAATTCATTCCCATTTAAGGTTCATAATTCGTGGCATGTCAAAAACTACAAGGTAATTGCGTCAAACGCGTTTTAGTGACACCCGAAGGTGCGTTTTTGTGCTCTAAGAATATTTTGGAAAATAAATTGTCTCTATGAGTTCCAAGTGTTTATAAACATTTAATATAGTAAATAATAATATATTAAGGTGTTACATTGAGTTATATGGGGTTATCATCATGACATACTCATATAATTCCCGGGCTATCGGGACACTCCCAAGGCAAAAAGGAGCGTTAAGGAATTTCCTCAAGGATTTTGTTGAATTTTGAGAAACTAGCTCATGGGTTCTCTTTATAATGATTATTAATGATTTAGGAACTCTAGGAATGAATTATATAGGAGTTCGCACCGCCTCGGCACCTCTCTAGGCTATTCATGCTTTAAGGGGCGTGCGTGAGCACTCCCTAGCGTTTTGCGTTTTTGACTAACTATAGCCTAGGGACTATGTTTGTATAGTCATATAATGAGGGTATGACCATTTGGTTTGAGTTTTAGAAGGTCATACAAGGTCATGCTTAATCGCATGTTTCTAAGGCGTTTTAGCGTTTATGGTGAAACTACTATTTTTACGTAATGTTTTCATGCATGTATTTGCATGCGTACGTGAAATGGTTTATATTTGGATTAATTTTCATTAAATAATGGTTTTATAATGTTAATTAGATTTGGGGTACTTCAATACATTTCATGAATTATACAAACTATGATTTAAAGATAACATTCAACAAGATACAACCTACATATTCACAAGTAAGCATAAAAACTCCGATTCGTGCATTTATCTTATTTGGTGATCAATTAGCAGACAACACACAAATCAGAGTAACCAAGGTAGCATACGGGGCATGAGAAGTTCATACCGTTCACCGTTGTACTTGTAACCGACTTTCCTCCGGTGTTCACAAATCAAGTCCTATAACATACATATGATCGAGCGATTAATTATCTACAATTAACTTAACTCGTATACCATTTTATGTTTTCTAACTCATACTTACTAAGTCTTTACAATTCTTATACTTACACATTGTTTACTTACTTTTCATTACTTTAGGTTTATTTCTTTACACAACAAGGGTGTACTTCTACATATTTTATGTATGTGTGTATACATATACATATATGTATACCCAGGGTCGGTCGAAGTCAGTAGGGTAATACGCTGGAAAATTTCAGGGCCGACCGACCTTGCAAGTCCGGTCCTAAGGTCGGTCCATTCAAGTGAGTTTTATAACGGGAAAATTTTAGTCCGACTGACCTTGCATGTCCGGTCTAAAGGTCGGTCCATTCCAGTAGGTTTCACTACGAGAAATTTTCCGGCCGACTGACCTTGCATGTCCGGTCCGAAGGTCGGTCCATTCTAGAAGGTTTAAGTCATTGTAAATCTGGGCTCGACCGACCTTGCAAGTCCGGTCCCAAGGTCGGTCCAGTCCAGTAATTGCATTTTTATTTCTGTTTTCAGTCCTTTCCTTTACCCATTACTTCCCCATTGTTCCTACACTTAATCCCACATGTTTTAACACTAGTTAAACCTCCTAATACACCCTAGTTCATCCATTAACTCCATACTCATTTCTATACTAATTTACACACTCGTTCCTCCTAAACTTCATTACAACACTTACATTGTTTTTCTAAGTTGCACTTGTTACAGATTTTTCTTCTCACTTCCTCCATCTATAGTTCCCTCTTCTAATATCATTTCTAAAGCTTATATTGCATTAACTATCTGTCTTCATCTATCCTTAACCTTAACCTATCTTCATCTAATATCTGTTTCAAAGGTTTATTTCCTTCCTAGATAAACTCTTACGTTCTCTAGTTTCTAGGTAAATTTTGCCATAGTCTCCCATATATTTTTACACTCTCACCACATCATTTATTCACACATTGTTACCCAATCCACCTGTTTATAAACAACATCAATATACCACACTCTCCAACACAATACTACGCATCAAACACTCCTAAAAATCCTACACATTCACCAATTCTTTCCTTAAGGTTTTAACAATTTTCAAATGTCTTTTAAGCTTCCAACAGTTTAGTTCCTCTTCCTCATTACATTACTACTCATTACCATTTGCAATACACAATTAAGAGCTACTAAAATCTGTTACACAATACATTTTTACAAGACTACACAAGAGGATGCAATTTACCTTGTTCTCCTTACTAGTTCTTCCTTCCTTCTTCTTTCTTTCCTCTTTCCTTTCTCCTCCTCTCTTCCCACCGGTTATGAATATTCAATCTCTAAAGCTACAGCCCATCAACATACACCACCATTTCAATACTACTAACCTTTAAACTACATTAAAGCTTTTAAGGTAAGTTTCTAGGGTTTAAGAATTATTACCTTGCAAGGGTGTAGATAGTGCTTGGGATAGCTCAAGAACAAGATTCCTACTCCACCAAAGAAGCCAAAATCGGCTAGAATACAAAACACCAACAAGGGTTTAGTTTCAAATTTCATTTTGCCCACAAGGGCTAGAAAAAGGTGAGGTTTCAAGAATATTTTTACCTCAAGGTAACAAGGAGATGAAGGTGGTTCTAATGGTGGTCTTGAAGCTCCAAATGCAGCATACCCATGGAAACGAAAATGCTTGTTTTCGAATTTTGAAAAGAGGAATATGTTATCCTTGATGAGGGGATTCCAATGGTAAAAGTTTTGTAATTTTTGGTGAAGGTTCATGGGGTTAACAAGAGGAGAGAATTGAAGGTTTTTGGTGGGTTCTCAAATCTCCATTGTTATCGTTGGAGAAGGAAGAAAACAGAGAGTGAGGGAGGGGGTGAGTACGTGAGTGAGGGAATTGTGAGGGTAGGAGAGAGAGTGGTAAAGTGAGGTGAGTTTATTTGCTTTTTATTTCTTTTGTCTTGTAGTGCATTATCACAAATTAATAAGAGAGTGTGAGAGAGTCTGAGAGAGGGGCTCAAAATCGGCCACCCCACTGCACACACACACACACTTCAGTTTTTATTTTCAAATGTGGACACATTACTTTGGTCAATTTATGTTTTTACCCCACAACTTCCTGTTTTTGACTGTTTTTACTATTTTCTCGTTTTATTGATTTTATTGGTTCTAGACCTTCACTAATGTTTGTTAATGACTATTTGGTTAACCAATATTGTTACGAGTCTATTTGACCCGCTTAAAGTCACGTTTTCCCGGTTTCTCGAAAAACGGGCTTTAAGGTTCGTTAGTGTTTTTAATCCGTTTCAAGCATCCGTTTTCTTTGGGGTTTGTTCCCTCATGATTATTTAGACTTAATTAAGCTTCTAAAATCTTAATTAGCCTTATTAAACACTATTTTTAATTACGGGGTATTTCAATCTACCCCCTTAAGAAACTTTGCCGTCAAAGTTGCTCAAGGTTAATAGTTTAATAATTCTACTCATTAGGCAAACCAATTGCCATAATGTGTCTTACTACCACCTATGAGGTGTTTACTTATTCCACATTACAACCATACACAAATCAAGCATCATACGAATTCACATACACAATTCACCATTTCCATACATGCCATCACACAATACTCAATTTCAATTCACAATACACCTTACACCGATACACTGCACATCATACACACACATCGATACATTACACTCCGCACTACATATGCCATCATCATATATTACAATACCTACACACTATGCAATGCTCACCCGAAGCAATGCAAAAGCAAAAAGCTCTACCCCCCTTGAAAGGGGTACGCCCCGTACCCGTATCCACTAAATACTAGCTTAACTAGTCTATGAATAACTGTGGGTACTTCGCCTTCATGGCATCTTCTAACTCCCGTGTCGCTTCTTCGACATCATGGTTTGACCATAGGACCTTCACCATTCGTATAGACTTATGGCGAGTGTCTCTGGTCTTCCTATCAAGGATTCTCACAGGGGTCTCGACATATCCCATGGTTGGCTCAATGGATAGTCTCTCGGGTTCTAGGACATGAGAAGGATCAGCAATGTACTTCTTGAGTTATGACACATGAAATACATCATGCACACGCCGCAAGTCCTCAGGTAATGCTAACCTATAGGCTACAGATCCAACTCTTTCGGTGATAGCATACGGCCCTACAAACTTTGGGCTAAGTTTGCCCTTCTGACCAAAACGGAATACGCCCTTCATAGGTGAAACGCGTAAGATCACTTGGTCTCCCACGGCGAACTCAAGGTCGCGTCGTCGCACATCCACATAGGATTTCTGTCTATCTTGGGCTGCTTTCATGTTAGCTCAGATTTGTTGCACTTCCGCTTGGACTTGTTCTAAATACTCCGGTCCTATAATGACCGCTTCACTTGACTCATCCCAACACAAAGGTGTATGGCAAGGTCTACCGTATAGGGCTTGGAAAGGCGACATCTTAATCGAAGCATGGTAGCTATTATTGTACGAGAACTCGATAAGATGAAGCTTATCTAACCAACTCCCCTGAAAATCTAAGGCACATGCTCTCAGCATGTCCTCTAGTGTCTGGATGGTCCTTTCTGTCTGACCGTCGGTCTGAGGATGGAAGGTGGTACTCAGCTCCAATTTTGTACCCAATGCTTCCCGTGTGGCTCTCCGGTATCTCAAAAGAAATCTGGTGTCGCGGTCAGATACTATGGTCTTCGGGACTCCGTGATGTTTGATAATCTCCTTGTCGAATAGCTCTACGAGCTTCACTACCTTCAAGGTGTCCTTCATTGGTATGAATCTGGCAACCTTGGTAAGGCAATCGACTACAACCCAGATCATGTTGAGTCCTCCCCTAGCAGGTGGGAGTCCTACAACAAAATCCATGGAGATATCATGAAATTTCCACTCCGGAACTGGCATCGATTGTACCATTCCGCCCGGTCTACGATGTTCAAATTTCACTTTCTAGCATGTCTAGCATCTCAATACATACTCTATCACATCTGATTTCGTTCCAGACCACCAGAAGTACCTCTTCATGTCTTTGTACATCTTGGAGGCTCTTGGGTGGACTGCAATGTGGAACTGTGTAACTCTCGCAGGATGCGATCCCTAGCTCAGCATTGCTTCGGGGGATGCATAGTCTGCCATTCAGCCGAATCAGACCATCTTCATGCAACTTAA
Organism: Limonium bicolor; assembly: GCA_023374045.1. Classification (NCBI taxonomy): domain Eukaryota; kingdom Viridiplantae; phylum Streptophyta; class Magnoliopsida; order Caryophyllales; family Plumbaginaceae; genus Limonium; species Limonium bicolor. Next base: position 101,585,084 of record CM041781.1, on the reverse strand, counting down.
AATCATATTTCTTCTTCTCAAATGTACCATTTGTGATCTTCTGTCTGATTTTGGTTAGGTAAGGGTCGCTCATCTGAGCGGCTCACACCTCGTCAACCAAGCTAGAAGAAGCGAGTAGCGAATGGAGCGAGTGTGCTCGACGACTCAGGGCATCGGCTACTATGTTTGCCTTCCCTTCCTTATACTGCAGGTCGATGTCGTAGTCTAAGAGAAACTCTATCCACCTTCTCTGTCTCAAATTCAATTCTTTCTGCGTGAATACATACTGTAAGCTCTTATGGTCGGAGTAGATGGTGATGCTTACCCCATAGAGATAGTTTCGCCATATCTTCAAGGCGAAGACAATGGCTCCTAACTCTAAGTCGTGAGTCGGGTAATTCTCCTCATGCTTTTTCAGCTCGCGGGAGGCATAAGCTATAACCTTGCCATGCTGCATGAGTACGCATCCCATTCCCTTGCCTGATGCATCACAATACACCTCAAATCCCTCTGTGCCCTCTGGAAGAGTAAGGATGGGCGCTGAGGTCAATGAGTCCTTAAGGCTCTGAAATGATACTTTGCACTCGTCTGTCCATACAAACGGTGCATCTTTCTTCATCAGTGTAGTCATGGGCTTAGCGACTTTCGAGAAGTCCTTTACAAATCTCTGGTAGTAACCGGCTAGACCAAGAAAGCTCCGGATGTCGGTAACAGTCTTAGGTCTAGGCCATGATCGTACAGCCTCTATCTTAGAAGGGCCAACTGAGATACCTGCGCTCGAGATGACATGACCAAGGAATGATACCTGATCGAGCCAGAACTCGCATTTGGAGTACTTCGCATACAGCTGGTTCTCGCGCAGTGTCTCAAGCTCTTTCCTCAAATGAAATTCATGCTGTTCTGCTGATTTTGAGTATACAAGGATGTCGTCGATGAAGACAACAACTGAAGTGTCTAACTGCTCATTGAATAGTCGATTCATAAGATCCATGAATTTTGCTGGTGCGTTTGACAAACCGAATGGCATGACGGTGAACTCGTAGTGGCCATATCTGGTACGGAATGCCGTTTTCTCTATGTTTTGCTCTCTGATAGCAATCTGATGATACCCAGAACGGAGGTCGATCTTGGAGAAGACTGAGGCTCCTTTCAGCTGGTCGAATAGGTCGTCGATGCGTGGCAATGGGTATTTATTCTTAACTGTAGCCGCATTCAGCTCGCTGTAGTCAATACAAAGTCGGAGGCTACCGTCCTTCTTCTTCACAAAGAGGACCGGTGCTCCCTAGAGTGATACGCTCGGCGTATAAACCCTTTGTCGAGAAGATCGCGCAACTGCTCTTTCAACTCTGTCATTTCTACAGGTGCCATGTGGTACGGTGCCCTAGCAATGGGACCGGTACCTGGCAAGAGGTCAATCTCAAATTCTACCGCTCTCTGAGGTGGCATGCCGGGTAGCTCCTTAGGGAATACATCGGGGAATTCAGATACAATGGGTACTTCATCATTAAACTCTGGGTCTCTCTCCAGGTCTTGTACATAACACAATACACTTCTTTGCCCTTTCTGAGCTCCCGATACATGGCCATAGCGGAGATGACTATGGTCGAAGGCTCTCTCGGTCTCTGGCGGTAAGATACGGTAACCCCAGAAGGACTCTTGAGCAGCAGTCGATGCTCGGCGCAGAGGATACGTCCCTTGTGCCGCTCCAACCAGTTCATTCCGATTATCAAGTCGAATCCCAATCCATTAAACTCGATGAATGAAATGGGAAACGCTTCGCCTTTGATTTGGATTGTGGCTGCTTTGTAGTATTTGGTACACTGTACTCGCTCCTTTGATGCGAGAGTAACCAAGAAGTTCGGTAGCTCATCCGCATCTAGGCCTAATCTCTTCACGAAAGATGGTGATATGAAGGTGTGAGAGGCGCCGGAGTCGAATAACACTGTGGCATCAATGCCGTTCACTGGGAAAGTTCCCGTTAAGATGGTGCCGCTTTTGCCGGCTTGTGCTTTGGTGAGGATACTCAGGTTACCTTCGGTACTAAGTCCACAACCTATTGGATTCACAATTTCATAAGTATTGATGGTGGACACAAGTGGAATTCAAATCGACACTGCTCTTTATTGATAAACAACCATCATACATACCGTGTCTCTAATACACGTTACTAATACATTACATGATGCTATGAATTTAATACTTCCTAAAGGTAAGGTTCAGGCGTCCTGGTTTCATGTGTGTGGCATTGATTATTGCCGGTGGTGCCGTAATCAACTTGATCTTGTTGATCCCGTGATAAAACATCCTAGAGTTTCCACCCATGATTAGGACATCTCCTGATCTCAATACCAGTTTCTGTGCGAGGTCCACACGCTTCTGCTCGCTATACATAAATACGGCGTCATCACCAATGGACCAAGACACTACGGGCACTCCTTGTTCAAGAGATTCCGCTGTCTCATCTTTGTCTTGGTGTAACCCAAGTTGTCCTTCTTTCTCATAGAAGTTGACGATACAAAGGTCCGCTTCAAGTGCGGGGATCGGATCATATTCGCATTGCTGTGCAAATCTACTGCTCGTGTGACAAGCGTCTGAAATTCAGGAGGTATTGTCAGTGGCGTCGCTCCGTCTTGTGTTCATGTCTCTTGGTTTGTCTTGGTATAAGGATTTCAGTCCTTTCCCAAGCACATCATCTTCAGCTTCATTTTCGCTCCACCGGGGAATTTGGTTGTGTAAAATCCTCCTTGACCCGCTCCTAGTTCATTGCATCGTCTGATGATTGAGATTTGTGCTTCAGGTGTCAGGTATTCCTTTAATAGAATCATACCTGGTCGGATGACCTGACACTGCTCGCTGGAGTAGTGGTAAGTGGTAATGTCGGTCTCTTCTTGATTCGGGTTTACCGGTATCGTATAGTAGATACTAAAGCTACCTATGGTTGTAAATTTCATCTACGGTGATTACTAGTTTTAACTACTTCATTTCATGCTCAATACATACTTCGATTCATTTACTCATGCATCCACTCATACGGTTACTCTAATACTTAGACATGCTTCACAAGGATTCAAGGTTTAGATTATTTACCTGGGCCGGACTTAGAACTGGACCCGTCACGGTCAATGACATGCAAGACAGGCTGCCTCTTGGGTGCGCCCCTCTGAGGACCCCGGGATCCCTGTTCCCTTTTGGCTTTGGCATTTTTCTTCCTGGGCACATATTCATTCGCATCGCTTTCCGGGATTGACAGTTGTAGCACTTGATTTCTCTCCCATAGAAATCCTTGCCGGGATGGTCTTGTTGCACTTTCTGCATACGTAAGTGTGGCCGTCTGAATAGTTCTTGGTGAAACCGGAGCCAGAACCCTTAGGTGGGTGTGATCTCAGCGGCTTCGCAGCCACTAGCGCAGAAGAACCAAGCTGAAGAATCTCAACCGGGTTGCCCTCTTTAGTATGGGCACTGCTCTCACTTGGGAATTTCTTTTGGGATTGCTGAAAGAAATTCCCCTTCTTCTTTTTCCACCTCTTGCCTTGGTTCTGCTCCTCGGCACTAGTGTTCTTTTTATTGGCCTTGCTTAAGCGCGGTTTCTTCATCCCTCATTTGGCAAGTGATCTCAACGCGAGATGCTGCGTGATAGCACTCCTAAAGTTTCAGGTAATAGCCGGGATTATTAGTCAAAAAGGATACGGTAAAGACTTAAGGATTTACAATTGAAATAGTACTAAGGGTTCACCCTGTGTTTACCTGAAGGGAGGTAAACCTGGTGTAGCCCATGCCGTACCGAAGGCGATGCCTCAGACCGCCATAGAAGCGATCGACCAACACCTGGCCGGTGTACCCAAGGTCGGGTAGAAGATGGAGGATAGAAGTGAAGGTTCTATAGTATTCATCCACAGACATCTTGTTTGTCATCTTCAAGGCATCTAGCTCTAGCCTTTTATTTGTTTTTACATGCTCCGGGTAGTATTTGGAAAAGAGGATGGAGGCAAATGTCTCCCAATCGAAGGTGGGGTCGTCGACGTATTCATGTTTTACAAGTTTCCACCAATCCATAGCAGCATCTTTGAGGTAGTATGCTGCTATTCTCACTCGAACTCCAGCAGGACATTCGAGGGTCTCAAAAGCAGTCTCCATTTCGGAGATAAAGGCTTCTAGCTTAGCAGGGTCGCTCTCGCCTCTAAAGCACGGAGGTCGGAGATCTGTGATAGCTTTTACCCAGTTTACTTCTCTGGGTGGAGGGGGAGGGAATGGTCCCGCTTGTGTTTGTTGATTCTACTGGTTTTGTTGCATTGCAATGATTACTAAGGGTAGCATCTGTGCTACCGTGGCGGCAACGATGTCAGCTATCGTCTGCGCGCCCGGTCCGTCATTGGCCCCTCGGCGACCTGGACCTCTTCCTAACATCTGAACATTTAACGTTTGCATTAGGCTTCGTAACATATGACATTGTGACACCATTGGTCATGAATTTAAGCAAGGGTATCGTTCATAAGAACGTCAAGGGTATCCGTTGTTAACAACGGTAGTTCCTAGTTAGGTTTCTAAGTATCCGTCTTAAGATGATTGAAATCCTAACTCGGTAATCCCTATGCTCGGTAACTATGGACATCAGAGTGACACTTCGCTCTCATACCACTTTTTGTAACACCCTTACCGCTAATCCTGTACTTACCATCCAATCATCCCAATAATCAAAGCTACTCGCAGCGGAAATACTACTACTACGGCGGGTGATACAACGCCGCTAACCGCCCATACGGCTAGCTAGGCTTATACTACTTACAGTGACGGCCTGATGTCTAAGTATACCGAGCTACTAAAACATTGCTTACTAAGTACAAAATACCATGCGCTTACATTAATGGATTACCGGGTATCAAGCATAGTTAATTACATTCCCTTTCCCAAATCTACCAAAAATAATGAGTGTACAAGCTACTCATCTATACCCAATCCCAATACTTTCATTATCCAAAAAGGTGTACCCCATGGTACACCGGCTAATCAAAAAGGCTCCTAGCCGTGTACTACTTAGTACACCATTCAAGTCTATTAATTACATCAAAAGAAATCATCATGATCACAACCAAGTCTTCACCCTTCTTGTGCACCTGAAAATATTAAAAACGGTGCCCCAAGGGGCTCAGCAAAAGCTGCATATAAACTTCGCATATACCGAGTGCTAACAAGGGCACGCCGACTAATTAAGGTCGAATAAACATGCGGTTCATTAATTTCATACATACATGCTCTTCATACAACATACAATCATATACAATACCTTATACAATCCAAGACAGTAGTACAATAGCACACACCATACTTACCTTCACTAGGGTTAGCCAAATTACGCATCTGGGTTAATCGGAATGCTTTTACTCGTTTACTCATTACACATTACTTACTCTTACTTTACTTACTTACTTACTTTCCATACTTGTTTACTCATTCTTACTTACTTACTCTTACTCATGTTAAGTCGGTATGGCCTCCGGCCCGGGGACTACACCGTCCCACCACCGGGATTTGCTTGACTCACCAATCCAGGATGCTACCCATTTAGGGTTTGGGCCATGGACCAGTTTAAGAGCCAGTAATCGGATCCAACCTCTTGTGTCTCCTCATCCTCACGTGTGGCCGAAACTATATCGGACTTCTACTCATTCCAATTTAATTACCAATTTATTAAGTTAGATTGGTTAGCTTGTTAAGAATCAGTTAGAAGTCCAAACACAATAATATTTGGTCACAACATAATACATCAAGCATACACACATTCATTATCATCCATACATTTCTGAATTATACAAACTATGATTTAAAGATAACATTCAACAAGATACAACACTACATATTCACAAGTAAGCATAATAACTCCGATTTGTGCATTTATCTTATTTGGTGATCAATTAGCACACAACACACAAATCAGAGTAACCAAGGTAGCATACGGGGCATGAGAAGTTCATACCGTTCACCGTTGTACTTGTAACCGACTTTCCTCTGGTGTTCACAAATCAAGTCCTATAACATACATATGATCGAGTGATTAATTATCTACAATTAACTTAACTCATATACCTTTTTACGTTTTCTAACTCATACTTACTAAGTCTTTACAATTCTTATACTTACACATTGTTTACTTACTTTTCATTACTTTAGGTTTATTTCTTTACACAACAAGGGTGTACTTCTACACATATTTTATGTATGTGTGTATACATATACATATATTTATTTTAAAATATATATATATATATTGTATGACTCGACCGACCTTACCCAGGGTCGGTCGAAGTCAGTAGGGTAATACGCTGGAAAATTTCAGGGCCGACCGACCTTGCAAGTCCGGTCCTAAGGTCGGTCCATTCCAGTGAGTTACCTAACGGGAAAATTTTAGTCCAACCGACCTTGCATGTCCGGTCCCACGGTCGGTCCATTCCAGTAGGTTTCATTACGGGAAATTTTCTGGCCGACCGACCTTGCATGTCTGATAAGTGTCCAAATGAGCATGTTTTATAGGTGTATTTCATATATTATATTAGCACTTTTCTTGCTCATTTCTCCACTTCGGTTAGTGTTCCTCTAGTTTATGTTTTATTGGTTATCTTACAGATTTATTGGTTAAACATGACGAAAACTAAGCTAGGAGCAAAGTAGACAAAGAGACGAAGGCATAGGCGCAAACGGATCTTAAAACGGAGCTGAAACGAATAATTTAGAAGAAAAATCAATTTTCGTCCGAACCAGTGTGATCCGCTCAAATTTGGCCAGACAAAATTAAAAATCGAAGCGTCCGAACCACAGTGGTCAGGACACTGGTTCGGACGCGCCAATTTGAAGAATCCGTCCGTGGAAATAAGCTAGGACACAAAACAAGGACAATGTGTGTTGTCCGTGGAAAAAATGGCGGACAAGACATAAGTTGTCCGTGGATATTTGGCCGGACAGAAGAAGAGAGACCATACTGTCCGTGGAAATAAGGACGGACAAGAAAGAAATATCCGTGGCATGTCCATGGAAAAAAGACCGGACAACAAATAGAGCTGCAACTACGCCAACCGTCTTCCCCAATTTTCTTCGGTGCCTGCAAACATATCTATCTACCCCCTCAACAATATCAGGCGCCGGCGCACTCCTCAAATTCCTCACGCGTGCTCCAGCACTGTCTCCACTCCAGCTCTACCTCCAACCTTATCCTCTGCTTCTATATAAACCCAGATCATTCTGCGATAAATCATGCACGGGACATTAAAAGAAAACAGACAATCGTTCACCACACTTCACCATTCTCTTCCATTCATTTTCTCCCGTAACACCATATGTAACACCCCAACCGCGAATCCTATGCTTACCGTCCAATCATCCCATAATCCAGAGTTACTCGCAGCGGAAATACTACTTACTACGGCGGGTGATACAACGCCGCTTACCGCCCATACGGCTAGCTAGGCTCATTCTACTTATAGTCACGGTCTGATGAACATAATGTACCGAACTACTACTATATTGCATGCCGAATACAAAATAACATTCTTACATTCTTGGATCACCGAGTATTTAAAGTGTATACTTACATCCCTTTCCAATCTTTCCAAAAGAATGAGTACCTACCATCTACTCATCTATACCAATAAAAATCCCTTCACAGTATCCCAAAAAGGTGTACCCCATGGTACACCGGCTAATCAAAAACTACAGCCATGTACTACTCAGTAAACCAATCACCATTCAATGTTTACAATCCAAAAAGAAACCAAAATAAAACTCTTCGTTCTCTTCATCCTTCTCGGGTACCTGCGTGTAGTAAAAATGGTGCCCCAAGGGGCACAGCAAACGCTGTGTATAAACTCCGCATATACCGCGTGCTAGCTAGGGCACGCCGACTATTTGATGTCCACTAAACATGCGGTTCATTAATTTCATACATACATCATACAATCATGCTCAATACATTACGCATTCCAAGGCAACCATACAATAGCACGCATCTTACTTACCTTCACAAGGTTAGCCAAATTATGCATCCGGGTTAATCGGAATGCTTTTACTCTTTTACTCATTACTTACTTTTTCTTACTTACACTTACTTGTTTTCAATTACTTTACTTACTCATTCTTACTTACTTACTTATACTCAAGTTAAGTCGTCGGGACCTCCGGCCCTGGGGACTACTCCGTCCCACCTCCGGGATTTACTTGACTCACCAATCCGGGATGCTACCCATTTAAGGGATTTAGGCCGTGGACTACTTTAAGAGTCAGGAGTTGGAGCCAACCTCTCGTGACTCCGCATCCTCACGCGTGGCCGAAACTATATCGGACTTCTACTCATTCCAATTTAATTACCAATTTAAGTTAGAATGGTTAGCTTGTTAGGAATAAGTTAGAAGTCCAAAGTCAACACATTCGGTCAGAATACAATACTTCATACATACACACATTCATTATCATCCATACATTTCATGAATTATACAAACTGAGATTTAAAGAAAATATACCACAATATACAACACTACATATTCACAAGTAAACATGATAACTCCGATTCGTGCATTTATCTTATTTGGTGATCAATTAGCACACAACACACAAATCAGAGTAACCAAGATAGCATACGGGGCATGAGGAATCCATAACGTTCACCGTTGTACGTGTTTACAAACGTCCTCGGTGTCACAAATCAAATCCTATGATATCCATACAATCGAATGTTTAATATGACTATCATTAACTTAACTCGATTACTCCTATGTTACTAATCCATACTTACTAAGTCTTTACATTCCTTACACTTGTATTTCATTTACTTACCTTTCATGACTCATCCATGGTTTACTTACATATATACATGCTTATGTATAGGTGGGTATACACATATATATATATACATACTAGTTATAAGCTTACAGTTTTTTTTTGTAAGTATTGGGCCGTCCGACCCACCGTCCGACCTAAGCCCTGGGTCGGACCATTCCAGTAGAGTTCGTCCTCTGAAATTCACCCTGTCCGACCCAGCACTATTCCGTCCGACTCATACCCTCTGGGTCGGACCGTTCCAGAAGGTTTCGGTCCCGTGTCCCTGCTCCGTCCGACCCACTGTCCGACCCAGACTCTGGGTCGGACGAAGTCAGAAACTTCGACCTTTATATTTTTTTGCCTGTCCGACCCACGTTCGATCCACGGTTGTAACACCCCTAAAACCGCCCGGCCTAAGAGTTAAGGGTGCTACATGCCGCGTATTACTACCTAATAACGCAAGGCTCTAAAACACTCAAACGCAATAAAGGCCCAAAACGAAGTTTGCATAAACATTGTAAACCAATGTATTCAAATACAGCGGAAGCAAATACCAAATCCCCAAATACGAAACTGAGTCGGAAACAGAAGTCAAAAGTATAAGGCCCGAAGGCTACAACATCTCAAAGTATCAAACTGAATGAACATAAAAGCTAAATACTATAGCTCCAGAACTCAAGATGATCCTCGCTGATCAATCTGCAAAAATGTTAGAAGTAGGGGAATGAGCACACAACTATGCCCAGTAAGCAGCGACCGTCATCAGCAAGGTCGCTCAAAACAATTGAAAACAGCAGAAGGAGAAGATAAGCATTTATCCACAATTCTCAACATCCAGAAGCTTTCGAAACAGAAACAGAGTGGAACTCAAGGGTTCCCAACTCAGAAACAGTCAGAACACTTAAACAGAAAGGGGACAAAACACAATGCACACACTCAGAAGGGTCGGAGACCCATAGACCATACCAGGTCTCTCGGCAACGCAGAAATGACTCGAAAGAGCCAAAGGGTTCGTCAACCCCACAGAACAGAAAGGGAATGACCCACACTCAGAATGACGTCTACATGGTATACCACGGAATAGCTCGACCCAGCCATTCACGGCTCAGAAACAATGCGCAATGTCCCAAACAGAAGGATTGCTTAAACAGAAGCAAAGTTGCATTTAAATATGCCAAAACACTCATAAATCAGTAGTACAGAACATAAGGAATCCAATGCCGCAGACGGCACTCAAATCGGAGTTCAAACGAAGAAGTTATGTTGAAAACAGAGGGGTGTCCGAACTTGTGTCCGGACGTCGAAGTTCGGACACAAGTCGAGACTCAGAAACCAGAGAAAGCCAAATGTCCGAACTTGTGTCTGGACATCAATGTTCGGACACAAGTCGAGTTGAAATCAGACAGAGGAGTAGAATGTCCGAACATCAATGTTCGGACAGGTTTTACGGGAAAACACGCGGAAGGTCCGACCTTGTGTCCGGACGTTGAAGTTCGGACACAGGTCGAACTTAAACCAGAGGAGAAACCTGAGGGTGTGTCCGAACATCTATGTTCGGACAGATGTTCGGACATACCCCGAACTTGAAAATCAGTAAGGCAAGAACGCACTGTCCGAACTTCAAAGCTCGGACAGAAGTTCGGACAGTGCGAAAACTGCAAGTTTCAGAAGACGAACAGAGCAGAAAAACAACGCAATTCAACACCACGAATTGCCAATTAAGCACACACACCAAATCAGACATTAAAACAGGGAACATGGGGGTTTAGCCATCCAAAAATCACAACACAAACGCATAATAACACACACACCAAAACAGAAAACGCATCATAAACCATATAATTCCAACTAAATCAAACACCAACTAACAGACACAACAACCAACAATCAGACAAAACCACTGAATTCCAGACAGAACCACCTACCTCAATTAGCAGACGAATCCCAAATCAGACAGCAGAGCCCACCACGAGAACCACAATCGATACAGACCACACCACTGATTCCACAATCAAAGTCCAGCAATCAGAAACATTCGAAGGAAACCTAGATTTGGAAACTCAAATTGTATAACTCTCTGCACCACAAACCTGAAATTGAGTTTGCAGAACCCCCAGCAATTCGCAGAGCACAGCCACACACAGAACACGAATCCAAACGCAGAGCACAATCGCTGAGTTCATCACAACAATCAATCAAAATCAGAAACTGCAGAGGAGAGGAACTTGTTCTAATTACTAATCTGAATCTCGAGAATCAAACCTGAAGGCGGACAACGGATTACACAGCAGCAGAGATCCCAACCAGATTGCAGTAGATCATTCAACGCTTCAGCAAAGGAGGAATTAGAGAGAGAGAAGGGAGAAGAGGTAACTGTCGTTCAAAACCACGATCGAGACGCTCCTCACGAATGGACTGACGATGTAAAACAATTAGATGGTGAATAATTAAATAAGGCTCCCACTCCTTATTAATTAAAGAAAACAATTACCTTAATTGTATTAATAGATGGACCTCCTTGCCCTCTACAATTAGAACAATACCGCCGGTGTCCAACTGATAGAAAAGGAATAAATAATCCAACTTAGAATAACATTGCAACTGATGTAACACAAGGTATGAATTGTACGGGTTATAACATCACCTCCCCCTTAAAAGAATCTCGTCCTCGAGATTAACTCACCTTACTACTGCTCGAAAGGGAGGAGGGATACTTGGCACGCAGCTCATCTTCGAGCTCCCACGTAGCTTCACTCTCTAACTGATCTGACCACTGGACCTTCACCATAGGTAGGGTCTTACTACAAAGCCGACGGACATCCCTGGCTAAAATACGAGTAGGCACCGCCTCGAAGCTGCAGTCCTCTCTCAACTGAAGCTGGCTGTAGTCGATCACATGAGACGGATCATGCAGATACTTCCTCAACATAGACACATGGAAGACGTCGTGAACAGCAGACAAAGCAGGTGGCAACGCTAACCGGTAGGCCACAGGGCCAATCCTCTCCAGGATCTCAAACGGTCCAACGAACCTCGGGCTAAGCTTCCCACGCTTCCCAAACCGGACCACGCCTCTGACGACCGGCGACACTCGCAGATAGACATGATCACCAACATCGAACTCAAGCGGTCTACGCCTCTGGTCTGCATAGCACTTCTGTCTGCTCTGAGCAACAAGCAAACACTCCCGAATCGTCCTGATCTTCTCTACTGCTCCCTGTCACCAGCTCGGGTCCAACCAAGACCCTCTCCTTCAGGTCATCCCAACAGATGGGGGACCTGCACCTCCTACCGTACAACGCTTCAAACGGAGCCATACCAATGCTCGCCTGAAAGCTGTTGTTGTAGGCGAACTCAATCAGAGTCACATGCTGCTCCCAGCTACCTCCAAAGTCCAGGACACATGCGCGAAGCATGTCCTCCAAAATCTGATTAGTCCTCTCTGTCTGGCCATCCGACTGAGGGTGGTAAGCTGAACTGAAGGCTAAATTCGTACCCAAGGCCTTATGCAAACTGCGACAAAATCTCGAAACAAAACGTGGGTCACGATCAGACACAATAGTAGAAGGCACACCGTGAAGTCTCACTATCTCATCGAGATACAACCGAGCTAAACGCTCCAAACTGAAGGTCTTCTTCACCGGCAGAAAATGAGCAGACTTCGTCAGACGATCAACTATCACCCATACAGCATCACAACCCGAAGGAGTCCTGGGCAAACCCATGACGAAATCCATCCCCACACTCTCCCACTTCCACTCAGGAATGGGAAGGGGCTGAAGCAAACCCGCTGGCCTCTGGTGCTCAACTTAATCTGCTGACAGGTCTGGCACTTCGAAACAAACTCTGAAATATCGCGCTTCATCCCAGACCACCAGAACGACTCTCTGAGATCTCGATACATCTTCACCCCTCCTGGGTGAACTGAGTATGGCGCTCCGTGAGCCTCCTGAAGGATCTCCCTACGCAGCAGCATGCATCGTCTAGCACACATACACGGCCTCTGAAACGCAGACACCCATCACTGGAGACACTACTGAAGTCTGAACTCTGATCTGAAGACAGCCCCCTCTCTAATCCGGCACAAAGCTGAGTCTGCCCTCTGACCAACCGGATCCTGTCTACCAACGAAGACTGAACCTGAAGCGCTGCTATCACACTGGCACTGGCGGGTCTGACTACCCAAACACACCCATATCGCAGCTCTAAGGCGGACCTCTGGACTCTGTCAGAGCACAAGCTACACCCGAAGCAGCACTCTCCGGCTCAAGGCATCTGCAACAACAACATTCGCTCTACCCGTGGTGGTAGAGGATCTCCAAATCGTAGTCGTGAAGTAGCTAGCTCCAACCACCTCCTCTGTCTCAAGTTCAGCTCCTTCTGAGTGAACAAATACTTGAGACTCTTGTGGTCCGTGTAAACCTTACACGACGCTCCATACAGGTAATGCCTCCAAATCTTCAGCGCGAACACTACAGCTGCCAACTCCAGATCGTGGGTAGGGTAGTTCTTCTATAGGGCTTAAGCTGCCTAGCCATAAGCCACCACCTTTCCTTGCTGCATCAGAACACATCCCGTCCTTATGGGAAGCATCACAGAAGACCTCGAACCCCTCGTCCCAGAAGGCAAGTCAGAATCGGTGCCGTCGTCAGTCTCTCTTAATCTCCTTGGAAACTCTGTCACAAGCATCGCTCCTTCACTCATACTTGATCTCCTTCCTCAACAGACGGGTCAGCGGGGATACAATCTTAGAGAACCCCTCAACAAACTTCCTGTAGTACCCAGCTAACCCAAGGAAACTGCGAATCTCAGCAACATTCGTGGGCCTCGCCCACTCCATCACAGCTCTAATCTTCTCAGGATCCACTGAGATACCGTCCTTCGAGACCACATGTCCCAAGAATACCACGCGGTCAAGCCAGAAGTCACACTTCTTCAACTTAGCATAAAGCTCACGATCCTTCAACGTCTGCAAAACAATCCTCAGATGCTCCTCATGCTCCTCTGCGCTCCTGGAGTACACCAAGATATCATCTATGAAGACCACTACAAACTGATCCAGATAGGGTTTGAAAACCGGTTCATCATATCCATGAATACTGATGGAGCATTAGTCAACCAAAAGGCATGACTAGGAACTCGTAATGACCATAACGAGTCCTAAAAGCGGACTTAGGCACATCCTCGGCCTTAATCCTCAACTGATGGTAGCCTGAACGAAGATCTATCTTCGAGAACACTGTGGCGCCCGCCAACTGGTCAAACAAATCATCTATGCGCGGAAGGGGATAGCGATTCTTGATGGTCACCTTGTTCAGCTCCCTGTAGTCGATGCACAAACGGAAGGTCCCATCCTTCTTCTTCACAAACAGCACTGGCGCTCCCCAAGGCGAAACACTAGGGCGTATGAAGCCCTTATCTAACAGCTCCTGAAGCTGGACCTTCAGCTCCTTCAACTCCGCCGGACTCATACGGTAAGGGGCCCTAAAGATGGGCTGAGTCTCTGGCGCTAAATCGATGGTGAACTCCACCTCTCGCACTGGTGGAAGTCCGGGCACGTCGTCCTGGAAGACCTCCGGGAACTCTCTGACGATCGGGATGCTCTCCAAGCTAGATCCCTCACGCACCTCTGGCAGATAACATAAGAAGCCCTGGCAGCCCTTCCTCAAGAAACTGGCTGCCTGCATCGCTGACACAATCACCGGCGCACATGGAACTGCATTCCCAGAGAAAGCAAAACGAGACCCGTCTGGCAAGTCGAACACTACTCTCTTCGCTGCACAGTCTATATGGGCATGGTGCTCTGCTAGCCAATCCATGCCCAGAATCACATCAAAACAGGTCATCCGCATCGGGATGAGGTCAGCAAAGAAGGTCTTGTCCCTAACTACTATGGGACAAGCCTTACACACAGAATCCAACACACAAGGGGCAACCCCACCTAGCGGACTACTCACACATAGGTCTACCTCACTAGGCATAGCAGTCAGTCCAAGATCACCCAGTAAATCATAGCAGACAAAAGAATGCGTAGCTCCAGAGTCAAACAGACAAAACACATCTCGAGAATGGATCTGGAGAATACCTGAGATGACGCGATCACCAGCTCGATCACGCTCTCCAGCCATAGCATAAACCCGGGCCTGAGTCTGAGGCTTCTTCTGATCGGACCTCGCCCCTGAATCTGAGCCGGTGCCTCTCTCCCCTGAGCCTCTACTGGATGCCTGAGGGCACTGAGCGATCCGGTGCTCCATCGACCCGCACTTAAAGCAGGCACCAGTCTTCTTGTAGCACTCCCTACCAGGATGGGAGCGACCACAAGCCCCACACTTCGCCCCAGCTGACGAAGATGAAGAAGCTCCCCGGCGATCTCCATAGGTCTGCTTCTTCTGAGGAGGAGCAGCCTCCTTCTTCTGAGGCTCCTCAGCACGCCTCTTCCCTTTATGGTCCTTGCCCGCCTGTCTGCCCCTGATGTCCGCCTCTACCAGCAAGGCGACATCCGCCACATCTCTGAAGGTCCGGTGACGAAGAGGTGTCACCGCTGACCTGATGTCTGGCCTCAAACCGCTCTCGAACTTACGAGCCTTCCTATGCTCATCTGGCTCCGGAGCGTACTTCGACAGGGTCACGAACTTTCTCACATACTCCTCTATAGACATCTCTCTCCCCTGACGCAGCCGGTTGTACTCATTGATCTTCTGATCCTTGTAGACATCCGGATAGAACTGCTTGTTGAACTCCAAGCAGAACTGATCCCAGGTCCAAGGCTGGGGATGTCTACCCATCACCATGCGCCACCACTCCTTCGCCTCCCCCTTGAAGAGGAACGTGGCGAAGTCTACCTTCTGGTCGTCCTCCGACCCCATCACTCTCAGCAGGTCCTCGACCTCAGTAATCCAATGGCTCGCCTCCTGAGGGTCGCCATAGCCGTCGAAAGAAGGTGGCTTTAGCTTCATGAACTCCTGGAGTGCTCGGACTCGGCCTCCCACGGCATTCACCCCTGCTGGGCCAGCACCACCAGCTCCTCCACCAGCTCCCCCAGCAGCTGCAGCCATCGTCTGCATCAACTGCGTCACAAACTGCTGCACTACATCCGCAGCATCTCCCTGAGGGGTCACTGGTGTCCTACGAGGAGCCATTCTGAGATATACAAATCCAAAACTTGTCAGAACTAACTCATACTGTCAACCACTGTCACAACTGACTCTCACACAAGCAAACACACCACCACAACACCAAAGAAAGCCAAACCTGGCTCTGATACCACTAAATGTAACACCCCTAAAACCGGCCTAAGAGTTAGGGTGCTACACGCCGCGTATTACTACCTAATAACGCAAGGCTCTAAAACACTCAAACGCAATAAAGGCCCAAAACGAAGTTTGCATAAACATTGTAAACCAATGTATTCAAATACAGCGGAAGCAAATACCAAATCCCCAAATACGAAACTGAGTCGGAAACAGAAGTCAAAAGTATAAGGCCCGAAGGCTACAACATCTCAAAGTATCAAACTGAATGAACATAAAAGCTAAATACTATAGCTCCAGAACTCAAGATGATCCTCGCTGATCAATTTGCAAAAATGTTAGAAGTAGGGGAATGAGCACACAACTATGCCCAGTAAGCAGCGACCGTCATCAGCAAGGTCGCTCAAAACAATTGAAAACAGCAGAAGGAGAAGATAAGCATTTATCCACAATTCTCAACATCCAGAAGCTTTCAGAACAGAAACAGAGTGGAACTCAAGGGTTCCCAACTCAGAAACAGTCAGAACACTTAAACAGAAAGGGGACAAAACACAATGCACACACTCAGAAGGGTCGGAGACCCATAGACCATACCAGGTCTCTCGGCAACGCAGAAATGACTCGAAAGAGCCAAAGGGTTCGTCAACCCCACAGAACAGAAAGGGAATGACCCACACTCAGAATGACGTCTACATGGTATACCACGGAATAGCTCGACCCAGCCATTCACGGCTCAGAAAACAATGCGCAATGTCCCAAAACAGAAGGATTGCTTAAACAGAAGCAAAGTTGCATTTAAATATGCCAAAACACTCATAAATCAGTAGTACAGAACATAAGGAATCCAATGCCGCAGACGGCACTCAAATCGGAGTTCAAACGAAGAAGTTATGTTGAAAACAGAGGGGTGTCCGAACTTGTGTCCGGACGTCGAAGTTCGGACACAAGTCGAGACTCAGAAACCAGAGAAAGCCAAATGTCCGAACTTGTGTCCGGACATCAATGTTCGGACACAAGTCGAGTTGAAATCAGACAGAGGAGTTCAGAATGTCCGAACATCAATGTTCGGACGGATGTTCGGACAGGTTTTACGGGAAAACACGCGGAAGGTCCGACCTTATGTCCGGACGTTGAAGTTCGGACACAGGTCGAACTTAAACCAGAGGAAAACCTGAGGGTGTGTCCGAACATCTATGTTCGGACAGATGTTCGGACATACCCCGAACTTGAAAATCAGTAAGGCAAGAACGCACTGTCCGAACTTCAAAGCTCGGACAGAAGTTCGGACAGTGCGAAAACTGCAAGTTTCAGAAGACGAACAGAGCAGAAAAACAACGCAATTCAACACCACGAATTGCCAATTAAGCACACACACCAAATCAGACATTAAAACAGGGAACCATGGGGGTTTAGCCATCCAAAAATCACAACAAAACGCTAATAGAATAGAATCACACAAAATCAGACAACGCTCTTGCAACACCCCATGGCTGAACTTCCAAACTGAATCGAGTAACCACCTACCTCAATTAGCAGACGAATCCCAATCAGACAGCAGAGCCCAACCACGCAGAACCACAATCCGATACAGACAACAGCCACTGAGTTCCACAATCAAAGTCCAGCAATCAGAAAACATTCGAAGGAAACCTAGAATTTGGAAACTCAAAACTGTATAACTCTCTGCACACAAACCTGAAATTGAGTTGCAGAACCCCCAGCAATTCGCAGAGCACAGCCACACACAGAACACGAATCCAAACGCAGAGCACAATCGCTGAGTTCATCACAACAATCAATCAAAATCAGAAAACTGCAGAGGAGAGGAACTTGTTCTAATTACTAATCTGAATCTCGAGAATCAAACCTGAAGGCGGACAACGGATTACACAGCAGCAGAGATCCCAACCAGATTGCAGTAGATCATTCAACGCTTCAGCAAAGGAGGAATTAGAGAGAGAGAAGGGAGAAGAGGTAACTGTCGTTCAAACCACGATCGAGACGCTCCTCACGAATGGACTGACGATGTAAAACAATTAGATGGTGAATAATTAAATAAGGCTCCCACTCCTTATTAATTAAGAAAACAATTACCTTAATTGTTTTAATAGATGGACCTCCTTGCCCTCTACAATTAGAACAATACCGCCGGTGTCCAACTGATAGAAAGGAATAAATAATCCAACTTAGAATAACATTGCAACTGATATAACATAAGGTATGAATTGTACGGGTTATAACAACGGTCCTGGGTCGGACCATTACAGAAAGATTTATTGTCGTTGCCTATGTCCCGTCCGACCCACTGTCCGACCCACCGTCTGGGTCGGACGAAGTCAGAACATTGCTACAGATTTTATTTTTCTTTCCCAATTTCACCCATTGCTTCCCCAATCTCCAACATACATCCTAACATGTTTTAGTACAATTTAAACATCCTAAATCATGCTAATTCATTCCCTAATTCATTACACAATTCTATACTAACTCATACTCACAATTTTCCTAGTTTCACTCCAACACTCACATGTTTCTTCTCTTACAACATTATGCTATAGATTTTTGCTATCATCACTCTCCATCAATGGATCCCTCTTCTAATGTCATTTCTAGCACCTCTAATGCCTTACAGCTACATTAACTATCTCTCCTAATACACCCTCTATCTTCTCTATTAAAATCTGTTACAACCTATGCCACTCACCTAGTTTTTAATCTCTTAAGTCCACTAGTTTCTAAGTAAATTTTGCCATAGTCTCCCCTATATTTTTATACTATCACCTCATTTTTCATTCATATTTACATTATCTCACCTGTTTTCAACAACCAAAAATATACAAGCTCCCATATACAATACCAATACTAAAAAACTCATAAAAATTCCTGCACTCAACATTAATTCCCAATTATGTTTGTGACAGTTTTTAATTGTTTACAAAGGTTCAACACACTTGTTTCCTCCTACACATTTTACTACCAATACACTACCATTTAACAATACCATTTTCACTTCTAAAAATCTGTTACATTATACATTACTAACTACACAAGAGAATGTGATTTACCTTGTTTCTTTACTAGCTTCTTTCTCTTCTTCCTTGCTCTTCCTTCTCTCTCTCTCTCTACCGGTTTTGTAATCTCAATCCTCTAACACTACAACCCATTCACATATACATTTCAATACACCATTTTTAATACTAAACTAACCCTAACCATTATGTAAGTTCTAATATAGGTTTTAGGGTTTAGAAATATCATTACCTTCCAAGGGTGCAAATGAAGCTTGGAGTGGCTCAAGAACAAAATTCCAACTCCACCAACAAGTCCAAAATCGGCTAGAGTACAAGGAATAACAAGAGTTTAGTTTCCAAATTCATTTTGCCCTAAGGCTAGAAAAAGTTGGAGTTTTTAAGAATATTTTTACCTCAATAGAACAAGGAGAAGGAGGGCCTTCTAATGGTGGTCTTGAAGCTCCAAATGGGGCATACCCATAAAAACGAAAATGTTGGTTTTCGAATTTTGAAAGGATGGAAATGTAGCTCTTGATGAGAGGATTCCAATGGTACACTTTTTATAATTTTTGGAAGAAGTTAAAGAGGGTTACAAGAGGAGAGAAGAGGGGTTTGTGTGGGTTCTCTTGTTTCACCATGGAAATCGGTTGAGAAGGAGAAAAATAGAGAGGAGGAAGAAGATGGGTACGTGAGTGAGAGAGTAGAATAGAGGAGAGAGAGTAGAAAGTGAGGGTGGGGGTTACTTTATGCTTTTTAATTGTTTTTGTCTTTTGTGAGTGTAAAAGAGAGTAGAGTGTGTGTGTGTGGGATAAAATCGGACAGCACACAGAACCCATGGGGTTTTAAAATTTCATTTACAATATTGGACACATAAGTTTGTGTTATTTATATTTCTACCCCACAACTTCCCGTTTTTGACAGTTTTTACTAATCCCTCGTTATTGATTTTATTGGTTCTAAAGCTTCACTAATATTTATTAATGATTATTTAGTTGACTAAAATTGTTACGAGTTTATTTGACCCGCTTAAAGACACGTTTCCCGGTTACCTCGAAAAACGCGCTTTAAGGTTCGGTAATGTTTTTAAACCGTTTTAAAGATCCGTTTTCTTCGGGATTTATTCCCTCTTGATTATTTATACTTAATTAAGCTTCTAATTATTCATTAGCCTAATTAATCACTATTTTTAATTGCAGGGTATTTCAATCTACCCCCCCTTAAGAAACTTTGCCCTCAAAGTTGCTCAAGGTTAATAGTTTTATAATTCTACTCATTATGCAAACCACTTGTCATAATGCATCTTACTACACCTATGAGGTGTTTTACTTCCTTCCACATTGCAAGCATACACAATTCAAGCACAATACAAATTCACATACGCAATCCTTCATTTCCATGCATACCATCACATCCACATTACACAATACATTACATGTTACACATACACATCCATACACATACATTACACATACATACATTCGCATACTAATTCCACTTGCACTACATGTGCCATACCAAAGTCTATTACAATACCTACACACTAAGCAATGCTTACCCCGAAGCAATGCAAAAGCAAAAGGGCTCTACCCCCCTTAAAAGGGGTACGACCCGTACCCGTATTACTAATTGCTAGAATCTCTAGTCTATGAACAACTGTGGGTACTTAGCCTTCATGGCATCTTCCAACTCCCATGTCGCTTCTTTGACAGCATGGTTTGACCATAGGACCTTCACCATTCGTACAGACTTATGGCGAGTGTCTCTGGTCTTCCTATCCAGGATTCTCACTGGGGTTTCAACATATCTCATGGTCGGCTCAATGGATAATCTCTCGGGCTCTAGCAAATGAGAAGGATCAGCAATGTACTTCTTGAGTTTGTGACACATGAAATACATCATGGACACGTCCCAAGTCCTCAGGTAATGCTAACCTGTAGGCTACGGATCCAACTCTTTCAGTAATAGTGTACGGCCCTACAAATTTTGGGCTAAGCTTGCCCTTCTGGCCAAATCGGAAGACACCCTTCATAGGTGAAACGCGCAAGAACACTTGGTCGCCCACAGCAAACTCAAGGTCGCGTCATCTCACATCCGCATAGGATTTCTGTCTATCTTGGGCTGCCTTCATATTAGCTCTAATCTGCTGAACTTCAGCTTGCACTTGCTCAAGATACTCCGGTCCTATGATGACCGCTTCGCTTGACTTATCCCAACACAAGGGTGTACGGCAAGGTCTACCGTATAGAGCTTGGAAAGGCGACATCTTAATCGAGGCATGATAACTATTATTGTACGAGAACTCGATAAGGTGAAGCTTGTCTAACCAACTCCCCTGAAAGTCTAAGGCACATGCCCGAAGCATGTCCTCCAGTGTCTGGATGGTCCTTTCTGTCTGACCGTCGGTCTGAGGATGGAAGGCGGTACTCAACTTCAATTCTGTACCCAGCGCTTCCCGGGTGGCTCTCCAGTATCTCGAAAGAAATCTGGTGTCGCGGTCAGATACAATGGTTTTAGGGACTCCGTGATGTCTGATAATCTCCTTGTCGAATAGCTCAGCTAGCTTCACTACCTTCCAAGTGTCCTTCATCGGTATGAATCTGGCAACCTTGGTAAGGCGATCGACTACTACCCAGATCATGTTGAGTCCTCCCCTGGCAGGTGGGAGTCCTACAACAAAATCCATGGAGATATCATGAAATTTCCACTCCGGAACTGGCATAGATTGTACCATTCCACCCGGTCTACGGTGTTCAAATTTCACCTTTTGGCATGTTAAGCATCTCAATACAAATCTGTCACATCCGATTTCATTCCAGACCACCAGAAGTACCTCTTCATGTCTTTGTACATCTTGGAGGCTCCCGGATGGACTGACAATGTGAAACTGTGTGTGACTCTCGCAGGATGCGATCCCTTAGCTCAGCATTGCTTCGGGGGACGCATAGCCTGCCGTTCAACCGAATCAACCCATTTTCATGTAGCTTGAAGTCATACTTTTTCTTCTCAAATGTACCATTCTCGATCTTGTGTCTGATTTCGGTTAGGTAAGGGTCGCTCAACTGAGCATCTCGCACCTTGTCAACCAAGCTAGAAGAAGCGAGTAGCGAATGGAGCGAGTGTGCTCGACGGTTCAGGGCGTCGGCTACAATGTTTGCCTTCCCTTCCTTATACTGTAAGTCGATGTCATAATCTGAAAGAAATTCCATCCATCTTCTCTGTCTCAAGTTCAGTTCTTTCTATGTGAATACATACTGTAAGCTCTTATGGTCGGAGTAGATGGTGATGCTTACCCCATAGAGATAGTGTCACCATATCTTCAAGGCGAAGACAATGGCTCCTAACTCTAAGTCGTGAGTCGGGTAATTCTCCTCATGCTTTTCAGCTGGCGGGAGGCATAAGCAACTACCTTGCCATGCTGCATGAGCACGCATCCCATTCCTTTGCCTGATGCATCACAGTATACCTCAAATCCCTCTATGCCCTCTGGAAGAGTAAGGATGGGCGCTGAGGTCAATGAGTCTTTTAGTTTCTGAAATGATAACTCGCACTCGTCTGTCCATACAAACGGTGCATCTTTCTTCATTAGTGTAGTCATGGGCTTAGCGACTTTCGAGAAGTCCTTTACAAATCTTCGGTAGTAACCGGCTAGACCAAGAAAGCTCCTAATGTCGGTAACAGTCTTGGGTCTAGGCCATAATCGTACAGCTTCTATCTTAGAAGGGTCAACTGAGATACCTGCGCTCGAGATGACATGTCCAAGGAATGATACCTGATCAAGCCAGAACTCGCATTTGGAGAACTTCGCATACAACTGGTCTCGCGCAGTGTCTCAAGCGCTTTCCTCAAATGGATTTCATGTTCCTCTACTGATTTGGAGTATACAAGTATGTCGTCGATGAAGACAACCACTGAAGTGTCCAACTGCCCACTGAATAGTCGATTCATGAGGTCCATGAATTTTGCTGGTGCATTGGACAAACCGAATGGCATCACTGTGAATTTGTAGTGGCCATATCTGGTACGGAATGCTGTTTTCTCAATATCTTGCTCTTTGATGGCAATTTGATGATACCCAGAACGGAGGTCAAATCTTGGAGAAGACTGATGCTCCTTTCAGCTGGTCGAATAGGTCGTCGATGCGTGGTAGTGGATAGTTATTCTTGACTGTGATCGCATTCAGCTCGCGGTAGTCAATGCAAAGGCGGAGGCTACCGTCCTTCTTCTTCACGAAGAGGACCGGTGCTCCCCAGGGTGATACGCTCGGGCGTATAAACCCTTTGTCAAGTAAATCACGTAACTGCTCCTTCAGTTCCGTCATTTCCGCAGGTGCCTTACGGTACGGTGCCCTAGCAATGGGACCGGTACCTGGAGCAAAAGATCAATTTCAAATTCCACTGCTCTCGGTGGTGGCATGCCGGCTAGCTCCTTAGGGAACACATCGGGAAATTCGGATACAATGGGTACATCGTCACTGAACTCTGGATCTCTCTCCAAGTCTTGTACATAACACAGATATACTTCGTGGCCCTTTCTGAGCTCCCGGTACATAGCCATAGCAGATATGAGTGTGGTCGAAGGCTCTCTCGGTCTCTGGCGGTAGGATACTGTAACCCTAGAAGGACTCTTGAGCAGCAATTGATGCTCGGCGTAGAGGATCCTACCCTTGTGCCGCTCCAACCAATTCATTCTGATGATTAAGTTGAATCCCAATTCATTGAATTTGATGAAGGAAATGGGAAATGTTTCGTTTTTGATTTCGATGGTGGCTGATTGATAGTATTTGGTGCACTTTACTCGCTCATTCGATGGGAGAGTAACCATGAAGTTCTGTAGCTCATCTGTATCTAGCTTCAACCTCTTCACAAAGATGGGTGATACGAAGGTGTGAGAGGCGCCGGAGTCGAATAACACATTGGCATCAATGCCATTTACTGGGAAGGTTCCCGTTAAGATGGTGCCGCTTCTGCCGGCTTGTGCTTCGGTGAGGATACTCAGGATACCTTCGGTACCGAGTCCACAACCTATTGGATTCACAATTGGATAAGTATTGATGGTGGACACAAGTGGAATTAAATCAACACTGCTCTTTATTGATAAACCAACCATCATACAAACCGTGTCTCTAATACACGTTACTAATACATTACATGATACTATGAATTTAACACTTCCTAAAGGTAAGGTTCAGGCGTCCTGGTTTCATGTGTGTGGCATTGATTATTGCCGCCGGTGCCGTATTCAACTTGATCTTGTTGATCCCGTGATACAGCATCCTAGAGTTTCCACCCATGATTAGGACATCTCCTGATCTCAATACCAATTTATGTGCGAGGTCCACACGCTTCTGCTTGCTATACAGGAATATAGCGTCATCACCAATGGACCAAGACACTACGGGCACTCCTCTTTCAAGAGATTCCGCTATCTCGTCCTTGTCTTGGTGTAACCCAAGTCTTCCTTCTTTCTCATAGAAGTTGACGATACAAAGGTCCGCTTCAAAGTGCGGGATCGGTTCATGTTCACATTGTTGTGCAAGTTCTACTGCTTGTGTGACAAGTGTCTGAAACTCTGGAGGTATTGTCGGTGGCGTTGCTCCATCTTGTGTTCGTGTCTCTTGGTATATCTTGGTATAAGGATTCCAGTCCTTTCCCAAGCACATCATTTTCAGCTTCATCTTCGCTCCACCGGGGAATTCGGGTATGTAAAATCCTCCTTGACCCGTTCCTAGTTCGTTGCATCGTCGAGTGATTGAGATTTTTGCTTCGGGTGTCAGGTATCCCCTTAAAAATCATACCTGGTCGGATGACCTGACACTGTTCGTGGTGTGTAGAAGTGGTTGGTGATGTCGATCTCTTCTTGATTCAGGTTTACCGGTATCGGATAACAGATACTAAAGCTTCCTATGGTTATAAATTTCATCTACGGTGAGTGCTAGTTCCAACTACTTTATTTCATGCTCAATATACACTTCAATTCATTTACTCATGCATTCACTCATACGATTACTTATAATACTTAGTCATGCTTCTCAAGGATTCAAGGTTAAGATAATTACCTGGGCCGGATTTAGAACCGGACCCATCACCATCAATCACATGAAGGACAGGCTGCCTCTGAGGTGCACTCCGCTGAGGACCCCGGGATCCTGTCCCTGTGGTGCCTGCTAGGTCGGTGCATCGCCAGATGCAACCTCCTTGCCTTCCCTTTGCTTGTGGCTTCGGAAGTTCCCCTTTGGCTTAGCATTCTCTGGGCATCTGTTAGCTGTGTGACCCATTTCTGGCAATTGTAGCATTTGATTTCTCTCCCATAGCAATCTTTGTCGGGATGGTCTAGGTTGCACTTTCTGCACACATAGGTGCGGCCGTCGGAGAAGATTTTGGTGAAACCGGAGCCAGAACCTAAGGTTTAGAGGGTTAGCACATGTGTGCGTGGATATACTAGAGATAATACTTGTATGAATACGATTTTGGAATAGAAGTTTACCCTTTGGTGGGTGTGATCTCAGTGGCTTAGCTGCCACCGGTGCAGAAGAACCTAGTTGAAGAAGCTCAACTGGTTTGCCCTGCTCAGCATGGGCACTGCTCTCACTTGGGAATTCTTCTGGGATTGCTGAAAGAAATTTCCCTTCTTCTCTTTCCAGCTTTTACCTGGTTCTGCTCCTCGCCATTGGTGTTCTTATTGTTGGCCTTGCGCTTCAGCGCGGTTTCTTCATCCCGTAGTTGGCAAGTGATCTCAACGCGAGAGAGAAGCCGCGTGATAACACTCCTGAAGTTTCAGGTATTAGCCGGGATTCTTATTAAGAAGAGGATAAGGAAGAGACTTAAGAAATTCAAGGAATTTAAGGAATTGAAATGATACTAAGGGTTAACCGATATTTACCTGAAGGCAGGTAAATGTGTGTAGCCCATACCGTACCGAAGGCGATGGCTCAGACCGCCATAGAAGCGATCGGACCCAGCCGGTGTATCCTAGATCAGGGAGAAGACGGAGAATAGAAGTGAAGGTGGGTAGTACTCATCCACAGACATCTTGTCTGTCATCTTCAAGGCGTCTAGCTCTATCTTTTCTTAGTCTTTACATGCTCCGGATAGTACTTGGATCGGAGGATAGCGGCAAAGGACTCCAATCAAAGGTGGGGTCGTTGACATACTCGTCCTTGACTAGTTTCCACCAGTCCATAGCGGCATCCTTGAGGTAGTAAGCAGCTACTCTCACTCGAACTCCAGTAGGAGCTTTGAGGGTCTCAAATGCGGTCTCCATTTCGGAGATGTAAGCTTCAAACTTAGCAGGGTCACTCTCACCTCTAAAGCATGGAGGACGGAGATCTGTGATAGCTTTTACCCAGTTTACTTCTCAGGGTGGAGGGGGAGGGATTGGCCCCGCTTGATTCTGTTGGTTTTGCTGGTTCTGCTGCATAGCTTGGATAACTGTGGGGTAGCATCTGTGCTACCGTGGCAGCGACGATTTCCGCTATCGTCTGCGTGCCGGGTCCGTCATTGCCCCCTCCTCTAGGGCGACCTGGACCTCTCCTGACATCTGAATATTTAACATTTACATTGGGCTTCGCAAGATATGACTCAAAGGTCATGGAATTTAAACAAGGTATCGTTCCTAAGAACGTCAAGGGTATCCGTTATTCACAACGGTAGTTCCTAGTTAGGTTTCTAAGTATCCGTCTTAAGACGGTTGAAATCCTAACTCGGTAATCCCCTATGCTCGGTACTTATGGACATCAGAGCGTTACTACGCTCTGATACCACTTTTTGTAACAACCCAACCGCTAATCCTATGCTTACCGTCCAATCATCCCATAATCCAGAGTTACTCGCAGCGGAAAATACTACTTACTACGGCGGGTGATACAACACCGCTAACCGCCCATACGGCTAGCTAGGCTCATTCTACTTACAGTCACGGTCTGATGAACATAATGTACCGAGCTACTACTATATTGCGTGCCGAATACAAAATAACATTCTTACATTCTGGATCACGAGTATTTAAAGTGTATACTTACATCCCTTTCCAATCTTTCCAAAAGAATGAGTACCTACCATCTACTCATCTATACCAATTAAAATCCCTTCAAAAATCCCAAAAAGGTGTACCCCATGGTACACCGGCTAATCAAAAACTACAGCCATGTACTACTCAGTACACCAATCATCATTCAATGTTTACAATCCAAAAAGAAACCAAAAAAACTCTTCGTCCTCTTCATCCTTCTCGGGTACCTGCGTGTAGTAAAAATGGTGCCCCAAGGGCTCAGCAAACGCTGCGTATAAACTCCGCATATACCACGTGCTAGCTAGGGCACGCCGACTATTTGACGTCCACTAAACATGCGGTTCATTAATTTCATACATACATGCTTTACATACATCATACAATCATGCTCAATACATTACGCATTCCAAGGCAACAATACAATAGCACGCATCTTACTTACCTTCACAAGGTTAGCCAAATTATGCATTCGGGTTAATCGGAATGCTTTTACTCTTTTACTCATTACTTACTTCTCTTACTTACACTTACTTGCTTTCAATTACTTTACTTACTCATTCTTACTTACTTACTTATACTCAAGTTAAGTCGTCGGGACCTCCGGCCCTGGGGACTACTCCGTCCCACCTCCGGGATTTACTTGACTCACCAATCCGGGATGCTACCCATTTATGGGATTTGGGCCGCGGACTAGTTTAAGAGTCAGGAGTTGGAGCCAACCTCTCGTGACTCCGCATCCTCACGGGTGGCCGAAACTATATCGGACTTCTACTCATTCCAATTTAATTACCAATTTAAGTTAGAATGGTTAGCTTGTTAGGAATAAGTTAGAAGTCCAAAGTCAACACATTCGGTCAGAATACAATACTTCATACATACACACATTCATTATCATCCATACATTTCATGAATTATACAAACTGAGATTTAAAGAAAATATACCACAATATACAACACTACATATTCACAAGTAACATGATAACTCCGATTCGTGCATTTATCTTATTTGGTGATCAATTAACACACAACACACAAATCAGAGTAACCAAGATAGCATACGGGGCATGAGGAATCCATACCGTTCACCGTTGTACGTGTTTCCAAACGTCCTCCGGTGTCACAAATCAAATCCTATGATATCCATACAATCGAATGATTAATATGACTATCATTAACTTAACTCGATTACTCCTATGTTACTAATCCATACTTACTAAGTCTTTACATTCCTTACACTTGTATTTCATTTACTTACCTTTCATGACTCATCCATGGTTTACTTACATATATACATGCTTATGTATAGGTGGGTATACACATATATAATATATATATATATAATCATACTAGTTATAAGCTTACAGTTTTTTTTTTTGTAAGAAGAATTGGGCCGTCCGACCCACCGTCCGACCCAAGCCCTGGGTCGGACCATTCCAGTAGAGTTCATCCCTGAAATTCACCATGTCCGACCCAGCACTATTCCATCCGACCCATACCCTCTGGGTCGGACCGTTCCAGAAGGTTTCGGTCCCGTGTCCCTGCTCCGTCCGACCCACTGTCCGACCCAGACTCTGGGTCGGACGAAGTCAGAAACTTCGACCCTTATATTTTTTTGCCTGTTCGACCACGTCCGATCCACGGTCCTGGGTGGACCATTACAAAAAGATTTATTGTCGTTGCCTATGTCCCGTCCGACCCACTGTCCGACCCACCGTCTGGGTCGGACGAAGTCAGAACATTGCTACATATTTTATTTTTCTTTCCCAATTTCACCCATTGCTTCCCCAATCTTCCTACATACATCCTAACATGTTTAGTACAATTTAAACATCCTAAATCATGCTAATTCATTCCCTAATTCATTACACAATTTTATACTAACTCATACACACATTTTCCTAGTTTCACTCCAACACTCACATTGTTTCTTCCCTTACTACATTATGCTACAGATTTTTGCTCTATCACTCTCCATCAATGGCTCCCTCTTCTAATGTCATTTCTAGCACCTCTAATGCCTTACAGCTACATTAACTATCTCTCTAATACACCCTCTATCTTTCTCTATTAAAATCTGTTACAACCTATGCCACTCACCTAGTTTTTAATCTCTTAAGTCCACAAGTTTCTAAGTAAATTTGCCATAGACTCCCTATATTTTTTACTATCACCTCATTGTTTTCATTCATATTACATTATCTCACCTGTTTTCAACAACCAAAAATATACAAGCTCCCATATACAATACCAATACTAAAACACTCATAAAAATTCCTGCACTCAACATTAATTCCCAACTATGTTTGTGACAGTTTTAATTGTTTACAAAGGTTCAACACACTTGTTTCCTCCTACACATTTCACTACCAATACACTACCATTTAACAATACCAATTTTCACTTCTAAAAATCTGTTACATTATACATTACTAACTACACAAGAGAATGTGATTTACCTTGTTTCTTTACTAGCTTCTTTCTCTTCTTCCTGCATCTTCCTTCTCTCTCTCCTCTACCGGTTTGTAATCTCAATCCTCTAACACTACAACCCATTCACATATACATTTCAATACACCATTTTTAATACTAAAACCCTAACCATTATGTAAGTTCTAATATAGGTTTTAGGGTTTAGAAATCTCATTACCTTCCAAGGGTGCAAATGAAGCTTGGAGTGGCTCAAGAACAAAAAATTCCAACTCCACCCAACAAGGCCAAAATCGGCTAGAGTACAAGGAATAACAAGAGTTTAGTTCTAAATTCGTTTTGCCCTTAAGGCTAGAAAAAGATGGAGTTTTTAAGAATATTTTACCTCAATAGAACAAGGAGAAGGAGGGCCTTCTAATGGTGGTCTTGAAGCTCCAAATGGGGGCATACCCATAAAAACGAAAATGTTGGTTTTCAAAATTTTGAAAGGATGGAAATGTAGCTCTTGATGAGAGGATTCCAATGGTACATTTTTATAATAATTTTGGAAGAAGTTAAAGAGGGTTACAAGAGAGAGAAGAGGGGGGTTTGTGTGGGTTCTCTTTTTCACCATGGAAATCGGTGAGAAGGAGAAAAATAGAGAGGCGGAAGAAGATGGGTACGTGAGTGAGAGAGAGTAGAATAGAGGAGAGAGAGTAGAGGAGTAGAAAGTGAGGGTGGGGGTTACTTTATGCTTTTTAATTGTTTTGTCTTTTGTGAGTAAAAAGAGAGTAGAATGTGGTGTGTGGGATAAAATCGGACAGCACACAGAACCCATGGGGGTTTTAAAATTTCATTTACAATATGGACACATAAGTTTGTGTTATTTATATTTCTACACAAACTTCCCGTTTTTGACAGTTTTTACTAATCCCTCATTTTATTGATTTTATTGGTTCAAAGCGTCACTAATATTTATTAATGATTATTTAGTTGACTAAAATTGTTTACGAGTCTATTTGACCCGCTTAAAGACACGTTTTTCCCGGTTACCTCGAAAAACGCGCTTTTAAGGGTCGGTAATGTTTAAACCTTTTAAATATGGTTTCGTCGGGATTTATTCCCTCTTGATTATTTATAATATTAAGCTTCTAAATTAGCATTAGCTAATTAATCACTAGTTTAAGGACAGGTATTTCACCATAAACTCCATTTTTATATTTATTTCACCTCTCCACCACACTCCATACTCACGTACTCAGCAAAAACAAAAGAAAGAGAAGAGAGGCAGCAGAAGTGAGAGCGAGTGCAGACCCGTTCTTTCTTTGAAATAATGGCTAATTCTATCTGTGATATCTTTTATTTCCGTTAATGTCTGAGTAATTTTTATGTGTATCCTAGGATGGGGTTTGACCCTAATATTACTTAAATAAATATCACCCATCTCACTTATTAAACTTGTTTTAATTCCTTTCAACAAATATTGTTAAATGCTTTACGCGACAAACTACTGCATTTTTATGGTAACTATCAACATATGATTTTGAGATAGTCAAAGTACCACAAAGGAATAAACCTTGGTATTTACACTCCGGATTGAGCAGGAAAATACTGAGGCTATTACTAAGAGTTCGTAACTGACACTTATTAACTCTAATAGACAACAAATAATTGAGACATGGTTACAAATTTGTTTAAGTAATTTAGGCAATTCCCGCGCTATCCTTGGATACCTTTTCCATCCACATCAATTAATTCACCTTATTTTACTGTGTTTATTATTTCTACACTGATCCTAAACAAATCAAGCTTGCCTCCGGCTAAACCCCTTATTTGCTATTTTTATTAAATACCGAGACTATGATAATTGAACAATTTCCCTGTGGATACGACACTTGTTGTACTACTCCGACTAGGTGCACTTGCCTATTAGTTTGCTATAAATCTATATATATATTAATGTATAGATTTTACTCAACAATTTTTGGCGCCGTTGCCGGGGAAATTGATTCCATCAATTTCCCTAGTTTTCGGTAGTTCACTTGCTATACTATAATATTCTGTTTATAGTATTTTGTTGTTTGTTTATTTTTATTTATATTAATTTCTGTTATTTATTTACAGTCATTTAGTTTTCTGTCATTTAATTTTGTAAACTAATTTCTAACATTTAATTTTCTGTCAACTAATTACTAACATTTAAATTCTGTCATTTAAATTCTGTAATTTAACTTCTGACATTTAAATTTCTGTCATTTAATTTCAGTCCTCTAATTCCTAACATTTAAATTTCAGTCATTTAAATTCAGTTCTTTATTTTTCAGGCATTCAAATTACTATCATTTAAATTACCGTTATTTAAATTCTGCCCTTTTTCTTTATTTTAATTTTATTATTACTTAAACTGCATTTATTTTTGTTCGTTTTTGTTCACTTATTTTCGGTCTTTTTACTCTTGTTAAAAAATAATAATAAAAAAAAATAAGTGTTGTTTAATTAAAGTTTATCAGCCTATTTCAATATCTCTGCTTTACTTTATCTATTTACTAATTAATTTCGCAGTTTCTCACAAATCAAAGTATCTTCTGTGCATGCCAAACACTCGAACCTGAGGTTCTCCACTTATCAATCTGAGACCCGAACCCGTGCGCACTTTATTCAACATAAGAAGAAACCAGAGAAATCAAGACATGGCCGAAAACCAAGTCATAAATGAAATGGATCATGAAAATCAACACTACACCATGCTCTCTCTGACTACCACCAACCGGATACTGAAGGAAGGGCATCAGCCATAGTTCTCCCCAAACCAACACCGCTAGAAACCGGACGATGGGCTTTCAAAACCCACTACATCACCGCCGTCCGAGATTTAGGCAAGTTTAGTGGAGCAAATCCAGATGAAGCCCCAAATCATTTAAGTCTCTTCCTAGACTTCTGTAATTCCTTTGGTTAAACCGGCAACGTCAAAGAAAGAATCCGTCTACAACTATTTCCTCACTCGTTGTCAGATTCAGCAAACAGGTGGTACCGAAGTCTTCCCTCCCGATCAATCCACACATGGCTGCAAATGGCCCAGAAGTTCCTTGCCAAATACTACCCAACCAGTAGAACAAGGCAATTGATTGGAGAAATCAACACATTCTGTCAGGAGCCGGGAGAAACGTTATACGACGCATGGGACAGATTCAAGGATATGCTAATGAAGTGTTCCCACCATGGTCTCGACGATCAATCCCTCTGCTTATCATTCTTCAATGGCCTGGATGATGGGAACCGAATACTCGTAAATTCCTCTGCAGGAGGAAGTTTCATGATGAAATCTCCTCAAGAAGGGATGAACCTTCTCGAAACCATGACGAGCAATACAAGACAGTGGACGAGATCCAAAGGAAGAATGCCACGAGCTGCAGGCCTACTCCATGTTGAGCCAACGGATCATTTATCAGCCCAGATCTCGTCCCTTGCAAAGATGGTGGAAAAGCTAACAACATCTCAAAACGAAATCGTAAAAACAATAGCTTCCTCACCTCCAGTTTCATCCGCAGAAGGATGTGTCATATGCGCCGGTCCTCATGAAACCCATCAATGCGAAGGTAAAAACCAGTACGAAGATGTACACTTCATAGGAAACCGCCCGGTAATTCCTACAACAATACAAACTACCCATGGAGAAATCACCTGAATTTCTCATGGAAAACAATGATCAGAACCAAGGAGGGCAGAATAACAATTCCAATACCTATCAGGGGAATAGACCCCAACCAAACTCTAATATGGGTTATAGAGCACAAGGTGCTCCTCCAGGTTTCCACCAACAACAACAACCATCCTCATCCTCTGCTGATCCAGATGAGGAATTCAGAAACCTAATGAAGGGATTCGTGATTACGACCCAAACCAGACTCATGGATCAAGAAGCCACCAACAGATGGGTTGAAGCCCAGATACAACAAACCAGCCAACAGCTGGAGCAAATCAGCCAGCAGCTTGCACAAAGGCCACCTGGTACCTTCCCTAGTCAGCCAAATCCAAATCCAAGAGAACAGGCCAA
Source organism: Limonium bicolor (assembly GCA_023374045.1). Lineage (NCBI taxonomy): Eukaryota > Viridiplantae > Streptophyta > Magnoliopsida > Caryophyllales > Plumbaginaceae > Limonium > Limonium bicolor. Next base: position 101,551,575 of record CM041781.1, on the reverse strand, counting down.
GGCAGTGACTTTGAGAAGTGGTAGGCCACTCAACTCATCCCTTCCCCGGGATGATATTGATAATCAAGAACAGCAAGCTCACGAGCCTCAAGAAGAATAAGAAGAAGCTGAAGAAGCCCCTCCTCCTCCGAAAAATATTTCCAAGGAGAAGGAGCCTCCTGAATCTACTGCTTCCTCTCTCACTAAGATTCTTCCCCCACTTCCTTTTCCGATCAGAATAAGAAAGAAAAATTTAGATGAACAGTTTGGAAAGTTTCTAACCCATTTCAAGAAACTAACGATTAATATTCCTTTTGCAGATGCTTTGAAACAAATGCCAATATACGCAAAGTTCATGAAGGATATCATCACAAACAAAAGATTGTTGCAGGAAGTGGAAACTGTGCACCTTACGCAGGAAGTGTCAGCAGTGCTTCTAAAGAACCTCCCTCCAAAACTTGGAGACCCAGGTTTGCCAATTATTCCATGTTCCATTGATAATGTTGATTGTTGTGGTAGTGGGCTATGTGATCTAGGAGCTAGTATCAATTTAATGCCACTCTCAACTTTCAACAAACTTAAGATTGGTGAATGCATGCCTACCTCTATTCAATTACAATTAGCAGATAGATCTTTAGTATTCCCAAAAGGGATAATAGAAGATTTGATTGTTACTGTAGGAACTTTTGTGTTCCCTGTGATTTTATTGTAATTGACATGGAAGAAGACACTAGGGTGCCCTTAATCTTAGGACGACCTTTCATGAGAACTGCTAGAGCATTAATCGACGTTGAAAAAGGAAAAATCATATTAAGACTGCATAACGAAACCTTAGAATACGACATGTCCAAAGTCATAAAGAAACCCGCTCATATAGAAGATACCTTTTCCATAGACATCGTCGACTCTATTGTGCAGGATAATTCATCTACTATTTTTCGTAATAATGCTCTTGAAAATGCTTTAGCTGAAATCTGTGATAACCGACCAATGCACCCTGACACAATCAAAATGGTAGCAGCTCTAGATAAAAGAAATTATATACCAAACCACGCTACCCATCACCAGAACCATTAGAGCATTCTACTCAAAAGATACCACCATCAATTGAACAACCCCCTCTCGTAGAAATGAAACCATTACCTTCACACCTGAAGTATGTCTTTCTTTCTAATCTTTGTACTCTACCTGTTATTATTTCTTCATCCCTAACAAGTACACAGGAGGAACGTCTTGTGAGGATCCTTCAGAACCATAAGAAGGCGATAGGCTGGTCCATCTCGGATATCAAAGGTATCAACCCCGATTTCTGCACGCATCACATATACATGAAAGATACCTAGAAGCCTTTAGTCCAACCACAGATAAGGCTCAATCCCAACATGAAAGACGTAGTGAAGAAAGAAGTGCTCAAACTGCTTGACACTGGGATAATCTACTCCATCTCTGACAGCAAATGGGTGAGCCCCGTTCAAGTTGTCCCGAAAAAAGGAGGTTTTCACTATGGTCCCCAACGATAAGGGTAATCTAATTCCCCAGAGAACCACAACGGGCTGGAGAGTCTACATCGATTACAGGAAACTGAACAGCGCAACGCGGAAGGACCACTTCCCTTTACCTTTCATTGATCAGATGCTGGAAAGATTGGCTAGGCAAGATTACTACTGCTTCCAGGACAGCTATTCAGGATATTTTCAAATACCCATTGCCTTAGAAGACCAAGACAAAACCACATTCACATGCCCATACGGGACATTTGCATATAATCGGATGCCTTTTGGTCTATGCAATGCCCCAGCCACATTTCAAAGATGCATGATGTCAATCTTCAGCGACTATCTTGAATAGAGCATCGAAGTCTTCATGGACGACTCTCTGTCTTTGGGCTCACTTTGGAATCATGTCTGAACAATCTGGATGCTATCCTTACCCGGTGTGAAGAAACAAACCTTGTGCCTAACTGGAAAAAATGCCATTTCATGGTTAAAGAAGGAATAGTTCTTGGGCATAAAATATCTTCGAAAGGCATTGAAGTTGACAAAGCCAAGGTCGAAGTCATTGAAAAATTACCACCACCTACGACGGTGAAAGATATCAGAAGCTTCCTTGGCCATGCTGGATTCTATAGAAGGTTTATCAAGGATTTTTCCAAGATCTCAAAGCCTCTATGTGATCTCCTGGCAAAAGACGTCAAGTTCAACTTCACTGATGCCTACAAGCCTTCAACACACTGAAAGAATGCCTCATCTCCGCCCCCATTGTGATATCACCAGATTGGAGCCTTCCATTTGAAATTATGTGCGACGTCAGCGACTACGCAGTGGGTGCCGCTTTGTGCCAAAAGAAGGAGAAGATCTTGAGAACCATCTACTATGCAAGTAGAACCCTCAACGATGCTCAGAAGAATTATTCAACTACTGAGAAGGAACTTCTAGCAGTAGTCTTTGCTCTGGATAAATTCTGATCATATCTCCTAGGAAGCAAAGTAATAATTCACACCGATCACTCCGCTCTGAAGTATATATTTGATAAAGAAGATGCCAAACCCCGACTCCTCCGGTGGATACTCCTACTACAAGAATTTGAGATTGAAATCAGAGACAAGCCAAGAGTGCAGAATGTAGTAGCAGGCCACCTATCTCGCATAGAGGCACCAAGTGATGGCACATCCATCAATGAATTCTTCCCAGATGAGTGCGTTTTTATGATTGGAGACACTGGTGATCCATGGTACGCTGACATGGCCAACTACCTAGCACGAGGAGTAATACCACATGGGCTAACCTACCAACAGAAGAAGTTCTTTTCAGATGTAAAACATTACTACTAGGAGGACCCTCTCCTTTTCGAAGTCTGTGCAGACGGGATGGTGAAAAGATGTGTGCCCAAAAGTGAAATCCAAAGCATTCTACGACATTGTCACTCTCTTGAAGCCGGAGGACATCATGGGCCAGCTCGAACAGCAGCTAAGGTACTTCAATCAGGTTTTTTCTGGAAAACCTTGCATAGAGACTGTCATTCCTTTGTAGCTTCCTGCGATAAGTGCCAAAGACTTGGGAACACCTCCAAAAACATGAGATGCCTCTCAACATCATACTAGAGGTATAACCTTTCGACGTGTGGGGCATTGACTTCATGGGACCCTTTCCTTCGTTTTGCTCAAACCTCTTCATCTTGGTAGCAGTCGACTATGTCACTAAGTGGGTGGAAGCCATCGCCTCTCCCACAAATGATGCAAAGGTAGTACTCAAGTTCTTGAAGAAGAACATATTTACAAGGTTCGGAGTCCCACATGCTATAATCAGTGACCAAGGATCGCACTTCTACAATAAGCAGTTCACAGCCTTAATGACCAAATACAGAGTGAGACACAAGGTAGCCCTACCTTATCACCCTCAAACAAATGGCCAGGCTGAGGTCTCTAACCGAGAATTGAAGTGGATCCTGCAAAAGACAGTTAATTCTTCAAGAAAAGACTGGTCCCTAAAGCTGGATGATGCACTCTGGGCATATAGAGCAGCCTACAAGACACCTATAGGAATGTCCCCATATCGATTGGTCTTCGCCAAAGCTTGTCATTTACCGGTCGAGCTCGTGCACAAATTATAGGCCGTGAAAGCCCTAAACTTTGATCTACTAAAAGCAGGTGACAAACGGAAATTTCAGCTTACTGAGTTAGAAGAGTTTCGAGAGGATGCCTATGAAAATAACCGAATCTACAAAGAGAAAGCCAAGAAGTGGCACGACAAGATGATCCTTAAACGGGAGTTCCATAAGGGAGATTTGGTTCTACTGTACAATTCCAGGTTGAAGCTATTTCTTGGTAAACTAAAATCCTATTGGGCTGGACCATTTACTGTCTCCAAGGTCACCACATATGGATCTGTTGAGTTGGTAGATTCTAAAAGACAAACTTTCATGGTCAATGGGTCTAGACTAAAGCATTACCGTGGGTGGTAATCTCGAGAAAGTTGATGCTCATGCAATAAATCTAAAGATCCTCTAGATTTGAGTACGCTTCAAAGCGTCTAGCCAAAGACGTTAAAGAAGGGCAGCTTTCCTGGAGGCAACCCGGATGAACTTTTATTTAATTTGCTTTTATGCTCTCTTAATTTTCAGGTCCTCTTTAAATTTTTTTGTAGCTAATTTTTAACCCCGTTTATAGTATGGTTGCTTCTAGCGTCTTATGCAGGTACAACTTCATGTCTACACCGCAAGCAAGCTACACTACTTGAGGCTGAAGCTCAAGTGCGGGGGAACTCCTTTAGACGCTAGCAAAAATAATCTCAGGGGAGTACAGTTTCTTTATTTATGCTTTTATTTTGCTAATATCTACTGTGGAGAGCTTTTGTGCGAATATGTTTATTATGACCTTTGTCTTTTCTTTTTCTCTTTATTTTTATCTACTCGAAAAGGTCTTCAACTTTCCCTTGTTTTTCTGGTGAACATTGAGGACATTGTTCAATTTAAGTGTGGGGGAGTGCTCTTTTCGTGGTGAAATTTTGTGCTAAAATGTTTAATCTCTCTGCTTATCTTGCTTTTGTCCAAAATTAAAATTATGGACCCTTTATATGTGGGTTGTTCTTTAATAATAAATACTGTTATGAATTGTAGGATAAATGGTACAAAATTTTTCATTTTGATTACTTTTGAGGAGCATTTTTATGCGGTGTGACCAAATGATCTGCAATGGTTGGATTTTTATTGCTCAGGGATTCTTTCTGTCTTATTTCTTAGGGATTGCTAAGGGGTGCTTCTCTGTCGAAAAAAAATAAATAAATAAAAAAAAAACAAGGACTTGCGAGACACCATTGGTAACCAACAAAGAGAGTTGTGTGTTCTTAAATACAAAGGCTTGATGCCTACATATTATCTTCTCATCTCTTATCCAAGAGTGAAACAAATGTATAATCTATTTTTCCTTTTGTTTTCTCCTCAATGCCCATTTTTGAGAGAAGTTGGCCGTGGTAAAAGTTCTCAAAGTCACCTTAACTGAGAAAAATTGAAGTACTCCGGATCATACCCTGAAACTCTATATTTTTTTTTACCCTGAGCACACCTGTACCACCAGTAGTTGATGGATCACACTCCTCAAAAAGTTTAAGATCATGTAACTGTTCACCTTCTTATCCTACCCTTCATAATAATATTTGTTAGTATTGAGCATTCCCTGCTTTCTTGGGTACATGGTTTTGCTTGAGGACAAGCAAAAAGATAAGTGTGGGGGTGTGATAAGTGTCCAAATGAGCATGTTTTATAGGTGTATTTCATATATTATATTAGCACTTTTCTTGCTCATTTCTCCACTTTGGTTAGTTTTCCTCTAGTTTATGTTTTATTGGTTATCTTACAGCTTTATGGGTTAAACATGAGGAAAACCAAGCTATGAGCAAAGTAGACGAAGAGACGAAGGCATAGCCGCAAACGGATCTTAAAACGGAGCTGAAACGAATAATTTAGAAGAAAATCAATTTTCGTCCGAACCAGTGTGATCCGGACACTGGTTCGGACACTGCAAATGATGCGTCCGTGGTGTGTCCGCTCAAATTTGGCCGGACAAAATTAAAAATCGAAGCGTCCGAACCACAGTGGTCTGGACACTGGTTCGGACGTGCCAATTTGAAGAATCCGTCCGTGGAAATAAGCCAGGACACAAAACAAGGACCATGTGTGTTGTCCGTGGAAAAAAGGGCGGACAAGACATAAGCTGTCCGTGGATATTTGGCCGGACAGAAGAAGAGAGACCATTCTCTCCGTGGAAATAAGGACGGACAAGAAAGAAATATCCGTGGCATGTCCGTGAAAAAAAGACCGGACAACAAATAGAGCTTCAACTACGCCGACCGTCTTCCCCAATTTCTTCGGCGCCTGCAAACATATCTATCTACCCCCTCAACAATATCAGGCGCCGGCGCACTCCTCAAATTTCTCACGCGTGCTCCAGCACTGTCTCCACTCCAGCTCTGCATCCAACCTTATCCTCTGCTTCTATATAAACCCAGCTCATTCTGCGATAAATCATGCACGGGAGATTAAAAGAAAACAGACTATCGTTCACCACACTCCACCATTCTCTTCCATTCATTTTCTCCCGTAACACCATAACACTCCATTTTATATTTATTTCACCTCTCCACCACACTCCATACTCACGTACTCAGCAAAAACAAAAGAAAGAGAAGAGAGGCAGCAGAAGTGAGAGCGAGTGCAGACCCGTTCTTTCTCCGAAATAATGGCTAATTCTATATGTGCTATCTTTTTATTTCTGTTAATGTCTGAGTAATTTTTATTTGTATCCTAGGATGGGGTTGACCCTAATATTACTTAAATAAATATTTTTCACCTGTCTCACTTATTAAACTTGTTTTAATTCCTTTCAACAAATATTGTTAAATGCTTTACGCGACAAACTACTGCATTTTTATGGTAACTATCAACATATGATTTTGAGATAGTCAAAGTACCACAAAGGAATAAACCTTGGTATTTACACTCCGGATTGAGCAGGAAAATACTGAGGCTATTACTAAGAGTTCGTAACTGACACTTATTAACTCTAATAGACAATAAATAATTGAGACATGGTTATAAATTTGTTTGTTTAAGTAATTTAGGCAATTCCCCCGCTATCCTAGGATACCTTTTTCCATCCACATCAATTAATTCACCTTATTTTACTGTGTTTATTATTTCTGCACTGATCCTAAACAAATCAAGCTCGCCTCCGGCTAAACCCCTTATTTGCTGTTTTTATTAAGTACCGAGACTATGATAATTGAACAATTTCCCTGTGGATACGACATGTTGTACTACTCCGACTAGGTGCACTTGCCTATTAGTTTGCTATAAATCTATATATTAATGTATAGATTTTATTCAACAATGTCCGGTCCCAAGGTCGGTCCATTCCAGAAGGTTTCCGTCATTGTAAATCTGGGCTCGACCGACCTTGCAAGTCCGGTCCCAAGGTCGGTCCAATCCAGTAATTGCATTTTTATTTCTGTTTTCAGTCCTTTCCTTTACCCATTACTTCCCCATTGTTCCTACACTTAATCCCACATGTTTTAACACTAGTTAAACCTCCTAATACACCCTAGTTCATCCATTTACTCCTTACTCATTTTATACTAATTTACACACTTACAATGTTTTTCTAAGTTTGTTGTGTTACAGATATTTCTTCTTACTTCCTCCATCTATAGTTCCCTCTTCTAATATCATTTCTAAAGCTTATATTGCATTAACTATCTCTCTCCATCTATCCTTAACCTATCTTCATCTAAAATCTGTTTCAAAGGTTTATTTCCTTCCTAGATAAACATTTAAGTTCTCTAGTTTCTAGGTAAATTTTGCCATAGTCTCCCCTATATTTTTACACTCTCACCACACATCATTTATTCACACATTGTTACCCAATCCACCTGTTTATAAACAACATCAATATACCACACTCTCCAACACAGTACTAAGCAGCAAACACTCCTAAAAATCCTGCACATTCACCAATTCTTTCCTTAAGGTTTTAAAAAGTTTTCAAATGTCTTTTAAGCTTCCAACAGTTTAGTTCCTCTTCCTCATTACACTACTACTCTTTACCATTTTCAATACACAATTAAGAGCTACTAAAATCTGTTACACAATACATTTTTACAAGACTACACAAGAGGATGCAATTTACCTTGTTCTCCTTACTAGTTCTTTTTTTTCTTTTCTTTTTTCTCTTTTCCTTCTCCTCCACTCTTCCCACCGGTTATGAATATTCAATCTCTAAAGCTACAACACATCAACATACACCACCATTTCAATACTACTAAAAACCTTTAAACTACATTAAAGCTTTAAGGTAAGTTTCTAGGGTTTAAGAATTTATTACCTTGCGAGGGTGGGTGTAGATAGTGCTTGGGATAGCTCAAGAACAAGATTCCTACTCCACCAAAGAAGCCAAAATCGGCTAGAATACAAAACACCAACAAGGGTTTAGTTTCAAATTTCGTTTTGCCCACAAGGGCTAGAAAAAAGTGAGGTTTCAAGAATATTTTTACCTCAAGGTAACAAGGAGATGAAGGTGGTTCTAATGGTGGTCTTGAAGCTCCTAATGCAGCATACCTATGGAAACGAAAATGCTTGTTTTCGAATTTTGAAAAGAGGAATATGTTCTCCTTGATGAGGGGATTCCAGTGGTACAAGTTTTGTAATTTTTGGTGAAGGTTCAAGGGGTTAACAAGAGGGGAGAAGTGAAGGTTTTTGGTGGGTTCTCAAATCTCCATTGTTATCGGTTGGAGAAGGAAGAAAACAGAGAGTGAGGGGGGGGGTGAGTACGTGAGTGAGGGAATTGTGAGGGTAGGAGAGAGAGTGGTAAAGTGAGGTGAGTGAGTTATTTGCTTTTTATTTCTTTTGTCTTGTAGTGCATTAGCACAAATTAATAGAGAGTGTGAGAGAGAGTGTGAGAGAGGGGCTCAAAATCGGCCACCCACTGCACACACACACACTTGAGTTTTTATTTTCAAATGTGGACACATTACTTTGGTCTATTTATGTTTTTACCCCACAACTTCCCATTTTTGACAGTTTTTACTATTTTCTTGTTTTATTGATTTTATTGGTTCTAGACCTTCACTAATGTTTGTTAATGACTATTTGGTTGACTAATATTGTTACGAGTCTATTTGACCCGCTTAAAGTCACGTTTTCCCGGTTTCCTCAAAAAAACGCGTTTTAAGGTTTGTTAGTGTTTTTAATCCGTTTCAAGGATCCATTCTTCGGAATTTGTTCCCTCATGATTATTTAGACTTAATTAAGCTTCTAAAATCTTAATAGCCTAATTTATCACTGTTTTTAATTACGGGGTATTTCAGTATGAATCTGGCAACCTTGGTGAGGCGATCGACTACAACCCATATCATGTTGAGTCCTCCCCTGGCAGGTGGGAGTCCTACAACAAAATCCATGGAGATATCGTGAAATTTCCACTCCGGAACTGGCATTGATTGTACCATTCCGCCCAGTCTATGATGTTCCAACTTCACTTTTTGGCATGTCAAGCATCTCAATACATACTCTGTCACATCTGATTTCATCCCTGACCACCAGAAGTACCTCTTCATGTTTTTGTACATCTTGGAGGCTCCTGGATGAAACTGACAGTGTAGAACTGTGTGACTCTCGTAGGATGCGATCCTTTAGCTCAGCATTGCTTCAGGGGACGCGTAGCCAGTCATTCAGCCGAATCAGACCGTCTTCATGCAACTTAAAGTCATATTCTTCTTTTCAAATGTACCATCTGTGATCTTCTGTCTGATTTCGGTCAGGTAAGGGTCGCTCAGCTGAGTGTCTCGTACCTCGTCAACCAAGCTAGAAGAAGCGAGTAGCGAATGGAGCGAGTGTGCTCGACGACTCAAGGCGTCGGCTACCATGTTTGCCTTCCCTTCCTTATACTGCAGGTTGATGTCGTAGTCTGAGAGGAACTCCATCCACCTTCTCTGTCTCAAGTTTAATTCAATCTGTGTAAATACATACTGTAAGCTCTAGTGGTCAGAGTAGATGGTGATGCTTACCCCATAGAGATAGTGTCGCCATATCTTCAAGGCGAAGACAATGGCTCCTAACTCTAAGTCGTGAGTCGGGTAATTCTCCTCATGCTTTTTCAGCTGGCGGGAGGCATAAGCTACAACCTTTCATGCTGTATGAGTATGCATCCCATTCCCTTTCCTGATGCGTCGCAATACACCTCAAATCCCTCTATGCCCTCTGGAAGAGTAAGGATGGGCGCTGAGGTCAATGAGTCCTTTAGGCTCTGAAATGATGCTTCACACTCGTCTGTCCATACAAACGGTGCATCCTTCTTCATCAGTGTAGTCTTGGGCTTAGCGACTTTTGAGAAGTCCTTTACAAATCTCCGGTAGTAACCGGCTAGACCAAGATAGCTCCTAATGTCGGTAACAGTCTTGGGTCTAGGCCATGATCGTACTGCTACAATCTTTGAAGGGTCAACTGATATGCCTGCGCTCGAGATGACATGACCAAGGAATGATACATGATCTAGCCAGAACTCGCATTTGGAGAACTTCGCATACAGCTGGTTCTCGCTAGTGTCTCAAGTACTGTCCTCAAATGGATTTCATGCCCTCCTACTGATTTGGAGTACACAAGGATGTCATCAATGAATACTACAACTGAAGTGTCCAACTGCTCACTGAAAAGTCGATTCATAAGATCCATGAATTTTGCTGGTGCATTTGACAAACCGAATGGCATGACGGTGAACTCGTAGTGGCCATATCTGGTGCGGAATGCCGTTTCCTCAATGTCTTGCTCTCTGATAGCAATCTGATGATACCCAGAACGGAGGTCGATCTTGGAGAAGACTGAGGCTCCTTTCAGCTGGTCGAATAGGTCATCGATGCGTGGAAATGGGTATTTATTCTTGACTGTAACCGCATTCAACTCGCGGTAGTCAATACACAGTCGGAGACTACCGTCCTTCTTCTTCACAAAGAGGACCGGTGCTCCCCAGGGTGATACGCTCGGGCGTATGAACCCTTTGTTAAGTAGGTCGCATAACTGTTCTTTCAATTCTGTCATTTTTACTGGAGCCATGCGGTACGGTGCCCTAGCAATGGGACCAGTACCCGGTACAAGACCAATCTCAAACTCTACTACTCGTCGAGGTGGCATACCCGACAGCTCCTTAGGGAATACGTCGGGGAATTCAGATACAACTGGTACTTCGGGGGTTGAACTCTGGATCTCTCTCCAGGTCTTGTACATAACATAGATACCTTCGTGGCCCTTTCTGAGCTCCCGATACATAGCCATAGCGGAGATGACTGTGGTCGAAGGCTCTCTCAGTCTCTGGCGGGGTAAGATACAGTAACCCTAGAAGGACTCTTGAGCAGCAATCAACGCTCGGTGTAGAGGATTCACCTCTTGTGCCGCTCCAACCAGTTCATTACGACTATTACATCGAATCCCAACCCATTAAACTCGATGAAGGAGATGGGAAACGCTTCGCCTTTGATTTGGATCATGGCTGCTTTATAATAGTTGGTATATCGTATTCGCTCCTTCGACGGGAGAGTAACCAGAAAATTCGGTAGCTCATCCGCATCTAGCCCCATCCTCTTCACAAAAGATGGTGATACGAAGGTGTGAGAGGCGCCGGAGTCGAATAACACTGAGGCTTCAATGCCGTTCACTGGGAAGGTTCCCGTTAAGATGGTGTCGCTCTTACCGGCTTGTGCTTCGGTGCGGATACTCAGGCTACCTTCGGTACCGAGTCCGCAACCTATAGAAGTCACAGTTTCATAAGTATTTATGGTGGACACAAGTGGAATTTAAATCAACACTACTCTTTATTGATAAAGCAACCATCATACATACCGTGTCTCTAATACACGTTACTAATACATTACATGATACTATGAATTTAATACTTCCTAAAGGTAAGGATCAGGCTCCTTGGTTTCATGTGTGTGGAATTGATTATTGCCGGCGGTGCCGTGTTCAACTTGATCTTGTTGATCCCGTGATACAGCATCCTAGCTTTTCCACCCATGATTAGGACATCTCCCGATCTCAATACCAATTTCTTTGCGTGGTCCACACGCTTCTGCTCGCTATACAAAAAGATGGCATCATCACCAATGGACCATGACACTACGGGCACTCCTTGTTCAAGAGATTCCGCCATCTTGTCCTTGTCTTGGTGTAACCTAGGTCGTCCTTCTTTCTCATAGAAGTTGACGATACAAAGGTCCGCTTCAATTGCAGGGATCGGATCACATTCACATTGTTGTGCAAGTTCTACTGATTGTGTAACAAGTGTCTAAAATTCCGGGGGTATCGTTGGTGGCGCGCTCCGTCTTATATTCGTGTCTCTTGGTATGTCCTGGTATAAGGATTCCAATCCTTTCCTAAGCACATCATCTTCAGCTTCATCTTCGCGCTCACCGGGGAATTCGGGTGTATAAAATCCTCCTGGACCCGTTCCTATTTCGTTGCATCGTCGAATGATTGAAATCTGGGCTTCGGGTGTCAGGTATTCCTTTAATAAATCATACTGGTTGGATGACCTGACACTGTTCGTTGGTGTAGTAATGATTGGTGATGTCGGCTTCTTCTTGTTTTGGTTTTGAAGGTATCGGATAGCAGATACTAAAGCTTCCTATGGTTATAAATTTCATCTACGGTGAGTACTAGTTTCAACTACTTCATTTCATGCTCAATACACACTTCTATTCATTTACTCATGCATTCACTCAAACAATTACTTCAATATTTAGTCAGGCTTCTCAAGGAATAAAGGTTCAGTTAATTACCTAGGCCGGACTTAGAACCGGTCCCATCTCTGTCAATGATGTGCAAGGCAGGATGCCTCTGGGGTGCGCCCTTATGAGGACCTCGGGATCCCTGTCCCTGCGGCGCCTGCTGGGCCGGTGCATCGCCAGATGCCCTCTCCTTGCCTTCCCTCTGCTTGTAGCTCTGGAAGTTTCTCTGGGTTTGGAATTTTCTAGTTACATGTTAGCTCTATATCCCGGTTTCTCATAGTTGTAGCACTTGATTTCTCTCCCATGGCAATCTATGTTTGGTGCACTTCCTGCAGTATGCGCGGTCTGTGGTTGCGATCTGCGAGTGTAGTGCGAAGTCGGAGAGTATTGTGAACTGCGGGGAGCTAGAACCTAAGGTTTAGAGTGTTAGCACAATAGTGCGGGAATACTAGTATGATACTTATACTATGATATGAATAAAGTAGGAAGTAGAATGTTTACCCTTAGGTGGGTGTGTGATCTCAGTGGCTTCGCAGCCACCGGTGCAGAAGAACCGAGTTGAAGAAGCTCAACTGGTTTGCCCTTCTCTTGGGCACTGCTCTCACTTGGGAAGTTCTTTTGAGTTTGCTGAAAGAATTTCCCCTTCTTCTTTTTCCAGCTCTTACCCTGGTTCTGCTCCTCAGCACTTGTGTTTTTGTTGTTGGCCTTGCGCTTAAGCGCGGTTTCTTCATCCCTCAGTTGGCAAGTGATCTCAACACAAGATGCCGCGTGATAACACTCCTGAAGTTTCAGGCATTAGCCGGGATTCTTTTTAGAAAGGAAGAGATAAAGATTTAAAGATTTACAATGGTACTAAGGGTTAACCGATATTACTTGAAGGGAGGTAAATCTGGTGTAGCCCATGCCGTACCGAAGGCGATGGCTCAGACCGCCATAGAAGCGATCGACCAACACCTGGCCGGTTTACCAAAGTCGGGTAGAAGACGGAGGATAGAAGTGAAGGTGCGGTAATACTCATCTACTGACATCTTGTCAGTCATCCTTAGAGCGTCAAGTTCCAGTCGCTTCTTGGTTTTGACATGCTCCGGATAGTATTTGGATCGGAGGATAGCGGTGAAGGACTACCAATCGAAGGTGGGGTCGTCGACATACTCATGCTTTACAAGCTTCCACCAATCCATAGTAGCATCTTTGAGGTCGTAGGCGGGCTATTCTCACTCGAACTCCAACAGGTTTGTATAGCGGTGAAAAACATACCCGAGAGTTCATATCTGTTTGTGGTCCAGGTTTGTATCCCTGTACACAACCCGGACCAGGTGAAAATGTAGGCAGAGAGTATTGCGATGAGATGGTCCGGGTTTATAAACTCGGACACAAACCCGGAACACCCTAAAAATGTTCTAGAGAGGTTTTTAAGCATTTCTAAGGTGGGGACTTGAATGTTAATGATAATATTGATTGTTAGGAGATGTTTGGTGACTTTAATGACCATTAGGAGGGTGGGATAAGTGTAGGTAAACGTGTGAAGTATATAATATTAATTATGTGAAGTAATAGCTCACATAAGTCAAGCACGGTAATTAAACGACATTTAAAAGTGTATAGGGTTTTGCCTACGGTGGAAACCAATCGAAGCAGGGACCAAGGTATGGTTTGTTGCAGTCTGTTGCCTACCGGTTTACACCGGCTTGTGTGTTGTTTATTTTCTGTGTGTTTATGACCTTGTAAGACTTAAGTCATGAAATGAGTTTACCGTTGTTAATATTATGGTATCGGTAAGATATGTCTCATCTCCTTTGTGTGTGTGTGTGTCTAACTAGACTCTAACACTTACTTGTGAATTCATTTACTAAGTTTCAATAATGGGACTATTAACAAGTGCTAACCGGGGTGAGGAGTCCGGTCGTTCCGCCCACGCGTGTGAGTATGGGAGTCGATGTTATAACCGGTTCAATTCTCTTTGTATGTTATGGTTGTTTTCCTTTTTGGTTTCCAACCTTCCCTTTAGCTTAACCAAGGCTTTTTTACTGACTCACGTCGGGCCATAGGGGCATACTATGTTCGGTGTTGAAATACCCCAAACCTTGGTATGTTGATTAGACATTAAACTATGGTATTTAAAAGCTAAAAAGGTGCCTTAGAAACAATAGTGGACAATTTAAACCATAGTAAACGCAATAAAACACTAAGACACAGTTTGAGCAAAAACATGCTCTAAGCTTGGAGTGAACTTGGTTGGGACCCGAAGAACCTACCAAGACTAAATAATATTCATTTATGATTAATAAGGCTAATTAAGTCCTTAGGAAACCTTGGTAGACAATTAAACCAAATATAACACAAATAAATACCTTAAAGTCAATATGAGCAGAAATGTGCTCTAAGCTTGGGATAAATTTGTATAAGAACTAAAGGTCATACCTATACCTTATAAATATGTTAATGAACATATTAAATCGATTACCAAAGAAAACCAAGCTTGAAAACAAGTTAAAACACAAATGTGCTTTAAGGAGTCTTAAAGCACATTTTTGAAAAATTATCTTGTAAATGAGTTTTGAATGGCTAAATGTCCATCATTACTCTTTAATTAACATGTGTACTATTTAGTATCACATTTGGAGGTCTAAATCAATGGGAAATCAAAAATTTCACAAGAATGTGCCTTGTTTTTGTGAATAGTAACAAAAAATGCTAGTTTATGACATAAGTCAATATAAGTAAGTTAATTGGTCAACAAAGACCATGATTTGGCCTAAAACACTAAGGGGCCGGTTTTTCCATGTGTGACTCACCACACTTGGCCAATCAAATAACTAAGGAAAGTAATAAAGTAAAAGAACTATTTGCTTTTAAACATAAATATCTTAATAAAGTGTACCCTCTCACCTCATTCTCTTATTCTCCTTCACTCACCATCGATTTCTTCATCTTCTCCCAAGCTCCATCGGTTTTGCTACAGCAAACCACACCATCTTCAACTTCCATAGCTTGTAACTTCTAGCTCCATGCACCAAATCAAATTCCAAGACCATATTTGTCTTAGTTAGGTCAAGCTCTACACTTCTCTCTTTTCAAATCTTCAAGAACTCCATTTTGGTGCCATGAAGATTCTCCATTGAAGGAGCTTGAGCTTACATTTTCATGCCTTGTTATTCTCCTTTGCTTCAAGGTAAGGAAAGTCAAAGAAAAACTTCATTTCCCTTTTGTTTTCATAAGTGACCGAAATCACCTTCTTCATGGTGTTTTCTTTTGCTTTGTTTTAGCTTCATTCCAAACATTCAAGGGCTTGGTGGAAACCTCTCTTGTCACATATTCAAGTTCTCTTTCAAATTCTAAGGTAAACTTTTATTTTAAGTGTTTAGAACACTTACGTAAATTTAGGGTTATATGTGACTTTAAGTATGAAACTTAATGTTCATTACCCTTATGTGTATT
The DNA here is from genome assembly GCA_023374045.1 of Limonium bicolor. Classification (NCBI taxonomy): domain Eukaryota; kingdom Viridiplantae; phylum Streptophyta; class Magnoliopsida; order Caryophyllales; family Plumbaginaceae; genus Limonium; species Limonium bicolor. The sequence goes on along the minus strand of CM041781.1, from coordinate 101,535,892 downwards.
GATAAGTGAGAAATACATAGACATTTAAGGGTTTAATTTACCTTGTACTTACTTACTTTCAGGATAATATTACTCACTTATCGTATGTTTTTCCTCTAGTTATGTTTTATTGATTATCTCACAAATTTATTGGTTAAACATGAGGAAAACCAAGCTAGGAGCAAAGTACACGAAGAGACGAACGCGTAGGCGAAAACGGGGATCAAATCGGAGCTAAACGAACATTTTAGAGGCAAAAGACCCTTGGTCCGGACCAGTGTCCGGATCAGCTGGTCCGGACCAATACATTCCAGCGCAGAACCGTACAAAAATCGACATGGTCCGGACCAGTGTCCGGATCAACTGGTCCGGACCAACATGCCAGCGCGCCAGAAGAAGGAAATCGACATTGTCCGGACCACACTGGTTCGGACGGTGGTCCGGACATGTCTAAATTGACAACGTACAGAGCATGTCGATGGGTGTGAATTGGTATAATAATATATTACCAATTCACACCGACACCCCCTTCATTTCTACCCCATTTTCACAATAAATAAACCTATACCCCCCATTAAATGATATCTCATTCCACCCCAAAACTAATGCCATTTTTTCTCCACAAAATCATCATTTCCTCTCCAACAATCATACATCTCATCTACATAATCTCCACATAAATCCTCACTTCATCTCATCCCATAAAACCCTTCCAAGAGTTCATCCTTTTCTTAATTCTACTCAGTTTTAATGTCTATCGTACTTACGATGTTTGTTTTTATAATTATGTGTGAGTAATAACTTTAGCCTCCCGGGTTGGGAAGCAAGCTTATTTTATACAATCGTGTTACGTATATTTTCTACTATAATCTGTTCAAGCAATATTTTGATTCTCGTTCTTAATGCGCTTTAATATTCAGGCCAATTCTTAAAGTGATATTTGTAGTTCTCTTGTTATAATGCGGTGCTGAGACAAGGTTCTAGACAGAAGAAGTCAAAACGGGTTAATGACTAGAAGCGAGGTTCGCCTATAGGTTAATCTGTCTCCAACAGGAATTGTTAATAAAGCGATTAATTTATAATAACTTGGGCAAGGATTGCAGCTTGTTATTTAAATTAATCAGGGTTTATTGTACAAGGACCGGTCAACGAACTAATTAAAATTCCTGAGTTTATTGCTAAAATGGTAGAAGTTTATAGTAATATAATTGGATAAAATTGGTGAGCAGAACAACCCAGGGTGCTTCTTAAAACAAAAGAGTTTTATAACTGCTATTATTATTCTGTTTTGATTAACTGTTATTTTTACTATTTTATTTACATTAAGTGTTAAACCACAATCTCCCTAAAATAGTGATAAATTTCTATTAAAAGTCTAATTTGAATTCTCAGTTAATTTACACTATCAGTTAAACCACAGCAAGGTCCCCAAGTGTTCGACACCCCACAATTCCACTATTCCGCAAAACGATTAGGTACACTGCCTAGGTTGAAGAAGTAGTCACATATTTTTCCAACAAGTTTTTGGCGCCGTTGCCGGGGACCTCCGGCACGGTTAACTGACAGTTTTAAATTTTATTCAGTTTTCTGTTTAGCTTTTGCTGCTCTTTAATTTTAATTTATATTATTTTGTTGTTTGTTTAATTTTGGACATCTAATTTCGGACATCTAATTCGGATATCTAACTTCGGACATCTAATTTCTGACATTTTATTTCAGCTCTTTATTTTATTGTCATCTATTTTTCAGTCATTTAATTTCCATTGTCCTTTAAATTTCAGTAAATTAACTTCTAACTTTTAAATTCCTGTAATCTAACATTTAAATTTCAGTACTCTAACATTTAAATTTCTGTCAGTTTATTTATGTATACTAATTACTAACTTATAATTTCTGTCATTTAAAGTTTTTGTCATTTAATTTTAGTAACTAACTTATAATTTCCAGTATACTAACTACTAACATTAAATTTCCAGTATACTATCTCCTAACATTAAATTTTCAGTCAGTTATTTCTGTCATTTAAATTCCCCTGTCCTTTTTCTTTATTTTCACTTTAGTTACTCTCAAAAAATAATTATATATAAAAAAATATAGTTCTTTGTTCTATTACTTGCTTCTTTCTAATTTTGTTATTTTTCTGTAGTTTATATTTACTCGTCAATTATTGCTTTTTCTCTAACAGTTATCCATTTTTCAAAACTGCATTTTATTTCTATATATGCGTCGAACTCGATCTACAGGTAGTCCTCAAAACGATCTTGAACCTGAGATTGAGAGATTTCTCCACCAAAGAAGGCGACAACAATAAACTGAGATGACAAATCGACAAACTCTCTGCGAGTACCAGTAACCATCAGTTGAAGGCAGGCCTTCTGCTATTGTCCTTCCTCAAGTTTCACAGGCTGAACTGGATGCCTGACAATTTAAACGAGTTTTATTACCACACTCTACCACCAGGGCCAATATAGCGGGCTAGATTCAGATGATGCTCCACACCATATATCTGCATTTCTTGATTTTTGTAACACTTTTAACAAAACAGGAAATCTAAACGAGCGCATCTGTCTGCAATTGTTCCCCTATTCCTTGAAAGATGGTGCCTCCAGGTGGCTGAGAAGCTTACAACCCTGCAGCATCTACAGTTGGGCCGAATTAGCAAACAAATTTCTAGCGAAATACTATCCCTCGTCCAAAACAAGAGAGAAAATTGCTTAAATCACAAACTTCTGTCAAGAACCAGGTGAATCTCTTTATGATTCGTGGGATAGGTTCAAAGAATTACAGATATTATGCCCACATCACGGTATGAGTAGCCAGGAACTTGTTTTGTCATTCTTTAGAGGCTTAAATGATTCTAACAAATTGTTGCTAAGTTCCTCGTCTGGAGGAAATTTTATGAAAATGACCGGAGAAGAAGAAGTTGAACTACTGGACTAGATGACCGCCAGTACCAGACAATGGTGGAAAAACAAGGGAAGAGGTGAATTCCCCCGCAGGATCATGTATCTGCTCAACTAGCTGCACTCACAAAAGTTGTGGAGAAACTAACGCTCAGTCAACCACAACAAGAAGTTGTGAAGGCAATGGCCACTTCCCCGTATCTGACTCCCTGTTGCAAAAACTGTGGAGGAGCTCATGAAACCTCAGACTGCGATGGTTCAGGTTGCAACAGGACCCTTGAAGAGGTAAATCTGATCAACAACAGACCAGGGAATCCTTATCAAAACTCATACAATCAAAACAATTGGATGAGTAATCAACAACTATGGAGGAATTATGATCCACAATCGAGTAACCAAGGTTTCAACCAAAACCGACAACCGCAGTACAACCGACAACTGGAGTAGCCACCCAACTCACAAGGTGATATGGGCGAACTAAAAAGCATGATGAACCAGCTTCTTAAACAAGGTCAGGTGACAAATTCAAAATTTGCTGAGATAGAAGCCAAAGTTGCTGATCAGGCTACCATAACCTCAAATTTTGAGAGACAGATAGGTCAGATTTCCCAACAGCTGGCTCAAAGACCAACAGGGTCACTCCCTAGCCAAACTGATCCAAATCTGAGGGAGCATGCAAAAGCAATAACCCTGAGAAGCGGAAAAGAGCTGGTATCCGATGTCCCTGAAGCTGAGAAGAAATCTGATGAACAAAAATCTGACAAAGAAGACGTAACCATTCCCAAGGAGAAGGAGTCTCCTGCATCCCTTACTATTAAACTGTCACAGGTTTCATATGATATTCCAATCCCATTTCCTGATAGATTAAAGAAAAAGAATTTGGATGACCAATTTGGAAAATTTCTTAACATTTTTAAGAAATTAACTATTAATATTCCTTTTTCTGATGCCTTAACACAAATGCCTATTTATGCAAAATTTATGAAAGATATCTTGTCTAACAGGCGATCTTTACAGGAAAATGACACGGTAAAATTGACCGAAAGAGTCTCTGTAGTACTCTTAAAGAAGCTACCACCGACGTTGGGAGATCCAGGTCTCCCTATCATTCCTTGCGCAATAGAAGACATAAATAGTGGTAACGGGTTATGCGATTTAGGTGCAAGTATTAACTTAATGCCTTTATCTATCTTCAAGAAATTAGGCATAGGTCAATGCTCTCCTACTCTTGTGCAGCTACAACTAGCTGATCGTTCCATAATCCACCCTAAAGGAAAAGTTGAAGATTTAGTGGTTTCTGTTGGCAAATTTATTTTCCCTGCTGATTTCATTGTTATTGACATTGAGGAAGATAAAGATGTTCCACTAATCCTAGGTAGACCTTTTATGAGAACTGCAAGAACTTTAATTGATGTTGAAGGAGGTAAAATAATTTAAGACTTCATGATGAGCAGGTAGTTTTTGACATGACCCGGAACATAAGCGTCCTTCTGATACACAAATCTGTTTTTCTATTGACACTATTGACTCTTTAGTACAGGAGACGTTCCTCAGCAAAGATGAAGAAACGAATTTGGAAAGATGTCTTATGGCATCTTGTGACGCTGATGACGAAAATCCTGATATTGCTCTCATGCTGAAGAGTTAAACAAGCATAAGCCATATTGTAACACCCCAACTACAAATAACACACTTAACAATACTTTGCAGCGGAAATCACAACTCACAACATAACTCAACTCTTTGGTGTTACACGCCGTTAGCCACCCACGTGGCTAACAAGGCTAACATACATACATCGTACCGGTCTGATGGACTAAACTCCCGAGCAACTACACATTAATCCCGTTCCATGTCCAACATTCATTATACACTTACATTACAACTGTACCAAGTATTTACTAACTCACGCCGACACAATTTCGGTCTCACTACACCTACAATACATCCATATTTCACATGACTACCACATACAAACAACTACCCCGTCCTACTCTCGAACGACTTCCAATTCCTTGTACCTGAAACAAGAAAAATAAGAAAGGGTGCCCCCCAGGGGGCTAAGCACCTTTGCTAGTACGGTAATCCCGCAGCCCGCATGCTACCGGGCCACGCACAACTAATTGTCGTCTTAGCATGCGGTTGATTTTATTTCAAACATGCACAAACTATACACATACTTCATGCTTAAAAGCACACATCCATTAAAAGAACACAAACACAAGGTTAGCACACACAACATAACAACACATTTCGCTTAATAACATACACCAACTTAATTCCATTCTTCTTAGAGAACATAAACTTTGCTTAGGGAGTGCCGGGGTGACATATGCCCGAGTACAACATACATACATTTTCTTTACTTAGGTGTGGCTGCCTCATATAGGACCAATCACACCTTACACAATTTCCCCCTAGCTCCAATAATGATGAGGTAGGTAAGCCTTGGTTAAGCTTGTGGGTGGTTGTAATTCAAGGAGGAAAAACAACCGTAACATAATAAAGAGGGAGTCGAAGCGAACTTAGGCATCAACATCCTACCAACATTACACATAATTTCCCCCTAACCCGATTGGAAGTTGGGTAGGTAAGCTTTGGCTAAGCTAGTGGGAGGTCGAAATCCAATGAATGAAAGCAACCCTTAACATAACAAGATGGGAGTTAATTCACATATATACATCAACTCCCAACAACACGCGCGACCGGAACGACCGGATTCCTCACCATACATACATATACTTATTAGTTAAAGGTTCCTTTATGGAACTTATCACATACATACATCACATAGTTTTACTAACTCTGTTAATCACATAAGGGAAATCGCATCCCATTTCAACAACACGGATAACAGTATCCAATAACAACAACATACTAAACAAGTCACATATATCACACTTAATCACAACATACACTAACACACGGATAGCCGTAGTTAGAACGTTCCCGTGGTTGGGACGTTTATTCCGAATACCGATCTCTTATGTGAACCTAAAGTCGGTTAACTATTATTTAACACATAATTAAGGTTAAACGGTATCGAAATTAATTACGCCACAATAATGAATTACTATAAACTCATTTCATGCTTTATCTTGCAAGGTGGCAAACACACAGAAAAACACATTGGCATACAAGCCGGTGTAATCCGGTAGGACACAGGTTGCAAGAAAACCATACCTTACACCATGGGTTACTCTACCGTGTTCCCGAGGGTTCACTCCAACGCGTCATCTCACGCTCCCCGGGTAGTTTTTGAACAACTGATAACATTTCAAATGTTTTTATTAACAACAAAGTCTTACAGTATGTAAAATTCTATTACTCCCACACTTACCCCGTTATCCCGTTGTTTCGGTTTAACTTAGTGTACATAATTCCTTAACTTACTCACTCACTTCCAACACTTGTTTATACTTCTTAGGACCTTTATAAGTCACCAAACACTCCTAAACTTCATCCAAAACCAATACCATTCAAACCCCCATCCTTTAAAGCCTTAAAACACTCACGGGTGAATTCTGGGGGTGGTCCGGGACCTGGTCCGGACCCTAGGTCCCGGACCAACACTGCTGTTCAGTCTCGGCCTTTTTAATAGGGGTGGTCCGGGACTTAATACTCACCCCAAGTCCTGGACCAACATGCCTGCACACTCTCGAACCATTTTACAATATGGTCCGGGACTTGACACTAAACCTAAGTCCCGGACCTCTGCTACAGACCTTCAAAAATGGCATTTTCAACCCTTGTTCCACTTGTTCTCTTCACCTATTGTTGTCCCAACCTTCCCACATGTAATTAGATATATTCTAACACTAATATAGCATCTTAAACTTGCTTAAATCATCATCTAAACTTTCTACCCAATCCTTGATTTAATTCAACAAAACCAAATCCTCACATCTTGCAATTTGCATTCTTATGCATTTCCAACCCTTCTTGCTTGTATTTATCCCTTACCAACTTCACCAAAACCATCAATGACCATCACAAATCATTCCTACATAAATGTACTTCTACAACCCACATTCGCTCCATGTTTCACAATTTATAAACACTAACTCTTTTCTCGCATTTCTAAACTCCTCATATGTAATTGCTAGAGAGATTTTCATCCTTCTCTTCCTAGCCTCCCAAATGCCATTTCAAGGCTATTAAACCCCCTACTCAACACTACGAACACCAAGGTTCTCCCATTCGTCAAGCCAACATCAAAACACTCATTTTCTACCAAAATTTCGCCATAACCTCCCCATAAACCTTACATGTCCACATTCACCAATTTTCACCATTTACAATCCTAATCTAACCACACCCTTATAGGGTCCTACCAGCACATAATAAATCCTCAAAGTCCATCAACAATAACATAACTCCAAATTCTCAATAACCACAATATGGCCACAACTCGAAACGCTTGGCTCCAAGGCCCTTTAATTCACAATTAATGTCACAAATCCCTCAATCAACTAAACACATTACTTTCCACATTTTGGGTTCATTATTCAATTTAACCCATCCCAATTTCTTAAACACCAAGATAGTTATTAAGGTAGTTTTCTTACCTTAAATTCACAAGTCTCTCCAAAATTCTCCTCTGCTCCTCATCTCCTCAAAGTCGGTCAAGATGGAATGGAGTTTCCAAACTCCATCCCAACATTCACGAAACACAAAATACATTCCATTAATTATCTAAACCCTTAGGAAATCTCAATTCAACAAAAGGGGCTTAGAGTACAAGTTAGGGTTTTACCTTTGGAGATTTTTTAGAGGGGTTCTCACTCATGAATCAAAGAGGAAACTCCACCACCATTGGAGAGTTGAATTGAAGCTCAAAATCAAGGAGAAATCAAGGTGTGAGAGAGGGCAAAAATCGGCCAGCTCTACAAGATGGAGAAATGAGGTTTTTCATGGAGATCTTTACCTTGCTTGAAAGAGGGGACTCCAAGCTTCCTTTTGGTGCCATTTTCTCTTCAAATGGGAAAACCCATGGAGATGAAACTCATCCTTTTGAAATTCCAAAAAGAGGGAAAGGTAGAGGAGAATGAGGAGAGTTCAAATATGTAATTTGTTTTATATTTGGAGCTTGGAGTTGGCTAGAGCATGAGGAGGAAGATGAGAAGCCATGGAAGGAGAGGGGAGAGCTTCACATCGGCTGCAACCAGGAGGAGAAGAAAGAAATCGCAGAGAAGAAAGAAAGGAGGAAAGAGAGAGGGGAAAAAAGAAATAAAGGAGGAGAGAGAAGGATAAAGGGGTACTTGTACCCTTTTTGCTTTTTGGCTCTTTTGACTTAACTAATTAGTTAACTAGTCATGTGTGAGGGGCTATCTATATCAATAAACCGGCCCACTATATATATACACACTGGAGCGTTTTTCGTGTTTTACTGAAAATGCTCGTTAAAATTACCCGGTTTTTAGCACTATTCACTAACCGGGCCCGTTTTCCGGAATTTTCTTGTTCATTTAATTTTTAATGGTTATTATACTCCCATTAATGTTTATTTATAGTTATATGATCAAAAATAATTTTTACGGGGTCATTTGACTGTTTAAAGTCACGTTTTCGGGTTTTCTCGAAAACACGCTTTAGACTCCGTTAGCGTTTTAACGCATTATTTGGATCCGTTTTCTTCCGGAATTTTTTCCCACACGTTCTTAGTGTGTAATTAGGGTATACAAATATATTTATAACCCTGGTGAAGGTTATATACCTCCTAAAATAATTAAGTACGTGTTTTCACCTTTTGTGACTCTTACGCATTTTCTTTTTCTTTTTGGTTTTTATTTCTTCACCAATGATCTTAAGGTCTTAATTAGCCTTATAAATCATAATTACATAATTAATTAACATATTAAGTTTGGGGTATTTCATATATTTCCGTTCCTACCACAAAGATTCGAGCCAGTACAAAGAAACGCAGACAGACCAAAGCCATCCATCGAAACAGCACCTGCAGTCGAAATGAAACCTCTTCCCCCTCATTTAAAATACGCTTTTCTAAAACAACCATCTGATTTACCAGTTATTATCTCATCTAAATTATCAGATGTGCAGGAAAAGCAACTTTTAGGGGTACTACGCAAACATACGACCGCTATCGGTTGGTCGATAGCGGATATCAAAGGAATAAGCCCATCTCTGTGCTCTCATCGAATATATATGGAAGATGACTTCAGGGCATTAGCACAACCATAGAGGCGTCTCAATCCCGTTCTAAAAGAGGTGGTCAAGAAAGAGGTAATAAAACTACTTGACGCTGGCATTATTTATCCAATTTCAGATAGCAAGTGGGTAAGTCCAGTGCAGGTAGTTCCAAAAAAGGGCGGAATAATTGTAGTTCCTAACGAGAAAGTGAGTTGATTCCTCAACGCACTACTACCGGATGGAGAGTTTGTATAGACTACAGAAAATTGAATACTGCTACACGTAAGGATCATTTTCCCTTGCCCTTTATTAACCAAATGCTGGAAAGGTTAGCAGGTTAAGATTACTACTGTTTTCTAGATGGCTATTCAGGATACTTTCAGATCCCATTGCTCCAGATCCAGTATAACTACTTTTACTACTTTACTGTCCTTATGGAACATATGCTTATAAAAGAATGCCGTTCGGATTATGTAATGCACCAGCTACTTTTCAACGGTGCATGATGGCTATTTTCTCTGACTACATTGAAAAATGTATAGAAGTCTTTATGGATGACTTCTCTGTCATTGGTTCGACATTTGACACTTGCCTGGAGAATCTTGATCTTATTTTGGCCAGATGTGAAGACACAAATCTAGTCCTGAACTGGGAGAAATGTCACTTCATGGTTCGAGAAGGGATCGTGCTAGGACATAACGTGTCTTCAAAAGGTATTGAGGTGGATCGCGCTAAGATTGAGGTAATAGAAAAACTCCCACCTCCTACTACTGTAAGAGGTATTTGAAGTTTTCTTGGAAATGCAGGTTTTTATAGACGATTCATTAAAAACTTTTCCAAGATTTCAAAGCCTCTCTGCACTTTACTGACAAAAGATGCTAAATTTCATTTTTCTGTTGAATGTTTAGCAGCTTTTAATTTGTTAAAAGAAAAACTTGTCTCTGCTCCTATTGTGGTATCACCCGACTGGTCCCAACCTTTTGAGATCATGTCTGACGCTAGTGATTATGCGGTGGGTGCTGTTCTGTCAAAAAATGGATAAAATTTTGAGAGTCATTTATTATGCAAGTCGTACTCTTAATGATGCTCAGAAAAATTATGCCACCACCAAAAAAGAATTGCTGGCAGTCGTCTTTGCTTTGGATAAATTCCGTCCATATTTATTGGGTAGTAAGGTTATTATTCATACTGATCATTCTGCCCTCAAGTATTTATTTGCCAAAGCAGATGCAAAACCCAGGTTGATAAGATGGATCTTCTCTTACAAGAATTCGACATAGAGATAAGAGATAAGAAAGGTATCCAGAATGTCGTGGCTGACCACTTATCAAGGATGGAGGGACCAGAAGACGAAAGACCCATAAATGAGTTTTTCCCGGACGAGGCAGTATTCACAATCTAAACGGCAGGAGACCCTTGGTTTGCCGATATTGCCAATTATCTGGCTACAAAGATCATCCTAGCTGATATGACATATCAGCAGCGAAAAGGTTCTTTTCGATTGTCAAACATTATTTATGGGATGATCCATTTCTTTTCAAAATCTGTGCAGATGGTATTATAAGGAGATGTGTGCCACAGAGGGAAATCAGAAATATCCTTCTCCACTGCCATTCTAGAGAAACCGGCGGACATCACGGTGCAACCCGTACAGCTGCTAAGGTACTTGAATCCGGTTTCTATTGGAACACCCTTCACAAAGACTGTCATGCTTTTGTGTCTACTTGTGATCGGTGTCCAAGGCAAGGTAACATTTCTCGCCGCAATGAACTACCCTTGAATAATATGCTGGAGGTTGAATTATTTGATGTTTGGGGCATTGATTTTATGGGACCCTTCCCAAATTCTTGTGGAAATTTATACATCTTAGTAGCAGTCGATTATGTCTCTAAATGGGCGGAAGCCCTTGCTTGCTCTACTAATGATGGTAAAGTTGTGATGAAGTTTATAAAGAAAAACATTTTCACTCGATTCGGTGTTCCTAGAGCAATAATCAGCGATGGTGGATCTCACTTCTGCAATTGCCAGTTTGATGCTCTCCTGAAGAAATATGGAGTCCGACATAAGGTTGCTCTACCATACCATCCTCAAACGAATGGTCAGGCAGAGATGACAAATAGAGAGCTAAAATGGATTCTGCAGAAGACGGTGAGCTCTTCTCGAAAGGACTGGTCCATTAAATTGGATGATGTGCTCTGGGCATACCGTACCGCCTTCAAAACACCTATTAGCGTTTCCCCCTACAAACTAGTTTTTGGGAAGGCATGCCACTTGCCAGTGGAATTAGAGCATAAATATTATTAGGCTCTAAAGGTGTTAAACTTTGATCTACAACAAGCCGGTGAAAAAAGGAAGTTCCAATTGACTGAGCTGGAAGAACTTAGGAATGACTCTTATGAGAATGCAGTGATTTATAAGGAGAAGACCAAGCGTTGGCACGATAAGATGATTGTCAAGCGAGAATTCAAACAGGAGATCAAGTCCTTCTTTATAACTCCAGACTTAAGTTCTTCCCAGGTAAGTTAAAATCCTTCGGGTCTGGACCATTTACAATCATATCCACCTCTCCTTATGGAGCTGTGGAATTGGACAATAAGAAAGGAGGATTGTTTAAAGTAAATGGAGCTTAAATAAAACTATTTTTGGGAACCACATTAGACAACGAAGAGGCTTCTGCGCTTCTTCTCAAAGATCCAGTCACAACTTGAAGTACTCAGGTACGGTCTAGCCAAAGACCATAAAGATGGGCAGCTTGGTAGGAGGCACCCTACTATCTATCTTTTTAATCTGTAATGTGCTTATATTTTGTATCTTATTTTATGATTAAAAAAAGAGTGAAATAAAAAAGAAAGGAGAGAGAACGAGGAGAATTAACTTGAGTTCTTCTGGCTGTTTAGAATATTTATTCCAGGAACATCTTGCACATCTATACAGCCGAACTCAAGTGTTGGGGAGCTACACTACATATTCTGCATAAATCTGGGGAGTACACTATCTTTACCTTGCTCTTTAAATTTTCAACATTTCCTATTACCAAGCTTTGTGATCATTACACAGGTAGTTTGCATGCCCTGTTATTTTAATTCTTTCTATGCAATGAGGGCATTGCTTTGGTTCAAGTGTGGGGGAGATATATAATAAAAAAGCTTGCTCTTAAAGTTTGTCTCTTTTTCGACACTGTGTTTAAATTTGTTATGTGATTAATAATCAAAGAAGGAGCCATATATGGAGTAATGCCGGTGTTAACAGGTTTAAGGGTACATACTAAAAAAACACTCTGCTCCTTACTCAATGCAAAAAAATTCTGAGGAAATTATCATTTGAATTTGTTTCGACTTGAGCGTGGGTTTGATTTGGAAAGAAATGGTGGAAAAAGACAAGGCAGGTACTCCTCTGAATCTAAACAGGCATATTCTGATCCTAAACAGGCTCTCGTCCACTCGGTTAATAGTTCTTAGGGGTGCTTCATCACCCGGCTACCTAAGTTACTTGGTATATGGGATAGTAGACCCAAAACCGCTACAAGGGGTGAGAGAAGTCTGAGGTAAAAGAAAAATGACTTCAAAATGAAGTATATGTGCATTCTGTTACCAAAATGATAGAAACTTCTTCATGGATCATGAGTATGTGGCATTGAAAGGTATAATGTAATAGGATACTCTTTACTTCATGGCCCCTTGTCGTTCAAAGGAAATGTGAAAGAAAATGGTGGATTGGCTCAGGGTTAAAAGCAGAATTCTCATGAACTGCTTCTCTTTCTTTTGTAGGCTTTCAAAGTTATTCTCAGAAATGGAGAAATATTTCTAATAAATTTAATGTTATTAGTACCCTTTTAAAATCTGAAAGATTGGCAATTACCTCTTCTGTGCTCTCCTTACTTGATTATGTCTGTTTAACTTGTTTAAACATTATGTCAGAAAGATTTGCTTGAGGACAAGCAAAAGATAAGTGTGGGAGAGTTTGATAAGTGAGAAATACATAGACATTTAAGGGTTTAATTTACCTTGTACTTACTTACTTTCAGGATAATATTACTCACTTATCGTATGTTTTTCCTCTAGTTATGTTTTATTGATTATCTCACAAATTTATTGGTTAAACATGAGGAAAACCAAGATAGGAGCAAAGTACACGAAGAGACAAACGCGTAGGCGAAAACGAGGATCAAATCGGAACTAAAACAAACATTTTAGAGGCAAAAGACCCTTGGTCCGGACCAGTGTCCGGATCAGCTGGTCCGGACCAATACATTCCTGCGCAGAACCGTACAAAAATCGACATGGTCCAGACCAGTGTCCGGATCAACTGGTCCGGACCAACATGCCAGCGCGCCAGAAGAAGGAAATCGACATGGTCCGGACCACACTGGTTCGGACGGTGGTCCGGACATGTCTAAATTGACAACGTACAGAGCATGTCGATGGGTGTAAATTGGTATAATAATATATTTACCAATTCACACCGACACCCCCTTCATTTCTACCCCATTTTCACTATAAATAAACCTATAACCCCCCATTAAATGATATCTCATTCCACCCCAAAACTAATGCCATTTCCCCTCACAAAATCATCATTTCCTCTCCAAAAATCATACATCTCATCTACATAATCTCCACATAAATCCTCACTTCATCTCATCCCATAAAACCCTTCCAAGAGTTCTTCCTTTTCTTAATTCTACTCAGTTTTAATGTCTATCGTACTTACGATGTTTGTTTTTATAATTATGTGTGAGTAATAACTTTAGCCTCTCGGGTTGGGAAGCAAGCTTATTTTATACAATCGTGTTACGTATATTTTCTACTATAATCAGTTCAAGTAATATTTTTATTCTCGTTCTTAATGCGCTTTAATATTCAGGCCAATTATTAAAGTGATATTTGTAGTTCTCTTGTTAAAATGCGGTGCTGAGACAAGGTTCTAGACAGAAGAAGTCAAAACGGGTTAATGACTAGAAGCGAGGTTCTCCTATAGGTTAATCTGTCTCCAACAGGAATTGTTGCTAAAATGGTAGAAGTTTATAGTAATATAATTGGATAAAATAGGTGAGCAGAACAACCCAGGGTGCTTCTTAAAAACAAAAGAGTTTTATAACTGCTATTATTATTCTATTTTGATTAACTGTTATTTTTACTGTTTTATTTACATTAAGTGTTAAACCACAATCTCTCTAAAAAAGTGATAAATTTCTATTCAACAGTCTAATTAGAATTCTCAGTTAATTTACACTATCAGTTGAACCACAGCAAGGTCCCCAAGAGTTCGACACCCCACAATTCCACTATTCCGCAAAACAATTAGGTACACTGCCTAGGTTGAAGAAGTAGTCACATATTTCTCCAACATGTATATTGAATAGAAAGTTGACAAGTGATCAAACTCCTTGCTGATTTTCGGTACAAGGAAACAAGAAAGAAGTTTGAGAGGAAAAGAGGTAAACAAACTATCTCAATGTAGTTTAAATGCCTTAGGAAAAATGAGCTTGATTTGCTTAGTAAAATACCTAAGGAGCCAATGGTGAATGACCTAGTAAAATGCTCTCAAGGAAACTATTAAAGGCCATATGTGTTGTTGTATGTAATTGCAGGTCAAAGGCATTATTTATGTGGGAAATTCAGTGTTTAAGGCCTATGCAATTTAAGGGCCTAAGAGCCATGTTATTTAAGGGCCTAAGTGCCAAGCAATTTAAGTTTATGCACTATATTGTGATGTAGTGTAAAATTTGGTGAGTGTTGTGTGAGAGAATACTTTTGATGGATTTTAGGTGTTCTTGAATGAAATAAGGTAAAAACCTAAGTGTTTGATGTGAGAATATACAAGAGAAGCTATGGCAAAATTTGGAAAATGTATAAGAAGTTCTAGGTTTTAAATGAGTTTTGGTGAACTAGGAAGTGTTAAAAATGAACAAGTGCTTTACTAGGGAAGAAAGCATGTATTAAGGTGATTTAGAGTATTACAAGGATTTAGGTATTATCTTGGAAGCTCTAGGAATTCAATGAGTGTTTTTGAGGATGTATTAAAGTCTTGGAGAAGTTTGTTTAAGGTTTATGAATGTTGATGTACAAGGAGAAAACAATATAAGGGTTAGGAATTTTGGTAAGAAAGAGTAAGTGTTTAAGGAGTTATAAAATGAGTTTTATGAATGTTATATGAAGGGTTAAATGTGCCAAATGATGTTAGAACACATTAGGAGGCTTGAGGAAAAGTTAGGAAGAAGTTTGACAAGTTTTGGACAAGTTCTGATGTTGTCCGACCCAGTGGTCCGACCCAGGGTTGGTCGGACAGCCCTATTAATTCACCCGTTGATGTTTCTGGAATGGTCCGACCCATAGGTCTTGGGTCACATGGGTCGGACAGGTGGATTTGAAAGACGGAAAAGTTTCTGGAACGGTCCGACCCAGTTGTGGGTCGGACGGTGGGTCGGACGACCCAAAACATGTAAAAAAAACAAACTAAGTGTGGTTTAAGTAGTAAACCCTAGTGAGTTATAATGACAATTTAGTGGGGGAAAAGTTGTATTGAAATGTAAAAGTAAAACAAGTTAAAATGTGAAGTTATTTAACTAAGTTCACGGGGATAAGTTATGAGCATTAGACTTTAAACAATCATGTTACCCCAGTGTTAATAAAAGTACATGTAATGTTACCAGTTGTTCGAGAATTGTTCGAGGAACATAAGTGGACATGATAGAGTGGACTCCAGTGACATGGATGGTTTTCTTGCAACCTGTGTCCTACCGGATTACACCGGCTTGTATGCCAATGTGTTTTTCTGTATGTTTGCCACGTTGTAAGAAAACATGTAATGAGTTTACAGTAATTCATATATGTGACGTGTCTAGTTCGATACCATTTAACCTCGGAAGTGTTAACCTTAGTTAACTGAGTCTAGGATCACATGAGAGTTCGGTATTCGGATTAAACAACCCGAACCATGGGACGTTCTAACCACGGCTATGCGTGTGTTAATTGTGTGATATTTGTGTGTATATGTAGGGACCTCCCTCGTATGTGTAACCCAGTTGTAATACTGTATGATGTGGGGATGTGAGACTCCATATTGGGGTTCTAACTAGTATCTAAAAGAGAGTATGTACTAACAGGGGTGAGGAATCCGGTTAGGCCGGTCGCGCGTTGTTTGGGAGTGGGTATCCTTTTTAGCCTTACCCTTCTATCTGTTATGGTTGTTTCCCTCACGGGTTATGATCTCCCATTAGCTTACTCCAAAGCTTAACTATTCTGACTTATGATCGGTTTAGGGGGAACATGTGTTTGTGTGGTGTGTTGGGTCACAAAACCCGAACCATCTTAACTTAAGTTACTCGTCCGACTATTAGGACAGTAATGAGTGTTGTATAACGAGCTTATCGTGAGGGTGACATCATTCTCTAGGCTCACCAGTGAATTAACAATGTTTGGGTCAGTTCCTAAGTGAACCGCTCCCGTTATGTTATGTGTTGTTGTTGTAATGCAATTTCTATTGCGATGTTGTTATGTGCACGTTGAAACGTGAAAAGTGTTGTTATGTAGTGTATGTTATATGTTGTAAAATGTGGAGTATGTGGATCATGGATATGAATCACAGTGTGTGATAAGAGGCGTTTAAGGATAACCTCGATTAATGGGTAAGTGTCGTTGTAACACCCCGATTTTTCAGACCTAATTTTTTTTTTCTTTCATTATCTTTGAACAATACAGCGGAAGACTTAAAACACCACCATGGGGGTGCTACCGCCACACTCACTCACTAGTGAATGCTTAGGCTAAGTACTACTATCTCTTTCCAAAATAAGTTATACTTTTAAACCTTTATATATATTCAGAATATAACATTAATCAACTTCAACTTCCAAAATCATCTTCTAAATTTGACATCCTTTACTCGTTAACATCAACTACATCTTCTTTCAAAACAAAGCTGAACTTAATGAAAATACTAGTACATCACCTTCTAACTTCAACTTTATTCCTCTTTAGCTCCACTCTCTCATGCAACTCCATGACTAGGAGAAAACACCATCCTTTCCTGTACCTGTGGTCAGTCATACAATCATAGAGAAAAGACCACAGGGCATAACGCCAAAATCAGCAACGCTGAGTAACTCCCATCACAACATGTGAAATACATTTTACCTTGTAAAACTCCAAGAATACATAATCATAACAACGAAGGTAGTGGAGCAATACAACCATGACAGCAGGATAATAGCGTAACAAAACCACAATAAGGTTAACACATAAAACCACAAATTAGCACCACCTGTTGCTTACCTTAACATAAGGTGCATAAATGATCATTCAAACATATTACCAAGTATCATTCATCCAAACAATCAATATTCATCAGCAGGCAAAATAGCCAATGTCAAGATCCATTGAGTATAACATTCAACACCATGATACACTTTACACATGTCCTCGGGCAATCGGTCTTTCGACATAGAGCACTATCACTCTCGACCCCTCGGATAATATTTCTTCACCTCACCCCATGTTCTTAAGTGTGCACACCCCCTATGAATCATCAGTCCATAGAGTAGATCATGATGGCTTAGCTCCAATACATTGGTAGGAGCAAATAATAAAAGACCCCAATACACTGGTAGGGGCAGTCTCAGTAAACTCCAATACATTGGTAGGAGGAGTAATATTTCATAAACACATTATCACTTGGCTTAGGCATAACCTTGCCTTACACCTCACCTCCATGTCCATAAACACAAGATAAATCAACACATAAAGTCAATATAAGCACCATAGTAATTGCTGGATAGAAATAGCATCACAACAGTAAACATTATTATCCACGGTAAACAGCTGTACACTTAAGTACATCTCAACAGGAGCACCAAATTCATCAAGCCAAGTAATCATCTAGCTTTACTCAACCAATATAAACCACAACGGTCTTTATGACACAAGAAAATCAATCCACACACAACACACCCTTCTCGGTCAAGCATAACAGCAATGGTGAATAATTACAGTTTTGTAGTCGATTTCCAAGGTAACAAATCGACAATCACTTTAACAAATGGGTAGGCACTTCCTTGCCTCACCCCACACTTCCATATCAGTATAGCACAAGTTATAGCATCACCAACATCAATATAACCAGACATAGCAACTGCTGGACAGAAATAACTCGAAACAACGTTTATAATTTACTGTTGTAGCAATTTGTGCACTTATGTGCATCCATGTAATTTCACTAAGTTAAACTTGGACTAAGATGTCAACCAGCTTCTCATAATCAATATAAACTTAGTTGTTCTCCAAAAAACAGAAGAATCAACTTATATAAACATTTGCACACCTGGCTGTACAAATAACAACAGTGACAATGACAATTTACAACCATTGTAACAATTTGTGCACTTATCTGCATCCAACAAATTTTACTGAGGTTAACTTGAACTAAGCTGTTAAACAGCTTCATATAATTAACATAACACCCAATGATCTCTAAAACACAAGAGATTCAACTCATACAAACACCGTTACATTTTACTGTACAAAATAACAAGGATAACAATGACAATTAACAGTCAATTTCTTAGGTGATTTACCTATGGATTTTAGCCATCCTTTTTTCCCTTTTATACTCACCTAATATATGTTAATAAACCACTTTTAATCAAGGCTAACCCATGTCCAAGCTACTGATCCAAACAGCAACTAACGTGCTGGACATAAACTATTCAAGTTCACATACATATACTAGCTTACGACAATTGTATATTTCATTGTAAATTAACATATTCTCCATCCATCAACTAAAACAAGTTATTTGTTTCAATTACTTTTACTAACTTAGGACAATTATATACACTCCCCATCCATTACTTCAAGTTAATAAATTACAACATCATATTTCCTTTTCCTAGCCACTATCCCCGGTTATTGATGTGCATATATATATACACACACGCAAATATACTGCTGCTCGTGAACTTCCTCTCTTGATCTTATCTTCCTATTTCTTTTCCTGGCTGCTATCCCCCGTTAATGATATCCATGTATATATACTCACTCGTGAACTTACTCAATCTCATCTATCTATTTTGTTTTTTTTTTCCTAGCTGATAACTCCCGTTGTTGATATGCATATATACATACACGCACGCACATTTCCTCAACGGAAAGGTTTCTCCTTCCAAAAGCCAAGGCTTAAGATTATCCCGTCTCAAACCATGACGTTGGTCCCTTTCACACAGGGGATGTGGCATTGTTTCTCAAATGCATTCTCTGAACGATATTAGTGTCTATGAGGGAGGAGGATATACCCTTTTTCTCGTAGAAGCAAACACAGGTGGTGGCTTCTTGTGTAGACAAAACAATGACTGAGGTGACTTGTTGCGTTTGCATGCCCACCTTGCTTACATCAAATAACAAATTATCATTCACTAGGATTCGGGCAAAAGCTCCAAATCCATGTGGAACTACCAGAGCATATTCAGGGAAGAATTTCTTTCCCATATATGCTAAAGCTTCTGTACGAGGTACTGATTTGAGACATATAGGTCCAAATCGTGAATTTGAATTATTGTTGAATGATGGGGATTCCGGTAATCACAACAACATACACGCACGCACAAATATACAGGACTTTACAGCACATTCTCTCTTTTTTTTCAAATTCAATCTATCCTACATACAAAACCGACAGCACTATTTTTTTTCCTTGATTTTTAACCAGCACACTAACAACCCAAAAGAAACGAGTGCTAGAGCTTCTAGACAAATATACACATTAGCTAATTAATGATAAACTAGGAAACAGGAATGTACAGCTTGTACACCTATATACTAAACCGACAGTACCAATAACCAAAAGAAAACAAGTGCTAGAAGTCATCTAGCTTGTTACTTTTTTTTTTGAATATATAGCAGACCACCTACATACTTTAACTACATCCTCCTATGATATGCTAAACTACAAAATTAGAAAAGTCCACAGCAGTCTTAGTTTCCGGTTGGGAAAAAAATAGTCTTACAACATCATTTTTCTTAGTCTAGTTCATCTTAGACTTGTCTAGCTTGCTTTTCATTATCAACCGTATAATATACTGAATGAAAGGGGATTTTTAACCCATCAAATTAGGCAGAACTCAGCCTCACCATCAGTTATATACTAGCAGCAAACCGTAATAGCTAGAACAGATAATAAATTGGTACAGCAAAAACCGATAACATCAGTTCATGGAAAACAAGTCTTTTTTTTTTACATCTTGGTTGTACATGTGAGTTACCTAATTTCTTCTAGCCATAATTTACTAAATTGCTCGAGATAGCTACCGGTTTTGATCCTTTCCCTTGTAAACCTTCCAGCACTTGAATCAATTTTTCCTCCTCCAAGCTAGCGCCAACAACAGCACCTACCACTGCTGTTTGTTTCCGGTAATCTCCAACACTTGCACGGTTAATTTTTTTTTTTTTCAACCGACAACAGCTCACTACTACTACCTATATGTGGTCGTATATTTTTTTTCAACCCTCTGATTCCAACTACTAGCAGGTCTTACGTGAGTGAAGAAGATATAGGAAAAGTGAGTTCTAAACTGGGGAGGATTTGCTAACGACAACCACTTGAATTAAGGTGAGATAGATTTTTTTTTCAAGCCACAGTAACTTGCACCATGCCACCTCCTCTTTGCTGCTGTTTCATTTTCATTGGCTAACTTAGATGGCTGAAAAAAGAAGACAGCTATACTCATGACTAAGCATGGTAAGTCGACTAGCTAAAGCATGAGTTTTCATGATTATAAGAAGACAAACAAACTAATTGGTATTAAATACGTACAATCGGTAGTCTAGGTTTGATTGAGCCTATTTTATGTTGTCTTATTTGCGTAAGAGTAAGTAGTGGCATCAAAGAAAGCTGCTATACCAGGATGATAAACATTAGGTAAGATGTAGAATTATAACAAAACAACAGATAATTAATTATTGTATCAAATTATGAAAAACGGTAATGTTACTACAATGAGTTGAATTGCTTTATTACTTAATTAGTATATAATTATGTACATACAGCGGCTAATATCATGATAATACAGGGTAGATAAAATCAACATGGTTTGAAATGATTACAAAGGTACGAAATGTGAATTGTTACCAAAATAATACAACCGGTATATAAACTTAACATGTCACTGTAACAATGACACATTTTAACATGTCACTGTAATAATGACATATTTTAAAATTACCGTCAGTATTATAAATTTAACATGTTACTGTAAAAAAAAATTACAGTCGGTAACTATAGCTGTTAGTATACATGTCTATAATTTTCACACATGAAATAACAGGGAAGGTATATTTTTTTTAACTAGGATTTTCCAGGGTGTTTCAGTCGTCTATTAAGGAAGTAGCTCCACTAGAGGAGAAACACTCTAGGGGTAATGAACACCATGAGTGACTTATCAAGTAAGGATGTGTTATCTGTTTGTTGAGCCCATTGAGGCGAAATGTTATGTGTTGTGTGTTTATAGTTACATGCATGATTTAAATATAATCAACCGCATGCTAAGACGACAATTAGTTGTGCGTGGCCCGGTAGTATGCGGGCTGCGGGATTACCATACCAGCAAAGGTGCTGAGCCCCTGGGGGGGCCACCCTTTTCTCTTCTTTTCCTATTTCAGGTACAAGGAGCTGGAAGCCGTTCGAGAGTAGGACGGGGTAGTCGTTTGTACATGGGTAATCATCTTAGGTATATTTGTACAGTAGGTGTAGTAAGACCGAAATTGTTATCGGCATTAGTTTGTGAATACTCGGTACAGTTTAAGGTATATGTTGTTGTTGTTGTTTATGGAGAGGGACAATAATGTGTAGTCATTTGGGAATCTAGTCCATCAGACCGATACAATGTATATGTAATAGCCTTGTTAGCCACGTGGGTGGTTAACGGCGTGTAACACCAACGAGTTAAGTAATGTGATGAAGTATGTTTTCCGCTGCAGTTGGTCGTTAAGTGTGTTAATGTTGGAAGGGGTGTTACAAAAAGTGGTATGAGAGCGAAGTATCGCTCTGATGACTAAATTACCGAGCTTAGGAAGTACCGAGTTAGGATTTTAGTACTTTGGGTTAAGGGTTGAGTGATAGCGTGAGAGATACGCTAGTTAGGAGTAACCAGTGTGTACTGGAAACCTACAGTGTCCAACCCGCCCTCCACAATCCCTGTTTTATAACTTGGGAAAGAACGCCAGAGAGATGGAAGTCCTCTCTTACTCAGGAATGCCCGATCTGGCTGTTATTAAGTACCACTGTGAGTACGGAGAACCTGACATATGGTAGATCCCAAAAAGTGGGAATCCCGGAGACGGTCTCCCTCTGAACAATGTTAACCGCATTAAATAGCGAAGAATGACGAATCTTGTGTATAGAAGAATAGAATTTCTGGCAACCTGGGTCGACATGCTGAGCAGTCGAGAACAACCAGCTTGCAACGCTCCAACCGTGCAACAGACAAGCGGTGCAGTAATGAAACCCAGGACGAGAGTCTACGGAACCACAGTTGTTAAATGATACACCAACGGTATGCCAACCGGCAAAGGAACTACAACGTAGTGCCCGAACAAGAGACAAGTCTCAGTGACCACGACAAATGCGTGGAACGGGCTACGAAGAGGAAACAATACTAAGTAAAAAGGGGTCTCCAAGAATGGGAGACACCTCAGTTAATAATTATCATGTGAATACAGTGAGAAGTCACCCAGAGGGTTAATTGTCAAGAATGTAGGATCAAGTGAGGGCCAACAAGGCCACTGATGACAGTATGGGTAAAAACAATACCACAACCGGTATGTGTTGAACCGATAGCCAGTTAGCATGGCGCACTTGCCATGGCAAGTGCTGCTATAACAGGGCTGCTCGGGGAAGTTTTAACAACTACAAAGTACTTGGTAAAGTACCACGAAGTTAAGTGTGATCATTATAACTGTGGAAGGGCTTAACAGCCTAACCCTTGTAATTAGAAGTACACCAGTCAGCAAGAAGCTAGATTTGGTTGAGGCAAGAAGACGTTGTGAACCACGAGAATTTTTCTTTCAAACCCAGATTTATTCAAACTCTTTTCTTTTCAAAAAAATTTTCTTTCCAACCCATACTCATTTTCTACCTTCTTTTAAAAACCAAACCAGAGGACCTACACCGGCCTCAGTGCCACACGGTAGGTAAGTTATACCCAGTTTACTTTTGAATAACCAGAAAGGAAACCGGTAAACCCAAGGGTAACAACCCGAGGGAATGGATTGAGTTCATAGAAATACAAAAGTGGATAGACTTTCCCTAGATTAAGTTCGGGAAGCAGGGAATGCATATTGTCACAGGACAATACAAGGGAGTTGACAACAGAATACTTCACCTAGGCGTGTGACAGACACTACGAGTGTACCAACTGTAATGTGGGACGACCACACTCCGTGAGGAGCTTGTGGGCCTAACAGACCTATATATTGGTTAGTTGGGTAACTAGCAATATATTAGTATGGTACCCCACATATGTATACGAGTAGAGTCCGAAACACGGGAAGTAGTCGACTCCGTACTACGGTCAGCAATATAAGTCAAACAAGAGCTAAGGATTACAAGGAATGGTTGAAGTTAAGGAACTCAGTTAAGTTAACGAGACTAAAGGAATTAGTGAATTCATTTCAAGGAAATGTTTAAGAGTCAGGAGGTGCGAAGTGCACTAACTGCTGTGTAAAGACATAGCATAAGTCCTAAGGATCCTCAGGGATAAATATGATAGCTGGAACGGAGACCCAGCCTGTGCATGGCAAGGCAAATGCCTAATGTGGACACATTAGTGTGCAATGAACGGGATGAAACTCCCAGAATGAGTACCTACACTACCAGGAAATGTTGATCTTCACAGAAGAAGATAATAAGCCAGTTAAGAACGCAAACGGCGTGGCTAACTGAGTATACCAATAAGTGCGAACCTGATGTAATGGCATAACTTAGCAACACCCAGGAGCAATCCTTGAAGGGTGTTCGCATCAACAAGTGTTGCACGAAATGACATGATAGAAGCACAAGGATTGAAACTAACACCCAGCTTAGACATAAGTTGTTAGGAGACGGACTGGCAATCCTAAGGGGCATCCCGTGAAAGGAAACGTGATGCAACGACCTTGTCATGGAGCCCAATACAACCTCTAACCATGTAATGTTGTACAGAGAAGTACATGTGTGTGGACAGCCTACAATGAGCGCAGCTCAAGGCAAATAAGGCTTATAAGCCACAAGCAAGATATGTTATATAAATTAGATTGATTGTAGAAGTTTATGTTGTATAAGTGAATAGAGCGGAGAACAAACCACTACATTAAGAGTGGGGATACCTCTCGATATTGTGAAACCGCTGGAGCGGTAGTTATGTGAACCAAGCTCAAGAAATATGTTAAGGATGGACAATATTATTATTATTTGAGAGCAGTTAGTTTAATAGTATGTGTGTATAAAGTGAAGCACCGAGCTGAATAATGCCGGCTTGTGACTCGAATGATCAATGCTCAAGGAGCATACAGTAGTCATCCAAATGAAGGACGAACCAAAATACGAGTGATGTAAGTATATGTGTGGAAGTTAATATGACAGTAAATACCATATAAGTTGATGTTATACAAGAAGTAAGAGCACGGTACACGGCAAGCGACCGTTGTATAAGTGTTGTTAAATAATGATATGGCAGATAAGAGCAGTTATGAATTAAATTCAGTGGTGATGCAAGGTAAGTGATGATAAACGTACTGAGCAATAAGCCAGTAGTTGGTACTATGTGATAACGAACTCCGTGTGGATCCCATTGCTAATAAGAGATTTACTGTTAAGAGTTTACGCCTCTGCACTCTGTATGACTGAGTGTTTTGGTATTGCACTTGCGCAGTAATGATCGAGTGGGATAGCTAGGAATTGGAAACATGTTAATTGTGGAGGAATAATGTTATAATGGCCGATGCATAGGAAATGCAAGGCCGCACCAATGAAAGAATACATGTACAAAACCAAATGTGGAGGCATGATTAGCAACAAGTGACTGCAGTAACACAGAATACTAGATATCGGTATGGAATATACCTCAAGTGTGGGAAATAGCTGAGAGAGCACTACACACTAGGTAGTAGCTCAACCTCAACTGACAGTAAGTCGGAAGGAAACAAGTCAATCATTGTGAAATACATAGCTGTATACACAATAAGATATTAGAGAAGTGGATGGAAAGTCTTGAAACTCACCGAATTCGCTCACGGTAAGAGATACCACGCATCGGTTGAGAAACCGTTATTACCAAGATAAAGGTAATAATATGAGAAGTATAATATAGTAAGAATAACGGGTGGGGCAAACTAAGCTCTACAGCTATCACAGTTGTGCAGCAGAGGCCAGTGAACCTATGCTTCGGATACCGAATATGCATGGTGAATACGAATAAATGGCTAATTATTAATGCCTAGAAGCCTCACAGGCCAGAACCGAAACCAGTTAAGAGTTAAAGCAAACTCCAATGAGAATTCTTGGTTTAGGGACTAAACCGCCAATATGGTCAAGATCCTCTAACCGGAACACATTGTATAACGGACCGCGTGGAAGTTGAAACACTTCACGATGGTAGAACTTTTTAAACCAATGATTAAGTGATTGATTACGTGGGCGTAATCCCTTTTAAGGGGGTAGAGCGCAAAACCACTTAGTGTGTATTACCGTACAAGTGTACGTAATGTACGTGACCTATGTTGTGCATAGCACAAAATAATTTGTTTTGATTATTGGTGTGTGTGTTACGTAAACATACGCATTCATTCATGGTTTAATTGTGGTAATTGCGCACAGAAGATGTGAATACCATTGTGATAAGTGTGTTTATTTGTTAATAGTTGTGTGTGATAGTACAAGTGTGGGGAGTAGAGAAACTCCCGGGGAACAAAACCCCGACAGTGTATAAATGTGAAACTGTGTGTTGTATTTTTATAAAATATATGTATACATATACTATATAGTGATTCATGAAAGGGTATGAAACTGACATAGAACCTAGTGAGAATAAGATTCCCTAGGTAACAACATTAGAGTGAATGGAAATAACTGATAGGCGAAGTTCTATCCCTTGGAGATGTTATAATCATGATTAGAATGATTAAAAAGATAGAAAATTGGAAATGAGTGATTTATTTGATGCTTGAAAATGAAGTGGGAGGTGGAACTTGATTTGCATGCGATCAAGGGAAGCCGAACACAAATTGAGGTGGAAGGATAGTTCAACACTGATGCTGATCACATCAGGGTTGGATGATTCTTGAAGCTCCCTATAAGTGGTCACAAATAACCACGCTAAGAAAAGAAGCAAAGAGCATAAGTTGGACTTGGAGTTGTATGTGTTTTCAAAAGGATTTTCAATTGGTGTTTTCAAAACAGTTGGTTAACATTTGAAATAAAGGATTCTCTTATACTTAACCTATTAAAGAATATTTTTGTAGTACTTGCTCACGAGCCGAGGACGCATGAGCCTTTGTCTTCGGACCGGTGACATGAGAAGTATATATGTTAAAAATTAAGTGATTGCTTTGATCTCCCAAAGGAATGGGGATCAGAAGGTGTCCATCGCGACCGGGTTCTGCGGGATCACTGTGTATATAAAAGATATTTTTGATTGTTATACATGCTATGACATGTTGTGTGGTATGTGTAATAAATATTATTTTGACCTTGAGTTCCAAAAGTGTATGTTATCAAGACCTATGAGTCTAAATGTTGTTCTGTTACATAGACCTATGTGTCTAAAGACTGTTATGTTATCAAGACCTATGTGTCTAAATGTTGTTATGTTACCCAAGACCAGAGAGTCTAAGGGTTGTTATGTATGTGCAAATATTGTTAAGATACCCGGACCATTGAGTCCGAGGTTATCATGTGAGTATGTTATGTTATGTATGGATGTGAATGTGTTACCTGACCATTAAGTCCGAGGGTGTGATGTAAAGTATGTTTGGTTATGGAAGTTTATTTCCAAGTGATTCATGCGTTCTAGTCCAAACGATGTGTGGGAAGTGTGAACTTCGAGGACGAAGTTCTTTTAAGGGGGGTAGATTGAAATACCCCAAACCTTGGTATGTTGATTAGACATTAAACTATGGTATTTAAAGGCTAAAAAGGTGCCTTAAAAACAACAGTGGACAATTTAAACCATAGTAAACGCAATAAAACACTAAGACACAGTTTGAGCAAAAACATGCTCTAAGCTTGGAGTGAACTTGGTTGGGACCCGAAGAACCTACCAAGACTAAATAATATTCAATTATTATTAATAAGGCTAATTAAGTCCTTAGGAAACCTTGGTAGACAATTAAACCAAATATAACAAATAAATACCTTAAAGTCAATATGAGCAGAAATGTGCTCTAAGCTTGGGATAAATTTGTATAAGACCTAAAGGTCATACCTATACCTTATAAATATGTTAATGTACATATTAAATCGATTACCCAAGAAAACCAAGCTTGAAAACAAGTTAAAACACAAAATGTGCTTTAAGGAGTCTTAAAGCACATTTTTGAAAAATTGTCTTGTAAATGAGTTTTGAATGGCTAAATGTCCATCATTACTCTTTAATTAACATGTGTAATATTTAGTATCACATTTGGAGGTCTAAATCAATGGGAAATCAAAATTTTCACAAGAATGTGCCTTGTTTTTGTGAATAGTAACAAAAAATGCTAGTTTACGACATAAGTCAATATAAGTAAGTTAATTGGTCAACAAAGACCATGATTTGGCCTAAAACACTAAGGGGCCGGTTTTTCCATGTGTGACTCACCACACTTGGCCAATCAAATAATTAAGGAAAGTAATAAAGCAAAAAAACTATTTGCTTTTAAACATAAATATCTTAATAAAGTGTACCCTCTCACCTCATTCTCTTATTCTCCTTCACTCACCATCGATTTCTTCATCTTCTCCCAAGCTCCATCGGTTTTGCTACAGCAAACCACACCATCTTCAACTTCCATAGCTTGTAACTTCTAGCTCCATGCACCAAATCAAATTCCAAGACCATATTTGTCTTAGTTAGGTCAAGCTCTACACTTCTCTCTTTTCAAATCTTCAAGAACTCCATTTTGGTGCCATGAAGATTCTCCATTGAAGGAGCTTGAGCTTACCTTTTCATGCCTTGTTATTCTCCTTTGCTTCAAGGTAAGGAAAGTCAAAGAAAAACTTCATTTCCCTTTTGTTTTCATAAGTGACCGAAATCACCTTCTTCATGGTGTTTTCTTTTGCTTTGTTTTAGCTTCATTCCAAACATTCAAGGGCTTGGTGGAAACCTCTCTTGTCACATATTCAAGTTCTCTTTCAAATTCTAAGGTAAACTTCTATTTTAAATGTTTAGAACACTTATGTAAATTTAGGGTTATATGTGAGTTTAAGTATGAAACTTAATGCTCATTACCCTTATGTGTATATTGAATAGAAAGTTGACAAGTGATCAAACTCCTTGCTGATTTTCGGTACAAGGAAACAAGAAAGAAGTTTGAGAGGAAAAGAGGTAAACAAACTATCTCAATGTAGTTTAAATGCCTTAGGAAAAATGAGCTTGATTTGCTTAATAAAGTACCTAAGGAGCCAATGGTGAATGACCTAGTAAAATGCTCTCAAGGAAACTATTAAAGGGCATATGTGTTGTTGTATGTAATTACAGGTCAAAGACATTATTTATGTGGGAAATTCAGTGTTTAAGGTTTATGCAATTTAAGGGCCTAAGAGCCATGTTATTTAAGGGCCTAAGTGCCAAGCAATTTAAGTTTATACACTATATTGTGATGTAGTGTAAAATTTGGTGAGTGTTGTGTGTGAGAATACTCTTGATGGATTTTAGGTGTTCTTGAATGAAATAAGGTAAAAACCTAAGTGTTTGGATGTGAGAATATACAAGAGAAGCTATGGCAAAATTTGGAAAATGTATAAGAAGTTCTAAGTGTTTTAAATGAGTTTTGGTGAACTAGGAAGTGTTAAAAATGAACAAGTGCTTTACTAGGGAAGAAAGCATGTATTAAGGTGATTTAGAGTATTACAAGGATTTAGGTATTATCTTGGAAGCTCTAGGAATTCAATGAGTGTTTTTGAGGATGTATTAAAGTCTTGGAGAAGTTTGTTTAAGGTTTAGGAATGTTGATGTACAAGGAGAAAACAATATAAGGGTTAGGAATTTTGGTAAGAAAAGAGTAAGTGTTTAAGGAGTTATAAAATGAGTTTTATGGATGTTATATGAAGGGTTAAATGTGCCAAATGATGTTAGAACAGATTAGGAGGCTTAAGGAAAAGTTAGGAAGAAGTTTGACAAGTTTTGGACATGTTCTGATGTTGTCCGACCCAGTGGTCCGACCCAGGGTGGGTCGGACAGCCCTGTTAATTCACCCGTTGATGTTTCTGGAATGGTCCGACCCATAGGTCTTGGGTTGGACATGGGTCGGACAGGTGGATTTGAAAGACGGAAAAGTTTCTGGAACGGTCCGACCCAGTTGTGGGTCGGACGGTGGGTCGGACGGCCCAAAACATGTAAAAAAAACAAACTAAGTGTGGTTTAAGTAGTAAACCCTAGTGAGTTATAATGACAATTTAGTGGGGGAAAAGTTGTATTGAAATGTAAAAGTAAAACAAGTTAAAATGTGAAGTTATTTAACTAAGTTAACGGGGATAAGTTATGAGCATTAGACTTTAAACAATCATGTTACCCCAGTGTTAATAAAAGTACATGTAATGTTACCAATTGTTCGAGAATTGTTCGAGGAACATAAGTGGACATGATAGAGTGGACTCCGGTGACAGGTATGGTTTTCTTGCAACCTGTGTCCTACCGGATTACACCGGCTTGTATGCCAATGTGTTTTTCAGTATGTTTGCCACGTTGGAAGATAAAACATGTAATGAGTTTATAGTAATTCATATATGTGACGTGTCTAGTTCCGATACCATTTAACCTCGGAAGTGTTAACCTTAGTTAACTGAGTCTAGGATCACATGAGAGTTCGGTATTCGGATTAAACGACCCGAACCATGGGACGTTCTAACCACGGCTATGCGTGTGTTAATTGTGTGATATTTTGATGTATATGTAGGGACCTCCCTCTTATGTGTAACCCAGTTGTAATACTGTATGTTGTGGGGATGTGATAGACTCCATATTGGGGTTCTAACTAGTATCTCAAAGTGAGTATGTACTAACAGGGGTGAGGAATCCGGTTAGGCCGGTCGCGCGTTGTTTGGGAGTGGGTATCCTTTTTAGCCTTACCCTTCTCTCTGTTATGGTTGTTTCCCTCACGGGTTATGATCTCCCATTAGCTTACTCCAAAGCTTAACTATTCTGACTTATGATCGGTTTAGGGGGAACATGTGTTTGTGTGGTGTGTTCGGGTCACAAAACCCAAACCATCTTAACTTAAGTTGCTCGTCCAACTATTAGGACGGTAATGAGTGTTGTATAACGAGCTTATCATGAGGGTGTAACAGCCCAGGGTCCCATGTGTGATATTGTCCGCTTTGGCACACTGGCCGCACGGTTTTGCTCTTGGGTTTCACCCCAAAAGGCCTCACACCAGAGTGGCCCAGCGGAAGCGGGAAGCCCTCTACTCGGTGGATATTGTCCCCAGTCTCGGGGTTTTGTTCCGGGAGGATATTACACACCTCTCCGGAGGCCTCACACAAGGGAAGAGTATCCCCACACCTATAAGGCATGGTTCGTGCTCTCTCCCGATCGATGTGGGAGGTAGCCCATCTCTGGGTGCTACACTCCGATCACCTCCCCCTCACGGGAGCCCAGCGTCCTCGCTGGCACACCGACCTGGGTCCGGCTCTGATACCAACTGTAACATCCCCAGTCTTAACCCACATGTGAGATATTGTCCGCTTTGGGCCGCAGCCCGCACGGATTTGTTTCTGAGGGTGATGTACTCACACCACTCAAAACGCGTCTCACAAGGGGAGAGTATCCCCACACCTATAAGGCGTGGTTCGTGCTCTCCCGATCGATGTGGGAGGTGACCCCTACACTGGGTATCACACTTGGGGATGTTACAGTTGGTATCAGAGCCAGGCCCAGGTCGGTGCGCCAGCGAGGACGCTGGGCTCCCAAGGGGGGTAGAGTGTGATACCCAGTGTAGGGGTCACCTCCCACATCGATCGGGAGAGAGCACGAACCACGCCTTATAGGTGTGGGGATACTCTCCCCTTGTGAGACGCGTTTTGAGTGGTGTGAGTACATCACCCTCAGAAACAAATCCGTGCGGGCTGCGGCCCAAAGCGGACAATATCTCACATGTGGGTTAAGACTGGGGATGTTACAGAGGGTGACATCATTCTCTAGGCTCACTAGTGAATTAACAATGTTTGGGTTGGTTCCTAAGAGAACCGCTCCCATTATGTTATGTGTTGTTGTTGTAATGCAATTTCTATTGTGATGTTGTTATGTGCACGTTGAAACGTGAAAAGTGTTGTTATGTAGTGTATGTTATATGTTGTAAAATGCGGAGTATGTGGATCATGGATATGAATCACAGTTTGTGATAAGAGGCGTTTAAGGATAACCCGATTAATGGGTAAGTGTCGTCTATTAAGGAAGTAGCTCCACTAGAGGAGAAACACTCTAGGGGTAATGAACACCATGAGTGACTTATCAAGTAAGGATGTGTTATCTGTTTGTTGAGCCCATTGAGGCGAAATGTTATGTGTTGTGTGTTTATAGTTACATGCATGATTTAAATATAATCAACCGCATGCTAAGACGACAATTAGTTGTGCGTGGCCCGGTAGTATGCGGGCTGCGGGATTACCATACCAGCAAAGGTGCTGAGCCCTTGGGGGGGCCACCCTTTTCTCTTCTTTTTCCTATTTCAGGTACAAGGAGCGGAAGCCGTTCGAGAGTAGGACGGGGTAGTCGTTTGTACATGGGTAATCATCTTAGGTATATTTGTACAGTTGGTGTAGTAAGACCGAAATTGTTATCGGCATTAGTTTGTGAATACTCAGTACAGTTTAAGGTATATGTTGTTGTTGTTGTTTATGGAGAGGGACAGTAATGTGTTGTCGTTCGGGAATCTAGTCCATCAGACCGATACAATGTATATGTAATAGCCTTGTTAGCCATCTGGGTGGTTAACGACGTGTAACACCAACGAGTTAAGTAATGTGATGAAGTATGTTTTCCGCTGCAGTTGGTCGTTAAGTGTGTTAATGTTGGAAGGGGTGTTACAGGTGTGCTTGGATTACTATATCCGACGCACCTTAGGGTTAAGTT
The DNA here is from genome assembly GCA_023374045.1 of Limonium bicolor. Taxonomy (NCBI): domain Eukaryota; kingdom Viridiplantae; phylum Streptophyta; class Magnoliopsida; order Caryophyllales; family Plumbaginaceae; genus Limonium; species Limonium bicolor. The sequence continues at coordinate 101,503,567 of CM041781.1, read as the reverse complement.
ATCCGTTCAATCTAACAGGACGGTAACGAGTTATGTAACAAGCTTACCATGAGTTTGGTTACAATCTCTAGGCTCTCCATGTGATCTAACTATGTTGGTTCGGTTCCTAAAGGGAATCATTTTTGTTATGTTATGTGTTGTTGTGCTATGCAATATCTCTTGCTATGCTATATATATATATATATATATATGTTGTGTGTTAAGAATCAATGCCATGTTATCATGACAAACAGTTGCGCGTATCCCGGTATCCGACGGGCTACGCGTTAACCATACCAGCCAAGGGTTGCTGACCCCCTTTGGGGGCTCCATATTTATTTGCAGGATGAGGATCGAGGAAGCAGAATAGCTTTAGATCTGAGGTTATGAAATACTTTTGGTATATTTTGGATGTTGGGCCAGGGATGCGCCTGTGCTCCCGTGGCGTTATATTTTGGTTCCGTTGTTATACAGTGGCAGTACGTTGACAGATTACAGTGATGGATTGTAATTAAATACTCGGTATCATTGATTATACATTTATGGTTTTAGTTCTATGCTCGGGAGTCTGATCATCAGACCGGTACAAACTCTATGTATTCTGCCTTGCTAGCCACGTGGGTGGCTAACGGCGTGTAACACCAACCCGTTTAGTTATTGTTTTAGTTGTTTATTTCCGCTGCGATTCGGTTAATTGTTATACACGTAGTAGGGGTGTTACAGCTGGAGCGTTTTTTCGTCTTTTACCAAAAACGCTCATTAATTTACCCGGGTTAGCAATATTCACTAACCGGGCCCGTTTTCTGGATTTTTCTCGTTTCTTTAATTTTAATGGTTCTCGAGCTTCCATTAATGTTTAATTATAGTTATTTGGTTAACTAAAGTTTTTACGGGTTCATTTGACCACTCAAAGTCATGTTTTCGAGTTTTCTCGAAAAACGTACGCTAAAGCTTTATTAGCGTTTTTAGTACATTTTATGGATCCGTTTTCTTCGGGAATTGTTCCCGTATATTAATTAGGCATTATTAAGCCTTGGAAATCCATCTCATACCCTTGTTGAGGTCGTATTCCCCTATGGTCATATAACGCTCAATTTACCGTTTTTCGCTTTTTAGGCGTTTTTCTCTTTTCTTTTGGATTTATTTTCTTTACCAAGATTTATTAGGCACTTATAGGACCTCAAATATCATATTAGAGTAATTTAATCACCCTAATTAAGTTCGGGGAATTTCAGCTACATACCATCTAGAACCGTACTTATACGCAGTAAAGAATATATGTTAAACCTTACTTTGAAAAAGGATAGGAATCCATAGGACAATCGGGTCGGCTTATATTAGACACCGAAACCCTGTCCAGTTAACCCAAGGAAAGCACGCACAGGTGCACCTGAAGGTCGAAAGATAGTAGAACGAGTTCTAGACGACTATTAAAATTCATAACATGCGGAACCAAGGACTGCATGGAAGTCGTTCCCAGGATGGGAATATCTTCAACCGGATACAACCCAGAAGGCTCGGTAAAACCTGACCTACCATCACAATAACCATATGAGCTTACGAGTTAAACTCCTAAAATTACAATAACACAACACTCAAGAAGAGGAATGTCGTACCAAGGACAACCAGGGTACTCCATCTACTGGACCCGAAGCACTATGAGGTAGCCACGTGGAGCAGACCCCAGGTGAAATGAGCTACTAGAAGGGGAAAGGAGTCACCAAGGGCAGAATGCCATGTATTTTGTGGAAGCCATAGGCGTAGATACTAGTACGCAGCCTGATCTAGATAACCGCACATCCTTAACTTAATGAATTGACTGCAGGAACAGGCGTTAAAACCTCCTCCTACCATGAAGAAGTTTAAAACAAAACTCAGAAAGAGCCTAACTTAAAGAACCTAGGAATAGAATTACCTTAGAAAACTTACCATACCTTAATGAACAGAAATAACTTCAATACTACCCTTTTCAAGACAAATCATCTAAACCATACTCAAACGACCAAAGCGTCAGTGAAACAAACAATTTCGGAAACTGATGACTCAACCTGCATGGCACGCTTTCTAAAGCAAGCGCTTTCACCAATATTATACTAACGATTCCATCTACCTCGCGCACTTGCTACCGCAAGTGCTGTCACCACAACTATAACTGCAACCACTGCTACAACTACAGCTGCAATAATAACCACAACTGCAATTATAACTACAACTGCAACTATGATTGCAACTGTAACTACAAGAATAATGGCAGTTAGGATTGAATTCTACAAGACCGTGTAGGTCATGACTACCAGTAATCACTAAATATTCATACAATTATAGTACAAATGCTATAACTACAACTTTTTACCATAGGGTCACAAAGAATTTGAAACTGCAACCATGGGAGGACCCGACGAGTCTGAACATTACAACTAAAGGGCATACTTCAGCCTATAACAAAGTATAACCATTAACCAATAATCAATCAATAACATCGGCCTAAGCTAAACATCATAACATACTTGGTAAATCATTTAATGGGTTGAAATTGACGTGGGAGGTGGAACTTGATCCGGTATAGGTCAAGGGAAGCTGAACATAAATTGGGGAGGAAGGATAGTTCAACACTGATACTGATCACATCATGGTCGAATGATTCCTAAAAATCTCTATAAATGGCCACAATTAAGCGCATTAAGAATAGACGAGGAACCGAAGTATACCAGCTGAAAGCAGTTAAAACACATACAATCTAACAAGTAAAGCACGAAATCGAAATGTTTGATAATGACAGTTCACTCCCGAATATATAATAAATACTGGGGGAAGAAAAGAACTTGCTAGTCCTCACTAGGACCAACATTGAATATGTTACTTTACAACACAATTAATACTTAAATAGATCGCAACCATGAATGCGAATTAGAGTTGTATACTTAAATCGATTGCAACGGTAAATTCATGTTAACAACGAAGTCAATGACAGAGGAGAAAGACCACCTCGTACCACTCAGAAGCAAACTTTACCGTTCGGGCGAGATAGCGTAAACACCTATTGAATGAAAGGTACCTAATCACATCATTGGGCTGGGAACCTAGGGAAGCGATAAGAAATTTCCTGAGGACACCCCACAACAAGAGTTAAAAAGGGAGCTTGACAATAGAATACTTCACGAATGCGTGGCGGACACTACGAGTATACAAAACGAGATATGGGACGATCACACTCCATAGGAGCTTGTGGGCTTGACGGACTTATTTATAAGTTAGTCAAGTAAGTAGCAATGTATCAGTAGGGTACCACATACATGTAGACAAGTAGTGTAAGAAACACAAGAAGTAGTCAACTCTATACCATGGTCAGTGACAAAAATCCAGATCAGTACAAATAATTACCTAAAGTAAATTAACGAGGAGAGTTCCCATTTGAACCAACGAGATTATAGGTACTAAAAACCTTGAATAGAACATGACTAAGTCGTAACTCGACGAAGAAAGAGTTAACACACAATAGCATCGAAGGAAACCTTTTGAAAGAGGAGAGAGTTGGTAGTCAACCTAATGCCAAGCAGGAAAATCCATTAAACGGGTGAATAAGCATAAGTAAAAACCTCATAAAGATCAATAACTACTTACACTAACAAAATTCTTAGCATCCAAAAGAATTTATGCAATGTTAATCATCGCCACCCATAAGAGGGACATAAAGAGAATTACTCTCCAATAAAGAACACAAATAATATGAATGAGGTAACAATCTTGTATGCCCAAATTAAAGGCAATGATACATCTTCACCCACAAATGGGCTGAACATAAGTACACCAATATACTGAAAATAAAGGAAAGCTAGCACCCTAGTAGATGCCCTAAACTATAGAGCAATTATCATAATAACTTAAAGGTAGAACCGATTGAAACATGGTGCACACAGAAGCAACCATTAAAAACAACCTTTAGAATAAATACATTGGCAAAGACCAGACGAGTGGAACTCGCCTAGAACTCAAATGATGAGAAACAAATCGTGCACATGCTTTACAAACAGCCTAGACCGTTACAGGATACACTCCAAAATAAATATGGCATTTAACGTTATAACCCACACACTCATAAATGCACAATCATACTCTTATTAAATAACACAGAAAGATATAAAGGATATAAAATATACTAGAGGAAAAATACCTCAATTGCCAAAGGACATACCCTTATGGAATGCTGAAAAAGACAAGGCTCAATATAAACACAACAATGGATTCCCTAGCAAAAGCGAGGAGAATAATATGTTGAATATACAATATATACATCACGAAATACATAACAAATATTACAATTAATGTATTAGTACGGACCACAACAACCTGGAGACACGGGATGACAATAATTAATTTCATGAATTTATAAGCAAATGCATTCCAAACTTTAGAGATTAGTGCAAAGAGCACTAATAACAAACGATAGCCAATGTCATAATTCACCTCAACTAGAAACCAATGAGTGAAGATAATAACTGTAACACCCTAACTCATAAAGCCATACTTATCTCATAAACCTCTATTCACTTATATTAACTTTGCAGTGGATTTCTTACAACATTTGGTGTTACCGCCGATAGTCACCCACGTGACCAACTAGGCATACTAAAATCTCCAAGATCTATCTACGGTCTGATGGACCCGAATATATCGAACATTAGTACTTACAAGCCTTAACCATTTACATATCAAACTTACAACCTCCTTACATCCTATACAGCTTACTAACTCAAATTGTCATACGAGAGTACATGCACTACTCGTAGGTCACACTTAAACCCTTAGTACATCTACCTCATCTTACTCTCAGGACGGTCGCCTTCTGATATTCACCTGCAAAATATAAACAGTAGCCCCTGAGGGGGTCTGCACCTTTGCTGGTACGACCCTCTCATGGCCCCCAAGCTAACGTGGCTACGACGAATAATTGTCGATAGCTTGAAGGTCGATTAGATGCACAACATAATAGAAAGTGCAATAAACAACAAGCCACATATGAACAATCAAGGTTCAAACACAATGAATGACATAAAGGCGTTCGCTTAATTAGTGAGTTTTTCATTTAACTCCTTAGGTTATGATTTTCTTATTCTTAGTCCAAGTCTTATCTCATATCTTATCAAATTTTATCTCAAACAAGACAACCGTTCTTTAATCAGATTCGGTTATACTTAGTCCATTGTTTATTTTTGTCGGGTCGAAAGTAACCCTAGCCAGCGGCCGAGAACTACGCTGGTTCAATAAACAATAATTTTCAAATTAGTTGGGATTTAGGTAGATCCCACCACCTTCTTAGTATTGCCTCCCACCTTGAACTATAATCCAATATGGCTGAGTCGACATTCGTCTCTAGGCATCAAGTCCGAAGACAAGCTCAAATGGAAGCCGGCGCTAATAAAAGGTAACCGACGTCCCCTTAACACATGCATGACCGAACCATTCCGGATTTCTCACTCCCCCCAAGTTCCAGTTAGTAGAAGTCTCGAAGGCAATGTTTGTTGGTTAAACCTCTTTCGGTTATTAACAAACTAATATTAGGAGGTGTTCATTGTTCTCATACAATTGTTTACTAAACATTGTTAGTAAGTTGTAACACCCCTACTAAATCCGGCTCCTAATTATAAAATAAATGTCGTACCTAGCAAATAAATCGCAGCGGTAAATAACAGACTGTCGCCCTAAAGGAGTCACTATTATCACTCGCTCATACGGGTGATAACTAGTTACATGATAATCAACATACGAAACGTATTCCCGTAGTGATCACAAGAGATAGATAGTAGTGCTTAAACAATTTAAAACAAATCCAACAACAACCGTTATTACAGAACCGTACTCGTGAGCATCTAACCAAAATACACCTCGGTTTACATAACCCGAGTCCTAAACAACATTAGTATCAAACCGTACCAAGTTTTAACCAACGGTAATATCACAAGCGTCGCGCCCCGCGTCGACTCACCAGCTAATCTCCTTAAATAAAAATGGTTTGTGGTATGGAATCAGCCCCTGCTGAGCATGTTATCACATGCCCCGTCATGCCTCCTCAAGCCCCTCAATTAATTGGTCGAGAGCATGAGATTCATTACTTGCAATACCGTTTTAATATTTAAACTGTAAACAATTAACAGTAATATCCATACAATAACACCACCATCAACACATATAATATAATCACACAGTATACCCAATGAACAACACAGCGAAACAACGAGAACAATAAACAAGTATAAATTCCCATCCATGGTATAGAAACCAATATTATTCGCCATTGTACAAGTCTCAACTGTAATAAGTGTTCAGTTATACCTAGTGACAACGCCTCGTTAAAAACGATGAGTCTCTAAATTACCCATATACTATGGCGGGTCACCCACAGCAGTAGCCACTCCAGCGGTAGATTCTCCGACCAACGAGCCATCCTAGCTCACGGGAAATTTTCTTGATACTTGCGGACCCGTACACGGACATCCTGGTATCGTTTTTGTGATCACAGTGCGCACCAAAAGCCACATCCTCTTGGATTTATTATGTTTATTAATTATACCATCGCATCGCATTACCAATTTTTCTAACACAGCAGACTAAGGTCATTAGTCCAATCCGGAGTCTGTAAACTCGGGATCCAGTGTTAGATACGAGAGCGGCATTTAGAAAGGCCAATGCTCTGTATTAAAGTCTCGGATAATATGTATGAGAAGGGAAGAAATGGTGCCAAGCCAAAACAGGATACATAAAACATCCGGCTGCTTTAGCCGGATGGAAGTAGAAACACATAGGGCATCCGGCCGTCTCCAGCCGGATGGAGATAGGACTTAGGCAAAGCAAAGTATTGTACAACCGACCGTCTGTGGTCAGTCGAACATACTAGGAGAGGGTAGAACCGTACTTATACATGTAAAATACAGGCTGGCACCATAAAAACTAGGCCCAAAATACTTTAAATAGGGGGGGTACCCCCATGGAATAAGACACGTAACATTTGACAGTCAAACTTACATTCGATTCCAATAGAAGCTCTCTTTCTCTCCCTCTCTACTCTTGTGAGACTCTTAGATCGAGACCAGGTAATGTAGGATAGAAGATCAGATCGGGTCATGCTAGGATAAGCGTACTGTTTTATTAAGATCAGATCAAAGGATACTAGGATTGATGTACTGTTTCATTTGGCGCCGTCTGTGGGAAATGAACAGCAAGAAGTAACCTCGAGACCACCTAGAAACAGGGAAGTAATCTGCGACGATTTATAGCGAAAGTCCTGAAATAACTAATGACATTTTTTGCAGGATCGGAACACGAAAGATGGCTCCAAGATCAAAGAAAACACCGAAGAACGCTACCGAAGATAACAACCGCTCTGAAGAAGGAATGAGTTCGGAGATGCCAGAAGCCATCTCCAAAAAAGATCTCGAGGACATGCTAAAGAGGCTAGTCAGATCCATCGACGAAAAAATTGTAGAGGGAAATGAGACTTTGCAACAGGAATTAATGCAAAGGGACAAGGAGTATCAGAGAAAATGGGACGAAATGACTGAGGCCATTGAACAGCTGAGAAACAGAGATTTCAGAGGCAGTAATGGCGAGGAAAGCAAGGATAGAAAGCGCAATTCAATCATTAGCGAAGAAGAGATGGAAGAAGATGACAAGATAGACATGAGCGTGTACCCCTTCTCAGAGCGGATAAGAAAAGCAAAACTCCCGCCGCACTTCGTCGCCCCGGCAATTGAGAAATATGATGGGACTGGAGATCCCGCCCAACATATTAAGAAGTTCATGTTTGCCATGAACACTCAGGGGATCAGCTCCCTCGCCCTCTGCAATTTGTTCCCCGGAACGCTTTCGAAGAGAGCGTTGGGATGGATCTCCATGAGACCGCCACAGTCCATCACGAGCTTCAAGCAGCTGAACAAGGATTTCCAGTGATACTTCGCTGCGAGTAAGAGGGTTAAAAAAGAAACAATAGAATTGATGGACGTTAAGCAGCGAAAAGGAGAGACCGTGAAGGAGTACAGCGAGCGCTTCCATAAGAAGGTCACGGAAATTGATGATATCGACGAGAAAATCTTGATTAAGGCCTTTGGTAACGGCCTAGCTCAGCCTCGACTTGCTGGAAAGATCGCGGCAAAGGCGCCGAAAACTCATGGAGAATTAGCTGAAATGATCCATGATTTTTTGAAATCTGAGATAGCGGAAAATAAGGCTAAAGAGCTAGCGGACAGCTTCAAAACCGCAGGGGTGCCGGAAAAGAAGGAGGGGCATGGAGGAAATGCCGGAAGGGGAGGGTCAAGGTACAAGCCATATTATGGCAAGTCTACCGCCGGATCTTCCTCTCAGGGGGCACAACACCAGGGGGCAAGAACCATTGTCTACATTGACCCAGGGAAGTATGCTGCTGCAGTAAGAGAAGGGTACCTTCCCCAGCCTAGAAAGCCGCCGCAGGGGGAAATTCAGTTGCATTCTGCGAGTACCACGGGAACCGCAGCCACCGGACTGTAAACTGTGCTACCTTGGCCAAAGAGCTTCGAATCATCGAAGAAAATAAGAAGAATGAAAGCAGGTAGCCGGAGCACAAAGGCAATACGGCGGCCACCAGGGTAGTACCCAGAATGCACCTCGAGGGCGACAAGAGGAAGAGGTTCACCCCAGGCTTGATCCCAGCAAATCAGCGGGAATGATAACAGGTTTGTAAAAAGGAGAGTAAAAGTTTTTCTCCTTTCATTCAGGATAACATTCGGAGTTACAATTTGTAGTCTGCTTTAAGATGAAAATTTTGTGTCACATAGTTTGTCAAAGATCATGTTGCCAAAAGGAGAAATAAAATTTCCATTCTTTTTGCATTTTTTACTATTAAAAACCCCCATCTTTTCCCAAGAAGAAAGCTAACAAAACTTTCTCTATGAAAACTCACAGGACTTTTTTCAGAGGTAGGACCACTAACCCCTAATGAAAGAAAAAGGCACATTCATCAAGTACATCAAGAGCTCCCGGAGAAGAAAATCGCCAAAAAAGAAAGTTTTCCTCCAATTTTCTTCTCCGACGAGGATGAGGATGGAGTGCTATACCCGCACAACGATCCACTTGTCATTCGTGCACAGGTAAACGATCGAATGATGGAGGGAATTTTAATCGATAGTGGGGCCGGAGCAAATGTCATATCAGCCGAGGCGGTTAGGAAGTTGGAGGTACCTGAGGACCGGATCAAGCCCTATTCGGCGGTTCTGGGAGGATTTGTAGGAGGCGTCTCTACCACGTCTTCCGGCAGTATAGATTTCACAATGACCTTGGGCCAAGGAGACGAAAGAAGGACAGAGAGACTCACGGCTTTTATTGTGTCAGGCCTTTCTGGATATAACATGTACCTTGGAAGGCCAGGAATCAATGCTTTCAAAGCCATCCACAGCACTCATCACTTAAAAATGAAATATTTAACCTCACACGGGAAGGTGGTTACGATAAGAGGAAGCCAAAAGATGGCCCGAATGTGTGAAGTCCGCATCATGGACAGCCTTCCTAGTGAGGAGGTGGTTAAGACTGTGGGATCGGACAAAGAATTCAAGGGAAAGTTGCCTTCTTCCCCAGGGCCGAGTCAAGAAAAGGAAGGATGTCGAACAGCCCAAGATCCCCCCAGAGAGGTACATTTAAAATCTGACCCTTCTAAATTTTTTAAAATAGGAACTGCGTTTGACAGTGGAGAGCAAACTCACTTAATGAGGTTCCTGGAAAAAAGAAGGGCAACATTCGCTTGAAGCACGGACGAGATGCCTGGTATAGACCCAAGCGTTATCCGACATGAGCTCAGGGTAGACCCTAAACATCCGGCGGTCAGGCAAAGGAAAAGGGTAATAGGGGAAGAAAGAGATTTAGCCGCACGAACCGAAGTCCAAAAACTCCTCAAGGCCGGTTTCATCAGGGAGGTTGCGTACCCACGATGGTTGGCTAATGTTGTCATGGTGAAAAAAGCAAATGGAAAATGGAGAATGTGTGTGGATTTCACAGATTTAAATAAGGCATGTCCTAAAGATTTCTATCCCCTGCCATCAATAGATAGATTGGTGGTTTCAACTGCCCAGAGTTCTGTGTTAAGTTTTCTGGATGCTTTCTCTGGTTATAATCAAATAAAAATGAAAGAAGACGATTGGGAAAATACATCCTTTATTACTTCAGCCGGAACACTCTGTTACAAGGTAATGCCCTTCGGCCTAAAGAATGCAGGGGCCACTTTTCAACGAATGATTGACAAAGTATTTTGTCAGCAAATTGCTCGAAATGTGGAGGCTTACGTTGATGATATAGTTGTAAAAAGTCCGTCAAAAGAACAACACGTGAAGGATTTAGAAGAAACATTCGACACTCTGGATAAATACCAAATCAAGCTAAATCTAGAAAAGTGTGTGTTTGGTGTAACCAAAGGGAGGTTTCTTGGTTTCATTGTTGGGCAACGAGGTATTGAAGTCGATCCGGAAAAAAGTCAGGCAATCCTCGACCTTTCTCCTCCAAGAAATATCAAAGATGTCCAAGCTTTGAACGGAAGACTTACAACATTAAGCAGGTTTTGTTCTAAGCTTCAAGAAAAATCGATTCCGTTCTTGAATATTCTAAGGAAGAACAGCAAATTCCAGTGGGGACAAGAGTGCATAGACGCATTTGAAAAGATCAAGGAGATGCTTCGGATCTACCTAAATTGGGTGTACCTGCCTCGGGACAGGATCTATATCTTTACTTGTCCGCAACAGATTGGGCGGTTGCAGCTGTCTTAATCATGGAAGAGAAAAGGGAGGTACCAGTTTACTATACGGGCAAAATCTTGAGCCCGACAGAAGGACGGTACACTAATATAGTGTTATACCCAAAATTTTAACCCCCCCGAAAGAGAGTCTCTACTAATAGGAGAGTAGCGAGGGTTCCCGGTTCGATCGGCACATTTCAGAGTACTAGGGACAGCTTAGTCATCTCCTGGGGCACTTTCGTAATTTTTCAAGGCTCCTAAGCCCCCTATAAGCTTTCTCTCTCCTCCAAATAAGGGTCAAATCAATTCAAAATGCTTTTAAATTTTAACCCATGACAGAGGATGACATTTGAAGCATAATGGCATTGGAATTTTGATTTTTCGAATTTCCAATAATTTTCTAGTAATTTCTGATTGAATCTGACGAGAAATTGAATTTAAAAATATTCCAATATCCAAAAAATTCGATTCCACTTTAGAAAATTCAGAAATATCATCCTTTACCCATATGTAAAATTTCATAATCAAATTCCTTTTGGAAGCCCTTGAGCTAAAATGTCGGTAAATCTAGGTTTTTACCGGATTTTTCTATCTTTAAGGAAGCCTATATAAGGAACCATATCCCATGATCAAATCAGAACCTCAAGAACCTTAGACCCTCAAAGAAGGCAGCCGTCTCATTCTCTTCACGTTTTTACACATCCAAGTACCAAAATCACATCAAAAATCCCCCGAAATCACCATCCAAACACATTTTTCAACTCCCAACACATCAACAATCATCAAACATCAACCAAACCACCTCCAAAACGTGAAGAACACCTTCAAAAATCAACAACCAGAAGCTCGGGTCGAACTCAATCCGGAACCGGCGTCATCGGAGCCTCCGAAGAATCCCGACGTGAAGAATCCTCCTGAATTCGAAGGTAAAACAGGTTGCAATTCTACTTTTCTAACTCCCCACGACCTTATTAACTCTCTGTCAAATTTTGGGTTCAAACTAACCTTTTTACGCTTTTGTATTGCTAATTACTTTTGTTTCTGCCTTGTTACTTGTTCGTCAAGTTTCGTGCATAATTCGACTTCAAACTGCAATCTTTCAATTACTAACGAATTGTATACCTTTCAGGCTACACGTGCATAAATTTTGAGCCGAAAACACCTTCGGGAACCACCATAAAACCCTGTCCGTGGGTGGTCCGGGATCTCGGACCTATGGTCCGGGACCACGGACGGGTTGTCCGTGGCCACGGACACCCACGGACGGCGGCGGGATTTTAAAATTTTAAAAATTTAGGTTTTGTTAAACTATGTCCGGGCCTACGGACATCCTGTCCGTGGCCCCGGACTTTTCAAATTTTTGTTTTCTGTTTAATTCGACTTTTATTTTTACATAGGTTAACTAGGGTCGTGGTTACGGACATTAGGTCCGTGGCTACGGACGTAAACAAAATTTGACCTAATTCTGCCTCCGAAACCCTAGTTTAGGTAATTTCAACTTTCACTTTTATTTTCAGTCAAAAAATGCTAAAAAACACAAAAAAAAAACAGAAGCTCGCGCACTTAGGTTAAGACGACTCGTAATAAGCTGAAATTAAACTAAGTAGAGGAAAAACGACTTCTAGGGGTAATGAAAGTAATTGAACCCTAATTAAGTCGAATATCAAGCCCCCGAACCCGGACTCTCCTTTCCTAATTTGATCTTGGTTAAAATTAGGTGGCGACTCATAATAGGTTCCGGTGAGCTAGCTTAGGTTTTAATAATCATTGTTATATGACATAGTTATTAATCTTAGGTTATAAGTGGACCTAAAACCCGGTTAGATCTTAATCAGCTTTAACCAACATAGGATAGGGTTTAAAATCGAGGCTCACACACTGGCGACTCTGCTGGGGACAAACTTCTTAATTTTAACTTGTTTAATTTTAGGAAAGAGGGCTTAACTCGAAATTGTTTATTTATGGCTTTATTACTTTGTTTGTTTACTTTTGTGCGCACTTTAATTTCTGCACCTTTGCATCATATGAGAGCGAGGGTCCACAAAACCGATTTCACCCCGGGACCCGTTTGAGGGTCCCCTGTCAGGGACTCACACCTTTTAGGTGATGTGAATAAGCGGGGGAAAAGAGGAGGATGTCGTCTAACCACATCCCCTTAATACCTGGGCTTTAGCCCCAAGCGTTTTCCTGGCAGTGCCTTACCTAGCCCATTGTTTGGTCAGTCAATGACCCGACCGTAGACGCACACCTTCAGGTGATGTGAAAAAAGTGGGGAAGCCCAAAGAGAATAGCGTGCAAGCCATATTCCTTTGTGGCGACCTGGGCCCATGCCCCAAGCACCTCTCCGGATTGATCCATACCTAGTTTAATCTTAACATCTAGTGAGGACATGTTGAATTTGTGTGGGCCTTGTTTACCTGCATGATCGGCCCACTACCCAGCCTAGAAATTGATAGGAACTTCTCCTACATCAGCTCAGCCCAACCCGTTATCGCGGCTTTATTGTTTGCGGCCCAAAGACCCTGCTTGATTTGAATGTGTGAGTTATTTGTTCGGGCTTCGGCCCAAAAGTTTAGATTTAGGTGATTTATCTTTCAGCCCAATTTGAATTACCAATTTAGTTCTCGGCCCACGGAAAACAAATCCACCAGAAGCAATCCATAAAAATCCATCAGGCCTTTCCATTTCAAGGCCCATTCTAGTCCAGGAAGACTTTTCACTCGGGCTTTGACCCACGATCCTGACACGGGTATCATCTTCAGCCCAATCATAATTACTCGGCCCAAATTCCAATTCACATCCAGGACATGGTTTAGAAATCACTTCAGCCCACGCGCTTTACTTTTAACCCAAACACATTCTGGCCCAAGCGCCCAATTCTCAGAACATTTAGCCTAGGCACCAGTTCACAGCTCATGAATCATTCCGGCCCATGTGCCTCTCTTCCAACTCATTTCGGGCCTCAGTGCCAACCCACAATTTTCAAAACATTCCAGCTCATGTGCTTTTCTTGCAGCCCAAACAAGTTTTAGCCTAAAACTTCTTTGCGGCCCAGAATTTTAGCTCAGGTCACTTTTGTTTTCCAACAGATAAGCCCAAATCTCAAAGAATGGCAGAGGGAGGAAATCCAATCAACATGGATGCCCAGTTAGCCGAATTCAATGGGATGCTGGAAAAGATTGAGTGCATGGAGAGGGCCAACAAGCCAGCCGGTTCTGACTACTTTTCCACTGGATTATATCCCAAGGTTGATCTCCCTCCAAGGTTGAAATTGCCAACACTTCCTCTATACAAAGGTTCCTCCGACCCACAACTTCATTTGGCAATGTTCGATAGGGAAATGTCCATCCTTTCGCTAAACGACATGCAGAAGGCCAAGGTATTTGCTCACTATCTTGATGAGACCCCTCAGCATTGGTACATAACTCAAAGGATAGATACCAAGACCTACGAGGAGGTATGTGAAGCTTTTCTACATCATTTTGAGTACGCTAGAAGTTTTGGTCACCAGGCTGATCTTGCAAGCACACAACAAACAGAAGGTGAATCAATGTCTGATTTTGTTAAGCGTTGGAGCATGAAGGCAGCCGCAATGCTCACACAGATGGACGAACAAGAGCAAATCCGAATGGTAATTAAAAATATGCAGAAGCAATACAGTGACGAGCTGAAATTCACATACTTTCCTAGCTTCAACATGCTGATGGGACAAGTTAATGTCCTAGAAGAAATGATTCACCAAGGGGAGTTAAAACTTGGGAACTCAAAAAACACCGGAATGGCTCGGGGACAGCAGCCTGTATCCAAAGTGGCACCCGAAAGAGAACTAGGCAGCATGAGGTAAACACCGTTCGATAGATAAAAGGACCAGGACAAATCGTTGGGCCAATGGAATCATCCCGAAAGAGCTCCCGTCGGAGAGAGTTCACAACATCGTCAACCATGAGCCAGGCTTTTGAAAGACTCCAGGAACGAAACATGCTGCAACCTCTCACCCCTCGACAAAGGACCCCCAAAAAGGAAGGAATCTGAACCAGTATTGTCAGTATCACCAGCTTCCCGGTCATGACCCGACACTGCAAAATTCTGAAGCACATCCAAGATCTTATCAATCGGGTTTCAACTCCCCGTAGGAATCCCATGTCAAGCACCATCAGAGAGTGCTATCTTCAAGTGTTTTCTCCGTTTTCTTATCTTTACTAGTCATTTTTGTGTTTTTCCAATGTTTGTAGTAGTTAGTTTCCTTTATCATTTTCGGTAGTTTCTCTAAGTCTGTAATTTCCAACATTATCTCATGATTCATAAATAAAATCATAGTTCCATTTTCACAATTCCTGTACAAACCATTTTTCATTCATCGAAAAAGAAAAAAAACAAAAATGCTTTCCAGGGAAAAGGATCACGGAGTAATCATTTCCCGACTATGGAACAGAACTTTATCTCTTGTTTCTAAAAGTTGAACATGCCACGCTAAGCATCACAACTCACCCAAACATCCAAAACAACCCACGAAGCGGTTCCAAATCCACATCTAATTGTTGTCACAAACCCAATCAATACTGGGGGCAATCTGAGTTTAGAATCGTTGTCTTCGAATCTTTTGGTTATGCTTGTGAACAAGTCTCTGAGTGAAGATCTCGCGAGAGTGTCTTGAGTGGTAAAACCATGAGTGAACGAGCGTATCATTCTCACACGACTCCGGTGAGTCCACATTCAAAGGTGAGGTAAACGGTATAACTCCGACCGAAGGAGATAATTTGTAAATTTACACTTAGACCTGTGAAAAGTAACAAAGAACGGATATACAACTATCAGGAATGACGAAGCACCTAGGTACACCACCACATAGCCAAAAGCTTGTAAACCCTGTCATTAAACCCTAGGCACCCCCGCTGAGCCTTTCATATATCCCTTTTCGATATTATGAACTCCACAAAATAACCCAGCCAATGATGAATGTCCGACCTGGTGACCAAAGGCGGCGAGGAGCCCGACTCTCAGATAACACTCTCATCAGTCCAAAGAAGCAATGCCGCTATCAGCATGACGAAGCGATCCGTAATGGTCCTAGAGTGACACAGATCAAAAGAGCTCACATCAAAACAGCTCTCGAAGCCCAAAACCGGGAAACACAAGACCCCGAAGGCAAAGCCAGAAAGGAACAAAAGGCAAACCCGAAGTGCCTCGAAGAAATCCAAATGACGAAAAGAGAAATGGTTAAAGGACAACTTCAAAAGTCCAGGTCCAGAAGCTCGAAAACAACGTCAACATGAAGCAGCCAGACGACTTCAAGACAAGGAAGATGAATCCGAGAGAAGACGCAAGTTGCAGCTTTGGTCACCCATTTAAGCTCCACATACCTCAAATATCCCTCCATGATCCCGTCTTTCATCACACCCTATGGCCACGTTATAAGCCTCAAAGACTTCCGACTTGGTAGTTGTGTATCCAATCACGTCAAAGTAACAAATCGAATGCGTAAATTCATCAAATATCAAATTCAATGGTCTAGAAGTTGTGACCGTAAGTGAGAAACGAGTGTAAACACCAAACACGTCGAGTGTAGGTTAGGAAGCACCAAATCAGAACATAAGCCTTGACCCTGTGAGGACGAGACTCGTTCGCACGTTTGATCAAAGAAAATACTGGGGGCAATCGATCAGAATGATCAATTGCCATGAACTCTAGCTCAGATTGTCTTAAGGGAAAAATACTGGGGGCAATTGTTGGTTCCAACAATTGCTATGACAACACCAATTGGAACCCAAAGCTCAAACATCACCACCATCATCCCACCACAGGCACACATAAGCCCTTACCACCACATCAAGCACCTCAGGCCCACACAAGCCCTTACCTTCACTTCATACACCACACTGGCCCACATAAGCCCTTACCTCCACACCTCCACTACACAGGCCCACATAAGCCCTTACCTGCACATCAAACACCACAGGCCCACATAAGCCCTTACCTTCACATCATACACCATACCCCACCGGCGGCATGTTCATCTCGTAGGAGATAAATTACAAGTCCGAAGTCTATAGTTAGGAAATGATAATTCACTTTCTTTTTCACTAAACAGAATTTTCTTCAAACACTGCCACGTTTGGCACCTCTTTCAACAATTTCTTGTCTTGAACAACTTTCCTCTAACCACTTCGGTTTCATAAACCTCATCATGGCCACATTTGGCACACTTTCTAGCAATGTCTTGCTTTGGACAATTTTTGATCCTTAACATTGCCATGTTTGGCACATTTTCCAACGATTTCTTGTTTTGGACAAGTTTCCTACATACACTTTGATTGTATTTTGACATGCACATCATCTTTGCCACGTTTGGCACTTTCATAATCAACTTTCATCATGATCATTTGCATAAAGTTTACCTTGCATCCGTCCGTACGAATCTCCTCATCATAGACCAGAGATACAGATTCTCAGCCGAAGGTACAAATTCTTCAGAGATACAGATTCTCGCCCCGAAGATACAGATTCTTCAGAGATACAGATTCTCACCCGATCAGAGATACAGATTCTCAGCCGAAGATGCAGATTCTTCAGGGATACAGATTCTCAGCCGAAGGTACAAATTCTTCAGAGATGCAGATTCTCAGCCAAAGATTCAGATTCACTAGAATAGATGAACTCAACCTCAGGCTCGTCATGAACCCAATTTCCTACCATTCCACTTAGGCACCCATAGGTCCTACTTTACATTCGTCAATTTAGGCACACATCACATCGATCTCATTACATCTCTTTTCCAGGTTCCCGACACCTTATAATGCTCGTTGTATCCCATTCAATCTCAGGTTCCCGACACCTTATAATGCTCGGCGTATTCCATTCAACTTTAGGTTCCCGACACCTTATAATGCTCGGCGTATTCCAGGTTCCCGACACCTTATAATGCTCGGCGTATTCCATTCAACTTCAGGTTCCCGACACCTTATAATGTTCGGCGTATTCCAGGTTCCCGACACCTTATAATGCTCGGCGTGTCCCATTTAATCTTAGGTTCCCGACACCTTATAATGCTCGGCGTATTCCATTCAACTTCAGGTTCCCGACACCTTAGAATGCTCGGCGTACTTCATTCCATTAAAGGTAGTCAACGCCTTAGAATAGCTTGACATCATATAATCCTCATAGGTAGTCAACGCCTTAGAATCGCTTGACATCCCTTCCACTTTACTCATAGGTAGTCAGCTCCTTAGAACAGCTCGACACAACTTGTCAGATTTCAATTGCATGTGGGGTCTTTTAAGATCCAAAATTTTGGGGGTATCACTCAAGCATCAACTAGCCTTCTCATTTCCATTACAAAGTCTAGTTGACGGGGGGCAATCTGTTATACCCAAAATTTTAACCCCCCCAAAAGAGAGTCTCTACTAATAGGATAGTAGCGAGGGTTCCCGGTTCGATCGGCACATTTCAGAGTACTAGGGACAGCTTAGTCATCTCCAGGGGCACTTTCGTAATTTTTCAAGGCTCCTAAGCCCCCTATAGGCTTTCTCTCTCCTCCAAATAAGGGTCAAATCAATTAAAAATGCTTTGAAATTTTAACCCATGACAGAGGATGACATTTGAAGCATAATGGCATTGGAATTTTGATTTTTCAAATTTCCAATAATTTTCCAGTAATTTCTGATTGAATCTGACGAGAAATTGAATTTAAAAATATTCCAATATCCAAAAAATTCGATTCCACTTTAGAAAATTCAGAAATATCATCCTTTACCCATGTGTAAAATTTCATAATCAAATTCCTTTTGGAAGCCCTTGAGCTAAAATGTCGGTAAATCTCGGTTTTTACCGGATTTTTCTATCTTTAAGGAAGCCTATATAAGGAACCTTATCCCATGATCATATCAGAACCTCAAGAACCCTAGATCCTCAAAGAAGGCAGCCGTCTCATTCTCTTCACGTTTTTACACATCCAAGTACCAAAATCACATCAAAAATCCCCCGAAATCACCATCCAAACACATTTTTCAACTCCCAACACATCAACAATCATCAAACATGAACCAAACCACCTCCAAAACGTGAAGAACACCTTCAACAATCAACAACCAGAAGCTCGGGTCGAACTCAATCCGGAACCGGCGTCATCGGAGCCTCCGAAGAATCCCGACGTGAAGAATCCTCCTGAATTCGAAGGTAAAACAGGTTGCAATTCTACTTTTCTAACTCCCCACGACCTTATTAACTCTCTGTCAAATTTTGGGTTCAGACTAACCTTTTTACGCTTTTGTATTGCTAATTACTTTTGTTTCTGCCTTGTTACTTGTTCGTCAAGTTTCGTGCATAATTCGACTTCAAACTGCAATCTTTCAATTACTAACGAATTGTATACCTTTCAGGCTACACGTGCATAAATTTTGAGCCGAAAACACCTTCGGGAACCACCATAAAACCCCTGTCCGTGGGTGGTCCGGGATCTCGGACCTATGGTCCGGGACCACAGACGGGTTGTCCGTGGCCACGGACACCCACGGACGGCGGCGGGATTTTAAAATTTTAAAAATTTAGGTTTTGTTAAACTATGTCCGGGCCTACGGACATCCTGTCCATGGCCCCGGACTTTTCAAATTTTTGTTTTCTGTTTAATTCGACTTTTATTTTCACATAGGTTAACTAGGGTCCGTGGTTACGGACATTAGGTCCGTGGCTACGGACGGAAACAAAATTTGACCTAATTCTGCCTCCGAAACCCTAGTTTAGGTAATTTCAACTTTCACTTTTATTTTCAGTCAAAAAATGCTAAAAAACAAAAAAAAAACAGAAGCTCGCGCACTTAGGTTAAGACGACTCGTAATAAGCCGAAATTAAACTAAGTTGAGGAAAAACGACTTCTAGGGGTAATGAAAGTAATTGAACCCTAATTAAGTCGAATATCAAGCCCCCGAACCCGAACTCTCCTTTCCTAATTTGATCTAGGTTAAAATTAGGTGGCGACTCATAATAGGTTCCGGTGAGCTAGCTTAGGTTTTAATAATCATTGTTATATGACATAGTTATTAATCGTAGGTTATAAGTGGACCTAAAACCCGGTTAGATCCTAATCAGCTTTAACCAACATAGGATAGGGTTTAAAATCGAGGCTCACAGACTGGTGACTCTGCTGGGGACAAACTTCTTAATTTTAACTTGTTTAATTTTAAGAAAGAGGGCTTAACTCGAAATTGTTTATTTATGGCTTTATTACTTTGTTTGTTTACTTTTGTGCGCACTTTAATTTCTGCACCTTTGCATCATATGAGAGCGAGGGTCCACACAAACCGATTTCACCCCGGGACCCGTTTGAGGGTCCCCTGTCAGGGACTCACACCTTTTAGGTGATGTGAATAAGCGGGGGAAAGAGGAGGATGTCGTCTAACCACATCCCCTTAATAATTGGGCTTTAGCCCCAAGCGTTTTCCTGGCAGTGCCCTTACCTAGCCCATTGTTTGGTCAGTCAAAGACCCGACCGTAGACGCACACCTTCAGGTGATGTGAAAAAAGTGGGGAAGCCCAAAGAGAATAGCGTGCAAGCCCTATTCCTTTGTGGCGACCTGGGCCCATGCCCCAAGCACCTCTTCGGATTGATCCATACCTGGTTTAATCTTAACATCTAGTGAGGACATGTTGAATTTGTGTGGGCCTTGTTTACCTGCATGATCGGCCCACTACCCAGCCTAGAAATTGATAGGAACTTCTCCTACATCAGCTCAGCCCAACCCGTATCGCGGCTTTATTGTTTGCGGCCCAAAGACCCTGCTTGATTTGAATGTGTGAGTTATTTGTTCGGGCTTCGGCCCAAAAGTTTAGATTTAGGTGATTTATCTTTCAGCCCAATTTGAATTACCAATTTAGTTCTCGGCCCACGGAAAACAAATCCACCTGAAGCAATCCATAAAAATCCATCAGGCCTTTCCATTTCAAGGCCCATTCTAGTCCAGGAAGACTTTTCACTCGGGCTTTGACCCACGATCCTAGACACGGGTATCATCTTCAGCCCCAATCATAATTACTCGGCCCAAATTCCAATTCACATCCAGGACATGGTTTAGAAATCACTTCAGCCCACGCGCTTTACTTTTAACCCAAACACATTCTGGCCCAAGCGCCCAATTCTCAGAACATTTTAGCCTAGGCACCAGTTCACAGCTCATGAATCATTCCGGCCCATGTGCCTCTCTTCCAACTCATTTCGGGCCTCAGTGCCAACCCACAATTTTCAAAACATTCCAGCTCATGTGCTTTTCTTGCGCCCAAACAAGTTTTAGCCTAAAACTTCTTTGCGGCCCAGAATTTTAGCTCAGGTCACTTTTGTTTTCCAACAGATAAGCCCAAATCTCAAAGAATGGCAGAGGGAGGAAATCCAATCAACATGGATGCCCAGTTAGCCTAGAATTCAATGGGATGCTGGAAAAGATTGAGTGCATGGAGAGGGCCAACAAGCCAGCCGGTTCTGACTACTTTTCCACTGGATTATATCCCAAGGTTGATCTCCCTCCAAGGTTGAAATTGCCAACACTTCCTCTATACAAAGGTTCCTGACCCACAACTTCATTTGGCAATGTTCGATAGGGAAATGTCCATCCTTTCGCTAAACGACATAGAAGGCCAAGGTATTTGCTCACTATGATGAGACCCCTCAGCATTGGTACATAACTCAAAGGATAGATACCAAGACTACGAGGAGGTATGTGAAGCTTTTCTGCATCATTTTGAGTACGCTAGAAGTTTTGTGAACCAGGCTGATCTTGCAAGCACACAACAAACAGAAGGTGAATCAATGTCTGATTTTGTTAAGCGTTGGAGGATGAAGGCAGCCGCAATGCTCACACAGATGGACGAACAAGAGAAAATCCGAATGGTAATTAAAAATATGCAGAAGCAATACAGTGACGAGCTGAAATTCACATACTTTCCTAGCATCAACATGCTGATGGGACAAGTTAATGTCCTAGAAGAAATGATTCACCAAGGGGAGTTAAAACTTGGGAACTCAAAAAACACCAGGAATGGCTCGGGGACAGCAGCTTGTATCCAAAGTGGCACCCGAAAGAGAACTAGGCAGCATGAGGTAAACACCGTTCGATAGACAAAAGGACCAGGACAAATCGTTGGGCCAATGGAATCATCCCGAAAGAGCTCCCGTCGGAGAGAGTTCACAAACATCGGTCAACCATTGAGCCAGGCTTTTGAAAGACTCCAGGAACGAAACATGCTGCAACCTCTCACCCCTCGACAAAGGGACCCCCAAAAAGGAAGGAATCTGAACCAGTATTGTCAGTATCACCAGCTTCCCGGTCATGACACCGACAACTGCAAAATTCTGAAGCAGCACATCCAAGATCTTATCAATCGGTTTTCAACTCCCCGAGTAGGAATCCCATGTCAAGCACCATCAGAGAGTGCTATCTTCAAGTGTTTTCTCCGTTTTCTTATCTTTACTAGTCATTTTTGTGTTTTTCCAATGTTTGTAGTAGTTAGTTTCCTTTATCATTTTCGGTAGTTTCTCTAAGTCTGTAATTTCCAACATTATCTCATGATTCATAAATAAAATCATAGTTCCATTTTCACAATTCCTGTACAAACCATTTTTCATTCATCTAAAAAGAAAAAAAACAAAAATGCTTTCCAGGGAAAAGGATCACGGAGTAATCATTTCCCGACTATGGAACAGAACGATTTATCTCTTGTTTCTAAAAGTTGAACATGCCACGCTAAGCATCACAACTCACCCCAAAACATCCAAAACAACCCACGAAGCGGTTCCAAATCCACATCTATCGAATTGTTGTCACAAACCCCAAATCAATACTGGGGGCAATCTGAGTTTAGAATCGTTGTCTTCGAATCTTTTGGTTAATCTTGTGAACAAGTCTCTGAGTGAAGATCTCGCGAGAGTGTCTTGAGTGGTAAAACCATGAGTGAACGAGCGTATCATTCTTACACGACTCCGGTGAGTCCACATTCAAAGGTGAGGTAAACGGTATAACTCCGACCGAAGGAGATAATTTGTAAATTTACGCTTAGACCTGTGAAAAGTAACAAAGAACGGATATACAACTATCAGGAATGACGAAGCACCTAGGTACACCACCACATAGCCAAAAGCTTGTAAACCCTGTCATTAAACCCTAGGCACCCCCGCTGAGCCTTTCATATATCCCTTTTCGATATTATGAACTCCACAAAATAACCCAGCCAATGATGAATGTCCGACCTGGTGACCAAAGGCGGCGAGGAGCCCGACTCTCAGATAACACTCTCATCAGTCCAAAGAAGCAATGCCGCTATCAGCATGACGAAGCGATCCGCAAATGGTCCTAGAGTGACACAGAATCAAAAGAGCTCACATCAAAACAGCTCTCGAAGCCCAAAACCGGGAAACACAAGAACCCCGAAGGCAAAGCCAAGAAAGGATAAAACAAAAGGCAAACCCGAAGTGCCTCGAAGAAATCCAAATGACGAAAAGAGAAATGGTTTAAAGGACAACTTCAAAAGTCCAGGTCCAGAAGCTCGAAAACAACGTCAACATGAAGCAGCCAGACGACTTCAAGACAAGGAAGATGAATCCGAGAGAAGACGCAAGTTGCAGCTTTGGTCACCCATTTAAGCTCCACATACCTCAAATATCCCTCCATGATCCCGTCGTCTTTCATCACACCCTATGGCCACGTTATAAGCCTCAAAGACTTCCGACTTGGTAGTTGTGTATCCAATCACGTCAAAGTAACAAATCGAATGCGTAAATTCATCAAATATCAAATTCAATGGTCTAGAAGTTGTGACCGTAAGTGAGAAACGAGTGTAAACACCAAACACGTCGAGTGTAGGTTAGGAAGCACCAAATCAGAACATAAGCCTTGACCCTGTGAGGACGAGACTCGTTCGCACGTTTGATCAAAGAAAATACTGGGGGCAATCGATCAGAATGATCAATTGCCATGAACTCTAGCTCAGATTGTCTTAAGGGAAAAATACTGGGGGCAATTGTTGGTTCAACAATTGCTATGACAACACCAATTGGAACCCAAAGCTCAAACATCACCACCATCATCCCACCACAGGCACACATAAGCCCTTACCACCACATCAAGCACCTCAGGCCCACACAAGCCCTTACCTTCACTTCATACACCACACTGGCCCACATAAGCCCTTACCTCCACACCTCCACTACACAGGCCCACATAAGCCCTTACCTGCACATCAAACACCACAGGCCCACATAAGCCCTTACCTTCACATCATACACCATACCCCACCGGCGGCATGTTCATCTCGTAGGAGATAAATTACAAGTCCGAAGTCTATAGTTAGGAAATGATAATTCACTTTCTTTTTCACTAAACAGAATTTTCTTCAAACACTGCCACGTTTGGCACCTCTTTCAACAATTTCTTGTCTTGAACAACTTTCCTCTAACCACTTCGGTTTCAAACCTCATCATGGCCACATTTGGCACACTTTCTAGCAATGTCTTGCTTTGGACAATTTTTGATCCTTAACATTGCCATGTTTGGCACATTTTCCAACGATTTCTTGTTTTGGACAAGTTTCCTACATACACTTTGATTGTTTTTGACATGCACATCATCTTTGCCACGTTTGGCACTTTCATAATCAACTTTCATCATGATCATTTGCATAAAGTTTACCTTGCATCCGTCCGTACGAATCTCCTCATCATAGACCAGAGATACAGATTCTCAGCCAAAGGTACAAATTCTTCAGAGATACAGATTCTCGCCCCGAAGATACAGATTCTTCAGAGATACAGATTCTCACCCGATCAGAGATACAGATTCTCAGCCGAAGATGCAGATTCTTCAGGGATACAGATTCTCAGCCGAAGGTACAAATTCTTCAGAGATGCAGATTCTCAGCCAAAGATTCAGATTCACTAGAATAGATGAACTCAACCTCAGGCTCGTCATGAACCCAATTTCCTACCATTCCACTTAGGCACCCATAGGTCCTACTTTACATTCGTCAATTTAGGCACACATCACATCGATCTCATTACATCTCTTTTCCAGGTTCCCGACACCTTATAATGCTCGTTGTATCCCATTCAATCTCAGGTTCCCGACACCTTATAATGCTCGGCGTATTCCATTCAACTTTAGGTTCCCGACACCTATAATGCTCGGCGTATTCCAGGTTCCCGACACCTTATAATGCTCGGCGTATTCCATTCAACTTCAGGTTCCCGACACCTTATAATGTTCGGCGTATTCCAGGTTCCCGACACCTTATAATGCTCGGCGTGTCCCATTTAATCTTAGGTTCCCGACACCTTATAATGCTCGGCGTATTCCATTCAACTTCAGGTTCCCGGCACCTTAGAATGCTCGGCGTACTTCATTCCATTAAAGGTAGTCAACGCCTTAGAATAGCTTGACATCATATAATCCTCATAGGTAGTCAACGCCTTAGAATCGCTTGACATCCCTTCCACTTTACTCATAGGTAGTCAGCTCCTTAGAACAGCTCGACACAACTTGTCAGATTTCAATTGCATGTGGGGTCTTTTAAGATCCAAAATTTTGGGGGTATCACTCAAGCATCAACTAGCCTTCTCATTTCCATTACAAAGTCTAGTTGACGGGGGGCAATCTGTTATACCCAAAATTTTAACCCCCCCAAAAGAGAGTCTCTACTAATAGGATAGTAGCGAGGGTTCCCGGTTCGATCGGCACATTTCAGAGTACTAGGGACAGCTTAGTCATCTCCAGGGGCACTTTCGTAATTTTTCAAGGCTCTTAAGCCCCCTATAGGCTTTCTCTCTCCTCCAAATAAGGGTCAAATCAATTAAAAATGCTTTGAAATTTTAACCCATGACAGAGGATGACATTTGAAGCATAATGGCATTGGAATTTTGATTTTTCAAATTTCCAATAATTTTCCAGTAATTTCTGATTGAATCTGACGAGAAATTGAATTTAAAAATATTCCAATATCCAAAAAATTCGATTCCACTTTAGAAAATTCAGAAATATCATCCTTTACCCATGTGTAAAATTTCATAATCAAATTCCTTTTGGAAGCCCTTGAGCTAAAATGTCGGTAAATCTCGGTTTTTACCAGATTTTTCTATCTTTAAGGAACCTATATAAGGAACCTTATCCCATGATCATATCAGAACCTCAAGAACCCTAGATCCTCAAAGAAGGCAGCCGTCTCATTCTCTTCACGTTTTTACACATCCAAGTACCAAAATCACATCAAAAATCCCCCAAAATCACCATCCAAACACATTTTTCAACTCCCAACACATCAACAATCATCAAACATGAACCAAACCACCTCCAAAACGTGAAGAACACCTTCAACAATCAACCAGAAGCTCGGGTCGAACTCAATCCGGAACCGGCGTCATCGGAGCCTCCGAAGAATCCCGACGTGAAGAATCCTCCTGAATTCGAAGGTAAAACAGGTTGCAATTCTACTTTTCTAACTCCCCACGACCTTATTAACTCTCTGTCAAATTTGGGTTCAGACTAACCTTTTTACGCTTTTGTATTGCTAATTACTTTTGTTTCTGCCTTGTTACTTGTTCGTCAAGTTTCGTGCATAATTCGACTTCAAACTGCAATCTTTCAATTACTAACGAATTGTATACCTTTCAGGCTACACGTGCATAAATTTTGAGCCGAAAACACCTTCGGGAACCACCATAAAACCCCTGTCCGTGGGTGGTCCGGGATCTCGGACCTATGGTCCGGGACCACAGACGGGTTGTCCGTGGCCACGGACACCCACGGACGGCGGCGGGATTTTAAAATTTAAAAATTTAGGTTTTGTTAAACTATGTCCGGGCTACGGACATCCTGTCCATGGCCCCGGACTTTTCAAATTTTTGTTTTCTTTTTAATTCGACTTTTATTTTCACATAGGTTAACTAGGGTCCGTGGTTACGGACATTAGGTCCGTGGCTACGGACGGAAACAAAATTTGACCTTATTCTGCCTCCGAAACCCTAGTTTAGGTAATTTCAACTTTCACTTTTATTTTCAGTCAAAAAATGCTAAAAAACACAAAAAAAAACAGAAGCTCGCGCACTTAGGTTAAGACGACTCGTAATAAGCCGAAATTAAACTAAGTTGAGGAAAAACGACTTCTAGGGGTAATGAAAGTAATTGAACCCTAATTAAGTCGAATATCAAGCCCCCGAACCCGAACTCTCCTTTCCTAATTTGATCTAGGTTAAATTAGGTGGCGACTCATAATAGGTTCCGGTGAGCTAGCTTAGGTTTTAATAATCATTGTTATATGACATAGTTATTAATCGTAGGTTATAAGTGGACCTAAAACCCGGTTAGATCCTAATCAGCTTTAACCAACATAGGATAGGGTTTAAAATCGAGGCTCACAGACTGGTGACTCTGCTGGGGACAAACTTCTTAATTTTAACTTGTTTAATTTTAAGAAAGAGGGCTTAACTCGAAATTGTTTATTTATGGCTTTATTACTTTGTTTGTTTACTTTTGTGCGCACTTTAATTTCTGCACCTTTGCATCATATGAGAGCGAGGGTCCACACAAACCGATTTCACCCCGGGACCCGTTTGAGGTCCCCTGTCAGGGACTCACACCTTTTAGGTGATGTGAATAAGCGGGGGGAAAGAGGAGGATGTCGTCTAACCACATCCCCTTAATAATTGGGCTTTAGCCCCAAGCGTTTTCCTGGCAGTGCCCTTACCTAGCCCATTGTTTGGTCAGTCAAAGACCCGACCGTAGACGCACACCTTCAGGTGATGTGAAAAAAGTGGGGAAGCCCAAAGAGAATAGCGTGCAAGCCCTATTCCTTTGTGGCGACCTGGGCCCATGCCCCAAGCACCTCTCCGGATCGATCTATACCTGGTTTAATCTTAACATCTAGTGAGGACATGTTGAATTTGTGTGGGCCTTGTTTACCTGCATGATCGGCCAACTACCCAGCCTAGAAATTGATAGGAACTTCTCCTACATCAGCTCAGCCCAACCCGGTATCGCGGCTTTATTGTTTGCGGCCCAAAGACCCTGCTTGATTTGAATGTGTGAGTTATTTGTTCGGGCTTCGGCCCAAAAGTTTAGATTTAGGTGATTTATCTTTCAGCCCAATTTGAATTGCCAATTTAGTTCTCGGCCCATGGAAAACAAATCCACCTGAAGCAATCCATAAAAATCCATCAGGCCTTTCCATTTCAAGGCCCATTCTAGTCCAGGAAGACTTTTCACTCGGGCTTTGACCCACGATCCTAGACACGGGTATCATCTTCAGCCCCAATCATAATTACTCGGCCCAAATTCCAATTCACATCCAGGACATGGTTTAGAAATCACTTCAGCCCACGCGCTTTACTTTTAACCCAAACACATTCTGGCCCAAGCGTCCAATTCTCAGAACATTTTAGCCTAGGCACCAGTTCACAGCTCATGAATCATTCCGGCCCATGTGCCTCTCTTCCAACTCATTTCGGGCCTCAGTGCCAACCCACAATTTTCAAAACATTCCAGCTCATGTGCTTTTCTTGCCGCCCAAATAAGTTTTAGCCTAAAACTTCTTTGCGGCCCAGAATTTTTAGCTCAGGTCACTTTTGTTTTCCAACAGATAAGCCCAAATCTCAAAGAATGGCAGAGGGAGGAAATCCAATCAACATGGATGCCCAGTTAGCCGTAGAATTCAATGGGATGCTGGAAAAGATTGAGTGCATGGAGAGGGCCAACAAGCCAGCCGGTTCTGACTACTTTTCCACTGGATTATATCCCAAGGTTGATCTCCCTCCAAGGTTGAAATTGCCAACACTTCCTCTATACAAAGGTTCCTCCGACCCACAACTTCATTTGGCAATGTTCGATAGGGAAATGTCCATCCTTTCGCTAAACGACATGTAGAAGGCCAAGGTATTTGCTCACTATCTTGATGAGACCCCTCAGCATTGGTACATAACTCAAAGGATAGATAGCAAGACGTACGAGGAGGTATGTGAAGCTTTTCTGCATCATTTTGAGTACGCTAGAAGTTTTGGTGAAACCAAGGCTGATCTTGCAAGCACACAACAAACAGAAGGTGAATCAATGTCTGATTTTGTTAAGCGTTGGAGGATGAAGGCAGCCGCAATGCTCACACAGATGGACGAACAAGAGAAAATCCGAATGGTAATTAAAAATATGCAGAAGCAATACAGTGACGAGCTGAAATTCACATACTTTCCTAGCATCAACATGCTGATGGGACAAGTTAATGTCCTAGAAGAAATGATTCACCAAGGGGAGTTAAAACTTGGGAACTCAAAAAACACCAGGAATGGCTCGGGGACAGCAGCTTGTATCCAAAGTGGCACCCGAAAGAGAACTAGTGTAATACCCCGGATCTAAAAATGGCGATTAAATTACTCTAATATGATTATAAAAGGCCTAATGGTGCCTAAAGAGTATTGGCAAAAAGAATAAAAACCAAAAGAAAAGAGAAAACGCTTGAAAAGCGAAAAACGCTAAAATGCGCGTTAAATAAGTATAAGAGATATATGATCTCGAGAGGGTCCGAGATGGATTCCTAAGGCTTAGTTAGGCCTAATAAGTATACGGGAATGATTCCCGAAGAAAACGGATCCAAATAATGGATTAAAACGCTAACGGAGTTTAAAGCACGTTTTTCGAGAAAACCCGAAAATGTGACTTTAAGTGGTCAAACGGACCCGTAAAAATTATAGTTGATTAAATAACTATAATTAAGTATTAATGGAAGCTTAATAACCATTAAAATAAATAAAACGAGAAAATTCCGGAAAACGGACCCGGTAAGTGAATAGTGTCATAACTGGGAGATAAAACGCGTTTAATTCGAAAAACGGGGAAAACGACCCGGGCTATTAATTAAGGTGGGCCGGTTTTTAATTAGTGTGTACACACACATTAATAGCTTGCTAGCTATTTAGAAATAAAAAGACAAGTAAATAAGTAAAGCAAATAGTGAAATAGTTAAAAGTAACATAAATACACTCTCTCACCTACCTTTCTTTCTTTATTCTCACGCAGCCCAGCCCCTGGCTACCTTATTCTTCTTCCTCCTCTGTTAATATTCCCGATTGAAGAAGAAGCTCACCACCTCCATCTTCAATCTCATCTAACTTACTCATTTCTCCACCGAATCGCACAAAAATTGCACCGTTAGATTCGTATCGGCGAGGGCCACATTTTCCACCCCTCAAAATCTTGATTCCTCCATCTTCACTTCCATGGATGTTGGAGCTTTTGGAGCTTCAAGAGCTGATTTTAGCTCTCCTCCACCTCCTTAATGTCTTGAGGTAATAATTAGTAAGAGCTTTGGCCATTTCAAGCTTGTTTTTGCCATTTGGGGAAAATTTTCCTCACGTTGAAAATCTTCTCCCGTTTCAGCCGTGAACACCTTGACCTTGTGGAGTGTTGGAAATGCTCCATTTGATTGCCAAGCTCTCCTTTTGGATACTCTAAGGTAATATCTAAGCTAGAGCCTAAAAACTAGTGCTTGAAATACTAGTTTTTGAGTGGAGGATTTGAATTAATAAGTTTGATATATGTATATGGGGATATGATTGTAGTTGGCAATCTATGCCCCTTTGTTTTGATGTGGAAATATGAAGAGAAAGAGGGAACAAGAGAAAGAGGAAGAAGAGGGAGAAAACCGAAAAGGAGCAAGGTAAAAAGCTTACCTTGAGCTAGTTTTTATGTGACTTGTGAGTTAAATGATAGGTTGAATTAAGGACCTTGAATTGTGGTGGTCATGATACTATAATGTTGTTTGTTGAATGGGAATGTTTCAATGGGTTTAAGTGTGTAAAATGAACCTAGGAAACCAAGCTAGTTTATATGTGAACAAGTGGGAATTTAATGTGATTGTTGATGTCTAAACCAAACAGGTGGGAAGAAGTGCTTGCGAGTTGATTTTAGTGTGGTGAAAATGCTTAGTAAAGCAAGTAAGTGCTGTCAAAATTTCCTAGGGATGTATGGACTTGAGTGTTCTATTCAAAGGAAGAAACTAGGTGTGTTTAAGAGGTTTAAGTGAGTGGTTAATGGTTTGGAAAACCAAACTTTGAAGGAGAGTGTGTTAGGAGTAAAAATAATGCCATGTGAATGCTTGGAATGGCATCAGTAAGTGAGGTTAGAATGGTTTAAAGAAGAAACCAAATCTGTTACAAGTCTAGTAGAAGACAAGAGAACTAGTTATGAAAGTGTAAGTGATTTTGAGTAAGAATTTGGGTAAGGGTTTCACCCATGAATTGATGAGTTTTAGAGCATGTTTTAAGGTGATTAAACATGTAGAAATATTGTGGAAAGATTAGGGAAAGGTTGGAGGTGGATTAAGGATTGAAATGGGGTTGAAAAACAATGTGAGTTGCAGGTTTTAGCAGGGTCCGGGACCTAGTCCATGGACAAGGACCCGGACCACCCCCTAAAATAAGGCCGAGACTGAACAATCAAGCTGGTCCGGGACTTGGGATAGGGACAAGGTCCCGGACCATATATAAATTTCACCCGAGAGTTTAGTTTGCAATTGGTCCGGGACTTAGGGTAAGTACCAAGTCCCGGACCACCCCGAGAAACCTACAGAGAGTGTTTTTAAAGGGTTGTTAAATGATGGGGTTTGAATGTTAATGAGTGATTGATGTTAAGGCCTTGTTGGTGACATGTAAAGGCCCTAGGAAGTGTGAGAAAGTGTTAGAAGTGATTGAGAAGTGAGAACTCAAATTAATAAAAGTAATACCGAGAAAACGGGATAACGGGGTAACTGCGGGAGTAACATTTTATTATGTTCCGTATGATATTAGTATTAATATAATGTTGAAACATTATCAGAGACCGTGCGTGACCCGAGCTTGGTGAGATGACACGGTAAAAGTAAAATCCCGGTGAAAGGTATGATTTTCTCATGCCCCGTATGCTAACCGAGTTACTCTGATTTGTGTGTTTGTGTGCCGGCTTAATCAAGATTAAAGCATGAAAATAATCCCTTGTTTGATTATGCATGCATTGTTGTATGTTGAATGAGCTAACATACTTGTATGCCGGTGTGGTCTAACTTAGTGCATAGACCGACTCTAGTGAGTATTGATTGACTAGAAACCCGTTGAACGGGTAGTCACATAACCAATGGTATATGCAAACACACAAGCTATCGATTAAAGTATAACGATAACACATATGAACTCCCTAAAATGCGGGAGATGTACGGGTTGAGTATATACCCGATAACGGTTAGAGAACCTTATTGAAACAATCCACGAAATAAATATGAGTGGAGAGATAAACCTCCATCGAGAGGATTGAAGTTAGTCCAATAATGTAAACATATAAGAAAGGTAAAGAGACCTAAGGGACTATGTGACTCCCTTGAGACACGGTCGACCTCTTATGAGGATTTTACCCGGTAAAAGAAAATATCCGAATGTACAAGCATACGATTGTGAGGGTAACCCTTAAACCTAAGATTACCCGAATTTAAGTAAAGTTCCCAAAGTCATTAGAAACACGAGAATGATGCTTCTAGACTAAATACATGATATACTATAACTCCGAGAGAGGAGTGTACGGGAACGAGAGTAGTCCGAGAGTAGTCGGACCTAAGTAAAAGAGATAGGAACTAAGAGAGAGTTCCGTGAGCTAGTTGAACCTTCCCACCATGCTAGACCCAGAGTAGGGTCGAAACCGGGGAAGTAAGACTACGCTAGAGAGCCATGAGTTTTGGCTTAAGTATGTAAAGAGAGTAACAAGCGTGACGTAGGAGACCTGTAGTGTCTCGAGAATCTACGAGAGCTTGAGTATGAATAACCCAAGAGTGTGGGTGAGATAATGAGTATAAATAACCCGAGAGAAAGGGGTGAGAATATGTATGAGTAACCCGAGAGAATGGGTAAGTATAAGAATGAGTAGCCCAAGAGAATGGGTGTGCATACGAATAAGTAACCCGAGAGAGCGGGTGAGGTATTGAATAAGTAAACAAGGCATAGTGAGGAATAACCCTCAATGCCTAGGAGTAACCAGTTACCACTAACAACATTGTTATGTTAGTTAGGAATCGTGTTCCGTGATTGGATGTAGATTCCTTGTGTGATATACATATATATTGTATTGCCATGATGCATGTTGTTTGATTAAAATGAACTCCATGTATATCCGACCCAAAGTAGTCGGCGTACCGCGGTTAGCACGCGGTATATGCAATTTCATGCGCAGCGTAAGCTGACCCCCTAGGGGGAACGTTTTTAGTGTGCAGGTACTTGAAGCTGACCACCGTTCGAGAGAGTAGGACGGGGACAGTTGAAGCGTGGGTAGTTAATCGTAAATACTTATGCATTCAAATGAGGTGTAAGTCCGAGTATGTTATCGGCATCCGTATATTGTAGACTCGGTATAGTAAAGAAGTGAAAAGAGTATTGTATTTGTATGAAGTACACGGTTGATCCAGTCCATCAGACCGTTACTGTATGTGAGATAGGCCTGGTTAGCCATATGGGTGGCTAACGGCGTTGTTTCACCCCTCGTTGTAGTTAGAGTTCCGCTGCGTGAGTAAGAGTAATTGGTGTCAAATTAAGAGGTAATGACGAGATTAACGGTTGGGGTGTTACAAAAATGGTATCAGAGCGAAGTATCGCTCTGATGACTGGAAATACCGAGCTTAGGAAATACCGAGTTAGGATATAGAGACTTAGGGCTAAGGGTTGAGTGGTAGCGTGAGAGATGCGCTAGATAGGAACTTCCAGTATGATCTGGATACCTACAATACCAGACCCGCCCTCCACAACCCCCGCATTAAAAGCTCGGGAAAGAACGCCAGAGAGACGGGAAACCCGACCTGGCAGTTATTTAATTAATGTATCAATATGAACCAGAATCTGTCATGCGGGTCCCGAGAACCGGAAACCCCGGAGACGGAAGCCGCTGGAACGACAATAACAGCATGCAATGACAAAAGGTCGAGACATCCTAATCCAAGGAGACCAGAATTTGTGGCAGCTTGGGGCGACATGCTTAGCAGTCGCGAGAACCCAGCTGGTCGAGCAGCAGTGAGAAGGATGCACCAATCGTGCGACAAGACGGACTTATGAAAACTAACGGGAACCGGGACACAAGTCTACGGACCGCCATAGTAAGTAATACCAACATCGGTACACTAACCGACTAAGAATCTAGTCAAGAGTAGGCACCCACCCTGCCACACCCAAAGAGGTTGCAATACTTAACTGATACAGCTTAGACAGCTACGAGCATAGCTACGGGATATACCCGAATAGGACTACAGAAGTAGTACCTAATAAGTTAAACCTCGGTAACCACAGTAAAGACGTGGGAACGAGCAACGAGGTAAAGCCTAGAATTAAAGTAATTAAGGAACTCCGAGAGTGGAGGAGCACCTAAATGAATGACAGTCATGTCAAGAGGAATGAGAATCAGCTCCAAGGAGCAGTTATCCAACTACGGGATCAAGTAAGAGCCGACTAGGCTACCAGATACAATGTGAACAATACCGTGACCGGTATGAGTTAACCTAAAAACCCCGCCAGTACCGCGCACTTGCCACGGCAAGTGCAGTAATAGCGGGACCAATAAGAAGAGCTTTGACAAGCGACCAGTACTTAGTAAGTACCAAGACGGCAAGAGAAGCCAATATAGCACCACAAACCCTAATGAATTCTGAAACGAAACCTTGAAAAGGCCTAAAGGCCTGACCACTGTATAAAGAATATACCGGTCAGCAAGAGGCTAGACCTGGTAAGAAGCAACCGGCATTGAAATGCCGCAAAGAGTTTACTTTCAAGACTCAAACTTTTCTTCAAAACATGAAATTTTCCAAAAACCCCCAAAGTTTTAAAACCAAACCAGTGAACCACGATAAGTTATTATAGGACCATATAAGAGGAGTTGGCAACAGAATACTTCACTTAGGCGTGACCGACACTACAAGTGTACACAAACGAGACATGGAACAACCGCACTCCAAAGGAGCTTGCGGGCCTGACAGACCAATTATGAGTTAGTTGGGTAAGTGGTAACGTATCAATAAGATACTCCATGTATGTATACAAGTAGAGTACGGTACACGGGAAGTAGCCCACTCCATACTACGGACGAAAGAGCCAATTCAAACCGAGACAGTTGGACACTTCGAATGATCGAAGTACACAAAGAAGCTTACTAAGCTAAAGGAGTCAAGAATCCAGTAGGATGATGGAGCTAAGAACATAACGTTAAGAAGTGCGAGAAGCACAGAGTATTAAGTACAGACATTGGATATGTCTCAGGAAATACCTGATAACTGGGTGAATACCAGCGTAAATAATACGGCGAATGCCTAAATGAACTTATTAATGTACGATAAACGGGATAGAATTCCCACTTTATACCTCACTGAAAAAAAAAAATAATAATGACCTGACCCAGAAGGTATTAGAAGGTACCAAGGATCTACCCAAGAATGGGAGACATTACAACCCTAAACGGGATAGTTTGAGTTATACATAGCCGCAAGACGAAGTCACAACTGAATAACCATGAGTACAAGCCAAATGTAATGGCATTACTCAGTAACACCCGGAGCAATCCGAGAAGGGTGCCGGAGTCAACAGTAGTTGAACGAAATATCGTGTTGAGAACACAAGTGTTTAAGCAAACACTCGGGTAGAACCCGAAGGGATCCCACGGTACACGGGATACCCTAGATTGCCAGAGGGCATCAACAAATATCAAGAAAAAAGGGCCTTCCAAGTACGGAAGAGTGGTGAGACAACCATATCAAAGAGCCCATAAATACCTCCTAACCATTTAATGGCATACGGAGAAGAAGAAACCTATATAAACAGCCGCATGGAGCATGACTCGAGGCAAGGTGGCTTGTAAGCCGATAAAACCAACTACAATACGTAGATCCAAACGTTGTAAAACATATGCATAAAGGCATAAGAGTTATTGTGGAGCACGAACCCCTACCTTAGAGTGGGGATACAACTTGTTACTGTGGTGCCTAGGGAGCGGCAATTGCGTGAATCCTCCAGAGAAAGGCTACCACGTAGGCATGAAATGTGAAACCGCTAGAGCGGTGTAGTAAAACTTGAGCATGTGTATATTGCCAAGGAGCATATGAACTATAGTGTGTTAAAGAGGAACCTTGATGGTAGTACAAAGGAAACCGATAGAGTAATCAGTTGAGTAGTAAACACTGTAGTGGTAATATGAACTGCAGAGTAAGCAGTGCGCAGTGCGCAGAGAAGATTTTAAAGAGTAAATTTCATTAAGCTAAGTGATGGCAAGCATAGTATAAATGCGGGAGTACATGAGCGGCAGCTAAAGTAGTAGCGGATGCCATATAAGCGAATGTTGTAACGAGTAGAACATGGTATGCACAAGCGACCGTTGAAAGAGTATAACTAGTTAGTGATATGAAGCTGATGAGAAAATATGGTATAGGAGACATAATCATTCCATCCCATGAGAGATTTACTGTCAAGGGTTTACGCTTCTTGCACTCTGTATGACTGAGTGTTTTGGTATTGCACTTGTGCGGTAATGATCGAGTGGGAGAGCCAGGAATTGAGAAATGTCAACGAAGCCTGTTGAGTGAGAATTTAGAGAGATAACCGTGCGGCCGTTGGCCAAAGATGCACGAAGAACGTGGGCAGTAACCCACAGGGCCCAGGATCGATATGTGGAAAAATGCAGAGTAGTATGAATGAAGAACTCTGGTACAGAACCAAGAAACAACATAATCCATGAGCCACTATTAAACGAGGAAGCACTACATGCTAAGTAGTAGCTTGACCTCAACCGACAATAAGTCGGGAAAAGTAAGCGAATAACCACGAAGGTATACAGAGTTATACAATGATTTCCAGAGAGTTGGAAAGAAAATCTATACTCATCGAATTCGCAACGGTAAGAGATACCAAGCGACGATTGATATACATTGAGAATATCAAAGAGCGAATTAAGCTCTAGTTATCAGTCACACAGCAGAAGCTTGTGGACCGTGATTCAGGGTTAAGTATACCTATGTCATAAACCCCTTGAAGCCTTAGAGGCTAGAACCGAACCCGGTTATGAGTTAATTAACCGTACTGAAGTTAAACACTTCATAATACTCGAATTAATGAACCAATGTTCATGATAACATATGGTTGGTTACGCGGGCGTAACCCCTTTTAAGGGGTAGGGCGAGAAACCGCTTAGAGTATGTTTACGTATTGGTGCGTAAACTACTATGTGCATAGCACAAAAGAAATTGTTTTGATGATTGGAACTTATGTTACATAAACATAGGTACCCATTCATTGTGTAATAATGAGTATGATGCATGAGAGATGCAAGTAATGAGAATGTAATATTTATAAAAGAGGAGTAGAGAGACTCCTAGGGAATGAGAATCCCTATAGTATATGTCTAGTGAGATTAGACATGAGTTATGATGAGTATGAATCGGCATGAAACCGATGTGTAACCTAAGAGGGAGTGAGTTCCCTAGGTGATTTTATTTGAGAATGATAGATGGAGTGAGTTCCATCCTTTGGAGTTGTATGTTATGTGTTTTAAATTGAGCAACAATTTGAGTAAATGAAGCCATAAGTATGGAATACCTAGGTAAAGTAGTGAAGCAATGAGAATGACAAATGACCTAAGTACTAGGAACTAGAGATTATTGAAACAGATTGTTTTATGAATACGACTAGAAAGAGTAAAAGATAGAAAATGAAAATGTTGACTATCTGATTGTTTGAAACTGACGTGGGAGGTGGAACTTGATCTGCTAGCGATCAAGGAAACGAACACAAATTGGGGTGTAAGGATAGTTCAACACTGATGCTGATCACATCAGGGTTGGATGATTCTTGAAGCTCCCTATAAGTGGTCACAAGTAATCACGCTAATAAAGGATACAACTACCATAAACCGGATTTGGAGTTGTGTGATGTTTTAAAAATAAATTTCAAACAGATTTTGGAAAAGAATTTTCTTCAAGTATGAAGATGGAAATGAAAACTGGTTTTGAAACCACTATCACCCGCCGATGGCTGAGCCTTAGGTCTTGATGACCGGTAGAACGGTGGGCGAGTATTAGTTTTGAAACCATTGCACCGTACGTGCGGCGGTCCTAAGTGACCGGTTGGGGCGGTGTCAGTGTGTGATTTTTCCAAAGGCAGCGGGACGGGGAGAGTACCCTGAGATGTTCCTGTGTTGAGTGAGTCAACCAGAGTGCCTGAGGATATGTATAT
This sequence comes from Limonium bicolor, assembly GCA_023374045.1. NCBI lineage: Eukaryota > Viridiplantae > Streptophyta > Magnoliopsida > Caryophyllales > Plumbaginaceae > Limonium > Limonium bicolor. Next base: position 101,465,609 of record CM041781.1, on the reverse strand, counting down.
GTGTAACGTTTGATCAGAACCGAGGGGACCGTGGGCCAGAGAGAGTAAGTGCCCATTTGTCATGAAACGGCCGTGAACAGAAAGAGTAAGTGTTCAACGTGACCGGTACCTGAGGGATCAGTAGTATATCACTCAACATGGATTCGAGGACTGTAGTGCCTTCTTGTCTTCGGACCGATTCCATGGAGAGAGTAAAAAGAGTATTTTTGATTGCTATACATGCTGTATATGTGGTGTGGTATGTGTAGTATAAATGAGACTGACTTGTGGAGTCAGTAGGTTATCATGTACATAACCTTGGCATTGAATGCCATGAGAGTAACCACCTAGATTCATCAACTTTGAGGACAAAGTTCCTAAGGGGGGTAGATTGTAATACCCGGATCTAAAAATGGCGATTAAATTACTCTAATATGATTATAAAAGGCCTAATGGTGCCTAAAGAGTATTGGCAAAAAGAATAAAAACCAAAAGAAAAGAGAAACGCTTGAAAAGCGAAAAACGCTAAAATGCGCGTTAATAAGTATAAGAGATATATGATCTCGAGAGGTCTGAGATGGATTCCTAAGGCTTAGTTAGGCCTAATAAGTATACGGGAATGATTCCCGAAGAAAACGGATCCAAATAATGGATTAAAACGCTAACGGAGTTTAAAGCACGTTTTTCAAGAAAACCCGAAACGTGACTTTAAGTGGTCAAACGGACCCGTAAAAATTATAGTTGATTAAATAACTATAATTAAGTATTAATGGAAGCTTAATAACCGTTAAAATAAATAAAACGAGAAAATTCCGGAAAACGGACCCGGTAAGTGAATAGTGTCATAACCGGGAGATAAAACGCGTTTAATTCGAAAAACGGGGAAACGACCCGGGCTATTAATTAAGGTGGGCCGGTTTTTAATTAGTGTGTACACACATTAATAGCTTGCTAGCTATTTAGAAATAAAAAGACAAGTAAATAAGTAAGCAAATAGTGAAATAGTTAAAAGTAACATAAATACACTCTCTCACCTACCTTTCTTTCTTTTTCTCACGCAGCCCAGCCCCTGGCTACCTCTTCTTCTTCCTCCTCTGTTAATATTCCCGATTGAAGAAGAAGCTCACCACCTCCATCTTCAATCTCATCTAACTTACTCATTTCTCCACCGAATCGCACAAAAATTGCACCGTTAGATTCGTATCGGCGAGGGCCACATTTTCCACCCCTCAAAATCTTGATTCCTCCATCTTCACTTCCATGGATGTTGGAGCTTTTGGAGCTTCAAGAGCTGATTTTAGCTCTCCTCCACCTCCTTAATGTCTTGAGGTAATAATTAGTAAGAGCTTTGGCCATTTCAAGCTTGTTTTTTCCATTTAGGGAAAATTTTCCTCACGTTGAAAAATCTTCTCCGTTTCAGCCGTGAACCCTTGACCTTGTGGAGTGTGTGGAAATGCTCCATTTGATTGCCAAGCTCTCCTTTTGGATACTCTAAGGTAATATCTAAGCTAGAGCCTAAAACTAGTGCTTGAAATACTAGTTTTTGAGTGGAGGATTGAATTAATAAGTTTGATATATGTATATGGGGATATGATTGTAGTTGGCAATCTATGCCCCTTTGTATTGATGTGGAAACATGAAGAGAAAGAGGGAACAAGAGAAAGAGGAAGAAGAGGGAGAAAACCGAAAAGGAGCAAGGTAAAAAGCTTACTTGAGCTAGTTTTTATGTGACTTGTGATTAAATGATAGGTTGAATTAAGGACCTTGAATTGTGGTGGTCATGATACTATAATGTTGTTTTTGAATGGGAATGTTTCAATGGTTTAAGTGTGTAAAATGAACCTAGGAAACCAAGCTAGTTTATATGTGAACAAGTGGGAATTTAATGTGATTGTTGATGTCTAAACCAAACAGGTGGGAAGAAGTGCTTGTGAGTTGATTTTAGTGTGGTGAAAATGCTTAGTAAAGCAAGTAAGTGCTGTCAAAATTTCCTAGGGATGTATGGACTTGAGTGTTCTATTCAAAGGAAGAAACTGGGTGTGTTTAAGAGGTTTAAGTGAGTGGTTAATGGTTTGGAAAACCAAACTTTGAAGGAGAGTGTGTTAGGAGTAAAATAATGCCATGTGAATGCTTGGAATGCATCAGTAAGTGAGGTTAGAATGGTTTAAAGAAGAAACCAAATCTGTTACAAGTCTAGTAGAAGACAAGAGAACTAGTTTGAAAGTGTAAGTGATTTTGAGTAAGAATTTGGGTAAGGGTTTCACCCATGAATTGATGAGTTTTAGAGCATGTTTTAAGGTGATTAAACATGTAGAAATATTGTGGAAAGATTAGGGAAAGGTTGGAGGTGGATTAAGGATTGAAATGGGTTGAAAAACAATGTGAGTTGCAGGTTTTAGCAGGGTCCGGGACCTAGTCCATGGACAAGGACCCGGACCACCCCCTAAAATAAGGCCGAGACTGAACAATCAAGCTGGTCCGGGACTTGGGATAGGGACAAGGTCCCGGACCATATATAAATTTCACCCGAGAGTTTAGTTTGCAATTGGTCCGGGACTTAGGGTAAGTACCAAGTCCCGGACCACCCCGAGAAACCTACAGAGAGTGTTTTAAAGGTTTAAATGATGGGGTTTGAATGTTAATGATGTTATATGATGTTAAGGCCTTGTTTGGTGACATGTAAAGGCCCTAGGAAGTGTGAGAAAGTGTTAGAAGTGATTGAGAAGTGAGAACTCAAATTAATAAAAGTAATACCGCGAAAACGGGATAACGGGGTAACTGCGGGAGTAACATTTTATTATGTTCCGTATGATATTAGTATAATATAATGTTGAAACATTATCAGAGAACCATGCGTGACCCGAGCTTGGTGAGATGACACGGTAAAAGTAAAAATCCCGGTGAAAGGTATGATTTTCTCATGCCCCGTATGCTAACCGAGTTACTCTGATTTGTGTTTTGTGTGCCGGCTTAATCAAGATTAAAGCATGAAAATAATCCCTTGTTTGATTATGCATGCATTGTTGTATGTTGAATGAGCTAACATACTTGTATGCCGGTGTGGTCTAACTTAGTGCATAGACCGACTCTTAGTGAGTATTGATTGACTAGAAACCCGTTGAACGGGTAGTCACATAACCAATGGTATTATGCAAACACACAAGCTATCGATTAAAGTATAACGATACACAAACATATGAACTCCCTAAAATGCGAGGAGATGTACGGGTTGAGTATATACCCGATAACGGTTAGAGAACCTTATTGAACAATCCACGAAATAAATATGAGTGGAGAGATAAATGACCTCCATCGAGAGGATTGAAGTTAGTCCAATAATGTAACATATAAGAAGGTAAAAGAGACCTAAGGACTATGTGACTCCCTTGAGATACGGTCGACCTCTTATATGAGGATTTTACCCGGTAAAAGAAAATATCCGAATGTACAAGCATACGATTGTGAGGGTAACACTTAAACCTAAGATTACCCGAATTTAAGTAAAGTTCCCAAAGTCATTAGAAACATCGAGAATGATGCTTCTAGACTAATATACATGATAATACTATAACTCCGAGAGAGGAGTGTACGGGAACGAGAGTAGTCCGAGAGTAGTCGGACCTAAGTAAAAGAGATAGGAACTAAGAGAGAGTTCCGTGAGCTAGTTGAACCTTCCCACCATGCTAGACCCAGAGTAGGGTCGAAACCGGGGAAGTAAGACTACGCTAGAGAGCCATGAGTTTTGGCTTAAGTATGTAAAGAGAGTAACAAGCGTGACGTAGGAGACCTGTAGTGTCTCGAGAATCTACGAGAGCTTGAGTATGAATAACCCAAGAGTGTGGGTGAGATAATGAGTATAAATAACCCAGAGAAAGGGGTGACACTAGTGGAACGCGAGCTTTAATGACGGTGGTTTAATCACGGTTAAACAGACACCGTGATTAATAGGAAGGCCGGAATTTATTAGCGACGATGATTGATTAACCCGTAATCAATAATCGATCGGAGGTTGGCGCGCCTTTTTTAGGAGGGACTTTAGATGACGGTTTTTAGTAAAACCGTAATCTAAAGTCCCGTGTTGACGCGCGCTTTACGGTCAACGGACTTTAGATTACGGTTTTACTAAAAACCGTCATCTAAAGTCCCTCCTAAAAAAGGCGCGCCAACCTCGTCAACGACGTCGTTTTGACCTGACGAAAAAAATTTCCCGTATTATTTGATTTATTCGACTCCGCGCGTAATCTAAATTACAGTTAACGACGTCGTTTTAGTGTATTTTAGATTAATAAAAACTTTATATTAATGTGTTACCTATGTTTGAAACCCAACATATGGCAAATAATTATCGCGCTATTTTTTTAATTTCGTTACACTTTAGATTACATTTAACGACGTCGTTTTACAGTGTATTTTAGATTAATAAAAACTTTATATTAATGTGTTACCTATGTTTGAAACCCAACATATGCCAAATAATTATCGCGCTTTTTTTTTTAATTTCGTTACACTTTAGATTACGGTTTTTGTGAGAACCGTCATGTAAAGTATGACTTTAGTTTACGGTTTACATGTAAACCGTAATCTAAAGTCCATTTAAACATTTGCCTACACTCTGCACACTCTACTCACAGTAACTCTTCTTCTCTTTCGCGCTATCTTCCTCACTGAAATTGCCTCCTCTCTCCCGTCACCTTGCTAACGGCCATCGCCGCCGTCACTCCCATTGCCGCCGGTCACCACCCATCTACCACTGGTCTCACCGTCGACGTCTCTATCGCGTATTGGGTATGCGATCGCGATTGATTGTCGTTTTTTTCTAACTTTGTTCATATACATGCATTTCGATTGCAAGTTCTAACCTCGTTTGTATCGAATCCTGAGAGTGTAATGGCAAATGTTCTAACCTTGTTCATATATTTGTGCCCAGATTCACAGTTAATTGCGACCTAGTTCGTGGGCTGATTTCTACACTACTTGCCCACTTCGGTGCTTACTTACGGTAACTTTGCAAACCAATCTGTAAACTGCTGTATTTATTTGTTCTTAGCATTTAGTATTACAATTAATACATAATAGTGTAGTTTTAAAAATGCTACTACTTAAAACTGCCACAGGAAAGAAAGTAAGTTCAAGTATATCACCGATTCCTGAAAAATGAATGGAACAGAACTGTAGCATATCTCAGTTTCATGAATGGAACAGAACTGTAACAAGTTGTTTGAGTTTTGGTCTGGATTTAAAAGCTTAATGGAATATTTAAGTAACTGGGTAAGGTGTTAGGAGAAGTATAATCAGTTGAAAGGAAAAAAAACAGACAGGGAAGAAAGCAAGAACACAACTCAGTTTCTGTTTTGATTTCAGTTTGGATTTCAGCTTCAGTTTCGTATCAGATCAGGTTCTGACTAATTCTGCATCTGTAACAAAGTTGCCTTGGGTTTAGTTGAGTTAGAAACTTTATAACACACCAAATTGACAGGATCGACAGTTTAGAAAGGTTTGAGAATTCAAACACGTGAACAAACAGAGAGGAGTCATACACCAGTCTCTGTCTGTCTGTTTCTAGCTTTTCTTTCAGTTTCTATTTCTGTTTGAGTTCTGTGTGAATCTGTTCAGTAGAGGCAACAGAAAGATGTTGTCGTTTTTCTGTTTCTGTAAACTAAACATCAGTGAAGATAAGTTTATGTATGTTACCAGTTCTAGATGGTGCGTGCGAATTTGACTTTGATAAAACTGATTTGGAGACGTTAGAAATATAGGGGAGATGCTGTCGATTTTTTTCCGCGGTTTAGCTAGCATTTAACCTTGATTTTTGATGAATTCTAATGTTGTCGTTTTTCATTTATGCATCAGGACTACGACTTTATTTAGGCTTCCGACCTCAACCGTCTTAGCATCGGCTAATCGTCTACCAGCGGTAAGATTTATATATACATATAATATTTGACAAACTACCAAACATAGTTATCCGCCCAAGATATACCTAATAGAGGTATATCTTCGGCAGTCCCTGTCGGGACTGTCCACGATTGTTAAATCACACACCTAGGGTGTGAATGTGCTTTTAATATGTACTTTATTGATTATTTCAGCAGTATCTCTTTATTGTTCTTCGAATGCATATATTATTGATTAATATCATAATATCGTGCATTTGAAGAACTGTAGGGAGATGCTGCCGAAATTTTCAATAAATTACATATTTAAAACACGTTCACCGGTGGGATTTAATACTCATGGATGGATTTAGGTTGATAAGATACAAAAGTGTAAAGACTCTGCCACGGGTGACGGTATGAAATGGCTGCCTTCATATAAATAGCTAGAAGGAGATGGAACGTTCGTGGATTTACAGCGGAAATTTGGACGACAAGTTTTTAGAAGGAGTTGATAAGTTATGCACGGTGTTGGCGAACAATCTGAAGCCTACAGACAAGGGATACATATTTTGTCCGTGTATCGACTGCCAAAACAATTTGAGATATCGCGGCGTTGAAACAATTAAGGAACATCTGATCCGCCGCGGTTTTACAAAAGATTTCCAAGACATAATCCGATGGCATGGTCAGAGTGCGTTCGATGTTATTAAGCCTGACGAAGGGGATAATGGTCAGGCAAACACGAAACAGAACTTGGAGATGATACAGTTGCTGGTGATCCAGAAGACGTTACAGCGAACGTTGTGCCCGATTTCTGGGATGATGACATTGAGACTATGCTTGAAGATGTGGAACGACATTACTCTAACACGCCAGACAAGCATGAAAATTTGTTGGATTCATCCAAAACACCGTTGTACCCCGGGTGTGACCCTACAAAGTTAAGCAAGTTGAGTGTCGTCCTCAAGCTATTCAACTTGAAAGCGAAACATGGCTGGAGCGACGTAAGTTTCACTGACCTCCTGGAACTATTGAAATACGTTCTTCCGGTGGACAACGTTTTACCAACGACTACGTACTCAGCCAAAAAAATGATGTGCCCAATGGGTATGGGGTACCAGAAAATTCATGCTTGTCCAAATGGTTGCATGCTGTTTTGGAAATCGGATGAATTTGCTGAAAGCTGTTCAGCATGTGGAGCGTCACGGTATAAGAAACAACAAACTCACATCAGCGGTAGTAAGAAAGGTTCACCAGCTAAGGTATTGTGGTACCTGCCCATCATTCCAAGGTTCAGACGTTTGTTCTCCATTGAGAAAGACGCAGAGAATCTTCGGTGGCATTCAGTTCACAGGAAAAAGGATGGCAGATTGAGACATCCCGCTGATGCACCACAGTGGAGAAACATAGACGTAAAATTTCCTGAGTTTGGTAACGAACCGAGAAACCTAAGGCTAGGCTTGTGCACGGATGGGATGAACCCTTACGGTACTTTGAGTAGCATACACAGTACCTGGCCTGTGCTTTTGGTTATTTACAATCTACCGCCGTGGTTATGCATGAAACCAAGACACATCTTGTTGTCTTTGTTAATATCTGGTCCAAAGCAACCGGGCAACAAAATTGACGTATTCCTACAACCTTTGATAGAGGATCTACAACTCTTGTGGAATGAAGGGGCTACGGTTTACGACTCATTCAGTAAAGAGGACTTCAATTTGCGTGCTATGTTGTACTGCACAATCAATGATTTCCCCGCCTATGGTAATCTTTCAGGCTATTCAATCAAGGGGGCGTTGGCGTGTCCGATTTGTGGTGAAAACACTTGTAGCATTCGCTTGAAACATAGTGGGAAAACCGTGTATATGGGCCACCGAAAAATGCTTCCTAAAGGACATAAGTATCGAAAGATGGCGAAAGAGTTCGATGGGAAAACTGATCACAGCATGGCGCGCCAGCCTTTGACAGGTACAGAGATTTACAAAAAGTTGGATAATATTGTGAACAACTTCGGGCCGCCAACCAAAAGTGGTGAAAAAAGTGTCTGGAAAAAGAAATCAATATTTTGGGAACTACAGTACTGGCAGCATCTGGAGGTTAGACATTGTATCGATGGGATGCATGTCGAGAAGAACGTGGGTGAAAGTATCACTAGCACCCTTTTGAACATAAAAGGAAAGACAAAGGATCATTTGAAAGGAAGAAAAGATTTAATTGAGTTGGGCATACGCACAGAGCTTGGCCCGCAAGAACGTGGAAAACGCACATTCTTGCCTCCTGCCTGTCACACTCTGTCTAAAGAAGAGAAACATAGTCTATGCAGTACCCTTTACAACATCAAGGTGCCATCAGGTTACTCCTCAAACATAAGAAACCTAGTGTCCATGACAGATTTCAAATTAGTAGGAATGAAATCTCACGATTATCATGTCCTACTTCAAGAATTTTTGCCAATTGCACTACGTGGGATCTTGCCGGATGCTGTCAGACACACAATCACAAACGTCAGTGTCTTCCTCAAACACATTTCGTCTAAGGTTCTTGATGTGGACACTCTGTCTAAATTACAAAAGGATCTTATTGTGACAATGTGCCAGCTGGAGATGTATTTTCCTCCATCGTTCTTCGACATAATGATACATCTCCTCGTGCATCTTGTAAGAGAGATTCTGATGTGTGGTCCTTTGTACCTTCGCTACATGTATCCGTTCGAAAGGTACATGGGTGTCCTGAAGAAGAAAATGAAGAACCGTCGTCACCCAGAGGGTAGTATTATAGAGGGCACTATCACAGAGGAAGTTGTAGACTTCTGCACCAATTACCTAGAAGGTGTCGATACCATTGGACTTCCACGTTCTAGACACGAGGGCAGATTGAAGGGTGTTGGCACGGTTGGAAGGAAACTGAAAAGAATTGATATAGACACTCTTAACAAAGCTCATTTAGTTGTGCTAAGTCATCTTGAAGATGTTGAACCATACTTTGATGAACACTTGTGTGTTTTAAGAGCACAATATCCAAACATGAGTGACGTCAGACTACAAAATGAGCAGAATAGGACATTTGTCCGATGGTTCAAAGAGAGAGTGTTGTCCGATCAGTCCACGAATGTGCCTGAACTGATTAAAGTAGTTGCATTTGGACCAAATCTGGATGTAATTTCTTATGAGGGGTACGATGTCAATGGATTCACCTTTTTCACAGAACGTCAGGATCAGAAGTCAACGAATCAAAACAGTGGTGTAGAGCTTGAAGCTTATCAAAACTTATATGACGTCGGTGTCGTGGGTCATAGTCCTGTCTCAGTACAACAATCATATTTCGGTGTTATACAAGACATCTGGGTATTGGACTACAACAGCTACGAAATGTGTGTTTTCCGCTGTAACTGGGTTAACAACAATCATGGCTACCGTGAAGAGGAGCATGGTATGAAACTGGTTGATCTGTCTAGAGCTACTCCCACGGTTGAGCCATTCGTTGTTGGGACGAAGGTTAAGCAGATATTTTATGTAACTGATCCCTGTAATCCTAGATGGTCTGTTGTGCTTAAAGGGAGAAGAGGAATAGTTGGTGTGGATGGTGTGGTTGATGAGGATGAGTATGATGCAGAAGATGAACCTCCAACTGTTCCTATTTCATTGGAAGAGGCTGAGGTCACAGGTCATCGTGAGTATATACGATCAGACCATAACGAGGGAATGTGGGTTGAGAGATAATGGTGTATGTAAGTTATTACTATAAAAATTTATATGAAATTAACACTCTTTTATTTCTTGCTTGTATATGACCATTATGAAATGCTTAATTTAATTCAAATTGTATTTCAATCCTTGCAGGCATGGCTGATCAGGACATGGATGATCAGGACATGGTTGATGCAGAGTTCGATTTATGTTGCCGTGAGTTCGACAATGAGCAGCAGATGGTACCGGTCCCATCTACATCTGCCGCTGCTGCTGTTGTCCCATCCACATCTGCCGCTGATGCTGTTGGCCCTTCCATGAGTGCACCTTCTACGAGTGCTACTCAGAGACCCAGAGGTAGAGGTCCGACCCGTGGGTTGAAACTGCAGAAAGAGGATCAGATTAGTCTTCTGTGGGACAAGTATGGGAGGTATGGTGGGGGCAGCAGGTCAGAGTTCGGTAGTATGCTAGGGACTCTGGCCAGATCACATTGCTGCATCAACCACACATGGAAACAAGTCCCGCAAGAAGTTAAGGAGACCATCTGGAAGAAGGTGCAAGAACGATACAAGATCCCAGAAGAAGTGAAGCAGACCGTTCTTTCTTTGGTCGCCGGCAAAGCTAAATCATTCCGTCACTACTTGGTTGAGCATTGGATCAACCAAGTGCCCCCACGTGAGCCTCCGCCGTATGTTGTGTACAATGGCATGATCACTGAAGAGGAGTGGAAGGAGTTCGTTGAGCGGCACGCCACCCCCGAGTTCAGGGTATGTTTGTGTGTACTCTTTTCTTAATTAATGCTCATAATGCTTTATCCCTGATTTTCTAATTAATTTCCTGTTGTACTTTCTTAACAGCAAGTACAAGAACAAGCACGGCAAAACCGTCAAGCTAATCTCTACCCCCACACCATGGGACGAAAGGGATATGTGGGCAGCCTCGAGGGATGGAAAGAAGCTGGTTTGCTGACACGGAGGAACGAGATGGAAGTGAATGCCCGATCGAGGATGTCTCTGAGGCGAGGAGGGTGCAGATGTACATACTGGGACGCCAGAAAACGACCAGCGAAGGTCAGGGGTATTTCCTAATGCTGCGATGGAACAACTGGCTAACCAAATTGTAAGTATTTGAAAGTAGCTGTTAAATAATTTACTTATATACTCAAGTGTTTGTTGATCTTAAATTTAGTGTTAACTTCTTTGACAATTGGACAGTACGAAGCGGCACAGAGAGGAGAAGTAGACTTACACGCTCCTCCTTCTCAAGACGACGCGCTCAATCAAATACTTGGGAAGAAGGATCACCCAGGGCGTGTTAGAGGATTTGGGGGAGAAGTACGTCAGAAGAAAGTATTCCCGCCATCTGCTAGGAAGGGTCAGATGAGTGCTGCTGAAGTCGAGGCGATGGTAGAGCGTAAGTGGGCTGCTGAGCGCCAAGCTAATGAGGAGAAACTGGCTGCTGAGCGCCGAGCTTTCGAGGAGAGGCTGCAGGAAGCGTTGAATTCGATCGCACATGCGACTACACAGCAGCAGCAGCAGCAGCATCCTCCTCGACTGTCTTCCTCGTCTAGTTGTGCTCCTGCCGCTGACCCGTACCCATTTGCCAACATCCGGGTTAGCTTTGTTTAACTATTTTTCTCCTAAAATAAAGTCATTTAAATAGTATTAGATTGGGTTCACTTATTTATTTCACGTATTATCTCTGTTTATTGAAGGAGCAACAAAAATGCCGTCTCCAAATACCATTAGAAGGGCACCCTGTAGATGCGGCCTACGGGACAGTGTTGCCATCAGGTCCACTCACGCTCATCAGTTTCGTACGTCTACCCCCATTCTACGCGCGTGTGACCTTGGACCTGATCATTGATGGATTTGAGCATGCATACCTTCCAATGGCGTTTGACAACAAATGCACGCTGATCGAAGCAAAGGGAGACATATTGCCCTGGCCAGCATGTTATATTGTTGTCACCGATGAGGTAAGACTGTTTGACAACCATTTAGTATCTAATAAAATGCATTATTTAGCATTAAGTTTCTAATCTAATCTATTATAGATCCCTGAGCTTCCTCGCCGCGTAACCCGGCCCAGACTAGAAGAGACCAGCGCGCCGGCGAATCCTGAGATCCCTGAGCTTCCTCGCCGCGTATCCCGGCCCAGAGAAGAAGAGATCAGCGCGCCGGCGAATCCTGTCAGAAGTACAAGGGTATGTTCTAGATAAATGTTTAATGTTACTATAATAATCAATTAGTAATTATCTTTACATTTATGCTTTACTGTTTGTGTGTGAAGGGTAAGAATCCAGTGAGTCGGGGTGGGAAAGGTAAGAATCCAGCGCCCGTCCGGGGACGTCGCACCAAGACTTCTGAGGCGCCTAAAAATAAGCTCGAACTGCCAGAAAAACTTGTTAAGGTTTTGGGGGCCAAGCAGATGAATCTCTACGACAAGATCATTGAAGTCATCTCAAACTAACAACTTCATGATGACGCTTCCAAAGTCGATGTTTCACTACGAAGAAGATATGATCACGACAATCAACTTTGAGGACATCAGAGAGATGATGTGTGGAGATTATCTGAACATTAACATTATTCAAGCTTATCTATTGTAAGTGTTCTTTCCTCATACTGTAAAAACATATAGAATAAGTATCTATGAAGTTGCATTGGCTAACTTTTATACTACATGTGATATAATAGATGTCTGCTTGAGAGATGTGCTGAGAAGGACATGACCTCCATTACTGCGGTGTGCCCGGAGCGTTTATCGTACGACAATGTCACTAGGGACCCGGGGAGGTTTTGTAATTACATGATTCATTGCTTCAATGTTGTTGATGACAGAATAAATTGTTCATTCTAATGCCGTATCACCAAACGTGAGTTCTGATATAAAATTACATACTAATTAGCTAACTTTTTTACCTTCATTTCTCATTTCATTTTGTATTTGACATTGTAGCCACCACTGGGCTTTGTTTATATTCTGCGCTGCCACCGCTACTCTGCTCGTTCTAGATCCACTAGGGCAGTGGACAGAATTCCACACTGAAGACATAATCAAAGAGTAAGTTTTATTACTATTTAATTGTATGTAAGTTTTTTGAACCAAAATTAATGTACTTGTTCATTTTGCTAAACGCTTTTGTTAATATATGTAACAGTTGTTACAAAAAAACCCCACAGGGAGAGTTTGGTGATTTGACCGTCGATTACATCAAGGTTTGGTAATTCATGTATTTCATTTGTGCTGCTATTATCTTTGTACAATTGTTTTACATTTGTGAATTTTGGTGATTTAGTGCCCTACCCAAAAGGACTCTAGGAGTTGCGGGTACTACGTGATGCGGTATATGTACGAGTTCTGCGCGTACTTCCCAAGTTTTAAGAATGATAAAGACAAGGTAATAAGAACGCTGTCTTGTATTTAATTGTTTCGGCAGATTTTTTGTGTCTTTATCTTAATCTCATTATGTGTTCCATTCCTTTTCTTGTTGCAGATTAAAGAGCATTTTGCCAGATTCTCGACTTACAGTGCAAACGACTTGTTGCATGTCAGAGAGAGCATGTCATCCATGTTTATGAGAATGGAGTGGTAGACTAGCTATGATGGATTTTGTTTTTAACAGTTTTCTGCACCGTTTTTGTAATGTTTTACACTTCTGTTTTATGCTATTTCTTGCTGGGAGTAATCCTAGCTGTATCTACCATGTATAGGTTACACTGCTACCTTTGTAGCCCTCTGATTCTGCTGGTCTCTAGCTGCTGTAACAGATAATTTTTGTAATGAATTGCTAGTTGTTGTTGTATTGAATATTTTTTGTTGCTGTAACAGATTCAGCAGTAACAGATTTTCGATCTGGTGTATATTAGATGTTATCTCTGTTGCAATTGTGCGCAGAGAATGAATTTGTGTTGGTATTTGATTCAGGTGGTTCAATTGTGCAGTTTCTGCACTGGTCTGATGCCTCTGTTGCTTCTGGCTCTATTGCGATTGTGTAGATTTGTAAAAAAAAAAAAAAAAAAAAAAAAAATTACACTTTAGATGACGGTTTTGACAATAACCGTCATCTAAAGTCTTTTACCGCGCGCGCGCCAAAGGACTTTAGATGACGGTTATTGTCAAAACCGTCATCTAAAGTGTACACTTTACATTACGGTTTTTGGTAAAACCGTCATCTAAAGTCCTTTGGCGCGCGCGCGGTAAAAGACTTTAGATGACGGTTATTGTCAAAAACCGTAATGTAAAGTCTTTTACACGCGGGAATGAAAAGGGCCTTTAATTACGGTTTTAAACCGTAATTAAAGACGTCGCAATCTTTATTGACCCCCGCGTAGATTACGGTCCAGAACCGTAATTAATCAGGGTTTTGGACCGTAATTAAAGGCTTCCGTTCCACTAGTGTGAGAATATGTATGAGTAACCCGAGAGAATGGGTAAGTATAAGAATGAGTAGCCCAAGAGAATGGGTGTGTATACGAATAAGTAACCCGAGAGAGCGGGTGAGGTATTGAATAAGTAAACAAGGCATAGTGAGGAATAACCCTCAATGCCTAAGAGTAACCAGTTACCACTAACAACATTGTTATGTTAGTTAGGAATCGTGTTCCGTGATTGGATGTAGATTCCTTGTGTGATATACATATATTGTATTGCCATGATGCATGTTGTTTGATTAAAATGAACTCCATGTATATCCGACCCAAAGTAGTCGGCGTACCGCGGTTAGCACGCGGTATATGCGAATTTCATGCGCAGCGTAAGCTGACCCCCCTAGGGGGAACGTTTTTAGTGTGCAGGTACTTGAAGCTGACCACCGCTCGAGAGAGTAGGACGTGGACAGTTATGAAGCGTGGGTAGTTAAATCGTAAATACTTATGCATTCAAATGAGGTGTAAGTCCGAGTATGTTATCGGCATCCGTATATTGTAGACTCGGTATAGTAAAGAAGTGAAATGAGTATTGTATTTGTATGAAGTACTCGGTTGATCCAGTCCATCAGACCGTTACTGTATGTGAGATAGGCCTGGTTAGCCATATGGGTGGCTAACGGCGTTGTTTCACCCCTCGTTGTAGTTAGAGTTCCGCTGCATGAGTAAGAGTAATTGGTGTTAAATTAATAGGTAATGACGAGATTAACGGTTGGGGTGTTACAACTAGGCAGCATGAGGTAAACACCGTTCGATAGACAAAAGGACCAGGACAAATCGTTGGGCCAATGGAATCATCCCGAAAGAGCTCCCGTCGGAGAGAGTTCACAAACATCGGTCAACCATTGAGCCAGGCTTTTGAAAGACTCCAGGAACGAAACATGCTGCAACCTCTCACCCCTCGACAAAGGGACCCCCAAAAAGGAAGGAATCTGAACCAGTATTGTCAGTATCACCAGCTTCCCGGTCATGACACCGACAACTGCAAAATTCTGAAGCAGCACATCCAAGATCTTATCAATCATGGTTTTCAACTCCCCGAGTAGGAATCCCATGTCAAGCACCATCAGAGAGTGCTATCTTCAAGTGTTTTCTCCGTTTTCTTATCTTTACTAGTCATTTTTGTGTTTTTCCAATGTTTGTAGTAGTTAGTTTCCTTTATCATTTTCGGTAGTTTCTCTAAGTCTGTAATTTCCAACATTATCTCATGATTCATAAATAAAATCATAGTTCCATTTTCACAATTCCTGTACTAACCATTTTTCATTCATCTAAAAAGAAAAAAAACAAAAATGCTTTCCAGGGAAAAGGATCACAGAGTAATCATTTCCCGACTATGGAACAGAACGATTTATCTCTTGTTTCTAAAAGTTGAACATGCCACGCTAAGCATCACAACTCACCCCAAAACATCCAAAACAACCCACGAAGCGGCTCCAAATCCACATCTATCGAATTGTTGTCACAAACCCCAAATCAATACTGGGGGCAATCTGAATTTAGAATCGTTGTCTTCGAATCTTTTGGTTATTCTTGTGAACAAGTCTCTGAGTGAAGATCTCGCGAGAGTGTCTTGAGTGGTAAAACCATGAGTGAACGAGCGTATCATTCTTACACGACTCCGGTGAGTCCACATTCAAAGGTGAGGTAAACGGTATAACTCCGACCGAAGGAGATAATTTGTAAATTTACGCTTAGACCTGTGAAAAGTAACAAAGAACGGATATACAACTATCAGGAATGACGAAGCACCTAGGTACACCACCACATAGCCAAAAGCTTGTAAACCCTGTCATTAAACCCTAGGCACCCCCGCTGAGCCTTTCATATATCCTTTTTCGATATTATGAACTCCACAAAATAACCCAGCCAATGATGAATGTCCGACCTGGTGACCAAAGGCGGCGAGGAGCCGACTCTCAGATAACACTCTCATCAGTCCAAAGAAGCAATGCCGCTATCAGCATGACGAAGCGATCCGCAAATGGTCCTAGAGTGACACAGAATCAAAAGAGCTCACATCAAAACAGCTCTCGAAGCCCAAAACCGGGAAACACAAGAACCCCGAAGGCAAAGCCAAGAAAGGATAAAACAAAAGGCAAACCCGAAGTGCCTCGAAGAAATCCAAATGACGAAAAGAGAAATGGTTTAAAGGACAACTTCAAAAGTCCAGGTCCAGAAGCTCGAAAACAACGTCAACATGAAGCAGCCAGACGACTTCAAGACAAGGAAGATGAATCCGAGAGAAGACGCAAGTTGCAGCTTTGGTCACCCATTTAAGCTCCACATACCTCAAATATCCCTCCATGATCCTGTCGTCTTTCATCACACCCTATGGCCACGTTATAAGCCTCAAAGACTTCCGACTTGGTAGTTGTGTATCCAATCACGTGAAAGTAACAAATCGAATGCGTAAATTCATCAAATATCAAATTCAATGGTCTAGAAGTTGTGACCGTAAGTGAGAAACGAGTGTAAACACCAAACACGTCGAGTGTAGGTTAGGAAGCACCAAATCAGAACATAAGCCTTGACCCTGTGAGGCCGAGACTCGTTCACACGTTTGATCAAAGAAAATACTGGGGGCAATCGATCGGAATGATCAATGGCCATGAACTCTAGCTCAAATTGTCTTAAGGGAAAAATACTAGGGGCAATTATTGGTTCCAACAATTGCTATGACAACACCAATTGGAACCCAAAGCTCAAACATCACCACCATCATCCCACCACAGGAACACATAAGCCCTTACCACCACATCAAGCACCTCAGTCCCACACAAGCCCTTACCTTCACTTCATACACCACACTGGCCCACATAAGCCCTTACCTCCACACCTCCACTACACAGGCCCACATAAGCCCTTACCTGCACATCAAACACCACAGGCCCACATAAGCCCTTACCTTCACATCATACACCATACCCTACCGGCGGCATGTTCATCTCGTAGGAGATAAATTACAAGTCCGAAGTCTATAGTTAGGAAATGATAATTCACTTTCCTTTTCACTAAACAGAATTTTCTTCAAACACTGCCACGTTTGGCACCTCTTTTAACAATTTCTTGTCTTGAACAACTTTCCTCTAACCACTTCGGTTTCATAAACCTCATCATGGCCACATTTGGCACACTTTCTAGCAATGTCTTGCTTTGGACAATTTTTGATCCTTAACATTGCCATGTTTGGCACATTTTCCAACGATTTCTTGTTTTGGACAAGTTTCCTACATACACTTTGATTGTATTTTGACATGCACATCATCTTTGCCACGTTTGGCACTTTCATAATCAACTTTCATCATGATCATTTGCATAAAGTTTACCTTGCATCCATCCGTACGAATCTCCTCATCATAGACCAGAGATACAGATTCTCAGCCAAAGGTACAAATTCTTCAGAGATACAGATTCTCGCCCCGAAGATACAGATTCTTCAGAGATACAGATTCTCACCCGATCAGAGATACAGATTCTCAGCCGAAGATGCAGATTCTTCAGGGATACAGATTCTCAGCCGAAGGTACAAATTCTTCAGAGATGCAGATTCTCAGCCAAAGATTCAGATTCACTAGAATAGATGAACTCAACCTCAGGCTCGTCACCTTATAATGCTCGGCATGTCCCATTTAATCTTAGGTTCCCGACACCTTATAATGCTCGGCGTATTCCATTCAACTTCAGGTTCCCGACACCTTAGAATGCTCGGTGTACTTCATTCCATTAAAGGTAGTCAACGCCTTAGAATAGCTTGACATCATATAATCCTCATAGGTAGTCAACGCCTTAGAATCGCTTGACATCCCTTCCACTTTACTCATAGGTAGTCAGCGCCTTAGAACAGCTCGACACAACTTGTCAGATTTCAATTGCATGTGGGGTCTTTTAAGATCCAAAATTTTGGGGGTATCACTCAAGCATCAACTAGCCTTCTCATTTCCATTACAAAGTCTAGTTGACGGGGGGCAATCTGTTATACCCAAAATGTTAACCCCCCCGAAAGAGAGTCTCTACTAATAGGATAGTAGCGAGGGTTCCCGGTTCGATCGGCACATTTCAGAGTACTAGGGACAGCTTAGTCATCTCTAGGGGCACTTTCGTTATTTTTCAAGGCTCCTAAGCCCCCTATAGGCTTTCTCTCTCCTCCAAATAAGGATCAAATCAATTCAAAATGCTTTGAAATTTTAACCCATGACAGAGGATGACATTTGAAGCATAATGGCGTTGGAATTTTGCTTTTTCGAATTTCCAATAATTTTCCAGTAATTTCTGATTGAATCTGACGAGAAATTGAATTTAAAAATATTCCAATATCCAAAAAATTCGAATTCACTTTAGAAAATTCAGAAATATCATCCTTTACCCATGTGTAAAATTTCATAATCAAATTCCTTTTGGAACCCTTGAGCTAAAATGTCGGTAAATCTCGGTTTTACTGGATTTTTCTATCTTTAAGGAAGCCTATATAAGGAACCTTATCCCATGATCAAATCAGAACCTCAAGAACCCTTGACCCTCAAAGAAGGCAGCCGTCTCATTCTCTTCACGTTTTTACACATCTAAGTACCAAAATCACATCAAAAATCCCCTGAAATCACCATCCAAACACATTTTTCAACTCCCAACACATCAACAATCATCAAACATGAACCAAACCACCTCCAAAACGTGAAGAACACCTTCAACAATCAACAACCAGAAGCTCGGGTCGAACTCAATCCGGAACCGGCGTCATCGGAGCCTCCGAAGAATCCCAACGTGAAGAATCCTCCTGAATTCGAAGGTAAAACAGGTTGCAATTCTACTTTTCTAACTCCCCACGACCTTATTAACTCTCTGTCAAATTTTGGGTTCAAACTAACCTTTTTACGCTTTTGTATTGCTAATTACTTTTGTTTCTGCCTTGTTACTTGTTCGTCAAGTTTCGTGCATAATTCGACTTCAAACTGCAATCTTTCAATTACTAACGAATTGTATACCTTTCAGGCTACACGTGCATAAATTTTGAGCCGAAAACACCTTCGTGAACCACCATAAAACCCCTGTCCGTGGGTGGTCCGGGATCTCGGACCTATGGTCCGGGACCACGGACGGGTTGTCCATGGCCACGGACACCCACGAACGGTGGCGGGATTTTAAAATTTTAAAAATTTAGGTTTTGTTAAACTATGTCCGGGCCTACGGACATCCTGTCTGTGGCCCCGGACTTTTCAAATTTTTGTTTTCTGTTTAATTCGACTTTTATTTTCATATAGGTTAACTAGGGTCCGTGGTTACGGACATTAGGTCCGTGGCTACGGATGGAAACAAAATTTGACCTAATTCTGCCTCTGAAACCCTAGTTTAGGTAATTTCAACTTTCACTTTTATTTTCAGTCAAAAAATGCTAAAAACACAAAAAAAAATAGAAGCTCGCGCACTTAGGTTAAGACGACTCGTAATAAGCCGAAATTAAACTAAGTAGAGGAAAAACGACTTCTAGGGGTAATGAAAGTAATTGAACCCTAATTAAGTCGAATATCAAGCCCCCGAACCTGAACTCTCCTTTCCTAATTTGATCTAGGTTAAAATTAGGTGGCGACTCATAATAGGTTCCGGTGAGCTAGCTTAGGTTTTAATAATCATTGTTATATGACATAGTTATTAATCTTAGGTTATAAGTGGACCTAAAACCCGGTTAGATCCTAATCAGCTTTAACCAACATAGGATAGGGTTTAAAATCGAGGCTCAGACATATAGAAAATCTTGTTTGCATTGGTGGTGGCATCAAGAAAACTACGACCCTACTTCCAGTCACATCAAATCTTTGTCAGGACCAATTGGCCGCTCAAGCAAATTGCAAACAATCCGAATGCCTCCGGCCGGATGGTAAGCTGGACAGTAGAGCTGACACAATATGAAATTCACTTCTTGCCCAGAACGGCGATTAAAGCTCAGGCCTTAGTAGACTTCATAACGGAGACAAACTTTGCAAAAGAAAAGAAGCAGACTCAAAGTCCATATATCATCTTGGTTGATGGAGCTCGATGCAAAAGTGGGGTAGGAGCTGGAATAGTGGTACAGGCGCCGAATGGGCAAAGCTTGAATTATGCCTTCCGACTGGACTTTTACGTTACTAATAATGAAGCCGAATATGAAGCCCTTATCCAGGGTTTGGAAGTAGCTACAGCCCTCGGGGCGACAGGTTCCATAGAAAAGATGCCTTCTCTGTTTTTTCATTCTTATAAAATCCTTTCTGAAGTAAAACTTATGAGAATATAACCTATTTTTAACAGAATTAGAGGTGTATTCGGACTCTATGTTGGTGGCGAGACAAAACGACAACATCTATGAAGTCAAAGAGGAAAAACTATGGAGGTACTTGCTCAAGGTCCAGGAACTAAAAGAAAATTTCCAAAGATGCGAGCTAAGACACCTTCCCCGCGAAGAGAATGTCGAAGCTGATGCCTTAGCCAAATTGGCAAGTATGGCCGAAAAGGTACCTAATGAGATATGGCTAGAAATCAAAACTTCCCCAAGTATAGAAGGAACTCAGGTGTTTGCGGTGGAGATAGGTGACAATAAAGAATCCTGGATGACTCCAATCATAGATTACATACGGCAAGGAAAGCTGCCGGAAGGAGAAAAGGAGGCCAGGATAATAAAAAGGCGGGCTGCATCATTTTTTATTGAGGATAACCAGATGTATAAGCGATCTTTTGCAAGACCAGCACTGAGGTGTGTTACCATAGCTGAAGGAGCATAATTAATAAGAGAGATACATGATGGTCTCTGTGGAAATCACCAAGGAGAAAGGACCACAACCCACAAAATCTTGAGACTCGGATATTTTTGGCCAAAAATGATGGAGCATTGCAAGGAATATATACGAAAATGTCACAAGTGTCAAGAGCATGGAAACAAGATACATACTCCTCCGGCGGAGCAAAAATCTATTCTCTGCCCAATTCCCTTTGCTATGTGGGGGTTGGACATTGTGGGCCCATTCCCGGAAGCTTCATCAGGGAGGTTCAAATTCATGTACGTTGCCATCGACTACTTCACAAAGTGGGTCGAAGCAATGCCTACTATCTCCATCACGGCTAGGAAGTCACAAGAATTCATCTGGAAGTATGTGGTATGCAGGTTTGGTATACCGAAAGCA
This sequence comes from Limonium bicolor, assembly GCA_023374045.1. Taxonomy (NCBI): domain Eukaryota; kingdom Viridiplantae; phylum Streptophyta; class Magnoliopsida; order Caryophyllales; family Plumbaginaceae; genus Limonium; species Limonium bicolor. Next base: position 101,444,490 of record CM041781.1, on the reverse strand, counting down.
ATAATAACTGATAATGGAACACAGTTCAATTGCGAAAGCTTCCGAGAATTCTGTGAAGAATGGACGATCGACTTAAGATTTGCATCAGTAGCTCACCCTCAGGCAAATGGGCAGGTCGAGAATGCGAACGGGCAAATAGTAAGGGCGATAAAGAAGAAACTCGATGAGAGGAAACGAAAGTGGGCAGAATTGTTACCCCAGGTCCTTTGGTCGTATAGAACGACAGAAATGGGGTCGACGGGAGAAACGCCTTACAGATTGACATATGGTTTGGAAGCCGTCATTCCGGCAGAGATGGTGGTGCCATCCATAAGGTGGGAATCATATGACGAAGAGGTCAACAATCAAGGGGTACAGGATCACCTAGACCTCCTTGAAGAAACCAGGATGGCCGCCGCAGTAAGGATGGCGAAAGATAAATCCAAGGTAGAAAGATATTTCAACAGGAGGATAAAAGAACGAAGTTTTGCCCCAGGAGAATTAGTTCTCCGAGAGGTTAAGCAACCCAAGAAGCTGGAACCCCAATGGGAAGGACCGTACATCATACACCAGAAGACGGGACGAGCTTCATACCGCTTTAAAAATGGTGAAGGGTACGAATTGCCGCATTCTTGGCATGGAGAATGTCTGAAAAAGTTCTATGTGTAAAATTTATAACTCTTCAATAAAAGATATTATTTTTGGGAAGTGAAAGAAAAAGAAAGCACCGGCCAACGAGCCGCAGGCTATCATGCCTTGAAAGAAAAAGAAAGCACCGGCCAACGAGCCGCAAGCTATCATGCCTTGAAAGTAAGCACCGGCCAACGAGCCGCAGGCTATCATGCCTTGAAAGAAAAAGAAAGCACCGGCCAACGAGCCGCAGGCTATCATGCCTTGAAAGTAAGCACCGGCTAATGAGCCGCAGCTATCATGCCTTGAAAGAAACATCCGGCCAACGAGCCGCAGGCTATCATGCCTTGAAAGAACCTCCGGCCAAGAGCCGCAGGCTATCATGCCTTGAAAGAAAAGAAAGCAACCGGCCAACGAGCCGCAGGCTATCATGCCTTGAAAGTAAGCACCCAACGAGCCGCAGGCTATCATGCCTTGAAAGAAAAAGAAAGCACCGGCCAACGAGCCGCAGGCTATCATGCCTTGAAAGTAAGCACCGGCCAACGAGCCCCAGGCTATCACGCCTTGAAAGAAACATCCGGCCAACGAGCCGCAGGCTATCATGCCTTGAAAGAAAAGAAAGCACCGGCCAACGAGCCGCAGGCTATCATGCCTTGAAGAAAAAGAAAGCACCGGCCAACGAGCCGCAGGCTATCAACCCTTGAAAGAAACATCCGGCCAACGAGCCGCAGGCTTTCACGCCTTGAAAAAAACATCCGGCCAACGAGCCGCAGGCTATCACACCTTGAAAGAAACATCCGGCCAATGAGCCGCAGGCTATCTTGCCTTGAAAATAGGCGTCGGCCAACAGGCCGCAGGTTCCTATACTCATATCCTAAAAATCCGGCTAAAACCATAGATAACCATACTTTAAAAGGAAAAAAAGGGTCCGGCCGGAACAAAAGTCCAAAACCGCAAGCCCCTTGTGTTATAAAAAGTGAATACTACACTGGCATAACTTGCATAAGATAACCATACATGCGCCGTTAAAAAAAAGAGAGAAATATCACGGCAATAGGCACTAGTGCAGAAAGTGTTTTTAACCACGGTTATTTTGCCTATATACCACGGTTAGGAACCGTGGTTTATGCACGCGTCGTATATTTACAAATAGCTATAAATGACGGTTCATAACCGTCGTTTAAAGTAAGCGAAAAAACCACGGTTGGTCGAAACCGTCGTTTAAGACCCCTTCTCCCGCGATATTCATTGACTTTATACCACGGTTGGGGGTCAGAACCGTGGTATAAAGTGTGTTATAAATGACGGTTCCGCATAGAACCGTGGTATAAAGTTTGTAATTAATGACGGTTATTCTTAAAACCATGGTATATAGTGTATAAAATCAATAATAAACCACGGTTATACATAAAACCGTGGTTTATAGTCTATGATTTTTTTTTTCAAATCGCCGGCGATTTAGCGGCGCCGGTAATCTCAACAAAGCACAGACAGAAGAGAATGAAGAGGCAAGAACATGTATGTTCCTTGTTTGCGAATTAGGGTTGTAAAATAATTAGTGAAGTCGCATTATGTTACTTGTTCATCGGTAGGTTGCAAAATTACCGTGAAAGAGAATGTAAGAGGCGTAGGCTTGTTCAAAAATTAGTGTAGGTTGCAAAAATTCCGTGAAACAAGAGAATGAGAGAGGCTGGAGCATGTCCTTGTTCACCGGTTAGGGCTGCAAAAATTATAGTGAGTGGTTATGAGGAAGAGGAAGAGAGAGATATAAAAAAGAGAAATAGTGGCGCAGAGAAGGCACAGAGGGTTGCAAAAATACCGTGAGGTGTTTGGTTCTTGTTCGCCATGGTGGGTTGCAAAATCACCATTAGGTTGAAGAGAAGGCGCAGAGCATGTTCCTTGTTCGACAGTTTGGGGGTTGTAAAAATGACCGTGAGTGAAGGCAATGGAAGAGAGATAGATAAAAGAGAATGAATTAGTGGCGCGTCGTTCAATTTTCAGCGAAAATATTCCCGCTAAACAATAAATGACGGTTCACGGTGTAACCGTCATTTATAATATGGCACGAAGAATAAACCACGGTTCCCAACCGTGGTTTTATAGTCAATGAAGAGTGGCGGCTGTTTAATTTTCAGCGAAATATTCCCAAGACAATTGACGGTTCACATAGTCAATGAACGTGCTGTTAATTTTCAGCGAAACATTTCCCTCCAAGACAATATATGACGGTTCAGCAGATAACCGTCATTTTTAATGTAGCATGAATTGAATAAATGATGGTTCAATGTACAACCGTGGTTTATAGTCAATTTTTCTTTTATTAAGAGTGGCGCGCTGTTTTCCGGCCAGGAAAATAAATGACGGTTCATGTGGGAACCGTCATTTATAATGTACCACGAAGAGAATAAATGACGGTTCTGCATTAAACCGTGGTATATAGTGTGGCTCAATTAGAATAAATGACGGTTCTACATACAACCGTGGTTTATAATGTTATATACCACGGTTCCGCATAAAACCGTGGTATATAGACCGTGGTTTAAAACTTTTTTTCTACTAGTGAGGAAACTTGGCTCAAAAGAGGTACTCCGGCGGACAAATAACTAAAGATGGTGAAAAATATAGCTTATACTTCTCCCAAAGTGTGGGGTAAAAACAGTTACAAAATATGATCATTCAGCAAACACAAAAAATACATGCCGAAACAAAAACTCCTCTAAAAATAAAAAAACTTCTATTCCACTTTCTCTACAGCTTCTTTTTCAGCAGCTAACAACCTATAGCCGCTACCAGCCACACTCTCAGAAGACTTAGACCTCCTAGAAAGACGCTGCATCCCTCCAGCAGACGGTAGGATGTTGCTTCCAGCTGGAAGGAATGAGGCTTCGCCGGCGCCAAAACATGTCTCTCCGGGACTACGGCAGAACCTCTCGAGCTCCAAGAAGAAGTTGGACTTCTGGGCAACAGCCTTGAACTCCAGCTTGTTGTACAGATCATCATCCAGCAACTCTCCTTTCTCGAGAGAGTGATCCGAAACAATCTGCTGGCAAATATCAACTATCCGGCGACATTGAGAAGCGAAGGACTCCTTTAGATGGGCGTTAATGGTGCCTTGCTTCTGTATCTCCTCCTGAGATTGCCGGGAAAATGACTTGAGCCTGGCCACTTGAGATTCAAGGGTTAGCACTTGGGCTCGATACTTATCACGTTCAGAATTGGCAAATGACAGCTCCTCCTTAGCGCGGGCTGCCCGACCACTCAACTGGGTGACGTGCTTCAGTAAGTTGGCAGAACTCAAGCCTAGCCGGAACACAAAAAAAAAAGAATAAGAATAAGAAAGGGCAAAAGGAGAAACAAAAGTCGAAGGCCTGAAAGTCTACCATGGCCCGATGGCTCAGTATTCTCGGCTTGAGAGCGAGACTTGGCTTCCTCCAGCTCTTTTATTCTCTCCTCCAGCCTGGTCCTCTCTTCTATCAGGGCAGCTTTAGCCGCAGCAAGGGTTTTCTTCTCCTCTTCCAAAAGAGATCAATCTCGGAGCAGAGACTGCTTCTCTTGATCAAAGGAGGACCTTGACTGCTCTTCCAGTGCAGCCTTTTCTTCCGACAGACGATCAAGCTCCTGCATAAGCTTTTCTTTTTCCTTCACAAGGGCTTCATTCTCCCGTTGAAGAGTTTGCTTCTCCAGCTCGAGCGTTTCAGCCTCCTGCTTGAAAGAGTTCCTCTCCTGATAGAAAAAGGCCTTGTCAGCCTGAAGAGAGTTCACTTCGTTCCGGTGCATAGAGCGCACCTGATCCAGCGTAATATCTAGGTCAAAGAAGGACCGAATCAGCTTATCTTTATCAAGGGAAAAAGAGATGGTTTCATACCTCTATCAAAGTATTGTCAGCTTCCTTGATCCGGCCTCTTAGAGAGAAGTTCTCCTCCCGGAGTTTCTTCAGCTGCAACTCATACTCATCACGCTGACGCTTGCATTCTCGCTGGGACAACTGCAGGTCTTTGTTTATTGCCTCAGTTCTCTCCTTTGCCTTACGGTCAATCTCGTACTCAACCTGGTCAATGTAAGCATCATGAGAAGAGCGGGACAGCTTCAGTTCCTCTTCAACATTATTGGCTCGGCTTTCCTCATAGCGAAGCCTGGATTGGAGGTTGCCAAAGTGAACCTCAGCACTTTGGGCCATGGACATCACCTAAAAACAACACAATTCATAAATACAAGGAAAAAGCCAAACCAAAGCATAAGAGAAACACAAAAGGGATACGCATGCTAACCTGAAAGATTCCCCCCCCCCCCCCACATCATGTCAAACACTTCATTTATTGGGAGGGAATGCCGCATGATAGCATCTGCCCCCCCTTCTCCGATCCGCAACCTTTTTTTGGTAGCAGTAAAGGTTGCCGGAAGAGCAAAGATCCTGTCTGGATGACCACTTCTCTTTATTGCCTCCTTCCAGACGGAGGAGTACTTGGTAGAGTCGCAGGTTATCAAAGGGAGAGGGTGCCCGCAATGGTAGAACCACCCTTCCTTTTGGGAAGGTCCAGTATAGGACTCCTGAGCAGGAGGAGGAGGGGAAGAAGAAGAAGAAGCTATATAGTCCTCTCTCTGCTTACTCCGGAGCTCAGGATCCTCCGGCACCTGGCGATACTCCATTGCTCTATCCCTTGCCGCATCCATGGCCGCAACAACATCAATAGAGAATGATCCTGAAGCCTCGGGATCACTAGAGGTTTGTCCTTCTCCTAATGCCCCTGGCTCTGTGGCCTTCGGCTTTGATGTAGTTTTCTTTGTTAGTCTTTTCTTGATAGGAGCGGGGACTGCAGCAACAATAAAAACAGTTAGGACCAGAAGGTTGAAGCTGGAAGTGGAAGGATACTAAAAAGGGAGGAGAAGTAAAGAACAAGAAAAAGCGGTGAAGCAACCAAAACCTTCTTCAGCCGAAGGACCAGCACGGAAGTCTATGGCCTCCAGGATGTTTTCCTGAGCGGGATCTGAGGAAAAGTAACCCGTCAATTCAGGAAATTGCTCGCAAATAGGAGTCGGATGACCGGACTCCCGCCCCAGGCGAGAACCAAGGTCTAAACCCGAGCCAGGGGTAAGGGGAAGGAGGACAACGGCGCCCAGACATGGGGCTCACATGCCATGTACCTGACAGCCCGGCGTCAGCATGTTCAGGAGATTCTAGCCTCTTCTTTTTCTTTGAGTGACCAGCTTGGTCATCCCCGGCTTCTTGCCTGGAGCGCTTTGCCGGAGGAGCACTCTCCAAAAGCTGCTCGGCCACATCAGTAGCCGCATCCAGTGTGACGTAGTAATTGATTTTTTCGTCCCCATTCTTGAGGGTGACGAAGTTCCAGCTATGAAGGGGCCGAACTTGTCCCCCTTTTGGAAGAAATCTACATACAACATGTCAAAACAATAAGAAGACCGATAGGAATGACAGAATTTGTACTAAGAGTTAAAGGCCCTTACTGTGATATGTCTTCAGAGAAGACAAACGTGCCTTTGTAAAAAACGCCTCGACAGTCGGCAGTTTCTTGCTTAGTGCCCTCAGAACCTTCGAAATGGGCAGCTCAGCCGGAGGGGTTTGGGGGCTGATTAGCTGACCTTTGACATTCAGCGCAGTATGGGACGCCCAATACTCGGCCGGATGGAGGAACAATAACGAACCACCGTGACCCCCACTCGTGAGCCTTCTTATAGTCGAAAAGGGAGTATCCAGCCTTCGCGATGAGGGTTAAGCTATCCGGGTCAACCCTAACTGTGAAGAACCGGATGAAATCGGTACCTTTCGGCCGAATTTTGCTTCCCTCGCAAAGAGAAACAAAGGCGTGGAGGTGCGAAATGGCCTTTGGATGAAGGTGAGCAAGAGTGCAGCAGCGGCGAAGGAGGAAGCCCAGCACAAAAGGGTGCGGGGGAATGGTCAGACCGGAGCGGAAAAAATCAGCGAAAACTACGTACCCACGGCCAAAATCGTCGTTAGGGTGAGAGTCGGAGGATGGCAGGTAAATCTGCGTGCCAAGTGCGGCTTCGACATCCCTGAGACAATCGCAAAGGGAGGAGTAATTGAGAGAGGAGGGAGAGGGTTGACGCCCATATAGGAAGGGTCTTATGAACTTCAGATACGAGGGGCGAAAGCCGTTGGAAGAGCGAGAGCCCTGAATCGCCTCAATGGCGGGCGGAAATTTAGCAGCGAGTTTATTCTGTTTTGCGGAGGAAGAAGACATCGTCAAGCCTAACAAAGATTCAAAGGGCGACGGTAGTGAAAGACAAGGTATTACACAGCGGCAGGGGAGCGAGAGAAGAAGAACAGTCGAAGTAAAGGGGCAGTAGAAGAAGGAAGGGAGCTCAAAAATCGGGCTTTAAGGAAAGTTTTTTCCCGCTCAAATAAATAATATATATACATGTGCGAACAGAAAGTGTTCTTTCTTTGCAGGGAAAGAAAGAGCCCGCACGCTTCCTAAGACCTTCCGATGTTTAGTTGAAAGAAAGACCCTGCGTATTCTACACCGAAACAGGCGGAAAAACAAAAAGGCGGTACAAAGCAGGTTCGAACCACGAGCTACGCACATGGCCAATAAGAAGTTCCTTTTCTCCAAGTATGAAGAAAAAGAACTTGTGGGATTGAGGGATAAGGAAAAGACGAAGCTCAGACAGACCAAAGAGCCTCAGAATTGGCCGCAGTTGCAAAATTTTTCGTCGAAACACAAGACACGGAAGTTCTATTTTCTTCACCAAAATTCAGAAAGATAGAACTTGTGGGACTGATGAAAAGGGAAGAAATGGTGCCAAGCCAAAGCAGGATACGTAGAGCATCCGACTGCTTTAGCCGGATGGAAGTAGAAACACATAGGGCATCCGGCCGTCTCCAGCCGGATGGAGATAGGACTTAGGCAAAGCAAAGTATTGTACGACCGACCGTCTGTGGTCAGTCGAACATACTAGGAGAGGGTAGAACCGTACTTATACATGTAAAATACAGGCTGGCACCATAAAAACTAGGCCCAAAATACTATAAATAGGGGGGTACCCCCATGGAATAAGACACGTAACATTTGGCAGTCAAACTTACATTCGATTCCAATAGAAGCTCTCTTTCTCTCCCTCTCTACTCTTGTGAGACTCTGAGATTGAGACCAGGTAATGTAGGATAGAAGATCAGATCGGGTCATGCTAGGATAAGCGTATTGTTTCATTAAGATCAGATCAAAGGATACTAGGATTGATGTACTGTTTCAATGTATATCTTATTATCCTAGTGCTACAACGTTTTTTTGACGATCCTTATATTTCATATAAGATAGCACCATAGCCGCTAGTTCGTTTTATATATAGGTCCATATATACGAACTAATACTGTTAACTCAACAACAGTAAATAATAAGCATCTATAAATATACAGTTCATGCATATTTATTTACACATTCAGACAAACAATCTTATCACATATCACACAGAAGTCTGAACTGAGGAAGCCCTCAGAGACAATCAGAGACACGTAACAACATACCGTTCACCCTGATTTTAGAATGGTGGAGTATGACTCAGCTAGGATCAACGCTCCTCGTGTCGTCTCTAACAGTCGAATAACACATAATGCTACTGATTAGAATCTCGTATAACAACATAACTCTACGGTATCCCGTACCATCACTAATACCTCCCGGTTAACCCCCCCGTTATAAACTATCAACGTTTGTCGGGTTTACGGCTTAACTCGAGATTTGGAAAAAACGTTATATTACATGCGTAGTCTTGTCTCGTATAATAATATACTTAATGTTGAACTTGTTATCGCATGTAATTTAATATACCCTTGTATATCATATAGTTTATTTCTATATCGCATGTATAATTCTTTATCATATATTATACATTTCACCTCGGTATTTATTTTCCTAAGGTTTGTTTTTCCAAGATTAATGGAGTATAATTCTTATGTAAGAATACATAAGATTATATATAAATCCTTATTTTTTCATGTATACTCCTAACATTTAGAATTTTCTTATCTAATGTTTGTAATCTTTTCTCTTTATCCCATATCATTTTAATTATGACAATATATAGTCATTAAACCATATTATATTTTCCACTCCAAAATATATATTTATTTATTTATATATATATATATATATATTATGGGACTTTTTATTATATGGTAAATCTTATAATATATACTCATTCTTTTTAATGAATACCTCTTATATTTTTAATGTTATAACTCTTATAACATTTATAATATAAGAGGTATTCATTAAAAAGAATGAGTATATATTATAAGATTTATCATATAATAAAAAGTCCCCTAATACATATATATAAATAAATATATATTTTGGAGTGGAAAATATAATATGGTTTAATCACTATATATTATCATAATTAAAATGATATGGGATAAAGAAAAAATATTTGCAAACATTAGATAAGGAAATTCTAAATGTTAGGAGTATACATGAAATAATAAGGATTTATATATAATCTTATGTATTCTTACATAAGAATTATACTCCATTAATCTTGGAAAAACAAACCTTAGGAAAATAAATACCAAGGTGAAATGTATAATATATGATAAAGAATTATACATGCGATATAGAAATAAAATATATGATATACAAGGGTATATTAAATTACATGAGATAACAAGTTCAACATTAAGTATATTATTATACGAGACAAGACTACGCATGTAATATAACGTTTTTTCCAAATCTCGAGTTAAGCCGTAAACCGACAAACGTTGACAGTTTATAACGGGGGGGTTAACCGGGAGGTATTAGTGACGGTACGGGGTACCGTAGAGTTATGTTGTTATACGAGATTCTAATCAGTATCATTATGTGTTATTAGACTGTTAGAGACGACACGAGGAGCATTGATCCTAGCTGAGTCATACTCCACCGTTCTAAAATCAGGGTGAACGGTATGTTGTTACGTGTCTTTGATTGTCTCTGGGGGCTTCCTCAGTTCAGACTTCTGTGTGATCTGTGATAAGATTGTTTGTCTGAATGTGTAAATAAATATGCATGAACTGTATATTTATAGCTTCTTATTATTTACTGTTGTTGAGTTAACAGTATTAGTTCGTATATATGGACCTATATATAAAACGAACTAGCGGCTATGGTGCTATCTTATATGAAATATAAGGATCGTCAGAAAAACGTTGTAGCACTAGGATAATAAGATATACATATTATCCGAGACTTTAATATGGAGCATTGGCATTTCTAAACGCCGCTCTCGTATCTAACACTAGATCCCGAGTTTACAGACTCCGGATTGGACTAATGATCTTAGTCTGCTGTGTTAGAAAAATTGGTAATGCGATGCGATGGTATAATTAATAAACATAATAAAGCCAAGAGGATGGGGCTCTTGGTGCGGGCTGTGATCACAAAAACGATACCAGGATGTCCGCGTACGGGTCCGCAAGTATCAAGAAAATTTCCCGTGAGCTAGGATGGCTCGTTGGTCGGAGACTCTACCGCTGGAGTGGCTACTGCCGTGGGTGACCCGCTATAGTATATGGGTAATTTAGAGACTCGTCGTTTTTAACGAGGCGTTGTCACTAGGTATAACTGAACACTTATTACAGTTGAGACTTGTACAGTGGCGAACAATATTGGTTTCTATACCATGGACGGGAATTTATACTTGTTTATTGTTCTCGTTGTTTCGCCTTGTTGTTCATTGGTTATACTGTGTGATTATATTATATGTGTTGATGGTGGTGTTATTGTATGGATATTACTGTTAATTGTTTACAGTTTAAATATTAAAATGGTATTGCATGTAATGAATCTCATGCTCTCGACCAATTAATTGAGGGGTTGGAGGAGGCATGACGGGGCATGTGATAACATACTCAGCAGGGGCTGATTCCATACCACAAACCATTTTTATTTCAGGAGATTAGCTGGTGAGTCGACGCGGGGCGCGACGCTTGTGATATTACCGTTGGTTAAAACTTGGTACGGTTTGATACTAATGTTGTTTTGGACTCGGGTTCTGTAAACCGAGGTGTATTTTGGTTAGATGCTCACGAGTACGGTTCTGTAATAACGGTTGTTGTTGGATTTGTTTTAAATTGTTTAAGCACTACTATCTATCTCTTGTGATCACTGCGGGAATACGTTTCGTATGTTGATTATCATGTAACTAGTTATCACCCGTATGGGCGAGTGATAACAGTGACACCTTTAGGGCGACAGTCTGTTATTTACCGCTGCGATTTATTTGCTAGGTACGACATTTATTTTATAATTAGGAGCCGGATTTAGTAGGGGTGTTACATAAGTTCTCAGAGATAAGTTGTGTTAGTGCATCACAATCACACAACAATATAATAAACCGGTTGCATGCTTTATCTTGTTTAGTCGGCACACATAAACAAATAGCACACAAGCCGAGGGACACCTTGTTAGCAAGCAGGTCACAAAAAAAAACAATACCGTACACCGTCGGTTGTTCGGTTGCTTACTCTCTTCCGGAGTCCAAATACATGTCCTAAAACATTCATTCAATTTAGGTTGTTAATTACTTTCAATCAACCTAACTTACTTAGCCCCTAACAATATCCATCTAACAAACACTAAGTTCTTATAAACTTAACCTTAAACACTTACAACAATTTTACTTAACTTAATCTCTTAAGTCCTTACATGGTTATCTTTCCAATCATCATCACTCTTCTAATGGTGGACCACTAAGTCATTGTAATTTAAACTTAATCATATAAGCTAATCACTTCTCATTACACCTCATACTTGTTTACACTTTTTAAGGCCTTTACATGTCACCAAACAAGGCCTAAACATCATCTAAAACCATTACCATCCAATCCCCCGTCATTAGAAGCCTTAAAACAATTTTTTTCTTTTTCTCTGCACTGGACCGCCCCTCTGGGGTGGTCCCAGGGGCGATGAAACACCCCTAAACAATTAAACACATAAAATCATAAACGAGTGAAGATTACCCGAGAATAATGTGTCACATAACTCGGGACATGTGATAATACATAAACAATTAAATTTAGTACCGACATATACATGTCCGAAAACGTGACAATGTTACATATTAATACGGTCATGTACTTATATATATATATATACGTATATGAAAATACATATACGCAACGTTATAATATTACAACGTTGTATATATAACTAATAATGCGACATGATAATATAGTCGCATTGGTACATATAACTAAAACGCGACAAATAAAAATAGTCGCACATATATACATAGGAATAATCAATAACGTGACAAGATAAAATAGTCGTATATATGTATATGTAAGTAACAACGATAAAAATGAATATACACTTATACACAAAAAATAGAGAAGACATGCTCTAGCTGGGATTTGAACCCGAAACCTCTCGTTCCTTCCCGAATGCCTTAACCGGTAGAGCTATGCTCGAATTTGGTAACAAACACTAGCGTATTAAAACTACTAATGAGACTACTAGAGTAACTACCAAAGAAATTCAAACCGGGCACACCACCATCGATCGCAGACCTAGACAGTAAGCATGGAATTCTTTCCACGCCAGTTCCTTGTAACTTGAAACCACCAACTCGTGCTCTCTCATTTGCCTCTGTAATGCAATTCAAAAAAAAAAAACAGACCACGATCTGTTGTTGGGCACTTCTGCTTTGTCCGATGCCCTCCTCTGTGCTTCAACTCTGTCCACGCCTCAAGGCCAGTCAAGACTTCATGGAAGTTTTTTTTTAAATTCTGAGAGAATAGAAAAGGACAGTCACGTACCTGAAAGTGTGAGCTCTCCCGACCTTCACAAGTTCCATTGGAACTTACAACCACTAACAGTTGCAAATTCCCTGCGTCAGCCCCTCTCCCTCTGATCAAGACTTCTTTTCAGTTTTTCCCTCCACACTTGCATGCTCACGCCAGTTGATGCTTGCATACCCAGAAGTCTTCAAAACAGTAAGGTAATCAACCTTTAACCTCACCTCACCCCTTCTCGAGTTCAACACAAGGTAATACTCCAAACCCGTTTCTTCACTTCTGTTTTTTTTCCTTTACTCAGTTCTAATCGAAACTCCGTGAGCGAGCTTCTTTAACCTTCTTCCCGTTTTTCTTTTCAAGACCTCTGCGTGCCAATACAACCCCAAGTTAGAGCCTTTGTTACTCTGCTCATTCGTGAGGCCAAGCCCCTTGCAAACTGTTGCATTCTGGTTCAAAGAAAAAAAAACTGATAGATAACCAGCACCCTGGTTTGAAAAGAAGTTGCAGGTAAACCATAACAGACCCGTACCTTTTCTATTCTACTATGGTCAAGTCAGTTGAAGATTACTCAACCCATTCCTCTCTTGTTCTTGTCATGTATCAACCTCGCATGCAGGCTCCTAGGCGTAATCAGAGCTATCTTGGATAGAAGCTACTTAACATACTTCCTTAAAAACGCCTGAGATACTTATGAGGTGAGCTAGCTCTAAAACTGATGACGTGATCAGAAAATAAAGCAAAACTGTCAAGTCTCAATTGTTGAGTATTTTGAGTTCAGTCGAAGTAGTTTCTGTACAACAAAAACCAGAGGTGTTGTCCTTACTGTTGTGGAGAAGTTTCAAGGTTAAAGCCATATTGAGACTCTCAACTAAAGTAGGAGTTAACCTGACTATGTAGGAACAAAAAAAACCAGATAAGGAATGAAATACAACTTGAAACTTCAGTTCTGCTGTTTAGTTGATTCTGTATAAGGAAGTTGTAGGGGTGTTAGCAGGTTTGTGCTGGGTTGGTCTTGAAGGTTAAAACATTCTTAAAACAATAACTAAGCGGGTAAATATCTTGAGGGGAACTAGAAGACAGATCAAAGTATTAAAAGATTGATAAAAAAATATATACACCAACCTTATGTTTCAGTTTTCTTTCTCAATTGCCCAGTTTCTGCTCCATGAAGTTCAGTAGCTTGAGCAGTATTGTCGTGGATCTGTCTAGAGTTTCAAACCTTGGTAAAACCACTAACTACGTGAGTAAGTAAGCTGGGGAAACTAGGAGATAGATTAGATGACAGAAACAAAGCAACAGAATGAAAGATGGAATAAAACATACCAGGTTGTTGTTTCAGAAATCAGCTCTCTGTAATGTTTGTTCTCTGTATAAACAAGTTCAGAGGGATTAGAGAAACTGCAGTGGCTTGATAATGGGTCTACAATGTCGCTAACATACTGAACTAAGTGGGCATGTACATTTGCAAGATTGGGAGTCAGTTAAGTAAGTAAAGACTGAAGTCAAATGAAATAAAATGCAGAACCCGTTTCAATTTCTTTGCATTTCAGGTGAGGAACGTTTCAGTAGTTTCTACTAGTTATCTTGGGCCTGTTTCTGAGGGTAAGGCTATGTTAAAACACTAAGCTTAGTAACTAGACAATCAAGGGGAAATTAAATGGGAGAGCAGAAAGAAGCTATAGAAGATATCAGTTTTGCATTTTCAGTTTTTCAGTTTTTCTTTTGAAAACTTATGTTCTGTATGATTCTGTTACAGAGAGCTATAAAAGGTTGTGCTGTGTGGTTAATGAGCCTAAAACATTTCTAATGCACTCAAGTAAACTTATAAACAATTTAGGAAAGATAGAAATTGAAGTAACCAGAGAAGAAGAAGGAATGAAGGAGAAGTATACAGGTTTTTTGTTTTCAGATTCCTGCAGTTGTTGTTTCAGTTACACTAGCAATATGGTTTTGGTTCAGTAATGAGCTTAAAACCTTGACTAAACAGATAACTAAGTGATTATACAATTAAGGAGAAACTAGAAACTCAGCTTTGTGAATAACCAGAAAGAAATCTAGGAGAATTATCAGGAACATGTTTCAGTTTCATGATTTCAGTGTATCAGTTTTTGCCTCTGTATAATGAAGTTTCAGTAGTGTTCTCAATGTTTTCCTAGGGTTGTTTTGGATTCAAACTCTTACTAAACCACTTAACTAGGTGGTTAAACAACTTGGGGAGAAGTTAGAAGTCATATTAATGGGTAAAAAGAAGGATGGAAGAGAAGATACAGTTCTAGTGATTTCAGTTTTCTGTTGTATCAGTTTTTGTGCACAGAAGTTCCAAAGGTGTTATCCATATTGTTTGGGTTAGTTTTAAGTTTATAAACCTTGATAAGACACTAAACCAAGTGGGTAAATACCTAGTGTGGGATTAGAAGCCAGACAAGAGAATTAAAACTGAAGTTCAATGATGTGGAATGCGGGGTTGTGTGTACCAATTTTGTCTTCTATAACTTGGGTTCTGTAAACACGAATTTCAGATGGGATATAAGTGTTGTATTGAATTATGAATGAACCTGGAACACTCATAATACACTTAAGTAAAGTTATAAACAATTTGGGGGAAAGCTGGAAATTAGATTAATGAACAGCAAGAAAGATAAAAGAGAAGATACCCAAACTTATGTCTTTCAGGTTTTGCAGTTCTTCTAGCTTCAGTATAAGAACAAACCAGTGGGATTCATAGTGTGGTGTGGGGCGTTTTTGGAGTTTAATCTGCTGCTGGAACACTTAACTAAGTGTGGAAATATGTGGGGAGGTCATTGGAGACAGATTGAAAACCTTAGCAAGGGATTTAAGAGGAAGCACCAAGCTCTAGTGCTGCAGTTTTCTGCAGCCTTTGGGTTTCTGTAAAATGAACTTCGCGGACAGAATACAAAGGCGTTGAAATACCCCAAACCTTAGTATGTTGTTTAAACATTTAAATATGGTATATTAAGACTAAAAAGAGTCTTAGAAATATTAGTAAACAATTTAAACCATAGAAAACACATATAAATGCCTTAAGGTCAATTAGGGATAAATGTGCTCTAAGCTTGGGATAAGCTTGGGTAAGACCTAATGAGCTTACCAAGACCTTGTTTGTATACTAGTGAACATATTAACCAATTACCAAAGAAAACCAAGCTTGAAAACAAGTTAAAACACAAAATGTGCTTTAAGGAGTCTTAAAGCACATTTTTGAAAAATTGTCTTGTAAATGAGTTTTGAATGGCTAAATGCCCATCATTACTCTTTAATTAACATGTGTACTATATAGTATCACATTTGGAAGTCTATATCAATGGGAAATCAAAAATTTCACATCTATGTGCCTTGTTTTAGTGAATAGTAACTAAAATAAACTAGTTTGTAACATATGTTTGTATAAGTAATTAAATTGATAAACAAAGACTAAAATACCCTTAGTAATGAGTCACCACACATGTAAGTTTATTAAGTAACAAATAATGACTAATGGTTACTATTTACTTTAAGGTATAAATATCTTCTAAAAGCAAAACTTATCTCATATTCTCATTTCCCTCCTCATTTCCCACGGTTCCAAGCTCTCTTCTACCTTTTCTTCATTCTCCATTCACGGTTTGCAATAGTACACACCAAAACTCCATCTTTGACCACTATATCTCTTAGCTCATTTTGTCAAATCAAATTCTAAGACCACCGTTCTCTTCCTCTCATCAAGCTCTTCAATTCTATCCTTTCAAAATCTCAAGAGATCCATTTCGGTGCCAAGAAGAATCTCCATGGGAGGAGCTTGAGCTCATCTTTTCACATATTGTTGTTCTCCTTTGCTTCTAGGTAAGGAAACTCAAACAAAAATAACACTTCCTTCATGTTATTATGTTGTCCGAAAATCACCACTAATGGTGCCCTTACCTTGCCTTGTTCTAGCTTCATTTCAACCTTTCATGGACTAGGTGGAGTCCTCTCTTGATATATATTCAAACTCTCTTCAAGCTCTAAGGTAAAACAATTATCTTAATGTTTTTAAAGTAAGGTATAATCTAGGGTTTACAATGAGATGAAGCATAAAGCTTGTGTACTCATTTTAGCACTAGTAATGTTTAGAAGTTGACAAGCAACTAAAAGCCTTGCCGATTTAGTCAAGGAAACAAGAAAGAAGTTGTGAGGAAAAGAGGTAAATGTGCTAACCTAATGTGGTTTAAAGTCTTAGGAGAATGAGCTTATATTGCTTATTAAAATGATCTAAGGAGCCAATGGTGAATGACTTAGTAAAATGTTCTCAAAGGCTTAGTAAAAGACATATGTGTTGTTGAGTGTATTTGCAGGTCAAAGGCAAATATAATGTGGGAAATTTAGTGTTTATGATTTATGCATCTTAAGGGCCTAAGAGCCATGTTATTTAAGGGCCTAAGTGCCATGCAATTTAAGTTATGCACTATATTGTGATGTAGTGCTAAATGTGTGAAGTTTGTGTATAAGAATGTGTTTGATGGATTTTAGTGTTCTTGGTTGTTTGATGGAAAATTGTGTCTTGGTTGGTAATGTTCTAGGAGAACCTATGTCAAAATTTAGGTAATAAACAAGGAGTTCTAAGGGTTAAAAATGGGTTTGGTAAGTTAGGAAATGTTAGAATGGTTAAGTGTTCAACTAGTGGAAGTAACATGCATTAAGGTTTTAAAGATGTAAAAAGGTCTTAGGCAATGTTCTAGAGAATTTAGAATGCAAAAGAATGTTTTGGACATTTTAAGATTCATGGTGAGATTGTATTTAGGACTTGTGCAATGTTGGATAAGGATGAAGTGATTTGTTGCATGGGGAGCTATAAACTTGTAAAGATGTTCAAGGAGTTGTTTAGGAAGAAAAATGCTTGGGAGATGATGTTGTAGTGGTGAGAAAGCATTTGGGAATAGTGGGAGTTATAGGTATGAGACACCACATAGAAACTTAGTGAAAAACATTATAAGTGTAAACCTTTATAAGAATTTGTGTAAATGCTTGAGGAGGATTTTAGTGAATGATGTATGGAGTTTTAAGGAGGTCTTAAGGTGTGTTTGAAGTGCCCAAATAAGGTTAGGACATACTAGGATATATGAGGTGAATTTTGGAGTTAAATGGGCAATGAAAAATAAGGGTCTGGAGCAAACCGATCTTGCGACCAAACTTGCCAAGATCGGTCGAGCCCAGTTTACCCTGCGAGAATTGGTTTCAGGAATGGACCGACCTTGGGGACCGGACTTGCAAGGTCGGTCGGGCATGGATTTTAGTACGGATTAAGTCTCTGGAATAGACCGAACTTGGGACCGGACTTACAAGTTCGGTCATGCCTGAATTTTTGTACGTGAGTAAGTCTCGGGAATCGACCGATCTTGCGACCGAACTTGCCAAGATCGGTCGGGCCTGAATTTTCAAAGGGAAGAAACTCTCGGGAATAGACCGAACTTGCGACCGAACATGAAAGGTCGGTCGGAGTAGAATTTCTCGCGGTAAGGTGTGCTCTGGAATGGACCGACCTTGGGTAAGGTCGGTCGGTAAGTTCGGTCGGACCTAAACTTGTAAAAAAAAACAAGAATGGCTTAAGTAATAAACCCTAGGGGGTATAATGTGGGTAGTCAAGTATAAGTTAAGATATCAAAACATGTCATATAAACATGTTAAACACTTAATGAATTTGAAGTTAAGTAAGTAATTAACCGACATTCTTAAACATGTATAGGAGTGACCTACGGTGGAAATCAATCGAAGCAAGGACCAAGGTATGGTTTTCTTGCACTCTGTTGCCTACCGGTTTACACCGGCTTGTGTGTTGTTTGTTTTTCTGAGTGTTTATGACGTTATAAGACTTAATCGTGTAATGAGTTTACAGTTGTTCATATTATTGTGATGTTGTGATGTGACTCATTTCCCTTGTGTGTGTCTAACAAGACTTACCATTTCTTGTAAATTGTTTGTTAAGTTCCTCTGATGAACTTCTAACAAGTGCTAACTGGGAAGTGAGGAATCCGGTTGTCCGGTCATGCATGTAAGTTTAAGAGTAGATATCTGAATCAGATTCGACTCTTATGTTGTTAAGATTGTTCTCCTTAATTTGGCGTTCGATCTCCCGCTAGCTTCCTCCAAAGCTTACCTATTCTGACTTATGATCGGTTTAGTGGGAATATGTGTTTGTGTGGTGTGTTCGGGTCACTATATCCGAACCATCTGTGACTTAAGTTACTCGTTCGAATAACAGAACGGTAATGAGTGTGTGTAACGAGCTTAATATGAGAGTGAACCATTCTCTAGGCTCTTATGTTGTTTAAACCTCTTGGTTTGTGATTGTGGAAAGAGTGTCCACTGTGGATGTGATGTTGTGCTATGCAATAATAATGCTATGCACATGTTATGTTATGTTTAAAATGAATGTCATGTTATCATGACAATTAGTTGCGCGTATCCCGGTAGCCGATGGGCTGCGCGTTAACCATACCAGGCAAGGGTTGCTGACCCCCTCGGGGGCTCCATATTTTTACTGCAGGATGAGGATCGAGGAAGCAGAGTGGCTGTAGGTTCTAGGCTGCAGATGTACTTTGGGGTTATTTTGGATGTTGAGCCCGGGATGCGCCTGTGCTCCTGTGGCATGATATTTTGATTCCGTTGATACTACTATGGCGGTATTGGCAGTTTACAGTGAAGGAATGTAATTAAATACTCGGTATTGTATATGATGTATTTGTGGTTTTAGTTCTATGCTCGGGAGTCTGATCATCAGACCGGTACACTTGTATTTATTCTGCCTAGTTAACCACGTGGGTGGTTGACGGCGTTATAACACCGAAGCGTTTTAGTTATTGTTTAGTTGTTTATTTCCGCTGCGATTTCAATTAGTTGTGAAGTACGACGTAGGGGTGTTACAAGCGTGTCCGCAAAGCGGACAGAAACACGGACAAGGGTGGATCTCGCTAGGACATATGTATCCGTACGCGGACAGAATTTAGGACGTCTCACGTCCGCAAACGTGTCCGCACGCGGACACAAACGCGGACACGTGTAAAATGCAAAATAAAATTCCAGATTTCACGCGTTGAAGCTTTCGGCGCCGTCTTCTCCATTTCCTTCTTCCTTATCTATGGCGCCTACAATTATCCACCGCCTACCTTCAATCCCATCCACCCTTGTCTTCTTCTTCCTCTCTTCTTCTATATAAACCCACTCTTCTTCCTCTTCATTCACCATTCATTCACCATCGAGCACCACAACTCAACATTCCAAATATCCCATTCCACCTCATATACACATATCCACATAAATTCCATACAGCACCTCATCCCATAAAAACATTCCATTTCCATACCGTTATTATGTCCAACCTCTGTCCAAAATATTAGTAGTCAAAATAGTGGAGCTGAATTAATTATCTTTTCCATTTGATTTCTTTTACTTCTTATTCTGTCTTTTAATTATGTTGGGCTAAGAGGATTTACTCCGGGTGAAGGTTGAATTATAGTTTGTTTAATTATGTAATCTATATTTTTACCGGTTTAATCAAATACAGTTTGTTACGATTAAAGCTTATCTCTCGCCTTTTTAATAAATTTCATGAATTTATTAAAATGTTTTACTAAGTCTATTTTGATCAGATCAGTGATAAATAGACAGGTTAATTAATCGATAAATCTATGGAAAACTTATTTTGATTAAATAAGTTAGTATTTTCAGATGCAAAATATAATTCCTCGCACTTAATCCGTTTACATGTGTTTTGCTCGAATCTAGATTAGACAGAGCATGTTCTGGTAAATGAGTCCTTTTGAGTCTATGATTTAGTCCTTAAGATAATAACATGAATTTTGCCAAACTATTAAAATAAAACCGGTAGAGATAGCATAATTATTCAGATTATATAAACCTGAACTCGGAGTCCCGTTTAATTTATCTTCCACTCAGTTAATTTTATCTGCTACTTTACTTTATAAAAACACGTCAATTAATTCCCCCCTTTTGTGACAAAGCTTAGGTACTATATTATTTCACTATAAGTCTCACGGTTCGATACCCAGCCGCTTCTGTCTTACTATACTACTGCGACCGGGATTTGTTTGCAGCCCGACAGATATTTTGAGTTATTAATTTCTTTCTCAATTGTTTTAAATACACCAGTTCCAACCACTCACATTATACTGTCTGCAAAATGGCGCCGTTGCTGGGGACTTGATTTATTCTAGTCCCTAAGCCCGGATAATTCACTTGCTATATTATAATATTCTGTTTATACTATTTTTTGTTTTTGTTTATTTTATTTCTACTAATTTCTGTCGTTTAATTATTCCAGCAATATAAATATCGCATTAATTATAGTTATTTATTTTCCAGTCATTTACTTTACTGTAATTTAATTCCCAGTCATTTAAATTTTTCTGTCATTTACTTTCCAGTTATTTAAATTTTCATTGTCCTTTAAATTTCAGTACTCTATATTCTGTCATTTAAATTCTGTCATTTAAATTTTTCTGCCATTTAATTTCAGTCAATTAAATTCCAGTTCTTTATTTTCTAGTCATTTAAATTACCTTGTCATTTTAATTCCAACAATTTAATTCTGTCATTTTTCATTTTCTTTGTTTTAATTTTATTATTTACTTAAACTGCATTTATTTTTGTTCTTCTTTTTGTTATTTATTTTTGGTATATTTACTCTTGTTAAAAAAAAGTAGTTCTTTATTTTATTTTATTGAATTGTTTCTTTTTAGCTGTTTAAATTCCCCCTCCGTATTTCTTTCTCCTCTATTTATTTTATCACATCACAAGTTTCTTTTGCTGTTTTGAGTGGTGAATGCCTATTACCAGGTCACACAGCCTGCCGGTCAATATTAATAATCATACGGTTAGCTACATCCCTGAGATCGAGAGAACTTTTCTGCGCACTTTAAGGCAGAAACGATCTCAACAAAACACAACCACCACGGTGATAGAATCTAAACAGGAAGCAGATATGGCATCCTCACCAGCTACAATTCGTAACATCAACAGGCCATCCAATCTAGGACAACAGCCCACCATCATCCTTCCCCACCTTACCCAATCCGAATACGATGAGTGGCAAAAGCTGAAGCCATATCATCAGATCCGATGCGTAAAAGAGTTAGGCATGTTCGATGGCTCTAGTCCTGACGAAGCTCTGTTGCATGTCACCAAGTTCCTACAGCATGCCAACAGTCTAACTGCGACCAACGTAGTACTCCAGTACGCGAGACTATCCTTGTTCCCTCACAGCCTAACGGAAATGCGAGTAAATGGTACCACAGCCTTACACCACGCACCATTGGTACTTGGGATGAAATGGCCACCAAGTTCTACGACAAGTTCCTGCCCCTGAGCCGTACGTTAAAAATGATTGCTGAAATCTACAATTTCAAGCAGCCAGGGTCAGAAAACATCTGCGAAACTTGGGACCGTTTCAAAGGACTGCTGCTGATGTGTCCTCACCATGGTCTCACAAAAGAACAATTATCTCAATTGTTCTACAAAGGCTTGATCAATCAATGCAAAACAATGGTACTATCCTCTTTAGGTGCTCATATTTTGAAAAAGCCAGGGGAACAGTTTCTGAATGGGATAGAGTCCCTTTGTGAAGAGATTAGAGACTGGGCCACAGGTGGATCAAGAGGAGGCACACCAGGTTTATACCACGTAGGAGAAAGTGACAATAAGTTTGACCAGCTGATGAAAAGCCACGAGTAACTCATGGAGAGCAATGCGCAGCAGGCGACAAAAGTAAGTACTCTGCAGAAAGTAGTTGAGCAGATGGCCATGAATTCCTACCCCCAACAAGCAAAATCGATGACTTCTCGATCATCTACAACCCCTCCAGGCTATGCTCCTCTATCCCTATCATCTCCTGATGTTTCTTGTACGCAATGTGGCGGGCCACACGATTATGAACAATGCCCCCACTTACAAGAATTAAAAGTAGCAGAGGAAGCAAACTTTATTGGCAACAATTTAGGGTACAAGCAACCATGGCAGCGTAACATGCACCCCAATCTTCGCTACTCAAATACCGACAATATCCAAAACCCCATACACTCCAACCATCTCAAAATTTCAGACCTCAGTCCAATTTTCAAGGGGGCCAAAGGCAGTATCAGCAACCGTCTTATGGCAATGATGCTTCTTCAAGCCGACCAACTCAACCTCCTTCGAATCCTGAATCTGAAATGTCCCAAATGCAAGAGATGTTTAAGGCAATGATGGGTAAGTCCCGAGACACGCAAGAGGAGGTCGCAGCCCTTCGCAAAGACCAAAAGCCTTGCAATCCCAAATTCAGCAGCTTCTCACCCAGCAAAGACCTCTTGGTCAACTCCCTTCACAAACTAACCCCAATCCAAGAGAGCACGCAAATTCAATCCTTGTAGAAGATGACACCTTCCAATCAACAAACGTGAGTGCAATCTCCCTAAGGAGTGGAAGAGAGCTTACTACCAGAAAAGAAAAGGAAAGTCAAGAAGAGACCAGCATCAATGATGAGAACACAACCAATCCAGCCTCATCTCCCCCAGATATCCAAGTTCTTATTCCTTCTACTCCCTCTCCATCTCGAATAACTATCGACATTCCATCTTCAACTCAACTCCTAAAAACAGTGAACTCACATTTCCCAGCAGGATGAAGAAGAAGCATCTAGATGAACAGTTTGCCAAATTCTTAAGCATTTTCAAGAAGCTGACACTCGATATCCCTCTAATCGATGTTTTGCAAGAGGTGCCCAACTATGCCAAGTTTCTAAAGGATCTCTTAACAAAGAAAAAGAAGAAAGCTGGTAAAGAAACAGTTCACCTCACGGAGGAATGCTCTGCTGCCCTTCTTCGAGCACTCCCTCCCAAACAAACAGATCCGGAAATCCCATTATCCCGTGTTTTATAGGTGGAGTGGACTGTGGAAGCGGCTTATGCGACCTGGGAGCTAGTATAAATATCATGCCCTACGCCACCTTCTTGAAAGTAAGAGGAGGGGAGATGTAACCGGTTCCATTCAAACTACAACTAGCCGATAGATCGGAGATCAAACCGATGGGAATAGTCCGAGATCTGGTGGTCGGAGTGCCTCGCTTTATCTTTCCAGCTAACTTCGTCATTTTAGAAATGGACGACGATGTTGAGGTTCCCCTAATCTTAGGTCGACCGTTTCTAAGTACTGCCAAAGCCATTATTGATGTCCATGATGGAAAAATCACTTTGAGATATGAGGATGAAAAGATCGAATTCGATATGAAGAAAATGATGAAGAAAAGCTCTAACTTTTCTCATCACGCTAAGACAATAGGCTTAATAGATGATGATGAGAAGGAAGGCAATTTTTCTACAGATGAAGACATGTATTCCCTATCTTCCTTCCCGAGAGCTGAAACTGAAACGCTGGAGCAAGTATTAGTTACTCCTCTAGAAAAAGAGTGGAAGATCCGGAAGTTAACGCCATACTGGCGTCTGTGGAGAAAGGAAGGGTAGGTTATCAAGCCTACCGGCCAACAATCAAAAGACTTGACAGAAAACCACAAAAATCAATTCCCTCAATAGAACAACCACCAGATCTCGAGCTTAAGGAGCTACCTTCCAAACTCAAGTATGCCTTTTTAGCTGAAAATTATCATTTGCCCGTCATTATTTCCTCTTCTCTGAATTCCGGGCAGGAAACTAGGTTACTTTAGGTGTTAAAGAAGCACAAAACAGCAATTGGGTGGACTATTACTGACATAAAAGGAATTGACCCCTCCTACTGCACACACCACATCTATATGGAGGACAACTACAAGTCTATCAGGCAGCCCCAACGTCGGCTGAACCCAAACCTGAAGGAGGTAGTTAAGAAGGAGGTTCTGAAACTCCTAGACGCAAAATCATTTATCCTATCTCTGACAGTCCATGGGTAAGTCCTGTACAAGTTGTCCCGAAGAAGGGAGGCATTGAAGCTGTAATAAATGACATAGGAGAGGCTGTTCCTCAAAGGAAAATTACTGGTTGGCGCATGTGCATAGACTATAGGCGCTTGAACTCTGCAACCAGGAAGGATCACTTCCCTCTTCCTTTTATCGATCAGATGCTACAAAGATTGGCAGGACAGGAGTATTATTGTTTCTTAGATGGTTTTTCGGGGTACTTCCAGATTCCTATTGCGCCAGAGGACCAAGACAAGACAATTTTCACTTGTCCTTATGGTACCTTTGCGTATAGAAGAATGCCCTTTGGACTATGAAATACCCCTAAATTAATTTAAATTAATTTAGGGGATTTCTATCATTAAATATTAAATTATTATATGGAATTATAAATATTAAATTATTATATGGAATTGTGAAATTTATTTAGGGGTTTCCTTGTTTAAAAATCGGCTAAGCTTAGTTGCTTGTCAACTTCTAAACATTACACAAACAATGTGATGAGTATTCAAGCTCCAAGCTTAATCTCATTGTAAACCCTAGGTTTTACATTGTTCAAATAGCATTAAGATAGTTGTTTTACCTTGGTCTTTGAAGGGGATTGGAATATCTACCAAGAGAGGACTCCACCAAGTCCTTGAAAGATTCAAATGGAGCTAGAACAAAGCAACACAATGAGCACCATTAATGGTGATTTTCGGTCAAGGTAAAAACATGGAGAAAACTTCATTTTTCTTTGAGTTTCCTTACCTTGAAGCAAAGGAGAGTAATAATATGTAGAAACACAAGCTCAAGCTCCTCCCATGGTGATTCCTCTTGGCACCAAAATGGAGCTCTTGGGATTTTGAAAGGATAGAATTGAAGAGCTTGATGAGAGGAAGAGATTGGTGGTGTTTGTTTTTGATTTGGACAAGTGAGCTTGATTTTACAAGAGATCAAAGATGGAGTTAATGGTGGTGGTGAGTATTACCGTGAGAGAACTGCAAGAAGGGAGGAAGAAGAAGTTTGGAACCGTGTGAAATGAGAAAGAAATGAGAAATGAAGATAGACTTGCTTTTTAGAAGATATTTGTACTTATAAAGCAAATAGTACATTAATTAGTCATTCTTTCTTTTCTTAGTAAATTAACAAGAGAGTGGTGAGTCACACACTTAAGAAACCGGCCCCCATATATTTAGAAGGGTATAATAGTCTTTGTTGACCAATTTAATTACTTATAACAACATATGTTACAAACTAGCTTATAAAAGTTACTATTCATAAAGACAAGGCACATAGAAGTGAAATTTTTGATTTCCCATTGATATAGACTTCCAAATGTGATACTATATAGTACACATGTTAATTAAAGAGTAATGATGGACATCTAGCCATTCAAAACTCATTTACAAGACAATTTTTCAAAACGTGCTTTAAGACTCCTTAAAGCACATTTTGTGTTTTAACTTGTTTTCAAGCTTGGTTTTTTCTTGGTAATTGATTTAATATGTTCATTAACATATTTATAAAGTATAGGTATGACCATTAGGTCTTATACAAATTTATCCCAAGCTTAGAGCACATTTTAGCCCATATTGACCTTAAGATGTTTATTTATGTTTTGTTTGGTTTCATTGTCTACCAAGGTTTCCTAAGGACTTAATTAGCCTTATAATATCATAATTAATTATTATCAAGTCTTGGTAGGCTCTTTGGGTCCTAACCAAGTTCACTCCAAGCTTAGAGCATGTTTTTGCTCACACCGTGTCTTAGTGTTTTATTGTGTTTTAACTATGGTTTAAACTATACACTGATGTTCCTAAGGCACTTTTTAGCCTTTAGATACCATATTTAAACATTTAAACAACATACCGAGGTTTGGGGTATTTCAATCTACCCCCCTTAAAAGAACTTCGTCCTCGAAGTTCACATTTCCACACACATCTTGGATTAGAATACGGGAATTACTTTCAAATAAACTTCCTTTACCAAACACTCTTTACATCCAACCTCGGACTTAACGGTCCGGGCAACATATCCACATCCATCAAAACCATATCGTAACACACTTACATGATAACCTCAGACTCAACGGTCCGGGTACCTAATCAACATTACACTTACATAACAACCCATAGACTCTTAGGTCTGGGTAACATAACAATAGTTAGACTCATAGGTCTGAAATAATATTTCTTACTCATACCACACAACATGTCTTAGCATGTATATCAAACAGAAATACCTTTTCCATCTCTTCATGGGCTCGAGTCCCATGTTGAGTACATATACACTGTGATCCCGTAGAACCCGGTCGCGATGGACACCTTCTGGTCCCCGTTTCTTTGGGAGATCAAAACATTCACATACATCTTTAAAATATACTTCTCATGTCACCGGTCCGTAGACAAAGGCTCATACGTCCTCAGCTCGTGAGCAAGTACTACAAAAATATTCTTTACTAGGTTAAGTATATAAGAGAATCCTCTATTCAAAATATGAATCGGCTGTTTTGGAAATACCATTTGAAAATCCTTTTTGAAAACGCAATACAACTCCAAGTTCAACTCATGCTCTTTGTATCTTTCTTAACGTGGTTATTTGTGACCACTTACAGGGAGCTTCAAAGAGTCATCCAACCCTGATGTGATCAGCATCATGGTTGAACTTCTTTCCACCCCAATTTGTGTTCGGCTTCCCTTGTCTCATGATAATCAAGTTTTCAACCTCCCACTTCTTTTTCAACCAACAACTAATTCAAGCATATCCCATTTTCTATCTTTTAATCCTTCTAGTCATAATCATTACATCTCCAAGGGATAGAACTCCGTCTATCAATCATCATCCAAATCCTTAATTCAAGTTACCTAGGGAATTTATTCTCACTAGGTTCTATGTCGTTCTTATACCCCTTCATAAATCACAACACTGTATATATATACATATTTATTTTATCAAAATACCATACATGGTTTACATTTATACACTGTCGGGGTTTTAGTTCCCCGGGAGTTTCTTCTACTCCCTTACACTTGTACCTTCACACACCACTGTTAACAAAATAAACCACTTCCCACAATGGTATTCACATCTTACTGTGCGCAATTACCACAATTTAACCACGAATGAATGCGTATGTTTATAAACACACGCGCCAACCATCATAGCAAAACATTTTGTGCTATGCACAACCTAGTTCACGTACACTTGTACGGTAAAACACACTAAGTGGTTTTGCGCTCTACCCCCCTTAAAAGGGATTACGCCACGTAATCAATCACTAAACCTTGGCTTAAAATGTTCTGCCGTCGTGAAGTGTTTTGACTTCCACGCGGTCTATTACACAATGGATTCTGATTAGAGGATCTTAACCATATTGGCGGTTTAGTCCCTAAACCAAGAATTCTCCTTGGAGTCTATCTAACTCATAACCGGTTTCGGTCCTGGCCTGTGAGGCTTCTAGGCATTGATGACTAACCATTAGTTCATATTCCAATGTATATTCGTATCTGATGCATGGGCTCACTGGCCTCTGTTGCGCAACTCTGATAATTATAGGGCTAGTTTGCCCCATTCGTTACTGTTACTGTATTGTACATCTCCAATGTATTACCCTTATCTTGGTAATAATGGTTTCTCAACCGACGCATGGTATCTCTTACCCTGAGCGAATTCGGTGAGTTTCGACACTTCCATCCACTTCTCCAAAAACTACTGCGTAAACTGCTATGTATTTCACAATGATTGACTGCTTCTATCTACCGACTTACTGTCGGTTGAGATTGAGCTACTACCTAATGTGTAGTGCTCTCTCTCGGTTATTTCCCACACCTGGGGTATATTTTATACCGACATTTGGTATTTAGTGCCATTGTTATCACTTATTCTTAATCATACCTCCACGTTTGGTTTCGTACAAGTACTCTTCCATTGGTATGACCTTGCATTTCCTATGCATCGGTCATTATAGCGTTATAATTTTCTTTCTACATCCACCACAATTAGCATTTCCCAAATCCTAGCTATCCCACTCGATCATTACTGCGCAAATGCAATACCAAAACACTCAGTCATACAGAGTGCAGAGGCGTAAACTCTTGACAGTAAATCTCTTATCTCTTATGCGATTGCAATAGGAGTTTACTCTGTGTTTACTGGAATTCTTATCACATAACACTTGCCACCGGCTTACTGCTCAATTCGTTTGCTATCACTTACTGTTGTATCTTCACTGGGGTTAACTCATAACTCTGCTCACTCACCATTTTATCATCTAACAATACTCATATAACGGTCGCTTATTGCGCACCGTATCCTTACTCATTATACAACATCAACTTATACTGCATCCGCTATTATATTAGCTTCCGTTATTACACTAGGTTTATCTGGCCACTTATTTGGCTGATTATTGAATATACCATTTTTTTTAGCCTTTATGTTCCTTGAGCGTTGTTCGCTACTCATTCCGCATCACACACCTGTGGTGGTTGCTATCAGACTTATCACTCTTCCTGTCTACACAACTGGTACATACATTTCCTTTCGTACTAGTCTCATTCAAATCACTCTTGGGTAACAACAATATGGTTAATCCCTGACATATCTCTTGAACTTGGTTCACCTAACTACCGCTCCTGCGGTTTCACAATATCGAGAGGTATCCCCACTCTTAACGCAGTGGTTCATCTCCGCTCTATTTCCTTGTGTAATATATACTTCTGCAACCGATCACATTTACATAACTCAAGTTGTTGTGGCTTATAAGCCTTACGGTCACGATTCCTTCCAAGTTGTCTATTTGGCAACTTAGGGTCTTACTGTTAAGTAGGTTATCTTCAGCGTTTAATCCGAGTATTTGTTTCAACTCTTGCGTTTAATTATATTGCTTCATCCAACAATGTTTAATCCAATTACCCCTCAAGGATTGCTCCTGGGTGTTGTTAAGGTATGGCATTACATTTGGCTTACACTTATGGGTGTATTTAGTTAACTACACCTTCTTGCATTCTTAGCTGGGTATTCGTTTCTGCTATCATGTCTTATCCCTCAGACTTCTCAAGTCATATGTGATGTCCTTACATAACAGTCCGTGCTCTTCGCACTTCTTGACTCTATACATTTCCTTGAAATGAATTCGCTAGTTCCTTAGTCCTTTTTAACTTAACTGGGTTATTTTACTTCGACCATTCGCGGTAATCCTTAGCTCTTACTTGACTTTTACTGCTGACCGTAGTACGAGTCGACTACTTCCCGTTTCCGGACTCTACTCGTATACATATATGGGGTATCATACTGATACATTGCTACTTACCCAACTAACCCATAAGTAGGTCTGTCAGGCCCACAAGCTCCTATCGGAGTGCGGTCGTCCCACAATTCAGTTGGTACACTCGTAGTGTCCGTCACACGCCTAGGTGAAGTATTCTGTTGTCAACTCCCTTATATTGTCCCGTGACAATATGCGTCCCGTGCTTCCTGAACTTAATCGAAGGAAAATTTGTCCACTGTTGTATCCTTGTCAACTGTCCTTGGTTTACTACTGGTTTGGTTTAAAAGAAGGTTGGAAAGAAGTGTTGGTTTGAAAGAAAATTTTGGTTTTGAAAGAAAGAGTTTAGATAGATCTGGGTTTGAAAGAAAATTTTTCATGGTTTCACAACATCTTCTTACCTTAGCCAAGTCTAGCTTCTTGCTGACTGGTGTACTTACAATTACAGAGGTTAGGCTAGCAAGCCCTTCCACTGTTATGACGATCACATTTAACTTTATGGTACTTTTCCAAGTACTTTGTAGTGGTTATAAATTTCCCGAACAGCCCTGTTATAGCAGCACTTGCTATGGCAAGTGCGCCATGCTAACTGGCTATCGGTTTTACACATTCCGGTTGTGGTATTGTTTTTACCCGCACTGTCATCCGTGGCCTTGTTGGCCCTCACTGATCTTACTATCTTGATAATAACTCCTCTAGGTGACTTCTCACTGACTTCACATGATAATCATCAACTAGGGTGTTTCCTATTCTGGGAGACCCCCCCCCCTTTTGTATTTTTTCCTCTTCGTAGCCCGTTCCACGCATTGTCGTGATTGCTGAGACTTGTCTCTTGTTTGGGCACTACGTTGTAGTTCCTTTGTCGGTTGGTATACCGTTGGTGTATCACTTAACAGCTGCGGTTCCGTAGACACTTGTTTCGGGTTCCATTAATCCACTTCTTGCCTGTTGCACGGTTGGTGCGTTGCAAGCTGGTTATTCTCGACTGCTCGGCATGTCGACCCAGGTTGCCGGAAATTCTATTCTCCCATACACAAGATTCTTCATTCTTTGTTATGAAATGCGGTTAGCATTGTCCAGATGGAGACCGTCTCCGGGATTCCCAGTCTTCGGGATCTACCGTATGACAGGTTCTCCGAACTCACAGTAGTACTTAAACTTACTTAGCCAGATCGGGTTTCCCGAGTATGAGAGGACTTTCATCTCTCTGGCGTTGTTTCCCAAGTTATAAAACAGGGATTGTGGAGGGCGGGATGGATATAGTAGGTTTCTAGTATTGCTGGTAGTTCCTATCTAGCGTATCACTCACGCTATCACTCAGCCCTTAACCCAAAGTACTAAAAATCTTAACTCGGTACTTCCTAAGCTCGGTAATTCAGTCATCAGAGCGATACTTCGCTCTGATACCACTTTTTGTAACACCCCAACTACCACCGTACACATAACATCAAACTGCAGCGGAAAATTCAACTCATCACATTACTTATCAATGGTGTTACACGCCGTTAACCACCCACGTGGCTAACAAGGCTAATACATGTACTTTGTATCGGTCTGATGGACTAGATTCCCGAGCAACTACAAGTTACATTTGCTTCCCTTAACAACAACCCATATACTTTATACATTCCAACCGTACCGAGTATTTACAAACTAATGCCGATAACACTTTCGGTCTTACTACGCCTACAATGCTTACGCCATTTAAATGGCTACCCATGTATAAACATCTACCCCGTCCTACTCTCGAACGGCTTCCAGCTCCTTGTACCTGAAATAGAAAAGGAGAGAAAGGGTGGCCCCCAAGGGGCTCAGCACCTTTGCTGGTATGGTAATCCCGCAGCCCACATGCTACCGGGCCACGCACAACTAATTGTCGTCTTAGCATGCAATTGATTGTATTTAAATCATGCATGCAACTGTAAACACACAACACAAAACATTTTGCCTCAAAGGGCTCCACAAACGGATAATACATCCTTACTTGACGAGTCACTCATGGTATTCATTATCCCTAGAGTGACCCTCCTCTAACGGAGCTACTTCCTTAATAGACGACACTTACCCTTAAATCGGGTTATCCTTAAAACGCCTCTTGTCACAACCCGGGATTCATTTCCATGATCCACACACTCCATATCTTACAACATATCACATTCCTCACATAACAAAACATAACAACACTTTTCTCATTTCGACGTACACATGATAACATCGCATTCATTTTAAACACCTAACGTATACATATCATAGCATAGCAAGGGAAATTGCCTAGCACAATAACAACACAAAACACCATAAGGTCGGTTCACACAAGGAACCTTCCACCATAGTTAGTATACATGGTGAGCCTAGAGATTAATGCCAATCTCATGCTAAGCTCGTTACCAACCTCGTTACCGTCCAGTCATATCGAACGGTTAACTTAAACCCAAGGTGTGTCGGATATAGTAATCCCAAGCACACCAAAAAAACATTTGTATGCCCCTGTGGCCCGACGTGAGTCAGTAAACTAGCTTTGGATAAGCTAAGGGAAGGTCGAAACCAAATTGGAATACAACCTATACATACACCAAGAGAGCCGAACCGGATATGACATCGACTCCCGTCCTCACACGCGTGGCCGGAACAACCGGACTCCTCACCCCCCATTAGTACATATATACTTATAAATAAGTAGTTAGAGATCCATTATGGAGCCTACCACATCCACACACCATACGGTATCATAACCGAGTTAAGCACACAAGGGAGGTTCACACACTTGCATACAACAACAATATCCAACTAACTCACACATAGCCGTGGTTAGAACGTTCCCAAGGTTTGGGTCGTTAACTCCGAATACCGATCTCTCATGTGCTCCTAGTTCTAGTTAGCTAAGGTTTAACACTTATTTGAGGTTAAATGGTATCGGAGGCCAAATTCGCCACATAAATGAATTACTATAAACTCATTACATGTTTTAATCTTACAAGGTGGCAAACACTCAGAAAAACACATTGGCATACAAGCCGGTGTAATCCGGTAGGACACAGGTTGCAGGAAAACCATACCTGTCACCGGAGTCCACTTTACCACGTCCACTTATGTTCCTCGAGCAATTCTCGAACAACTGATAACATTACATGTACTTTTATTAACATCGGGGTAGCATGATTATTTAATGTCTAATGCTTATAACTTTCCCCGTTAACTTAGTTACATAACTTCACTTTTTAACTTGTTTTACTTTTACATTTTAATACATCTTTTCCCCCACTAAATTTTCATTATAACTCACCTAACATGTCTTAAACAACCTTATAACATCATTACTAATCAATCCCCATCATTACATATCATTTCATAACCTTAAACCATGTTTTTGGTCCACACGACCGACCTTGCACAAGGTCGGTCCATTCCCGGGAGTTTCTTCCCTTTGAAAATTCAAGCCCGACCGAACTTGCCAAATCCGGTCCCATGTTCGGTCGGTTCCAGAAACTTAATCCGTACACAAAATGCAAGCCCGACCGACCTTGCAAGTCCGGTCCCCAAGGTCGGTCCATTCCAGAAGCCAATTCTCACAGGGTAAACTGGGCTCGACCGAACTTGCAAGTTCGGTCGCAAGTTCGGTCTGCCCCAGACCCTTGTTTTCCTTTTCTCATTCAACTCCAAACTTCACCCCATATATCCTAGTACACCCCTAACCTCATTTGGGCACTTCAAACACACCTTTAGCCATGTACTAAACTCTCTAAATCACACACCAAAACCATCTTATCATTCACAAATTTCTTACAAAATTCTTAGCACTTGGAATGTTTTCTCTCCAAGATTTCTAAGTGGTATTTCACCAATAATGACCACTATACCAAGGTGTTTCCTCTACACCTTAACATCATCTCTCAAACTTCTTTTCTTACTAATTAAATCTCCTTTTTCACATCTTACCTAAACATCATTTCCTCCTTGTACATCAACATTCCTAAACCTTAAACAAACTTCTCCAAGACTTTAATACATTCTCAAAACACATATTGAATTCCTAGAACTTCCAAGACAACACCTAAATCCTTGTATCACTCTAAATCACCTTAATACATGCTTTTCTTCCCTAGTAAGACACTTGTTCATCTTTAACACTTCCTAGTTCACCAAAACTCATTTAAAACACTTAGTACTTCTTATACATCTTCCAAATTTTTGCCGTAGCTTCTCTTATATATTCTCACATCCAAACACTTAGGTTTTTACCTTATTTCATTCAAGAACACCTAAATCCACCAAGAACTTTCTCACACACAAACTTCACCAAATTTACACTACATCACAATATAGTGCATAAACTTAATTGCTTGGCACTTAGGCCCTTAAATAACATGGCTCTTAGGCCCTTAAATTGCATAAACCTTAAACACTGAATTTCCACAATATGTAAGCCTTTGACCTGCAAATACATACACCAAGATATATGTTCTTTTACTAGTTTCCTTGAGAACACTTTACTAAGTCATTCACCATTTGCTCTTTAGGTAGTTTTAAACAAGCATTATAAGCTCATTTCTCCTAAGGCATTAAACCACATTGAGATAGCATATTTACCTCTTTTCCTCACAAACTTCTTTCTTTTTGTTTCCTTGTTTAAAAATCGGCTAAGCTTAGTTGCTTGTCAACTTCTAAACATTACACAAACAATGTGATGAGTATTCAAGCTCCAAGCTTAATCTCATTGTAAACCCTAGGTTTTACATTGTTCAAAGAGCATTAAGATAGTTGTTTTACCTTGGTCTTTGAAGGGGATTGGAATATCTACCAAGAGAGGACTCCACCAAGTCCTTGAAAGATTCAAATGGAGCTAGAACAAAGCAACACAATGAGCACCATTAATGGTGATTTTCGGTCAAGGTAAAAACATGGAGGAAACTTCATTTTTCTTTGAGTTTCCTTACCTTGAAGCAAAAGAGAGTAATAATGTGTAGAACACAAGCTCAATCTCCTCCCATGGTGATTCCTCTTGGCACCGAAATGGATCTCTTGGGATTTTGAAAGGATAGAATTGAAGAGCTTGATGAGAGGAAGAGATTGTGTGGTGTTTTTTTTTGATTTGGACAAGTGAGCTTGATTTTACAAGAGATCAAAGATGGAGTTAATGGTGGTGGTGAGTATTACTGTGAGAGAACATCAAGAAGGGAGGAAGAAGAAGGTTGGAACCGTGTGAAATGAGAAAGAAATGAGAAATGAAGATAGACTTGCTTTTTAGAAGATATTTGTACTTATAAAGTAAATAGTACATTAATTAGTCATTCTTTCTTTTCTTAGTAAATTAACAAGAGAGTGGTGAGTCACACACTTAAGAAACCGGCCCCCATATATTTAGAAGGGTATAATAGTCTTTGTTGACCAATTTAATTACTTATAACAACATATGTCACAAACTAGCTTATAAAAGTTACAATTCATAAAGACAAGGCACATAGAAGTGAAATTTTTGATTTCCCATTGATATAGACTTCCAAATGTGATACTATATAGTACACATGTTAATTAAAGAGTAATTATGGACATCTAGCCATTCAAAACTCATTTACAAGACAATTTTTCAAAAACGTGCTTTAAGACTCCTTAAAGCACATTTTGTGTTTTAACTTGTTTTCAAGCTTGGTTTTCTTTGGTAATTGATTTAATATGTTCATTAACATATTTATAAAGTATAGGTATGACCATTAGGTCTTATACAAATTTATCCCAAGCTTAGAGCACATTTTAGCCCATATTGACCTTAAGATGTTTATTTATGTTTTGTTTGGTTTCATTGTCTACCAAGGTTTCCTAAGGACTTAATTAGCCTTATAATATCATAATTAATATTATCAAGTCTTGGTAAGCTCTTTGGGTCCTAACCAAGTTCACTCCAAGCTTAGAGCATGTTTTTGCTCACACCGTGTCTTAGTGTTTTATTGTGTTTTAACTATGGTTTAAACTATACACTGATGTTCCTAAGGCACTTTTTAGCCTTTAGATACCATATTTAAACATTTAAACAACATACCGAGGTTTGGGGTATTTCATTTGTTGTCTTCTCCTACATTCCCTCTAAACAACTATAACTCATACAAACCCTAACTCCTTCTGAATCAACCGGAAAATCGAGTCAAAGTAGCCACCTTGCGAAACGTGTTTCCAGAATTCCAGATTCTCTTCTTGTTTTCAGGTAACTTGCGTCGATCATAACTTCTTCGTTACTCAACCAAAATTCGATTTCTTTAGCTCGTTGTAAAGATCTCTAATCCCTCTACAATTTTCGTGTTTATGCCCAAGTCCGATTCTTAAGCAGTTGGGAGATATAGAGGTCTAAAGTTTCGGTCTCGCCAGCATAAAATAACACCGACAAAAACAGAGAGGTAAACTCGTGTTTTGCGACTTCAATTTCTTTCTGTGTGGTTCGAGTTAGGTTTAGTTCTAGCTATCAATACGTAGATCTAAGTTTGTTCTTTCCAATGAGACCTTACTCATAACCTAACTCAATTTGTACTGCTAGTTATAGATCCTCAAAGTTGGCACCACGAACTGGTTAAAGTTCGAGTTTTTCCCAGTTTTCCGAATTGGAATTCGCACAATCCGGTGAGTCTCCGACCAAATTGCTCCGATATTGTCGTTCTTAGTCATGTTTTCGACCTAATCCATGTGCCAATTTAGTCAATTTCGTGTTAGGTTAGGAATAATTTGTATGCTGCTCGATCGATTTCAACTCTGTAACCGATATGAACCCTAACCTTCGAATCGAATTCAAAACTTGATGTATACTGCATTATAATTGGGGAAACCGGTGTCAATAGAACCGAAATTTGATTACGAAGCTATAGAAACAAGAATCACTCGATTTCGTTCTGTAGATTGTAAGAAAAACGAGATTTAGTACTCGATCTGCATATTACCTTAGCTGATGAACTCGGAACACAGGGGCCGTCCGATCTCGTTTTAAGAGATTGGACGGCCGAGATTAAAAAAATTCCAGAATAAGTTTAGAAAGGTTTTTATAAATTCCAGTAAATAGTCCTAACTTGTTGGGTTAATTTAAATATCTTCCCGAATGTATTTTGACTTGAAATTTTAACCATAGATTCCTTATTTGATCTAGTTTATTTGATGTAAATTAATATGGTTTGGAGTTTTTAAACGTAAGTTATGATTTTTGCAAGTTACGGGTTTTCTGGAATTATTTGGCTAAATTAAAAAGATATTTTTATGAAATAAAATTTTTATAATATGTCTAAAATGTTATAGTTACTGTATATTAAATTTGGGAATTTTTGGGCAATGGTAAAAGGTTTTAACAATTGTGTTTATGAGTTTTTCATAAGAATAACCTATAATATAAGGTTTTTAATGTTACCAAAAAATTAAAGTAAGGTTTGTTAATTAACTTTTAAGCTGGGGAAAATAAGGGGAACTAAATTAACATTTTATAACAGTAAGTTAATAAATGTTTTAGTATTGGTTTTTAAGAGAAGTGAAATTATTTGCATATATGTATATATACTTACTTAAGTAGAAACTTATATAAATTAAGGAATTTAATTATCCTACATTTTATTTACTATATTAAGTGGGAGTTAATATTTTTAATTAACTAAGGAATAAATATATATATTTTTACGAGTTTATAAAAAGGGAATTTAGTAGTAACTTAGAGTAAAACAAGGAGTTAACTAAATTAACACTTATAATAACTAAATATTATAAGAGCTAGAATCCTAAGATATAGTAAAAGAAATGATTTATGAAACATACTTGGAATACAATTTAAGGTTGTATTAATAAGATAGTTTAAATATTTACGTAGGGGATGTCTTAGTTAAACTCTAATACAGTTATACTTATATATATTAAATAAATAAAGGGAACATTTTATTTATTAAACCATATATCGGTTTTAGTTATGCCTAAAAGTTATTAAACATAATTAAATACAATAAAACTACATAAATAATGTTTTGAACAAATCCTAGTATATAAAAATATATACACATTTAACATAAATAAAATTAGATACCTTATAGGAAATATAATACGAAGGAATTAGTAAGTTAAACTAAACCTATACATAATACTATTAAAAGAATATTATATGAGCTAGTATTGAATTGTGGTTATGAAATTGAGCTTAAAGAGTTATCTTGGATTTCTAAGATTTATATAAACCATATTAGAATACATGTGTAATATTGTTTGTCAAAGACCATAATGTAAATCTATAATTTGGTTAGGTAATTAATAAGTTGGGACTTAGGAATATTTGTAATTAGATTTTACACAAATAGAACTTACTATATAATTAATGAATAAATGTAATACTTTTACATCTAAATGTTCTTAATATATAAACAATAATAAATAAATAAAATACTTTTACATCTAAATGTGAGGTGGATTAGTAAGTCTAGATTTAATCATTTCTTAACATTTATGGTATTGGAATATACCTTAATGTTTTAAGATAAAATCATTAAAAGGGTTATGATATAAAACTATATTAAACTATGATTTGGAAATTTATCTAAATAATAATCCTTAAGTTTCCTGGCGTTAGATAAGCCATATGAAATACATTTATAACATTTATTACCAATACTTAGGATGTGAGTTTACAATTAAGTGAGGTATTTAGTAGTTAGAATTTATAGAAGGTTTATAAATAGGAATTTGATACTTAAAACCTTTGAACCTTTTATTAGATAAACTAGGTTACATAAGATGTTATATTGATATACTTTACGGTAATGGGAAATAATGATAGGTTATTTGAATATAAAATATGAGAATTTTCATATAATTAACAATTTCGCTTACGAACCAGAATTTAATTCATTGATAAATACTACTCTATGTAGATATATTGTCCCTCCTAAATACAATAAAGGAAATTAATTTATTAAGTTATTCCTTTGAAACCTTAGGTTTTGTGAAACAATTTAAACGTATTTAAGGCTTAAGTTTATTGAAGTTTAGTACAAAAGGATTATACATAGTCTATAGAGTGAATGGGTGTAAAAATAAAATATTTAGGAGATTAAAGGTAAGTAAGGATACATAAAAGGTTATATTTAAGCACCTTATTATATAGGTAATAATTAAGCAAATAATGTACCTTGTGAATACTAAATGTAAGAGTTCGATAAGTCTAAGTTAACTATAATATAGTTGTTTCAAGATGAAAAGTAATTTAACATCTTATGTCAAGATTATTAGCTGGATGTAATAAAAAGTCTTTCTGGACTAAAGATAAGATAAATGAGTTAGTAACTCAATTAGGTTATGATATAATGTAAACACATTTATGATATAGAGGTCTCAAAAGTCTTGAAGGTGAGGATTGTGGTTAAGTATGAATAAAGTGGATAGGAGTGGACAATTAGCAAATGTTGATCGAATACATTCCTTGATCTTACCACCTTGGGC
Source organism: Limonium bicolor (assembly GCA_023374045.1). Taxonomy (NCBI): domain Eukaryota; kingdom Viridiplantae; phylum Streptophyta; class Magnoliopsida; order Caryophyllales; family Plumbaginaceae; genus Limonium; species Limonium bicolor. Next base: position 101,405,523 of record CM041781.1, on the reverse strand, counting down.
TATACAACATTCTCAGATAACACAAAGATTATACATAACATTTGAGTGAGGGCTTAAAGGATAATTGAGACTTTGAAATAAGAGCAAGGAGTTTATTTAGCGTAACATAGGCTACAAGTGGTTGATGATAGATTACCTTTAATATTCTTCAGAGTACTGTTGATTGTTTGCGCAAGTTGATTAGAACTGCTACAGTGTTACCCAGGTACGATTTCTCGTACTCAGCTTGTTGTGTTTTGGACTCTATGGAATGTTTTGTACGATTTCTCGTACTCAGCTTGTTGTGTTTTGGACTCTATGGAATGTTTTGTACGATTTCTCGTACTCCGATCTTTTTGCTGATTGACTTGTGGAATGTTTTGAAAAACACTAACTGACTTAAAGAGGATTTCTAAAAAGGAATTGGTTGTGTGACTAACTCAGCTTGTGTGACTAACTGAGCCTTGGATGCGAAACTCTCTTGGGTATTGGTTCCTTCTATTTGGTTGTTCCATTAGACATTGACTACTTAGGGTTTACACTTCTGCACTCTGTAGGACTGAGTGTTTTGGTATTGCTCTGGGTAGTTAGTGATCTGGTGGGAATTTGGAAAAGGTAAATCTTGGAATTCTTCTTTTGACTCTGGATATCGTTTCATCCATGGGCTGGTTCTTGAGGTTTCGACGTGCGCGCGTCTTCAATGGTAACAGTGAGGGGCTGTATATCCCCTGTCCCAACAAGGGACGTGATAGACAGTGAGGGGCTGTATATCCCCTGTCTCAGAAAGGGACGTGATAGACAGTGAGGGGTTGTATATCCCCTGTCCTTAGTGGACGTGATAGACAGTGAGGGGCTGTATATCCCTGTCCTTAGTGGACGTGGTAGACAGTGAGGGGCTGTATATCCCCTATCCTTAGTGGACGTGATAAACAGTGAGGGGCTGTATATCCCCTGTCCTAAAAGGACGTGATTGGCGGTGGGGGCTATCTCTCCCAGTTGAAATTATTCCACTCTTGAGTTCTTGGTTCTTGGATCTGTTTTATCGTTCCTAGTCCTTTGTGACTATCTGAGTTTTTCTACTCCTAATGGGAATTGGGTTTAACTAAGGAAATGGATGTTCACTATCACATGATGTGATTTTGTTTCACTAACTTTACCTTTTCTATCATTTATCTTTATCCTTAACTTGTTATCTTTGGCTTGGTGATTTTAAAGTGCCTTGTTTCCCTGCTTTACTTTCAAGAGTTTACTTTCAAGTTACTGTTTATTTTGAAGAGTTTCGTTTAAAAGATTGTTTTGGAGAATTGTACCAGTTCCATTCCAGGGAACTGACTCACCCCTCCCGGGGTGGGCTGCTTGGTTTCATCTTGCTGGTACAAATTGATTTACAGGTGGCCACGAAGAGCATGAGTGATTGGGATGGGATTAGGTTTACGGAGAGTGAATGTACTTTATTATTGTTATGTTAATGTTAAGTTTTCTCGAAGTTCAGACCGTAACTTAGATAATTGTAATGGTTGTAATTGGTGAGGTTGGTACTGGGTGTTTGGAGCCCGATGGTCTGTAGCACCTTTAGTTTATTTTCCGCTGTTGTTTTATTACTCCCTCCGTCCTGAATTGACCGTCTTTGCTTTATGGCACGCTTTTCCACTTCAATATTAGCATAAAGAAAAATAATTTTATAAAACTAAATTTTGTAACATATAGTTTATCATGTAAGGAATCATATGCAAAACTTAAATTTTCAAATTAATTATCTTATATGTTAAAAATTGAAGTCAAACGACATGTCCAATAGTAAACAAGACGGTCAATTCAGGATGGAGGGAGTATTATAGGGGTGTTACAGCAATGCTCCTGCCACCTTTCAACGTTGTATGCAGGCGATTTTCGCAGACTTCATAAAGTAGAGCATTGAGGTATTCATGGATGATTTTTCTGTCTGTGGATCTAGTTTTGATTTTTGTTTGGCGCAGCTTGATCTAATTCTTGGCCGATGTGAGGAGACAAATCTGGTCCTCAACTGGGAGAAGTGCCACTTTATGGTCAAGGATGGGATTGTGCTCGGTCACATAATATCTGCTAAGAGGATTGAGGTAGATCAAGCCAACGTGGAGGTAATTGAGAAATTGCCAAAACCAACTTGTGTGAAGGAAGTAAGAGCCTTCTTAGGACATGCAGGATTTTATAGATGGTTTATTCAGGATTTTTCTAAAATTGCAAAACCATTAACTGATCTGCTTCTGAAAGAAGCCCCATTTATTGTTTCTGATGATTGCGTATCTGCTTTTGATTTAATTAAACAAAAATTGGTAGCTGCTCACATTGTTGTTTCACCTGACTGGTCATTACCCTTTGAGAATATGTGTGATGCCAGTGATTTTGCAGTAGGGGCAGCTCTGTGCCAAAGGAAAGACAAGATTCTACGAGTTATTGCTTATGCGAGCAAAACTCTAGACAATGCTCAAAGAAATTACACAACCACCGAGAAAGAGCTTCTGGCAGTGGTATTCTCCTTAGATAAATTCAGATCATATTTATGGGGAAGTAAAGTGATTATTCACACTGACCACTCTGCTCATAAATATTTGTTTACTAAGAAGAGGCCAAACCACGCTTGCTTCGTTGGATTCTCTTGTTACGGGAATTTGACATTGAAGTTAGGGATAAAAGTGGTAAGTTAAATGTTGTGGCTGACCATCTGTCTCGGTTGGTAGTTCCTGATGATGGTGTACCAATTCATGAATTTTTTCCCGATGAGACTGTTTTTGTTTTGCGTACGGTGCACGAGCCTTGGTATGCTGACCTAGCCAATTATCTTGTTTCTGGGGTGGTACCTGAAATACCCCAAACCTAAGTATGCTAAGTAAACATCAAATTATGATGTAGTAAGGCTATAATATTCCTTAGAAAGATTGGTAGACAATTTAAACCAAGGAAAACACAAGAAAGTGCCTTAAGGGCAATCAGGGCAAAAACGTGCTCTAAGCTTGGAGTGACTTTGATTAGCACCCAAATACCATTATAAGACTTTATTAATATGCTAATGGACATTTTAAATCAATTATCAAAGAAAACCAAGCTTGAAAACAAGTTAAAACACAAAATGTGCTTTAATAAGTCTTAAAGCACATTTTTGAGAAATTGTCTTAGAATTGAGTTTTGAGTGGCTAGATGTCCATCATTACTCTTTAATCAACATTTGTACTAATTAGTATCACATTAGGAAGTCTAAATCAATGGGAAACCAAAAATTTCATGAATATGTGCACTAATTAGTGAATAGTGCCAAATAGTGCCCAAATTAAGCTTAAGTCAACATAAGTCAATGAGATGGTCAACTAAGACCATAAATATCTCCAATTACAAGAGGGGGCCGGTTTTTGATGTGAGGAGTCACCACATGACTAAGCAAATAAAGGAAAAGAAGAGTAAAAGAGAGAATAGTACTATTTGCTTTATAAAAGCAAAATACCTTATATTAGCCTACCTCTCTCCTCTCTTCTTCATTTCTCTTCTTCTTCCACGGTTCTCTCCTTCTTTTCCTCTGTTCCAAACCGTCCCAAGGAGCCTCCATGGTTGCCTCATCTTCAAATGTTCATAACTTACTCATTTTAGCTCCAAATCAAAAACTAAACACATATATCTCTTAGTTAGACCAAGACCTTGCTTCCTATCTTTTCAAATCTTTCAAAGCTCAAGTTTTGTGCCATGAGAAAACTCCATTTATGGAGGAAAATCAAGTTTGAAGAGCTCATTAGCTTCTCCATTCTCTTAAGGTAAATAAAATGTAAGAAAAACCATGTTTCCATCATTTCTTCTACATGGCCGAAAATTACCTTCTCATGGGGCCTTGTTTTATCCATTGTTCTAGCTTGATTCTATTCTCCAAGGGCTAGAGGAGGTCCTACTTGATTCATATCCAAGCTTGTTTTGAGAATCCAAGGTAAAACATTCATTTCAAAACCTTAGAACACATTTTTAACCTAGGGTTTACTCCTTAAGGTTAGTGTATTGTTTAGTACTCATGTGAGTCATTGAATATTGGTTAGCACATTGGCAATCGAAGTTTAAGTGGTGGCCGATATTCATTCAAGAAGAAGGTCTAAGGAGGAAGTTAAGATAAGCTTGAGAAAACAAGGTAAATTGCTTACCTAACGGTGGTTTAAGATTAAGGAATGAGTTTTATATGGGTACCAATGTATCCTAGGGCTTACATTAGGTAATGGGTTGTATAACCTAGGAAAAAGAGTTAAACGAGCTTGTGAACTTGTGACTAAGGAGCCAAGGGGAATGAGTTAGTATATAAGTTTAAGATGAGTTTTAAGAGCATTATAATTACTATGAGATTGATGGGTGTATTTGCAGGTTGAAAGCTTTTATATGTGGGAAATTCAGTGTTTAAGTTTAAGTCATTTAAGGGCCTAAGAGCCATGTCATTTAAGAGCCTTGGTGCTATGCAATTTAAGATTATTGCAATATAATGAGTTGTTGTGAATGAGTTGGTTTGGTGATGAGATGTGATGAGAAAGAACTTGATGTGTGTGAGATGGTTGAATGAGGAAAACAATGTGTGTGGGCATGATAAGATACTAGAGAAGCTATGGCGAAATTTGAGTAGAAAATAAGTGTTTAGGTGATGGTGGTGAACTAATATGACCTAGGATTTACTAGGAGTCATAAAAAGGAATTTGAGTGGAAATGAGTTAACTAAAGAGTTCTTGAGGTTTAGAATGACCTAGAGATGTCTAGGAGGAATTAGAGGATTGGTGAGTGTATTAAACACACCAAAATCATGATATGAGGAATGTAGGACTTGTGCATAAGTTTTAAGGAGAAGGTGTATAATGCTTAAGGTGATTTAGGTATGAACTTGGGAATATATCAATGAAAGTCTTGGGAAGCTTGTCTAAGTAGTGATGATACTAGTAGAGGAACAAGAAGGTTTTAGCTTAGATGGTAATGTGTGGACTTAGGTGATGGGGATGAAGATTGAAGGAGAATGTTGTATATTGACGAGGAATGTATAAGAGTGTAGGGTCATGAGGATGGTGAGTAATTGAGTAAAAGAAATGTAGATGTCTAAGGAGGGTGTAGGAAGGTCAAGCTAAAGAAGAGCAAGGTTAATGTGCTAAGAGGATGACAAGAAATGTATAGGTAAGTTCATGAGTTTAGGTTGATGATCAACAAATGGAAAGAGAGGAATTGGTGCATGGATATGCAAGGTGATTTGAGGAAGTTTTGGTAAATGAGCTGAAGATGGAAAATAATGTTTATGTTGCCCAAACTATTAAGGAAGGGACACTTGGGCTGGTTGAAGTTTTGGTAAGGTTACATGTTAGAAATATAAGGAATTAATTGACAAGTGTTAGGAATTTCTTACAAGAACTGAGCTAAAGGTTGGAATGATCTTTGGAGGTGATTTTCATGACTTTGGAGGATGATTAAAGGTGGGTTTAAGGGTCTAAATGATGTTAGAACACATTAGAAGGGTTAAGGAGAAGTTTGTGAAGATTTAACAATTTTTGGACATGTTCTGGTGGCGTCCGACCCAGGGGTCCGACCCAAGGTTGGGTCGGACGGACCTCTGTTAAGCCGCCATAAGAGTTTCTGTAATGGACCGCAAGTTTCTGTCGACCCAGTCGGTGGGTCGGACGGTGGGTCGGACGGAGGGGTTTTAAAAGACGGGAGAGTCTCTGGAGTGGACCGACCCAGTCGGTGGGTCGGACGACCCTTAAGACTTAAAAAAAAAAAAACCCCTAAGAGAGTTTGGTGGTATTAATGGTACCCACATTAAGGGGGCAATGATGATTAGAGGTATAAAGACCTAAGGGATTAAGTTAAGAATAAACTTAAAAGTTTAAGATTAAGTTTGTAAGATTAAGTTGTAAGACTTAAGAGGTGTTAGGTTGGAATCATTAAGGGTTAAGTAAGTTAAGTAAGATAAGTAAGTTGAATTGAGTTAAGTGATTAACAACCTAAAACTGAATGAATGTTTTAGGACTTGGAAATTGGACTCCGGAAGAGATTATGCAACTGAACGGCCAACGGTGAACGGTACAGTTCTCTTGTGACCTGCTTGCTAACGAGGTGTCCCTCGGCTTGTGTGCTATTTGTTTTTGTGTGCTCACTAAACAAGATAAAGCATGCAACCGGAATATATTATATTTATTGTATTGTTGTGTGATGTTTGAAAACTAACACAACATACCGTGAGAACTTACTAACCAACGTTTAGTAAGGAATTGAGTGAGACTAAGGGACGCTCCCTAATATGGGACGATATAAACCAAAAGAGGTTAAGCAACAAACATGGTCTTGAGACTACTACTAACTGGAACTTGAGTGAGGAAACCCGGGACCGATCTCCGGTCATGCATGCTAAGGAAAGGGGGTCGGTATCTATAGCAGATTCGACTTCCGATTAAGGACTAGTCCTCGGACTAGTAGCCTTGGGTCGGTTGACCGGCTCGGCTACATTGGACATCCAGTCCAAGGTAGGTGGCTTTAAGATGGCGTGGGGGGATCAAGCCTACATCCCCAACAATTTAAGAATGTTGTTTATTGCCGGTAAGTGTCCTGCTGCTGGCTAGGGTTAACCAAGCCCTACAAAAGTAAACAACGAACTAAGGGCTAACCTGTTCCCAATGAGAGAACGGATGGCATACATAAGGTAAGGTTAAGATAAGTTGCAACCATTCCTTTTTAAAGGATGGTTTGTATTATTAAGATTAAGATAAGCTACATCCACTCCTTATTTAAGGATGGTTGTTTCTAAGATTAAGATAAGACTAAGATTGAGGCGAGATAAGGATGGACTAAGATTAAGGGGGAACATTACTTAAGGAGTTAAATAACTAACTCACTAATAAGGGAACGCATTTAAGCCGTTCATTGTGTGTGTGAACTTTGATTGTTCATATATGGATTGTTGTTTACAGCATTTACTATTATGTTGTGCATTAATCAACCTCCATGCTATCGACAATTAGTCGTCGTAGCCACGTTAGCTTGGGGGCCATGAGGGGATCGTACCAGCATTCGTGCTGACCCCCTTTGGGGGCTGTTTTTACTACACAGGTACTTCAGGAAGCGGCCGTCGCGAGAGTAAGAAGGGGTACGAGTGTTAGGGATTAAGTGAGGCCTACGAGTTTTGCATGAACGAAATGTAGTAGGCAATGAGCTAGTAAGATGTATAGGATGTGAGAGGATTGTAAGAAGAATATGTATTTGGTTAAGGTTGTTATGTACTAATGTCGGTATATTTTGTAGACAGACCGTGGCAAGGTCTGGATTGTAAGGAATTCCACTGTGACATGTTTTATATATATACTGTTAAGTTGCGAGACCACATCTGGATTGAGTTGGGGTGTTACAAAAAGTGGTATCAGAGCGTAGTTACGCTCTGAAGACAAGAAATACCGAACACTAGTAGAAAAAACGTTTTATAACACGGTTGTTTTCCTGTATATAACACGGTTATGAAGGGTGTTATATGCTGCGGTGGTATATTGTTCTTGATTTTACAACACGGTTGATAACCGTGTTATATACAGGTTTTACAACACGGTTTTTTATACCAAAACCGTGTTATAAATATGCTAACCACGCTACTTTTTTTTGCGCCAAAATAGTTTATAACACGGTTCATTCTTAAAACCGTGTTATAAAGTCTAGTTTTACAACACGGTTACAAGACAACCGTGTTATAAAGCCCATTTTACAACGCGGTTTTTAAGCAAACTGTGTTATAAAACCTTTTCATACGAAGATTCAAGGCGTTTTATAACACGGTTCATTCTTAAAACCGTGTTATAAAGTCTAGTTTTATAACACGGTTTGTCATGTAACCGTGTTAAAGTGGTTTCCCGCAATAATACGAAGTTATTTTATAACACAGTTATATATACAACCGTGTATAAATCTTGTTTTTTTTTTTAAAATATTTTTCTGTTTTATTATTCTGCTTCACAAACTACAATTAACAACCAATCCTGTCTATTACACATGAAATTCAATGTGTACAGCCACACCAGCTTTCAGAAGAGCCACTGAATCCTGTCTATTACGCAGATTGCAAGTAGCAGCAGCCTAGAGCTAAGTTACCAAAAGCAGCAAAGCTGTATAAACAAAACAGATGGAACAACAAACCATCTGACCTCCTATCAGAGTTTCAGTTAGCAAGCTTGTGTTTATCCATACTTGAATGTAAAAACTCATACTCATGTCCTTGTAAAGGAGCTCTCTATAAAAATAACATACAGAGTATATTACAGCAGTGCAAAGATCATAATTTCAGAGAACGTTTGGATTTTTTATTATTGTAAGCCCTTCTTGTAGAACAAAAAAAGAACTACTCTTTTGAAGAGATTTACATAATAGCTGAAAACTTTTACTTTCAACCATCTACTTCCGAGCACCCTTCAAAACAGCTATTGCTTGTATTTAACGATTCTGTTGTATTTAACGATTCTATTGTCAAACGAACTAAACAATTTTGGTAGTGGCAGGCTCTGAACGGAAGGTTCATCCTCGTCTCCTGATCAAAGAAACTATCCATGTTGTTTCTCAGCTCCTCCTCGGATGCCTAAAGTAGCAGAAACAATCGAATGCAGAAGTAGCTGCACGTAGATACAGTAAAAAACATGTCCAGCCATCCATGAGTCACAACTGATCATAATGAACACTTTATATAGCAGCAGAAAAATCAGAGAACAATGCATAATGAACACTTTATAGCAGCAGAGAAATCAGATAACAATGCATAATGAACACTTTATAGCAACAGCAAAATCAGAGGACAAACAGAGAACAAAGCAGAATGAACATTTTATAGCAGCAGAAAAAACAAGTATAACATATAACAATAGAGATATTTGAACAAGTATAACATATAAGAAGTGTTCCTTAAAGATAGAAATCAGAGAACAAAGCATAATGAACACTTTATATAGCAGCAGAAAAAACAGAGAACAATGCATAATGAACACTTTATAGCAGCAGAGAAATCAGATAACAATGCATAATGAACACTTTATAGCAACAGCAAAATCAGAGGACAAAGCTCTATAGCAGCAGCAAAATCAGAGGACACAGCTTTATAGCATTTTCAAGCTTTTATTAGGAACTTCGATGGCTGAAAACAGTTTCAGTGTAGCGGTGAAAACAGATGTGAAATGGTGTATTTTAGAAAGTGAAACTGCCGAAATTAGTTTTAAAAATGGAGTAGCATGTGGAACTAAACATGGTAAAGTGAACACGTAAAGCCCACTTCGTAGAGACTCCAAACCTTTGGTAAATATTTTTCCTTCTGAGCAGCAAGCAAGTGAAGTGTGAGCATAATTCAAAACAGATACACAAGGCTTAATTAAGCCCCACATAAGCAGGTTCAACCAGGCATATAATGTGGCTTAATCAGAAGCAGAACTGAAGCATAAACATAGTCAATGAAATGCTGAAATACACGCTTGAACAAACCTTAACATGGTTAGTGCGTTGACATTAAATTTGTAAGACAGATGATCACAGCAAGCTAATATTACGGTTAGTCTAAGCTTTGACAGTTGCAGAAAATTTCAAATTTCAGCAGTGAAAATACATTCCAAACGAAAGTGCAAAAACAGATTGCTAACCATTCTTAAAACAACACAACTAATGGTCAATGTAACAACGTAAATATAGCAAATTATTAGACCATAACCTAATCATAACTGATAGCTTATTATAGGTTGGGTATCTAGATTTTAAACACTCAAAATATGCATTTTATAACAACTAAAAACAGAAGCAAAATGCAGCTCCAATACTGTAGTGTAATAACTCTAGAAGTGTAGCAACATTATGCTTACAAAGAAGCACTCAAACAACATTAGCAAGCCAGTGAAGTGTAATTAAGAGGCAGCCACGAATCATCCCATCAGAAGATGAAAAGAATGTACCTAAGTAGGATGACCTGTCAAGTTTGAAGATTCTCCAATATCATTGTCAAAGCCATGTCAAGCTACAAGCATTATAAATGATCAAGTTATAAGTGATTCGATCGACTTTCCTCACTGTTAAAGAGTTCTATACAAGGTGATTAGGTTCGAGATAAACAAAACGATACAATAACTTTTAACAGTTATTACCTGAAGCAGGGAGTAGCAAAGGCTAAATGTAATAATGGTGAAATGGTGAGAAGTTCTTCAATTTGAACTGAAATCGAGACAGAAACAGCTCAAATTTTTAGGACATTTAAGGTTATATTTTAAACCGTGAACATGGTCAAATCTTTTGCATTAAATCTCAAGATTCAAAAATCAACACAAGACATAAACCGACAAATAAGATTAATTATGATTACAACCATGTCCACATTGCTAGGAAGGTCAAGCAACAATTGCCTCAAAGAGTACTCACGAGCACCATCTAATTGTAAATATCACAAGATCAAAGACAAGCTATACATATATACATGTCCTAATATCATTCTAACTGACCTAAGCAATAAAAGAAAATCAATTTGGATCTAGTAAATGCTCATAACTGTTAACTGATATCATCTGTTATGTGGAATTTTGAGTAATGTTATATTCTACCTGTCGTTTAGCATCTTTCCAGAGCAAATCCAATGCTCAAAAGTGCTTCTCGTAGTTCTGAAGCATCTATCTGCCACTCCTGTCCTTATCAAACCTCTCAAATATTGACTGAAAAAAAAGAACCAGCAGTTAGCATCATTGAAAAAATCGATCACAGAATGAATGATTCTTTAATCTAATAACTTAGAGGCTACTATAGTTGAATGGCATACCCTTCAGTTCTGAAGTCCATAAAACAAAGATGTAAACTCCTTGGGACCTGGAAAAGGGAGAGACATAATGCCAAGCATCCAGCATAATATTCCTCATAATTAACAACAAATGCAATTCAAAACCAGCAGGAGCTTAACAGAGCTCATACAACAACCATTATTCAGCTAGATACTAATTCACAATTGCTTTATGAAAGGAGTAGTTTGCATCAAACTAAAATGCAATGATATTTCTACTTTTCTTAGTCTATATGCTTTGGGTATAGCAAAGCAACAACACTTTTATTGTCAAGATAGATGTTATCTACAATCATGTTCAACAAATCAATATATTCATAAACAATCAGATTTATTCAAGAGCAAATATAAATGGTATTCTTTCACTTAAGTCTTGTATAATTGTAACTTGTCGATCATGTTCATCTATGACCAACTATAGTTACCTCAAAGCACTCTAGCTTTAAATGTAAACAGCGGTGAAGAAACCCTCGTCATATTCATCTATAGACACCAACGAAGTAATAAATAACAACATACATGATAATAATAACATGTGTGTGACAGTGCAGCAGCAAACATCATTCTAGGCGAATGTACTAGCGGTAGTCAACGAGCAGCCTGAAAAACAATTGGAAGTATGCATAGTACTAAAACTGTGTATCTTATATTCATCTAGCTAGCAGGAGTATATATGATGAAACCATTACAATAACTGAAGCACAGAGAGAGAATGCAATTCAGTTGATCACAGACGAGGACAAGCCACTGATAGCCAATTGCTAAGAATTCAATAATACGCATAAAAAAAATAGCTGAGCCCAATTTCAATAGTATCCCAAGTATATAAGATGCAACCATACCCCACCATAGTTACTGCTATAGATGGTTTTCTTATTGTTGATTACATACTACGACAATTAACTCTTTAAGTTGTACATGATGCATGCTTTCTGTTTTATGATAAACTGAAGTTTACTCAAGTTGTAAGAAAAAACAACTTACCTCATTGAGCATCCTATGAAGCTCGTCTCTGGCCTCTAAGATTCTATCTCTGTCATTGTTGTCAACGACAAAGATAAGACCTTGGGTGGTTTGGAAGTAGTGTCTCCATCTGCTGTTTCAAAACTGATGGTAGCAACTTTTAGGAGTTGCGTCAAAGTTGTTGATTTTGTGTGAAAAATGAGTATATTGGAACTTGTCACCTGCTGGAACATCAGCCACGCGCCATAACTGAAGATTAATGAACAGACAGTAAGGACCAACACAAAGAAATTAGCAGTTCACAATAAATTTGCTTTATGAGCTGAAAATTTCAAATCAGTTAAGGAGTGACTATATATAGGGTTTTAAACCATGCTAGACTAGAGGTTATAGGTAGAATAGAATTTAGATTACGATTCAGGAAGCTGCCAATTCGATGTTTATCTAAATCAATGGTTATGCAGTAAACAGTGAAAGGATAAACAGTGCTTGAAAGATGAGAAAACTTTCATATTCAACCTCTTAATAAGGATAAACAGTGCTTGAAAGCTGCCAATTCGACGTGCTGCTTGAAGCTTAATTGGTCTACTTTGAACCATCACTGCCATTAGTAGTACTAGTAGGATCTAGCTTCACCTGTGAAACATAGGGCTTCAACTGGAAACATTACGACAGAAAGCACACTTAGCAGTTTTCCAACTGGGTTTGCAGTCGTTTGCTCACATTCAAGTCACTTCCTACATTACCGGCAGAAGCACCCTGCTCAAACACAGCAGTTTCAGCTCCCACATTCCCTGCAGACCCATTAACAGCGTATAAATATAAAATGATGGAAGCTGTTTTCATGATGTAGCAGTTATCCACTATGAATATCGTATGAAATGGCCAAAGGCATCGCCCTTCCCAGCCCAGTTATAAGTCCCAGAGGCATCTTAACACTGCTTTATACAGACAGCCAAAGTCGCTTATGCCCTAGAGCTACAAAAGATAAGGGCTACAGAAGATCAAACTCGCAAAACGAATGCCATCTCAATCATCAGTAATCCAGACTAGAGCACAGTATCAATATCAAAACCATCTGTTTTCACACTATCTCAAAATTAAGCACTAATCCTACATAAGTCGGCCAAAATCATTCGTCAAGAGAAGGAATTTCAAAGCTCACCTCGAGTAGCCACATACGATGGGTTCTCCTCAATCGTAAAGCAAAGTAGATCTAAGATCCTGCAATCAATCAAACAAACACAACAACGAAGATTTCGTCGAGCACATTGTTGTGGTCTGGGTAGCAGCAACAGTGCAATAGAAAAGAGAAGTGAAAAACGGACCAAGATAGCGATTGATTGGGGCAGTGAAAGAAAAAAGAACGGACAAATTCCTTCCTGAACTTCTTATTACTCGCGACCTAATCCGACACTTGTGTTACGTCGGACACCATTTCACGCAGCTCAATTATAGCAGAAATGAAGCTAGTTGTGTGTTCCTTGATTGGCGTTGAACAGCAAGAGAAGGAGAAGGGCACAGACTTATGTTCCTTGCTCGACCGTGGTGGAAACCGGAAAAGGAGAAGGAAGGCGCAGATCACCAGACATGGTTCAAGGTAGAAGGAAGAGAGGCGGCATGGTTTGTTCTCTGGATTAGGGTTGCAAATAAATGAAGAGGGGCATGAGGAAGGTGAAGAGAGGCGCAGAGCTCGTTCCTATCACCGGTTAGGGATGCAAATTACCGTGACTGAAGGGAAAGAAATAGCCGTGAGTTAATGAATACAAATTAGACAATATAACACGGTTGTTAAAGAAAACCGCGTTATAAAGATCTGTTTATAACACGGTTCGTCCGCACCGTGTTGTATTAAAGACACTTATAACACGGGTAACATACAACCGTGTTAAAAAACCTCTTCTCCAGTACCACGATATTTATCTCACATATTATAACACGGTTAAATCATGCAACCGTGTTGTAAAACATTTTATAACACCATTACAACAAAACCGTGTTATAAAATGCGTGTTATATAATATTTTTTCTACTAGTGGAACTTAGGAGAATGTTGAGGTTGAGATTGAGTTATGGGTTAAGGGTTAAGGGATAGAGTGAGAGGTGCGTTAGTCAGGACTTCCCTGTGTTTACCGGACATCCATAGTTCCTAGGCCCGCCCTCCACATCCCTAACCCTAAATATGTGGAACAAACGCCAGAGAGAAGAAAGCCTTCTCTTACTCGGGGAAACCCGATCTGGCAGTTAGCTAACAATAAGTAGTACGAGAAACATCTTGTTGCACAACAGTTACGGAGAACTTGGAGGTTTTCAATGGAGCGTAATAGAGAAACAGGCGCTACCTATGGAATACTATCAGTAAGGGAACGGAAATTACCGGCAACATGGGTCGACATGCTACGTAGTCGAAATAACCCGCGATACCAATGGCAAGGAAAGCACTACGCGTGCAATGGATAAGGAAATGATAAGAGACATGAGTACCGGACAGCGGTCCGAGTGAGCATAATAGTGGGATAATACAAAGCATGAGGATTGAGATTACTGGGAAGTCCAGTTAGAAACGGGAATTCCAAACCCCATACAATGAGGAAGGTTATAAAACCTGGCCAACATAGTGCGGACGACGATAGGAACTCATATAAATTGTATACCGAAGTAGGGCTACGAAGTAGTGCCTAAAGGAGAATCATTACTGAGTAACCACAACAAAATGTGTGGAGACATGAGCGAGGATTAAGACATAAGAGAATATTAAGAGGTTCCCTCAGAAAGAGGAACGCCCTGATAAACGACAGTACTGTCAAACAACAAGGAAACTGCCGGATGGACGGTTATCCAAAATAAGGGATTATTGAAGGAGTCCCGAGGACTACCAATTACATGGAAATTAGAAGGGAGTATCACTACCGATGTACCTTGTACCAATAACCCATCCTGCATGGCGCACTTGCCATAGCAAGTGCTACCACGGTTAAGCTACACAAAAAGCCATCAAGGCGAGATAGGAGAACGCTACAGTTGTAATACATATTAATACCGGATTGTAAATCCATAAGAACAGAAAAATAAGACCTTGGAAAGGCCCGACGGCCTGACCATGATGAGATGAGATGACACACCAGTCTGCTGGGAGCAGAACTTGGACAAAGTATAAAACCGTATAAATATTAGTAACGGTATAACCCACTACAACAACAACTGACAGTACGGTAAGAACTCCAATCTCAAACTCCACGAGGAAAACCTAAGAGATCGCTCGGTGACCCGAGCAAAACACTATATAAGCAATGATATACAAGGGATGTATTATAAGATACTATTAAGACTGTTGAAGCATCGACTTACAACGAAAACGGGATAAGACTCCCAGAGTGACCATTAAGGATACCAATAACAACATTCTTCAATGCAGATGTTGGAAAACCCAGAAAACAAGGATAAAAGAAATAAACGTAAGCTATAACCTACTAAGGATTAAAGTCGTACAACCCTGGAAAAGGAAAGCTCAGAGGACTACCCCCACAGAGCGGGCATAGTCGAGCCGAACAACTGATGAATGACAGTTAACACTGTTGTTTAACTCATTAACACCCAAGTATGATTGATCATCAAAGGGTGGCGTAATCAATAGAAGTTGAACGAAGCGTTGAGATGGAAGAATAAGACGACAGGATGATATCCAACTTGGACACCGTAAGGCAAACGCCTAATACGAACCTAACCTTGACTATTAAAAGACATAAGTCTAGTAAAATGACAGTATTGACAAAGACATTAAGTAACCTCAGATCGCCTGAACAACTTCCTAGCAGGAAGCAGGATGCAGCAACTTATCATGAAACCCGATACTACATTTAGTATGTAACCTAACGTGGATAGTGCTCAAAGAACCAGAATCTTATGGGGATGACCTGTAGATGAGTAAGAGTACAAATAATGAACTGAGACATTAAGCATTAAGAGCCTACGAGCCAAGGATGTTAACCACATCAGAGCCCGAGGCGTAGTAAGTTATAAGAGAGCTTGTTTAAGCCACGAAGGGACTACAATTTGTAGATATGAACGGTTACCAAACCTATAACTTAGATTGGGAAGAATATTACCAAGAAAGGGTACCAATGAGAATATTGAGATAATGCTAAGGACAGGAGCGGAGAACGAACCATGCCTTTTAGGGTGCGGATACCTCTCCTTGTTGTGAGGCCATGAGTGGGAATGAACCCCTCAAAATGGCTTTCACATATTAGAGATAAATACACTTTATTTAGAAAATGGAAACTATGAACCTTGAGATTACCTTAGAACATACCAGATACACTTGAGTAATAAGGAAGGTTGCACAGATAGACCCCATATCCAACACCCAGGATGTAAGAATTAGTAATGGTCAGAGATAAACATTGTGACTGCACATTGTGGCACGTCAATTAATCGATGCTCAGAAGAGCTTATGATTCAGTGGATGACTTCTTCAGTAATCAGTTAAACTACATGGTAGGTAACATCACTAAGGATGAAAGAAAGCGAAAGAAATTAGCCTACTTACGAATCTGAGATTGGAGTAGAACATCTTCATATCAAGAGTCAACTATTTTACAACACGGTACGACAACCGCCAATACCGAAATGAGAGAACTCCCAGTGTGTTTACACCAAGAAGGGATTGATTATAAGGTAAGACATTGGAATAAATGAGTAAGAGGTTGCACCATCACTGGGCAACATGGTAAGAGCCAACTACCACGGTAGTAGTGGTCGTGAGTACAATAGTTATATAAGGGGAATTAAGTCGTGGTGCGCGGTAAAGCGACCGTTAGGTATGAGCCGTCAAATATTGACACAGAGGCAATGAGATTTATGAGTTAAGACCAGCATAAGTAAGAAAATAAGATGGTGGACGGACTGTGCATTGATGCCAGTAGTCTGGACATGGTTTGGTAAGATTACACAGGAAGCACACAACCCATTCCTTAAGGAACTGGAAGTGCTTTCCTAATAGAATGAATATGAGAAAGAAGATAAGAGGCTCTATGGAAAGAGACCTAAGCTACTAAGAAATAGAATCAATACAGAATACAGAAAGGAGCTGGAGCATACCATACCCAAGAACGCAGTAAATGGATATCCCTTGATTAACTTCAAGAAGAACAATAAATGTTATTATGGAACAATGAAAGAGGAGATCGACAACAGAATACTTCATAATTAGCAATAGCTAAACGTGTGACGGACACTATGAGTTTACTAAAACGAGACGTGGGACGACTGCACCCCACAGGGGCTTGCAGGCCTGACACGCTCATTTATGAGTTAGTTGGGTAAGTAGTAATGTACCAGTAAGGTACCCCATGCATGTAGACGAGTGGTGTAAGGAACACGGGAGGTAGTCGACTCCGTACCACGGACAACGACGCAAGATCACACAAGAGCAGCTACTACCACAGACAGTCGAAGAGAAGAATTCAGTTGACCAGAACAAGCAACACAGATGAACCAAAGAACAGATAATTAAGGACTATGAAATACGAAGAGCACGGATTGTTAAGTACAGACATTGGACATGTCTTAAGATGTAAGGGATTAAGACTGTAAAGCGCAATATGCACTAAACATTAGTTTCAGACTAAGAATCATCCTCAGACCAAAGGTCAGTTCGGGAGAACGATTTAGACATTCGAGAAAATACTAAGAGTATGAGCAGAAGATCTTCAAGGAGAATAAATAGACGAGTTACAACTCATTAAGGCCGTGTATATATAAAGATAACACGTGCCCATTGAGAGACCAATATTCCTAAACTGTAAGGAGGCTGAAGGATATACAATACTGTAAAAAGATAAGTGAGGCAGTTAAGCCTAAAAACATAAGAGTGGTGCAGCGGAAGCTAGCAAATCATTACCTTTGAGATTAGACCAAACTAAGTTAAGAATATGGTATAAGTACCGTTAAGAATCCTCGATACAGAGACTAAGTTATTTCTCATCGAATTATAAGTAAGGTAAATGACATGGAAGCTAGAATGCTTGGTGAGAATTAGACATCTTGAACTTATGTTCAAAGATGAGGTAACGCTGATTACGTGGGCGTAATCCATTTTAAGGGGGGTAGAGCGAAAACCGCTTAGCGTATGTTTGTGTACTGAGTACATAAACTACGGTGTGCATAGCACAAAATAATTTGAGAATATGTTTTACATAAACATTTTGAGATAAATCATGGTTATTGCACACAGAAGATGTGAATACCATACATATTAAGTACCTATCTAGTTAACTCCGGTGTGAGTACAAGTTAAGAGAATTAAGGAAGAGGTTTAAGGAGACTTAAGGAATAAGGAATATATGAGGTATGAGTCGATATGAGACTATGTGTGAGATAAAGATAAGATAACATTATGAGATACAATTTGACATGAGCATGAGGAAGAAGATAGTAATGCTATGTGATATAAGATGGTGAGAATTGGTATGGGACAGTTATAGAACTTAGTAGGAATTTAAGTCTTGAGGTAATTACTAAGAGATGAATCGGGAATGTTTGATGGACTGAGTCCACACTTGGGAGATGTATTGATTATGATTAGGAAGAACTAAAAAGATAGAAAATTGGACATGAGTGAATTATTCGATGTTTGAAAATGACGTGGGAGGTGGAACTTGATTTTCTAGGGATCAAGGGAAACCGAACACAAATTGGAGTGGAAGGATAGTTCGACACTGATGCTGATCACATCAGGGTTGGATGATTCCTGAAACTCCCTACCAGTGGTCACAATTAAATCACACTATGGACAGAGGCCTTAGGATAAAATGAAATTGGAGTTGATTGTATTTTTAATTAGAGGAATTATTCCTCACATGACCTCGTAAAAGGGATTACCTTTTTACTGAGTCTCGCCCATGAAGTCGAGGACGCACGAGCCTTTGTCTTCGGACCGGTGACATGGGGAGAGCAGAGTGTTTTGTATTCTGGCCCATGGTGACGAGGACGAATGAGCCATTTTCTACGGACCGGTGACATGGGAGAATACGTTGGAAATTATGTGAATGTTTCAATCATCAAAAGAAACAAAAAGAATTTTGAGTGCTACACATGCTTAAGCATGTTGTGTGATATTTAAGTATAAGAATATGGCGGATCTAATGATCCAATGAGATTAAGTATACATAAGTATGATCTATATGATCTAAGGAAGGAGGTAAGACATGTATTCTAATGAGATAAGATGCATGGGAACTTTGGGGACAAAGTTCTTTTAAGGGGGGTAGATTGAAATACCCCAAACCTAAGTATGCTAAGTAAACATCAAATTATGATGTAGTAAGGCTATAATATCCTTAGAAAGATTGGTAGACAATTTAAACCAAGGAAAACACAAGAAAGTGCCTTAAGGGCAATCAGGGCAAAAACGTGCTCTAAGCTTGGAGTGACTTTGATTAGCACCCAAATACCATTATAAGACTTTAGTAATATGCTAATGGACATTTAAATCAATTATCAAAGAAAACCAAGCTTGAAAACAAGTTAAAACACAAAATGTGCTTTAAGAAGTCTTAAAGCACATTTTTGAGAAATTGTCTTAGAATTGAGTTTTGAGTGGCTAGATGTCCATCATTACTCTTTAATCAACATGTGTACTAATTAGTATCACATTAGGAAGTCTAAATCAATGGGAAACCAAAAATTTCACGAATATGTGCACTAATTAGTGAATAGTGCCAAATAGTGCCCAAATTAAGCTTAAGTCAACATAAGTCAATGAGATGGTCAACTAAGACCATAAATATCTCCAATTACAAGAGGGGGTGGAGATTGAGGAGTCACCACATGACTAAGCAAATAAGGAAAAGAAGAGTAAAAGAGAGAATAGTACTATTTGCTTTATAAAAGCAAAAAAATATATTAGTAGCTCCTACCTCTCTCTTCTTCTTCTTTCTCATTTTTCCTTCTCTTCCATTCTCTCCTCTTTTTCCAAGTTCCAAACCGTCCCAAGCAGCCTCCATGGTTGCCTCATCTTCAAATGTTCATAACTTACTCATTTTAGCTCCAAATCAAAAACTAAACACATATATCTCTTAGTTAGACCAAGACCTGCTTCCTATCTTTTCAAATATTTCAAAGCTCAAGTTTTGTGCCATGAGAAAACTCCATTTATGGAGGAAAATCAAGTTTGAAGAGCTCATTAGCTTCTTCATTCTCTTAAGGTAAATAAAATGTAAGAAAAACCATGTTTCCATCATTTCTTCTACATGGCCGAAAATTACCTTCATGGGGCTTGTTTTATCCATTGTTCTAGCTTGATTCTATTCTCCAAGGGCTAGAGGAGGTCCTACTTGATTCATATCCAAGCTTGTTTTGAGAATCCAAGGTAAAACATTCATTTCAAAACCTTAGAACACATTTTTAACCTAGGGTTTACTCCTTAAGGTTAATGTATTGTTTAGTACTCATGTGAGTCATTGAATATTGGTTAGCACATTGGCAATGGAAGTTTAAGTGGTGGCCGATATTCATTCAAGAAGAAGGTCTAAGGAGGAAGTTAAGATAAGCTTGAGAAAACAAGGTAAATGCTTACCTAATGGTGGTTTAAGATTAAGGAATGAGTTTTATATGGGTACCAATGTAGCCTAGGGCTTACATTAGGTAATGGGTTGTATAACCTAGGAAAAAGAGTTAAACGAGCTTGTGAACTTGTGACTAAGGAGCCAAGGGAATGAGTTAGTAATATAAGTTTAAGATGAGTTTTAAGAGCATTATAATTACTATGAGATTGATGGGTGTATTTGCAGGTTGAAAGCTTTTATATGTGGGAAATTCAGTGTTTAAGTTTAAGTCATTTAAGGGCCTAAGAGCCATGTCATTTAAGAGCCTTGGTGCTATGCAATTTAAGATTATTGCAATATAATGAGTTGTTGTGAATGAGTTGGTTTGGTGATGAGATGTGATGAGAAAGAACTTGATGTGTGTGAGATGGTTGAATGAGGAAAACAATGTGTGTGGGCATGATAAGATACTAGAGAAGCTATGGCGAAATTTGAGTAGAAAATAAGTGTTTAGGTGATGGTGGTGAACTAATATGACCTAGGATTTACTAGGAGTCATAAAAGGAATTTGAGTGGAAATGAGTTAACTAAAGAGTTCTTGAGGTTTAGAATGACCTAGAGATGTCTAGGAGGAATTAGAGGATTGGTGAGTGTATTAAACACACCAAAATCATGATATGAGGAATGTAGGACTTGTGCATAAGTTTTAAGGAGAAGGTGTATAATGCTTAAGGTGATTTAGGTATGAACTTGGGAAATATCAATGAAAGTCTTGGGAAGCTTGTCTAAGTAGTGATGATACTAGTAGTGGAACAAGAAGGTTTTAGCTTAGATGGTAATGTGTGGACTTAGGTGATGGGATGAAGATTGAAGGAGAATGGTGATATTGAATAGGAATGTATAAGAGTGTAGGGTCATGAGGATGGTGAGTAATTGAGTAAAAGAATGTAGATGTCTAAGGAGGGTGTAGGAAGGTCAAGCTAAAGAAGAGCAAGGTTAATGTGCTAAGAGGATGCCAAGAAATGTATAGGTAAGTTCATGAGTTTAGGTTGATGATCAAGAAATGGAAAAGAGAGGAATTGGTGCATGGATATGCAAGGTGATTTGAGGAAGTTTGGTAAATGAGCTGAAGATGGAAAATAATGTTTATGTTGCCCAAACTATTAAGGAAGGGACACTTGGGCTGGTTGAAGTTTTGGTAAGGTTACATGTTAGAAATATAAGGAATTAATTGACAAGTGTTAGGAATTTCTTACAAGAACTGAGCTAAAGGTTGGAATGATCTTTGGAGGTGATTTTCATGACTTTGGAGGATGATTAAAGGTGGGTTTAAGGGTCTAAATGATGTTAGAACACATTAGAAGGCTTAAGGAGAAGTTTGGTGAAGATTTAACAATTTTGGACATGTTCTGGTGGCGTCCGACCCAGGGGTCCGACCAAGGTTGGGTCGGACGGACCTCTGTTAAGCCGCCATAAGAGTTTCTGTAATGGACCGACCCAGTCGGTGGGTCGGACGGTGGGTCGGACGGAGGGGTTTTAAAAGACGGGAGAGTCTCTGGAGTGGACCGACCAGTCGGTGGGTCGGACGGTGGGTCGGACGACCCTTAAGACTTAAAAAAAAAGAAACCCTAAGAGAGTTTGGAGGTATTAATGGTACCCCATTAAGGGGGCAATGATGATTAGAGGTATAAAGACCTAAGGGATTAAGTTAAGAATAAACTTAAAAGTTTAAGATTAAGTTTGTAAGATTAAGTTGTAAGACTTAAGAGGTGTTAGGTTGGAATCATTAAGGGTTAAGTAAGTTAAGTAAGATAAGTAAGTTGAATTGAGTTAAGTGATTAACAACCTAAAACTGAATGAATGTTTTAGGACTTGGAAATTGGACTCCGGAAGAGATTAAGCAACTGAACGGCCAACGGTGAACGGTACAGTTCTCTTGTGACCTGCTTGCTAACGAGGTGTCCCTCGGCTTGTGTGCTATTTGTTTTGTGTGCTCACTAAACAAGATAAAGCATGCAACCGGAATATATATATTTATTGTATTGTTGTGTGATGTTTGAAAACTAACACAACATACCGTGAGAACTTACTAACCAACGTTTAGTAAGGAATTGAGTGAGACTAAGGAACGCTCCCTAATATGGGACGATATAACCGAAAGAGGTTAACCAACAAACATGGTCTTGAGACTACTACTAACTGGAACTTGAGTGAGGAAACCCGGGACCGATCTCCGGTCATGCATGCTAAGGAAAGGGGGCGGTATCTATAGCAGATTCGACTTCCGATTAAGGACTAGTCCTCGGACTAGTAGCCTTGGTCGGTTGACCGGCTCGGCTACATTGGACATCCAGTCCAAGGTAGGTGGCTTAAGATGGCGTGGGGGGATCAAGCCTACATCCCCACAATTTAAGAATGTTGTTTATTGCCGGTAAGTGTCCTGCTGCTGGCTAGGGTTAACCAAGCCCTACAAAAATAAACAACGAACTAAGGGCTAACCTGTTCCCAATGAGGGAACGGATGGCATACATAAGGTAAGGTTAAGATAAGTTGCAACCATTCCTTTTAAAGGATGGTTTGTATTATTAAGATTAAGATAAGCTACATCCACTCCTTATTTAAGGATGGTTGTTTCTAAGATTAAGATAAGACTAAGATTGAGGTGAGATAAGGATGGACTAAGATTAAGGGGGAACATTACTTAAGGAGTTAAATAACTAACTCTCTAATTAAGGGAACGCATTTAAGTCGTTCATTGTGTGTGTGAACTTTGATTGTTCATATTGGATTGTTGTTTACAGCACATTTACTATTATGTTGTGCATTTAATCAACCTCCATGCTATCGACAATTAGTCGTCGTAGCCACGTTAGCTTAGGGGCCATGAGGGGATCGTACCAGCATTCGTGCTGACCCCCTTTGGGGGCTGTTTTTACTACACAGGTACATCAGGAAGCGGCCGTCGCGAGAGTAAGAAGGGGTACAAGTGTTAGGGATTAAGTGTGGCCTACGAGTTGTGCATGTACACTCGTATGGCAATTGAGTTAGTAAGATGTATAGGATGTGAGAGGATTGTAAGAAGAATATGTTTGGTTAAGGTTGTTATGTACTAATGTTCGGTATATTCTGTAGACAGACCGTGGCAAGGTCCTGGATTGTAAGGAATTCCGCTGTGACATGTTTATATATATACTGTTAAGTTGCGAGACCACATTGGATTGAGTTGGGGTGTTACAAAAAGTGGTATCAGAGCGTAGTTACGCTCTGAAGACAAGAAATACCGAACTTAGGAGAATGTTGAGGTTGAGATTGAGTTATGGGTTAAGGGTTAAGGGATAGAGTGAGAGGTGCGTTAGTCAGGACTTCCCGGTGTTTACCGGACATCCATAGTACCTAGGCCCGCCCTCCACATCCCTAACCCTAAATATGTGGAACAAACGCCAGAGAGAAGAAAGCCTTCTCTTACTCGGGGAAACCCGATCTGGCAGTTAGCTAACAATAAGCATACGAGAAACATCTTGTTGCCAACAGTTACGGAGAACTTGGAGGTTTTCATGGAGCGCAACAGAGAAACAGGCGCTACCTATGAATACTATCAGTAAGGGAACGGAAATTACCGGCAACATGGGTCGACATGCTACGCAGTCGAAAAACCCGCGATACCAATGGAAGGAAAGCACTACGCGTGCAATGGATAAGGAAATGATAAGAGACATGAGTACCGGACAGCGGTCCGAGTGAGCATAACAGTGGGATAATACAAAGCATGAGGATTGAGATTACTGGGAAGTCCAGTTAGAAACGGGAACTCCAAACCCCATACAATGAGGAAGTTATAAAACCTGGCCAACATAGTGCGGACGACGATAGGAACTCATACAAATTGTATACCGAAATAGGGTACGAAGTAGTGCCTAAAGGAGAATCATTACTGAGTAACCACAACAAAATGTGTGGGAAGGAGCGAGGATTAAGACATAAGAGAATATTAAGGGGTTCCCTCAGAAAGAGGAACGCCCTGATAAACGACAGTACTGTCAAACAACAAGGAAACTGCCGGATGGACGGTTATCCAAAATAAGAGATTATCGAAGGAGTCCCGAGGACTACCAATTACATGGAAATTAGAAGGGAGTATCACTACCGATGTACCTTGTACCAATAACCCATCCTGCATGGCGCACTTGCCATAGCAAGTGCTACCACGGTTAAGCTACACGAAAAGCCATCAAGGCGAGATAGGAGAACGCTACAGTTGTAATACATATTAATACCGGATTGTAAATCCATAAGAACAGAAAAATAAGACCTTGGAAAGGCCCGACGGCCTGACCATGATGAGATGAGATGACACACCAGTCTGCTGGGAGCAGAACTTGGACAAAGTATAAAACCGTATAAATATTAGTAACGGTATAACCACTACAACAACAACTGACAGTACGGTAAGAACACCAATCTCAAACTCCACGAGGAAAACTAAGAGATCGCTCGGTGACCCGAGCAAAACACTATATAAGCAATGATATACAAGGGATGTATTATAAGATACTATTGAGACTGCTGAAGCATCGACTTACAACGAAAACGGGATAAGACTCCCAGAGTGACCATTAAGGATACCAATAACAACATTCTTCAATGAAGATGTTGGAAACCCAGAAACAAGGAGAAAAAGAAATAAACGTAAGCTATAACCTACTAAGGATTAAAGTCGTACAACCCTGGAAAAGGAAAGCTCAGAGGACTACCCCCACAGAGCGGGCATAGTCGAGCCGAACAACTGATGAATGACAGTTAACACTGTTTGTTTAACTCATTAACACCCAAGTATGATTGATCATCAAAGGGTGGCATAATCAACAGAAGTTGAACGAAGCGTTGAGATGGAAGATATAAGACGACAGGATGATATCCAACTTGGACACCGTAAGGCAAACGCCTAATACGAACCTAACCTTGACTATTAAAAGACATAAGTCTAGTAAAATGACAGTATTGTCAAAGACATTAAGTAACCTCAGATCACCTGAACAACTTCCCTAGCAGGAAGCAGGATGCAGCAACTTATCATGAAACCCGATACTACATTTAGTATGTAACCTAACGGTGGATAGTGCTCAAAGAACCAGAATCTTATGGGATGACCTGCAGATGAGTAAGAGTACAAATAATGAACTGAGACATTAAGCATTAAGAGCCTACGAGCCAAGGATGTTAACCACATCAGAGCCCGAGGCGCAGTAAGTTATAAGAGAGCTTGTTTAAGCCACGAAGGGACTACAATTTGTAGATATGAACGGTTACCAAACCTATAACTTAGATTGGGAAGAATATTACCAAGAAAGGGTACCAATGAGAATATTGAGATAATGCTAAGGACAGGAGCGGAGAACGAACCATGCCTTTTAGGGGGGATACCTCTCCTTGTTGTGAGGCCATGAGTGGGAATGAACCCCTCAAAAGGGCTTTCACATATTAGAGATAAATACATTATTTAGAAAATGGAAACTATGAACCTTGAGATTACCTTAGAACATACCAGATACACTTGAGTAATAAGGAAGGTTGCACAGATAGACCCCATATCCAACACCCAGGATGTAAGAATTAGTAATGGTCAGAGATAAACATTGTGACTGCACATTGGGCACGTCAATTAATCAATGCTCAGAAGAGCTTGTGATTCAGTGGATGACTTCTTCAGTAATCAGTTAAACTACATGGTAGTAACATCACTAAGGATGAAAGAAGCGAAAGAAATTAGCCTACTTACGAATCTGAGATTGGAGCAGAACATCTTCATATCAAGAGTCAACTATTTTACAACACGGTACGACAACCGCCAATACCGGAATGAGAGAAATCCCAGTGTGTTTACACCAAGAAGGGATTGAGTATAAGGTAAGACATTAGAATAAATGAGTAAGAGGTTGCACCATCAATGGGCAACATGGTAAGAGCCAACTACCACGGTAGTAGTGGTCGTGAGTACAATAGTTATATAAGGGGATTAAGTCGTGGTGCGCGGTAAAGCGACCGTTAGGTATGAGCCGTCAAATATTGACACAGAGGCAATGAGATTTATGAGTTAAGACCAGCATAAGTAAGAAAATAAGATGGTAGACGGACTGTGCATTGATGCCAGTAGTCTGGACATGGTTTGGTAAGATTACACAGGAAGCACACAACCCATTCCTTAAGGAACTGGAAGTGCTTTCCTAATAGAATGAATATGAGAAAGAAGATAAGAGGCTCTATGGAAAGAGACCTAAGCTACTAAGAAATAGAATCAATACGGAATACAGAAAGGAGCTAGAGCATACCATACCAAGAACACAGTAAATGGATTTCCCTTGATTAACTTCAAGAAGAACAATAAATGTTATTATGGAACATGAAAGAGGAGATCGACAACAGAATACTTCATAATTAGCAATAGCTAAACGTGTGACGGACACTATGAGTTTACTAAAACGAGACGTGGGACGACTGCACCCACAGGGGCTTGCAGGCCTGACACGCTCATTTATGAGTTAGTTGGGTAAGTAGTAATGTACCAGTAAGGTACCCCATGCATGTAGACGAGTGGTGTAAGGAACACGGGAGGTAGTCGACTCCGTACCACGGACAACGACGCAAGATCAGACAAGAGCAGCTACTACCACAAACAGTCGAAGAGAAGAATTCAGTTGAACCAGCAACACAGAGGAACCAGAGAACAAATAATTAAGGACTATGAAGTGCGAAGAGCACGGATTGTTAAGTACAGACATTGGACATGTCTTAAGATGTAAGGGATTAAGACTGTAAAGCGCAATATGCACTAAACAGTAGTTTCAGACTAAGAATCATCCTCAGACCAAAGGTCAGTTGGGGAGAACGATTTAGACATTCGAGAAAATACTAAGAGTATGAGCATAGATCTTCAAGGAGAATGGATAGACGAGTTACAACTCATTAAGGCCGTGTATATATAAAGATAACACGTGTCCATTGAGAGACCAATATTCCTAAACTGTAAGGAGGCTGAAGGATATACAATACTGTAAAAGATAAGTGAGGCAGTTAAGCCTAAAAACATCAGAGTGGTGCAGCGGAAGCTAGCAGACCACTACCTTTGAGATTAGACCAAACTAAGTTAAGGAAACGGTATAAGTACCGTTAAGAATCCTCGATACAGAGACTAAGTCATTTCTGATCGAATTATAAGTAAGATAGATGACATGGAAGCTAGAATGCTTGGTGAGAATTAGACATCTTGAACTTATGTTCAAAGATGATGTAATGCTGATTACGTGGGCGTAATCCATTTTAAGGGGGGTAGAGCGAAACCGCTTAGCGTATGTTTGTGTACTGAGTACATAAACTACGGTGTGCATAGCACAAAATAATTTGAGAATATGTTTTACATAAACATTTTGAGATAAATCATGGTTATTGCACACAGAAGATGTGAATACCATACATATTAAGTACCTATCTTGTTAACTCCGGTGTGAGTACAAGTTAAGAGAATTAAGGAAGAGGTTTAAGGAGACTTAAGGAATAAGGAATATATGAGGTATGAGTCGATATGAGACTATGTGTGAGATAAAGATAAGATAACATTATGAGATACAATTTGACATGAGTATGAGGAAGAAGAATAGTAATGCTATGAGATATAAGATGGTGAGAATTGGTATGGGACAGTTATAGAACTTAGTAGGAATTTAAGTCTTGAGGTAATTACTAAGAGATGAATCGGGAATGTTTGATGGACTGAGTCCACACTTTGGAGATGTATTGATTATGATTAGAAGAACTAAAAGATAGAAAATTGGACATGAGTGAATTATTTGGATGTTTGAAAATGACGTGGGAGGTGGAACTTGATTTTCTAGGGATCAAGGGAAACCGAACACAAATTGGAGTGGAAGGATAGTTCTACACTGATGCTGATCACATCAGGGGTGGATGATTCCTGAAACTCCCTACCAGTGGTCACAATTAAATCACACTATGGATAGAGGCCTTAGGATAAAATGAAATTGGAGTTGATTGTATTTTTAATTAGAGGAATTATTCCTCACATGACCTCGTAAAAAGGATTACCTTTTACTGAGTCTCGCCCATGAAGTCGAGGACGCACGAGCCTTTGTCTTCGGACCGGTGACATGGGGAGAGCAGAGTTTTGTATTCTGGCCCATGGTGACGAGGACGAATGAGCCATTGTCTACGGACCGGTGACATGGGAGAATACGTTGGAAATTATGTGAATGTTTCAATCATCAAAAGAAACAAAAAGAATTTGAGTGCTATACATGCTTAGCATGTTGTGTGATATTTAAGTATAAGAATATGGCGGATCTAATGATCCAATGAGATTAAGTACATAAGTATGATCTATATGATCTAAGGAATGAGGTAAGACATGTATCTAATAAGATAAGATGCATGGGAACTTTGGGGACAAAGTTCTTTTAAGGGGGTAGATTGAAATACCCCAAACCTAAGTATGCTAAGTAAACATCAAATTATGATGTAGTAAGGCTAGAATATGCCTTAGAAAGATTGGTAGACAATTTAAACCAAGGAAAACACAAGAAAGTGCCTTAAGGGCAATCAGGGCAAAAACGTGCTCTAAGCTTGGAGTGACTTTGATTAGCACCCAAATACCATTATAAGACTTTAGTAATATGCTAATGGACATTTTAAATCAATTAGCAAAGAAAACCAAGCTTGAAAACAAGTTAAAACACAAAATGTGCTTAAGAAGTCTTAAAGCACATTTTGAGAAATTGTCTTAGAATTGAGTTTTGAGTGGCTAAATGTCCATCATTACTCTTTAATCAACATGTGTACTAATTAGTATCACATTAGGAACCTAAATCAATGGGAAACCAAAAATTTCACGAATATGTGCACTAATTAGTGAATAGTGCCAAATAGTGCCCAAATTAAGCTTAAGTCAAATAAGTCAATGAGATGGTCAACTAAGACCATAAATATCTCCAATTACAAGAGGGGGCCGGTTTTATGTGAGAGTCACCACATGACTAAGCAAATAAAGGAAAAGAAGAGTAAAAAGAGAGAATAGTACTATTGCTTTATAAAGCAAAATACCTTATATTAGCCTACCTTCTCTCCTCTCTTCTTCATTCTCTTCTTCTTCCACGGTTCTTCCTTCTTTTCCTCTCCAACCGTCCCAAGAGCCTCCATGGTGCCTCATCTTCAAATGTTCAACTTACTCATTTTAGCTCCAAATCAAAAACTAAACACATATCTCTTAGTTAGACCAAGACCTTGCTTCTATCTTTTCAAATCTTCAAAGCTCAAGTTTGGTGCCATGAGAAACTCCATTGATGGAGGAAAATCAAGTTTGAAGAGCTCATTAGCTTCTCCATTCTCTTAAGGTAAAGAAAATGTAAGAAAAACCATGTTTCCAT
Organism: Limonium bicolor; assembly: GCA_023374045.1. Taxonomy (NCBI): domain Eukaryota; kingdom Viridiplantae; phylum Streptophyta; class Magnoliopsida; order Caryophyllales; family Plumbaginaceae; genus Limonium; species Limonium bicolor. The sequence continues at coordinate 101,375,797 of CM041781.1, read as the reverse complement.
CATTTCTTTCATGGCCAAAAAATACCTTCTCATGGGGCTTGTTTTATCCTTGTTCTAGCTTGATTTATTCTCCAAGGACTAGTGGAGGTCCTATTCATTCATATCCAAGTCTTGTTTGAGACTCCAAGGTAAAACATCCACTTTTAAAACTTAGAACACATTTTACCTAGGTTTATTCCTTAAGGTTAGTGTATTGTTTAGTACTCATGTGAGTCATTGAATATTGGTTAGAACATTGGCAAGGAAGTTTAAGTGGTGGCCGATATTCATGCAAGAAGAAGGTCTAAGAGGAAGTTAAGATAAGCTTGAGAAAACAAGGTAAATTGCTTACCTAATGGTGGTTTAAGATTAAGGAATGAGTTTTATAGGGTACCAATGTAGCCTAGGGCTTACATTAGGTAATGGGTTGTATAATAGGAAAAAGACTTAAACAAGCTTGTGAACTTGTGACTAAGGAGCCAATGGGAATGAGTTAGTAATATAAGTTTAAGATGATTTTAAGAGCATTTAATTACTATGAGATTGATGTGGTGTATTTGCAGGTTGAAAGCTTTTATGTGGGAAATTCAGTGTTTTAAGTTTAAGTCATTAAGGGCCAAGAGCCATGTCATTTAAGAGCCTTAGTGCTATGCAATTTAAGATTATTGCAATATATTGAGTTGTTGTGAATGAGTTGGTTGTGATGAGATGTGATGAGAAAGAACTTGATGTGTGTGAGATGGTTGAATGAGGAAAACAATGTGTGTGGGCATGATAAGATACTAGAGAAGCTATGGCGAAATTTGAGTAGAAAATAAGTGTTTAGGTGATGGTGGTGAACTAATATGACCTAGGATTTACTAGGAGTCATAAAAAGGAATTTGAGTGGAAATGAGTTAACTAAAGAGTTCTTGAGGTTTAGAATGACCTAGAGATGTCTAGGAGGAATTAGAGGATGGTGGTGAGTGTATTAAACACACCAAAATCATGATATGAGGAATGTAGGACTTGTGTATAGTGTTTAAAGGAGAAGGTGTATAATGCTTAAGGTGATTTAGGTATGAACTTGGGAATATATCAATGAAAGTCTTGGGAAGCTTGTCTAAGTAGTGATGATACTAGTAGTGGAACAAGAAGGTTTTAGCTTAGATGGTAATGTGTGGACTTAGGTGATGGGGATGAAGATTGAAGGAGAATGTTGTATATTGACTAGGAATGTATAAGAGTGTAGGGTCATGAGGATGGTGAGTAATTGAGTAAAAGAAATGTAGATGTCTAAGGAGGGTGTAGGAAGGTCAAGCTAAAGAAGAGCAAGGTTAATGTGCTAAGAGGATGACAAGAAATGTATAGGTAAGTTCATGAGTTTAGGTTGATGATCAACAAATGGAAAAGAGAGGAATTGGTGCATGGATATGCAAGGTGATTTGAGGAAGTTTTGGTAAATGAGCTGAAGATGGAAAATAATGTTTATGTTGCCCAAACTATTAAGGAAGGGACACTTGGGCTGGTTGAAGTTTTGGTAAGGTTACATGTTAGAAATATAAGGAATTAATTGACAAGTGTTAGGAATTTCTTACAAGAACTGAGCTAAAGGTTGGAATGATCTTTGGAGGTGATTTTCATGACTTTGGAGGATGATTAAAGGTGGGTTTAAGGGTCTAAATGATGTTAGAACACATTAGAAGGCTTAAGGAGAAGTTTGGTGAAGATTTAACAATTTTTGGACATGTTCTGGTGGTCCGACCCAGGGGTCCGACCCAAGGTTGGGTCGGACGGACCTCTGTTAAGCCGCCATAAGAGTTTCTGTAATGGACCGACCCAGTCGGTGGGTCGGATGTGGGTCGGAGGAGGGGTTTTAAAAGACGGGAGAGTCTCTGGAGTGGACCGACCCAGTCGGTGGGTCGGACGGTGGGTCGGACGACCCTTAAGACTTAAAAAAAAAGAAACCCTAAGAGAGTTTGGTGGTATTAATGGTACCCCATTAAGGGGGCAATGATGATTAGAGGTATAAAGACCTAAGGGATTAAGTTAAGAATAAACTTAAAAGTTTAAGATTAAGTTTGTAAGATTAAGTTGTAAGACTTAAGAGGTGTTAGGTTGGAATCATTAAGGGTTAAGTAAGTTAAGTAAGATAAGTAAGTTGAATTGAGTTAAGTGATTAACAACCTAAAACTGAATGAATGTTTTTGGACTTGGAAATTGGACTCCGGAAGAGATTAAGCAACTGAACGGCCAACGGTGAACGGTACAGTTCTCTTGTGACCTGCTTGCTTGAAATACCCCAAACCTAAGTATGCTATGCGAACATCAAATTATGATGTAGTAAGGCTAAAATATGCCTTAGAAAGATTGGTAGACAATTTAAACCAAGGAAAACACAAGGAAGTGCCTTAAGGGCAATCAGGGCAAAAACGTGCTCTAAGCTTGGAGAGACTTGGGTGAGTACCCAAATATCATGATAAGACCTTAGTAATATTCTAATGGTCATTTTAAATCAATTAGCAAAGAAAACCAAGCTTGAAAACAAGTTAAAACACAAAATGTGCTTTAAGAAGTCTTAAAGCACATTTTTGAGAAATTGTCTTAGAATTGAGTTTTGAGTGGCTAAATGTCCATCATTACTCTTTAATCAACATGTGTACTAATTAGTATCACATTAGGAGGTCTAAATCAATGGGAAATCAAAAATTTCAGAAATATGTGCACTGATTAGTGAATAGTGCCAAATAGTGACTAGTTTAAGTTTTAATCAATATAAGCTAATTAGTTGGTCAAAAAGACCATGACTAGCCTTATTTAAGGTAGGGGGCCGGTTTTCTAAAGGAGGGTGAGTCACCATAAGTAGTCAAATAAGGAAGAAAAGAAGAGATAAGTAAAAGAGTACTATTTGCTTTATTAAAGCAAATATCTCTTATAAGCCACCTTTTCTTCTTCTCTCTCTTTATTTCTCTTCTTCACACGATTTCTTCTTCTCTTCTTTTGCTCCAAACCGAGAGAGCTCCATCCATGGGTGCCACCTTCAATCACTCACTAAGTGTTCATCTTTGCTCCAAATCAAAAACTAAACACATATTTCTCTTAGTTAGGTCAAGACCTATCCTTCTATCTTTTCAAATCCTTCAAAGCTCCATTTTGGTGCCAAGAGGAAACTCCATTGATGGAGGAAAACCAAGTTTGAAGAGCTCATTAGCTTCTCTATTCTCTTAAGGTAAAGAAAATGTAAGAAAAACCATGTTCCATCATTTCTTGTACTTGGCCGAAAATTCCTTCTCATGGGGCTATGTTTTTATGCCTTGTTCTAGCTTGATTTATTCACCAAGGACTAGTGGAGGTCCTATTTCATTCAATGCCCAAGTCTACTTTGAGACTTCAAAGTAATCATCCACTTTTATGCTTTAGAACACATTTGTAACCTAGGTTTTCATTCCTTGAGGTTAGTGCATTGTTTAGTACTCATATGAATCATTGAATATTGATTAGAACATTGGCAAGGGGAATTTAAGTGGTGGCCGAGATCTATGCAAGAAGAAGGTCTAAGGAGGAGATTAAGATAAGCTTGAGAAAACAAGGTAAAATGCTTACCTAATGGTGGTTTAAGATTAAGGAATGAGTTTTAGATAAGTACCAATGTAGCTTAGAGCTTACATTGTGTATTGGGTTATATAACCTAAGAAAAAGAACTTAAACAAGCTTATGAACTTGTGATTAAGGAGCTAATGAGAATGAGTTAGTAATATAAGTTTAAGGTGGATTTAAGAGCATTATAACTACTATGAGATTGATGAGTGTATTTGCAGGTTGAAAGCTTATATATGTGGGGAAATTCAGTGTTTAAGTTAAGTCATTTAAGGGCCTAAGAGCCATGTCATTTAAGAGCCTTAGTGCTATGCAATTTAAGATTAATTGCAAATATTGAGTTTGTTGTGAATGAGTTGGTTTGGTGATGAGATGTGATGAGAAAGAACTTGATGTGTGGTGAGATGGTTGAATGAGGAAAACAATGTGTGTGGCATGATAAGATACTAGAGAAGCCATGGCGAAATTTGAGTAGAAAATAAGCGTTTAGGTGATGGTGGTGAATTATATGACCTAGGATTTACTAGGAATCACTATGAGGAATTTGAGTGGGAATGAGTTAACTAAGGAGTTCTTGAGGTTTAGAATGATCTAGAGATGTCTAGGAGGAATTAGAGGATTGGTGAGTGTTTTTAACACACCAAAATCATGAGATGAGGAATGTAAGACTTGTGCATAAGTTTAAGGAGAAGGTATAATTCTTAAGGTGATTAAGATATGTCCTAAGGGTATATAACGAAGAAGTACTAGGAAGTCTTAGAGATGTCTTGATGAAAAAGGGGTGAGATAAAGTGTTATAACGAGTTATAATGACTTAGGCATTACTTTGAAGGATTTAGGAATCAAGAGAATGTAATTGAGTATTTAGGACTTAGGTAAATGTTGGTAAACAACTAGGAAGGAAATAAGGTGTTGATGGAGGGAAGCTTAAGCTTGTGAAGGAACTTTAAGTAAATGCATAAAAGAATTTTCGGTGGTGAAAGATGCTTGGGAGATGATGTTATAGTGGTGAGGAAAACATTTGGCATAGTGGTTACATTAGGTATGAACCACCACCTAGAAACCTAGAGGAAAGCATTACAAGTGTTAGCATTATTACAAGGAAAATGTATAATGATTAAGGTGAATCTAGGTGAATGATTTAATGTGTTTGGAGGATGCTCTAAGGTGGGTTTAAGGGTCTAAATGATGTTAGAACACATTGGATGGCTTGAGGAAAGGTTTAGTGAAGATTTGGCAAAGTTTGGGCATGTTTTAGTGGCGTCCGACCTAGGGGTCCGACCCAAGTTTGGGTCGGACGGCCTCTGTTTAACGCCAGGGAAAGGTTCTGGAATGGTCCAACCCAGAGGTCTTGGGTCGGACATTGTGAGGTTTTAGAAGACGGAAAGTTTCTGGAATGGTCCGACCCAGTTGGTTGGGTCGGACATGGGTCGGACATGTAGGGTTTTTCAAACCCGAAAGTTACTGGAATGGTCCGACCCAGAGGGTGGGTCGGACGGTGGGTCGGACGGCCCTTAACACTTAAAAAAAAAAGAAGAAGAAAATTTAAAATTCTAAGAATGGTGATAGGTAATAAGGTATACCTTTGGTGGGGTGTTAATGATTAGGACCCTAGGAACTTAAGGGATTAAGTTAAGTTAAGTATAAACTTAAAAGTTTAAGATTAAGTTTGTAAGATTAAGTTGTAAGACTTAAGAGGTGTTAGGTGGGGGATCATTAAGGAATTAAGTAAATTAAACAAGTTAAGTAGGTCATATTAAGTTAAGTGATTAACAACCTAAAACTGAATGAATGTTTTAGGACTTGGGAGTTTGGACTCCGGAAGAGAGTAAGCAGCCGAACGACCAACGGTGAACGGTACAGTTCTCTTGTGACCTGCTTGCTAACGAGGTGTCCCTCGGCTTGTGTGCTATTTGTTTTTGTGTGCTCACTAAACAAGATAAAGCATGCAACCGGAATATATATATTATTGTATTGTTGTGTGATGTTTGAAAACTAACACAACATACCGTGAGAACTTACTAACCAATGTTTAGTAAGGAATTGAGTGAGACTAAGGGACGCCCCCTAATGAGGGACGATATGAACCGAAAGAGGTTAACCAACAAACATGGTCTTGAGATTACTACTAACTGGAACTTGAGTGAGGAAACCCGGGACCGATCTCCGGTCATGCATGCTAAGGAAAGGGGGTCGGTATCTATAGCAGATTCGACTTCCGATTAAGGACTTGTCTTCGGACTTGTAGCCTAGGGCCGGTTGCCGGCTCAGCTGCGCTGGACTCCCGTCCAGAGTAGGTGGCATTAAGATGGTGCGGTGGGATCACCTAAATCCCAGGTTCGAATTAAGCTACAACCATTCCCTTCCAGGAACGCTTTGTATATTTAGATTAAGTTAAGATTAAGACTAAGGTAAGGTTAAGATAAGTTGCAACTATTCCTTTTTAAAGGATGGTTTGTATTATTATTAAGATAAGATAAGGTGAGGTTAAGATAAGTTTCAACCATTCCTTTTAAAGGATGGTTTGTATAATTAAGATTAAGATAGCGACATCCACTCCTTCTTAAAGGATGATTGTTTCTAAGATTAAGATAAGACTAAGAGTGAGGTGAGATAAGGATGGACTAAGACTAAGAGGGAACATTACTTAAGGAGTTAAATAACTAACTCTCTAATTAAGGGAACACATTTAAGCCGTTCATTGTGTGTGTGAACTTTGATTGTTCGTATATGGATTGTTGTTTATAGCATTTACTATTATGTTGTGCATTTAATCAACCTCCATGATATCGACAATTAGTCGTCGTAGCCACGTTAGCTTGGGGGCCATGAGGGGATCGTACCAGCATTCGTGCTGACCCCCTTTGGGGGCTGTTTTTACTACACAGGTACATCAGGAAGCGGCCGTCGCGTGAGTAAGAAGGGGTACAAGTGTTAGGGATTAAGTGAGGCCTACGAGTTGTGCATGTACACTCGTATGGCAATTGAGTTAGTAAGATGTATAGGTTGTGAGAGGATTGTAAGAAGAATATGTATATGGTTAAGGATGTTATGTACTAATGTTCGGTATATTCTGTAGTCAGACCGTGGCAAGGTCCTGGACTGTAAAGAATTCCGCTGTGACATGTTTATATATATACTGTTAAGTTGCGAGACCACATCTGGATTAAGTCGGGGTGTTACATTGCTAACGAGGTGTCCCTCGGCTTGTGTGCTATTTGTTTTTGTGTGCTCACTAAACAAGATAAAGCATGCAACCGGAATATATTATTTATTGTATTGTTGTGTGATGTTTGAAAACTAACACAACATACCGTGAGAACTTACTAACCAACGTTTAGTAAGGAATTGAGTGAGACTAAGGAACACTCCCTAATATGGGACGATATAAACCGAAAGAGGTTAACCAACAAACATGGTCTTGAGACTACTACTAACTGGAACTTGAGTGAGGAAACCCGGGACCGATCTCCGGTCATGCATGCTAAGGAAAGGGGGTCGGTATCTGTAGCAGATTCGACTTCCGATTAAGGACTAGTCCTCAGACTAGTAGCCTTGGGTCGGTTGACCGGCTCGGCTACATTGGACATCCAGTCCAAGGTAGGTGGCTTTAAGATGGCGTGGGGGGGTCAAGCCTACATCCCCAACAATTTAAGAATGTTGTTTATTGCCGGTAAGTGTCCTGTTGCTGGCTAGGGTTAACCAAGCCCTACAAAAATAAACAACGAACTAAGGGCTAACCTGTTCCCAATGAGAGAACGAATGGCATACATAAGGTAAGGTTAAGATAAGTTGCAACCATTCCTTTTTAAAGGATGGTTTGTATTATTAAGATTAAGATAAGCTACATCCACTCCTTATTTAAGGATGGTTGTTTCTAAGATTAAGATAAGACTAAGATTGAGGCGAGATAAGGATGGACTAAGATTAAGGGGGAACATTACTTAAGGAGTTAAATAACTAACTCACTAATTAAGGGAACGCATTTAAGCCGTTCATTGTGTGTGTGAACTTTGATTGTTCATATATGGATTGTTGTTTACAGCATTTACTATTATGTTGTGCATTTAATCAACCTCCATGTTATCGACAATTAGTCGTCGTAGCCACGTTAGCTTGGGGGCCATGAGGGGATCGTACCAGCATTCGTGCTGACCCCCTTTGGGGGCTGTGTTTACTACACAGGTACATCAGGAAGCGGCCGTCGCGAGAGTAAGAAGGGGTACGAGTGTTAGGGATTAAGTGAGGCCTACGAGTTGTGCATGTACACTCGTATGGCAATTGAGCTAGTAAGATGTATAGGATGTGAGAGGATTGTAAGAAGAATATGTATTTGGTTAAGGTTGTTATGTACTAATGTTTGGTATATTCTGTAGACAGACCGTGGCAAGGTCCTGGATTGTAAGGAATTCCGCTGTGACATGTTTATATATATAGTGTTAAGTTGCGAGACCACATCTGGATTGAGTTGGGGTGTTACAATACCTCGTGACTTTGCCTATGCTCAAAAGAAGAAATTTTTATATGACGCTAAGCATTATATCTGGGAAGACCCTTATCTCTTTCGAGTTTGTGCCGATGGTTTAATCCGCAGGTGTCTTCCAGATGATGAAGTACCTAGTGTTCTAGAGTTTGGTCATTCAAAGGAAGCTGGAGGCCATCATGGATCTCATAGGACGACAGCCAAAGTTTTGGAATCCGGATTTTATTGGCCCACATTACATAAAGATTGCCAAGCCTTTGTGGCCAGTTGCAATAATTGTCAACGCATGGGAAATACTTCTAGGCGGACATGAGATGCCCCTACAAGGCATTTTAGAGGTCGAACTTTTTGACTGCTGGGGAATAGATTTCATGGGACCATTCCCCTCTTCGCAAGGATTCCAATATATTCTGGTAGCAGTGGACTACGTATCCAAATGGGTTGAAACAATTCCTTGTCAACATGCTGATTCAAAGACAGTGGTAAAATTCTTAAAGAAGTATATCTTTACCCGCTTTGGAGTCCCAGGAGCTATTATAAGTGATGGAGGCACACACTTCCGCAATCGAAGCATTGATGCATTGATGGCTAAGTATGGGGTACACCACAAAGTTGCCCTTGCTTACCATCCCCAGACGAATGGGCAAGCAGAAGTGTCCAATAGGGAGTTAAAGTGGATAATCCAAAAGACGGTGCACTCCTCCAGAAAAGATTGGGCTTTAAGGCTGGATGATGCTCTTTGGGCCTATCGCACAGCATATAAAACCCTCATTGGTATGTAACCTTTTAAATTGGTTTATGGGAAGGCATGCCGTCTCCCTGTGGAGCTTGATCACAAGGCTTATTGGGCTATCAAGGCATTAAATTTTGATATGACTGCTGCGGGTGAGAAAAGGACGTTGCAACTCTCTGAGTTAGAAGAGCTGAGGGATCAAGCTTACCACAATGCAAAAATTTATAAGGAACGAACCAAGAAGTTCCATGACAAGCTGATCCTCAAAAGAGATTTCAAAGTAGCTGACTTGGTTCTCCTCTATAATTCAAGATTGAAGCTTTTCCCTGGGAAGCTCAAATCTCATTGGGCTGGTCCTTTCCGGATTGTTGGTGTAACCTCATATGGTGCCTTTGAACTACAAAACAAGAAGGGCGACACTTTCAAAGTTAATGGGGCCTGTCTTAAGAGGTATACTTGTCCTACTGATATTTCAACTGACTTGTTCAGAGTTTCTTTTGTCCAGGAACAGCACGACACTTTTACCCCTGTTTCGGAACCGGCACAATCTAAGAAGAAATCTCTCTCATGGATAGTTCAGCATAAACCCAAGCTGCTACGAAGCTTGACATTAGGATATTGTGGGACCCCAACCCACAACTCCTCACATACAGACTGAAATTATGGGCATCTAGCTAGAAACGTTAAACCCGGGCAGCTTCCCGGGAGGCAACCCGGATGAAATTTTCTTTCATTTGCTTTTATTTTTCTGTTAAATTTCAGATCTCTTTAAATTTTGTTTTTGCTAACACTTAACCCCGTTTGTAGTATGGTTGCTTCTAGTGTCTTATATAGGTGCAACTTCATGTCTACACCGCAACCAAGCTGTGCTACTTGAGGCTGAAGCTCAAGTGTGGGGGAACTCCGATAACACAAGCAATAACAATCTCAGGGGAGTACTAGTTTCTTTAATTATGCTTTTATTTTGCTAAATTTGGTTGTGGATAACTACTGTGCTCAAATGTTTATTTGTGACCTTTGTGTTTTCTCTATTTTCCTTCTTACCAAAAAGATCTTCTGAAACCTTCCCTTGTTTTTCTGGTGAACAATGAGGACATTGTTCAATTTAAGTGTGGGGGAGTGCCCTTTTCGGCGACATTTTGTGCTTAAAATGTTTAAATCTCTCTGCTTATCTTGTGTTTGTCCAAAAATTTAAATTATGGACCCTGCTAATGTAGGTTGTTGTCTTTATAAGCAAATACTTTTATGAATTGTGGGATAAATGGTACAAAAATTTGATTGCTTTTGAGGAGCATTTTTCTTATGCGGTGTGACCAAATGATCTACAATGGTTAGATTTTTATTGCTCAGGGGTTCTTTCTATCCTCTCTCTTAGGGATTGCTAAGGGGTGCTTCTCTGTTTTAAAAAAAACAAAATAATAATAAAAAAAATCAAGGGACTTACGAGACACCATTGGTAACCAAAAAAGAGAGTTGAGTGTTCATACATACAAAGGTTTGACGCCTACATATTATCTACTGATCTCTTATGCAAAAGTGAAACAAATGCATAATCTATTTTTCCTTTTGTTTTTTCCTCAATGCCCATTCTTGAGAGAAGTTGGTTGTGGTAAAAGTTCTCGAAGTCACCTTAACTGAGAAGCATCGAAGCGCCTAGGATCATACCTCGAAACTCTAATTTTAATTTTTACCCAGAGCAAACCTGTGCCACCAGCAGTTGAAGGATCACACTCCTCAAAAAGTTTAAGATCATGAACTGTTCACCTCCTTATCCTACCCTTCATAATAATATTTGTTAGTATTGAGCATTCCCTACTTGCTTGGGTACAAGGTTTTGCTTGAGGACAAGCAAAAAGATAAGTGTGGGGGTGTGATAAGTGTCCAAATGAGCATGTGTTATTGGTGTATTTCATATGTTATATTAGCACTTTTCTTGCTCATTTCTCAACTTTGGTTAGTTTTCCTCTAGTTTATGTTTTATTGGTTATCTTACAGATTTATTGGTTAAACATGAGGAAAACCAAGCTAGGAGCAAAGTAGACGAAGAGATGAACGCATGGGCGCAAACGGATCTAAAACAGAGCTCAAACGAAGAATCTGGAGCCTGTCGAAGTTTGCTGGACAAAACTACGAGAATACACACGTCCGCAAACGTGTCCGCAAAGCGGACAAAACGCGGACAGAACACAAAGTCGTGTCCGCAAAGCTGAAATACCCCAAACCTAGTTATGTTGTTTAAACACCTAAATATGGTATATTAAGACTAAAAAGAGTCTTAGAAACATTAGTAAACAAATTTAAACAAAAAGAAAACACAAAGTGTGCTTTAAGGTCAGTAAAGGCCAAAAATGTGCTCTAAGCTTGGGATAAGCTTGGTTAAGACCTAATGAACTTACCAAGATCTTAATTATATGCTAATGAACATATTAAACCAATTACCAAAGAAAACCAAGCTTGGAAACAAGTTAAAACACAAAATGTGCTTTAAGGAGTCTTAAAGCACATTTTTGAAAAATTGTCTTGTAAATGAGTTTTGAATGGCTAAATGTCCATCATTACTCTTTAATTAACATGTGTACTATATAGTATCACATTTGGAAGTCTATATCAATGGGAAATCAAAAATTTCACTTCTATGTGCTTTGTTTTTATGAATAGTGATTTTAATAAGCTATTTTGTAACATATGTTTGTATAAGGAATTAAATTGACAAATAAAGACAATATTACCCCTAAGTACTAATGGGGCCGGTTTTCTTAAGTGTGGTGACTCACCACTCTCTTGTTAATGTATTAAGTAAGTAATGATAAATAAATAAAGTACTTTTTACTTTTACTACAAATATCTTCAAAAACAAAACTTATCTCATTCTCTCATTTCTTTCTCATTTCACACGGTTCCAAACTCCTTCTTCAACCTCTCTTCTTGTTCTCTCACGGTAATACTCACCACCACCATTAAACTCAAGCTTTGACCTCTTGTAAAATCTAGCTCACCTGTCCAAATAAAAAACAAACACCACCAATCTCTTCCTCTCATCAAGCTCTTCATTCCTATCTTCTTAAAACTTCAAGAGCCCCATTTCGGTGCCATGGAGTTCCACCATTGAAGGAGCTTGAGCTTGTATTTCTACATGTTATTGATCTCCTTTGCTTCTAGGTAAGGAATCTCAAAGAAATATCAAGTTTCTTCCATGTTTTTACCTTGACCGAAAATGCACATTAATGGTGCTCTTTGTGACTTTGTTCTAGCTTCATTCCAACCTTTCATGGACTAGGTGGAGTCCTCTCTTCATAGATATTCAAACTCTCTTCAAAGACCAAGGTAAAACAACTACATTAATGTTTTTGAAACAATGTAAAATTAGGGTTACAATGAGATGAAGCTTAAAGCTTGAATACTCATTATGATGTTTGTATATTTTTAGAACTTGACAAGGAATCAAATACCTTACCGGTTTTATAAGGAAACAAGAAAGAAGTTGTTTGGAAAAGAGGTAAATATACTAACCTAATGTTGTTTAATGCCTTAGGAGAAATGAGCTAATAATGCTTGTTAAAACTACCTAAAGAGCAAATGGTGAATGACTTAGTAAAGTGTTCTCAAGAGACTAGTAAAAGGCATATGTGTTGTTGAGTGTATTTGCAGGTCAAAGGCATATATATTGTGGAAATTCAGTGTTTAAGAGTTATGCACTTTAAGGGCCTAAGAGCCATGCATTTTAAGGGCCTAAGTGCCATGCAATTTAAATTATGCACTATATTGTGATGTAGTGCTATATGAGTGAAGTTTGTGTATAAGAAAGTGCTTGATGGATTTTTTTTAGTGTTCTTGGTTGTTTGTTGGTGAAAACAATATGTTTTGGTTTAGAAATGTTCTAGGAGAACCTATGTCGAAATTTAGGTAATAAACAAGAAGTTCTAAGAGTTTAAAATGAGTTTGATAAGTTAAGAAGTGTTTAGAATGGTTAAGTGCTTTCCTTGGGAAAGAAACATGCATTAAGGTGTTTTAAGATGTGAGAAGGGCTTAGGAAATGTTCTAGAGGATTTCATAATGCAAAAGAATGTATGGGATATACCAAAGTCATTTGGACTTGTGTTAGGATTTAGGCAAACTTTGGCAAACAAGGAGAAGGTGTAAACTTGGAAAAAGTTTTCAAGAATGACATAAGGAGTTAGTTGTGAGAAATGATGCTTGGGAGATGATGTTAAAATGAGGAGAAAGCATTTTGGGATAGTAGTTATCATAGGTATGAAACACCATTGGGAAAACTAAGGAGGAAATAACATAAGTGTTAGGAATTTCGGTATGAAATGAGTAAGTGTTTAAGGTGATAGATAAGGAATTTCATGGATGTTGTATGTGGATATAAGTGTACCAAAAGTTGTTAGGAAACAGTAAGAGGCTTTAGGAGAAGTTTGGTGATGATTTGACAAAGTTTGGGTAAGTTTAGAGGACGTCCGACCCAAGTTTGGGTCGGACAGCCTCTGTTAGACGTCAGGAAATTGTTCTGGAATGGTCTGACCCAGAAGGTTGGGTCGGAATGGGTCGGACGGTCATGTTTTAAAGGACGGAAATGTTCTGGAATGGTCCGACCCAGTCGAGTGAGTCGGACGTGGGTCGGAGGGCATGTTTGGTAAGGCGGTAAAGGTTCTGTAATGGTCCGACCCAGTCGAGTGAGTCGGACGTGGGTCGGACATGTATGTTCTGAGGTCGATGAAAGTCTCTGGAATGGTCCGACCCAGAAGGTTGGGTCGGACAGGGGTCGGACAAGCTAGGTTTTCCAAACCCGAAAATCACTGGAAGTGTCCGACCCAGTTGTGGGTCGGACGGTGGGTCGGACAGACCAAAAACTTATATAAAAAAACAGAAAGAATGTGACTTATGTAATTAACCCTAGGGTATAATGAAGGTAACCTAGAGTTAGTCGGACATTAAAACATGTCATACGATCATGTTAAACATTTAGTAAGTTTGAAGTTAAATAAATAATTAACCGACATTATTAATCATGTATAGGAGTGACCTACGGAGGAAATCAATCGAGGCAAGGACCAAGGTATGGTTTTCTTGCAGTCTGTTGCCTACCGTTTACACCGGCTTGTGTGTTGTATTTTTCTGTGTGTTGATGACGTTATAAGAAAACATGTAATGAGTTTACAGTTGTTCATATTATTGTGATATTATGATGTGACTCATTTCCCTTGTGTGTCTAACATGACTTACCACCTATTGTGTATTGGTTGTTAAGTTCCACCATGAACTTCTAACAAGTGTTAACTGGGAAGTGAGGAATCCGGTGTCCGGTCATGCATGTAAGTTAAGAGTAGATATCTGAATCAGATTCACTTTATGTTGATAAGATTGTTCTCCTTAATTTGGCGTTCGATCTCCCGCTAGCTTCCTCCAAAGCTTACCTATTCTGACTTATGATCGGTTTAGTGGGAACATGTGTTGTGTGGTGTGTTCGGGTCACTATATCCGAACCATCTGTGACTTAAGTTACTCGTTCGAATAACAGAACGGTAATGAGTGTTGTAACGAGCTTAACATGAGGGTGAATCATTCTCTAGGCTCTTATGTTATTTGACCTTCGTGGTTTGTTATTGTGGAACGAAGATCCACGGTATGTGATGTTTGGCACTATGATGCTATGCCACATATTATGTTATGTTATGTCATGTATAAAATGAATGCCATGTTATCAGACAATTAGTTGCGCGATCCCGGTAGCCGATGGGCTGCGGTAACCATACCAGCCAAGGGTGCTGACCCCCTCGGGGGATCCATATTTCTTTACTGCAGGATGAGGATCAAAGAAGCGGAGTGGCTTTAGATCCTAGGATGCAGGTTTACTTTTGATTACTTTTGGATGTTGGCCCGGGATGCGCCTGTGCTCCCGTGGCGGTCTGTATTGGTTATGAACGGGTTACAGTGATGTTTAACAGTGAAGGATGTATGTAAACACTCGGTATTTTGTTAATGTATATATATGATATTAGTCTATGCTCGGAGTCTGATCATCAGACGGTACAATTGTATTTATCAGCCTTGTAACCACGTGGGTGGTTGACGGCGTGTAGCACCATTCGTTAGTTACTGTTTAGTTGTTTAAATTCCGCTGCGATTTCAAGTAGTGTTATGTGCGTAGTAGGGGTGTTACAAAAGCGGACAGAAACGCGGACAGAATACAAAGGTGTGTCCGCAAAGCGGACAGAAACGCGGACAGAATACAAAGGTGTGTCCGCAAAGCGGACAGAAAGTGGACAAGAGTGGATCTCGCTAGGACATATGTGTCCGTACGCGGACAGAATTTAGGACGTCTCACGTCCGCAAACGTGTCCGCACGCGGACACAAACGCGGACACGTGTAAAATGCAAAATCAAATTCCAGAGTTCACGCGTTGAAGCTTTCGGCGCCGTCTTCTCCATTTCCTTCTTCCTTATCTACGGCGCCTACAATTATCCACCGCCTACCTTCAATCCCATCCACCCTTCGTCTTCTTTCTCTTCTTCTATATCCACACTCTTCTCTCTTCACACATCGAGCACCACAACTCAACATTCCAAATATCCATTCCACTCATATACATATTCCCATAAATTCCATACAACACCTCATCCCATAAAAACATTCCATTTCCATACCGTTATTCTGTCCAACCTCTGTCCAAAATATAGCAGTCAAAATAGTGGAGCTAAATTAACTTTTCTAGATGATTTCTTTTACTTCTTATTCTGTCTTTTTAATTATGTTGGGCTAAGAGGATTTACTCCTGGTGAAGGTTAAATTATAGTTTGTTTAATTATGTAATCTATATTTTTACCGGTTTATCAAATACAGTTTGTTACGATTAAAGCTTATCTCTCGCCTTTTTAATAAATTTCATGAATTTATTAAAATGCTTTACTAAGTCTATTTTGATCAGATCAGTGAAAATAGACAGGTTAATTAATCGATAAATCTGTGGAAAACTTATTTTGATTAAATAAGTTAGTATTTTCAGATGCAAAATATAATTCCTCGCACTTAATCCGTTTACATGTGTTTTGCTCGAATCTAGATTAGACCGAGCATGCTCTGGTAAACGAGTCCTTTTGAGTCTATGATTAAGTCCTTAAGTAAGAACAGGAATTTTGCCAAACTATTAAAATAAAACCGTAGAGATAGCATAATTAATCAGATTATATAAACCTGAACCCGGAGTCCCGTTTAATTATCTTCCACTCAGTTAATTTATCTGCTACTTTACTTTATAAAAACAAGTCAATTAATTCCCCCCTTTTGTGACAAAGCTTAGGTCCTATATTATTTCACTATAAGTCTCACGGTTCGATACTCGGCCGCTTCTGTCTTACTATACTACTGCTACAGGGATTTGTTTGCAGCCCGACAGATATTTTGAGTTATTAATTTCTTTCTCAATTGTTTTAAATACACCAGTTCCAACACTCACATTATACTGTCTGCACATTCCTTTACCGATTCTAATTGAAGTACAATCCTCCATTCAAATTTATACTGAGTCTCTACAATCCTCAAACTTGCCAATAACATTTCGGACTTACAATACAACAATTACAATATAAATACAATCGTTCCTAAATCAACTACCCATGCACTATCAGCAACCCCGTCCTACTCTCGAACGTTAATCAGCTCCAATGTACCTAGAAAGTAATGGATGGCCCCAAAGGGGCTCAGCACCTTTTGTTGGTATGGTAGTTGTGCAACCTGCTACTACCAGGTCGCACCCAGCTAATTCTCATCTTAACATGCGATTGATTTTATTTAAATCATAACATGAAGTGCAATAAACATATATCATGCTCGCATCCACAATCAGTATTCAGACATAGAATACAATCACTAACTAACACATCAGGTGGGTAGCTACTTTAACTTCTCTTAGGCCTTGAGGGTTTCTACTCACTAATGCCTTATCCTTAATTCATTAACTTATCCATTCTCTTTGAGTACTCATACTCAATTTCTCTTAGATTCATAGACACTACAGGTCTCAATCTCGTTTCTCAAATACTAGTCTCTTGGATACTTACTAAGTCATTACTCATGACCTCCGGGCAGAGTCATACACAAACGTCTATATCTCTACCGGACTATTCAAGTACTAGTCTTACTTCCCCGGTTTTGACCCTACTCCGGGTCTAGCATAGTGGGAAGGTTCAACCATCAAACGGAACTACACTCTTAGTTCCCCAATTCACAAACGTTCGTATCTCTACCGGACTACTCAATTTCCCAAACACTCCTCTCTCGGAGTTATATTGTAATCGTGTAGATTAGCGTAGAAGTATCTATCTCGATATTATCTAACAGCTAATGGAAATTTCTCAACTTCTGGTATTCTCAGATTTAAGGGTTTCCCCAACATTTCGAATACTTGTATGTTCGGGACATTTTCTCGTTCTGGGTCGGATCCTCATATTGTGGATCGACCATCTTTTAAAGGGATTTTGACGGTACCTTATCTCTTTTACTTCTCTCAAGAGTTCATATCTTTGAACTATCATCATTCTCTTAATAGAGATTTCTTTATATTTGTCTACTATTAATTATTTCGTGGGTCCTTTCAATTCGGTTTTCTAACCATTAACGGGAGTTTACTAATCCCGAACATCTCTCTCACGTTCTAGTGAGTTCGTAAGGTTGTATTACCGTTATTCTTTAATTGATAGTTTTCGTGTGTTTTTCCACGGTTACAATGTTTTGCGGAACGACTCTTTCTACAAGTCACTAACCAAGCAACACTCAGTATGAGTCGGTCTACAACATTAGGTTAGACCACACAATCATATAAGGGTGGTTAGCACACACAACATGCATCAAGATATTCATACAAAATACAATAAACATTTTCGTGCTTTTAACTTGTTTAGGTCGGCACACAGGCAAACAACACACATGCCGAGTGAAACTCGGTAGGACACAAGTCGCAAGAAAACCATACCTTTCACCATGAGGTTACTCTACCATGTCACCTTACTGTGGAGGGTGATTTTTTGGTATGAAGGGGGTCTATCTAAATATGGCCAGACTGAAAAGTCGAGATCCTAGAAAGCGCCATTCTGTGGAGGGTGAAAACCCATTATTCTGGCATCCCTCAAAAACCTACTAAATCGTCCGTCTTTCCCAGAAAGCATAAGGGCGAGTGCAAATGTGCACCAAACCCGCTCTCAATGGGCTCCACGCGAACTTATGCCCTAAAAGCGGAATTGACTAGAGTCGCCACCTAGTTTGACCTATGATAACTAGGAAGGAAGATCGGGTTCTAAGAACCGTTAATTTACTCTGAGATTGTTGCCTATGGTTTGGCCTTACCTGGTCATTTGTAGAGATACTATTGTGGGTTCGCACTGGGTTACACCCCTTAGGAGTGGCAACGACCACGACTTCGGATTGGTGCCCAAGGAAACCTCGGTCTCCAATTGTCGGGATTGCTTTCTTTCAAAACCTTATTTTAAAGATATTCAAATGAAGCCAAAGGAGAGGATTAGGACGGAAGGAGAGAAAACAAGTGGATGAGGCGAGCTTTTCTGCCAAGCTAGCACCAAGAAGAGGAACTAAATTAGGATGAGTATAGAACGAAGGTTTGGGAAAAGTATGAGGTTGAGTGAATGTACAAGACTTGGAGTATGACGGTTTGAAGTTTGTGGGAGTCGTAGAAGGTTTGAGTGTTTTGAGAGGTATGAGTACCGCCTCACAGTGGGAAAAGGGTTTTTTGATCTGGAATGGGGTCGCACCCTAGATGGGCTGCCTACGTACTCAACTCCCTGTTGAGATCAGACCTTACGTAGTTCAGGACTTTTAGGGTTTTGAAAGTTTTGATGTTTATGGAGTTTGAAGATATTTGAGGTGTTTGAGATTTAGAAAGGTTTGGAGTTTCGAGAAGTTTCGGGTTTGGGATGCTAGTCTGTGAGACGCTCGGGTCTGTGAGACGTTTGAAACCTTAAGATGTTGAAGTCTGTGAGACGCTCAGTCTGTGAGACACTCGGGTCTGTGAGACACGTAGGTCTGTGAGACATTTGAATCATTGGAATGACAAAGTCTGTGAGACACTTGGGTCTGTGAGACATTCAGAGTGTGTTGGGAATTGGAATTTAGGAGATGATTTGAGTCCATGAGATAATTGGAGTTTTGGGTATCTAAGATTTTAAGGAGTTTTGAAGCTTTCAACAAGCTTAAAGTTGGAATTTGAGGTTTTAGAATTATTTGGGATTGAAATGAATTTTTGACTTGAATCGGAAACGAATGAATTTCTGAATTGAATTTGAATTGAGATGATGTTAATTTAATTTGAATGAATTTAGAATTGAATTGAATTGATTTGAATGAATTTATTTTTGAATTTTGAATGAATTTGGAGTTGAATTGAATTGATTTTGAATGAATTGAAACTAAACTGAATTTGGGTTGAAATTGAATTGGGATTGACTTGATTCTTGGACTGATTAATGAAATAGATTTTATCTTGGGCTGGTTTATGAATTGACTTATCGACTGGAACGGAATTGGGTCGGGTTTGACATTAGGCCAAGTTTGGACCTTAGAAATTGAGCCAGATTTGGACTTTTGAAATTGGGACAACTATGGGCCTTGAAATGGGCCACAGGTTTGCCTTAGGAAAATGAGCTAGGTTAGACCTTGGAAAAGTGGGCCAGACTGGGCCTTGTCAAATTGGGCCAGATCTAAGCCTAATTGTTGGGCAAGAAATGGGCCTTTGAGATGTGGGCTGATTTTTAGGCTTTAAATTGGATTGATCGTTGGCCCTTAGAACTGGTCCTTATTTTTTACTGATTTTGAAATAGAATTTATCTTTTGGATTTTCAATTGGACATTGGTTGTGAATTTTAATCTAAAAATTATTGATGATTTGGAAAGTTTTTTTTTTAGGAGAGATATTACCCACAAACGGGTACTACGACCCTTAGGTACTACGACCTTAATGTGAGCAACATCCATGAACGGTCCTAGAGCTTTTCTAAAAAAGACCCACAGAAAATTGTGCGTCTAAACCACATTTGGGTAACCTAGAAGGTTGTCTAAGGTTCTCCTGCACTAGCCAATATGGGTAAAAAAACAAATTAAGCCCCACTGAATAGGCCCGGCCACAAGCAAACAGATTATATGCAACATCTTTCGTCTATTATCATATAGGAGGAAATAACAAAATGAAGGTCCCTAAGCCGATTATACAGACGTCATCCCTTTGTGTAAGATAAGACTCAACTTTGTTTTAATTACCGAGTGCTCAAACCGACTACTACAACAACTTGTGAACTCATGAATCTGAACTAAAGTATGAACTAACCCTCAAGACGTACAGAACCGATAATATATGTTGGGTATTTGAACAGAGGGCACAATCATATTAACCCGTAAGCACTTTCGCATTCAACCATTCATTCACTTTTTTTTATCAGTTTGAACAAGCAAGCCGAAACAGATTTAACAGACCATCAGCCATACCAAAAGAAATAAGGGAAGTACATGGGTTAACCGTGAACCAACTATTTAAAACGCTTGAATCCCAAATCGATAGCGGTAACAATAATATGTACAACGCACATATCAAATGCATTTCCTAAACACACTCTTCTTAAACAAATAAGAGTTTATTCAGATCAGTGATAAATACCGAGAGGATGACGACTCAAGTTTCCTGCAAATAACCATGGCACCAGACAAAACAACCAATACATATCAGTCTGTGAGTGTAATCGAATGGAGAGAAAAAAAAAAGCATCAAGGTATAACACAAAACTGAAGGGTCATTAGTCCCAAATATGTGTAAATAAATTGAATCCCACAAGAAAATAGACAGTAGATTTTGGAAACATGAGCTACAATCCAAACTTGGGTATGTTTTGATAGTGCTCCGACATGGTTCAAACCCTTCACCAAATGCGACAACAAGGGAGAAGTACATATGGGATTCGAACGAGTGCAGGAAATTGGACAGTTCGAACGACGAACTCGGCTGATTCAAAATCAAGCCAACGCACAACTAGGATGGAACAAAATCATAGAGCTACCACTACGAGTGCACACCCTGTTGGGTCTCTGATGACTTCTTACATGAAGCACATCATAAGGGCATAATAAAACCAACGTGAAGCCCTGCGAACTTCTAGACCACCGATACGTTTGGTTTCCGCCGTTCTTCCTTGACGAAGTTGAAAATCAATGTGACAACCCCTGTTTGGGTTCACTCTGTCTGTTCAAGCGTAGAGATGATGAGGAGCAAGGAAATTTTCGGCAATGGTGTAGCGCTGGTATGGATTTTGTTGAGAAGCTTCAGGTGGGAAAGGAGCCCTGCTTCTCGGTTTTTTTTTATTATTATTATCAATTTTGTGGATTTCAAATTGCTTTTCACTGGAGACTAGGGAATGAAATGTCCTTTGGGCAGACAAAATAAAAAACGATCGGGATCGCCGCTGCCCCTTTTTCTTGTGGTGTCGAGGGAGGTGGCCGCTGGGTTTCTTTGAATTTTGTGATCAAGAGAGAGGTTGGAAAGAAGGTAGGAGCGGATAAAGAGAACGGTCAGGGGAGAAGAAGAAAGAGTAAGGAAGAGTGATGGTGGGTTGATTGCAGTTAGAGCAAGTCTGGTGCTCTGTTCGATTTTCTCTGGGCTTCAATTTGCAAATCTGAGGCTGATACAAATCAATGTGAAAGAAGAAGAGTGAAAGACCACTGTAGAACAGATGACATTTTTCTCTTGGTTTACAGTTTTTTTTGAAAGGTTGAAGAAGAAGAGAATGCTTGGAAAACAATGAGAGAAAGACGGAGATAAGGCGGCTATGTTAGTTTTCTGGGTTCATCGTTAGTTTTTTTTGGGAGGAAGAAAAGAGAGAATGAAGAAGAAGATGGCAATGGAGAAGAAGGGGCTGAGCGTATTTACAGTTGGGTTTCAAATTACTGTGAAGAAGAGAATGAGGAAGAAGGTTAACCGAGAGGGGAGTCGGCTACTGTAGTCTAGGTTATTTTTGTTGCTTACGTTTTATAGAAAAGGATGGAGATGAGCAGATAGACATTAGGGTTTTCATTTTGTCTTGGGCGTAGATGGAAGAGGGCCTGACTGGCCGAGACCACACTCGTTGGACCCAAAATGAGAAGAAACAATCGAATATTAAAGGGACAAAAAATGTCCTTGGCCCAGGTTTTGAACTTGGGTTCCATGGTTATAAGAGAACTCAACATTTAAAATGTGGGAAATAATAATAGAGGTCTAGCTAAAACTGAACAATCCCTTAAAAGCGCCAGTGTTTTGTATGTAGATGTACAGTAAGACGAAATGGTTTTATCTAAAGAAATGTTTTCTTCTCAAGAGTCATGAAATAATACAATGTGGATAATAAAATACAAAATATAATAAGATGCAAAATAGACGAAATACATAATAATAAGTACATGAAACAGTGGAATAATACTAGTAAGACACTTGCGAAAGTATAAACAAATGTAATAAAATGGAAATTGAATTAGATGCATGTTAGTAGTAATGAGATAGAATAAACAAAATAATATTAACAGTAAAAAATATAAAGTGCTAATAACATGCACATAAAATAACAAAATACTACTAGTACGACAGAAGTAAAAATACAAGTGAATATCTTAAAAATGGAAATTGAGTCAACTATGCACGAATAGCAGCAAATAAGATAGAAAAAAGAAGTAACAAAATAAAATGAGGTGAGAGTGAGTTAAATCGAATTGGCGACATAACGACATATGTACATAAAATGATGAAAATGATTCTAAAAGTAATAATGATAAAAGCAAATAAAAACAAGTACTAATAAAGGAAATGCAAGTAAATGTATCAATGAAATGAGATTAGATAAAATAAACAAGTAACAAGATAGCATGAACTAAAATAAAACAAATAAGCAAATAAATAGGCGAATAAAACGTAACTAACTAACATGAAATAAATCAAAAAATAAAATGGTAAAATAAGTCAATAACGAAAAGGGACGAACTTGAAGACGGATGCTTTGAAAATTAATTTTAAAAAGAAAATGTCATAACATGACAGTTTCAATTTGGTATGCACATGAACAAGTTTTGAAAAGAAAGGCGACGACCCTTTTATTTTATTTATTTGTCTGAATTTTTCTTTATGGGGTGAGAATTTTTGGTGTCTACAGATGGCTCCCCTTGATTCAATTTTGCAAGCCCTTGCAGAATTGGATCAAGGTTGAGAGGGTGCCAAAAATTCTCACCATGACTTTGTAGTGCACAGGGAGGTGACCGCGAGGAAGATAATGTATGAATGCGACGGGAAGTGATATGAAAGTTGAATGCACGAGGACTTATTACGAGCCTCAACTGGACCTCTTGACATCCAGTCCTAGGACTTATGTCGAGCCTAGAATGCTAACAATAGATTGGTTTGGGGTGCACGAGGACTTAGGAGAGCCTCAACTGGACCTCTTGACATCCAGTTCTAGGACTTATGACGAGTCTAGAATGCAATTGAAAGTATGAGGACTTATGACGAGCCTCAACTAGACCTCTTGACATCTAGCTATAGGACTTATGACGAGCCTATAATACTTTTGATTGTGTACCGTACTAGTAGCGTAATAGCTGCCTAGCAGGCGGATGTGAAACGATCTCGCACTAGTAGCGTAATAGCTGCCTAGTGGAGGAAAAGTGGGACCGTACTAGTAGCGTAATAGCTGTCTAGTGGCTTATGAAGTGAACGATCTCGCACTAGTAGCGTAATAGCTGCCTAGTGGAGGAAAAAAAGCAGGACCGCACTAGTAGCGTAATAGCTGCCTAGTGTAGGAAAAGATTGAGACCGCACTAGTAGCGTAATAGTTGCCTAGCGGGTTATGAAGCGAACGATCTCGCACTAGTAGTGTAATAGCTGCCTAGTGGAGGAAAAAAAGGCGGGACCGCACTAGTAGCGTAATAGCTGCCTAGTGGGTGCAAAACAAAAATGCGACCGCACCGGTACCGCAATAGCTGCCTGGCGGGTGAAAAACGAAAATGCTACCGCACCAGTAGCGCAATAGCTGTCTGGCGGGTAAAAAATGAAAATATGACCGCACCAGTAGCGCAATAGCAGCCTGGCAGGTGTAAAACGAAAATGTGACCGCACCAGTAGCGCAATAGCTGCCTGACGGGTGTAAAACAAAAATGCAACTGCACCAGTAGCGCAATAGCTGCCTGGCGGGTGTAAAACAAAAATGCGACCGCACCAGTAGCGCAATAGCTGCCTGGCGGGTGTAAAACGAAAAAGCGACTACACCAATAGCGCAATAGCTGCCTGGCGGGTGTAAAACGAAAATGCGACCGCACCAGTAGCGCAATAGCTATCTGGCGGGTGTAAAACGAAAACGCGACCGCACCAGTAGCGCAATAGCTGCCTGGCAGGTGTAAAATGAAAATGCGACCTCACCAGTAGCGCAATAGCTGCCTGGCAGGTGTAAAACAAAAATGCGACCGCACCAGTAGCGCAATAGCTACCTGACGGGTGTAAAACGAAAACGCAACCGCACCAGTAGCGCAATAGCTGCCTGGCGGGTGTAAAACAAAAATGCGACCGCACCAGTAGCGCAACAGTTGCCGGTGGGTGTAAAATGAAAACGCGACCGCACCAGTAGCGTAATAGCTGCCTGGCGGGTGTAAAACGAAAACACGATCGCACCAGTAGCGCAATAGCTGCCTGGCGGGTGTAAAACGAAAATGCGACCGCACCAGTAGCGCAATAGCTGTCTAGCGGGTGTAAAACGAAAACGCGACCGCACCAGTTGCGCAATAGCTGCCTGGAGGGTGTAAAACGAAAACGCGACCGCACCAGTAGCGCAATAGCTGCCTGGCGGGTGTAAAACGAAAATACGACCGCACCAGTAGCGCAATAGCTGCCTAGCGGGTGTAAAACGAAAATGCGACCGCACCAGTAGCGCAATAGCCGCCTAGCGGGTGTGAAGATGCGTCAGATAGTGAGCAAATTTTGTGGGTATATGTAGATGATATGTGATGTGAGGTGATTAACTAATGTATTAATTGAATTAAAACTCCCTGTTTGTGGATGTAGGTTTTTTGTGTGAGCTAATGGCTCCAGAGTTGTTTCAAATTTTGAGATGACCTTTGTGCGGCTCCATTATTGTTTCCCAGATCTGAGATGACTCTTGCATGTGTTGATGGCTCCGGATTACGTCGATGGCTCCGGCATGCACTGACGGATCCGACATGCACTGATGGCTCCGGTGTGGCCAATGGTCCAGGGGTAGTTGGTGGGTTTGATATGGTTTGTGATTTTTGTGGCAATTGGTGGGTTTGATATGCCTTTAAGATTTTCAAGGTGGTTTGATGGCTCTGACGATGAATTATTATTGTTTGACGGGGTTTGTGGTGGACTTTGTAGTTGGTGAATGGTTTTTCATGGGTGAATGACGAAACACAACTGCATAACTTTATTGGTAGTTCCCATCATGGTTCCAAGATTTCCATGGATGGCTCCGGGATGACCTTGTGCCGACTAAGCATGACGATGCTTTGGTTGGTTCACTTCGATGACACTGAGGGGAAAAGGGAAGTTTTGCCTTTTAGGTGGTCGCACCCTGGACGGGCTGCCTACGTACTCAATTCCATATTGAGATCAGACCATACGTAGTTCACTTATTCTGTGAGCAAGGTCTTAGTGATGAAATGACTCCGACAAGGATTTAAGGTGGCTCCTGTATTATTCTTAAACTGTTGGGATGGCTCCCGCATGGCTCCAGCTTGGCTTTGAGAGTGGTGTCGATGAGACTCGAGTATGACACTGGATGGCTCCCACTTTGACTTCTTTTCATTTGGAAGTTATGCTTCAACGACTACAAGTGAGGTCGACTTTCAGCGAGACTATGAATAGTTCTTACTGGTTAGATGTTGAAGATGAAATGATTATGATGCATGCAGACACTAAATGCTAGATGCAAAGTGCATATGCTGTTTTTGGAGAGAGTGTATGGATCCATCTCTATTAATATGTGGTTTACGAACATAAAACATCGTCGGTTTGATCTTGAGTGATTGTTGAACTCGAATGCGTGAATCAATTTCCTCTCATGGAGGGATGCGGGTCAATCTCTCATGAGTATGGCCGTGTGTGCTAAATATTGTGATGATACTCTCGATGGTCGGAGCAGTATTTTCCTTAGAATTTCTTTTTGAGGTTTTGGACTTTCCGATCCTTACAAATTTCTCACCTGAAATGGGGTAGGCTATTTACGTTTTGGTGCTTAGATCAATGAGTCACTCACACTCAGAGGACCTTGTGGGTAAGGTCACACTCATTCGCTCATGGCCCCTTTGGTGTGACGGGACATGTTGATAACAAGTACGAAGCTTATGATTCATGTTTCAGATCCGGTACTTTCAGTTAACGCTCATCAGCTTATGAGTCAGGGGTCTTTATTAGGTTGTAACGGGGTTGAGGGGTATGATGTATGTCACATGGGACTGGATGATTTATTTGGGAATTGTGGAGATTTTGTGCAATAGAGGACATGTTTCACCTTTGCCATGGGTGGAATGATTAGACGGGTTTAGATAACCCCTTATCGGTTTATTCGGAACATCGTTGGTCCTTTTGGTTTGGATTTCTCCTACTTGCCTCTCCGGGCGTACGATTTGAACTTTCTTCTCATTTTTGTGTTCTTGAAATTGTATTTGGCTCATCAACTTTCTCAAACATTCTCTGCTTTGTATTTTGGCTTTCAGCTTTGGAGTTGCATTGACTCATCGATCTTCTTGAGCATTTTCAGTGTTCTTTTTTGGTGTTTGACTTTGGAGTTGCATTGACTCACTGATTTCTTTGGTCATTTTTGTTTGTTGTTTTTGTGAAAGATGGTGGGGGAGAGACCATGGCTCCGGCTCCTTTGAGATCCTCTATTGCGAGGGCAAGTAAGTATATGTACATGGGTTGGCATGTTGTGGAGTTCACAGAAAAAAGTTTATCGTGAAAGGCTCAGTGAGGCTCACTAAGGGATTATGTACAGGGCAGTCAAAGCTTTTTGGTTTTGTGGAGATTTTTATTCCTATGTGCCTCGTCATTCTCGTTAGTCAATGATTATTTTCTTACTACTTCTCGGATCTTTGCATGAATCACAGTTCGTGACTGACTATCAACATTGATCTTACTATGTATTGTGCCTCTCCACGTGCTGAAGGAATGCACATGTCGCTCGTGGTATTACCTCGATTGGCTCTCTCTACCTTCCCTCATCGCTCAGTAGATCGTCCAACACACTCAATTGAAATTCCAGGGAAAATACCGCTCTCCGCATGCTACACATTTGGTGTTGTGGGGCTGATTTTGATTAGACTCATGTGTGAGTCGACGGGTCGAGAGTTTAGTGGTTCACGCACTCTGTTCAATCGATCTCTCAAGATTTTCCCAAAGATGTCATTTCGATACGTGATATGCCCATGCAACTATCTACAATGCAATATATTGTGGTAATATGGAATTACTACATATAGGATGCATGAAGTATTGACAATGAAAATGATTGAATCTTGGATTTTGGTTGAATGTTTTTGTTTTGGATGCAATGCATGAATGGTAAGATTTCACCCGGTCTCGCTTGAGTCGGTTCCCGTTGATAGTCCATGAAGCTCATCCTGTCACGATTGGCCCTGAAGGTGGGGGAGAGACCATGGCTCCGGCTCCTTTGAGATCCTCTATTGCGAGGGCAAGTAAGTATATGTACATGGGTTGGCATGTTGTGGAGTTCACAGAAAAAAGTTTATCGTGAAAGGCTCAGTGAGGCTCACTAAGGGATTATGTACAGGGCAGTCAAAGCTTTTTGGTTTTGTGGAGATTTGTATTCCTAAGTGCCTCGTCAATCTCGTTAGTCAATGATTATTTTCTTACTACTTCTCGGATCTTTGCATGAATCACAGTTCGTGACTTACTATCAACATTGATCTTACTATGTATTGTGCCTCTCCACGTGCTGAAGGAATGCACATGTCGCTCGTGGTATTACCTCGATTGGCTCTCTCTACCTTCCCTCATCGCTCAGTAGATCGTCCAACACACTCAATTGAAATTCCAGGGAAAATACCGCTCTCCGCATGCTACACATTTGGTGTTGTGGGGCTGATTTTGATTAGACTCATGTGTGAGTCGACGGGTCGAGAGTTTAGTGGTTCACGCACTCTGTTCAGTCGATCTCTCAAGATTTTCCCAAAGATGTCATTTCGATACGTGATATGCCCATGCAACTATCTACAATGCAATATATTGTGGTAATATGGAATTACTACATATAGGATGCATGAAGTATTGACAATGAAAATGATTGAATCTTGGATTTTGGTTGAATGTTTTTGTTTTGGATGCAATGCATGAATGGTAAGATTTCACCCGGTCTCGCTTGAGTCGGTTCCCGTTGATAGTCCATGAAGCTCATCCTGTCACGATTGGCCCTGAAGATGGACTATGTGAGAGAAGTTGT
The DNA here is from genome assembly GCA_023374045.1 of Limonium bicolor. Classification (NCBI taxonomy): domain Eukaryota; kingdom Viridiplantae; phylum Streptophyta; class Magnoliopsida; order Caryophyllales; family Plumbaginaceae; genus Limonium; species Limonium bicolor. Next base: position 101,347,541 of record CM041781.1, on the reverse strand, counting down.
TAGGTGTGATGTGAGAGAGGTTGTTTCAGAAAGATATTCGGTTGATGGTTGGCTTCTGGAGTTTTGGACTTTTAGGGTGTGGCCACTCCCGTATGGTGGTCCCACGATATGACGGTGACTACATGCATTTTTTAGGATTTTTGGATGTATGATTTTTTTGGATTTTTGAATGTGTGATTTTTTTTGGATTTTTGAATGTGTGATTTTTTTTTTGGTATATGATTTTTGTTGTTATTGGTCTCTATGTATGAAATACCCCAAACCTTGGTATGTTGGTTAAACATTAAAACATGATTTATTAAGACTAAAAAGAATCTTAGAAACTTTGGTAAACAAGTTTAAACAAAAGGAAACACAAATATGCTTTAAAGTCAATAAGAGCCAAAATGTGCTCTAAGCTTGGGATAAACTTGAGTAAGACCTAATGAGCTTACCAAGACCTCATTTATATACTAATGAACATATTAAACCAATTGCCAAAGAAAACCAAGCTTGAAAACAAGTTAAAACTCAAAATGTGCTTTAAGAAGTCTTAAAGCACGTTTTTGAAAAATTGTCGTGTAAATGAGTTTTGAATGGCTAAATGTCCATCATTACTCTTAAATATATGTGTACTATAGTATCACATTTGGGTGGCTATATTAGTGGGAAATCAAAAATTTCACTTCTATGTGCCTTGAATAGGTGAATAGTACTTTTTATAAGCTATTTTGTAACATATGTGGTATAAGTAATTAAATTGACAAACAAAGACTAAAACACCCCCACACTAATATAAGGGGCCGGTTTTATAAGGGTGTGACTCACCACTCTCTTATTAAGGTATTAAGTAAGTAAAGATAAGTAAATAAGCTACCTTTTTACTTTATAAGTATAAATATCTCTTAAAAGCAAATTCTATCTTCATTCTCTCATTTCCCTTCCTTGCTCACACGGTTTCCCACTCATCTCCTCCCTTCTTCATTGTTCTCTCACGGTAATACCACTATCACCATTAGAGCTCCACCTTTGACCACTTGTTAAACCTAGCTCACTTGTCCAAATCAAAACAAATACCACCAATCTCTTCCTCTCATCAGCTCTTCATTCCTATCTTCTCAAAACTCCTAGAGCTCCATTTCGGTGCCAAGGTGTTCCCCATTGAGGAGCTTGAGCTTGTTTGACTACATATTATTACTCTCCTTGGATTCTAGGTAAGGAATCTCAAATAAAAACTTCCTTTCCTCCTTGTTTTTGTCATGTCCGAAAATGTATGTTGAAGGAGCTTTTTATGTGACCTTGTTCTAGCTTCATTTCAACTCCTCATGGACTAGGTGGAGTCCTCTCTTGCTAGATATTCAAACCCCCTTCAAAGATCAAGGTAAAACAACATTAGTGCTTTTGAAACAATGTCAAATTAGGGTTTACAATGAGATGAGGCTCAAAGCTTGAATACTCATTTTTGTGTTTGTATATTGTCTAGAACTTGACAAGGAATCAAATAATCATACGGTTTTGTAAGGAATCAAGGAGGAAGTATTTTGGGAAAAGAGGTAAACCTACTAACTTAAATGTTGTTTAATGCCTTAGGAGAAATGAGCTTATAAATGCTTATTAAAACTACCTAAAGAGCAAATGGTGAATGACTTAGTAAAGTGTTCTCAAGAGACTAGTAAAGGGCATATGTGTGTTGAGTGTATTGCAGGTTAAAGGCATATATATTGTGGAAATTCAGTGTTTATGATTTAAGCACTTTAAGGGCCTAAGAGCCATGCATTTTAAGGGCCTAAGTGCCATGCAATCTAAATTGTGCACTATATTGTAATGTGGTGTAAATTTGGTGAATTGTGTATGAGAGTGTTCTTGGTGATTTTAGATGTTCTTGTGTGTTTAAAGGAGAAGGCAAAGTGGTTAGGTTAGTAATGTTCTAGGGGAACCCATGTCAAAATTTTGGTAGGAAGTAAGAAGTTCTAAGTGTTTACATAAGGTTTGGTGAGTTAGAAAGTGTAGGAGATGAATAAGGAGTTCATGATGTTCCTAAGGAATTTGTTGTACTAGGAAGTGCTCTAGGGTGTAATAAGGACTTAGTCATGATCTTGAGATTTAGTAGGTACCAAAGTCACTTTGGGACTTAGGTGAAATACTAGGCAAACTTTGGTAAAATAAGGAGAGTGTGCACTAGGAAAAGAGTTTTAAGAAGGAGATAAGGAATTAGTTGTGAGAGATGATGCTTGGGAGATGATGTTAAGTAAGGAGAAAGCATTTTGGGATAGTAGTTATCCTAGGTATGAAACACCACTTGGAAAACTAGGAGAAAATGTTGTAAGTGTTAGGAATTTTGTGAAGGAATAAGTGAAGGCTTAAGGAATTAGAAATGAGTCTTGTTAGTGTTTAAGGGTGTCTTAAGTTGTGTTTAAAGTGCCCAAATGAGGTTAGGGAGTACTAGGTTATATGGGGTGAAGTTTGGAGTTGAATGTAAAAAGGAAAATAGATTTGGGGCCGACCGGACTTGCGACCGGACCTGCAAGCTCGGTCGGGACCTGTTTACCCTGCGAGAATTAGTTTCTGGAATGGACCGGGCTTAGGACCGGACATGGACAAGTCCGGTCGGGCTAAATTTACAAAGAGAATAAACTCTCTGGAATGGACGGACATAGGACCGGACTTACAAGTCCGGTCGGAGTAGAAAATTTTGTACGGATTGAGTTACTGGAATCGACCGGACATGGGACCGGACTTGACAAGTCCGGTCGGGCTGAATTTCGAAGGGGAGAAACTCTCTGGAATCGACCGGACATGGACAAGTCCGGTCGGCAAGTCCGGTCGGACCTAAACTTGTAAAAAAAAAACAGAAAGAATGTGACTTATGTAGTTAACCCTAGGGTGTTTAATGAAGGTAACCTAGGGTAAGTTAGGCATTAAAACATGTCATACAAGCATGTTGAATACATAGTAAGTGTGAAGTTAAATAATTAATTAACCGACCTTACTAATGTGTATAGGATTCTCTCAAGGTGGGAACGAAACAAGGCAAGGGCCAAGGTATGGTTTACTTGCAGTCTGTTGCCTACCGGTTATCACCGGCCTGTGTGCTGTTATTTTCTTGTGTTTACGACCTTACAAGATTAAGGCATGAAAAGAGTTTACGGTGGTTATATTATGATGATGTATTATTGTGACTCCCATCCCTTGGTGTGTCTAACAAGACCTATATGCTTGCTTGTGTGTGACTTAACAAGATCACTTGTATGATCACTAACAAGTGCTAACCGGGGGAGTGGGAGTCCGGTCTGTTCCGGCCACGCGTGTGAGGACGGGGGTCGATATCATATCCGGTTCGACTCTCTTGGTGTATGTATAGGTTGTTCTCCAATTTGGTTTTCAACCTTCCCTTAGCTTATCCAAAGCTAGTTACTGACTCACGTCGGGCCACAGGGGCATACGTATGTTATTTCGGTGTGCTTGGGATCACTATACCCGACACACCTTGGGATTAAGTTAACCATTCAAATAACGGATGGTAACGAGGTATGTAACGAGCTTAACATGGGACTAATGAAAATCCCTAGGCTCACTTGGTATTCTAACCATGACGGAATGTTCCTTGTGAGAACCGACCTTGTGGTGTTATGGATTGTTAATGTGCTATGTTATGGTGAATAAATACATGTATATGATGTTGGTTGTTTTAAAAGAACTCCATGTTATCATGACAAGTGGTTTGCGCGTATCCCGGTAGCCGATGGGCTGCGCGTTAGCCATACCAGCAAAGGTGTGACCCCCTCGGGGGCTCCATTTTCCTTTTCATTGCAGGATGAGACTTGAAGAGGCGGAATGGTTGTAGGTTTAGACCATGATACTTTTGTTTATTTTGGATGTTGGCCCGGGATGCGCCTGTGCTCCCGTGGCGTTATATTTTGGTACTGTTAGTTGACGGTGGAAGATGTTATGTTGTAGACGGTGTGTAAATTAAATACTCGGTTTTAATGGTTATGGTTATGTTTGGATATTGGGTCCTATTGCTCGGGAGTCTGATCATCAGACCGATACGTTGTTATTTATTCTGCCTAGTTAACCACGTGGGTGGTTAACGGCGTTGTAACACCAATTTGTTAGTTGATGATTAGTTGGTCATTTCCGCTGCGACTGTATTTATTGTTAGGCGCGTAGTAGGGGTGTTACAAAAAGTGGTATCAGAGCGAAGTATCGCTCTGATGACTAGAATACCGAGCTTAGGAATATACCGAGTTAGGAAACCTAACTACAGTTACCTAAGTGAGCGGATTTGGAAGGGTTAACCACTAACTAAGTGTGGAATTACCTGGTTGTCGGGAAGATGCTATAACCATTGGACCGATAAGTGTGCAAGCATAATGCTAATGAATATTCATATGAATCCAGATGTCAGGTAGACCGCGAGGTCGAGGCCGCGGACGCGGTACTGGAGATATGGGTGACCAGGGCGATGATACTACGGCCCAGACTATGGCTGAGGCAGTTGCAGCCGCCGTAGCCCAGATGGTACCCCAGTTGGTTGCTGCTATACAGCAAGGGCAACAGCCCGGAGTTCAGCCACCGCCACCACCGCCCGAGAGACCAATTGGGTCAAGGCGTTGGCTGATCTGAGACCGCCTCATTTCATGGGGAGACCGATCCCCGTAAGCTAGAGGCGTACATCTCCGAGTTGGAGACGCCTACGAGACTTTGGCGTACCTGCTGAGGCTAAGGTCCGACTTGCCGCCTACTACTTGAAGGGGTCGGCACAGAGTTGGTGGAAACTGGTGAGGGAGGACAGGATGACTGATCCTGAGTTTGGATGGAGGGAGTACACGGCTCTGCTGCGAGCCAAGTATTACCCGGTGCATGTGCAGGAGGCAAAGCGCCTCGAGCTTGACAGTCTGAAGCAGGGGGATAAGATGTCGGTTGATGACTACTATGCCGCATTCACCGGCCTTATCCACCTGTTACCAGACCTTGGGTATTCGAACCGGTGTTGGTGAACCGGTTCTACAATGGACTCCACCGTCTCGCTACGGGATGGGAGCTGAGTATACACCTTGCAGGTAATTAATACCGTGTGAATCAGTTATACGTGAGTGAATGTTAATGTGAGTTGGTGAGTTGTTTTGCGGGGCATGACTGACATCCTAAAATTCAGGAGTGCTATCATGCCGCTGCTAAGGTGGAAATTACCGTCCGTCTGAGGGACGAGGAGAATGCGCACAAGCGCAAGGCCACAAACGAGGGCCAGGTCCAGCAAGGGTACGGGGGAGGAAAGAAAAAGAAGCACTACCCTCAGCCCCAGAAGAACCAGCATCAGGGTGACAAGGGCCAGCCCAGACCACCACAGCTGAGGAGCCTCTGAAGCTTACGTACGCGTATGCGGCGAAGCCTTTACGCTCTCACCCGCCTAAGGGTAATTACCTAATCATGTGAAATAAATTGAGATATAAGTTCTTGAGTTGGAAGTGAGTATTGATGATGTATTGTGAACGCAGCTAGCGCGGGTTCTGGACCGGAGCGCCACTTTTACTGTAAGTGGTGCAATGGAGACCACCCCGGCAAAGACTGCAAGGGAAATGACGTGAAGTGTCATTACTGCCAGAAGACGGGGCACCGTGAGTTTGAGTGCTGGCACAACCCCAACAGTAGGAACTACAGGCCAAAGGGTCAGTGGAAGGGTAAGACTACCGCGACCACTGATAGCCCGAAGGCGATCACCCAGCAGCCCTCTGACAGGAAGTACACGGATGCCCAGAAGGGGAAGGGTACGGGGTCCGGCAAGGCCGCCCTGAATGTGGTGGACCGGTCTGAGGCGCCAGGCTCCTCTTCTAGACCAGGTACCGCCTAAACTGTTACAAAAAGTGATTGCTTACCGCATTTCATGCATGAGTGTATTAGAGAGTCTAAATGTACAACCACCTAAATACGAGTTAAGGAATAATATAAAAGACACCTAAACTAGACAATGTTGAAAACCTTAGGAACCTTCAATATCTGTTATCCAATCCCGCCCACACCAAACCCTGAAGAAACCACCATCAGCATCACCGACTTTCCAATGGAGCAATGTCAGGTTATCCAACCAGGTATGGTACTCTTAAATGGATACCTGACACCCGAAGCACAAATCCACATCATCAGGCGATGCAATGAACTTGGAGCAGCCAAGGAGGATTCTACACACCCGAATACGCAAGCGGATCGAGGATGAAGCTGAAGATGATGTGCATGGGTAAGGACTGGAATCCTTACACCAAGTCATATCAAGACGTGCGAGCTGAAGATGGAGCAACTGTACCAGGTATACCTGAGGAGTTCCTTGCGGTTGTTAACCACACCGTAGGAATTGCTCAGCAAGCTGAAAAAGATTCAATTCCAAGTGTTAAAGCGGACCTATGTATTGTGAACTTCTACCAGAAAGGTGGAAGCTAGGATTGCACCAGATAAGGACGAGTCACCCGAGTCTCTAAGTAAGGGAGTACCCGTGGTGTCTTGGTCCATTGGTGACACAGCAGTTTATCTATGGCGAGCAGAAGCGTGGTGATCTCGCAAGGAAGCTAGTGTTGAAATCAGGTGATGTAATAATGGGAGGACAATCAAGGATGTTATACCACGGTATCAAGAAGATCAAACTGAATACCGCACCATCGGCAGTGATCAATGCTACACATATGAAACCCGGACGTTTGAATTTGACTTTCAGGCAGTTTTAAGCCCTATGTAATCATGTAATCTATTAAGCCAGTTATGTGTTAAGGATGCTATATTAGCAATATCCACAATGTAACCACTTATGGTGTAAGGAAGTATGTTAATAAATAAAGGATGTGTTTTGGAGTATATCAATCGTGTTACTACCGTATACTTATACGTTTGCCAATTAATTAGGCTGTGCACTCGGAACGGGAGGTACATTGAGTGTCTGCAATGAGGCAGAAGCCGGCAAAGCGGCACAATCCTCACCGGTACCTTTCCAGTGAATGGCGTGGACGCCTCGATTTTGTTCGACTCCGGAGCCTCGCACACATTTATTTCGCTATCTTTTGCGAAGAGGCTGGGGTTAGACGGTGAAGAGATGCCAGACTTCTTAGTCACTCTCCCGTCGAGAGAGCGGATCAGGTGTACCCGCTACCACCGAGGTGTTGTTGTGCGAATCAGAGAGGAGGAGTTTCCGATCGACTTGATAGAGTTCGACGGACTTGGTTTTGATGTGATTATCGGGATGAACTGGTTGGAGCGGTACAAGGGTAGAATCCTATGTGCCGAGCATCGACTGCTTCTTAGGAGTCCATCTGGGGTTACTATATCATACCGCCAGAGGCCCAGGGAGCCTTCGACTCAGATCATCACCGCTATGGCCATGTATCGTGAGATACGACGAGAGGAATGATGTATACCTCTGCTATGTCCAGGACATAGAGAGAGATCCAGAGTTTAGCACGATGTGCCGGTAGTCTCGGAGTTTCCTGATGTATTTCCTAAGGAACTGCCGGGCATGCCGCCACCACGAGAGGTTGAGTTTGAGATTGACTTGTTCCGGGCACCGGACCAATTGCGAAAGCACCATACCGTATGGCTCCAGCAGAAATGACAGAGCTCAAGGAGCAGCTGAGAGACCTACTGGACAAGGGCTTCATCCGCCCTAGTGTTTCACCATGGGGAGCGCCGGTCCTCTTCGTGAAGAAGAAGGACGGTAGCCTCCGCCTATGTATTGATTATCGGGAGCTGAATGCTGTTACGGTGAAGAACCGTTACCCCTTACCACGCATCGACGATCTATTTGATCAGCTTAGGGGAGCATCAGTATTCTCTAAGATAGACCTACGGTCAGGATATCATCAGATTGCCATCCGTGACAGTGATATGAAAAACAGCCATTCAGAACTAGGTATGGGCATTATGAGTTCACAGTTATGCCGTTTGGCTTGTCAAATGCACCAGCGAAGTTCATGGACTTAATGAACCGTTTGTTCCAAGATCAGTTGGACAAATCAGTGGTAGTCTTCATCGATGACATACTTGTATATTCGAAATCGAAGGTGAGCATGAAAGCCACCTGAGAGATGTGTTACAACATTGAGGAAGAATCAGCTGTATGCTAAATTTTCAAAGTGTGATTTTGGTTGAACCAAGTATCTTTCCTTGGACATGTATTTCTGAGGCCGGGATCGCTGTGGATCCGGCAAAGATAGATGCTGTGCGCACCTGGCCAAGGCCGAAGACAGTTACCGATATCAGGAGCTTCCTCGGTCTGGCAGGTTATTATAGGAGATTTGTGAAGGACTTCTCCAGTGTCTCGAAGCCGATGACTTCCTTGATGAAGAAGGATGCACCATTCGAGTGGACAGACGACTGTGAGATTTCTTTTCAGAGTCTCAAGATGCTCTGACATCTGCACCAGTCCTGACTATACCAGACGGTCCAGATGGTTTTGAGGTCTATTGCGACGCATCAGGCAGGGGTATGGGTTGTGTGTTGATGCAGCACGGGAAGGTCGTAGCATACGCCTCCCGACAGCTGAAGAAGCATGAGGAGAACTATCCTACCCACGATTTAGAATTGGGGGCCATTGTCTTCGCACTGAAGATATGGCGACATCATTTGTATGGGGTAAGCGTGACAATCTATTCCGACCACAAGAGTTTGAAATACTTGTTCACTCAGAAAGAGTTGAACATGAGGCAGAGAAGGTGGGTTGAATTCCTGAATGATTATGATATCAATTTACAGTACAAGGAGGGAAAGCAAATGTGGTAGCTGACGCACTGAGTCGCCGAGCTCACTCTCTCCATTCGCTAGTCTCTCATACTAGCTTGGTTGAAGAGGTGCGGAGTGCTCAGATGACAGATCAGTATATGGTGGATGGAGACAGAAGCTTATTGATGGCACATTCGAGGGTCAGAAGTACGACTTCAGACTCCACGATGATGACCTGATTAGGCTTAATGGCCGGTTGTGTATACCGAGGAGTAGCGCTGAGCTGAAGGAGCGCATACTGAGTGAATCCCATGTTCTACGATCGATTCACCCCGGAGCTTCAAAGATGTATAAGGTATGAAAGTTATTTTGGTGGCTGGTATGAAAAAGGATGTAAACATGATGATGGTGTCTCACTTGTCAGAAGGTCAAGTTTGAGCACCGACGGCCTGGTGGTATGGTGCAGCCAATGCCAGTGCCGGAGGGAAATTTCATGACATATCTATGGACTTGTAGTAGGGCTTCCGCCTACAAGGGGAGGTCTAAATATGATTTGGGTGGTAGTTGACCGACTGACCAAGGTCCGATTCATTCCGATGAAGGACACCTGGAAAGTGGAAATTGGCAGAGCTTTTGAAAGAGATGTAGACATCATGGGTACCAAGACGATGTATCTGACAGAGATACCAGATTCTTATCCAGATATTGGAGTCTACACGAGAGGCATTGGTACTGAACTGAAATTGAGTACGGCGTTTCACCCACACCGATGGTCAGAGTGAGCGCACTATACAGACACTTGAGGATATGCTACGTGCATGTGCACTTGACTTTCAGACCAGCTGGATTGATAAGTTACATCTGATCGAGTTTAGCTACAACAACAGTTATCACGTCGATCAAGATGTCTCCCTTCCAGGCATTGTACGGTAGACCATGCCGCACACCATTATGCTGGGATGATCGAGTGAGACGGTCATTATAGGACCAGAGTATCTTGAGCAAGTTCAGGCAGAAGTTCGCCAGATCAGGGCTAATATGAAAGCAGCTCAGGATAGACAGAAGTCGTACGCAGATGTACCGACGTGACCTGGAGTTCGTGGGCGATCAGGTATTTTTGAGAGTATCCCCATGAAGGGAGTATTTCGTTTTGGCCAGAAGGGCAAGTTGAGCCCGAAATATGGGGCCTTATGTTGTGACGGAGCGGATCGGCCCGGTAGCTTATAGACTTGATCTACCCGCCGAGCTGGGCAAGGTACATGATGTATTTCATGTGTCCCAGTTGAAGAAATATATGTCTCATCCGTCTCATGTGCTTCAGCCGGAAAGGCTAACTTTAGAGCCGACCATGCGATCAGTGGAGACTCCGGTACGGATTCTGGATACTAAGACTCGAGACACTCGCCATAAGTCCGTGAGACTGGTGAAGGTCCTCTGGTCTAACCAGGACGTTGAGGAGGCCACTTGGGAGCTGGAAGAAAAGATGAAGGCGAAGCACCCGTCATTGTTTGCTTCTTAGTGTTTATATGTATAGGGTACGGGGCGTACCCCTTTTAAAGGGGGGTAGAGCTGTTTCGGTTATGGTTGTGTACGACATGTATATGTATACATTGTCTATGGTTGTTACAGACCTTTGTGTCTGAATGGTATTATATGGTTTGGACCTCGAGTCCGTTGTGGTATTGTGTGGATTGGACCTTGAGTCCGTTGTGGTGTAAGAATGATGGTAAGGTTGGTAATGATGGTTGGAAGTATTGTTTTTATAAATGTTCCCCGTGTTCTAATAGTAAGATATGTGGGAAGTATGAACTTTGGGGACAAAGTTCTTTTAAGGGGGGTAGATTGAAATACCCCAAACCTTGGTATGTTGGTTAAACATTAAAACATGATTTATTAAGACTAAAAAGAATCTTAGAAACTTTGGTAAACAAGTTTAAACAAAAGGAAACACAAATATGCTTTAAAGTCAATAAGAGCCAAAATGTGCTCTAAGCTTGGGATAAACTTGAGTAAGACCTAATGAGCTTACCAAGACCTCATTTATATACTAATGAACATATTAAACCAATTGCCAAAGAAAACCAAGCTTGAAAACAAGTTAAAACTCAAAATGTGCTTTAAGAAGTCTTAAAGCACGTTTTTGAAAAATTGTCGTGTAAATGAGTTTTGAATGGCTAAATGTCCATCATTACTCTTAAATATATATGTGTACTATATAGTATCACATTTGGGTGGCTATATTAATGGGAAATCAAAAATTTCACTTCTATGTGCCTTGAATAGGTGAATAGTACTTTTTATAAGCTATTTTGTAACATATGTGGTATAAGTAATTAAATTGACAAACAAAGACTAAAACACCCCCACACTAATATAAGGGGCCGGTTTTTATAAGGGTGTGACTCACCACTCTCTTATTAATGTATTAAGTAAGTAAAGATAAGTAAATAAGCTACCTTTTTACTTTATAAGTATAAATATCTCTTAAAAGCAAATTCTATCTTCATTCTCTTCATTCTCTATTTCCTTCCTTGCTCACACGGTTTCCCACTCATCTCCTCCCTTCTTCATTGTTCTCTCACGGTAATACCACTATCACCATTAGAGCTCCACCTTTGACCACTTGTTAAACCTAGCTCACTTGTCCAAATCAAAAACAAATACCACCAATCTCTTCCTCTCATCAAGCTCTTCATTCCTATCTTCTCAAAACTCCTAGAGCTCCATTTCGGTGCCAAGGTGTTCCACCATTGAAGGAGCTTGAGCTTGTTTGACTACATATTATTACTCTCCTTGGATTCTAGGTAAGGAATCTCAAATAAAAACTTCCTTTCCTCCTTGTTTTTGTCATGTCCGAAAATGTATGTTGAAGGAGCTTTTTATGTGACCTTGTTCTAGCTTCATTTCAACTCCTCATGGACTAGGTGGAGTCCTCTCTTGCTAGATATTCAAACCCCTTCAAAGATCAAGGTAAACAACTACATTAGTGCTTTTGAAACAATGTCAAATTAGGGTTTACAATGAGATGAAGCTCAAAGCTTGAATACTCATTTTTGTGTTTGTATATTGTCTAGAACTTGACAAGGAATCAAATTATCATACGGTTTTGTAAGGAATCAAGGAGGAAGTATTTTGGGAAAAGAGGTAAACCTACTAACTTAAATGTTGTTTAATGCCTTAGGAGAAATGAGCTTATAAATGCTTATTAAAACTACCTAAAGAGCAAATGGTGAATGACTTAGTAAAGTGTTCTCAAGAGACTAGTAAAGGGCATATGTGTGTTGAGTGTATTTGCAGGTTAAAGGCATATATATTGTGGAAATTCAGTGTTTATGATTTAAGCACTTTAAGGGCCTAAGAGCCATGCATTTTAAGGGCCTAAGTGCCATGCAATCTAAATTGTGCACTATATTGTAATGTGGTGTAAATTTGGTGAAATTGTGTATGAGAGTGTTCTTGGTGATTTTAGATGTTCTTGTGTGTTTAAAGGAGAAGGCAAAGTGGTTAGGCTTAGTAATGTTCTAGGGGAACCCATGTCAAAATTTTGGTAGGAAGTAAGAAGTTCTAAGTGTTTACATAAGGTTTGGTGAGTTAGAAAGTGTAGGAGATGAATAAGGAGTTCATGATGTTCCTAAGGAATTTTGTTGTACTAGGAAGTACTCTAGGGTGTAATAAGGACTTAGTCATGATCTTGAGATTTAGTAGGTACCAAAGTCACTTTGGGACTTAGGTAAATACCTAGGCAAACTTTGGTAAAATAAGGAGAAGTGTGCACTAGGAAAAGAGTTTTAAGAAGGAGATAAGGAATTAGTTGTGAGAGATGATGCTTGGGAGATGATGTTAAGTTAAGGAGAAAGCATTTTGGGATAGTAGTTATCCTAGGTATGAAACACCACTTGGAAAACTAGGAGAAAATGTTGTAAGTGTTAGGAATTTTGTGAAGGAATAAGTGAAGGCTTAAGGAATTAGAAAATGAGTCTTGTTAGTGTTTAAGGGTGTCTTAAGTTGTGTTTAAAGTGCCCAAATGAGGTTAGGGAGTACTAGGTTATATGGGGTGAAGTTTGGAGTTGAATGTAAAAAGGGAAAACATAGATTTGGGGCCGACCGGACTTGCGACCGGACCTGCAAGCTCGGCCGGGACCTGTTTACCCTGCGAGAATTAGTTTCTGGAATGGACCGGGCTTAGGACCGGACATGGACAAGTCCGGTCGGGCTAAATTTACAAAGAGAATAAACTCTCTGGAATGGACCGGACATAGGACCGGACTTACAAGTCCGGTCGGAGTAGAAAATTTTGTACGGATTGAGTTACTGGAATCGACCGGACATGGGACCGGACTTGACAAGTCCGGTCGGGCTGAATTTCCGAAGGGGAGAAACTCTCTGGAATCGACCGGACATGGACAAGTCCGGTCGGCAAGTCCGGTCGGACCTAAACTTGTAAAAAAAAAAAACAGAAAAGAATGTGACTTATGTAGTTAACCCTAGGGTGTTTAATGAAGGTAACCTAGGGTAAGTTAGGCATTAAAACATGTCATACAAGCATGTTGAATACATAGTAAGTGTGAAGTTAAATAATTAATTAACCGACCTTACTAATGTGTATAGGATTCTCTCAAGGTGGGAACGAAACAAGGCAAGGGCCAAGGTATGGTTTACTTGCAGTCTGTTGCCTACCGGTTTACACCGGCCTGTGTGCTGTATGTTTTCTGTGTTTACGACCTTACAAGATTAAGGCATGAAAAGAGTTTACGGTGGTTTATATTATGATGTATTATTGTGACTCCTCCCTTGGTGTGTCTAACAAGACCTATATGCTTGCTTGTGTGTGACTTAACAAGATCACTTGTATGATCACTAACAAGTGCTAACCGGGGGAGTGAGGAGTCCGGTCTGTTCCGGCCACGCGTGTGAGGACGGGGGTCGATATCATATCCGGTTCGACTCTCTTGGTGTATGTATAGGTTGTTCTCCAATTTGGTTTTCAACCTTCCCTTAGCTTATCCAAAGCTAGTTACTGACTCACGTCGGGCCACAGGGGCATACGTATGTTATTTCGGTGTGCTTGGGATCACTATACCCGACACACCTTGGGATTAAGTTAACCATTCAAATAACGGATGGTAACGAGGTATGTAACGAGCTTAACATGGGATTAATGAAAATCCCTAGGCTCACTTGGTATTCTAACCATGACGGAATGTTCCTTGTGAGAACCGACCTTGTGGTGTTATGGATTGTTAATGTGCTATGTTATGGTGAATAAATACATGTATATGATGTTGGTTGTTTTAAAAGAACTCCATGTTATCATGACAAGTGGTTTGCGCGTATCCCGGTAGCCGATGGGCTGCGCGTTAGCCATACCAGCAAAGGTGCTGACCCCCTCGGGGGCTCCATTTTCCTTTTCATTGCAGGATGAGACTTGAAGAGGCGGAATGGTTGTAGGTTTAGACCATGATACTTTTGTTTATTTTGGATGTTGGCCCGGGATGCGCCTGTGCTCCCGTGGCGTTATATTTTGGTACTGTTAGTTGACGGTGGAAGATGTTATGTTGTAGACGGTGTGTAAATTAAATACTCGGTTTTAATGGTTATGGTTATGTTTGGATATTGGGTCCTATTGCTCGGGAGTCTGATCATCAGACCGATACGTTGTTATTTATTCTGCCTAGTTAACCACGTGGGTGGTTAACGGCGTTGTAACACCAATTTGTTAGTTGATGATTAGTTGGTCATTTCCGCTGCGACTGTATTTATTGTTAGGCGCGTAGTAGGGGTGTTACAATGTATATGGTATGCCGAATGGGAAAAGGTTTGAATCCCGGGTATTTCTTGCTATAGCTTAGAGGGTCATGCTTTCACTCGTGGGCAAACACGGTTAATCACCTGCAAACACAGTCATTATAACAGGAAAAAAAATGACAAATGTGAATGGTACCATGCTTTGATAAATGGGATGAATGCTTGTGTGTGATGTGTTGGGGATGCAACATGTGATTATGCAATTTTTCTGAGATGAGTGTGACTCATGCATGATTAATGAATATGAAATGACCGAAGATGGGAAGAAGCAATTCGTATGTGCTACAAGAAATCAAGTTTTAGAAAAACAGTTTTGAAAATACGCGTTTTCAAAGTGGTGGATTTCTCATATGAATTTGACGCTCGGTCATTCGCAAAAATAGGAGTGAGGAACCCTATACCACTGATCTAAATAAATTTAAAGGATGTACATCCTATACACAAATCTATTCAAAATTGATAAGAGAGAAAAGAATGTTAGGAAAACCTATACATCAATTCTAAAGTCATTAACTGGGGAAGTTTGTGTTTAAAAACTTCTCCTGAATTCTTCTGCTTCATCTTTGAGCTTCTGACTGGCAGCTCATTCATGTTTGGGCTTCTGATTGGCCACTCGTTCATCTTCGGGATCTGACCGGCTACTCGCTCGTCTTCTGGCTTCTTGCAGCGAAGCGGTATTGGATCAAACAAAACCGGTTGGTGTTCTTCTGACTCTCAAAAATTTTGAACTCGAACAATCGTTGCTGGTCTTCATGTCGCTCGACTCTGGCTGGTGCACCTCTGATTTTCAGTTCAGACTACAGTTGTTGATCTTCATGCGCTCCATCTGCTCCGATGAGGGAAATAAGGGGCGTTTTTTGAGAAAGAAAAGATGAATGATCAACCACAAGTTCTTTGTGAAAATCCACCACTTATGTGAAAACACGAATGACTAGTACGCTCCACGGTAATGACCGCTGCTCTTGAAGGTGGGTTGAACTTCAAAAATAGCGGGTTGCAACATGGGGACTAAATCATTTATTTTGAGATACGTTTATGAGAATCAACTTTGAAAATTGTTTTGAAAAACAAGTTTGAGATAATATCCATGAAAAATGTTGTTAAAATTTGTTTGTAAAAAGCATGTTTTTGAAATCTGTTTTTGAAATGAAATTTATAAGAAGTATTGTTTGAAATCATTACAAACAGTAGTTTTTTGAATTGTTCTTTGTAAACCGCTTGACAAAGTTTATTTTTTGGAAACTTTGATTGAAAACCGATTTGAAAACTGTTTTGGAAATAACAATTTTGAAATCATAGAGATGAACGACTTTGAAGATATTTCATTAGAGCGTTCGACATGATTCATTTTCTGATTTTTCTCTTTTGAAACGTGATCACACATAGATGTAAGTGTAAAAAAATCATGGCTGATTTATGTGGAGCGAGTGCGAATGATTGGGATAATCACCTTCCAGGTAAATCAATGCCTTCATACCACCGGGGGAACCATCGTCCCTTCACTGTTCAATCTCTCGGGTTTTATCTCTGTTACCACCTTATGGGCGCGTCATCAAGAAGTCCGGAGTTCTTAAGTTCGAAAGGTCAGGATACCCGAAATGATACAGCCCCACAAGCCACGGCCGGTGATTATCACAACATACTCACTTTCAGGAAAACTTGGGGAAGTACTGCATGGGGTCGGGTCTCCCGTCTTCTACACGGTCAGGTGTGTCTAAAGTCCAAATTATTCACTGACTACGTGTGCCATGTATGGGTATCCGGTAAATACGGGACCCTCTATGGACGTGTAGTGACATCAGGCTTTAGAGACACCTGTGGTGCAGAGGACACTTGGAGAACTGAGCCCATGCAATCTTCAGGGTAATGCAAAGAGTGGTCAGACAGGCGGCATACAAGGGGGTACTACCCATAAACCCATCTTAGACACGGGATCGGGCAGCTGGACACTGAAGCTCATATTACTATATGCTGGCTTTGACTCGAATAGGTAAGTGTTGAAGGATCATGAGTTTTTCAAGGCGTAATACTACGATCATAACGCCTCGTGTGCATAGTCCTTACTACGAAGGCATCTGCTCATGGGGAATCAATAGTGGACCAATATTTATCCCTACCGCAAATATCAAGGGTGACACAGAGGAATGCATGTCCTAAGCTACCTATGCACCCACCTCAGGACTATTCCTAACATTTCAATATCACAACAAAAGCGGTAAATAAATGCGCAGGCAAAGAGAGGGAAGAAGTTAGACCCCTAATGGGCCCACCTACCTGAAGTTCCTGCAAGTTAGTCTAGCATAATCACGCAATTATGTAGCAAGCAAAGCGCAGATGGCAAGCAAAGTCAAGTATAAACTACACACTCTCATCCTAACTATCCTTGCCAATCACACTCTGAGTGTGGAGTAGAGTAATCCTAATGGCTTTCGAGATGAATCTCTTGAAGGTTTTGAAAGAAGTGGGGAAGTCCCGACAATTTTGAATGGAGTTCAGTCTTCCTTGAGTTTGAGAAAAACTTACTCAAGTTTTCCCCAGCAGAGTCGCCATTCTATGGAGGGTGATTTTTCGGTATGAGGGGGGTCTATCTAAATATGGCCAGACTGAAAAGTCGAGATCCTAGAAAGCGCCATTCTGTGGAGGGTGAAAACCCGTTATTCTGGCATCCCTCAAAAACCTACTAAATCATCCGTCTTTCCTAGAAAGAATAAGGGCGAGTGCAAATGTGCACCAAACCCGCTCTCAATGGGCTCCACGCGAACTTATGCCCTAAAAGCGGAATTGACTAGAGTCGCCACCTAGTTTGACCTATGATAACTAGGAAGGAAGATCGGGTTCTAAGAACCGTTAATTTACTCTGAGATTATTGCCTATGGTTTGGCCTTATCTGGTCATTTGCAGAGATACTATTGTGGGTTCGCACTGGGTTACACCCCTTAGAAGTGGCAACGACCACGACTTCGGATTGGTGCCCGAGGAAACCTCGGTCTCCAATTGTCGGGATTGCTTTCTTTCAAAACCTTATTTTAAAGATATTCAAATGAAGCCAAAGGATAGGATTAGGACGGAAGGAGAGAAAACAAGTGGATGAGGCGAGCTTTTCTGCCAAGCTAGCACCAAGAAGAGGAACTAGTGAATTAGGATGAGTATAGAACTAAGGTTTGGGAAAAGTACGAGGTTGAGTGAATGTACAAGACTTGGAGTATGACGGTTTGAAGTTTGTGGGAGTCGTAGAAGGTTTGAGTGTTTTGAGAGGTATGAGTACCGCCTCACTGTGGGAAAAGGGTTTTTTGATCTGGAATGGGGTCGCACCCTAGATGGGCTGCCTACGTACTCAACTCCTGTTGAGATTAGACCTTACGTAGTTCAGGACTTTTGGGGTTTTGAAAGTTTTGATGTTTGTGGAGTTTGAAGATATTTGAGGTGTTTGAGATTTAGAAAGGTTCGGAGTTTCGAGAAGTTTCGGGTTTGGGATGCTAGTCTGTGAGACGCTCGGGTCTGTGAGCGTTTGAAACCTTAAGATGTTGAAGTCTGTGAGACGCTCGGTCTGTGAGACACTCAGGTCTGTGAGACACGTAGGTCTGTGAGACATTTGAATCATTGGAATGACAAAGTCTGTGAGACACTTGGGTCTGTGAGACTTTCAGAGTGTGTTGGGAATTGGAATTTTGGAGATGATTTGAGTCCATGAGATAATTGGAGTTTGGGGTATCTAAGATTTTGAGGAGTTTTGAAGCTTTCAACGAGCTTGAAGTTGGAATTTGAGGTTTTAGAATTATTTGGGATGGAAATGAATTTTTGATTTGAATCGGAAATGAATGAATTTCTGAATTGAATTTGAATTGAGATGATGTTAATTTAATTTGAATGAATTTAGAATTGAATTGAATTGATTTGAATGAATTTATTTTTGAATTTTGAATGAATTTGGAATTGAATTGAATTGATTTTGAATGAATTGAAACTGAACTGAATTTGGGTTGGAATTGAATTGGGATTGACTTGATTCTTGGACTGATTAATGAAATAGATTTTATCTTGGGCTGGTTTATGAATTGACTTATCGACTGAAACGGAATTGGGTCGGGGTTGACATTAGGCCAAGTTTGGACCTTAGAAATTGAGCCAGATTTGGACTTTTGAAATTGGGACAACTATGGGCCTTGAAATGGGCCACAGGTTTGCCTTAGGAAAATGAGCTAGGTTAGACCTTGGAAAAGTGGGCCAGACTGGGCCTTGTCAAATTGGGCCGGATCTAAGCCTAATTGTTGGGCCCGAAATGGGCCTTAGAGATGTGGGCTGATTTTTAGGCTTTAAATTGGATTGATCGTTGGCCCTTAGAACTAGGCCTTATTTTTGACTGATTTTGAAATAGAATTTATCTTTTGGATTTTCAATTGGACATTGGTTGTGAATTTTAATCTAAAAATTATGGATGATTTGGAAAGTTTTTTTTTAGGAGATATTACACACAAACGGGTACTACGACCCTTATGTACTACGACCTTAATGTGAGCAACATCCATGAACGGTCCTAGAGCTTTTCTAAAAAAGACCCACAGAAAATTGTGCGTCTAAACCACATTTGGGTAACCTAGAAGGCTGTCTAAGGTTCTCCTGCACTAGCCAATATGGGTAAAAAATCAAATTAAGCCTCACTGAATAGGCCCGGCCACAAGCAAACAGATTATATGCAACATCTTTCGTCTATTATCATATAGGAGGAAATAACAAAATGAAGGTCCCTGAGCCGATTATACAGACGTCATGCCCTTTGTGTAAGATAAGACTCAACTTTGTTTTAATTACCGAGTGCTCAAATCGACTACTACAACAACTTGTGAACTCATGAATCTGAACTAAAGTATGAATTAACCCTCAAGACGTACAGAACCGATAATATATGTTGGGTATTTGAACAGAGGGCACAATCATATTAACCCGTAAGCACTTTCGCATTCAACCATTCATTCACTTTTTTTTATCAGTTTGAACAAGCAAGTCGAAACAGATTTAACAGACCATCAGCAATACCAAAAGAAATAAGGGAAGTACATGGGTTAACCGTGAACCAACTATTTAAAACGCTTGAATCCCAAATCGATAGCGGTAACAATAATATGTACAACGCACAGATCAAATGCAATACCTAAACACACTCTTCTTAAACAAATAAGAGTTTATTCAGATCAGTAATAAATACCGAGAGGATGACGACTCAAGTTTCCTGCAAATAACCATGGCACCAGACAAAACAACCAATACATATCAGTCTGTGAGTGTAATCGAATGGAGAGAAAAAAAAGCATCAAGGTATAACACAAAACTGAAGGGTCATTAGTCCCAAATATGTGTAAATAAATTGAATCCCACAAGAAAATAAACAGCAGATTTTGGAAACATGAGCTACAATCCAAACTTGGGAATGTTTTGATAGTGCTCCGACATGGTTCAAACCCATCACCAAACGCGACAACAAGGGAGAAGTACAGATGGGATTCGAACGAGTGCAGGAAATTGGACAGTTCGAACGACGAACTCGGCTGATTCAAAATCAAGCCAACGCACAACTAGGATGGAACAAAATCAGAGAGCTACCACTACGAGTGCACACCCTGTTAGGTCTCTGATGACTTCTTACATGAGGCACATCATAAGGGCATAATAAAACCGACGTGAAGCCCTGCGAACTTCTAGACCACCGATACGTTTGGTTTCCGCCAGTTCTTCCTTGATGAAGTTGAGAATCAATGTGACAACCCCTGTTTGGGTTCACTCTGTCTGCTCAAGCGTAGAGATGATGAGGAGCAAGGAAATTTTCGGCAATGGTGTAGCGCTGGTATGGATTTTGTTGAGAAGCTTCAGGTGGGAAAGGAGCCCTGCTTCTCGGTTTTTTTTATTATTATTATCAATTTTGTGGGTTTCAAATTGCTTTTCACTGGAGAATAGGGAATGAAATGTCCTTTGGGCAGACAAAATAAAAAACGATCGGGATCGCCGCTGCCCCTTTTTCTTGTGGTGTCGAG
This sequence comes from Limonium bicolor, assembly GCA_023374045.1. Lineage (NCBI taxonomy): Eukaryota > Viridiplantae > Streptophyta > Magnoliopsida > Caryophyllales > Plumbaginaceae > Limonium > Limonium bicolor. Next base: position 101,327,031 of record CM041781.1, on the reverse strand, counting down.
GGAGGTGGCAGCTGGGTTTCTTTGAATTTTGAGATCAGAGAGAGGTTGGAAAGAAGGTAGGAGCGGATAAAGAGAACGGTCGGGGGAGAAGAAGAAAGAGTGAGGAAGAGTGATGGTGGATTGATTGCAGTTGGAGCAAGTCTGGTGCTCTGTTCGATTTTTCTGGGCTTCAATTTGCAAATCTGAGGCTGATACAAATCAATGTAAAAGAAGAAGAGTGAAAGACCACTGTAGAACAGATGACGTTTTTCTCTTGGTTTACAGTTTTTTTTTGAAAGGTTGAAGAAGAAGAGAATGCTTGGAAAACAATGAGAGAAAGACGGAGATAAGGCGGCGATTTTAGTTTTCTGGGTTCTTCGTTAGTTTTTTTTTTGGAGGAAGAAAAGAGAGAATGAAGAAGAAGATGGCAATGGAGAAGAAGGGGCTGAGCGTATTTACAGTTGGGTTTTAAATTACTGTGAAGAAGAGAATGAGGAAGAAGGTTAACCGAGAGGGGAGTCGGCTACTGTAGTCTAGGTTATTTTTGTTGCTTACGTTTTATAGAAAAGGATGGAGATGAGCAGATAGACATTAGGGTTTTATTTTGTCTTGGGCATAGATGGAACAGGGCCTGACTGGTCGAGACCACACTCGTTGGACCCAAAATGAGAAGAAACAATCGAATATTAAAGGGACAAAAAACATCCTTGGCCCAGGTTTTGAACTTGGGTTCCATGGTTATAAGAGAACTCAATATTTAAAATGTGGGAAATAATAATAGAGGTCTAGCTGAAACTGAACAATCCCTTAAAAGCGCCAGTGTTTTGTATGTAGATGTACAGTAAGACGAAATGGTTTTATCTAAAGAAATGTTTTCTTCTCAAGAGTCATGAAATAATACAATGTGGATAATAAAATACAAAATATAATAAGATGCAAAATAGACGAAATACATAATAATAAGTACATGAAACAGTGGAATAATACTAGTAAGACACTTGCGAAAGTATACACAAATGTAATAAAATGGAAATTGAATTAGATGCATGTTAGTAGTAATGAGATAGAATAAACAAAATAATATTAACAGTAACAAATATAAAGTGCTAATAACATGCACATAAAATAACAAAATACTACTAGTACGACAGAAGTAAAAATACAAGTGAATATCTTAAAAATGGAAATTGAGTCAACTATGCACGAATAGCAGCAAATAAGATAGAAAAAAGAAGTAACAAAATAAAATGAGGTGAGAGTGAGTTAAATCGAATTGGCGACATAACGACATATGTACATAAAATGATGAAAATGATTCTAAAAGTAATAACGATAAAAGCAAATAAAAACAAGTACTAATAAAGGAAATGCAAGTAAATGTATCAATGAAATGAGATTAGATAAAATAAACAAGTAACGAGATAGCATGAACTAAAATAAAACAAATAAGCAAATAAATAGGCGAATAAAACGTAACTAACTAACTTGAAATAAATCAAAAAATAAAATGGTAAAATAAGTCAATAACAAAAAGGGACGGACTTGAAGACGGATGCTTTGAAAATTAATTTTAAAAAGAAAATGTCATAACATGACAGTTTCAATTTGGTATGCACATGAACAAGTTTTGAAAAGAAAGGCGACGACCCTCTTATTTTATTTATTTGTCTGAATTTTTCTTTATGGGGTGAGAATTTTTGGTGTCTACACTTACGTTCTTCGGGTCTTACTCGATTCACTGATAACAATTCAAGGGGTTATATTAACATTAAGGTATTACTGTATGTAAACAACCAACACTCCTGTAGTTAACCCTGTTATCCCGTTAATCTTAATTTTGCTCAAGTGTCTTAAAGTTCTAAACTTCCTCATTCACTTGTAGCACTTGTTTATACTTCTTAGGACCTTTATATGTCACCAAACAAGTCCTAATTATTATCTAATATCATTACCATTCAAATCCCCATCATTAGAAGCCTTTAAAACACTCACGGTGCATTTCTTGGGGTGGTCTGGGACTTGATCCGGGCCCAAAGTCCCGGACCAATGCATTTTCTCACTTACGGCCATTTTTTCCACCTGGTCCAGGTCCAGGTCCTAGACTAAGGTCCTCTGCCAATATAATAGTTCACTCTCGGGGCATTTTTAAGGGCGGTCTGGGACTTGGTCGAGCCCCTAAGTCCCGGACCCTACTAAAAAGCTACTAAAATTACATTTTTCAACCCCAAATCCAGCCTTAATCCTCACCCTAACTTTCCCTAATCTTTCCTCATGTTTCCAAACATTTTTTAACACCTTAAACACTCCTTAAACCTTATAAAACCATTGCTTAACTCTTTTACTCAATCTTGGTCAATTCTTCCAATTTAAATTCCATTTTTGCACTTATGGACACTAGTGCATTTCCAAACTTTCTTTTGATTACTCAAGTTCATTCACCATTTCCAAGGTCACACACTCTAGTTCTTTTCTAGCTCTTCCAAGGCACTAAACACACTCTTTATGCTACAGTTTTTGTGAAATTCTTTATCCCTCTTCAACCAACACCTCAAGGTGTTTAATTAGCTCCAGCGAATTCTCTTCCACTCCTAGTTAACCCTTAGGTTCCTTAAACTCATAAAGTCACATAACTCCTTAATTTCTACCGAAATTACGCCATAGTTCACCAACAATTCTAACATTCCCAAATGCATTATTTCATCAATTTCCCATTCCATTTACTAGCCACATCCATAAAGGATCCTACCAGCACACATATTCATCCAAAAATTCCATCAATCACAATATAGTGCATTAACTTAAATGCTTGGCTCTTAGGCCCTTCAATCACACAACAATCTCTCATTACACTAACATACTCACAATTCCTTCTACTACAATCAAATACATGCTCCAACACAATTTTGATTCATTCTTTTTATTTCCCATCCCAAAATTCCAAAATCATTAAAGGCATACATTAAGGTAGATTATCTTACCTCAAGCTCATAAGTTCCTCTTTTACTCCTCTTCCTTCTCCTCTGTTGATTTTTGGTCAAGTTGGGAAATTCACTTGCAAACCTCCAAATCAGTACCGAAATGGGGAATTAATCACTAAACAATACACCTATACGTATTAATCAAGCTAGGATACAAAGGAAAGTGCTTAAAGCACAAAGATGAAGAATTACCTTGGAAACCTAAAATGGGCTTTTGGTCATGAATCAAAGAGGAGCTCACAACCACCATTTGAGGCTTGGAAAAATGCTCAAACAAAGAAAAAAGAGTGCCCCATTAAGAGATGAAATCGGCCAAGGCAAGAAGGAAGGAATAATGAGTCTTTCATGGATCTTTTTACCTTCAATGAAAGAGGAGACTCCAAGCCTCAAGAAACTCTAGCTTTCTCTTCAAATGGGCTATACCCATAGAGATCAACTTCAAGGTTTTGGGATTTTGAAAAGAGAGGAAGGTAGCCCTTGGTGAGAGGAGCAAGAATATGCGATTTGTTTTTCATTTGGAGCTCTAATGTGGCTTGGACATGAGAAGGAAGGAAGGCTGCCACGGGAGCTCAAAATCACCAGCTTGGGGAGGGAGAAGAGAGCTCATGGTGGGGGAAGAAGAAAGGAAGGAGAGAGAAGAGGGAAATGAGAGGAGAGAGTGAAGGAAAGTGCTTTTTTGTACTTTTTCCCCCTTTTTTTGCTTTTCTTCTTCTTTTCACTTCTAGCTAGTTACTAATAGAGAGGGATGATTATTTGATAAGTGCAAAACATATAGACTTTTTAAGGTTTAATCACCTTATTAATTGCAGCATTTTTAGTAATGTTTCGCACTTATCTAGGTTTTTCCTAATTATGTTGTTATATTAACTGATGTATTATATGTGTTAAATTGTAGGAAAAATACCTAAAACATATATAGTTTAGAAGGGGTTAAAGAAGGTCACGTGGAGAGGACATGCATGCGCATGATTTGCATGCAACCGCCTCATTATGGGGCGGACGACACTAGAAAGGAGAAAATAGAGGCAACCGCCTCATTAGGGGCGGACAAAATTGCAACGCCCCATTAACAGGAGGACGTGGAGGCGGACAAGAGAGGATGCATGAGTTAGGCGGACACAATTCTTACCGCCCATGCAACCGCCTCATTTGAGGAGGAGGACGTGACTAAAAAACAGATCTGAAACGGGTTATCTTCTTCGCCGACTCGCTCTGCAACTTGATTCAGACGGCGCCTACCAGAAATCACGCCCGCGTTTCAACCTTGTCCCTGCGCAATCAATAGCTGCAATCAATGGGGAGCTGCAATCATCGAGCTCAATCAGTGAGCTAATGAGCTGCTGCTCTGTTCTTCTTCCTCTATAAATACGAGCTTCATTCCTCCTTATTCAGTGTCCTTCCGGAGGCTCCTTCCGTGGTTCCTCTGGAGTTCCAATTCACTCACCATCTCATTTCTCTCCTTCCGCCTTCTCCATTTTATTTATTTTACATTCCACTAAATCCACTCTAGCCTACGGTATACAAAAGCAGAGTGAGCCGGAGTGATTACGGATGATTTCTATTACTCTTGTTTCTGTCTATCTATTTAATATGTTAGGCTAGTTTACGTACGCTTTGAGAATAATTATTATGTATCTGTATTAATTATGCAATATGTTTTACTGGTTTTAGTTTTAATAAAGTTTGTTATGGTTAAAGGTTTTCTCGCCATCTTTTTAATAAACCTCATGAATTTATTAAAATGCTTTACTAAGTCTGTTTTGATTTCATCGGTTGGAAACAGATGGGTTGATTAAGCCGTAAAACTGGGGGAAACTTATTCTCATCGTTTAAAGTTAATACTCAGTTGCAAATGTAATCCTCAACACTCCTCTGCCGTTCGCAGGCTTTTGCTTGAGTTTCATCGGACCTTGCATTACAGGTGAACGAGTTCTTATGAGTTTTCATCGGACCTTAAGAAAATATCAGGAATCTTGCCAAACAGTTTAATTAAACCAGTAGACCTAGCATGAAAGAGCAGATATTATATTAATGTGAACCAGAGTCCCGTAAAGTTTATTTGCTTACTTAGTTAATTTTATTAACTGTTTTTATTTATATTTAACAAGTCAATTAATCCCCCCTCTTTGTGACACGCTTAGGTACTATAATATGTATATTAGTCCCGTGGTTCGATATCGGTCGCTTACATTTTCACTAATACTGCGACCGGGATTTGTTTGCAGCCCGACGTTTATTTGGGTTTTAATTTCTTTTCTTTAATTTTAATTACACCACTTAAACCACTCAGATTATAACGTCTGCAAAATGGCGCCGTTGCCGGGGACTAGATTTATTCTAGTTCCTAAGCCCCGGATTATTCACCTGTTTAATTATAATATTTTGTTCTCTTAAATATGTTAATAATATTTCTATATTATTTTCGTTATTGTTAATATTAAATATCTTCTATATTTTGTTAATATTAATTATCTAATAATCTGTTAATATTAATTGGACATATGACTTTGGACACCTGACTTTGGCCATCTAACTCCGGACATCTAACTTCTGATATCTAACTTCTAACTCTTATTAACATTTAATTTCCATTGTCTCTAACATTTAATATTCCATTGTCTCTAACATTTATTTCCATTGTCCTTAACATTTAATTTTATGTAATTAACCACTAACTTATAATTTATGTAATCTAACTACTAATTATTAATTTTTATGTACTAATGTTTAATCTGTTTATTTCTTATTCTTTATTGTTACATTAAAATCAAAAAAAAAACGAAAACGGGGGCTGTCCGCTTGGACAAACCGCCCCGTCTCCAGGCGGTCATCTAAGCCACGTCCGCCCCATTTCGACGCGGTCGTCCACGCAGACGCAACTGAATACCGTGGCCCTTGTCCGCCTGAAAACCGAGCGGACGTCCAGGGGACGTCCCTCTATACTGAAAAAAAAAAGAGAGCTTCAAACGCCGCGTTTTGCAATCTGTTCTTCTCCAAATTAGAGAGCTCAAACCGGTACAGAGGAGAACGAACAAGCCGCGTAACTCCCCTCCTCTTCAATTCAACACAACTTCCTCAATTCTCCACCAAATTACGCAAGGTTAGTACCGAAATCTTTGTTTTTCAATTCTTAACGTTTCTATAGTTTCAAATCCACAAATAATGAACTACACTAGGAGAAATTAAGGACTGAACTTTCGAACCCTAGGTCGACCCGTTCGAAAATTCGAGCTTAATATGCGATTTTTGTCTCAGATTCCTCTTCTATAAATCATAATATACATACACAAGGTTAAATCTACACTGATTATACTTAAATTTGTCGTTTTGGATGAATTTCAAATTTAGGTATATGTAGATACGAGACTGCTATGTTAAAATAGCATTCTCCAATTGTATTATGCCTTGTTTTATTAAACGAATGAATTATGATTATAGGTTGTTATATGTGGATTTATGCTGATAACGGTATAAATTACCTTGCGTTTGACTGAATTAATTGGGGAGAATCGTAGATTTTTAGGGAGGTTCTGTCGACTTTTCGGCAGAATTTATGTTGTATAATTATTCTGTTTATATTTCATATTATTTGTTCTTCTTTTTTCTGTTTTTGTTATTATTACTAAAATGTTATGTCAAATATTAATGCTTTGTTAATAATATTAATTTTTATGTTGTTTTTAATATTAATATTTATGTTGCTATTAATATTAGTTTTTATGTCGCTTTTTGTTTATTAATATTTGTTAACTCTTAATGTTTTTATTTTATGTAGTACTATATTATGTTGTGTACTAACATTTTGTAGACTTATACTGTTTAAACCTTATCAAACTGCAGGAAGGTAACAGTTCGGTTTGCTAAATGTTTTTATTTTATGTAGTACTGTATTATTTTTGCTTAAAGTTATTTATGCCTAATTATTTATGTTTATCATATTTTTATTTTCTATTTGGTGCCACTTGAGTTCTGCTGGCTATATATGATTTTCTTTTCAGAATAAATATTCGAACATATAGCTGAACTCGCCTATGGGAGCAACCTCAGTTGCTCTAGGAAATTCAATACCTTCGGTTGAACACTTGCGCAAACTCAAGTGTGAGGAACGTCTCACCCCTGCCAAAGCTCTAAGTGTGAGGAAGGATACCTTCCTCAATCTACGATACAAGGGGAGTTTCAGTTCTTCCTTTATTTTATTAATGTTCAACCCGTATTTATTTAATCCTTTATGAGTCTGTCATAATTGAAAGGTCATTTTCTTGATTTTAATTCTGAACAATGAGGACATTGCTCCTCTTAAGTGTGAGGAAGGAGAGACCTTTCCCTGAGATTATGACAGTAGTTCGATAATGCCACACTCACTTTTTGCTACTCTAAACTGCCTATATAAAAAAATTTGAAAAATGAGATAAATAATTGTAGAAGTGTCTGAAATTATGTCAAGTGACAACTGAAAGGTAGTTTTATTTTAAAGGAGTTTGTATAAAATTATTTTCCTTCAAAATACTCTATTTTTACTCGAAAAATGATAGATCTGCTGATTGTAAAAATCAATTTAGTTTAGCTTGGGATTATGGAAATATGTGGAAAGTCAAAGAAAGAAAAGGATAAAGACAAGGTACTCCGCTGTTATGAATTTTTCTAACCAAAAACAGGCCTCGTCTATCTGGTTATTAAGTTCTTTGGGGTGCTTTAACACCTATCTACCTAAGGTCTCGTGACCTGGGATAGAAGACCCAACACCGCTACAAGGATAGAGAGAAAAAGTCTGGGGTACAGAAAAATAATGCAATTCAAAAATATATATATAAATAATATGTGCTTTGTTTATGCAATTTGCACATTCAAAAGAAAATTGTAAATATAAATTGCAATTTATATTTATAAACATGAGTATGTGGTGTTGAAAGGTATTGCGGAATAAGGCATTACTTCACACCCCTTGTCATCCCGGGTTAGTGAATGAAATTGGTTGGAAATCCCAGGTTAATCTAACTTGTTTTCTGCAGTTAGTCTTTCTGTGCTTTTATTAAATAGTCCTACTTCACTGTTTATAAAAACCTACTTCTAAGAGTAGAATTATTCTTTCGATTGTCACTTTGTCTAAATTCCCTTCTACACTTATTTAATCTTGTTTATTATTAAGGCTTAGAGATAATTATATTCCTTATTTACTTGAGGACAAGCAAAAGTCAAGTGTGAGGAAGTTTGATAAGTGCAAAACATATAGACTTTTTAAGGTTTAATCACCTTATTAATTGCAGCATTTTAGTAATGTTTCGCACTTATCTAGGTTTTTCCTATAATTATGTTGTTATATTAACTGATGTATTATATGTGTTAAATTGTAGGAAAAATACCTAAAACATATATATGTTTATAAGGGGTTAAAGAAGGTCACGTGGAGAGGACATGCATGCGCATGATTTGCATGCAACCGCCTCATTATGGGGCGGACGACACTAGAAAGGAAGAAAATAGAGGCAACCGCCTCATTAGGGGGCGGACAAACTTATTGCAACCGCCCCATTAACAGGAGGACGTGGAGGCGGACAAGAGAGGATGCATGAGTTAGGCGGACACAATTTTACCGCCCATGCAACCGCCTCATTTGAGGAGGCGGACGTGACTAAAAATACAGATCTGAAACGGGTATCTTCTTCGCCGACTCGCTCTGCAACTTGATTCAGACGGCACGTACCAGAAATCACGCCCGCGTTTCAACCTTGTCCCCTGCGCAATCAATAGCTGCAATCAATGGGGAGCTGCAATCATCGAGCTCAATCAGTGAGCTAATGAGCTGCTGCTCTGTTCTTCTTCCTCTATAAATACGAGCTTCATTCCTCCTTATTCAGTGTCCTTCCGGAGGCTCCTTCCGTGGTTCCTCTGGAGTTCCAATTCACTCACCATCTCATTTCTCTCCTTCCGCCTTCTCCATTTTATTTATTTTACATTCCACTAAATCCACCTCTAGCCTACGTATACAAAATAGCAGAGTGAGCCGGAGTGATTACGGATGATTTCTATTACTCTTGTTTCTGTCTATCTATTTAATATGTTAGGCTAGTTTACGTACGCTTTGAGAATAATTATTATGTATCTGTATTAATTATGCAATATGTTTTACTGGTTTTAGTTTTAATAAAGTTTGTTACGGTTAAAGGTTTTCTCGCCATCTTTTTAATAAACCTCATGAATTTATTAAAATGCTTTACTAAGTCTGTTTTTGATTTCATCGGTTGGAAACAGATGGGTTGATTAAGGCCGTAAAACTGGGGGAAACTTATTCTCATCGTTTAAAGTTAGTACTCAGTTGCAAATGTAATCCCTCAACACTCCTCTGCCGTTCGTAGGCTTTTGCTTGAGTTTTCATCGGACCTTGCATTACAGGTGAACGAGTTCTTATGAGTTTTCATCGGACCTTAAGAAAATATCAGGAATCTTGCCAAACAGTTATAATTAAACCAGTAGACCTAGCATGAAAGAGCAGATATTATATTAATGTGAACCAGAGTCCCGTTAAGTTTATTTGCTTACTTAGTTAATTTTATTAACTGTTTTTATTTATATTTAACAAGTCAATTAATCCCCCCTCTTTGTGACACACTTAGGTACTATAATATGTATATTAGTCCCGTGGTTCGATATCCGGTCGCTTACATTTTCACTATACTACTGCGACCGGGATTTGTTTGCAGCCCGACGTTTATTTTGGGTTTTAATTTCTTTTCTTTAATTTTAATTACACCACTTAAACCACTCAGATTATAACGTCTGCATTATTTAACAAAAACCGGCCCCCTATGTATACATAAGCTGGGTTTTTTTCATCTTTTACAAGAAATGCTCGTTAATTTACCCGATTTGGCACTATTCACTAATCGGGCCCGTTTTCCGGATTTTTTTCTCGTTTCTTGAATTTTAATGATTCTTAAGCTTCCATTAATATTTAATTATAGTTATATAGTCAACTATAATTTTTACGGGTCTGTTTGACCACTTAAGATCACATTTTCGGGTTTTCTCAAAAAACATGCTTTAAGGCTTCATTAGCGTTTTTAACCCATTATTTGGATCCGTTTCTTCGGGAATTGTTCCCACATATTATTTAGGCATAATTAAGCCCTAGGAATCCATCTAGTGTCCTATTCAAGGTCACATACCTCCTATGGTTGTGTAACACATGTTTTTACGTTTTATGCTTTTTACACGTTTTCTCTTTTCTTTTGGTTTTATTTTCTTCACCAATATTCTTTAGCCACTATTAGACCCTTAAGTACCGTATTAGAATAATTTAATCACCATATTTAAGTTCGGGGTATTTCAATCTACCCCCCTTAAAGAACTTATCTCTCAAAGTTGGTGAATCTAATATATTTAATCATATAGGCATTCTATGGTAAGGTCACAATCTCTATATAACCTTACAGACTTACAGGTCTGCCTCGATGTATACCACACATCCATACAACATGTCACTGCATGCATAGCAATCAAAAATACTCTTTTTTCACCTCTCCTCCATCAGAAGATAAAGAAGGTACAATCCTCTCCCATGTCGAGTGATCTTGTAGGTACCGGTCACGTTTGAACACTTACGCTTTCTGGTTCACGGCCGTCATGACTAATGGCACTTACGCTTTCTGGCCAAGGTCCTTTGGTTCTGATCAAAACGTTTGCACATCTAGATATCCTCGGGCACTCACCGGTCATCCACACTGACACAAGACTACTCATATCCCGCTGCCCTTGGAAAAATACAAAACACACACTACCAACGTCCTACCCGCCACTTAGGACCATTGCTCGTTCGTTGTAGTGCTTTCAAAACTAATCATCACTCCCACTGGCTCATAGCTGGCCTTGCTTCCCCGGTTTCAACCCGATACCGGGTCTAGCCATGTGAAATACCCCGAACTAATATATGGTGATTAAATTATTCTAATATGTTATTTAAGGGCCTAATAGTGCCTAAGTAATTTTGGTAAGGAAAATAAATCCAATAGAAATTCAAAAACGCTTAAAAAGTTAAAAACACTAAAATGAGTGTTATTCTAATATGCTATTTAATGTACGGGAATGATTCCCGAAGGAAACGGATCCAAATAATGAGTCAAAATGCTAATAGAGCTTTATCGCACGTTTTTTGAGGGAACCCGAAAATGTGACTTTGAGTGGTCAAATGAACTCGTAAAAATTATAGTTCATTAAATAACTATAAATAAACAATAATGGAAGCTTAAGAGCCATTAAAAAAATTAAAGAAACGAGAAAATTCTGGAAAACGGGCCCGGTTAGTGAATAGTCCTTAATCCGGGCAAATAAACGAGTGTTTTCTGTAAAAAAACGAAAAAACGCTCCAGCATGTATTACACACACACACACACACACGCACACACACACACACACACACACACACACCCGCACACACACACACACCAACACACGCACGCACGCACGCACGCACCGCACGCACGCACGCACGCACACACACACACGCACGAACCACGCACGCACGCACACACACACGCACACACACACGCACACACACACGCACGCACACACGCACGCACGCACGCACGCACACACACACGCACGCACGCACACACACACGCACACACACACGCACACACACACGCACACACACACACACACACACACACACAACACACAAACACACACACAACAACACACCACACACACACACACTAGACTAGTTAATTAAATAAAGAAGTCTAAAAGCAAAAAGTAAAAAGTGAACTAATACCCATTTTTCCCTCTCTCTCTCTCATCTATTATCCTATTCTCCTGCGTACTCCCTCCCCCTCCAGACTTCTCCTCCTTCCTCTTTCTGTGTAAATGACGATATAGGGGAGCTTCAAAGGCAGCTCACCTTCTTCTCCTTGCCTAAGCTCCATTTAAACTCCAAATACAAAAATAAGTACATATTCTTGCTCCTCTCTCCAAGTTCTACCTTTCTATCTTTTCAAAATCCGAAAATGAAGATGTTCAACTCCATGGATTTGCCCATTTGAAGAGAAAATGGTACCAAATTGAAGCTTGGAGTCTCCTCCTTCCATTAAGGTAAAAATATCCAAGAAAAACCCACTCTTCCTCCATTTCTCTTTGTTGCCGATTTTTCTCCATTGTAATGCTCTATTTTTCTCTCTCCTTTGAGCATCATTCTAACCTTCCAATGGTGGTGGGATCACCTTCTTGAATCAAGGGTTAAAACCCCTCTTAAAAGACTCTAAAGGTAAACCCTAGATTTGGTGTTTTAAGCAATTCAATGGATTAGTATTATTCCAAGGGTTAGGATTTTAATTACACTTATTTTGTGTTCCTTGGATGATGGGAATGGAGTTTGGCAACTCCATTGCCCACATGACCGAATTTGAAAAGAGGAAGAGCAAAAGGAGATTGGAATAAAAAGAAGGAATTATGAGCTTAAGGTAAGATGTCCTTCTTACTACTAATTTTAATGCGTTAGAATAATGGGAATGGGTAAGGTAATGAATGAACCCAAAATATTGTACTAGGAATGTTGTTGGTGGAAGTTTAAGAGTATTTGTGAATTGATGTTTGGATTGAAGGCCTTAGAGCCAAGTAATTTGAGTATGTGTGTTTGTATTTTTGTTTAAGAAGTATTAATAAATTGATATTGCTTTGAGTGCTGGTAGGACCCTTTTTGGGTGACTTGGTGAATGGGAGAACCAAGGTGTGTATTGGGTTGAGTAGAGATGTTTAGTAACCATGGAATGGTAAATGGAGGTTGAATATGTGAGGGTGAAAATTCTGTAGCAAATGGGTGTTGTAAAGCATTGGAATTTCAAGAAAAAGAGTTAGTGTTTATAATCTTGGAAATGGAGGTTGGGCTTGGGTATAGGTAGTGCATTTGCCTCGGAAGGAATTTTAGTGGTGAGTAAGTATTTTGGTAAGGTTGGTACAAGGTATAAACCACCAAGAGGAAGTTAGGAAATGCACAAGTGTGCAAAATGTAACAGTAGGAATGAAACTTTGTAGAATTTGAGCAAGGAGTTGAGTAAGGATTGAACCAATGTTTTGAAGAGGTTTAGAGCATGTTTTAGGGTGCTTAAACATGTAGGAAGCATTTGGAAAGATTAGGAAATGATTAGAGGTGAATTAGGGGTTGAAAACTAGTGAAAAACTATAAATTTTGACAGTTCCAGGGGTGGTCCGGGTTTGCAAACCCGGACAGAAACCCGGACCACATGTAAAAATGGCCAGAAATGAATTTCAGTGATTGGTCCATGTTTGTAACCCGGACACAAACCCGGACCAGGCTAAAAATGTAACAGAATGTGTTTTGAGGTGTCCTAATGATGGGGAATGGATTGAGGATGGTTTTAGATATTGTTAAGGCCTTGTTTGGTGATATTTAAAGGTCCTAAGAAGTGTAAACAAGTGTAGGAAATGAGTGGGAAGTAAGGACATAGTATGACATGAGTAAACCGAAGTGTAACAGGACAACGGGGTAAGTACGGGAGTAGCAATTATTTACATACCGTATGAACATAGTATTAATAAGAATGTTTGAAACATTATCAGTGGAACAAGTGTGAACCAAGGAACAAGGGAACACACGGTAATGCTTACCCCGGTGAAAGGTATGATTTTCTCATGCCTCGTATGCTAACCGAGCTACGTTGATTTGTGTGCTGTATGCCGGCTAATCAAGATTAAAGCATGAAAACGGTTTATTGCCTTTCATTGTATGTCTTGTTGTATGTTGTATGAGCTAACCCTTCTTGAATGATTGTGTGGCTTAACTTAGTGTGTAGACCGACTCATAAATGAGTCTCGTTGTTTAGTGACTCGTCGTAGGAGTCCGGTTGTGAATTAACGGAAATATAGAAACGCATGAACACTAACGAACCAAGAAACGATAACGTAAACCAATGAACTCATTAGAATGTGAGAGAGTGTACGGGACTAGTAACCTCCCGATAACGGTAAGAGAACCGAAATACATAATCCACAAAACAATAAATAGTGGAAGTACTTATAAGTAACCCCTATTAGAGGAAGTGATGATGGCGCAAGACATGAACCATGAGAGTAGTAAAGGATGACGAGGGATCTCCAAACCCCTTAGAAAATTAGTCGACCCACTATGAGAGGACCCGCCTAATGTAAGTAATGTCCCGAACATGAGAGTATTCGATGCGTTGGGGAAACCCTTAAATCTGAGAATACTAGACGTTGGTAATTCCCGGGGCTAGTAGAGGTTATCGTGAGAGATACTTCTAGGCTAATCCATGAGATTGTACGATAGTCTGAGGGAGGAGTGTTGGGAATTTGAGTAGTCCGGTCAAAACGGACATTTGAGTATTGGAGGAGCTAAGTGTATAGCCCTTTGTATTTGTAGGCCGGTGGCGAGTCTTGTGTATGACTCCGCCCAGAGACCAAAAGTAATGAGTATTGAGTATTGCGTATGTATGAGTAAAGTAATGAGTATTGAGTAAGGAGTAAGTATGAGTATGTAATGAGTACCGAGCAATGAGTAAGTACGAGTAAGGGAAAGAGTATGGAGTATTGAGTATGTGGGAGCAAGTGATGAGTACTGAGTAAGAGTAAGTATTGGTAGTAGTGAGTGCTGAGTAAAGCATGAGTAAAATAATGAGTAAGGTATTGAGCGCAATGTGAGTAAAGCAACAAGTAAGTATAATTAAGCTTGGTGTAAGCCTTATGAACCCGAGCAAGGAGAAAGAGAGCATCCGATGAAACCGGATGAACGAATAACTAATTGAATGGTTGACTGACAAATTGTCTTCCTTGGTATGTTATGAACCTTGCATATGTATGTAAGTATTGTTGATTGTATTGTCGTAGTATTAGTATGTATGTATGCATGTAAAACGAACTCCATGTATATCCGACCCAAAGTAGTCGGCGTACCCCGGTTAGCACGCGGGGTATGCGAATTTCATATGCAGCAATTTTGCTGAGCCCCTAGGGGCATCGTTTTTATTTACAGGTACTTCGAAGCCGACCTCCGTTCGAGGGTGTAGGGCGGGGCTGCTATGTAAACACGGGTAGTAGAGTAATGGGAACTGTATTTGTATTGTAGTACGAATTTGTAAGTCCAAAATGTATTGGTAGTTTGAGGATTGTAGTAGACTCGGTATAGTATTGATTTTGGAGTTTGTATTTGGAATTATGAATTGAGCATGGAATGGAAAGAAACATATTGTGTAGTGTACTCGGTATATTCAAGTCATCAGACCGATAGTATGTAGTAGTGTAGCTGGCCTTGTTAGTCACGTGGGTGACTAACGGCATTGTACACCCGCCGCTGTGTATGTAATATCCGCTGCGAAGGTAAGTATTTGTACAGTAATGACGGTATTAGCGGTAGGGGTGTTTTAAAAAGTGGTATTAGAGTGAAGTATCGCTCTGATGGATGAAATACCCAGTTAGAAAAATAACGAGTTAGGAATTAGAGACTTAGGGCCAAGGGTTGAGTGTTAACGTGTGAGGTACGCTAGATAGGAACTTCCGAATGAACCGGAAACCTACAACAACCATACCCGCCCTCCGCAACCCACGGTATTAAGTTGGGAGAAGAATGCCAAAGAGAAGGAAAGACCTCTCATACTCGGGTAAAACCCGATCTGGCAGTTATAAAAACAAACCTTAGTAGAAAAGAACCTGTCATACGGTAGAGTCCAAGAACTAGAAGTCCCGAAGACGGTTCCCGTTGGATGACGATGACCGCACTTAATGGCGGAGGATTGAAGATCCTAAATAAAGGATAATGGAATTTATGGCACCATGGGGCGACATGCTTTGCAGTCGCAAGTACCATGCGCAGCGGCGAGAAGGGAAGCATAACCGCGCAGTGGAGCGAAAAAGACAGAGTAACAAGCCCGAGACAAGAGAGTCTACAGACTGTAATGGTTGATAATACCAATAACGGTATACAAACCGACTTAGGAATTAGTCGAGGTTAGATTAATACCAAACCTACACGCCAAGAGGCCGTAATAACTGAACAACATAGTTAAGATGACAATGAAAGTTCAGAAAACATACACCTATAGGACTACAACGTGGTTCCTAAGGATAAGTCAAGGCTCGTTAACCACAGTGAAGGTGTGAGACACCCGGGTTGACGACAACCATTTTAAGTACACTGAAAAACGACTCACGAGATTGATCACCAGGGTCAAAAGATCAAAGGTAGATCTAATAAGGCCACCAAAAATTGGATGGAAACGATACTGTGACTGGTATACGTTAATTGAAAAACAACCTACCCACGCACTTGCCCAGGGCAAGTGCAGCAGAGGCAAGACAGTTGGAAGACTTCTAATGACCAACCGTACCCACTAAAGTACCACCATGAGGATCGAAGTAAATATAGGATCACTAATCATAAGAAACTGAAACAATGAAACCTTGGAAAGGCCTAATGGCCCAACCATTGTATTAAGAACGTACCAGTCAGTGAGAAGCTGGACTTGGTCAAGACCTCAGACATGGCAATGCCATGAAGAATTTCTTTTAACACCGAACTGTTATTTCAAAACCCCAAATTTTTCTTTCAAAACCACAAACCCTTCTTTTAAACCTTGGATTTTTAAAACCAACCAACGGAATTACGGTGAGTATCATAGACTGATACAAGAGGATTTGACAATAGAATACTTCACCTAGGCATGTGATGAGCACTACGAGTGTACCCAAATACGGGATGTGGGACGACCGCACTCCGAAGGAGCTTGCGGGCCTGACAGATAGTCAGGTAAGTGGTAACGTGCCAACAAGGTACCCTACGTATGTATACATGTAGTGTACGAAACACGGGAAGTAGTCAACTCCGTTCTACGGACCATAAGTGAATTCAAAACGGAACAGTTGGATACCTCGAACGAGAAAGGAAACTCAGATAAGCTTACAAGCTGAGGAGTCAAGAACTCACTCCAGGAGGATAATTCAGAGTTAAGAGTGCGAGAAGCACTAAAAACTGAATAAAAACATTGGATATGTCTTGAAGATATTGAAGTAAAGCATGATAACTGGAAGGAATACCCAGTCTAAACACTGTAAGGCAAATGTCTAACACTAACACATCAATTTCTAAAGAACGGGATGGAATTCCCAGGACAATTACCACAAACACACAGGGTGACTATATAAGGTACCGGAGGATACCATTCACCACTAAAGGAAATACAAAACCGGTTAAAAATATAAGAGAAGTACCCATGGTCTACCTAAGAACGAGAGACATTATAGCCCTCAACGGGATAACTCAGATCCAGAACCGCAAGGTAGGATAACAGACTAGACACACTCACAAATGTCAGCCAGATGCTATAGCATAATCAATAACACCCAGGAGCAATCCGTAAAGGGTATCAAGTCAACATGGTTGAACGAAATGTCGTGATAAGAACACCACAATTGGAATGAACACTCGGTTAGAATACCGAAGGGATCCTACTTGATAGGGGACACCCTAAATTAATATATGGTACCGACCAATACCAAGATACTTGAAGGGTCTCTAACAGACGGAAGCGTGATGTGACGATCTTATCATGGAGCCCAGTATCACCTTCAAACCCAGCAATGACTTACAGAGAAGTAACCACTTGGGAACAGCCTATGATGAGCAGAGCTCTAGGCAATATGGCTAGTAGGCCATGAAACTATTACCATACACAACCTAACGGTTACAAAACCCATTGTGAACCATATGAAGAGTGGTCAAGGACGGCACCAGAAAAAGGTTAATAACCAACGAGCAAGGATACCCCTCATAAATGAGAGACCGCGAGAGCGGTGAACACATGGATCCCAGAAAGGGGATACCATCAACGAATATCTGATAATACACCTTTTTCAGAACTACTAATGTAGTGAAGCTTGAGCATACAATTATTGCCAAGCGATGTGAATTACGCTTCAATAGCAATTGTTGACAACCAAAGAGTAACCGGTTCAGAAGGAACACGATGTGTGGGAATGTAAAGTATAAGTAAATAACACTTAAGGAGATCAGAAGTATAACGCTGAACCATGGTATAAATGGTGGAAATGCATGAGCTGGAGCTAGCAACAGCGGATGCCATGTAAACCAATACTGTAGAATCAGTAAGAACATGGTGCGCAGCAGGCGACCAATGTGTGGGAATAATCACTCAATACTATGAAGCTGTTAAAAACAAGATTGTAGACAGACCGGGCAACAAGCCAGGAGTCTGCACCAAATGACGAAGCACCACACGAAAAAGTAATACTCATTCCTATTGTGATCACATAAGAGAGTTACTGCCAAGGGTTTACGCCTCTACACTCTCTAGGACTGAGTGTTTTGGTATTGCACTTGTGCAGTTAATGATCTAGTGGGATAGCTAGGGATATAGAAAATGTAAATCATGGTAATCCTTCCTTTCACCAACGAACATGGCATAAGCCAGTTAAGCGGAAGCTTTGAAATAACCATGCGGCCTAAGGCCAAAGAAGCACGAAGAGTGTGAAAACACACCAACAATCACAAGATGTGAATTCCATTGGAATAAAAGTGAAATGAGACTTATGAAAGTCACTAGGACCGACACATAGAAAATGCAAGGTCATATAAGTAAAGAACACTTGTACTGAACCAGAGAAACTGGCATAATTCGGAAGCTACTGACAACAAAGGAAGCACTACAACTAAATAGTAGCTTAACCTCAACCGACAATAAGTCGGAGGAACCAAGTGAATGATCACTACAATACATAACAGTATGTATATAGATTTCTAAAACGCTGGATAGAAAATCCGAAGCTCATTGAACTGGCGTACGGTAAAGGAAATACCACGCTTGATGGAATAAACCTTATTCCCACAATAAAAAGGGATAAAAGTAATGTGTAGCACGTTAAGGATAACGAGAAGAGCGAATAACCCAAGTTATCAGGGTCGCGCAGTAGAAGCTAGTGGGCCCAGAATTATAAGTGAAATACACCTAATGAATGAAAGGTTAATCATCAATGCCTTAAAGCCATGTAGGCTTGAACCGAACCCGGTTAAGAGTTGAACAACTCTGATGAAGATTCTTGATGTAGGGACTAACCGGTAATACGGTTAAGACCCATTGATCAAGGGACATCGTATAATAGACCGCATGGAAGCTGAACCACTCCATGACGGCTGAATGCCTTCGACCAATGTCCAATGTTGACATATGGTAGATTACGTGGGCGTAATCCCTTTTAAAGGGGTAGAGTGAAAACCGCGAAGTGTAAGTTTTACGTGACAAGTGCGTAAACTACAATGCACATAGCGTAAAAGTATTTGTTTTTATGATTGACACTTATGTTACATAAATATTTGTATTCACTCATCGTGTAATTGTGGTTATTTGAGAAATAAGAATAGGAAAGGAGTAGAGAAACTCTAGGGGAATGAGAACCCCGATTGGTAATAGTATGAGGAATGAGTATGTATGGGAGATTTAATGAGTATAAATCGGTATGAAACCGATGTATTTGACGAGTATAAATTGAAGGATATGATATTAATCAGATATTATACCTATGGATTTCTTAAGTATAGTAGTTGGAGATGATGTAGTAACAATTGATGATATGATTAGTAAGTGAGTAAGTGAATTCTATAAATTGGAAAATGTAGGTGTGTGATTATGACTAGCGAGACTAAAAAGATAGAAAATGAAACAGTGTTTGACAATTTGTCTGTTTGAATGGAGGTGGGAGGTGGAACTTGATTTGCTAGCGATCAAGGGAAACCGAACACCAAATTGGGGCGGAAGGATAGTTCAACACCAATGCTGATCACATTGGGGTTGAAGGTCTCTTGAAGCTCCCTATAAGTGGTCACAGTAATAACACTAGTAATAGGTATAATCATCATAAATGGAACTTGGGAGATGTATGCAAGTTTTCAAAATGAATTCCCAAAACTAATTTGGTACAACGTTTTCTTCAAACTTTAGAATGAGGATCGGTATTAAAACCGCTCCCACGGGCACTAGTGGATCTTCCATGACTAGGCACGGGTATCCGGTTGAAACCATGGAGGTGAAGCTAGTTTTGAGTCAGTGGAAGTGATGATTAGTTTTGAAACCGCTATCACCCACCATGGCTGTGGCCTTTAGTCATGAAGACAGGTAGAACGGTGGGCGTGTGTTTTGTATTTTTCCAAGGGCACTAGAAGTAAGTATGAGTAAGTAGGTATGAGTAAGTGTCTGAGGATCTCTATATATGCAAATGATTTTGATCTGAACCAAAGGACCGTGGCCAGAAAGCATAAATGCCATTAGTCATGACGGCCGTGAACCAGAAAGCGTAAGTGTTCAAACGTGACCGGTACTTGAGGGATCGCTAGACATGGGAGAGGATGGTACCTCATTTATCTGCGGACGGACCCCATGGAGAGCTTGCAACGGATATTTTTGATTGCTATGCATGCAGTGACATGCTGTTTGGGTGTGTAGTATACATCGAGTCAGACATTCAGAGTTTGACAAGTTATATGTAGAGGTCATAACCTTAGCATAGAGTACTTGTACGAGTAACAATATTAGAGTCACAACCTTTGAGGGCAAAGTTCTTTAAGGGGGGTAGATTGAAATACCCCGAACTTAAATATGGTGATTAAATTATTCTAATATGGTATTTAAGGGCCTAATAGTGCCTAAGTAATTTTGGTAAGGAAAATAAATCCAACAGAAATGAGAAAACGCTTAAAAAGTGAAAAACACTAAAATGAGTGTTATGTAACCATATGAGGTACGAGACCTCAGTTAGAGTATTATATGGAGTCCTAAGGCTTTTTCAGGCCAAATTAATGTAAGGGAATGATTCCCGAAGGAAACGGATCCAAATAATGAGTTAAAATACTAATAGAGCTTTAGCGCACGTTTTTCGAGGGAACCCAAAAACGTGACTTTGAGTGGTCAAATGAACCCGTAAAAATTATAGTTCATTAAATAAACATTAATGGAAGCTTAATAGCCATTAAAAAAATTAAAGAAATGAGAAAATTCTGGAAAACGGGCCCGGTTAGTGAATAGTGCTAAACCGGGCAAATAAACGAGCGTTCTCTGTAAAAAATTAAAAAATGCTCCAGCATGTATTACTGTGTGGGGACGGTTTTTAAAGAGTTAATTAACTCCCTCACACACACACACACACACACAACTCTCTACACTAGTTAATTAAATAAAGAAGTCAAAAAGTAAAAAGTGAACTAATACCCACTTTTCCCTCTCTCTCCTCTATATCCCCATTTTCCTGCGTACTCCCTCCCCCTCCAGACTTCTCCTCCTTCCTCTTTCTCTGTAAATGACGATTTGGGGGAGCTTCAATGGCAGCTCCCCTTCTTCTCCTTGCCCAAGCTCCATTTAAACTCCAAATGCAAAAATAAGTACATATTCTTGCTCCTCTCTCCAAGCTCTACCTTTCTATCTTTTCAAAATCCGAAAATGAAGATGTTCATATCCATGGGTTTTGCCCATTTGAAGAGAAAATGGTACCAAATTGAAGCTTGGAGTCTCCTCCTTCCATTAAGGTAAAAATCTCCAAGAAAACCCCACTCTTCCTCCATTTCTCTTTGTAGCCAATTTTTCCCCATTGTAATTCTCTATTTTTCTCTCTCCTTCGAGCATCATTCCAACCTTCCAATGGTGGTGGGATCACCTTCTTGAATCAAGGGTTAAAACCCCTCTTAAAAGACTCCAAAGGTAAACCCTAGATTTGGTGTTTTTAAGCATTTCAATGAATTAGTATTATTCCAAGGGTTATGATTTTAATTACACTTATTTTGTGTTCCTTGGATGATGGGAATGGAGTTTGGCAACTTCATTGCCCACATGACCGAATTTGAAAAGAGGAAGAGCAAGAGGAGATTGGAAAAAAAAGGAATTATGAGCTTAAGGTATGAAGTCCTTCTTAATGCTAATTTTAATGCGTTAGAATAATGGGAATGGGTAAAGTAATGAATGAACCTAAAATATTTTACTAGGAATGTAGTTGGTGGAAGTTTTAGAGTATTTGTGAATTGATGTTTGGATTGAAGGCCTTAGAGCCACGTAATTTGAGTATGTGTATTGGTATTGTTGTTTGAGGAAGTATTGATAATTTGATATTGCTTTGAGTGCTGGTAGGACCCTAGTATGGGTGTGGCTAGATTACGATTGATATTGATGAGAATGAATGGATTTGGATATGCTATGTTTGTAGGCAAACCATGGCAAAATTTTAGTAGGAAATAAACATTTTTGGGTGACTTGGTGAATGGGAGAACCAAGGTGTGTATTGGGTTGAGTCGAGAAGTTTAGTAACCATGGAAATGGTAAATGGAGGTTGAATATGTGAGTGTGAAAAATCTGTAGCAAATGGGTGTTGTAAAGCATTGGAATTTCAAGAAAAAGAGTTAGTGTTTATAATCCTAGAAATGGAGGTTGGACTTAGGTATAGGTAGTGCATTTGCCTTGGATGGAATTGTAGTGGTGAGTAAGTATTTTGGTAAGGTTGGTAGAAGGTATAAACCACCAAGAGGAAGTTAGGAAATGCACAAATGTGCAAAATGTAACAGTATGAATGAAAATTTGTAGATTTTGAGCAAGGAGTTGAGTAAGGATTAAACCAATGTTTTGAAGACGTTTAGAGCATGTTTTAGGGTGCTTAAAGATGTAAGAAGCATGTGGAAAGATTAGGATTAGAGGTGAATAAGGGGTTGAAAACTAGTGAAAAACTATAAATTTTGACAGTTCTGAGGGTGGTCCGGGTTTACAAATCGGTACACAAACCCGTACCATAGCAAAAACACGGCATAAGATCATCCCGGGGGTGGTCCGGGTTTGTAAACCCGGACCACATGTAAAAATGGCCAGAAATGAAATTCAGTGATTGGTCCGGGTTTGTAACCCTGTACACAAACCCAGACCAAGCTAAAAATGTAACAGAATGTGTTTTGAGGTGTCCTAACGATGGGGAATGGATTGGGGATGGTTTTAGATTTTGTTAAGGCCTTGTTTGGTGATATTTAAAGGTCCTAAGAAGTGTAAACAAGTGTAGGAAATGAGTGGGAAGTAAGGACATAGTATGACATGAGTAAAACTAAGTGTAATGGGACAACGGGGTAAGTACGGGAGTAGCAATTTTTTACATACCGTATGAACATAGTATTAATAACAATGTTTGAAACATTATCAGTGGAACAAGTGTGAACCAAGGAACAGGGGAACACACGGTAAAGCTAACCCCGGTGAAAGGTATGATTTTCTCATGCCCCGTATGCTAACCGAGCTACGTTGATTAGTGTGATATGTGCCGGCTAATCAAGATTAAAGCATGAAAACGGTTTATTGCCTTTCATTGTATGTCTTGCTGTATGTTGTATGAGCTAACCCTTCTTGAATGATTGTATGGCTTAACTTAGTGTGTAGACCGACTCATGAACGAGTCTCATTGTTTAGTGACTCGTAATAGGAGTCCAGTTGTGAATTAACGGAAATGTAGAAACACACGAACACTAACGAACCAAGAAACGATAACATAAACCAATGAACTCAGTAGAATGTGAGAGAGTGTACAGGACTAGTAACCTCCCGATAACGGTAAGAGAACCGAAATAAATAATCCACAAAATAATAAATAGTGGAAGTACTTATAAGTAACCCCTATTAGAGGAAGTGATGATGGTGCAAGACATGAACCATGAGAGTAGTAAAGGATGGTGAGGGATCTCCAAACCCCTTAGAA
This sequence comes from Limonium bicolor, assembly GCA_023374045.1. NCBI lineage: Eukaryota > Viridiplantae > Streptophyta > Magnoliopsida > Caryophyllales > Plumbaginaceae > Limonium > Limonium bicolor. The sequence continues at coordinate 101,303,329 of CM041781.1, read as the reverse complement.
AATTAGTCGACCCACTATGGGAGGACCCGACTGATGTAAGTAATGTCCTGAATGTGAGAGTATTCGATACGTTGGGGAAACCCTTAAATCTGAGAATACTAGACATTGGTAATTCCCGAGGCTAGTAGAGGTTATCGAGAGAGATACTTCTAGGCTAATCCATGAGATTATAAGATAAACCAAGAGAGGAGTGTTAGGAATTTGAGTAGTCCGGTAAAAACACACATTTGAGTATTGCAGGAGCTAAGTGTATAGCCCTTTGTATTTGTAGGCCCGGTGGCGAGTCTTGTGTATGACTCCGCCCGGAGGCCAAAAGTAATGAGTATTACGTATTGCGTATGTATGAGTAAAGTAATGAGTATTGAGTAAGGAGTAAGTATGAGTATGTAAAGAGTACCGAGCAATGAGTAAGTACGAGTAAGGAAAAGAGTATGGAGTACTGAGTATGTGAGAGCAAGTGATGAGTATTGAGTAAGAGTAAGTATTGGTAGTAGTGAGTACTGAGTAAAGCATGAATAAAATAATGAGTAAGGTATTGAGTGCAATGTGAGTAAAGCAACAAGTAAGTAAGATTAAGCTTGGTGTAAGCCTTATGAACCCGAGCAATGAGAAAGAGAGCATCCGATGAAACCGGATGAACGAATAACTAATTGAACCTTGCATATGTATGTAAGTATTGTTGATTGTATTGTCGTAGTATTAGCATGTATGTATGCATGTAAAATGAATTCCATGTATATCCGACCCAAAGTAGTCGGCGTACCCCGGTTAGCACGCGGGGTATGCGAATTTCATATGCAGTAATTTTGCTGAGCCCCTAGGGGCATCGTTTTTATTTACAGGTACTTCGAAGCCGACCACCGTTCGAGAGTGTAGGACGGGGCTGCTATGTAAACATGGGTAGTAGAGTAATGGGAACTGTATTTGTATTGTAATACGAATTTGTAAGTCCAAAATGTATTGGTAGTTTGAGGATTGTAGTAGACTCAGTATAGTATTGATTTTGGAGTTTGTATTTGGAATTATGAATTGAGCATGGAATGGAAAGAAACGTATTGTGTAGTGTACTTGGTATATTCAAGTCATCGGACCGATAGTATGTAGTAGTGTAGCTGGCCTTGTTAGTCACGTGGGTGACTAACGGCATTGTACACCCGCCGCTGTGTATGTAATATCCGCTGCTAAGGTAAGTATTTGTACAGTAATGACGGTATTAGCGGTAGGGGAGTTACACCATGGGAAGGTCCTACTATCACCCGTGGGAGCGGTTTCAAAACCGTTCCTCATTCTCAAGTTTGAAGGAAAATCATTTTTGCAAAAATTAGTTGGAAATTCATTTTGAAAACTCAATACAACTCCAAACTTCCAATTTATGTTAATTACTTCTTTTCTTATCATTGTTACTTTTGACCACTTATAGGGAGCTTCAAGAGTCATTCAACCCCGAGGTGATCAGCATCGGTGTTGAACTATCCTTTCACCTTAATTTGTGTTCGGTTTCCCTTGATCGCTAGAAAATCAAGTTCCACCTCCCACTTCGATTCAAACAATCAAATAGCCAATCTTTATTCCATTTTCTATCTTTTTAATGTTTCTATTCATAATCATACAACAATACATTTTCAATTTATAGAATTCATTTCCTCGCTTATTACTCATCTCATCAGTTCTTACTCAATTTATCTCCAAATAATTTCCCTAGAAAATTCAATATTATCTCCAAATAATTTTTCTATCACCAATCATTCTCAAGTCAAATCAAATCAGGTCACCTAGGGAATTCAATTCTCACTAGGTTCAACATTAGTTTCATACCGATTATACTCATCATATCTCACAAACATACTCATTTATCAACGTCGGTTTCATACCGACTCATATCTTGTGCTATTACCATGTCTAATCTCAAATACACATATACTATCAAGGTTCTCATTACCTTGGGGTTCTTCTACTCCTTTCCCCTTATATACTCACACCCAAGTTAATAAGGAAAGTATATTCATATACATGGTATTCGCATCTCTTGTGCGCAATAACCATAACTACACAATGAATGAATACATATGTTTATGTAACATAAGTTCCAATCATCAAAACAATTTCTTTTGTTTACACACCTAATACGTAAAACATACGCTAAACGGTTTTTCGCTCTACCCCCCTTAAAAAGGATTACGCCCACGTAATCTGCCATGTATAATCATGAAAATTGGTTCATTCAATACGGGCATCATGGATTGTCTTAGTTCCATACAGTCTATTATACAATGCATTCTGGTCAAAAGGTCTTAACCATATTAACGGTTTAGTCCTTGCACTAAGAATTCTCATTGGAGTTTGTTTAACTCATAACTAGTTTTGGTTCTAGGCTCTCAGGCTTCAAGGCATTTATAATTAGCCATTTACTCATACGTACTAGGTATATTCAACCTTAAAATTACGGCTCACTAGCTTCTGCTGCATGACCTGATAATCTGAGAGCTTAATTCACCCTTTTTGTGATTCGCAATGTATTACACATCTCCCTTTTATCCCTTTTATCTTGGGAATAAAGGTCTTTCAATCAACGCGTGGTATTTCTTACCGCATGTGAATTTGATGAGTTATAGATTTTCTATCCAGTTTTCTGGAAATCTATTACACATACTGCTATGTACCTCTATGTTACTCACTTGATTCCTGCGGCTTACTGTAGGTTGATGAAATACCCCGAACTTAAATATAGTGATTAAAATTATCCTAATGTGTATGTAAGGGCCTAATAGGGCCTAAGTAATATTGGTAAGGAAAATAAATCCAAAAGAAATCAAGAAACGCTTAAAAAGCGAAAACGCTAAATAAGCGTTATATAACCATAGGAGGTACGAGACCTCGGTTATTTATGCCTAATTAGTGTACGGGAACGATTCCCGAAGAAAACGGATCCAAATAATATATTAAAACACTAATAGAACTTTAGCGCATGTTTTTCGAGAAAACCCGAAAACGTGACTTTGAGTGGTCAAACGAACCCGTAAAAATTATAGTTCATTAAATAACTATAATTAAGAACTGGTGGAAGCTTAATAACCAATTAAATTAGAGAAACGAGAAAATTCCGGAAAACGGGCCCGGTTAGTGTATAGTACCAAAACCAGGTAAATTAACGAGTGTTTTCTGTAAGAGACGAAAAACACTCCAACGGGTATTAATGTGTGGGCCGGTTTTTAAGAGCTAAATAACTCCCTCACACACTCACATAACTAGCTAATTAAATAGGGAAGTCAAAAAGCAAAAAGAGAAAAGTAAAAAGGGTTCTTTACCTTTTCTCTCACCTCTCATTTCTTATTCCTCTACTCTCTCTCCTTCCTCCTCCCTCCCAGCTGATTTCTCTCTCATTCTCCCCATTGTTGCTGGTGATTTTGGAGCTCCACCAACCATCCATGGCAGTCCCTCTTCTTCTCCATGCTCAAGCTCCATTTGAACTCCAAATGCAAAAATAAGTGCATATTCTTGCTCCTCTCATCATTCCCTACCATTCTCTCTTTTCAAAATCCAAAAATGAGGAAGTTCATCTCCATGGGGTTTTCCCATTTGAAGAGAAAATGGCATCAATGTGTAGCTTGGAGTCTCCTCTCTCCATTAAGGTAAACATTCCCACAAAAAACTCATGTTTCCTCCATTCTCCTTTGTAACCAATTTTTTCCCATTTGTAATGCTCTATTTTTCTCTCTTTTTGAGCATCATTTTAACCTTCCAATGGTGGTGGGATCACCTTCTTGAACCAAGGGCTAAAACCCCTCTTAAAAGACTCCAAAGGTAAACCCTAAGTTATGGTAATTTAAACCTTTCATTGGATTGGTGTTATTCTAAAGGATTAGAAGTTTAATTATATCCTTTTTGTGTAATTTGGGTGTTGGGATGGAGTTTGGCAACTCCATCCCCATATGACCGATTTGTGCAAGAAAGAGAGAAGGAGGAGAATTGGAAAAGAAAAGAAGGAATTATAAGCTTAAGGTAAGAGCTTCTTCTTAATGCTAAGTTTTAATGCATTAGAGTAATGGGAATGGGTTAACTAATTAAAGAACCCAAAATATTGTATTAGTATTGTAGTTTATGGAAGTTTGAGTATTTGTGAACTAGTATTTGAATTGTAGGCCTTCGAGCCAAGAAATTGTTGTATGTGTAATGGTATTGTTGTTTGAGGAAGTATTGATGAATTGGTATTGCTTTTATTGCTGGTAGGACCCTTGTATGGGTGTGGCTAGTTTAGGAATGATTTTGGTGAGAATGGATGTATGTGGATAAGTTAGAATTGTAGGTAAACTATGGCAAACTTTTAGTAGAAAATGAGCATTTATGGATGACTTGGTGAATGGGAGAACCAAGGTGTGTATTGGATTGAGTAGGGATGTTTAGTAACCATGGAGTGGTAGTTGTAGTATGAGAATATAAGAGGGTAAAATTTGTAGCAAGAATTGTAGTAATGCATTCACTAGTGGAAAAAATGTTTTTAATGACGGTTATTTTGCCTATATACCACGGTTAGAAACCGTGGTTTATACAGGCATCGCATATAGCTAAAACCTATATACCACGGTTCAAAACCGTCGTTTAAAAGGGAGTTTATACCACGGTTCCTTTGGACCGTCGTTTAAGACCCCTTTTTCCTGTGAGATCATTAACTTTATACCACGGTTAAAAGCCCGAACCGTGGTATAAAGTGAGTATTAATGACGGTTATTGTGTAGAACCGTGGTATTTAATTTATAAAATGAACTAATAAACCACGGTTATTCGTAAAACCGTGGTTTATAGTTTTTTTTTTTTTGAAAAATCGCCGGCGATTTTAGCGCCGTCTTCAACTAATTCAACAGAGCTCAAACACTGCAGAATGCAGAACATGTATGTTCCTTGTATGCGAATTAGGGTTGCAAAATAAATGAGTGAATGTTGTATTCCTTGTTCGTCGGTGGGTTACAAAATTACCGTGTTCGTCGGTGGGCTACAAAATTACCGTCTGTTTGCCGGTTAGGGTTGCGAAAATTACAATGAAGATGAAGAAGAGCATGTGTTCCTTGTTCGCAAATATTACCGTGAAGAAGAGGCGCAGAGCATTTGTTACTTGTTCGCAAAAATTACCGTCAAGAAGAGGCGCAGAGCATGAAGAAGAGGCGCATGTGTTCCTTGTTTTCCAGTTCGCCGGTGGGTTGCAAAGTTGAAGAAGAAGAGGCGCAGAGCATGAAGAAGAGGAGCATTTGTTCCATGTTCGCCGGTGGGTTGAAAAAAAAAATGCGAAGTTGAAGAGAAGAAGAGTTGAGAGCATGTTCGATTTGTTCGATAGTGAGAGCAATATATCTAATAGGAGAAGGAGAAAGAGCCGCGTTAATTTTCGCGGAAAATTTGAATTCCCGCTTAGACTATATACCATGGTTCTACCAAGAAACCGTCATTTAAAGTTTTTTTACCATGACTAAAAATGACGGTTGTCATACAACCGTGGTATATAATGCAAGGGGTCAAAGTATATATGACGGTTCGACCTATAACCGTGGTATATAATAAAACGCGTCAAACTATATATGACGGTTCCTTCAGAACCGTGGTATATAATAAAACATGTAAAGCTATATACGACGGTTTTGCGTTGAACCGTGGTATAAAATCTCCCGCCGACACTTTTTGTGACGGTTATGATCATAACCGTGGTATAATGTTTTTAAATGACGGTTACGAGTATAACTGTGGTTTAAAGTGCGTCATTTAAAATGTTTTTTCTACTAGTGATTGTAAAATCTAGGAAGAACTAGTGTGCAAGATTTAGTAAAATGAGTTTTGGACCTGGGTATAGATAGTGTATTTGCTTGGAAATGAATTGGAATGGTAAAATGGAATTGGGACAAAGTGCAAAATGCAAAGAGAAGTGTAGGAATGCACAAGTGTGCAAAGTGTGAAAATGAGAATGAAAATTTGTAGAAATTGAGCAAAAAGTTGAGTTAGGATTGGACCATGGATTTAAGGAGTTTTAGAGAGTGTTTAAGTGTGTTTAAACATGTATAAAACATGTGGAAAGATTACGGAATGATTGGAGGTGAATTAAGGGTTGATTTGGGGTTGAAAAATCATCCTAGTAGCAGTTTTTAGCAGGGTCCTGGACCTATGATATGTACCAAGTCCCGGACCGCTTCAAAAATTAAGTCGAGAGTAAAAACTAGCATTCATCCGGGACCTAGGTCCGGGACCAAGTCCCGGACCACAATGAAAAATCAGCCGAGAGTAACTTCTATGAATGGTCCGGGACCTTGGGTCCGGACCAAGTCCCGGACCACCCCCGAATTCTTGCCGAAAGTGATTTTTAGGGTTTAAATGATGGGGGATTGATGGGTAATGGCTTTAGAAGTTGTTAAGGCCTTGTTTGGTGACCTTTAAAGGCCCTAATAAGCGTAAACAAGTTTGAGAAGTGATTAAGAAAGTTGCGAGTATAGGAACATTAAGTTAAACTGAAATAACGTGATAACGGGGTAAGTACGGTAGTAGCAATTATGTACGTACTGTAATGCTTAATATTAATAGAACCATTGGCATGTAGTCGGTGGTTCGAGAATAAGACTCGAGGAACAAGTGTGAACCAAGGAACAAGGGAACACCTGGTAAAGTAAATCCCGGTGAAAGGTATGATTTCTTCAAGCTCTGTATCCTAACCTGGTTACCCCGATTTGTGTGCTTATTTGATCACCTAAATAAGATTAAAGCATGAATCGGACTTTAATGCACTTATTTGTGCTTGTTTTATATTGTTCTTGTTATATTGTCTCGAACAATTAGTTTGTATAATTCATGAAATGAATGGATGAGAATGAGGTGTATGTGTACCTTGTAGTGTACTTGTGTAATTTATTATTATTGGGTATGGATGTGATGACTTCTACTAATTCCTAACAACCTAACTCCTAACTTGAGAAATGAGTAAAATGAAATGAGTAGAAGTCCGATATAGTTTCGGCCACACGTGAGGATGAGGAGACATAAGAGGTTGGATCCGATTCCTGGCCTGAATCCTTTCTATGGACCAAATCCCTTAAATGGGTAGCATCCTAGATTGGTGAGCCACAGTAATGCCCGGTGGTGGGACGGTGCAGTCCCTGCCCGGAGGTCACCACGACTTAACTTGAGTAAGTAAGTAAGTAAGTAAAGTATTGTATGAGTAACGGTCTTGGCTAGTGTAAGTCATTGACCTTGAGTAAAAGAGTAATGTACACCCGATTAACTCGGGTTGGTAAAAGGAGCTAACAAGCTTTGTGTATGTATTGTAGAAGCGTATTTCCGTAAAGGTAAGTGTGTATGGTTGACTTGTAATGTCTTCCTTGTGTGTATGGGAATGTATGTGCGTATGCTGTTTGATGTATTGTAGTATAATAATTGAAAGCATGTATGTATGTATGAGTAAAATGAATTGCATGTCTTCGACCAAGTGGTCGGCGTACCCTCGCTAGTATGCGGGGTATGCGGATTTCATATGCAGCGTAAGATGAGCCCCTTGGGGCACTATTTTTATTGTACAGGTACCCGAAGCAGTTATGGTCACAGTAAGAGACCGGCGGCTATGCTTAGATAGCTAGGAACGAATTGTAGATAGTAAAGAATTGTATACGGCTTGTAGCCTTTGAAGTGTCGGTGAACCTGCCAAGGGTACACCATTATGTATTTAGAAAGTATGTAGTTTATGAGGTACAGGTAGATGATAGACTCTTAATGAGTATGTATAAACATGAAAGGCTACAAGCCGTAAATGGATCTGCAAACGTTCCTTGGACACCAACACTTGGAGTGGGGCGGAAACTGAGATGTGAATGGAGGTATAATATGGGTTGAAGTGTGTCAAATTGATGCCTTCCTCGGCCTATTTATAGGCATTAATTGTGTCGGGCCGGGCCGCGTCGTGCCGGGTCCCCAACAGCCGGCACACGTGTTAAATGCGCCCAACTGTTAACGGTCCGAAACCGTCAATTGCCGCGCGAAACGTGCATATGCCGGGTAGGATATACCCGGCATCACACCCGGCATTGACTAAATCTCCAACGGTCAATACGGCCATGTCTGGTCAACCGGGCGACTCTTCACTATGCCGGATGGAATCTACCCGGCATCATGTCCGGCAAGGCCTCTTTTCTGTTCTGTGCTTATGCGTGCAGAAGAACTACCCGGCATGGAGTCCGGCTTCAATTAACTCTTTGCCTAGAAAATCATTCCTTGCACAGAAAACTCATACAAACATAAATCTGTACAAATTATACTTTAACATATAATAAAGCATAAATAACATAAATAAACTTTATTTAGATAATTATAATACTAAATCTAATGCATAAAATATGATAAGTCTGCGGCTTATCAAGGCCCTACACTTACCTTTTGCTAGTCCGAGCAAAACAAGTTTAGAAAGGCTAATTACTTATGCACCCAAAACAGATAAACTCTAGAATGAAATGTAGATAAAATATTTCCAAACTATATGACTCTAATTCATAAGTATCACTTAATCTACCTTATTCCATCAAAAATAATGGGTATAAAACAAAGAATTTTCAAAACCGATCAAAAGCTTTGGGCCGTATTTGCATAAGGGATTGTTGTATCTCTCCTTTTTCCGGTTTGCCATCATTCAGCTCTATTTTCAAGAGTTTCTGAATGTGGGCCAAGACTTCATCAATGGTTTTTATGAATCAGCCCTATTTTGCCAAGGGTTTCTGAATCAACCATGATTTTTACAATGAAGACGGGGAATTTAGGAGAAAAATAAAAGAAAGAAAAAACTCTCGTATCTTCTTTTATTCGAGGCACTTTTATGCAACCTATAGGAAATATTGCTTTTCCTTTGGAAGAAGATTTGTTGTTTTTTTTTTTTTTTCTTATTCTTTCTTTTTGCACAAAACCCTATCTAAGATTTTCACCCAAAAGAATTCTCACCATTTTTGAAAAAAGAAAAGAATAACACCCAGAAGTATAATAAGGAAAGAATTAGGAGAAAGATCATATACTCATGTTAATAAAGAGAATCAAAAAGTTACAAACAGGAATCTATAAGTCATTAGAAAACTTACCTCTTGAGAGAACAAGCTTTTAGTCATTCCTAATCTTATCTCGATCAAAAAATGCAAAAAGTTTAGTAAAACATCGATAAAACGCAAAACTTATGCATATTATTAAAACTTATTTATTTTAAGGGGGGTCCCTGCCCTACACTTGGCAGGAACACTGTCCCCAGTGTTCGAAAGGAACTATAAATTTTAAAATTGGAAAACTTTTTTTTTTTTTTTTTTTTTTTTTTTTTTTAAGAAAACTAAAATAACTAGGCTGAAAATATTGACGAAAACAAATCATATATATAAAAAAAAGAAATTAAATGTAAGAAAGGCTCCCCTGTTTGACATTGAAGGTGTGAGGAGGACCCGCCTACACTTAGCCTTTCAGGCTACTTGGCGTTATCTGAGATCCTTGTAGAATGGTGACCGAATTAGCATGCTCCCGTGGATTGGTTTGCGTTTGGGACGGAAGCTGACCTTGCTGTCTTGGTTGCATCAGAAGTTGCTGTAACTGCAACTGCAACGATTTGTGTTCCTTGCGAATGGTCGAGATCTCATTTTGAGTATCCTGGGTCTTGTTCATCTGGCTGACATCATGTCACGAAGTTCAGCCATTTCAGCCTCTGATGATGAGTAGGATGGGATGGTCTGTTGTCTTGGACCTCCCTGGTAGCCGGCTTGACTCTGAAAGTGTTAAGGGGGTTGGTTCCCCTGTTGCCATGGCTGCCGATACCCTTGGTTACTCACGTAGTTGACTTCCTCAACATTCTGAAAGTCTGGAATGTCGGGGCTCGAAGCGTGTGGTCGTGTACTAACACGTTCGCTTGTTGAGGAAGTTTGTTCATTGCTATTTGCTCCACCACTTTCTGTAAAGCGCTAACCTTCGTGACGTCTGGGCGTTACTCTCCAATAACTGCATGACTTGCATAAGTTTGTCAAATTTAGCATCGCCCTCTCCGACTTGATATAAACCAGCGGTACTACCCCTGGTGCCACCGGTGGCCCATTTCTTATCTCTTCACAAAGAGATTAACCCCACTAAGGAATTGATCTCCAGGTTCTTCAATAGTCTGCACCAAGGGAGGATAGGATCATGGTCTTGCATTGATTGACCAATCCCTTGTTAAAACAAACTGAGATAGTTGTTCCTTGGTGAGGCCGTGGTGAGGACGTGCGTTGCCAACCCCTTGAATCTGTCCCAAGTCTCACAGATGTTCTCCGAGCTAGGTTGTCTGAAGTTGTAAATGTCGGCGATCATCTCCAGGGTGGACTGGAGGCATGTGAACTTATCATTAAAACTTGGTGCCATGTCCTCCAAGGGTGATGTACTAGGGGATAGAGTCTGTTTGGTACCATTGGCTGCGTTCCCCGTAAGGCTATGGGGGAAAGGAGGATAGTCTGGCATATGGAGGACAGTGTTTGTGGAGGTTAGGCTATTTGTGTGTTGCAAGAATTTGGTGATGTGAAGCAAAGCATCGTCCGGGTTTGTACCATCGAACATACCCAATCTTGATGCACCGTATTTGATGATATGGCTTTAGTTTTTGCCATTCATCGTATTCGTTTTGTGGAAGGAGAGGGAGGTCGATTGCGGGCTTTTGGCCTTGTTGGAAGGCCGGTTTATGTACGGACGGAGGTGCTCATTGGGTGTAGGATCTGCTTCTTGTAGGGTTCGTTGTGCTTAAAGTATGAAAGCAGGGTTCTCTCGATCTCCGGATCAAAGTTGGCTAAATTGTCGGAGTACTTGTTGACCGAAGAGCATCACTTGGTTAACTTCAGGAGGGTAAGAGAAAGTTATAATATTCGTAATAATAAAAGAAATAATATAATGATATAATTATAATTATGTAAATACACGAATGAACAAATTTTGTTATGCCCGGACAGAGTGCCGGGTTGGTTCTTACCGGCAGTGGACTTCTCCACTAATGACGGGTGTGTAAAACCCGGCACGCTACCCGGCGTGACCAAAAAATCGAACATAACTTATTTAAAAGAAAAAGTAAGGAAAAAAAAATAAATGTAAGAGTAAATAAGGGATTGTAGAGGATCATTACTAACTGTCCTACTTATTTACGACAATAATAGTGAGAGAATTTGAACATGCCGGATGCCGTGCCGGGGCGATCGTCCGGCATAGGAATTCCTCCGAAATGCCGTGTGTAGAAAACCCGGCATAATACACGGCAAGTTCAAAACTCGAATTCTAAATTAAAGAATCGTGATATAGGGACTACTAGAAGAGGGAGGGAATAACGAATGGAGTAGCAAGAACAACCTTAAATTGCCACAGAACTCCATACTGTAATAAATTTTGAAAACTTTGAACATGCCGGACGGCAGTGCCGGGTAAAACGTATCCGGCATCAGACTTCCTCAGAGTTTGCCGGGTGACGGACGCCCGGCACCAAGCACGGCACATTCAAGTCTGCAAAACTAAGGCGAAAATAATTAAAAGAATCAAAGAATCAAAGAATCAAAGAATAAAGAATAGGGCGTTTTTACCGAATTTAGGACTTGGACTAATTCCAAGTCCCCGGCAACGGCGCCAATTTGCTAACAGAGAAATTGTTAGGATAAAACTATATACAAAAGAACAAAATAATAAAATAATCCTACAACTCTACTACGGGTAGCAAATCAAACCCGGTCGGAGTATAGTGTAATATTACGACCGAGAGTATCGTACCCAAGGACTTATAGAAACTAGTCCTAATCCGGCAAAGCTATTCTAAAACAAGGGGGGAATGAAAATTGATCCTAAACTAAATAAATAAATAAATAAACTAACTTTGATTTGGGAAGATTATCAATGCAAAAGGTTCGTATGACCAATGATCAAAGGTGGCAAGTCTCAAAGAGGATTAGGTCTCGCAAAATGCATATGCCGGATGTGATGCCGGATCCTCGCTACCCGCAGATCATGGCCTTGAACGTGCCGGATAACTTATACCGGCATGCCATCCGGCATGGTACATTTTGTAAATAACATTTCCAGATTCGGATCTGACAAAAGGAACTCAACATTCATACTTGCATCGTGCATAGCTAATGCCGAATACAACAGAATAATGGAAATAAGAGATTAACCCTAAACCTTAAGTCTTGCTCCCGCTATGGCGCAGAAGACAACGTTAAAGATTACCTAAATCCTAATCTGTCCTATTTAGTCTTGTGAACATCAAATAGGATTTAGAGATAAGAGAATGAATAGCTACTTCATTCTACTTGTAAGAAGATTGGAACTCGGGTTAAGAAACTTGAAAATTCCATAAATGATCATAAGAGTTTTACAAGGAAATCATCCCTAACCAAAACTAACAAGGATTCTGCATCACCACCCACACAACTACAAGAAGAGAATACAAGAGGGAGAAGGAGATGTTAATAGCCTTAACCCTGACAAGGTCTTCTTCTTCTCTTGCGTGGATGGATCTGCAAACGTTCCTTGGACACCAACACTTGGAGTGGGGCGGAAACTGAGATGTGAATGGAGTATAATATGGTGTTGAAGTGTGTCGAATTGTAGCCTTCCTCGGCCTATTTATAGGCATCCAAATGTGTCGATGCCGGGCGTCGTGCCGGGTCCCCAAATAGCCGGCACACGTGTTAAATGCGCCCAACTGCTAACGGTCGAAACCGTCAATATCCGTGCGAAACAGTGCTTATGCCGGTAGGACTTACCCGGCATCACATCCGGCAGCGGTTGGAAAAACGTGGATAACATGTGCTTCGTATGGTCAATCGAGGCGATTTACACTTATGCCGGATAACATTTACCCGGCATAACTCCGGCAAGGCTTCTTTCTGTTCTACTTATGCCGTGCAGAAACTACCGGCATGGAGTCCGGCTTCAATTAACTTTTTGCCTAGAAAATCCTTCCTTGCACAGAAAACTCAAACAACATAAGATTGTACAAACATTATACTTTAACACATAATGGCATAAATAACATAAATATAACTTTATTTAGATAAATATAATACTAAATCTAGTGCATAAAATATGATAAGTCTGCGGCTTATCAACGGCTTGTAGCCTTTGAAGTGTCGGTGAACCTGCCAAGGGTACACCATTATGTATTTAGAAAGTATGTAGTTTATGAGGTACAGGTAGATGATAGACTCTTAATGAGTATGTATAAACATGAAAGGATTGTTGTATTTGGATTTGGATCTTAGTAAACTCGGTATATTGTATTGCAATTATGGAGTATTGTATTGAATGGAGAACTGAAGTACCCGGTTTGTATTTGGAATATGGATTGTAATTGTGTAGTACTCGGGTATTCCGGTCCATCACACCGATGCTGTAAGTAGTAGTAGGCCTTGTTAGTCACGTGGGTGGCTAACGGCATTGTTTCACCCACCGTTGTGTAAGGAAGTATCCGCTGCGAAGGTATGTAAGTATAAGGTGATTAGACGGTAATGATGGTACTAGCGGTATGGGTGTTACAAAAAGTGGTATCAGAGCGATACTTCACTCTGATGACTGGAAATACCGAGTTTAGGAAATACCGAGTTAGGAATTAGAAGCTTAGGGCTGAGTGATAGCGTTAGAGATACGCTAGTTAGGAACTCCCGGTGTGTACCAGATACTTCAATATCAGTCCCGCCCACCGCATCCCCATTGTATCACTTGGGAAAGAACGCCAGAGAGAAGGAAAGTCCTCTCATACTCGGAAAACCCGATCTGGCAGTTGTGAAATCACCGTACGGTAAACAAGAATCCGATGTATAGTAGATTCCAAGAGTTGGAAGTTCCAGAGATGGTTCCCAGTGAACAGCAATAATGGTAGGATGAGTACTCTAACCATAAGGAGGCTACAACTTACAACAACATGGGGCGACGTACTTAGCACTCGCGAAACCTGGTTAGTCAACCAACAGCAGGAAAAGAAGCACTTAGCGTGCAGCAGAGCGGAAAAAGGAACAATAACAAAACCCGAGACACAAGCCTACGGGACAGTAATAGCTAGATAACACCACCAACGGTATGCTAGCTGACTAAGGACATAGTCGGGAGTGGTTAACTCCAAAACTGCAACGCCAAAGAGGTTACAATACCTGGCCAGTATGCCTACACAGCTACGAGAACATTCACGAGACATAATCCGACAGGACTACAGGGGTAGTGCCTAAACAAGCTAAGGCTTAGTAACCACAGTAAATGTGTGGGAACGAGCAACAAAGAGAAACACAGAACAAATAAAAAGGGATCTCCAAGGATTGGAGAAGTACCCCGATCAACGACAGTCACATCAAGATCACTGAGAAGTTACTTAAAAGATCGAGTATCCCAGACATAAAGCAATACATCAAAGGAAGAGTCGACAAGACTACCAAATAAGAGTGGAAGCTGTACCGTGACCGGTATAGGTTTACCTAAAAACCACCAGTACCACGCACTTGCCACGACAAGTGCAGTAAGAACATGAACATGTAGAGGAACCCTAACACACCACAAGTACTTAGTAATGTACCGTGACCGCAATGAAGCAACTACCAGATCACACATCAAAAAAACTGGAAGAATGGAACCTTGGAAAGGTCTAACGACCCGACCATTGTATTAAGAGCATACCAATCAGCGAGAAGCTGGACTTGGTCAAGACCTTAGACATGGCCACGCCATGAAGAACTTCTTTTAACACCGAACTATAATTTTAAAACCCAAAATTTTTCTTTCAAAACCACAACCCTTCTTTTAAACCTTGGATTTTAAAACCAAACTAACAGAATTACGGTGAGTATCATAGAATGATACAAGAGGAGTTGACAATAGAATACTTCACCTAGGCGTGTGGCGAGCACTACGAGTGCACCCAAATCCGGGATGTGGGACGACCGCACTCCGAAGGAGCTTGCGGGCCTGATAGATAGTCGGGTAAGTGGTAACGTATCAACAAGGTACCCCACGTATGTATACATGTAGTGTACAAAACACGGAAGTAGTCAACTCCGTTCTACGGACCATGAGTAAGTTCAAAACCAGAACAGCTGGACACTTCAGACGATCAAGGGGAAGGAACTCAGCTAAGTAATAAGTATAAAGGAACTCAGAGAATCCATCTGAAGTTAAGGAATAAGAATTAGGAAGCGCAAAGAGCGCAAACTAGTAAGTATAGACATTAGATATGTCTCAAAAACTTCAACCAAATACATGACAACTGGAAGGATACCCCGCCTAAACGCAGTAAGGCAAATGCCTCATGTGAACACAACGATGTTCAACAAACGGGACGGAGATCCCAAGAGCAATCTCAAGATTACCATGAAGTATAATCCATCATTGGAGAGGATTTTAAACCCAGTCAAGAACACTAGGAGGAAGTATGAACATTCTACCCAAGAACGGGAGATGTTATAACCCTAAAGGGGATAGCTTATATATAGTACCACAAGGCGGTATGGGGGACGCAACATATCATAAACATTAGCCGGATGTAACGGCGTAACGTAACAACACCCAGGAGCAATCCTTGAAGGGTGACTGAATTAACAACAGTCGAACGAAGCGTCATGATAAGAACGCGGGAGCTAGAACGAACACTCGGTTAGGACACCGAAGGGATTTCACTTAATAGGAAATACCCTCAACCACAAAAAGGCACTAAATAACACTAGATTGCCTAAAGGGCCTCCCATGAACGGAAGCGTGATGCAACAACTTGCCATGGAGCCCAGTAATACCTCCAACCCTATGATGGCATACAAGGAGGTGGGAACATGTATAAACAGCCTGCAAAGAGCATAGCTCACAGCAATAAGGCTCAAAGCCATGAACCAACTATGTTATGTAAACGTAAACGGTTGTAAAACCCACACTAATTAATAACAATACTTGTCGAAAATGGCCCCATAAGGGAAGGGATGTTATCTCATGCGACGATAGAGCGCCAACTGAACCACCCAATTTGAGCTCAACATCATAAGTGGCTTGGAGTAATGGCTACCTCAGTGTCACTGTCACTAGAGCATCACTCTAGAATACAGTTGACGAAGCTTTTAATCGCCTTCATGCCTTCTGTAACAATGGTAGCATAGAGGCATAAGAACCGTGATAATGCCAACACTGGCCTAGTCCACACTTGGACACTACGAGAAACCCAAGGGAAGGTACCCCTCGTTAGCCGAAGACCATCAATGCGGTGATGATGTGAACCCTTAGAAAAGTCTTCCATCTACTATAACAACAAGCTTGCGCATGTAGTTGTTGCCAAGAGGCAATCGAATAAGAAAATAAGATTTTCAAACCATTACGCCTAGAAAGAGGCTTTGAGAGCAACTGTAAAAACCGAAGAAGAGTCGGTTGAGAAACAAACACATAATGCATATAATGTGAACTGTAAAAGCAGAGACTAACATAGTAAACCTATGGTTAACCATTGTACGAATGGCGGAAGTGCATAAGCAGAGACTAACATAGTAAACCTTGGCATGAGAATTATGGGTGGGAGCAAACCCCTCAACAAGAACTTTCACTTACCAGTGATAAATTACTGTTCAATTGAAGAACGGGACCAGAAAACCCTTGAAGTTTCTTGGGATGTCCCGGTGATGTACATACAAAAGTAAAACTGCACGGCTAGAGCCTATAACCAATGCTAAGCACTGAGGAGACAGTAATTGTCAAAACAATCAAGGGAAAATTACATGCCTCACCCATGACGTTTGGCGAAATTTCACATTCCACCCACGTGGTTTCAAAAATTACTTTCCCCACCCACGTGGTTTCCCCCTTTTTACATCCAGTAACTTTTTTAATTTTGGTTCAATTCAAAAGATGCTTAAACGTTGTCCAAAATTGATGAAACTTTACATGGATGATGCTAAAGTGATATACTTTGATCTTATGTCAAATCCGAAGTTTTTTATGCTTAAATGTGTCCCATGGGACCCAATGAAACTTGTGATATGTTCATTGGGTCACACATGTCACATTTAAGCTTAAAAAACTTTAGATTTCTCACTAAAACTAAAATATAACACTTTAGCGTCGTCTATGTAAAATTTCATCAACTTCGGACAACGTTTAAGCTTCTTTTGAATTGAACAAAAATTAGAAAAGTTGCTGGATGTAAAACAGGGGAAACCACATGAGTGGAGAAAGTAATTTTTAAAACCACGTGGGTGGATTGTGATATTTCGTCAAACGACATGGGTGGCGTATGTAATTTTCCCAACAATCAATGTGAATGCACGTTGGACACCACGAATGACCAACGCTCAGGAGAGCTTGTAACCCGGTAAATCACTTCATCCTTGGTCAACCAAGATACTTGGTAAATTGTATCATAAATGATGAAGGAATGTGAGGTAAGCTAACCTACACATGATGCCTAAATTGAAATAAACATCTCCACATTGGGAAGATAGTAACATTGCGGTATGCTACGACAACCGTCATACACACGAACATAGGAAACCCTCGGTGTATTCACACCATAACAAAATGTTGCCAACGACAATGGCAATGAGTAAAGATAGACTACCACAGTAATAGAGACTGTAAAAACAATGTCGTATAATGAGTAAGAATATGGTGCGCAACAAGCGACCGCTATGAGGAAGTAGTTAGACAATAACACGGAGTTGTAAGTACGAGATGACAGGCAGAAATATTCATTCCTATCACATAAAAGATTTACTACCAAGCGTTTACGCCTCTGCACTCTATATGACTGAGTGTTTTGGTATTGCACTTGTGCAGCTAATGATCTAGTGGGATAGCTAGGAATATGGAAAATATAAATCGTGGTAAATTCTTCGTTTCACCAACGAATATGGTATAAGCTAGTCGAGCAAAAGCTTAGAAACAAACCGTGCGGCCTAAGGCCGAAGAAGCACGAAGAGTGAAAAGCACACTAACAATCACAAGATGTGAATTCCATTGGAATAAAGCGAGAAAGAAGACTTAAGAAAGTCACTATGACCGACGCATAGAATATGCAAGGTCATACAAGTAAGGAACCCTTGTATTGAACCAGAAGAATTGGTATAATTCAAAAGCTACTGACAACTAAGGAAGCACTACAACGAATAGTATGTATAGTAGATTGCCAGAGAGCTAGTTATAAATCCAAAACTCATTGAGTTCAAGGACAGTAAAAGAATACCACACTTGTTTAATAAACTTTATTTCCACAACAAAAGGGATAAAAAGGTGATGTGTAACACGTTAACGATAACAAGAAGGGCGAATAACCCATGTTATCAGGGTCACACAACAGAAGCTAGTGGGCCCTAGCGTAGAGGTTTAATGTACCCAGTAAGTATGAGAGAATGGCTATCAATGCCTTGAAGCCTGATAGGCTAGAACCGAATTAATTATGAGTTAAATAAACTCCTATAGGAATTCTTGGTGTAGGGACTGAACCATTAGTACGGTTAAGACCCTTTGACTAGAGTACATTATATGATAGACCGTAGGGAAGCTAAAATGCTTCAGAGTGCCCGAATTGAGTGAACCAATGTTCAGTAATAACATATGGTAGATTACGTGGGCGTAATCCCTTTTAAGGGGGTGTAACACCCCAACCGTTAAACACGTCATTATCTCTAAAACTGTCTCAAATTACCCTTACTCACGCAGCGGATCTCTATTACAACGAAGGGTGATACAACGCCGTTAGCCACCCATATGGCTAACCAGGCCTATCTCACATACAGTAACGGTCTGATGGACTGGGACAACTGAGTACACAATACAAATACAATACTCAACCCATTTCTTTACTATACCAAGTCTACAATATACGGATTCCGACAAGATACTCGGTCTTACACCTTATTCAGTACATAAGCAAAATAAATTCCAACTACCCATGCTAACCACCGACCCCGTCCTACACTCGAACGGTATCATCTCCGGTGTACCTGCGAATAAAAACGATGCCCCTAGGGGCTCAGCTTAAAGCTGTATATGAAATTCGCATACCCCGAGCGCTAACCGGGGTATGCCGACTACTTTTGTCGAGAGCATGAGATTCATTTTAATTCAATCAACATGCAACGTAGCATTACATTACATATGTACACTACACAAGGATTCACATTCAATTATGGAATTCTATCCTTAACTAACATAACAAGGTTGTTAGTTGGGTAAATTTACTCTTAGGCCTTGAGGGTTATACCTCACTATGCCTTAGTTACTTGTTCAATTACTCACCCATACACTCGGGTTACTTAATCTCATTCTCACCCTTTCTCTCGGGTTACATATTCTTATTCTCACCCATTATCTCGGGTTACTCATTCTTACACTCACCCACACTATTGGGTTATTCATTCTTATACTCACCCACACTCTTGGGTTATTACTCTTTATCTCACCCACTCTCTTGGGTTACTTGTACTTATCACACCCACACTCTTGGGTTACTAATACTCAAGCTCACGTAGTTCTCAAGACACTACAAGTCTCCTACGCTCTTCTCGCTTGTTTCTCTTAATACATACTTAAGCCAAAGCACCTGGCTCTCGAGCATAGATCGACTAGCTCTCGGAACTCTCTCTTAGTTCCTACTACTTTCACATAGGTCCGACTACTCTCGGACTACTCACATTCCCATGCACTCCTCTCTCGGAGTTATAATATAATTTTGTATATTAGTCTAGGAGCATCACTCTCGATGTTCCTAATGTTTTTGGGAACATTACTTAGTTAGGGTAATCTTAGGTTTAAGGGTTACCCTTAGATTTCATTTACTTATACTTTCGGTTATTTTCTCATACCAGATAAAATCCTCATATAGGAGGTCGACCGTGTCTCAAGGGAGCTAAATGGTCCCTTAGGTCTCTTTTACCGTTCTTACAAGTTCACATCTGGAATATCTTTAATCCTCTCGATGGAGGTTCATTTATCCCTCCACTCTTATTTATTTTGTGGATTGTTTCAATAAGGTCTTCTAACTGTTATCAGGTATTTACTCAACCCGTACTAGTCCTCAAAATCTAGGGAGTTCATATGTTTGTGTTATCGTTATACTTTAATCGATAGCTTGCGTGTGTTTGCATATTTCCATTGTTTATGAGACTACCTGATCTACGGGTTTCTAGTCAATCAATACTCACTATGAGTCGGTCTATGCACTATGTTAGACCACACTGGCATACAAGTATGTTAGCTCATACAACATACAACAAGGCATCCATAATCAAACAAGGGATTATTTTCATGCTTTAATCTTGATTAAACCGGCACACAAACACACAAATCAACGTAACTCGGTTAGTATGCGGGGTATGAGAAAATTATACCTTTCATCGGGGTTTTACTTTTACCGTGTTATCTTACCATGCTCGGTTCACACACGATCCTCTGATAATGTTCCAAACATTATTATTAATACTATGCTCATACGGTACATAATTAAATGCTACTCCCGTACTTACCCCGTTATCCCGTTATCTCGGTTTTACTTTTGTTAGTTTGAGTTCTCACTTATAACTCACTTCTAACACTTTCTTACACTTCTTTGGGCCTTTACATGTCACCAAACAAGGCCTAAACATCATCTAACATCATTAACATTCAAACCCCCATCATTAGAAACC
Source organism: Limonium bicolor (assembly GCA_023374045.1). Taxonomy (NCBI): domain Eukaryota; kingdom Viridiplantae; phylum Streptophyta; class Magnoliopsida; order Caryophyllales; family Plumbaginaceae; genus Limonium; species Limonium bicolor. The sequence continues at coordinate 101,282,702 of CM041781.1, read as the reverse complement.
TTTAAAACACTCTCGGGGCATTTCTGGGGGTGGTCCGGGACTTGGTCCTTACCTTAAGTCCCGGACCAATTGCAAACTACACTCTCGGCTGAAAATAACATGTGGTCTGGGACCTTGTACCTAGGCCAAGTCCCGGACCAAGGTGGGTGATGTAATCTCGGCACAAAATTGAGTGTGGTCCGGGACTTTGTCTAAGGACCAAGTCCCGGACCCTGCTAAAACCTGCAACATACATTATTTTTCAGCCCCTAATCAATCCATACACCACCCTTAATATTTCCCTAATCTTTCCACAAATTTTCCACATGCTAAAACACCTTAAAACATGCTCTGAACATCTTCAAAACTTAGGTTTAATCCCACTCAAATTCTTGCTCCAATTCACCAATTTTGCATTCTCATTTTGCATTAATGCACACTTGTGCATTTTCTAACTTCCCTTGGCACTTGCATTATTGCTCTTACTCCATTTGACCATTCCAAATAATTCTTATGCCAATGCACTTCTAGAACCCAAGTTCACTGCTTGTTTCACAAGTTATACACTCTTGTTCATTACTAGCAAAATCCATAACTTTTCTCCTCATTTATGCTACAAATTTTGTACACTCTCTCCACAATCTTCCTCTCATATTCTAGGGTAATCATTTCCCCAAATTAAGCTCTAACAACACTTAGCTACACCTAGGTCATTCTCTACTCAACCCACCACTTAAATCACTTATATTTCTACCAGAATTTCGCCATAGTCCGGCTACTTTTCTAACATTGCCCAAAACTCATTTCCTTATTTAATTCATCTTAAAATCTAGCCAAACCACAAGGGTTCTACCAGCACATATATAAATCCATCATACTCATCAATTCTCCAAATACCACACAATACATAATTCATAAAATGCATAGCTCTTAAATCAAACACTAAATTCACAATGTTTTCTCACTTGCATTATTTCAATGCAAGCACATTATTACCACAACTGAAGTGGGGTTCATTCATTTTATTTACCCATCCCAAATTCTAATTCATATCGAATATACATTAGGGTTGGTTTCTTACCTTAATTCACAAGTCTCTCTTTAATTCTCCTCTTGCTCCTTCTCTCCTCAAATTTGGTCAAGTGGGAATGGAGTTGCCAAACTCCATCCCAACATTCAAGAAACACAAAAATACATTCACTTAATCCTCTAACCCCTTAAGAAACTCTAATTCAATTAAAGGGCTTAAAACACCATAGTTAGGGTTTACCTTTTTGAGCTTTTCAAGAGGGGTTCTCTCCCTTGAATCAAAAGGGAAATTCCACCACCATTGGAGGGTTGAATTGAAGCTCAAAATCAGAGAAAAACAAGGTAAGAGAGAGAGAGCAAAATCGGCTAAGAGAGGAAGGTGAAGAAAAATGAGTTTCTCTTGAGTATTTTTACCTTAGGAGAGAGAGAAGACTCCAAGCTATCCATTTGTGCCATTTTCCCTTCAAATGGAGAGAACCCATATCGATGAAGTTCATCCTTTTCAAATTTTTAAAAGAGAGAATGATAGAGGGTGATGAGAGGATCACAAATATGTATTTTTTTTTTAATTTGGAGCTTTAACAAAGCTTGGGCATGAGGAGAAGGGTGGAGAAGCCATAGAGGGAGCTCCGTTGTCGCCCAACACAGAGAGAGAGGGAAGAAAATCGGTGGGAGGAAGAAGAGAGGAAAGAGAGGAGGGAAAAAGGAATAAAGGAGGAGAGAAAAGGTAATCCCCCTTTTCTACTTTCCCTTTCTTTTCTTTTTATTTTCTTTCTTTCTTTACTTATTTAGTGTGTGAGTGTGTGCGAGAGGCTATTAAAAACCGGCCCCCACCATTTAAGTAAGCTAGAGCGTTTTTTGTCTTTTACAGAAAACGCTCGTTTATTTACCCGGTTTTAGCACTATTCACTAACCGGGCCCGTTTTCCAGAATTTTCTCGTTTCTTTAATTTGAATGGTTATTAAGCTCCCATTAATGTTTATTTATAGTTATTTAATAAACTATAATTTTTACGAGTCTATTTGACCGCTTAAAGTCACATTTTCGGGTTTTCTCGAAAAACGTGCTTTAAAACTCCATTAGCGTTTTAATCCGTTATTTGGATCCGTTTTCTTCGGGAATCATTCCCATATACTAATTAGGCCTAACTAAGCCTTAGGAATCCATCTCGGACCCTAACGAGATCATATATCTCTTATACTCATTTAATGCACGTTTTAGCGTTTTTCGTGTTTCACGCATTTTCTCTTTTCTTTTGGTTTTATTCTCTTCACCAATATTCTCTAGGCACCATTAGGAACTTTGTCCTCAAAGTTGGTGAACCTAATAATGTTACTCACTTTGGTACACTATGCTAGGTCCTAATCTCTATACGACCTAACAAACTCACAGGTTTGTTTCATTTCACACTACACATACCACACATATATCACAGCATGTATAGCAATAAAAAAATACTCTTTATACTCTCTCCATGGAATCGGTCCGAAGACAAGAAGGCACCGCAGTCCTCGAATCCATATCGAGTAATACACTACTGATCCCTCAGGTACCGGTCACGTTAGACACTTACGCTCTCTGGTCCACGGCCGTTTCATGAAAAATGGGCACTTACTCTCTCAGGCCCACGGTCCCTTCGGTACTGATCAAAATGTCACACATATACATATCCTCAGGCACTTTAATACCCCGGATCTAAAAATGGTGATTTAATTACTCTAATAAGATTATTAAGGGCCTAATTGTGCCTAGAGAGTATTGGTAAAAAGAATAAAACCAAAAGAAGAGAGAAAACGCTTGAAAAGCGAAAAACGCTAAAACGCGTATTAAATGAATAAAGGGAAAATATGATCTCGTTAGGGTCCGAGATGGATTCCTAAGGCTTAATTACGCCTAATTATTATGTGGGAATAATTCCCGAAGGAAATGGATCCAAATAATGGATTAAAAATGCTAACGGAGTTTTAAGCACGTTTTTCGAGAAAACCCGAAAACATGACTTTAAGTGGTCAAACGGACCCGTAAAAATTATAGTTGATTAAATAACTATAATTAAGTATTAATGGAAGCTTAATAACCATTAAACTTAATTAAACGGCAAAATTCCGGAAAACGGACCCGGTAAATGAATAGTGTCGAAAACGAGAGACGAGACGCGTTTAATTCGAAAAGACAAAAAATGACCCGGGCTATTAATTAATGTGGGCCGGTTTTAATTAATAAGTATACACCCATTAATAGCTTGCTAGCTATTAAGTAATAACAAGACAAATAAATAAATAAGTAAAGTGAATAGTGTAAAGCAAAAGTAAAATAAAGTACTCACCTTCTCCTTCTTCATTCACGATTTGCCCCAGCGTATGAAACTCTTCTTCCTCCTCTGTAAATCGCGAGACAAGCAGCACAACCCTCACCTTGTCCAACCTCCTTCTTGCTCATTCCTCCACCAAATCACACGAAATTTGTACCGTTGAACTCCTCTCGGTGAGAGCTTCGGTTTCCACCCAATTAAAATTCGATTCCTCCATCTTCATCTCCATTGACGTTGGAGCTTTTGAAGCTTGAAGAGTTGGTTTCAACCCTTCTTCTTCCCCTTGATGCTTTAAGGTAATAATAAGCATAAGTGTAAGCCATTTCAAGCTCATTCTTGCCATTTGTGGGATTTTTCCCTCACGTTGAAAACCCTCCTCATTTCAGTCGATCCGTATGTTTTTGTGGGGGTTTGGAAACTGCTCCAAATGATTGTCAAGCTACTCATTTGGGTTCTCTAAGGTAAAATCTAAACTAAACTTTGTAAACTAGCTCTTTAAATATTAGGTTGTGTGGAGGGAAAGTTGAATTGACTTGGGGTTATATGTGCGATGGAATATGGTTGTAGCTAGCAATCCATATTCCTTGTGTGGTGTGGAAAAACAAGAGGAGAAAGAGGGAACATGAGAACGTGGAAGAAGAGAAGAGAAATCAGAAAAGAAAGAAAAACTAGCAAGGTAATGAACTTACCTTGGGTTATTTTTGTTCTCTGTAAACCGATTTTGAATATAAATAAACAACCATGAACTAGTGTAGTCTTGTACTACAATATTGGTTTTTGAATGAGGAAGTTTTAATGCTGTTTGGGGATGCAAAACAAACTTAGAAAATGAGCTTGTATTGTGGATAACAGAGGGGAAGTTAATGTGTTGCTGTAAGTATGTTTAATGTTGTAATAACAGGGATGGAAAAACTGATTTTGGTGGCGGTTGTAGTGTGGTGTAAATGCTAAGAATGTAGTTAAGTTATGGCAAAATTTGTTTAGGAAATAATGTCATTGGAGTGGTTGGAATGGCATCAGTAAGTGAGTTTTGAATGGTTTCAAGAAGAAACCAAAATCTGTTGCAAATCTGATAGAAAAACAAGTGGAAAACTAGCTTTGTAAGTGTAAGAGTCTAAGTAAAATTAGCTAGAGTGGTGAGTGCATTTGGTGCTTGGTTTAAGGTGATTAAGAAGGGTAATTGGATGCTAAAACATGTGGATTTTAGTTGGTGAAGATAGGTTGATCAATGGGCTAAAAGATAACCCGTAACGGGATTGGAAAATGCTGAAATTGCAAAATCTGTAGCAGGGTCCGGGACTTAGGTCCAGGACCAAGTCCCGGACCACCCCTGAATTTACCCCCGAGACTTCTCTGCTTGTTTGGTCCGGGACTTAACTCCATGCCCAAGTCCCGGACCATATATAGAATTTAGGCCGAGAATCAACAACCACATTGGTCCGGGACTTGGCCTAGGTACAAGGTCCCGGACCATGCAATATTTTTGGCCGAGAGTTAGCTTTGTGATTGGTCCGGGACTTAGGGTATGGACCAAGTCCCGGACCACCCCCAGAAACCTACAGAGAGCATTTTAAAGGTTGTAAATGATGGGGGTTTAAATGTTAATGATGTTATAAGATGTTAAGGCCTTGTTTGGTGACATGTGAAGGCCCTAGGAAGTGTAAGAAGGTGTTAGAAGTGAGTGAGAAGTAAGAACTCAAATTAACAAAAGTAAAACCGAGATAACGGGATAACGGGGTAAATACGGGAGTAGCATTTAATTATGTACCGTATGATCTTAGTATTAATAATAATGTTTGAAACATTATCAGAGAGTCGTGCGTGACCCGAGCATGGTGAGATGCCACGATAAAGTAAAAACCCCGGTGAAAGGTATGATTTTCTCATGCCCCATATGCTAACCGAGTTACTCTGATTTGTGTGTTTGTGTGCCGGCTTAATCAAGATTAAAGCATGAAAATAATCCCTTGTTTGATTATGTATGCCTTGTTGTATGTTGTATGAACTAACATACTTGTATGCCGGTGTGGTCTAACATAGTGCTTAGACCGACTCATAGAGAGTAGTGTTTGACTAAAAACCCGTAGATCGGGTAGTCTCATGAACAATGGTAATATGCAAACACACACAAGCTATCGATTAAAGTATAACGATAACGCAAACATATGAACTCCCTAGAACGTGAGGAGATGTACGGGTTGAGTAAATACCCGATAACGGTTAGAAAACCTTATTGAAACAATCCACGAAATAAATATGAGTGGAGAGATAAATGAACCTCCATTGAGAGGATTGAAGTTAGTCCAATAATGTGAACTTATAAAGAAGGTAAAAGAGACCTAGGGGATTAGTAACTCCCTTGAGACATGGTCGACCTCCTAAAAGAGGGTTTTACCCGGTATAAGAATATAACCGAAAGTATGAGTATATGTATGGTAAAGGTAACTCTTAAACCTAAGATTAACCAAACTAAAGTAATGTTCCCATGTCATTAGAAACATCGAGAGTGATGTTTCTAGACTAAAACACGTAATATTATAATAACTCCGAGAGTATGGGAACGAGAGTAGTCCGAGAGTATTCGGACTTGTGTAAAAAGAGATAGGAACTAAGAGAGAGTTCCGGGAGCTAGTTGAACCTTCCCACCATGCTAGACCCAGAGTAGGGTCGAAACCGGGGAAGTAAGACTATGCTCGAGAGCCATGAGTTCTGGCTCGAGTATGTATTAAGAGTAACAAGCGTGACGTAGGAGACCTGTAGTGTCTCGAGAATCTACAAGAGCTTGAGTAGTACAACCCGAGAGCGTGGGTGAGATAATGAGTGTAAATAACCCAAGAGTATGGGTTAGATAATGAGAATGAGTAACCCGAGAGTGTGGGTGAATATAGTACGAGTAGCCCAAGAGAATGGGTGTGGATATGAAAGAGTAACCCGAGAGAGCGGTTGAGGTGTTGAATAAGTAAACAAGGCATAGTGAGGAATACCCCTCAAGGCCTAAGAGTAACCAGTTACCACTAACAACCTTGTTATGTTAGTTAGGAATCGTGTTCCGTGATTGGATGTAGATTCCTTGTGTAATATACATATATATTGTATTCCCAAGATGCATGTTGTTTGATTAAAATGAACTCCATGCATATCCGACCCAAAGTAGTCGGCGTACCGCGGTTAGCACGCGGTATATGCGAATTTCATATTCAGCGTAAGCTGACCCCCTAGGGGGAACGTTTTTAGTGTGCAGGTACTTGAAGCCGACCACCGTTCGAGAGAGTAACACGGGGACAGTTATGAAGCGTGGGTAGTTAGATCGTAATTACTTATGCACTTGAATGAGGTGTAAGTCCGGGTATGTTATCGGCATCCGTATATTGTAGACTCGGTATAGTAAAGAAGTGAAATGAGTATTGTTTTGTATGAAGTACTCGGTTGATCCAGTTCATCAGACCGTTACGGTATGTAAGGAAGGCCTGGTTAGCCATATGGGTGGCTATTGGCGTTGTTTCACCCCTCGTTGTAATTAGAGTTCCGCTGCGTGAGTAGAGTAATGGGTGACAATTTACGAGGTAATGATGAGCTTAACGGTTGGGGTGTTACAAAAATGGTATCAGAGCGAAGTATCACTCTGATGACTGGAAATACCGAGCTTAGGTAATACCGAGTTAGGAATTAGAGACTTAGGGCTATGGGTTGAGTGGTAGCGTGAGAGATGCGCTAGCTAGGAACTTCCAGTATGATCTGGACACCTACAATACCAAACCCGCCCTCCACAACCCCCGCATTAAAAGCTCGGGAAAGAACACCAGAGAGATGGGAAACCCAATCCGGCAGTTAGTAAATATTTCAATTTGAACCAGAACCTGTCATGCGGTAGATCCCGAGAACCGGAAATCCCGGAGACGGATCCCGCTGAAATGACAATAAATGATGAAAGGTCGAGACATCCTAATCCAAGGAGACCAGAATTTGTGGCAGTCTGGGGCGACATGCTTAGCAGTCGCGAGAACCCAGCTGGTCGAGCAGCAGTGAGAAGGATGCACCAATCGTGCGACCAGACGGACTTATGAGAACTAACGAGAACCGGGACACATGTCTACGGACCGCCATAGTTAACTAATACCAACATCGGTACACTAACCGACCAAGAATCTAGTCAAGAGTAGGTACACCCACCCTGCCACACCCAAAGAGGTTGCAATACTTAACTGATGCAGCTTAGACAGCTACGAGCATAGCTACGGGATACACCCGAATTAGACTACAGCAGTAGTGCCTGAATGACTTAACCCTCGGTAACCACAGTAAAGACGTGGGACGAGCAACGAGGTAGAACATAAAACCAAGTAAATAAGGAACTCCAAGAGTGGAGGAGCACCTAAATGAATGACAGTCATATCAAGAGGAATGAGAAGCAGCTCCAAGGAGCAGTTATCCAACTAGGGGATCAAAGAAGAGCCAACGAGGCTACCAAATGCAATGTGAACAATACCGTGACCGGTATGAGTTAACCTAAAAACCGCCTGTACCGTGCACTTGCCACGGCAAGTGCAGTAATAATGGGACTGTTAAAAAGGAACTTCAATAAGTGACAAGTACTAGCAAGTGCCTAGATGGCGAGAGAAGCCAATATAGCACCACAAACCCTAAAGAATTCTGAAACGAAACCTTGGTGAGGCCTAATGGCCTGACCACTGTATTGGAAAACATACCAGTCAGCGAGAAGCTGCGGCATTGAAATGCCATGAACATTTATTTTCAAACCCAAATTTTTCTTTCAAACAGAGAATTTTCCAAAAACTCCTAAATTTTTAAAAAACCAAACCAGAGAATGACGGTAAGTTATCATAGGATGATATAAGAGGAGTTGGCAACAGAATACTTCACTTAGGCGTGTGACCGACACTACGGTATACTAAACGAGACATGGAACGACCGCACTCCGAAGGAGCTTGCGGGCCTGACAGACCAACTATGAGTTAGTCGGGTAAGTGGCAACGTATCAATAAGATACTCCATGTATGTATACAAGTAGAGTACGGAACACGGGAAGTAGCCACTCCATACTACGGATGAAAGAGCCAATCCAAACCAAGACAGTTGGACATCTCGAATGATCGAAGAACACAAAGAAGTTTACGAAGCTAAGGAGTCTGGAAACCAGTAAGGTAACGGACCTAAGGACATAGCGGGGAGAAGTGCGAGAAGCACAGAGCATTAAGCACAGACATTGGATATGTCTCAGGAAATACCTAATAACTGGAATATATACTAGCGTAAGTAATATGGCAAATTCCTAAATGATCTTATCGATGTTTGATGAACGGGATAGAATCCCCACAGTATATCTCACTAAGAGAATAACAACCTAATTAAGTAGGTAAAGGAAAAGTACTAATACTCTACCCAATAACGGGAGACATTACAACCCTAAGCGGGATAGTTCGAGTTATACATAGCCGCAAGGCGAAGTCGCAACTGAACATAACCATAAATACAAGCCTGATGTAATGGCATTACTCAGTAACACCCAGGAGCAATCCGAGAAGGGTGCCGAAGTCAATGGTAGTTGAACAAAACATCGTGCTGAGAATACAAGTGTTAAAATCAAACACTCAGGTAGAACCCGAAGGGATCCCACGTAAAAGGGAACACCCTAACTTACCAGAGGGCATGAATTAGTATCAAAATACTTTAAGGGTCTTCCATGTTCGGAAGCGTGATGAGACAACCATATCAAAGAGCCCAGAAATACCTCCTAACCATTTAATGGCATGCGGAGAAGAAGAAACCTATATAAATAGCCGCATGGAGCATGACTCGAGGCAAGGTGGCTTGTAGGCCGATAAAACCAACTACAATACGTAGATCCAAACGTTGTAAACATATGCATTAAGGCATAAGAGTTATTGTGGAGCCCGAACCACTACCTTAGAGTGGGGACACCACTTACTATTGTGGAGCCTATGGAGCGGTAATTGCATGAATCTTCCAGAGAAAGGCTACCACTTAAGTATGTAATATGAAACCGCTAAAGCGGTGTAGTGAAAACTTGAGCATGTGTATATTGCCAAGGAGCATATGAACTATAGTAGTGCGTAAAGAGGAACCTTGATAGCAATACAAAGGAAACCGATAGAGTAATCGGATGAGTAGTGAACACTGTATGTGTACAGTATGAACTGCAGAGTAAGCAGCGCGCAAGTGCGCAGAGAGATTTTAAGAATAGCGTATTTCATTGAGCTAAGTGAATGGCAAGCCATAGTATAAATGGCGGGAGTACATGGGCGGAAGCTAAAGTAGTAGCGGATGCCATATAAGCGAATGTTGTAACGAGTAGAACATGGTACGCAGCAAGCGACCGTTGAAAGAGTATAACTAGTTAGTGATATGAAGCTGATGAGAAAATGTGGTATATGAGACATAATCATTCCTATCCCATGAGAGATTTACTGTCAAGGGTTTACGCTTCTGCACTCTGTATGACTGAGTGTTTTGGTATTGCACTTGTGCGGTAATGATCGAGTGGGAGAGCCAGGAATTGAGAAATGTCAACGAAGCCTGTTGAGTGAGAATCTACAGAGATAACCATGCGGCCATTGGCCAAAGATGCACAAAGAACGTGGGCAGTAACCCACAGGGCCCAGGATCCATATGTGGAATAAGGCAGAGTAGTATGAATGAGGAATTCTTGTACAGAAATAAATAAACAAACATGATTCAGAAGTCATTATCAAATGAGGAAGCACTACATGCTAAGTAACAGCTTGACCTCAACCGATAATAAGTCGGAAAAAGGTAGTGAATAACCACAAAAGCATACAGAGTATACAAAATATAGATTTCCAGAGAATTGGAGAGAAAATCTATAATTCATCGAATTCGCATACGGTAAGAGATACCAAGCGACGATTGAAATACATTGAGAATACCAAAGGGCGAGTTAAGCTCTAGTTATCAGGTCACGCAGCAGAAGCTTGTGGACCGTGATTCAAGGTTAAGTATACCTATATCATAAACCCCTTGAAGCCTTAGAGGCTAGAACCGAACCCGGTTATGAGTTAATTAACCGTACTGAAGTTAAAACACTTCATAATACTCGAATTAATGAACCAATGTTCAGTGGTAACATATGGTTGGTTACACGGGCGTAACCCCTTTTAAGGGGGGGTAGGGCGAGAAACCGCTTAGAGTATGTCTTACGTACAGATGTGTAAACTACTATGTGCATAGCATAGAGAAAATTGTTTTGATGTTTGGAACTCATGTTACATAAACATGTGTACCCATTCATTGTGTAATTATGATTATCGTGCATGAGTGATGCAAGTAACGAGTATGTAATATTTATGAAAAGAGGAGTAGAGAGACTCCTGGGGAATGAGAATCCCTTTAGTATTTGTCTATTGAGATTAGACATGAGATATGACGAGTATAAATCGGCATGAAACCGATGTGTAACCTAAGAGGGAGTGAGTTCCCTAGGTGATTTTATTTGAGAACGATAGATGGAGTGAGTTCCATCCTTTGGAGTTGTGTGTTATGTGTTTTAAATTGAGCAACAATTTGAGTAAAAGAAGCCATAAGTATGGAATACCTAGGTAAAGTAGTGAAGCAACGAGAATGACAAATGACCTAAGTACTAGGAACTAGAGATTAATTGAAACGAATTGTTTCGTGAATATGACTAGAAAGAGTAAAAGATAGAAAACAAAAATGTTTGACTATCCGATTGTTTGAAACTGACGTGGGAGGTGTAACTTGATCTGCTAGCGATCAAGGGAAACCGAACACAAATTGGGGTGGAAGGATAGTCCAACACTGATGCTGATCACATCAGGGTTAGATGATTCCTGAAGCTCCCTATAGTGGTCACAAGTAATCACGCTAAGAAAGATACAGCTACCATAAATCTGATTTGGAGTTGTGTGATGTTTTAAAAAGAATTTTCAAACAGATTTTGAAAAAGAATTTTCTTCAAGTATGAAGATGGAAATGAAACTGTTTTTTTTTTAAACCGCTGTCACCCGCCGATGGCTACGGCCTTAAGTCTTGATGACCGGTAGAACGGTGGGCGTGTACTAGTTTTGAAACCATTGCACCGTACGTGCGGCGGTCCTAAGTGACCGGTTGGGGCGGTGTCAGTGTGTGATTTTTCCAAAGGCAGCGGGACGGGGAGAGTACCCTGAGATGTTCCTGTGTTGAGTGAGTCAACCAGAGTGCCTGAGGATATGTATATGTGTAACGTTTTGATCAGAACCGAAGGGACCGTGGGCCAGAGAGAGTAAGTGCCCATTTGTCATGAAACGGCCGTGAACCAGAAAGAGTAAGTGTTCAACGTGACCGGTACCTGAGGGATCAGTAGTATATTACTCAACATGGATTCGAGGACTGTAGTGCCTTCTTGTCTTCGGACCGATTCCATGGAGAGAGAACAAAAAGTATTTTTTATTGCTATACATGCTGTGATATGTGTGAGGTATGTGTAGTATGAAATGAGACAGACTTGTGAAGTCTGTAAGGTTGTACATGTATTATAACCTTGGCATAGTACGCCCATGAGAGTAACCATCTAGATTCACCAACTTTGAGGACAAAGTTCCTAAGGGGGGTAGATTTTAATACCCCGGATCTAAAAATGGTGATTTAATTACTCTAATAAGATTATTAAGGGCCTAATTATGCCTAGAGAGTATTGGTAAAAAGAATAAATCCAAAAGAAGAGAGAAAACGCTTGAAAAGCGAAAAACGCTAAAACGCGTATTAAATGAATAAAGGGAAAATATGATCTCGTTAGGGTCCGAGATGGATTCCTAAGGCTTAATTACGCCTAATTATTATGTGGGAATAATTCCCGAAGGAAACGGATCCAAATAATGGATTAAAAATGCTAACGGAGTTTTAAGCACGTTTTTCGAGAAAACCCGAAAACGTGACTTTAAGTGGTCAAACGGAGCCGTAAAAATTATAGTTGATTAAATAACTATAATTAAGTATTAATGGAAGCTTAATAACCATTAAACTTAATTAAACGGCAAAATTCCGGAAAACGGACCCGGTAAATGAATAGTGTCGAAAACGAGAGACGAGACGCGTTTAATTCGAAAAGACGAAAAATGACCCGGGCTATTAATTAATGTGGGCCGGTTTTAATTAATAAGTATACACCCATTAATAGCTTGCTAGCTATTAAGTAATAACAAGACAAATAAATAAATAAGTAAAGTGAATAGTGTAAAGCAAAAGTAAAATAAAGTACTCACCTTCTCCTTCTTCATTCACGATTTGCCCCAGCGTATGAAACTCTTCTTCCTCCTCTGTAAATCGTGAGACAAGCAGCACAACCCTCACCTTGTCCAACCTCCTTCTTGCTCATTCCTCCACCAAATCACACGAAATTTGTACCGTTGAACTCCTCTCGGTGAGAGCTTCGGTTTCCACCCAATTAAAATTCGATTCCTCCATCTTCATCTCCATTGACGTTGGAGCTTTTGAAGCTTGAAGAGTTGGTTTCAACCCTTCTTCTTCCCCTTGATGCTTTAAGGTAATAATAAGCATAAGTGTAAGCCATTTCAAGCTCATTCTTGCCATTTGTGGGATTTTTCCCTCACGTTGAAAACCCTCCTCATTTCAGTCGATCCGTATGTTTTTGTGGGGGTTTGGAAACTGCTCCAAATGATTGTCAAGCTACTCATTTGGGTTCTCTAAGGTAAAATCTAAACTAAACTTTGTAAACTAGCTCTTTAAATATTAGGTTGTGTGGAGGGAAAGTTGAATTGACTTGGGGTTATATGTGCGATGGAATATGGTTGTAGCTAGCAATCCATATTCCTTGTGTGGTGTGGAAAAACAAGAGGAGAAAGAGGGAACATGAGAACGTGGAAGAGAAGAGAAAGAAAAGAAAGAAAAAAACTAGCAAGGTAATGAACTTACCTTGGGTTATTTTTGTTCTCTGTAAACCGATTTTGAATATAAATAAACAACCATGAACTAGTGTAGTCTTGTACTACAATATTGGTTTTTGAATGAGGAAGTTTTAATGCTGTTTGGGGATGCAAAACAAACTTAGAAACTGAGCTTGTATTGTGGATAACAGAGGGGAAGTTAATGTGTTGCTGTAAGTATGTTTAATGTTGTAATAACAGGGATGGAAAAACTGATTTTGGTGGCGGTTGTAGTGTGGTGTAAATGCTAAGAATGTAGTTAAGTTATGGCAAAATTTGTTTAGGAAATAATGTCATTGGAGTGGTTGGAATGGCATCAGTAAGTGAGTTTTGAATGGTTTCAAGAAGAAACCAAAATCTGTTGCAAATCTGATAGAAAAACAAGTGGAAAACTAGCTTTGTAAGTGTAAGAGTCTAAGTAAAATTAGCTAGAGTGGTGAGTGCATTTGGTGCTTGGTTTAAGGTGATTAAGAAGGGTAATTGGATGCTAAAACATGTGGATTTTAGTTGGTGAAGATAGGTTGATCAATGGGCTAAAAGATAACCCGTAACAGGATTGGAAAATGCTGAAATTGCAAAATCTGTAGCAGGGTCCGGGACTTAGGTCCAGGACCAAGTCCCGGACCACCCCTGAATTTACCCCCGAGACTTCTCTGCTTGTTTGGTCCGGGACTTAACTCCATGCCCAGTCCGGACCATATATAGAATTTAGGCCGAGAATCAACAACCACATTGGTCCGGGACTTGGCCTAGGTACAAGGTCCCGGACCATGCAATATTTTGGCCGAGAGTTAGCTTTGTGATTGGTCCGGGACTTAGGGTATGGACCAAGTCCCGGACCACCCCCAAACCTACAGAGCATTTTAAAGGTGTAAATGATGGGGGTTTAAATGTTAATGATGTTATAAGATGTTAAGGCCTTGTTTGGTGACATGTGAAGGCCCTAGGAAGTGTAAGAAGGTGTTAGAAGTGAGTGAGAAGTAAGAACTCAAATTAACAAAAGTAAAACCGATAGATAACGGGATAACGGGGTATACGGGAGTAGCATTTAATTATGTACCGATGATCTTAGTATTAATAATAATGTTTGAAACATTATCAGAGAGTCGTGCGTGACCCGAGCATGGTGAGATGCCACGATAAAGTAAAAACCCCGGTGAAAGGTATGATTTTCTCATGCCCCGTATGCTAACCGAGTTACTCTGATTTGTGTGTTTGTGTGCCGGCTTAATCAAGATTAAAGCATGAAAATAATCCCTTGTTTGATTATGTATGCCTTGTTGTATGTTGTATGAACTAACATACTTGTATGCCGGTGTGGTCTAACATAGTGCTTAGACCGACTCATAGAGAGTAGTGTTTGACTAAAAACCCGTAGATCGGGTAGTCTCATGAACAATGGTAATATGCAAACACACACAAGCTATCGATTAAAGTATAACGATAACGCAAACATATGAACTCCCTAGAACGTGAGGAGATGTACGGGTTGAGTAAATACCCGATAACGGTTAGAAAACCTTATTGAAACAATCCACGAAATAAATATGAGTGGAGAGATAAATGAACCTCCATTGAGAGGATTGAAGTTAGTCCAATAATGTGAACTTATAAAGAAGGTAAAAGAGACCTAGGGGATTAGTAACTCCCTTGAGACATGGTCGACCTCCTAAAAGAGGGTTTTACCCGGTATAAGAATATAACCGAAAGTATGAGTATATGTATGGTAAAGGTAACTCTTAAACCTAAGATTAACCAAACTAAAGTAATGTTCCCATGTCATTAGAAACATCGAGAGTGATGTTTCTAGACTAAAACACGTAATATTATAATAACTCCGAGAGTATGGGAACGAGAGTAGTCCGAGAGTATTCGGACTTGTGTAAAAAGAGATAGGAACTAAGAGAGAGTTCCGGGAGCTAGTTGAACCTTCCCACCATGCTAGACCCAGAGTAGGGTCGAAACCGGGGAAGTAAGACTATGCTCGAGAGCCATGAGTTCTGGCTCGAGTATGTATTAAGAGTAACAAGCGTGACGTAGGAGACTTGTAGTGTCTCGAGAATCTACAAGAGCTTGAGTAGTATAACCCGAGAGCGTGGGTGAGATAATGAGTGTAAATAACCCAAGAGTATGGGTTAGATAATGAGAATGAGTAACCCGAGAGTGTGGGTGAATATAGTACGAGTAGCCCAAGAGAATGGGTGTGGATATGAAAGAGTAACCCGAGAGAGCGGGTGAGGTGTTGAATAAGTAAACAAGGCATAGTGAGGAATACCCCTCAAGGCCTAAGAGTAACCAGTTACCACTAACAACCTTGTTATGTTAGTTAGGAATCGTGTTCCGTGATTGGATGTAGATTCCTTGTGTAATATACATATATATTGTATTGCCAAGATGCATGTTGTTTGATTAAAATGAACTCCATGCATATCCGACCCAAAGTAGTCGGCGTACCGCGGTTAGCACGCGGTATATGCGAATTTCATATTCAGCGTAAGCTGACCCCTAGGGGGAACGTTTTTAGTGTGCAGGTACTTGAAGCCGACCACCGTTCGAGAGAGTAGGACGGGGACAGTTATGAAGCGTGGGTAGTTAGATCGTAATTACTTATGCATTTGAATGAGGTGTAAGTCCGGGTATGTTATCGGCATCCGTATATTGTAGACTCGGTATAGTAAAGAAGTGAAATGAGTATTGTTTTGTATGAAGTACTCGGTTGATCCAGTTCATCAGACCGTTACGGTATGTAAGGAAGGCCTGGTTAGCCATATGGGTGGCTATTGGCGTTGTTTCACCCCTCGTTGTAATTAGAGTTCCGCTGCGTGAGTAAGAGTAATGGGTGACAATTTACGAGGTAATGATGAGCTTAACGGTTGGGGTGTTACAGGCACTCTGGTTGACTCACTCAACACAGGACATTCTCAGGGTACTCTCTCCGTCCCGCTGCCTTTGGAAAAATCACACACTGTCACCGCCCCAACCGGTCACTTAGGACCGCCGCACATACGGTACAATGGTTTCAAAACCAATTTTTTTCGCCTTCATGCTCGAATGAAAATCCTTTTTCAAATTCTGTTTGAAAATTCTTTTTAAAACATCACACAACTCCAAATCCGGTTTATGGTAGTTGCATCTTTTCTTAGCGTGATTACTTGTGACCACTTATAGGGAGCTTCAAGAATCACCCAACCCTGATGTGATCAGCATCAGTGTTGGACTATCCTTCCACCCCAATTTGTGTTCGGTTTCCCTTGATCGCTAGCAGACCAAGTTCCACCTCCCATGTCAGTTTCAAGTAATCAAATAGTCAAACATTTTCATGTTCTATCTTTTACTCTTTCTAGTCATAATCATAAGACAATCCATTGATTTATCTCTAATTCCTAGAACTTAGGTCATTTGTCATTCTCAATTTACTTTGCTTACTTTACCTAAGCAACTCATGGGTTCATTTTCTCAAATTGTTATTCAATTTAAAACATACGACATACAACTCCAAAGGATGGAACTCACTCCATCAATCATTCTGAAATAAAACCACCTAGGGAAACTCACTTCCTACTAGGTTACACATCGGTTTCATACCGATTCATACTCATCATACTCATGTCTAATCTTAATAGACATATACTATAGGGATTCTCACTCCCCGGGAGTTTCTCTACTCCTCTTTTCATAATATTACATACTCGTTACTTGCATCTCTCATGCGAAATAACTAAAATTACACAATGAATGGGTACCCATGTTTAAGTAACATGAGTTCTAATCATTAAAACAATTCCTTTTTGTGCTATGCACATAGTAGTTTACGCACCTATACGTAAAAAATACTCTAAGCGGTTTCTCGCCCTACCCCCCTTAAAAGGGGTTACGCCCGTGTAATCGACCATATGTTATCACTGAACATTGGTTCACTAATTTAGGTATCGTGAAGTGTTTTAACTTTAATACGGTTAATTAACTCATAACTGGGTTCGGTTCAAGCCTCTAAGGCTTCAAGGAGTTTAGGATTATCTATTTACTCGCATTTCCATGTATATTTAACCTTTGAATTACGGTCCACTAGCTTCTGCTGCGTGACCTGGTAACTAGAGCTTAATTTGCCCTTTGGTATTCTCAATGTGTTTCTCACTCCCATTTTATCCCTTTTTGTCTTGGGAATAAAGGTTCCTCAATCATCATTTGGTATCTCTTACCGTATGCGAATTCGATGGGTTATAGATTTTCTCTCTAGTTCTCTGGAAATCTATTCTGTATAACTCTGTATACCTTCGTGATTATTCACTTACTTTTCCCGACTTGTTGTCGGTTGAGGTCAAGCTACTACTTAGCATGTAGTTGAAATATCCCTAAATTAATTTAAATTAATTTAGGGGATTTCTTTTATAAAAACCCTAAATAATATTATTAAAAACTAAATTAGTTTTTTTATAATTATAGGCACATGGCCTAGGGTGCCGCAGTATATGGTATTACTTAAAAATTATTTAGGGGACTTCTTATATTAAATTCTAAATAATAATACAATTTAATTTAATTTATTATATGGTATTATGAATTTAATAACAAGATTTATAAGTCAATAAATCTGGGAAAAATTCCTGGACACTCCAATTATATTATAAAGATTTTACAAATTTTTGGAGTATTGATTTGAAGCATAAAAGTCAATATAAAATTCTAGAAACCCTAAAGCTTCTTAAGCGTTGCTAGGGTTGACTTTTTTAGAATGGTCAAAGCATCCCATGAAACCTATACCAATAAATAGGTTATGGAAAACCATGAAGATTGATAAAAAGAACGTTGAAAATGGATCATCCTAGCCAAAGTTATGATAGAATGAAGTTTAGAGCCAAATTTTGAAAAGTGCCACGTGTTAAGACCACACGGGTCGCCGATACTTAGCACAAAAATCGCTAAGTATCTTAACTTCCATCAGTGTTTTTGCCCTAACTTTAAACAACGATATCTCACTCATCTTTGGGAGTTTTTGAGAGCCATTTTCTTTGTTGTCTTCTCCTATACATCCTCTTTCCAACCATAACTCATACTCAACCTAAATCATTCTTCATCGACCGAAAATTCGATCCAAAGTAGCGACCCCGCGAAACCGGAACCCAGATTTCCAGATTTTTCCGAAATAAGGTAAACTTCGTTTGATCATAACTTCTTCGTTTGGGAACGAAAATCCACGTTCTATAGCTTGTTTTGTAGATCTCTAATCCCTCTACACCTTTCATGTTAATGACTAAGGCTGACTCGTAACCATTTGGGAGAACGAGGCTCCTAAATTTCCTGATTCGCCATTACATAAAATCATAAGAAAACGCAAGGTATAAACTCGTAACTTTCGGTTTAGATTTCTTTCTATCTACTGCGAGTTAGAGTAAGTTCTTGCTATCAATCTGTAGAGCTATGTTTCTTCTTTCTAATGAGCCCAAGAACATGGCCTAACTCGATCTAGAATGTATTTTATAGATCTCCAAAGTTTGCTACTCGAACAGCTCAAAGTCTAAACTTTTTCTAGAAACCCGATCTCGATTCTCCTCGTTGGCACAATTCCGGTGAGTTTCCGATCAAATTGCTCCGTTATTGTCATTCGTAATCACATTACCGGTCAAACCCATGTCTCAATTTCATCTATTACGCGTTAGATTAGGAGAATTTGTCAATTCGAATTCGAATCAACCTAAGAACCCTAACTTCGAAACCCAGATTCGTATTTTCGATTTCGTGCACCTTAGATAGTAAAGTTGGTATCATTAGAACCGCGATGAAAGTTTGAATCCAATGAAACAAAAATCAGTCGATTTGGTTCTGTGAGTTGAGAGAAAACATTGATTTAGTGCGCGGGATTCGTTTTGAGTTTGATGAAGAAGTCGCGCAATGTAGGTCGTCCGATCGTAGGTTATAGGAACGGACGACCAAGATTAAAACGTGGGAGGTTTTAGTTGTATTTAGTTATAATAATTCCAGAATTAAACCCTAACTTGTTGGATTTATTTAATTGCCTTCCCGAATGTATTTTGACATGACATTTTAACCATAGATTCCTTATAAAATATAGTTTATTTTGATATACATTAATATGGGTTTTGAGTTTTTAAACGTAAGTTATAATTTTTACAAGTTCTGAGTATTATGGAATTATTTGGATAATTTAAAAAGATATTTTTATGAAATAAAAATTTTATAATATGTCTAAAATATTATAGTTACTATATATTAAATTTGGGAATTTTTGGACAAGGGTAAATGGGTCTAAAAAGTGTGTTTACGAAATTTTCATAAGATTATCTTATAATATATGGTTTTTAATGTAACAAAAATTAAAGTATAGTTTATTAATGAACTTTATAGGGTGGGATAATATGATAAGACTAAATTAACATTTAATAACAGTATGTTAATGAATATTTTGGGTATAAACTTTTAAGTGAAGTAAAAATTATATACTTATGTTGAATCAAGGAATTTCTCTAGTCTACATTTTTAGTTATTATATAATGTGGAAGTTAATAAACTTAATTGAAGCTAGGGGAAATACTTTATTTTATAAACCATATATTGGATGTGGATTTGTGTAAAAGTTAATAGAGATAATTAAATACAATAAAACTGTAACACCCCTACCGCTAATACCGTCATTACTGTACAAATACTTACCTTCGCAGCGGATACTCCTTACACAACGGCGGGTGTACAATGCCGTTAGTCACCCACGTGACTAACAAGGCGAGTTACAATACTACATACTATCGGTCTGATGAATATGAACATACCGAGTACTCTACACAATACAATACTTCCCATTGCATACTCATCCATAATCCAATTACAACTCCAATACATTACTATACCGAGTATACTACAATCCTCAAATTACCGATACAGTTTAAGCTTCCAAATTCGCATTACAATACAAGTACCAATCCCTACTATACAACTACCCATGCTTACGTAGCAGTCCCCGTCCTACTCTCTCGAACGGTGATCAGCTTCGGGTACCTGCACACTAAAAACGGTCCCCCGAGGGGGTCAGCTTACGCTGCGCATGAAATTCGCATATACCGCATGCTAACCGCGGTACGCCGACTACTTTGGGTCGGATATACGTGGAGTTCATTTTACATGCATACATACATAATATTACTACATAATACATTCATCAATACTTACATGCACATACAAGGTACAATACTTACCAAGGAAGACAATTCAATAGTCAACCATTCGTATTAGTTACTTATTCAATACCCTTTCGTTGCTTTACTCATTACTCTACTCATACTCACTCCTTACTCTTGTATACTCATCACTCCATGTTCGGTATCCTACTCGTACACGATCCTTACTCTGTACTCGTTACTATACTTGTGTATACTTGCTACTCAATACTCCATACTTACTCATACGTATTCACTACTCAATACTTACTCATACGTACTCAATACTCGGTACTCATTACATACTCATACTCGCTTCTTACTCAGTACTCATTACTTTACTCATACATACGCAAAACTCATTACTCATTACTTTGGTCTCTGGGCGGAGTCATACACAAGACTCGCCACCGGACCTACAATACGAGGGCTATACGATTAGCTCCTCAGATACTCAAATGTCCGTTTTATTGGACTACTCAAATTCCTAACACTCTTCTCTCAGAGTATAATACAATCTCATGGATTAGCCTAGAAGTATCTCTCTCGATAACCTCTGCTAGCTTAGGGAATTACCACCGTCTAGTATCCTCAGATTTAAGGGTTGCCCCAACATATCGAATACTCTCTCGTTCGGGGCATACTTACATCAGTCGGGTCCTCTCATAATGGGTCGACTAATTGCTAAGGGGTTTGGAGATCCCTCATCATTCTTCACTACTCTCATGGTTCATGTCTTGCACCAAGATTGATTCCTCTATTAGGGGTTACTTATATACTTCCACTACTTATTAGTAGTGGATTATTCATTTTGGTTCTCCTACCGTTATCGGGAGGTTATTACTCCCGTACACTCTCTCACATTCTAGTGAGTTCTTTTGGGTTGCGTTATCGTTTATTGATTCGATAGTTTAGTGTGTTGCTATGTTATCATTAGCTCACAATATGACCCTTACTACGAGTCGCTACACAGCAAGACTCACCTATGAGTCGTACTACGCACTAATTGAAGCCACACAATCAATCAAGAAGGGTTAGCTCACACAACATGCATCAAGACATACAATGAAGGCAATAAACCATTTTCATGCTTTAGTCTTGATTAGCCGGCATACAGCATACAAATCAACGTAACTCGGTTAGCATACGGGGCATGAGAAAATCATACCTTTCACCGGAGTTAGCTCTACCATGTGTTCCCTCGTTCCTTGGTTCACACTTGTTCCACTGATAATGTTCCAACATTATTGTTAATTCTACACTGTTACGATACACAAAGAATTACTACTCCCGTACTTACCCCGTTATCCCGGTGTACTTAATGTTCTCATACTCTCAATTCTCTTGGTTACTTTTATACTTACTTTCCTACTCATATACTTACTTTCTTACCATTACTACTTCATCAATGGTGTATTACTACATATATATGCATATATGGGTATAGTATATATATATATATATATATATATATATATATATATATATATATATAATATATGATTACTATAATCATATAATAAAACATTTTTTTTTACTCGACCGGACTTGCGACCGACCTTGTAAGTCCGGTCCATTCCAGTAGCTATCAGTACGGGAAATTTTCTGGCTCGACCGAACATGCAAGTCCGGTCGCAAGTTCGGTCCATTCCAGAAGCTTTCATCTGCGGAATTTTTCTGGCCGACCGAACTTGCAAGTCCGGTCGCAAGTTCGGTCCATTCCAGAAGGTTTCTGACGGGAGAATTTTCTGGTCCGACCGAACTTGCATGTCCGGTCGCAAGTCCGGTCGATTCCAGAAGGTTTCCCGTCTTTGTAAATCTAGGCTCGACCGAACTTGCAAGTCCGGTCGCAAGTTCGGTCCGGCCCAGTACTTCAGTTTTAAAATCTGTTTTCAGTCCTCTCTTTTACCCATTACTTCCCCAATCTTCCTACATGTAATCCCACATGTTTTAGTGCCATTTAGGCTTCCTAATATACCTTAATTCATCCACCAAATCCATTACTCATTTCTAAATCCACATACACAATTCCTTCACTTCTTCTTCAACACTTATGAACAGTTTTTGTGTCTCTTATGCTACAGATTTTTAAACCAACTCCTACCATTCAATACTCCCTCTACCAATGCTACTCCTAGCATTCTAAATACCTCTCCTTACCATACCAATTCATTTCCAAGCCATTGCACTACCTATACCCAAGTTCCAACACTCATCTTACCAAAATCCTGCACATTAAATTCTCCTAACCTCTCCAATGTGTTCTTATACACTTTGCTACAGATTTTACACTTCCTATTCCTCATACCACAATTACCATTCCATAGCTACTAAACATCTCTACTAATCCCAATACATACCTTGGTTCTCCCATTCACCAAGTCATCCACAAATGTACAATTTCTACTAAAATTTGCTATAGTTCACCTACTATTCTAGCTTCTCCACATACATACTTTTCCATCAAATTCATTCCTATTCTAGCCAAACCACAAGGGTTGTACCAGCACACATACTAAGCAATCTTAATACATCAATACCCATCAATCACAACACCAATACACATACTCATTACACTTGGCTCCAAAGCCTTCAATTCAAATACTTGCTTTTAAATACTCAAATTTCACAATCCTCAATACTAGTACAAGGTTTTGGGTTATTTAAATATTTTACCCATTCCCATTACTCTAATGCAATAGAATTTACATTAGGAAGGAGCTCTTACCTTGAGCTTATACTTCATTCTTTCTTTTCCATTTCTTCTTCCCTCTTTCTTGCACAAATCGATCACATGGGGAATGGAGTTGCCAAACTCCATTCCGATCACCCAAAGCACATCAAACAAGTATAATTAATACACTAGCCCTTAGATTTATGCTAGTTCATTGAAGTGTTCGAAATACAAATTTCTAGGGTTTACCTTTAGAGTGCTTTAGGAGGGGTTTTAGCCCTTGGTTCAAGAAGGAGAATCCACCACCATTGCTAGGTGAAATTGATGCTCAAAAAGAGAGAGAGAAAAACAAGGTATTACAAAGGGCCAAAAATTGGTTTCCAAGGAAGGTGGAGGAAACTTGAATCTTTTATGGAGATTTTTACCTTGTTGGAAAGAGGAGACTCCAAGCTTCACAATGGTGTGCTTTTCTCTTCAAATGGGGAAAACCCATGGAGATGAAACTCATCCTTTTCGAATTTTGGAAAGATAGAAATGTAGAGGAGGATGAGGGGATTACAAATATGTAATTTATTTTACATTTGGAGCTCACATGGAGGTAGAGCAAGGAGAGAAAGAAGAGAAGCCATGGGAGCATTCTTGAGCTCTCAAAAATCAGCTGCAAGGGGGAGAAGGAGGGAGTGCTCACGGTGGGAAGGAGAAAGAATAGGAGAGAGAGAAGAGAAATGAGAGAATAAGATGAGAGAGGGGGGGGTATTATTTACTTTTGTACTTTTTGCTTTCTTTGATTTACTTATTTGTTACTTGTGTGTGTGTGTGAGAGAGAGAGCTGTTTACACCAGTAAAAACTGGCCCCCTCTGTAATACTAGCTGGACTGTTTTTCGTCTTTTACAGAAAACGCTCGATATTTTACCCGGTTTTGATACTATTCACTAACCGGGCCCGTTTTCCGGAATTTTCTCGTTTCTTTATTTTATTGTTTATTAAGCTTCCATAAATGCTTAATAATTATTATTTAATGATTTATAATTTTTACGGGTCTGTTTGACCACTTAAAATCACGTTTTCGGATTCCCTCGAAAAACGTGCGCTAAAGCTCTTTTAGCGTTTTAATACATTTCTTGGATCCGGTTCCTTCGGGAATCGCTCCCGTATACTAATTAGGCATGAATAAGCCTTAGGAATCCTTACGATACTATAACCGAGGTCTCGTACCTCCTATGGTTATTTAACGCTCATTTTAGTGTTTTCCGCTTTCTAAGCGTTTTTCTCATTCCTTTGGATTTATTTTCTTTACCAAAAATTACTTAGGCACTATTAGGCCCTTAAATACCATATTAGAATAATATAATCACCATATTTAAGTTCGGGGTATTTCAAAAACTAACATAAAGGATGTTTTGAATAAATCCTAGTATATATATATACATTAAACATAAATAAAAGAAATGAAATATCTTATAGAAAATATAATACGAAGGAATAAATAAGTTCAACTAAACCTCTACATAATACTAATGGAAGAATATTATATGAGGTGGTATTAAATTGGGGTTATGAAATTACGTTTTGAGTTACCTTCGAATTTCTAGGATTTAAATAAATCATAATTAAATACATATATAATATTATTTGTCAATGACAAGAATGTAAATTTGTAATTGGGTTAAGTAATAAATAAGTTAAGACTTAGGGAAAATTTGTAATTTGATTACATAAAATGTTACACAAATAGATCTTAATATATAATTAATAATAAAATAAATGAAATAGTTTTACATCTAAATGTGAAGTGAATTAATAAGGCTAGATTTAATCATTTCATAACATTTATAATAGTGAGTAATAACTTAATGTTTTAAGGTAAAATCATTTAAAGGGTTAAGATATAAAACTATGTTAAATATGACTAGGGAGTTAGTCTAAATAATAATCCTTGAGTTCTTAGAATTGGTTGAGCTATATAAAATACATTTATAACATTAATTACCAAAATGCGGAATGAGAGTTTATAAATAAGGGATCTATTTATTAGTTGGAACTTATAAGAGGTTTGTAAATAGGAATTAGGTACTTAAAACCTTTGAACCTTTAATTAGATGAAACTAAGTTACGTAAGAGATTATATTGGTTACCTTATAACACTAAAAATATTAAAAGGTCATTTGAATATAAGGTATGAGGATTTTTCAGAATAGATGATCTTACTAGATAATTGACAATTTCTCTTATGAATGAGAATTTACTTCTTAGTTAAATGTTCACCTTATGTTAAGACATAATACTTATCCTAAAACATAGTAAAGGGAATTAAATTATTAAGTTATTCCTTTGAACCTTTGGTTTTTTAAATAATATAAAATGTATTTAAGACATAAGTTTATTAAAATTTAGTACAAAAGGATTATACATAATCTATAGAGTGAATGTGTGTAAAAATTAAATATTTAGGAAATTAAAATGTAAGGATACATAAAAAGGGTTATCTTAAAACACCTTATTATATAGGTAATAATTAAGCGAATAATATACTTTGCGAATACTAAGTATAAGAGTTCGAAGGGTTTGAGTTAATTAAAATATAGTTGTTTCAGGATGAAAAGTAATTGAACATCTTAAGACAAGATAATTAAACGGTTATAATATTAAGTCATTCTAAAGTAAAGATAAAATAATTGAGTATAGTAGTTGTCTCTAAATTCAGAGATCAATTAAGTTATAATGAAATGCATCTACAACACTATGACTCCAATATACATGTTGTAGATCTTAATTGAGTTAAGGGGGAGAATTAATCATAATAGGTTAGCTAGTAGATGTTGATAAGAATGAATAATCGTTACATTATGAGATAATAATATAGTATTCTAAGACAAACCTATCATGGGTCATGATACGGCGTTATTCTAAATTAAGAGTAAGGGTATTGAGCTTAAGAGTTATTATTGACATTCTAAGATAAGTCGAAGGTTATACATAACATTTAATTGAGACTTAGAAATAAGAGTGAGGAGTTTATTTAAGCTTATCGTAGGCTACAAGTGATTGATGATAGACTACCTTTAATATTCTTCAGAGTACTATTGATTGTTTGCGCAAGTTGACTAGAACTGCTACAGCGTTATCCAGGTACGATTTCTCGTACTCAGATACTTTGCTAACGGACTTCATGGATGTGTTGGAAAACACTAACTGAGCTTGAATGGATTTCAAAGGAAACTGTTTGTGTGGCTAACTCAGCTTGATGTGACTAACTGAGCCTTGAATGTGAAACTTAAATGGCTATTGGCTCCATCTATTTGGTTGTTTCATTAGACATTAACTGCCTAGGGTTTACGCTTCTGCACTCTGTAGGACTGAGTGTTTTGGTATTGCTCTAGTGTAGTTAATGATCCAGTGGGAATATGGAAAAGGTCAATCTTGGTAAATTCTTCCTTTGACTCTGGATATTGTTTCATCCATGAGCTGAGTCTTTGTTGTGACGTGCGCGCGTTTTCATTGGTAATAGTGAGGGGCTGTATATCCCCTGTCCTAAAAGGACGTTGTAAACAGTGAGGGGTTGTATATCCCCTGTCCAAAAGAACGTTGTAAACAGTGAGGGGCTGTATATCCCCTGTCCTAAAAGGACATACTTGGCGGTGGGGGCCATCTCTCCCAGTTGGTTTTATTCCACTCTTGAGTTGTTGGTTCTTGGATATTTTCTTTCATTCCTAGTCCTTGTGACTACTTGGGTCTCGCTACTCCTAACTGAAATTGGTTCTAACTTGAGCATTGGATGTTCACGAACTCAATTGTGGTTTTGGACTGACTAATTGTAACACCCTGGATTTTACCTCAAATGATAGCTTAAGAAAATACAAATCCAACGGCGCAAACGGAAGTCAAAACGGAGCTTGAACGAACAAGATATAGTCAAAACAGCACCATGTCCGAACTTATGTCCGAACATCAACGTTCGGACACAAGTTGAGACTTTAGAAACCAAAAACAGACGGATGTCCGAACATCGAAGCTCGGACGGATGTTTGGACGCTTTCGAAAATCAGATACGCGTGAAGTCCGAACATGTGTCCGAATGTCAAAGTTCGGACACAAGTCGAAGCAAAATCAGAGAAACAGATGGGTGTGTCCGAACATTGATGCTCGGACAGATGTTCGGACACAGCCAAATGACGAAACCCTTTGAAATCTTTCGGGGCCTGTCCGAACATGGATGTCCGGACGGACGTTCAGACAGGTCCCTAAGTGCAGTTTTTAATGCGTAATCAGAAACCAAAAACCACCAAAACACTTATATAAACCATAACAACAACATGGAAGACATTTAAATGGGAAATGTTGCCAATAAGTACCTCGTCACAAAGCTCAAACTCCATAAGGTCAATTCGTAAACTGTCAAAAATACTTATCAGTAAACACCATAACGAATGTAATCTTAAAACTGCAGCGGATTTAAAAACCTCCAGGGCATTACCGCCACACCCAATCCCCATGGGTGCTCAGGCTAAAGAACTAAATACCTCAAAACAAATGTTAATTCAACTTATGCGGAAGCTAAACAAAGACCAAAATATAAATCGTTTGGAAAACGTCACAATACTTCTATGACATTGTAATTGAAATACCCGGGAATTTCCAACTTAAGAATAACATAGTGTATAATATGAATGATAGGTCCGAGACTAGTATTAAGGTCGCCCAGGGAATTTAACGATGTTTATTTCTAAATCTACCTTCTCCTTGAAAAGTTTACAATTTATTCGTAACGTTTTGATTTGGTTAACTTTAGCCATATTCCTAAATTTCTTTTTTCCTAAATTCATTAGTTAATTTAAATCCCAAAATATCAATCTGGAATCTTCCTTCCAGCTTATTAATTTTAAGTATCTAGAGTCTGATTTCAAATTGGCTATTTAATATATATTGTTTATTGACTCTCCTTATTTTTCTCCCAGTAATTATATTATTAGCTTGTGATTCATCTTTTAAACGTAATTGTTTTTCTCCCGTTGAGTCCTTAAACTATTTACAGTTATTGATTTATTTCTGGTTTACTTCCTTGCTAGTAAATGTTTACTGAGTAACTTCTAAGATATTTTACTCCTCATCCTTATCTTCTACAACATTCAAATAAATCTCTTTTCATTCTATTTCAAATTAAAAGATTATATCTGTATTTCCTAATGGGTTGTTTTGTTTTCTTTTCCCGATATTTCTCAACGTCAATATATTTATAAAGTAGTTACTATATTAATTATTGAATTCTCTTTTTAAGTTGTTTACATTACTTAATTAATTTCTCTACTTCTTTACAAAACGTAATTCATTTAATCTATATTAATAATCCCTAATTCTCTGATTTACTTATTTAAACCACGATCTTATTGATCGTTCTTCATCTTCTTCACGCCGCCACTACTTTCTTCTTCCCAACTCTCAATTCACGTCCTGCTGGTGTTTTGATCAGAATTCTTCCCTGGTGCCAACTAGAGTATAACGGGTAAAGTAGTAGCATAGTTAGTGTGTTAGTTTGTTCGATTGTGTTCGTTGTTTTCTGATTGTGAACTGTTCTAACCTAGACGTTGGTCTCGACGACGAACGTCATTGGTGAATCTGTTGGGTGTCTTCCTGAATCGAGAGAACGATCAGGTAAATTCTGTGCTCATTATTGGATTTTGATGTGGATTGTTTTCTGTCACCAAATTGTATTTTGGAAAACCTTGTTGGAGGTTGTGCTTTCTTTACGTGGTGCAATTGGTTGGTGTTCTAGAAATTGTTAATGGTTTTGATTTAGGAGTTCTTCACTGGTTTCTGTTTATTTTGGGGTTCGTGGTGCTCCCTGACTCACCATGTTGGTTCTCTGCACCGTGAGCATGAATTGGTTACACTGAATTATATATATATATATATATATATTTGCGCTGCATACAATGACTGCAGCTAAGCTCTATGATCTACTCTATGGACTGATGATTCATAGGGGGTGTGCACACTTAAGGACTTAGGGGGTGTGCTCTATGATCCAATTCCTCAAATTTCGAAACGTGGGAACAATTCCCAATCTCCAAAACACAATCGACATAAAAGCACAACGAAACCCTTTTCCAATATTTTGTAAAACCACAGTCAAATCCATTGAGCATAGAATTTACCCCTTAATCCAAAATCCCTCAAGAGCCCAACTGCTCCAGTCTATCGATAGCGGTCGTCGATGTAATCGGCGTCTAGGTAACCAAAACAACAATCAGAAGAAACCAACAACGCGTACAACAATTATACAACCCTAGTAGAATACATTACCCCACAATTTACTAGCTGGCACCAGAGAATTTGATTCAACCTCGACGGAACCGGCGTGGAATCACCAAGAATTGAAGAAGGAGAGTGTGAAGAGTTTGAATAAAGTATGAGTGCAAGAACGGCGTATTGAGGATGAAGATGGATGAGAGGATCGATGTTTTAAAT
Source organism: Limonium bicolor (assembly GCA_023374045.1). Lineage (NCBI taxonomy): Eukaryota > Viridiplantae > Streptophyta > Magnoliopsida > Caryophyllales > Plumbaginaceae > Limonium > Limonium bicolor. Next base: position 101,253,136 of record CM041781.1, on the reverse strand, counting down.
AGAGAACTAATTGTAAAACAATAAAGAAAACATAAATTTAGTAATTAAAAGTCTAGGTTTTAAGGAGAGAAGATATTAAATAATAGAAGAGAATTCAGTTTTGCCAATATTCAAAAGGTGTACAACTTATAATTAAATTAATGAATCCACACTTGAAAATAGAAGAACGTAGGTAACCGTTGTAACAAGATGAGAATGAGAAATAAAATAGTTAGGAAGTTAATTAATAAACATCTGCTTGGAAGGAAGTAGTTTAGAAACAAATAGATGTATATATTGTAAAAGGATTCAAAGTTCAACAGGAAGAAAGACAATCACGTTAAAAGATGAATCAAAATGCTAGTAATATATTTGCTGAGGAAAAGAAAAATAAGGAGAGTTAACAGATATTATTTTAAGTAGTCAAACGGGATTTGAACTCTTGAAATTAAATAACTACAAGGAGAAAGCCAAATTGAATTCGAACTCCATATCTCTAAAGTTAATAAATTGGGAAGAAGATTCTAGAATAGTATTTTAGAGCTTAAATAAATAAAACGAGGTTAAGAGGATAACGTAATATCCAAATAGTATGCTATCCGTAATTTATATCTAAAATCGAATAAGGCCAAAACGTTACAAATAGTTGTAAACACTTTTAAGGAGAATGATTAATTTAGGAATAGATGTCGTTTAATTCTCTGGGCCACCCTAATACTAACCTGAGTCTCATTAATCAACTATATACTATATCATTCCTGACCTGTAATTCCCGGGTATTTCATCTCATCCCCCTTAAAAGAAAGCTTCGCCCTCGAAGCTAAAACTCATCCTTACAGCGAAAACTGTTACCTAAGTACTGACTGAAACGGTTACCTGATCGAAGAGTTGTGGGTACTTCTTCCTCATCTCCTCCTCCACTTCCCACATGGCCTCCTCCGTCCCATGATTTGACCATAAGACCTTGACCATGCAGGTGGACTTCGATCTGGTCTCTCTGGTCTTAGTATCCATGACTCTGATGGGATACTCCTCGTAAGAGAGATTCTGCTCTAGCTCCAAGACCTCTGGTTGCAACACGTGCGAAGGGTCGGGACATACTGTTTCAGCGGGGATACATGGAAGACGTTATGAACCTTCTCCAGCTCACACGGAAATGCCAGACGGTATGCCACCTCTCCAATCCTCTCTAAGATCTCGTAGGGTCCAACGAATTTGGGACTGAGCTTCCCTTTCTTCCCGAATCTGGTTACCCCTCTCACAGGAGATACCTTCAGAAAGACTCTGTCTCCCACCTCGAACTCAACTGGTCTGCGCTTGAGGTCGGCATAGGACTTCTGCCTGTCCTGAGCTGCCTTCATCCGACTCTGGATCACTCGAGCCTGCTCCATAGTCTCCTCAATCAGTTGTGGCCCCAAAACAACAGTCTCACTAATGTCGCTCCAACACAACGGTGTTCTGCACAACATCAGTGGCTGGATGAAAAGCAGTGCTCAACTTCAGCTTGGTGCCCATCGCCTTCTGAAATTGCTGCCAGAAATGGGCTAAGAATCTCGAGTCTCTATCTGATATGATGGTCTAAGGAACTCCATGGCATCTCACTACATTCTTGATGTAGGCATCCACCAACTGACTCATGGACCACGTCTTCTTCATGGGTATGAATCGTGCAGACTTAGTGAGTCGGTCCACTATCACCCAAATCTGATCGACTCCTCCTCTCGCCGGTGGTAAACCCATTACGAAGTCCATGGAAATGGAGTCCCACTTCCACTTTGGGACCTCCAGTGGCTGCAATAAACCTCCCATCCTCTTATGCTCGAATTTGACCTTCTGACATGTAAGGCACTTTGATACGAACTCCGCCACCTCCCTCTTCATCTTAGGCCACCAAAACATCTTCTTCAAGTCCTTATACAATTTGTCACCACCAGGATGGACCGAATATGGAGTATTGTGGGCCTCCCACATAAGTCTCACCTTTAACTCGGCACACCCCTGAGGCACACACCATCGGCCTCTAAATCTCAAGCTGCCCTCACCGTGGATCTCGAAGCCATCTGTCTTACCTTCCTTCATCTTTTCTCGGATCCGCTCTAACTTCGCGTCACCAGGCTGCCCTTTGAGTATCTCCCCATAGATGTCGGAAGAAATACTCATGTGGTACAACTTCACCTCGCGCTCCACTCCTCCAGCCTCCATCACCTCCAGATTCACTCTCTGAAAGTCACGAACTAGATCGTCTGGAAGAACCCACATTGAATTCACAGAATGGCTCTTCTTTCTGCTCAGAGCATCGGCCACCAGATTAGACTTCCCTTCATGATACAAAATCTCCAAGTCATAGTCCTTGATCAATTCCAACCATCGCCTTTGCCTCATATTAAGTTTCTTCTGGGTGAAGATGTACTTGAGGCTCTTGTGGTCGGTGTAGATCTTGCAGGTGACACCATAGAGGTAGTGCCTCCAGATCTTAAGGGTGAAGACTACTGCCGCAAGCTCTAAGTCGTGCGTCGGGTATCGGGTCTCATACTCCTTCAGTTGTCTCAATGCGTAGGCTATGACTTTCCCGTGCTGCATCAGGACACACCCCAAGCCATACTTAGACGCGTCACTGAAAACTTCGAATCCGTCTGTCCCTGAGGGCAAGGTCAACACTGAGGCTATGGTCAACCTATCCTTCAACATCTGGAACGCCTTCTCGCAATCATCGTCCCACTGAAACTTGGTTACCTTCTTCATGAGGTTTGTGAGGGGTCTAGCAATCTTCGACATATCCTTCACAAATCTTCTGTAGTAACCCGCTAGACCCAGGAAGCTGTGAACCTCCGTCAGGTTGCTCGGTCTTGGCCACTCTTTTACTGCTTGGATATTGGCCGGATCCACTGAGATTCCCTTCTTAGTAACGATGTGGCCCAGGAAGGCCACTCAGTCCAACCAAAAGTCACACTTGGACAGCTTGGCGTAAAGCTGCTGCTCTCTTAGGATCTGTAAGACTGATCTCAGGTGCTCCTCATGCTCTTCCTCATCTTTGGAGTAGATGAGGATATCGTCAATAAATACCACCACCAACCGGTCTAAATAGGGGTTAAAGATCCGGTTCATGAGGTCCATGAAGACTGCCGGCGCATTCGTCAATCCAAAGGGCATCACCAGGAACTCAAAGTGCCCATATCTGGTCCGGAAGGCAGTCTTCGGGATGTCCTTCTCTGCAACACGAAGCTGGTGGTATCCTGACTTCAGGTCTATCTTGGAAAAGACTCCTGCACCCTGTAGCTGGTCAAAAAGGTCATCGATCCTGGGCAAGGGATACCGGTTCTTCACAGTGATCTGGTTCAACTCCCGGTAGTCTATGCACAGCCTCATGCTTCCATCCTTCTTCTTTACGAACAAAACAGGAGCTCCCCAAGGCGATACACTCGGGCGAATGTATCCCTTATCCAAGAGGTCCTCCAACTGAACCTTCAGTTCCTTCAACTCTGAGGGCGCCATACGGTATGGGGCCTTGGAAATAGGCGCTGCTCCTGGCACAAGGTCGACACTGAACTCCACCTCCCTGTCTGGCGGCATGCCAGGAATCTCATCTGGAAAGACGTCAGGGAACTCATTCACCACTCGGATCTCTTCTAATGGGCTTGGCTCTCGGCTCATGTCCTGGACATGGCAAAGGTATGCCTGTTGTCCCTTCCTCACTTTGGAGAGAATCGACATAGCTGAGACTATCTTTACTCCCGGTTTCTTCTCCATGCTACTGTAGAAGACTCTTTGGCCCAATGGTCCTCTCAAGGTGATCTTCTGCTCACCACAATCGATCTTCCCCTTGTACTTGCTTAGCCAATCCATCCCCAAGATGATGTCGAAGTCGGGGAGGACGAACTGGATCAGGTCAGTTACAAAAGTTTCCCCCTTTATGTCTACCCCACATCTTTCAATATATAACTATAAGAAATAACCCACCCTGAGGGTATAGATACTGCTATGGTAGGGGACTTACAAGTTTCTAGACCCAGTCTCTTAACAAAATTCTCAGAAATGAACGAATACGAAGCCCCAGTATCAAACAAAACACGAACACGAGTACCATCAACAGAAAAGGTACCTGCTAACACCTCAGCTTCGGCCTCAGCTTCGGCCCGACTCATAACATTGATCCTTCCCGGAGCTCGACTGTTGTCTCGGCTCTCCCCTTGACCCCTGTTGCCTCCATTTCCACCCCCGCCATTTCCACGCTGGGGAGCATCCCCGCGCTGGTTCTGGCCCTGGTGCTGATCTCTGCCTCGGGGCTGGGAGTCTGCTGGTCTGTAGGCTCGATCCCCGCCATTACCCCTCTACTGAGCGCCTCCTTGAGGGTTCTGGAAGCACTCAAAAGCTCTGTGGCCCTTCCTGCCACACCGGAAGCACGCCACCAGGTTTCCTTCACAGTCTTTCCCCGGGTGGTCCTTGTGGCATCTCCTGCAGTGGAAGTGCCTGTCTCTCCCGATCTCTCCCCTCTGAAACTGCCCCTGGGGTCTATCAGTCCTCCTCTGGTCATTCCTCTGGTTCCCATCGAATATCCTCCTATCATCTGAGTTAGGCCTCCACCTCTTGTCCTGGTTGGGCCTCTGATGTCGGTCATCTCGACTCTGGGACTCCTCCACATCCTCTGTCTTCCTCTTTTGGCCCGCCTGGACCTCTCTCCTCTTCTGCTGCACCCTATACAGGTTAGCAGAGTTTCCATAAGCGTCCTGGAGGGTAGGTATCGTCAGTACGCTCAAGGCCTCTTGGAGACTCCAGTTGAGTCCCCCCACAAAACGCTGCACCTTCGACGCCTCGTCAGGGACCATCGTCGGTGCGAACCTCGCCAGCTCTAGAAATTTGGAGTGGTACTCCTTCACACTCCGGGCCTACTGCTTGAGCTCAGAGAACTCTAGGTATTTCTGCATCCGGACATGCTCAGGATAGAATCGCCTTCGCATGGCCTCCTTCAATGCCTCTCATCCAAAATCAGGTCCCGCCAGAAGAGCGTCCTTGTTGGCAAACCACCAGATGTCAGCCTCGCTCTTGAAGTAGTACACGATGGCATTGACTCTCCTGTCAGCAGGGCAGTTGACTGCCTCAAAGATCTTGTCGAACTCACGCAGCCAATCCTCCAGTAGTACTGGGTCCTCCTTCCCCTTGAATGTAGTCGGCTTCAGGTGGGCAATTCTCTTCGTGTAGTCTTCTGGCACATTGTCTCGCTGGGCTTGGCGTTGCACAATCTGGCCCAGGTTCAAAGCAAGCTCTTGAAGTTGTCTTATTGGGTCGTTGGCTGCCATGGTGGTGCTCCTGCTTCGACTTCTGGTGTTGTAGGAGAAATTCAGCCGGCCTGCCAGTCTAGTCTATTCAAGATGAACTCCTGATTATGAGTCACGAATTCATGGAATTTAATTTCCTACAATATCCCCTTAAGTCCTACTATGCTCATACTACCCAATCCTCGGGTAGACAATTAGAATGTATAAATAAATAAGCATATATACCATCATGTAATACACATATGTGTAACCAGTAAGCACTTATTCCCTGTATGACCTTCAAGCACCACATAGAGGTGTCCAATATAACTCAGCAGAACACAATATAGCATATAATTCAACATAACTTTCTTAAGCGGCTTATCCCCATATTTTTAATCCGGTTTACACAAATCTTATCTTATTTTGAAAACACGGCTCTGATACCACCTTGTAACACCCTGGATTTTTACCTCAAATGATAGCTTAAGAAAATACAAATCCAACGGCGTAAACGGAAGTCAAAACGGAGCTTAAATGAACAAGATATGGTCAAAAAGCACCATGTCCGAACTTGTGTCCGGACATCAACGTTCGGACACAAGTCAAGACTTTAGAAACCAAAAACAGACGGATGTCTGAACATCGAAGCTCGGACGGATGTTTGGACGCTTTCGAAAACCAGATACGCATAAAGTCCGAACATGTGTCCGAATGTCAAAGTTCAGACACAAGTCGAAGCAAAATCAGAGAAACAGATGGGTGTGTCCGAACAATGATGCTCGGACAGATGTTCGGACACAGCCAAATGACGAAACCCTTTGAAATCTTTCGGGGCCTGTCTGAACATGGATGTCCGGACGGACGTTCGGATAGGTCCCTAAGTGCAGTTTTAATGCGTAATCAGAAATCAAAAACCACCAAAACACTTATAAACCATAACAACATATGGAAGACATTTAAATGGGAAATGTTGCCAATAAGTACCTCGTCACAAAGCTCAAACTCCATAAGGTCAATTCGTAAACTGTCAAAAATACTTATCAGTAAACACCATAACGAATGTAATCTTAAAACAGCAGCGGATTCGAAAACCTCCAAGGCATTACCGCCACACCCAATCCCCATGGGTGCTCAGGCTAAAGAACTAAATACCTCAAAACAAATGTTAATTCAACTTATGCGGAAGCAAAACAAAGACCAAAATATAAATCGTTTGGAAAACGTCACAATACTTCTATGACATTGTAATACAGACATTGTCTCAATAACTCATTATTCCTAAGCTATGTGACTCGCTGTCCCAATCCCCAAACTTAGTCGTCCATACCTGCGATCATAAAACATAGACAAAAACACAGAAAGGATCGCACAAATCAGAAAAACTGAGTAAAGACTATCTCAATCCGTAAAATACATTTTAGAACCTCATTTTCCATTTATCAATCAGGGAAGAATAATTTGGTGAACATTAGACGAACTTCCAGAATCCAAAACAACATTTAAAATCACAGTAGGGAGCTTTCAGCAGGAGATCACCACAATACCACATACGGGATCACCTATGGGATCCCAAACAAAAGGACAGTCACCTATGGGACCGTCAAAAAACCACCTCACCCTAAGTCCTTAAGTGTGCACACCCCCTATGAGATAGCAGTAACATAGAGTAGATCAAAGGGCTTAACTGTAACAATGCGTGCAGCGTAAATAATAACAATCATGGGGAGCACCAATGGGCTCCCAAACAATAGAATACAACCTGCGAAAGACTCCCAAAAACCATAACTGAATACCACAATCACAATCCAATTCCTCAAATTTTGAAATGTGGGAACAATTCCCAATCTCCAAAACATAATCGACATAAAAGCACAGCGAAACCCTATTCCAATATTTTGTAAAACCACAGTCAAATCCATTGAGCATAGAATTTACCTGGAACAATCCAAAATCCCTTAAGAGCCCAACTACTTCAGTCTATCGATAGCGTTCGTCGATGTAATCGGCGTCTAGGTAACCAAAACAACAATCATAAGAAACCAACAACGCGTACAACAATTATGCAACCCTAGAAGAATACATTACCCCACAATTTACTAGCTAGCACCAGAGAATTTGATTCGACCTCGACGGAACCGGCGTGGCATCACCAAGAATTGAAGAAGGAGGGTGTGAAGAGTTTGAATAGAGTATGAGTGCAAGAACGGCGTATTGAGGATGAAGATGGATGAGAGGATCGATGTTTTAAATAGAGAACTAATTGTAAAAAAATAAAGAAAACATAAATTTAGTAATAAAAGTTAGGTTTAAGGAGAGAAGATATTAAATAATAGAAGAGAATTCAGTTTTGCCAATATTCAAAAGGTGTACAACTTATAATTAAATTAATGAATCCACACTTGAAAATAGAAGAACGTGGGTAACCGTTGTAACAAGATGAGAATGAGAAATAAATAGTTAGGAAGTTAATTAATAAACATCTGTTGGAAGGAAGTAGTTTAGAAACAAATAGATGTAATATTGTAAAAGGTTTCAAAGTTCAACAGGAAGAAAGACAATCAACCGTTAAAAGATGAATCAAAATGCTAGTAATATATTTGCTGAGGAAAAGAAAAATAAGGAGAGTTAACAAATATTATTTTTAAGTAGTCAAACGGGATTTTGAACATCTTGAAATTAAATAAACTACAAGGAGAAGGCCAAATTGAATTCGAACTCCATATATCTAAAGTTAATAAATAGGGAAGAAGATTCTAGAATAGTATTTTAGAGCTTGAACAAATAAAACGAGGTTAAGTGGATAACGTAATATCCAAATAGTATGCTATCCGTAATTTATATCTAAAATCGAATAAGGCCAAAACGTTACAAATAGATGTAAACACTTTTAGGAGAATGATTAATTTAGGAATAGATGTGTTTAATTTCTGGGCCACCCTATACAAACCTTGTCTCATTAACTCAACATATACTATATCATTCCTAACCTGTAATTCCCGGGTATTTCACTAACTTTTCCTTTCTATTATTTATCTCTATCCTTAACTTGTTATCTTTGACTTGGTGATTTTAAAGTGCCTTGTTTCCCTGTTTTGCTTTCAAGAGTTTGATTTCAAGTTACTGTTTATTTTGAAGAGTTATGTTTTAAATATGTTTTGGAGAATTGTACCGGTCCATTCCAGGGAACGGACTCACCCTCCCGGGGTGGGCTGCTTGGTTCATCTTGAGTACGAATTGTTATACAGTTGGCCACGAAGAGCATGAGTGATTAGAATGGGATTAGGAATTGTGGAGAGTTTTGTTTTAAGTTCAGTTTTGTTACGTTGTTTCTTGAGTTCATGACTGTAAATTAGATAATTGTAATGTTGTAATTGGTGAGGGTGGTACCGAGTGTTTGGAACCCGATGGTCTGTAATCGCCTTAGTATTTTAATTCCGCTGTAAATACGTTAAATAGGGGTGTTACAGTTTGGCTTAAGAAAGTATCAAGAGAAATAAGCGTGACGTAGGAGACCTGTAGTGTCTCGAGAACTACAAGAGCTTGAGTATTAGCAACCCAAGAGTGTGGGTGAGATAAAGTATAAGGTAACCCAAGAGAATGGGTGAGTATAAGAATGAGTAACCCAAGAGAATGGGTGAGTTTAAGAATAAGTAACCCGAGAGAGTGGGTGAGTTATCGAATGAGTAACCAAGGCATGGTAAGGTATAACCCTCAAGGCCTAAGAGTAAATTGATACAACTAACAACCTTGTTATGTTAGTTGGGGATTGTATCCCATGATTGATTGCTGAATCCTTGTGAAGTGTAAATATATAATGTGTTACTATATACATGCTTATTGAACTAAAATGAACTCATGCTCTCGACAAAATTAGTCAGTGTACCTCGGTTAGCATGCAGGGTATGTGAATTTCATATGCAGCGTAAGCTGAGCCCCTAGGGGCATCGTTTTTATTTGCAGGTACACCGGAGACGTTACTGTTCGAGTGTAGGATGGGGTCGGTGGTTAGCATGGGTAGTTAGAATTTAATTTACACATGTATTTGAATGAGGTGTAAGACCGAATATGTTATCGGCATACCGTATATTGTAGACTCGATATAGTAAAGAAATGAATTGAGCATTGTGCTTGTATTGTGTACTCGGTTGTTCCAGTCCATCAGACCGTTACTGTAATTGAGTTAGGCTTGGCTAGCCACAAGGGTGGCTAACGGCGTTGTATCACCCTCTGTTGTATTTAGAGTTCCGCTGCGAGTTTAATGGTAAATTGTGACAGTTTAAGAGGTAATGACGAGTTTAGCAGTTGGGGTGTTACATTTAAATACTGTTGTGTGTGATTTGTAGTGCCGGTATTAAATTTTATATTACCGCCATTCATGAGTTTACTGCTTCACATACTTGTAACGAACTTAATAATGGCGACCATGACTATTAAGTGGCCAATAGGGTCCAGGCCTGGCATACTCAGCGTTTATGAAATATCCCAGACCTATTTATGTTGTTTAAACACTAAAATAAGGTGTATTAAGACTAAAAAGAGTCTTAGAAACATTAGTAAGCAATTTAAACCATAGAAAACACAAAATGTGCTTTAAGGTCAATAAAGGCCAAAATGTGCTCTAAGCTTGGGATAAGCTTGGTTAAGACCTAATGAACTTACCAAGACCTTATTTATATACTAATGAACATATTAAATCAATTATCAAAGAAAACCAAGCTTGAAAACAAGTTAAAACACAAAATGTGCTTTAAGGAGTCTTAAAGCACATTTTTGGAAAATTGTCTTGTAAATGAGTTTTGAATCGCTAAATGTCCATCATTACTCTTTAATTAACATGTGTACTATATAGTATCACATTTGGAAGTCTATATCAATGGGAAATCAAAAATTTCACTTCTATGTGCCTTTTTTTTATGAATAGTGACTTTAATAAGCTAGTTTGTAACATATGTTATTATAAGTAATTAAATTGATCAATAAAGACTAAAATACCCCTAAGTAACTATTGGGGGCCGGTTTTTTTTAAGTGTGGTGACTCACCACTCTTGTTAACTTGTTAAGTAAATAAAGATGACAACTTAAGTTACTATTTGCTTTAATAACTACAAATATCTTCTAAAAGCAAAACTCATCTTCATTTCTCCCTTCCTTCTTCATTTCACACGCCTCCAAACTCTCTTCTATCTCTTCTTCATTCTCCATTCACGGTTTGCAATAGTACACACCAAAACTCCATCTTTGACCACTTGTAATTCCTAGCTCACTTAACCAAATCAAAAACAAACACCACCATTCTCTTCCTCTCATCAAGCTCTTCATTCTTATCTTCTCAAAACTTCAAGACCACCATTTCGGTGCCATGGAGTTCCACCATTGAAGGAGCTTGAGCTTATATTTCTACATATTATTGTTCTCCTTTGCTTCTAGGTAAGGAATCTCAAAGAAAAATGATGTTTCCTCCATGTTTTTATCTTGACCGAGAATCACCATTAATGGTGCCCATTATATTGCTTTGTTCTAGCTTCATTCCAACCTTTCAAGGACTAGGTGGAGTCCTCTCTTGATACATATCCAAGCTCTCTTTCCATTCCAAGGTAAAACAATCATTTTAATACCTTAAGATAATATATGTAACTAGGGTTTACAATGAGATGAAGCTTAAAGCTTGTATACTCATTATATCATTTGTATAATGTTTAGAAGTTGACAAGCAACTAAAAAGCCTTGCCAATTTAGTCAAGGAAACAAGAAAGAAGTTTATGAGGAAAATAGGTAAATATGCTAACCTAATGTGGTTTAAAGTCTTAGGAGAAATGAGATCATATTGCTTGTTAAAAATGATCTAAGGAGCCAATGGTGAATGACTTAGAAGAATGCCCTCAAGGGCTTAGTAAAAGGCATATGTATTGTTGAGTGTATTTGCAGGTCAAAGGCAAATATATTGTGGAAATTCAGTGTTTAAGATTTATGCATCTTAAGGGCCTAAGAGCCATATTATTTAAGGGCCTAAGTGCCAAGCAATTTAAATTATGCACTATATTGTGATGTAGTGCTAAGTGAGTGAAGTTTTGTGTATAAGAATGTGTTTGATGGATTTTAGTGTTCTTGGTTGTTCAATGATGAAAACAATGTGTTTTGGTTCAGTAATGTTCTAGGAGAGTTCATGTCAAAATTTAGGTAAGAAACAAGAAGTTCTAAGGGTTTAGAATGAGTTGGTAAGCTAGGAAATGTTTAGAATGGTAAGGTGATCAACTAGTGGAAGAAACATGCATTTAGGTGTTTAAAGATGTAAAAAGGGCTTAGGCAATGTTCTAGAGGATTTAGAATGCAAAAGAATGTTTTGGGACATTCAAGGTCATGGTGAGATTGTATTTAGGACTTGTGTATTGTTGGCGAAAAAGGGATGAAGTGATTTCTTGCATGGGAAGCTATAAACTTGTAAAGATGTTCAAGGAGTTGTTTAGAAAGAAAAGATGCTTGGGAGATGATGAGTAGTGGTGAGGAAACTGTTATACCCAAAATTTTGACCCCCTGGGTTAGGGTCTACGGGGTGCTGGTGTTGTGAGAGGCATTTTAATCAAGTAGTGAGGGATTCCGGCTCGATCGGCGCGTTCCATGGCATGGGGAACAACTTCGTCATTTTCAGGGGCGTTTTAGTAATCTTTAAAGGCTCCTAAGACCTCCTATAAGCTTTCTCTCTCCTCCAAAGGATGCCCAAATCAGCTTGAAATGCTTTGATATTTTAACCCATGATAGAGGATGACATTCTAAGCATAATGGCGTTGGAATTTTGATTTTTCGAGTTTCCAATAATTTTCTAGCAATTTCTAACTGAATCTGACAAGAAATTCAATTTAAAAATATTCCAACATTTAAAAAATTCGGTTCCACCTCAGAAAATTCATAATATCCATCCTTGACATGTGGTTAAAATTTCACAGCAAAATTCCTTTGGGAAGTCTTTTAATTAAAATACCAAAAAAATCTTACTTTTACTAGATTTTCTTTATCTTTAAGAAAGTCTATATAAGGGGATAGGTTTTTGGATAAAGGAAGGACTTCATATGCTCAAGAACCCTAAAGAGTCAGAAAACACAGCCTCCTCTCTCTCTCTCACGTTTTCCAACACCCGGCCACCCAAATCATACCGAAAATCCCCTGAAATCACCATCTAAACACGTTTTCCAATCCCCAAAGCACCAATAGTCATTAAAACCCCACAAAAACACCACCAAAACGTGAAGAACAGCAAGAACAACCAACAACCAGAAGCTTGGTTCGAAATCCTTTCGGGTCTGCCATCAACGAAGCACTCAACGAATCCCGGTGTGAAGAATCACCTTGAATTCGAAGGTAAAACAGGTTACAACTCTACTTTTCTAATTCCCCACGACCTTATTAACTCTCTGTCAAATTTTGGGCTCAAACTAACCTTCGTACGCTTCTGTATTGCTGTTTGTTTAAGCTTCTGTCCAATAACTTGTTTACTAAGTTTCGTGCTTAATTCGAACTCAAATTGAAAACTTTCAATCACTAACATCTTGTACATCTTTCAGGCTACACACCCATAAAATTTGAGCCAAAAACACCTTCAGGAACAGCCTTAACGCCGCCGTCCGTTGGCGGTCCGTACCCACGGATGTCATGTCCGGGGTCCCGGACTCCTTGTCCGTAAGCCCGGACGCCCACGGACGGCGGCGGGATTTTTAAATTTTAAAAATTTAGGTTTTTCTAATAATGTCCGGGCCCACGGACGGCCTGTCTGTGGCCCCGGACTTTACAATTTTCTGTTTTCTGTTTAATTCGACTTTTATTTTCATATAGGTTAACTGGGGTCCGTGGTCTCGGACATTAGGTCCGTGGCTACGGACGGAAACAAAATTTGACCTAATTCTGCCTCCGAAACCCTAGTTTAGGTAATTTTAATTTCCACTTTAATTTTCTGCCAAAAAACGTTAAAAAATAAAAAAAACAGAAGCACGCACCTAGGTTAAAAACAACTTTGTAGAAAGCCGTAAATAAACCAAGTAGAGGAGAAACGACCTAGGAAGGGTAATGAAAGTAATTTGAACCCTAATTAAGTCGAATATCAAGCCCCCGAACCCGAACTCTCCTTTCCTAATTTGATCTAGGTTAAAATTAGGTGGCGACTCATAATAGGTTCCAGTGAGCTAGCCTAGGTTTTAATAATTTTGTTATATGACATAGTTATTAATCTTAGGTTATAAGTGGACCTAAAACCCGATTAGATCCTAATCAACTTAATCCACATAGGATAGGGTTTAAAATCGAGGCTCACAGACTGGCGACTCCGCTGGGGACAAACTTCTTAATTTTAACTTGTTTAATTTTAAGAAAGAGGGCTTAACTTGAAAATGTTTATTTATGGCTTTATTTACTCTGTTTGTTTACTTTCGTGCGCACTTTAATTTTTGCACCCTTGCATCATATGAGAGCGAGGGATCACGCAAACCAATTTCACCCCGGGACCCGTTTGAGGGTCCCCTGTCAGGGACTCACACCTTTTAGGTGATGTGAATAAGTGGGGAAAAAGAGGAGGGTGTCGTCTATCCACACCCCCTTAATACCTGGGCTTTAGCCCCAAGCATTTTCGTCGCAGTACCCTTACCTAGCCCATTGTTTGGTCAGTCAAAGACCCGACCGTAGACGCACACCTTCTGGTGATGTGAAAAAAGTGGGGGAGCCCAAAGAGGATAGCCTGTAAGCCCTATTCCTTTGTGGTGACCTGGGCTAGCGCCCCAAGCACCTCTCCGGATTGACCCGTACCCGTTGGACTGAGTCATTTTGTGAGGACATTTGTGCATGTGTTCTCTCTCCTGGGCCTCAGGCCCAATGTATATATCGATCCATCAATCTCCCCCAGTCCAAATGAAACACTTAAGGATTTCAGTTGCCTAGATGCCTTTACCTCCACGAAATCACCCTCTTAGAATAAGCCCAAAGGCTCCCATTAGGATTGCTGGCTCATTTCACGTGCCAAAAATCTCCAGCCCGCTGGGCTTGAGACGTCCAAAAAAAGAGTCTTGTAATTAGAACATAAGGGTCCTCAGAGGAAAATCTTTCCATGTCATTGAAAGCCTGTGCCGGATGGTTTTTGTTTTCACCCTATGTTCTGAAACAGAAAGAAGGCAAGATTTGAGAAAGGCGCTGGGACAGAAGTTCCGGACGTTTGACCCGACTGCCTACTCCTCCGCTTCCACCATTCCGGCCCGAAGTAGACTCCAGCTCATCTGACATGTCGGTCCAGGCGCATGACGATATCCCTCAGGAGGATCAGCCAGCAGGGGGAGAAAACCAGAACACTTCTGTTTAAGAGCTCATGAAAAACTTTGATTTGAAACACCAGGAAGCAATCCAGGCACTCGAGAATAAGTATGTGGACACAATCGCCAAGCTAGAAGATAAGTTGGCCGCATTGGAAACGGCAGCCCAAAGCAGGACCACTAGGGGTCCAACGGGGGAGTAGGATCAAATAGCCAGCCTGGTACAGAAACATCAAGCTGCCATTGAAGCCCTGGAGGCACGGCATACGGCGGCAACAGTTGAGCTCCATGAGAAAATAGGATCCTTGGAGGCAGCAACGAGAAGGACCACTGCAAGGATTTGTCAACCCTTTATACGGCATGGACAATATCTCCTTGGAGGGACATGACACCCATGTTGGCTACGGAGGTGGTGCTCCCGGGAACCAGTTAGCTGCTGAAGTTCAGAGGGCTCTGAGGCGCATTGAGCGCATGGAAAAGGCTGGTAAACCTGCTGGCTTTGACTACCTCTCCATGGGATCCTATCCAGACGTTGAGCTACCCGCGAAGCTGAAGCTCCCCACTTTGGCTCTCTACAAGGGCTCGACCGATCCCCAGATCCATTTGGCGATGTTTGATCGAGAGATGTCTATCTTGAGGCTCAATGATATGCAAAAGGCCAAGGTTTTTGCCCGGTACCTGGATGAGATTCCCCAACGATGGTACCTAACTCAAAGAATGAACACCAAGACATACGAGGAAATATGTGAAGCCTTCCTGACTCACTTTGAGTATGCTAAAAACTTGGAAATCACCCGGTCTGACCTTGCCAGCACGCGCCAAACGGGAAGTGAGTCCATGTCCGACTTTATAAAGCGGTGGAGAAGGAAGGTAGTGGGCATGCCCATAAGGATGGAAGAGCAGGAGCAAATTCGCATGATTGTTGAGAACATGCAAAAACAGTATAATGATGAATTAAAATATATGTACTTTCCAAGCTTTGACATGCTCATGGGCCAGGTAGGAGTTTTGGAGGAGAAGATCCACAAGGGGGACTTAAAGCTTGGATATCCCCGAGGATCCGGAAGTAATTCAAAGCCAGCAAAAGCCTCTTACCCGACCGCAGCTTACGCACAGAGCGCACAGCAGAGGTACACGGGACAGAACGAGGTGAATGCAGTCCAGCAGCCAAGGGAACAGGGGAGGAACTATCGAGCGGTACCACCTCCAAGACCGGATTTCAATCAGCGAGAATTCACAGATATCGGTCGGCCTTTGAGTCATGCTCTGAAAAAGCTCCAGGAGCAGAACATCTTACAGCCTCTTCCGCCCCGACCAGGAGTCACCCGTTTGGGCAGGAGCCCAAATCAGTTCTGTCTCTAACATCAGTTGCCAGGTCACGACACCGACCATTGCAGGGCCCTACAGCATAAGATCCAAGACCTGATTGACCAGGGACTTCAGTTCTCAGAGCGCGGGAATATCCTCGGGAATCCTATGCCAGAACACCACTAGGAATCTTAGTTTTCTCTTTTCTCTTCAATTGTTCTGCGTAGCTTCTTTCTTTTTCTTCCTTTTCAGTTACCTTTCTTTCTTTAGTTAGTTCATTTGTCTTTTCCATTTGGTTAGTACTTAATGTCAATGTTTCCCCTTTCGGTTATTAATAAAATTCCTTCATTGCACCTGTTATTCTATATGCTTGGATTAATGTTTGTACATTCGTTCTTGCGCCAAAAAAATTGAAAAAAAGCTGAAAATCGGAAAAGTAAGAAAGATCTCTCACTCATGAAGCATGTTTGTAGGCATCAAAAGGCAAAACCTTTGTCTTTCACAAAGCCCCTTGTACAAAGCCACTTCCCATCCATGCACCATTTTTGCCATTTCATCAGACACATAAAAACAAAATTGTGGCCGCAAAAAGGAAAAGAATCATTTGTCACCTCTTCACAAGAGTACCCCATCACCACTCACCATTACACATATAGCCACCACCCTCCACAAATAACTTGGGTATTCAAAAGGCTTGTCAAAAAATAACCCACAACAATACTGGGGGCAATCTGAGTTAAGGAACGATAACGTTTGTTTATTTTGTGCAAGCAAGTCTCTGAGCGTACACTTCGCGAGAGTACCTTGAGCGGTAAAACCAAGAGCGAAAGAGCGTGTCATTTTTACACGACTCCAGAGAGGTCACATTCAAAGGTGAGGTAAACGGCATGACTTCGACCGAAGGAGATAATTTGTAAATTTACGTTTAAACCTGTGAAAAGTAACAAAGAACAGATACACAACTATTAGGGATGACGAAGCACCTAGGTATAGCACCACACAGCCAAAAAGCTTGTGAACCCTGACATTACACCCTAGGCACCCCCGTTGAGCTTTTCATATATGACCTCTTTTACAACACTACAAGCTCCACAAATAAGCCAGCCAGCAATGAATAACCGACCCGGTGACCAAAGGAAGCAAGGAGCCCGACTTCCGAACAACAACTTCACAAGTCCAAAGAAGCAAAATTGCTACCAGCAAGACGAAGCGATCCGCAAATGGTCCCAAAGTGACACAGGATCCAAACGAGCTAGCATCAAGAGCAGCTCTCAAAGTTCAAAACCGGGAAACACAAGATCCCCGAAGGAAAGGAGATTCAGGGAAGGCAAACTTGAAAAGCCTTGAAGAAATCCGAAATCGGAAAAAGGAAAAGGATGCAAGGAACAGTCAAAAGTTCCAAGTCCCAAGTTCATAAGCGAAGTCATCACGAAGTAGCCAAACGACTTCAAGGCAAAGAAGACAAGTCCGAGAGACGGTGCAAGTTGCAGATTTGGTCACCCTTATAGCCCCATATATCCTAAACATCCCTCCATTGTCCTGTTATCATTCATCACACCCCATAGCCACGTTATAAGTTTAAAAGACTTCCGACTTAGTAGTTGTGTATCCAATCGAGTGAAAGTAACAGGTTGAACACGTAAATCTAACAAATGTCAAATTCAATGGTTGAGAAGTTGTGACCGTAAGTGAGAAACGAGTGCAAACACCAAACACGTCGAGTGTAGGAAGCGCCACATCAAAATATAAGCCTTGACCCTATGAGGACGAGACTTGTTCGCACAAGAAAATACTGGGGGCAATCGATCGTTCCGATCGATCGCCATGAACTCTAACTCAGATTGCCTTAGGAGAGAATACTGGGGGCAATTGTTGGTTCCAACAATTGCAACAACAACACCGATTGAGGCCCAAAAGTCCAGAGCCCGAAGGTTCAAACCATCCAAACATCCCACAGGCCCGTCCTAAGCCCTTCCCCCACATCAAATTCCCACAGGCCCGTCCTAAGCCCTTCCTCCACATTCAAACATTCACAGGCCGTCCTAAGCCCTCCTCCACATTCAAACATCCTCAGGCCCGTCCTAAGCCCTTCCTCCACATTCAAACATCCTCAGGCCCGTCCTAAGCCCTTCCTCCACATTCAAACATTCACAGGCCCGTCTTGAGCCCTAATCCTTCTACATCCTTTTGGACCCATCATACACTTGACCCACTTTCGTTTAGAACCATCCTTAGGCTCGTCATAAGACCTAGATCCATCCTTTAGGCTCGTCATAAGACCTAGATCCATCCTTTAGGCTCGTAGTAGGACCTAGTCGCATTCCCTTAGGCTCGTAGTAAGACCTAGTTGCATCCCTTTAGGCTCGTCATAAGACCTAGATCCATCCTTAGGCTCATAGTAAGACCTAGTCGCATTCCCTTAGGCTCGTAGTAAGACCTAGTTGCATCCCTTTAGGCTCGTCATAAGACCTAGATCCAACCCTTAGGCTCGTCATAAGACCTAGATCCAACCCTTAGGCTCGTCATAAGACCTAGTTGCATTCCCTTAGGCTCGCAGTAAGACCTAGCGTTACCCTTTAGCTTACCCGCTCTTATCAAACACATTGCATTCATCACATTCATATAGGCTCGTCATAAGACCTAGTTGCATTATCCAGGCGCGTCACAAGACCTGGCGACAGAAAAGTTGGCGAGGTGATGGCAATAAATCCTTCTTTTGCGATGTCAACTTATTTTTGGGATCAACGAATGGTGGGCAAAGGCAATAAGTCCCCAGGGTTTTTACCAGGAGTTATCCCTGCACACCGGCTTGGGGGGCGATGGCAATAAGTCCACATTGGGTCCAGCCAGGAGCATTGGCACGGGTTTCGGTCCCTAGAAGCATCCGAGCATCATCAACATCATCAGCATCATTAACATCATAACATCATCAGCATCATTAGCATTATCAACATTTCAGCATTCTTGTATTTGCATACCACCCAGTTATCATCATTATAGGTAGTCAACGCCTTAGAATCGCTTGACATTATCTCATTTCCACATTTAGGTTGTCAACGCCTTAGAATCGCTTGACATTACTTCATTTCACTTTACTTATAGGCAGTCAACGCCTTAGAATAGCTTGACATCATCTCATTCATTATAGGCGGTCAACACCTTAGAATAGTTTGACATCAAATCATCATTATAGGCAGTCAGCGCCTTAGAATTGCTTGACATTACTTCATTTTACTTATAGGTAGTCAACGCCTTAGAATCGCTTGGCATCGCATCATTTCATGCATTATAGGTAGTCAACGCCTTAGAACCGCTTGACATTATCCGTTTCGTCACCTTAGGTAGTCAGCGCTTAGAATAGCTCGACAGCGTTTTTGTTGCTTAGGTAGTCAGCGCCCCGAATAGCTGCACGCAATCAACGCGGTTTCGCACAACATGGAGAATTTCGTGAAGGCCAAAATTTTGGGGCATCACTCAAGCATCAACCAGACTTTTCACATCCACTACAAAGTCTAGTTGACGGGGGGCAATCTGTTATACCCAAATTTTGACCCCCTGGGTTAGGGTCTACGGGGTGCTGGTGTTGTGAGAGGCATTTTAATCAAGTAGTGAGGGATTCCGGCTCGATCGACGCGTTCCATGGCATGGGGAACAGCTTCGTCATTTTCAGGGGCGTTTTGGTAATCTTTAAAGGCTCCTAAGACCTCCTATAAGCTTTCTCTCTCCTCCAAAGGATGCCCAAATGAGCTTGAAATGCTTTGATATTTTAACCCATGATAGAGGATGACATTCTAAGCATAATGGCGTGGAATTTTGATTTTTCAAGTTTCCAATAATTTTCTAGCAATTTCTGACTGAATCTGACAAGAAATTCAATTTAAAAATATTCCAACATTTAAAAAATTCGGTTCCACCTTAGAAATTCATAATATCCATCCTTGACATGTGGTTAAAATTTCACAGCAAAATTCCTTGGGAAGTCTTTTAATTAAAATACCAAAAAAATCTTACTTTTACTAGATTTTCTTTATCTTTAAGAAAGTCTATATAAGGGGATAGGTTTTTGGATAAAGGAAGGACTTCATATGCTCAAGAACCCTAGAGAGTCAGAAAACACAGCCTCCTCTCTCTCTCTCACGTTTTCCAACACCCGGCCACCCAAATCATACCGAAAATCCCCCGAAATCACCATCTAAACACGTTTTCCAATCCCCAAAGCACCAATAGTCATCAAAACCCCACAAAAACACCACCAAAACGTGAAGAACAGCAAGAACAACCAACAACCAGAAGCTTGGTTCAAAATCCTTTCGGGTCTGCCATCAACGAAGCACTCAACGAATCCCGGTGTGAAGAATCACCTTGAATTCGAAGGTAAAACAGGTTACAACTCTACTTTTCTAATTCCCCACGACCTTATTAACTCTCTGTCAAATTTGGGCTCAAACTAACCTTCGTACGCTTCTGTATTGCTGTTTGTTTAAGCTTCTGTCCAATAACTTGTTTACTAAGTTTCGTGCTTAATTCGAACTCAAATTGAAAACTTTCAATCACTAACGTCTTGTACATCTTTCAGGCTACACACCCATAAAATTTGAGCCAAAAACACCTTCGGGAACAGCCTTAACGCCGCCGTCCGAGGGCGGTCCGCACCCACGGATGTCATGTCCGGGGTCCCGGACTCCTTGTCCGTAAGCCCGGACGCCCACGGACGGCGGCGGGATTTTTAAATTTTAAAAATTTAGGTTTTTCTAATAATGTCCGGGCCCACGGACGGCCTGTCCGTGGCCCCGGACTTTACAATTTTCTGTTTTCTGTTTAATTCGACTTTTATTTTCATATAGGTTAACTGGGGTCCGTGGTCTCGGACATTAGGTCCGTGGCTACGGACGGAAACAAAATTTGACCTAATTCTGCCTCCGAAACCCTAGTTTAGGTAATTTTAATTTCCACTTTAATTTTCTGCAAAAAACGTTAAAAAAAAAAAAAAACAGAAGCACGCACCTAGGTTAAAAACAACTTTGTAGAAAGCCGTAAATAAACCAAGTAGAGGAGAAAACACCTAGGAAGGGTAATGAAAGTAATTTGAACCCTAATTAAGTCGAATATCAAGCCCCGAACCCGAACTCTCCTTTCCTAATTTGATCTAGGTTAAAATTAGGTGGCGACTCATAATAGGTTCCAGTGAGCTAGCCTAGGTTTAATAATTTTGTTATATGACATAGTTATTAATCTTAGGTTATAAGTGGACCTAAAACCCGATTAGATCCTAATCAACTTAATCCACATAGGATAGGGTTAAAATCGAGGCTCACAGACTGGCGACTCCACTGGGGACAAACTTCTTAATTTTAACTTGTTTAATTTTAAGAAAGAGGGCTTACTTGAAAATGTTTATTTATGGCTTTATTTACTCTGTTGTTTACTTTCGTGCGCACTTTAATTTTTGCACCCTTGCATCATATAAGAGCGAGGGATCACGCAAACCAATTTCACCCCGGGACCGTTTAAGGGTCCCCTGTCAGGGACTTCACCTTTTAGGTGATGTAAATAAGTGGGGAAAAAAGGAGGGTGTCGTCTAACCACACCCCTTAATACCTGGGCTTTAGCCCCAAGCATTTCCTCGCAGTACCCTTACCTAGCCCATTGTTTGGTCAGTCAAAGACCCGACCGTAGACGCACACCTTGGGTGATGTGAAAAAAAGTGGGGGAGCCCAAAGAGGATAGCGTGCAAGCCCTATTCCTTTGTGGTGACCTGGGCTAGCGCCCCAAGCACATCTCCGGATTGACCCGTACCCGTTGGACTGAGTCATTTTGTGAGGACATTTGTGGATGCGTTCTCTCTCCTGGGCCTCAGGCCCAATGTATATATCGATCCATCAATCTCCCCCAGTCCAAATGAAACACTTGAGGATTTTAGTTGCCTAGATGCCTTTACCTCCACGAAATCACCCTCTTAGAATATGCCCAAAGGCCCATTAGGATTGCTGGCTCATTTCGCGTGCCAAAAATCTCCAGCCCGCTGGGCTTGAGACGTCCAAAAAAAGAGTCTTGTAATTAGAACATAAGGGTCCTCAGAGGAAAATCTTTCCATGTCATTGAAAGCCTGTGCCTGATGGTTTTTGTTTTCACCCTATGTTCTGAAACAGAAAGAAGGCAAGATTTCAGAAAGGCGCTGGGACAGAAGTTCCGGACGTTTGACCCGACTGCCTACTCCTCCGCTTCCACCATTCCGGCCCGAAGTAGTAGACTCCAGCTCATCTGACATGTCGGTCCAGGCGCATGACGATATCCCTCGGGAGGATCAGCCACAGGGGGGAGAAAACCAGAACACTTCTGTTGAAGAGCTCATGAAAAACTTTGATTTGAAACACTAGGAAGCAATCCAGGCACTCGAGAATAAGTATGTGTGAAATACCCCAAACCTTGGTATGTTGGTTAAACATTAAAACATGAATTATTAAGACTAAAAGAGTCTTAGAAACATTAGTAAACAGATTTAAACAAAAGAAAACACAAAATGTGCTTTAAAGTCAATAAGAGCTAAAATGTGCTCTAAGCTTGGAATAAGCTTGGGTAAGACCTAATGAACTTACCAAGACCTCATTTATATACTAATGAACATATTAAACCAATTACCAAAGAAAACCAAGCTTGAAAACAAGTTAAAAACAAAATGTGCTTTAAGAAGTCTTAAAGCACATTTTTGAAAAATGTCTTGTAAATGAGTTTTGAATGGCTAAATGTCCATCATTACTCTTAAGTATATATGTGTACTATATAGTATCACATTTGGGTGGCTGGCTATTAATGGGAAATCAAAAATTTCACTTCTAAGTGCCTTGTTTAGGTGAATAGTGATTTTTATAAGCTAGTTTATAACATATGTTGTATTAAGTAATTAAATTGACAAACAAAGACTAAAATACCCTCATACTAATAAAGGGGGCCGGTTTTCTAAGTGTGTGACTCACCACTCTTTAGTTGATAAAATAAGTAAGTAAGAAAATTAATTAAACTTACTTTTTACTTTATAGCATAAATATCTTCTTAAAAGCAAATCCTATCTCATTCTCATTTCTTTCCTTCATTCCCACGGTTTCCAAACACCATCTTCTACCTCTATTCTTTGCTCTCTCTCGGTAATACCACTACCACCATTAGAACTCCCACTTTGACCTCTTGTAAAATCTTGCTCACTTGTTCAAATCAAAAACAAACACCACCAATCTCTTCCTCTCATCAAGCTCTTCATTCCTATCTTCTCAAAACTCCAAGAGCCCCATTTCGGTGCCAAGGTGTTCCACCATTGAAGGAGCTTGAGCTTGTCTTTTGACATATTGTTGATCTCCTTTGCTTCTAGGTAAGGAATCTCAAAGAAAAATCATGTTCCTCCATGTTCTTACCTTGACCGAAAATACACATTGATATAGCTCTTTGTGTGACTTTGTTCTAGCTTCATTTCAACTCTTCATGGACTAGGTGGAGTCCTCTCTTGTTATATATTCAAACTCCCTTCAAAGATCAAGGTAAAACAACTACATTAATGTTTTTGAAACAATGTAAAATTAGGGTTTGCAATGAGATGAAGCTCAAAGCTTGAATACTCATTATGGTGTTTGTATATTGTTTAGAGCTTGACAAGGAATTAAAATACCATACGGTTTTGTAAGGAAACAAGAAGGAAGTGTTTTGGAAAAGAGGTAAATCTACTAACCTAATGTTGTTTATGCCTTAGGAGAAATGAGCTTATAAATGCTTATTAAAACTACCTAAAGAGCAAATGGTGAATGACTTAGTGAAAGTGTTCTCAAGAGACTAGTAAAGGGCATATGTGTTGTTGAGTGTATTTGCAGGTTAAAGGCATATATATTGTGGAAATTCAGTGTTTATGATTTAAGCACCTTAAGGGCCTAAGAGCCATGCATTTTAAGGGCCTAAGTGCCATGCAATTTAAATTATGCACTATATTGTAATGTAGTGTAAATTTGGTGAAGTGTGTATGAGAGTGTTCTTGGTGATTCTAGATGTTCTTGTGTGTTAATGGAGAAAGCAAAGTGTTTAGGCTTAGTAATGTTCTAGAGGAATCCATGTCAAAATAGGTAAGAAGTTCTAAGTGTTTACATAAGGTTTGGTGAGTTAGAAAATGTAGGAAATGAATAAGGGGTTCATGATGTTTTAAAGGAATTTTGATGAACTAGGGAGTACTCTAGAGTGTAATAAGGACTTAGGCATGATCTTGAGATTCAGTAAGTACCAAAGTCACTTTGGGACTTAGGTAAATACCTAGGCAAACTTGGTAAAATAAGGAGAAGTGTACACTAGAAAAAGAGTTCCAAGAAGGATATAAGGAGTTAGTTGTGAGAGATGATGCTTGGGAGGGAGATGATGTTAAAATAAGGAGAAAGTGCAAGCTTAGAAAAAGAGATTTCAATGATGACATAAAGAGTTTAGTTTGTAAGAAATGATGTTTAAGTAATAATGTTGTGTAAAAGATATGTCTTGGTATAATGACTAGAATAGACAAGGAATACCACTTAGGAACTTAAGGAGAGGATACTATAAGTGTTGGAGGCCTTGGGAAAATTTGGTTAGTTAAGTGTTGAAGACTTAGAAATTGGAGTATAATGCCTTGTCCGAACTTCCGTCCGGATGTGGAAGTTCGCAACAGGCCCTGTGGGTAAAGAAATTCTCAATCCCGAACAGTGTCCGAACTTGGGAAGTCCGGACACATGTTCGGACGTACCCACCCATCCTTAGGATTATCCGCGAACTGTGTCCGAACTTGGGAAGTCCGGACACATGTTCGGACGCACGGATTTCTGTCTAAATTTTTCTCGGCTCACGTCCGAACTTCCGAAGTCCGGACATAAGTTCGGACGTGTGTCTGTTTTCTGTCTAAAATCACGGCTTGTGTCCGAACTTGGAAGCTTGGACACAAGTTCGGACAGGCCACTGTATGGACCAAAAATTATTGTTTTAAGTTGGGAATTGTTATCTATAAATAGTAGTTGGTTAGTAATGATATAATAAGGTTATATAAGGCATGTTAGGTGGGTTTTAAAGGCAATTAAAAGGATGAAAAGATGTAACAAGTGTAAAATAAAAATAAACAAGTAATGTTGAGTAGATAATGTTAATAATGGATTAGTGCGTTAATTAACCGACGTTACTAATGTGTTTAGGATTCTCTCAAGGTGGAAACGAAACGAGGCAAGGACCAAGGTATGGTTTTCTTGCAGTCTGTTGCCTACCGGTTTACACCGGCTTGGGTGTTGTTTGCTTTTCTGTGTGTTACGACCTTATAAGATTAAGGCATGAAAAGAGTTTACAGTTGTTATACATTATGATGTTGTAAGGATATGACTCCTTTCCCTTGGTTGTCTAACAAGACCTAAATGTTTGCTTGTATGTGACTTAACAAAATATTGTGTGATCACTAACAAGTGCTAATCGGGGGAGTGAGGAGTCCGGTTGTTCCGGCCACGCGTGTGATGGATGGGGGTCGATATCATATCCGGTTCGGCTCTCTTGGTGTATGTATAGGTGGTATTCCAATTTGGTTTCTACCTTCCCTTAGCTTATCCAAAGCTAGTTACTGACTCACGTCGGGCCATAGGGGCATACGTATGTTATTTCGGTGTGCTTGGGATTACTATATCCGACACACCTTTGGTATAAGTTAACCGTTCTACATAACCGGACGGTAACGAGGATGGTAACGAGCTTAACATGGGGTTGGTAAAAATCTCTAGGCTCACATGGTATACTAACTTTGGTGGAAGGTTCCTTGTGAGGACCGAGTTTATGGTGTTATGTATTGATGTGGTGATGCTATGAAATTTCCCTTGCTATGGTATATATATATATATATATATATGTTGGATGTTCTAAAATGAATGCCATGTTATTATGACAATTGGTTGCGCGTATCCCGGTAGCCGATGGGCTGCGCGTTAGCCATACCAGCAAAGGTTGCTGACCCCCTCGGGGGCTCCATATTTTATTGCAGGATGAGGATCGAAGAGGCAGAGTGGCTCTAGGTCCTAGGTTGATGATGTACTTTTGGATATGTTGGTAGTGGAGCCCGGGATGCGCCTGTGCTCCCGAGGCATTACATTTTGATACCGTTGTTGTACGGTGGTGAATGATTATGGTTGTAGGTGTGTTGTAAATTAAATACTCGGTATGGTTGGTTGTGTTTATATATGGATGTTAGATACTATGCTCGGGAGTCTGATCATCAGACCGATACACTTGTATTATTCTGCCTAGTTAACCACGTGGGTGGTTAACGGCGTTGTAACACCAAAGCGATTAGTTATTGTTTGGTGGTTTTTCCGCTGCGATTTCGGTAGATGATAGGGGCGTTGTAGGGGTGTTACAAAAAGTGGTATCAGAGCGAAGCTAGAAGATAAGTTGGCCGCATTGGAAACGGAAGCCCAAAGCAGGACCACTGGGGGTCCAACGGGGGAGCAGGATCAAATAGCCAGCCTGGTACAGAAACATCAAGCTGCCATTGAAGCCCTGGAGGCACGGCATACGGCGGCAACAGTTGAGCTCCATGAGAAAATAGGATCCTTGGAGGCAGCAAGACGAGAAGGACCACTGCAAGGATTTGTCAACCCTTTATACGGCATGGACAATATCTCCTTGGAGGGACATGACACCCATGTTGGCTACGGAGGTGGTGCTCCGGGAACTAGTTAGCTGCTGAAGTTCAGAGGGCTCTGAGGCGCATTGAGCGCATGGAAAAGGCTGGTAAACCTGCTGGCTTTGACTACCTCTCCATGGGATCCTATCCAGACGTTGAGCTACCCGCGAAGCTGAAGCTCCCCACTTTGGCTCTCTACAAGGGCTCAACCGATCCCCAGATCCATTTGGCGATGTTTGATCGAGAGATGTCTATCTTGAGGCTCAATGATATGCAAAAGGCCAAGGTTTTTGCCCGGTACCTGGATGAGATTCCCCAACGATGGTACCTAACTCAAAGAATGAACACCAAGACATACGAGGAAATATGTGAAGCCTTCCTGACTCACTTTGAGTATGCTAAAAACTTGGAAATCACCCGGTCTGACCTTGCCAGCACGCGCCAAACGGGAAGTGAGTCCATGTCCGACTTTATAAAGCGGTGGAGAAGGAAGGCAGCAGGCATGCCCACAAGGATGGAAGAGCAGGAGCAAATTCGCATGATTGTTGAGAACATGCAAAAACAGTATAATGATGAATTAAAATATATGTACTTTCCAAGCTTTGACATGCTCATGGGCCAGGTAGGAGTTTTGGAGGAGAAGATCCACAAGGGGGACTTAAAGCTTGGATATCCCCGAGGATCCGGAAGTAATTCAAAGCCAGCAAAAGCCTCTTACCCGACCGCAGCTTACGCACAGAGCGCACAGCAGAGGTACACGGGACAGTACGAGGTGAATGCAGTCCAGCAGCCAAGGGAACAGGGGAGGAACTATCGAGCGGTACCACCTCCAAGACCGGATTTCAATCAGCGAGAATTCACAGATATCGGTCAGCCTTTGAGTCATGCTCTGAAAAAGCTCCAGGAGCAGAACATCTTACAGCCTCTTCCGCCCCGACCAGGAGTCACCCGTTTGGGCAGGAGCCCAAATCAGTTCTGTCTCTATCATCTGTTGCCAGGTCACGACACCGACCATTGCAGGGCCCTACAGCATAAGATCCAAGACCTGATTGACCAGGGACTTCAGTTCTCAGAGCGCGGGAATATCCTCGGGAATCCTATGCCAGAACACCACTAGGAATCTTAGTTTTCTCTTTTCTCTTCAGTTGTTCTGCGTAGCTTCTTTCTTTTTCTTCCTTTTCAGTTACCTTTCTTTCTTTAGTTAGTTCATTTGTCTTTTCCATTTGGTTAGTACTTAATGTCAATGTTTCACCTTTCGGTTATTAATAAAATTCCTTCTTTGCACATGTTTCTATATGCTTGGATTAATGTTTGTACATTCGTTCTTGCGCCAAAAAAATTGAAAAAAAGCTGAAAATCGGAAAAGTAAGAAAGATCTCTCACTCATGAAGCATGTTTGTAGGCATCAAAAGGCAAAACCTTTGTCTTTCACAAAGCCCCTTGTACAAAGCCACCTTCCCATCCATGCACCATTTTTGCCATTTCATCAGACACATAAAAAAAAAATTGTGGCCACAAAAAGGAAAAGAATCATTTGTCACCTCTTCACAAGAGTACCCCATCACCACTCACCATTACACATATAGCCACCCCCTCCACAAATAACTTGGGTATTCAAAAGGCTTGTCAAAAAAAACCCACAACAATACTAAGGGCAATCTGAGTTAAGGAACGATAACGTTTGTTTATTTTGTGCAAGCAAGTCTCTGAGCGTACACTTCGCGAGAGTACCTTGAGCGGTAAAACCAAGAGCGAAAGAGCGTGTCATTTTTACACGACTCCAGAGAGGTCACATTCAAAGGTGAGGTAAACGGCATGACTTCGACCGAAGGAGATAATTTGTAAATTTACGTTTAAACCTGTGAAAAGTAACAAAGAACAGATACACAACTATTAGGGATGACGAAGCACCTAGGTATAGCACCACACAGCCAAAAAGCTTGTGAACCCTGACATTACACCCTAGGCACCCCCGTTGAGCTTTTCATATATGACCTCTTTTACAACACTACAAGCTCCACAAATAAGCCAGCCAGCGATGAATAACCGACCCGGTGACCAAAGGAAGCAAGGAGCCCGACTTCCGAACAACAACTTCACAAGTCCAAAGAAGCAAAATTGCTACCAGCATGACGAAGCGATCCGCAAATGGTCCCAAAGTGACACAGGATCCAAACGAGCTAGCATCAAGAACAGCTCTCAAAGTTCAAAACCGGGAAACACAAGAACCCTGAAGGAAAGGAGATTCAGGGAAGGCAAACTTGAAAAGCCTCGAAGAAATCCGAAATCGGAAAAAGGAAAAGGATGCAAGGAACAGTCAAAAGTTCCAAGTCCCAAGTTCATAAGCGAAGTCATCACGAAGTAGCCAAACAACTTCAAGGCAAAGAAGACAAGTCCGAGAGACGGTGCAAGTTGCAGATTTGGTCACCCTTATAGCCCCATATATCCTAAACATCCCTCCATTGTCCTGTTATCATTCATCACACCCCATAGCCACGTTATAAGTTTAAAAGACTTCCGACTTAGTAGTTGTGTATCCAATCGAGTGAAAGTAACAGGTTGAACACGTAAATCTAACAAATGTCAAATTCAATGGTTGAGAAGTTGTGACCGTAAGTGAGAAACGAGTGCAAACACCAAACACGTCGAGTGTAGGAAGCGCCACATCAAAATATAAGCCTTGACCCTGTGAGGACGAGACTTGTTCGCACAAGAAAATACTGGGGGCAATCGATCGTTCCGATCGATCGCCATGAACTCTAACTTAGATTGCCTTAGGAGAGAATACTGGGGGCAATTGTTGGTTCCAACAATTGCAACAACAACACCGATTGAGGCCCAAAAGTCCAGAGCCCGAAGGTTCAAACCATCCAAACATCCCACAGGCCCGTCCTAAGCCCTTCCCCCACATCAAATTCCCACAGGCCCGTCCTAAGCCCTTCTTCCACATTCAAACATTCACAGGCCCGTCCTAAGCCCTTCCTCCACATTCAAACATCCTCAGGCCCGTCCTAAGCCCTTCCTCCACATTCAAACATCCTCAGGCCGTCCTAAGCCCTTCCTCCACATTCAAACATTCACAGGCCCGTCTTGAGCCCTAATCCTTCTACATCCTTTTGGACCCATCATACACTTGACCCACTTTCGTTTAGAACCATCCTTAGGCTCATCATAAGACCTAGATCCATCCTTTAGGCTCGTCATAAGACCTAGATCCATCCTTTAGGCTCGTAGTAGGACCTAGTCGCATTCCCTTAGGCTCGTAGTAAGACCTAGTTGCATCCCTTTAGGCTCGTCATAAGACCTAGATCCATCCTTTAGGCTCGTAGTAAGACCTAGTCGCATTCCCTTAGGCTCGTAGTAAGACCTAGTTGCATCCCTTTAGGCTCATCATAAGACCTAGATCCAACCCTTAGGCTCGTCATAAGACCTAGATCCAACCCTTAGGCTCGTCATAAGACCTAGTTGCATTCCTTAGGCTCGCAGTAAGACCTAGCGTTACCCTTTAGCTTACCAGCTCTTATCAAACACATTGCATTCATCACATTCATATAGGCTCGTCATAAGACCTAGTTGCATTATCCAGGCGCGTCACAAGACCTGGCGACAGAAAAGTTGGCGAGGTGATGGCAATAAATCCTCCTTTTGCGATGTCAACTTATTTTTGGGATCAACGAATGGTGGGCAAAGGCAATAAGTCCCCAGGGTTTTTACCAGGAGTTATCCCTGCACACCGGCTTGGGGGCGATGGCAATAAGTCCACATTGGGTCCAGCCAGGAGCATTGGCACGGGTTTCGGTCCCCAGAAGCATCCGAGCATCATCAACATCATCAGCATCATTAACATCATCAACATCATCAGCATCATTAGCATTATCAACATTTCAGCATTCTTGCATTTGCATACCACCCAGTTATCATCATTATAGGTAGTCAACGCCTTAGAATCGCTTGACATTATCTCATTTCCACATTTTAGGTTGTCAACGCCTTAGAATCGCTTGACATTACTTCATTTCACTTTACTTATAGGCAGTCAACGCCTTAGAATAGCTTGACATCATCTCATTCATTATAGGCGGTCAACACCTTAGAATAGTTTGACATCATATCATCATTATAGGCAGTCAACGCCTTAGAATTGCTTGACATTACTTCATTTTACTTATAGGTAGTCAACACCTTAGAATCGCTTGGCATCGCATCATTTCATGCATTATAGGTAGTCAACGCCTTAGAACCGCTTGACATTATTCCGTTTTCGTCACCTAGGTAGTCAGCGCCTTAGAATAGCTCGACACATTTTCACTTATAGGTAGTCAGCACCTTAGAATAGCTCGACAGCGTTTTTGTTGCTTAGGTAGTCAGCGCCCCCGAATAGCTGCACGCAATCAACGCGGTTTCGCACAACATGGAGAATTTCGTGAAGGCCAAAATTTTGGGGCATCACTCAAGCATCAACCAGACTTTTCACATCCACTACAAAGTCTAGTTGACGGGGGGCAATCTGTTATTCCCAAAATTTTGACCCCCTGGTTAGGGTCTACGGGGTGCTGGTGTTGTGAGAGTCATTTTAATCAAGTAGTGAGGGATTCCGGCTCGATCGGCGCGTTCCATGGCATGGGGAACAGCTTCGTCATTTTCAGGGGCGTTTTGGTAATCTTTAAAGGCTCTTGAGACCTCCTATAAGCTTTATCTCTCCTCAAAAGGATGCCCAAATCAGCTTGAAATGCTTTGATATTTTACCCATGATAGAGGATGACATTCTAAGCATAATGGCGTTGGAATTTTGATTTTTCGAGTTTCCAATAATTTTCTAGCAATTTCTGACTGAATCTGACAAGAAATTCAATTTAAAAATATTCCAACATTTAAAAAATTCGGTTCCACCTCAGAAAATTCATAATATCCATCCTTGACATGTGGTTAAAATTTCACAGCAAAATTCCTTTGGGAAGTCTTTTAATTAAAACCAAAAAAATCTTACTTTTACTAGATTTTCTTTATCTTTAAGAAAGTCTATATAAGGGGATAGGTTTTTGGATAAAGGACGGACTTCATATGCTCAAGAACCCTAGAGAGTCAGAAAACACAGCCTCCTCTCTCTCTCTCACGTTTTCCACACCCGGCCACCCAAATCATACCGAAAATCCCCCGAAATCACCATCTAAACACGTTTTCCAATCCCCAAAGCACCAATAGTCATCAAAACCCCACAAAAACACCACCAAAACGTGAAGAACAGCAAGAACAACCAACAACCAGAAGCTTGGTTCGAAATCCTTTCGGGTCTGCCATCAACGAAGCACTCAACGAATCCCGGTGTGAAGAATCACCTTGAATTCGAAGGTAAAACAGGTTACAACTCTACTTTTCTAATTCCCCACGACCTTATTAACTCTCTGTCAAATTTTGGGCTCAAACTAACCTTCGTACGCTTCTGTATTGCTGTTTGTTTAAGCTTCTGTCCAATAACTTGTTTACTAAGTTTCGTGCTTAATTCGAACTCAAATTGAAAACTTTCAATCACTAACGTCTTGTACATCTTTCAAGCTACACACCCATAAAATTTGAGCCAAAAACACCTTCGGGAACAGCCTTAACGCCGCCGTCCGAGGGCGGTCCGCACCCACGGACGTCATGTCCGGGGTCCCGGACTCCTTGTCCGTAAGCCCGGACGCCCACGGACGACGGCGGGATTTTTAAATTTTAAAAATTTAGGTTTTTCTAATAATGTCCGGGCCCACGGACGGCCTGTCCGTGGCCCCGGACTTTACAATTTTCTGTTTTCTGTTTAATTCGACTTTTATTTTCATATAGGTTAACTGGGGTCCGTGGTCTCGGACATTAGGTCCGTGGCTACGGACGGAAACAAAATTTGACCTAATTCTGCCTCTGAAACCCTAGTTTAGGTAATTTTAATTTCCACTTTAATTTTCTGCCAAAAACGTTAAAAAAAAAAAAAACAGAAGCACGCACCTAGGTTAAAAACAACTTTGTAGAAAGCCGTAAATAAACCAAGTAGAGGAGAAACAACCTAGGAAGGGTAATGAAAGTAATTTGAACCCTAATTAAGTCGAATATCAAGCCCCCGAACCCGAACTCTCCTTTCCTAATTTGATCTAGGTTAAAATTAGGTGGCGACTCATAATAGGTTCCAGTGAGCTAGCCTAGGTTTTAATAATTTTGTTATATGACATAGTTATTAATCTTAGGTTATAAGTGGACCTAAAACCCGATTAGATCCTAATCAACTTAATCCACATAGGATAGGGTTTAAAATCGAGGCTCACAATTGTTGGCATAGTGGTTATCATAGGTATGAAACACCACTTGGAAAACTAAGGAGGAAATAACATAAGTGTTAGGAATTTCGGTATGAAATGAGTAAGTGTTAAGGTGATAGATAGTGAGTTTCATGGATGTTGTATGAGGATATAAGTGTACCAAATGATGTTAGGATACCATTGGAGGCCTTAGGAGAAGTTTGGAGAGGATTTGACAATGTTTGGACATATTTTGGTTGCGTCCGACCCAGGTGTCCGAACCAAGTTTGGGTCGGACAGCCTCTGTTAGACGTTAGTAAGAGGTTCTGGAACGGTCCGACCCAGAGGACTTGGGTCGGACATGGGTCGGACGTGTGTGCTCTAAGTCTCTGGAATGGTCCGACCTAGATGGTTGGGTCGGACATGGGTCGGACAAGTATATTTTTCAAACCCGAGGATCACTGAAAGGGTCCGACCCAGTTGGTGGGTCGGACGGTGGGTCGGACAGACCAAAACTTTAAAAAAAAACAGTAAAGAAAGTGGCAAATGTAGTTAACCCTAGGGGGTATAATGGAGGTAATCAAGGATAAGTAGGGGCATTAAAACATGTCATATAATCATGTTAAACATTTAGTAAATTTGAGATTAAGTAAATTAATTAACCGACGTTATTAATCATGTATAGGAGTGACCTACGGTGGAAACACATCGAAGCAAGGACCAAGGTATCGTTTTCTTGCAGTCTGCTACCTACCGGTTTACACCGGCTTGTGTGTTGTTTGTTTTTCTGTGTGTTAATGACCTTGTAAGATTAAACCATGTAAAGAGTTTACAGTTGTTAAATATTATTATGTTGTTAAGTATGACTCTCTCTTCCCTTGTGTGTGTCTAACAAGACTTGACCAATTATTGTGAATTGTTTACTGAGTTCAATGTTGAACTACTAACAAGTGCTAACGGGGGAAGTGAGGAGTCCGGTCTGTTCCGGCCACGCGTGTGAGTATGGGAGTCGATGTCATAACCGGCTCGATTCTCTTTGTATGTTATGGTTGTTTTCCAATTTGGTTTCCAACCTTCCCTTTAGCTTAACCAAGGCTATTTTACTGACTCACGTCGGGCCACAGGGGCATACTATGTGTTGTTTCGGTGTGCTTGGATCACTATATCCGAGGCACCTTGTGTTAAGTTATCCGTTCAATCTAACAGGACGGTAACGAGTTATGTAACGAGCTTGGCATGAGTATGGCAACATTCTCTAGGCTCTCCATGGGAACTAATTGTGTTGGTTCTCTTCCTTAAAGGAATTGTTCTTGTGTGTTATGTGTGATGTTGTGTACAATACCCATGTTATGATATATGTATAAGTTGTGTGTTTTAAAATGAATGCCATGTCACCATGACAATTAGTTGCGCGTATCCCGGTAGCCGATGGGCTGCGCGTTAACCATACCAGCCAAGGGTTGCTGACCCCCTCGGGGGCTCCATATTTCTTTTACTGTAGGATGAGGATCGAAGAAGCGGAATGGCTTTAGATTCTAGGATGCAGGACTACTTTTGATCACTTTTGGATGTTGGGCCGGGATGCGCCTGTGCTCCCGTGGCGTTATATATTTTGGTTGTGAACAGTTTACAATGATGGTTTACAGTGAAGGATGTAAGTAAATACTCGGTATTACGGTTATGTATATGTGATTATTAGTTCTATGCTCGGGAGTCTGTTCATCAGACCGATACACTTGTATTATTCAGCCTTGTTAACCACGTGGGTGGTTGACGGCGTTGTAGCACCAATCGTTTAGTTATTGTTTAGTTGTTTAAATTCCGCTGCAATTTCAAGTAATGTTATGTGCGTAGTAGGGGTGTTACAGTTTATCACTGAGCCTTTATGGCATATGTGCAGGTGATGATTACCGTTGAAGCCAAAGAGCGGGAGCCGGGTAGTTAGGGATTCATTTACCGCACGAGTCCTCGTATTGTATTAGGATGATTATCAGTTAATTGATTAATAATGTTGTATACAGTCGGGAATACCTAGATGCTCACTTGTCTTTAAGAATTATCTTTAGTTTAGAATTATGTATACGTTAGTATCTCATTATCATTGTAGTTATGTATGTATTACCAGTGTTATTTCTTATTTAATTTATTTCTGCTTCTTTACTCGTATGGGCGAGTAATGGCATATGACACCCGAGTGAGGTTTATTACCATGTGACTTCCATTGTGAGACGTTATTAAATTAATGCTTCGTGAGTGATTATTATGTGATTACGAGTGGGGTGTTATAGAATGTGCTGGAATTGGTGTGTGGTTAGTGCCTAAAATGAACATGGTTAGTGAATTGATTTAGGTGTGCTGGATAATGTGTGTGAGAATGTTCAAATTATGGGGAACCTCTGTCAAAATTTGTGTAGAAACTAAGAGTTTAAGTGTCTTTGTAAGAAGAAATGGCCTATGTTTAACTAGGTGTCTTTAGAGATCAATTTGGTTAAACATTCACCTTAGAACTAAGTTGGAAGTGAATTGTGTTGTTGGTAAAACTTGGAGTGAAAATGATGATAGTGGCATGCTAGTAATGCATTAGTTGTGAACCAATTATATGAGTGAAAGTGGTGAGCAAAATCTGTAATTTTAGAACCTAGGAAACTAAGTGCAAATTCTAGTAAAATAAGAGTGGGGAATTGTGTGAACTTAATCAAAGATTGGGTAAAGAGTTTTTTCAAAGGTTTATGAAGGTTTAAGGCATGTTTAAGGTGTTATAACATGTTTGGAAACATGTGGAAGGATTAGGAAAAGATTGGGTAAGGTTTGAGGTGGGAATGGCAATTAAAAAATGGCATTTTAACAGCTTTTTAGTAGGGTCCGGGACCTAGCCCTTGGATAAGGTCCCGGACCACCCTTAAAAATGAGCCAAAAATTGATTCTATAGGTGGTCCGGGTCCTTAGTCCAGGACCAAGACCCGGACCAGGTGAAAAAATGTCCCGAAAGTTTGAAAAACAATTGGTCCGGGACTATAGCTCCGGACCTAGTCCCATACCACACTTAAAATCAGTTTAAAGGTTAGAAAATGACATTGGATGATGGGGATTGTTTGGTATTGCTGTTATATGATTGTTTAGGACTTGTCTGGTGACTTATAATGGTCATTAGGTGTGTGAAAAAGTGTAAGTAATAATGAGAAGTAAGTAACTTATGAGGAAGTGTTTGAATTACAAGGAGTTAGTAGTTACTAATCTGGAATCATTAGAGATGATATGAACTAGGTTAATTAAAGATAATTAACCACCTGATTCCATGAATATTATAGGACTTGAATAGTCGGACTCCGAAGGAGAGTCGACGACGAACAACGACGGTGAAAGGTATGATTTTCTTGCAATCTGTGTCCTGTCGAGTTATACTCAGCTTGTGTGCTTGTGTGTTTAATGGATCTTTACGACCTTATAAGATAAGCATGTAATGAGTTTACAGTATTTGATTATGTGGCGTTTTGTTTCCGATACCGTCTAACCTCAAGGGAGTGTTAACCCCATTAGCTACCCAACACTAGGACCACATAAGAGAATGGTATTAAGGTTTAACGTTCTAACCGACGGAACGTTCTAACTACGGCTATGATTGTGTTAGTTGTGAATGTTGTGTGGATGTATCTTACCTCCCCTGTGTGTCTAACTGGACCTGAATAACTACAATGTGACATGATGTGATAAGTTCCATAAGGGAACTTCTAACCAATGTATAACTTGGGGGTGAGAAATCCGGGGGTCCAGTCGCGCATGTGTGTATGGGAGTTGACATCTATAGCAGATTTAACTCTCTCCCTATTTGATTGGTTTCCTTCTTGGAATTCAATCTCCCACGAACCTCATAAATGGCTCTCCTGCCTTGACTTATGATCGGGGTTAGGGGGATATGTGTATGGTGTGTTTGGGTCTATATTATATCCGACACATCTTAAATAAAGTATACGTTCTCTAAAAAGGACGGTAATTTGTTATGTAATGAGCTCGACATAAGAAGGAAGATATTTTCTAGGCTCTATTAAATTTGGTTAACCCTTATTTGGTCCGAGTCCTCACGTGACTCGTTCCTGAGTTATATTGTGTATATGTTATTATGTGATGTGAGTTGTTATGTTCGTGTACGTTGATCACCAAAATCAACCCCATGTTACTATGAGAGACAATTATGTGTAGCCCAACAAACTGGTAAGTGTTGACTAATAAAATTGGGGTTTAATTAAAAGGGAGACCCTCAAGGGCTAAAGAATGTAGTAATGTAACCTAGCAAACAACGATATGTTAACCTTATTGATTTCATCCCGATGTGTGTGTATGTGTTGAGTGTAAGCATGATGTGTGTTTTATAATGTTCATGCATGATTTAAATAAAAGAAACTACATGCTAAAATGGTAATTAGTTGTGTGTGGCCTGGTAGTAGCGGGTTGCACGTTACCATACCAGCAAAGGTGCTGAGCCCCTCTGGGGCCACCCATTACTTTTCAGGTACAATGAAGCTGCCTTGCGTTCTAGAGTAGGACGGGAATGACGGTGCATGGGTAGATTATTTTGTGCTAAGTGTATTTGATAGTAGTGTAAGACCGAACTTGTTGTCGGCAATAGTTTGTAAAATACTCAGTACAGTTTGGAATGTAATGTGTTGACTAGGTTATAAATGGAATGAGTTTGTAATGTGTAAGTGCTCGGGAATCTGGTCCATCAGACCGATACATTGTGTAATTATTAGCCTTGTTAGCCACGTGGGAGACTAACGGCGTGTAACACCAATAGATTAAGTTTAAGTGTTGAGTTGTATTTCCGCTGTGATCTGTGGTAAAGTACGATGTTTATTGTTGGGGTGTTACAAAAGACCAAAAATCCTTAATCAAACCGTCACCAAAAATATTCCAATTCAGCCATTTTCAACATGTGGGGAATAATCCCAATTTACGAAACCACAATATGAGAACAAATAATCTTTTGACAAAACACAACCAAAACCCTTTTCTTCCAATTTACAAACCACGGAGTCAAACAGACATAAGCATAGAGATTTACCTGAACAATCAAACCACCTCAAGTGGAAAACTCCACAGAATTACTAATAGCACCCGTCGATGTAATCGGGATCTAAATATATATATATATATATAAAAAAAAAAACAGCAGTCAGGATCTTCCAAACGCAATCAGAATAATTTAGTAGACTATCTAAGTCATAGACTTTACCGACATAATCCTAATTGACACCAGGGAAGGGATCTGACAACAGCAGGGTGGAGAATGTGAATTTTGAGAGTTTGGGAGAGGAAAAGTGTAGCGGTGTGCGTTGAAGATGATCAGATATTGAAGAAGATTGATGATTTAAATAGAATTAATTTGCAAATAAAGAGGAATGCAAGTAATAATTTACTTTAAAGAAGAAAAGAAAATAATGAATAATTTAAAGGAGAGTTCTACTAATCAGTATTGAATATATTTAAGAGGGTATAACAATTATATATCTAACGTTATGGAAAACCGGAAGGAGAAACGCGATTGCTAACAATATCGGTTTTAAATTAAATAGTTAAAAATTTCCATTTCGAATTAATAGGAGAAAGTGATTCAGCCGTTGTAACAAGATAAGAAAGAGAGCAAAATATCTAAAGTTAATACATATTTACTTGATATAAGAGGATGATAGAAATAAATAGAAAAAGTAAAACAAAATCAGGAACTCCAACAAAAGAAATAATTACGTTAGAAGAAGAGTCTGGAATACCAACAATGAAAATATCAGGAGGAAAATAAGGGTTTAGTAATTAATTGATTTTGAAGAAGTAAAACTAGACATGAACTCTTAAAGCTAAGAATAATTTATTAGGAAGAAGTAAAATTGGATTTGAACTCTTGAAATTAAGAATAATTAATTAAAAGGAAGTAAGGATAGATTTGAACTCTTAGGATCAAATTAATGTAATAAGTCTATAAGATGTAAAATAAATATTTAGACAATAATATCAGTGGGAAAATAAAGGAACGTATATTAATAATCAGAAGGACAAAAAGGATAATCGTTTAACTTCCCTGGGCCCACTATTAGTCCTAAAGTCGGACTATACAACCCTGTCATAATTATTCTAATATAAGGTTCCTCCTTCTCACGCCGATCATATATCATATTTATTCTAACTCAAGAATTCTCGAGTATTTCAGCTGTGTTGTGAGTACCACCGCATATACACAGACTGAGGTCCCAGCGGTCGTGATAGAGGGTATCTGTGAAGAGCAATACGTCGGTCATTCCTACTTTCCCGCATTTGCACATACAGACCGAGGTAAGATGCACAGTCGGTGGTAGTACGCCCAGAACGATCTTGACTGTGTAGTCTGTCACAATCAAGAGGAGCGGCGGGAATCGGTTGGTCTCTACCAAATTGCCGCGTAACTCGATCTGGTTGGTGTCCCGCAACAATATTGAAATGAATGAGAGAAACCACCAATGCGTAAGCTTCATTATTTTGGAAGTGTGGAAGCCTCACATAAGGAAACCACCTCCACTATAATAGTAATACAAAAATTAAATTCTTTAATTAAAAAAGACATTATTCTAAACAGTTAAGTAAGTTGCTTGCAACTTACATCGTCATCAGTAGGAGATGTAGACATAGAATATAGTACTAATCTGACATCCTGCAAACGTCAGATGTGAGCAGCGTCCATCCTACGCCATCTATCAAATATTCAAAAAGACAATAATTTAAAACAAATTAGCATTAATAACGAAAAAAATAAATCATTCAAATAATATAACGTTAATTTCACATACCGATAGCACAGTGGTGCATCATCAGGAATCTGCCTGGTCTGGCGTACAAAAAATCTAGGTATCCTGAAGTACACCCATATATTGAGTAGTTTGGTGCTGCAGAGGAGGTATCCACTCTACTTAATCTGTGTGGCCATGCATAAATGGCAATACATCCACGCCAACATAGTAGATCCCCAGCTGTACTGGCCAGCAACATCAAAATCCGCCAGCAAAGACAGATAGCAGCAGTCAACAGTGTTTCCATGGTAGATGGGCATTAAGGTCCTACCAATCAACCTCAGCATATACGCCCTAACATGCTGAGCAATCCGAGCAGGCGGGGCGACTTCAAACTCAGGATCATCATCATTGAAGTTTTCAGATCGCCATGTTAAAAGAACATGGTTACCCTTGATGTGTTGGGGCTCTAGAGTCTTCCCCAATAGATCAGTGCAAAGACGTCGAATATTAATATCGGTATCACCTATCACCACCGTACCCTCGATAGGAAAACCAAATAGTAGTGCCACATCCTTTAATGCGATGGAAACCTCCTCAAACGGAAACATGAATGTGTGTGTCTCCAGTCTCCATGAAATACCCCATAAATTAATTTAAATTAATTTAGGGGATTTCTTTTAGTAAACCCTAAATGATACTATTAAATATTAATTTATTATATGGTATTATGAATTTAATAGTGAGATTTATGAGTCAATAAATATTGTGAAAATTTCAAGACACTCCAAATATATTATAAAGATTTTAGAAATATTTTGAACATTGATTTAAGGCTTAAAAGTCAAAATAAAATCATAGAAACCTTAAAGCTTCAAAAGTCGTGCTAGGATTGACTTTATGAGAATGGTCAAATCAGGCCATGAAAAGTATACCAATAAAAAGGTTATGGAAAACCAAGAAGATTGATAAAAAGAACGTTAAAAACGGATCATCCTAGCCAAAGTTATGATAAATTGATGTATAGAGCCAAAATTTTGGAGGTTGCTGACGTGTCCAGGGCTAGCTGACTCAGCCACGCGCCTCGGGACACGTGTCGCGCCCAGTCAGCACCAAGTTAACTTAATCGGTTGAATTTCCTTCGGTTTTGGCATGTCAGGGGTCGATCTTTAGACACCTATATCTTTTTCTCTAATCCACCATTTGGTATGCCGTTTGTTTCATTCGATTCTCCTATCTTTCCTCTTTCCAACCATTACTCACACATTATCTAACTCCTTCTACAATGACCGGAAAGTTGATCCAAAGTTGCCTCCTTGCGAGTTCGTAACCCAGAATTCCAGTTTTTCCTGAAATTGGGTAAACTTCGTCTCGCCATAACTTCTTCGTTTCTCATCCAAATTTCATGTTCTTCAGCTTGTTTTGAAGATCTTTAATCCCTCTATAACTTTCATGTTAATGTCCAAGGCTGATTCACACTGGTTTGGGAGATAAATCTGTCTACAGTTGCCTACTCGATCACGGTGGTAATTCTGCCCAGTTCATCCCAATACCAACTAGGTAAACACAGATCTTGTGAGATCTGTAACTTTCTCCCTAGTTCATCAAATTCAATGATTCTTCCACTAACATCTAGAGTTACATGTCTAGTTTGGATTGTGATAGGTTCCATGAATCAAATCCCTCTCAGTTGGCGTAAGTTGATTCGAGAAGAGGCATACCCGAACCGCACATAAAATAACGAGTTCCAGAACTTTCGATTTTGATTCTCCCCTTTAATGCAATTCCGGTGAGTTTCTGATCAAATTGCTCCATTGTTGCCAATCGTAACTTCATTACCGGTCAAACCCACATGCCAATTTAGTCTATTACGGATTACAATAGGAGAATTTGTTGAATTCAAATCGAAACCGGAATATGAACCCTAACTTCGAACCCAGATTCGAATCTATTCAATTTTGTATGATAATTGGGGAAATTGGTACCATTAGAACCGGAATTTAATTTCGAATCGATAGGAACAAGAATCGTCAAATTTCGTTCTGTGGATTGTGAGATATCGTCGGATTAGTACTCGGGTGCGAATTGGGGATTTCTGAAGAACTCACAAGTTCTGGGCCGTCCGATCTCGGTTAATAATAATGGACGGCCGAGATTAGATCGTGGGGGTTTAAGTTGTAATAAGTTAATATGTTTTCCAGAATAAAGTCCTAACTTGCTAGATTTATTTAATGGCCTTCCCGAATGTATTTTGACTTGAAATTTTAACCATAGATTCCTTATAAAATCTAGTTTATTTTGAGGTAAATTAATATGGGTTTTGAGTTTTTAAACATAAGTTATGATTTTTGCAAGTTACGAGTATTATGGAATTATTTGGGTAATTTAAAAAGATATTTTTATGAAATAAAAATTTTATAATATGTCTAAAATGTTATAGTTATTATATATTAAATTTGGGAATTTTTGGTCAAGGGTAAATGGGTTTAAAAATTATGTTTATGGAATTTTCATAAGAATAACTTATAATATATGGTTTTTAATGTAACAAAAATTAAAGTATGGTTTGTTAATAAGCTTTTTAGGTTGGGGAAAATAATTAAACCTAAATTAACATTTTATACCAGTGTGTTTATAAATATTTGGGTATTATCTTTTAAGTGAAGTAAAAGTTGTTTACATATATATATACTTATGTGAGAAAAATAAAATAGGAACTTATGTTGAATCAAGGTATTAAATTAAACTACATATTATTATTATGGAGGTTAATTGAAATACCCCAAACCTAAGTATGTTAAGTAAACATCAATATATGATGTAGTAAGGCTAAAATATGCCTTAGAGAGATTGGTAGACAATTTAAACCAAGGAAAACACAAGAAAATGCCTTAAGGGCAATTTGGGCAAAAACGTGCTCTAAGCTTGGAGTGACTTTGATTAGCACCCAAATACCATTATAAGACCTTAGTATTATGTCAATAAACATTTTAAATCAATTACCAAAGAAAACCAAGCTCAAAAACAAGCTTTAACACAAAATGTGCTTTAAGACTCCTTAAAGCACCTTTTGAGAAATTGTCTTAGAATTGAGTTTTGAGTGGCTAGATGCCCATGTTTACACCTTAATCAACATGTGTACTAATTAGTATCACATTAGGAAGCCTAAATCAATGGGAAACCAAAAATTTCACGAATATGTGCACTAATTAGTGAATAGTGCCAAATAGTGCCCAAATTAAGCTTAAGTCAACATAAGTCAATAAGGTGGTCAACCAAGACCATAAATATCTTGATTATAAGGGGGTGGACGGTTTTTGAGGTGGGGAGTCACCACATGACAAAGCAATTAAAGGAAAAGAAGAGAAAAAGAGAGAATAGTACTATTTGCTTTATAAAAGCAAAATACCTTATATTAGCCTACCTCTCTCCTCTCTTCTTCATTTCTCTTCTTCTTCCACGGTTTTCTTCTTCTTCTCTGTTCTAAACCGTTCCCAAG
This sequence comes from Limonium bicolor, assembly GCA_023374045.1. Classification (NCBI taxonomy): domain Eukaryota; kingdom Viridiplantae; phylum Streptophyta; class Magnoliopsida; order Caryophyllales; family Plumbaginaceae; genus Limonium; species Limonium bicolor. The sequence goes on along the minus strand of CM041781.1, from coordinate 101,210,139 downwards.
CAGCTCCATTGTTTCCTCACCTTGCTTTGTCCATAACTTGCTCATTGTAGCTCCAAATCAAAAAGTGAGCATTGATTACTCTTAGTTAGAGCAAGCTCTTTCATTCTATCTTTTCAAATCCTTCAAAGCTCCATTTCGGTGCCAAGGGAAAACTCCATTGATAGAGGAAAATCAAGTTTGAAGAGTGCATTAGCTTCTCCATTCTCTTAAGGTAAAGAATATGTAAGAAAAACCATGTTTCCATCACTTCTTCTTCATGGCCGAAAATTACTACTCATGGGGCTTCATTTTATCCATTGTTCTAGCTTGATTCTATTCTCCAAGGGCTAGAGGAGGTCCTTCTTGATTCATATCCAAGCCTACCTTAAGACTTCAAGGTAAAATATTCATTATAAGACCTTAAAACACATTTTTTACCTAGGTTTTCATTCCTTTTAGTGTATTGTTTAGCACTCATGTGAGTCATTGAATATTGATTAGAACATTGGCAAAGGAAATTTAATGGGTGGCCAAGATTCATTCAAGAAGAAGGTCTAAGGAGGAAGTTAAGATAAGCTTGGAAAAACAAGGTAAAATGCTTACCTAATGGTGGTTTAAGTTTTAAGGGGTGGTATTTAGATGAGTACTAATGTAGCTTAAAGCTTACATTATGTAATGGGTTATATAACCTAGGAAAAAGAATTTAAACAAGCTTATGAACTTGCGACTAAGGAGCCAATGGGAATGAGTTAATAAGATAAGTTTAAGGTGGATTTTAAGAGCATTATAACTACTATGAGATTGATGGGTGTATTTGCAGGTTGAAAGCTTTATATGTGGGAAATTCAGTGGTTAAATTCATGTCATTTAAGGGCCTAAGAGCCATGTCATTTAAGGGCCTAAGATCCATGTCATTTAAGAGCCTTAGTGCTATGCAATTTAAGATTATTGCACTATATTGAGTTATTATGAATGAGTTGATTTGGATGAGAAAATATGATGAGAAAGGACTTGATGTATGTGAGATGGTTGAATAAAGAAAACAATGCATTTGGTCATGATAATATACTAGAGAAACTATGGCGAAATTTGAGTAGGAAACTAAGCGTTTAAGGTGTTCTAAGGAGATTTTATGACTAAGGATGTTCTAGTGATAACTAAGGGTTATTTTGGTGAAAATGGATAAACCATGGAGTTCTTGAGTACTAGGAAGACCTAGGAATGTATAAGGGGGACAAGGGGTTATAATGGTGAGTTTTATGCACCAAAACCATGGTTAAGGAAGCTAGGAAACTTGTACAAAGTTTGAAGGAAAAAAAAAGGTATAATGACTTATAAGGATGTAAGCATGTGCTAGATTATATATGGCTTTGAGAAGTTTGAGTAAAGCAAATGGGTGTGCAAAATGATGCTTGAGGAGTAGTTAAGATGGTGGTGAAGAAACATAATGATTAGTTTAGGTCTTAGGCAAAGTCACTAGAGGGAAGCGTAAGGAAGCAAGTGTTAAGTGTAAGAATTTTTGTAAGAAATTGAGTGTCAAGTTTGGTGATTTTTGAGGTAGGTTTAGTGCATGTTTTAAGGTGTTTAAACATGTAGGAAACATGTGGAAAGATTGTGGAATGAGTGGGAAAAGATTGGGGTGAATTTGGAGTTCAAAATGAGGAGAAAAGCACTTTGGAAAATAGGTTCTGCTGTGGACCGCCCCTAGGGACCGCCCCTGTTGGGAGGTCCAGGCAAATCGTGCAGGAAATTAGCTTCTGGTGGGACCGCCCTGGGGACCGCCCTAGAGGGGCGGTCCAGTGCAGAGAAAGAGAAAAAAATTTGTTTTGGCTTCTAATGATGGGGGTTTGAATGGTAATGGTTTTAGATGATGTATAGGCCTTGTTTGGTGACTTGTAAAGGCCTTAAGAGGTGTAAACAAGTGTTACGAATTCCTAGTAAGATTGGGAAAGTAGCTAAGGAGGTTTTAGTGGATGTTTAAAGGTGAGTTTAAGTGCCTAAATGGTATTAGGACACATGGGGGAACTTGTGGAGAAGTTTGGAGTCAAATGGGAATCTAAAAACAAAGGTCTGGAGCAGACCGGACCTGCAAGGTCGGTCGAGCCCAGTTTACACTACCGGAAAGAGTCTCTGGAATGGACCGACCTTGGGGACCGGACTTACAAGGTCGGTCATGTCTAAAATTTTGTACGGGGAAAACTCTCGGGAATGGACCAACCTTGGGGACCGGACTTGCAAGGTCGGTTGGGGTAAAATTTCCAAACGGCAATAAGTTCTGGAATGGACCGACCTTGGGTAAGGTCGGTCGGTAGGGTCGGTCGACCCTTAAGTTGTAAAAAAAAAGAAAGAAACCCTAAGAAAGTTTAGAGGTATTAGTGGTACCCCATTAAGAGGGCAATGATGAAGAGAGGTATAAAGACCTAAGGGATTAAGATAAGTATAAACTTAAAAGTTTAAGGTTAGGTTGTAAGAATAAGTTGTAAAACTTATGAGGTGTTAGGTGGGGAATCATTATAGGTTAAGTAAGTTAAATAATTTTAATTAAGTTAAGTGATTAACAACCTAAAACTGAATGAATGCTTTAGGGCTTGAGTATTTGGACTCCGGAAGAGAGTAAGCAACCGAACGACCCACGGTGAACGGTACAGTTCTTCTTGTGACCTGCTTGCTAACGAGGTGTCCCTCGGCTTGTGTGCTATATTTTTGTGTGCTCACTAAACAAGATAAAGCATGCAACCGGAACATTATGTTTATTGTATTGTTGTGTGATGTTTGAAAACTAACACAACTTACTGTGAGAACTTACTAACCAACGTTTAGTAAGGAATTAAGTGAGACTAAGGAACGCTCCCTAATATTAGTTTGTTATAAACCGAAAGAGGTTAACCAACAACATTGTCTTGAGACTTCTACTAACTGGAACTTAAGGGGGGAGTGAGGAACCGGGACTGACTCCGGTCATGCATGCTAAGGAATAAGGGGGTCGGTATCTAAAGCAGATCCGACTTTCGCTTAAGGACTTGTCTTCGGACTTGTTGCCTAGGGTCGGTTGCCGGCTCAGCTACATTGGACATACAGTCCAAGGTAGGAGGCATTAAGATGGTGCGGTAGGATCACCTAAATCCTAAATTATAAGATAAGTTGTTTATTCAACCAATGGAGTTATTAGCTCATTGGCTAGGGTTGCTTTTGACCGACAAAAATAAACATTGAGGTAAGATACAATCATTTCTATTTTAAAGAGTGGTTTGTATTCTAAGGTTAAGATAAGGTTTGAGATAAGTTGCAACCATTCCTATTTAAAGGATGGTTTGTATTATAAGACTTAGGTAAGACATCCATTCCTTTTTAAAGGATGGTTGTTTTCTAAGACTAAGATTGAGGTGAGAAAAGGATGGACTAAGATTAAGAGGAAACGTAACTTAAGGAGTGAAGTAATTGACTCACTAATTAAGGGAACGCATTTAAGACGTTCATTGTGACTGAACTTTGATTGTTCATAATTGGTTTGTTGTTTATTGCTGTAACAGCCCAGTCTTAACCCACATGTGAGATATTGTCCGCTTTGGGCCACAGCCCGCACGGATTTGTTTCTGAGGGTGATGTACTCACACCACTCAAAACGCGTCTCACAAGGGGAGAGTATCCCCACACCTATAAGGCGTGGTTCGTGCTCTCTCCCGATCGATGTGGGAGGTGACCCCTATACTGGGTATCACACTCTACCCCCTTGGGAGCCCAGCGTCCTCGCTGGCACACCGACCTGGGCCAGGCTCTGATACCAATTGTAACAGCCCAGTCTTAACCCACATGTGAGATATTGTCCGCTTTGGGCCACAGCCGCACGGATTTGTTTCTGAGGGTGATGTACTCACACCACTCAAAACGCGTCTCACAAGGGGAGAGTATCCCCACACCTATAAGGCGTGGTTCGTGCTCTCTCCCGATCGATGTGGGAGGTGACCCCTATACTGGGTATCACAATTGCACCTTCTATTATGTTGTGTATCTAATCAACCTCCATGCTATCGACAATTAGTCGTCGTAGCCACGTTAGCTTGGGGGCCATGAGAGGATCGTACCAGCATTCGTGCTGACCCCCTTTGGGGGCTGTTTTTACTACACAGGTGAACGTCAGGAGGCGGCCGTCACGAGAGTAAGATGGGGTACAAGCGTTACGGGTTAAGTGTGGCCTACGAGTTGTGCATGTACACTCGTATGGCATTTTGAGTTAGTAAGATGTATAGGATGTGAGGGGATTGTAAGAAGGATATGTATTTAGTTAAGATTGGTATGTACTAATGTTCGGTATATTCTGTAGTCAGACCGTGGCAAGGTCCTGGAATGTATTTGAATCCGCTGCAGAGTTTGTATATATGGTGATAAGTTTGTGATAACCACGATTGGATCGAGATGGGGTGTTACATTAATATGCTTAATTAAAACTAGGGTAAACACTTTATTTTTATAAACCATATATCAGTTGTGGATATGTCTAAAAGATATTAAAAATAATTAAATACAATAAGAATTTCTTAAAGAATGTTTTAGATAAATCCTAAGGAAAATATTAGTGTATATATAAAACATTAGAAGTAAATAAAAGAAGTAACACACCTTATGGGAAACATATTAAGAGGGAAAAAATTGGGATAAACCAATTCATACGTGACAATTAAAAATATTAAATGTTAATGTGACATCTAGGTGGACTATTAGGGGGAAGTACATATCCTAAACCTTAAATAGGTGTCAAAGTAAGTTAGCCAAGCGTAACCAAAGGGTTTAATTAAACTAAACCTATAATCAGGAGTAGGTAAATGGAATAAGTTAAGTATACATTAAAGATTTAATTACGAGATCTAGCCAGATCCTTAGGAGAGAGTAACTGTAAAACAAAACTATAGACTAATAAGAATGGAAGATGGGTAGCATTATAGTGCCTTAACTAATAAATGCTTGGAATACTTTAATTATAGGTGATTAGTGGAAGTAGTTCGCATTTTCAAGTTTGGTTACTGCTTCTACATATACCAGGTATGATTTCTCGTACTCAGATACTTTTGCTAACGGACTTTATGGAATGTTTTGGAAAACGCTAACTGAGCTGGAATGAATTTCAAAAGGAAACTGTTGGTGTGGCTAACTCAGCTTGATGTGACTAACTGAGCCTTGGATGTACAACTCACATGATCTTTGGATCCTCTTATCTAGTTACCTCATTAGATATTGACTGTTGAGGGTTTACGCCTCTGCACTCTGTAGGACTGAGTGTTTTGGTATTGCTCTTGTACAACTAATAATCTAGTGGGAATATGGGAAATGTCAATCTTTGTATTGGGTATGGATTATTTCTAATAAGTGGTGCACTAACTTTTCACTGATGACTGAGAACGGGTCGGTGGCAGCGAAGGTCTGCTATACCTCGTCCATATGGACAATTGACAGCGGAGGTCTATTTACCTCGTCCTTGTGACAACTGACTGGCGTTGGGGGCCATCTCTCCCAATTGGGTTTATTCCACTCTTGAGTTATGGGTCTTGGATCTCTTCTTCCATTCCTAGTCCTTGTGACTACTTGGGTCTTTCTACTCCTAATTGGAACTGAATCTAACACGAGCAATGGATGATCACTGACTTATGATGTGGTTTCTTTTAATTGACTAACTTTACTTACTTGTTATTTATCCTTATCTTGACTTGTTACCATTGACTTGGTGATTTGGAAGTGCCTTGTTCTTCTGGTTTTGTTTTAAGCATTTGGCTTCAAGTTATTGTTTATTTTAAGAGTTATGTATTTTAACTTTTGTTTTGGAGAGTTGTACCAGATCCATTCCAGGGAATGACTCACCCCTCCCGGGGTGGGCTGCTTGGTTTCATCTTGCAGGTACGGATTGTTATATAGGTGGCCATGAAGAGTATGAGTGATTGGGATGGGAATTAGGATTTGTGGAGCGTTAGCATATTTTTCTATCGTTAGGTTTGTGTTATGTTTTCTCGAGTTCAGACCGTAGCATTTATAATCTTATAGGTTGTAATTGGTGAGGTTTGGTGCCGGGTGTTTGGAGCCCGATGATCTGTAATCGCCTTAGTATTTTATTTTCCGCTGCACTTTCATTAAGTAGGGGCATTACAGAAAGTGGTATCAGAGCGTAGTTATGCTCTGAGCCCGAGAAAACAAGCCGAGTGAAATACTTAGAATATAGGTGCCCTTAAAACTGGGGAAGTGGGGTAGAATTGGGAAGTGAGGATTCCAGAAAGGCACGTTACCCTTACCCCATACCTTACTCACATTACTCATGAACAGTTTAACTACATACCGTCACTGGGTAGTTATGAAACACTTCGCACGTTAATACATAGATATCTAGATTTAACATACAACTTATGAACAACAAACACCATCCTTAGCAGCTAAATGTCTCAAAGAGGAGGACGCAGAGGAAGAGGAGGACGAGGAGCGGGACCCCCAGGTGGTTACGGACCCGACGCTGTTACCCCTGAGGTCATAGCTCAGATTGTGACCGCTGCATTAGCTCAGCAGCAGGCTCAGATCCCTCAACCACCGCCACCACCACCCAACGGTCCACGAGAGTTTAACTGGTTGAAAGCGGTCAACGATCTTCGTCCCCAGTCTATGAAGGCCAGCCAGTACCGAAAGCTCTGGAGAAATACATCGCTGAGATTCAAAAGGCTTTTACCTCTCTACATGTTCCAGCAGATCGCCAAGTGGACATAGCGGCCTACTTTCTCCAAGGGCCCGCTCATCGATGGTGGCAGACAGCCAAAGCCGAGCTGACCGCCCAAGTGAACTTTGATTTCCAGGCTTTTCTGGTGGCCCTGAGAGCTAAGTTCTACCCATCCTACCTACAGAAGAGGATGAGAAGTGAATTTGAGCAGCTGAAGCAAGGGACTTCTTCTGTTGCTGAGTACTATGACAAGTTTGTGGAGTTGCTTGCTGTCATTGGAGAGGGAGCTTACGCTCCGAGGTACCTGGTGGATAAATTTCATACTGGCTTGAACTTCAGGATCATGACCATGATCGGTTCCACCAGGGGAAAGACTTTACAGGTATGGAATATAAATTTGGAATTTCTGGTTCGATAAGATTTTCCCACTAACACATTGTAACGACAGGAACTAGCTGATGATGCAAACGACTGCGAAACCACCATTGCCTATCAGGATTCTGTGCTAGGCAAGAGGAAGGGAGATGCTGGAGGAGGTAGTGGAGGAAACTCTTCCCAGAACTATGAGAGGAAGGGCAAGTTCTACAAGGGGAAGAATGAAAAGGCCATAGTCCCCTCACATACCGATGCTGAGCCAATCCGCTCCCAGCCACCTAGTGGTAAGATAAATCAGAATCTACAATGTGGTTACATATTGCTATCACGTTACTGACCTTGAATTGGAACAGGAAACCAACCCGTAAGAAGATACTTCTACAGGAAGTGTGAGAGGGACCATCCAGGAAAGGAGTGTGACAGAACTCTGGTGACGTGTCACCACTGTGGTAGGAAGGGGCATAGATCCTTTGAGTGCTTCTCGAACCCGGATTCCAGGAACTACAAGCCACGCACCGGGTCAGCGACTAAAGCCCCAGCTACTAATACAAATGGAGGAGGAGGTAGAGGTGGCACCGGAGGTGCTGGACCATCTACCCATCGCCCTGCCCAGAACTACCCTCAGAGGCCAGGCAAAGCACCAGCTCTCAACCTGGTGGACCGTGTCGAATCAGCGAGTGATGACCCGAGTTCACCTGGTGAGGACTACTTTCCTACTGAAGAAGCTTAGACCTTCGTTTCACTTCATTTCTTCAAGTAATTTTTCCTCTGCATTGTAAAGGGATGAACTATAAATCCCTCTTTCTTTTACATCTTTGTGCTAAGACCAGTTTGAACCTTGACTTGTTTACTTAATGGCAATTGTTGTTTTCGTTCAGCTTTCGATATTAGCTTTCATGTATTGCCTATTTCCACACCCACCATTCCCTTTGAAGCCAAACCACACCCACCAGAGAAGTGTGAGATATTGAGACCTGGGATGGTCTTATTACGAGAATTTTTGACCCCAGCTGACCAATATGCATTGATCCTCAAGATCAGAGAATTAGGTGTGAAAGGAGGAAACTTTTACACCCCTACCTTCAAGAACGGTGCAACCATGAAGGTGAAGATCATGTGCCTAGGTAAGAAGTGGGACCACACCACTAGAAGCTATGAAGAGGTGGAGGTGCCACCAATTCCAGGAGAGTTGCAGACCATCATTGGAGCTGCAGTTAAAGCAGCCCAGGAATTGGAGGATGAGCCCGTCCCAGACCTAACCTCAGACGTGTGCATCATCAACTTCTATGGGAAAGAAGGTAAGCTAGGAATGCATCAGGATAGGGACGAGTCTCTAGAGTCCATCACCAGAGGAGTTCCAGTGGTGTCCATATCACTTGGAGACGACGCGGAATTCCTATTTGGAGATCAGAAGAGAATGGATCTTGCTACAAAGATCCTCCTGAAGTCGGGTGATGTGCTGATATTCGGGGGAGCAGCCAGACTTATCTACCATGGGGTGAAGAGAATTAAGCCCCACACAGCCCCCACATCCATCATCAACCAACCCACATGAAACCTGGCCGTTTAAACCTGACCTTTAGACAGATCTAGCCTTGTAATTTATGCAATTTCAGCATTGTAATCATTAAAATGCTCATGAAGACCTTAATAAGAATGGAAATCTTATGAGTTTGTTTCGTCGTTGTAGGGGTTGGGAACTCAGAGATCAGGTTGACTGTGTTGAACCAGGCTCAAGCGAAGAGCAATGGGATGGTCATCACAGGTATAACTACTAGCCTGATTTATTACCTTGGAAGTGATGCCTGAGAATCTTAGAATTTACTCTGTGGTTTCAGGCACGTTCTTAATTAATGAGGTGGAAGCCACTGTTCTGTTTGATTCTGGAGCCTCCATTCATTCATATCCCAGGCATTCCATGCTAAGATAGATGCCCCTACAGAGGATATCCATGACTGCTCAGTTTTATTGCCATCCAGAGAGTTAATCAAGTGCAGTAAGCAATGTAAGGACTTGAACATACACATCAAGGGAGCAGATTTCCTCTTTGATGCCATTGTCTTCCCTGGCATGGGGTTCGACATAATTGTGGGCATGGACACACTACAGCGATACAGAGGTAGGCTACACTGTGCAGAGCATCGTCTCCTCTTGAAGTCAGCTACAGGGATCACAGTATCATACCGAATGCAGCCCAAGCAGCCGACTGTGAAGGTTGTATCGGCATTATCCCTGATGAAGGAGGTGTCCAAGGGAGCGACCGCCTACTACTGTTATGCCCAGGATCTGAGGACAGATCCAAAGTTCAAGAGTGACGTACCAGTTGTGTCGGAGTACCCCGACGTTTTTCCGGAGGATTACCTGGACTACCACCATTGAGGGAGGTTGAGTTCAACATCGACCTCATACCTGGTACAGGACCGATTGCCAAAGCACCCTACCGGATGGGCCCTGCGGAGATGGTGGAATTGAAGAAACAACTGCAGGAGTTACTAGATAAGGGTTTCATCCGACCCAGTGTCTCACCTTGGGGTGCTCCTGTGCTGTTCGTCAAGAAGAAGGACGGAAGCATGAGATTATGTATTGACTACAGGGAGTTGAATAATGTCACGATCAAGAACAAGTACCCACTGCCCAGGATCGATGACCTATTTGACCAGCTGAAGGGAGCAAGGGTGTTCTCCAAGATTGATCTGCGTTCCGGATATCATCAGATAGCAGTAGCTGAATCAGATATAGAGAAGACAGCGTTCCGAACCAGATACGGCCACTACGAGTTCACAGTGATGCCGTTTGGACTGACTAACGCACCAGCGAGATTCATGGATCTGATGCAGAGGGTCTTCCAAGCCCAGCTAGACAAGTCAGTGGTCGTATTCATAGACGATATTTTAATCTTCTCCAAGAGTAGGGAGGAACATGAGCAGCATTTGAGAACAGTCTTGGAGACTCTGAGAGAGAGGCAACTCTATGCCAAGTTCAGCAAGTGTGAATTCTGGCTGGACAAGGTATCATTTCTTGGTCATGTGATCTCAGCTGAGGGAGTTTCAGTGGACCCAGCTAAAATTGAGGCGGTGAAGAGCTGGCACAGACCTCGCTCAGTGACTGAGATTCGGAGCTTCCTTGGGTTGGCTGGCTATTATAGACGCTTTGTGAAGGATTTCTCCAGGCTAGCCAAGCCCTTAACCTCTCTGATGAAGAAGGATAGCCCGTTTGTATGGACAGAGGCATGTGAGGTCTCCTTTCAGGCACTGAAGGATGCTCTGACCACAGCTCCAGTATTGGTGATCCCCGAGGGAAATGAGGGATTCGAGGTTTACTGTGATGCTTCAGGCAAGGGGATCGGTGGAGTATTGATGCAAAATGGCAGAGTCGTGGCTTACGCTTCTCGACAGCTGAAGAAGCACGAAGAAAATTATCCCACACATGACCTTGAGCTCCTCGCCATAGTTTTTGCCTTAAGATCTGGCGACACTACCTGTATGGAGCCACGGTCCGAATTATGACAGATCATAAGAGTTTGAAATACATCTGGACCCAGAAGGAGCTGAACTTGAGACAGCGACGGTGGATCGAGCTACTAGCTGATTATGATATCGACCTCCAGTACACTGAGGGTAAAGGTAATGTCGTGGCAGACGCTCTGAGCAGAAGAGCACATTCACTTCTTGCTCTCATGGACGACCACGATAGCTGAGGAGGTATATGCAGCTCAGGACAGTGATGTGTATCTACAGGGTATCAGGCAGAAATTAGCAGATGGGTTGACTGATGGTCTGAAGTATGACTACGAGCTAGACAGCGAGGGACACCTTCGAGTCAGAGGCAGACTCTGCGTTCCTCAGGATGCGACAGAACTTCAGACCAGGATTCTCTCTGAAGCTCATTCCTCTACATTGTCAGTACATCCTTGAGCCACCAAGATGTACAAGGATTTAAAGAAGTTATTCTGGTGGAGCGGGATGAAAAGGGATGTAGCAGACTTCGTCTCGCGATGTCTCACCTGTCAGAAGGTGAAGTTCGAGCATCGGCGACCAGGAGGCCAGATTCAGTCGTTACCGGTACCGTGCTGGAAGTTTGACGATATTAGTATGGATTTTGTGGTCGGTCTCCCTCCAGCCAGAGGTGGATTGAACACAATTTGGGTGATAGTCGATAGGTTAACTAAGACAGCTAAGTTCATACCTATCAAGGACACATGGAAGGTGCCCAAACTAGCTGAGGTGTTCACCACAGAGCACATCCGGTACCATGGGGTACCGAAGACGATCGTCTCCGATCGTGATGCACGTTTCCTTAGTAGATTTTGGCGTCAGGTGCAGGAGGCATTTGGTACTCAGCTGCGACTTAGCACAGCCTTCCACCCTCAAACAGATGGGCAGACCGAGAGGACGATTCAGACACTGGAAGATATGTTGAGAGCGGTCGCCTTAGACTATCAGGGGAGTTGGGTAGAGCGTCTACACTTGGTAGAGTTCTCCTACAACAACCTATCACTCGTCTATCGGCATGGCACCATTTCAGGCTCTGTATGGCCGACCGTGTCGGACACCTTTATCATGGAGTGACCCTGCTGAGACAATTTTGATTGGTCCGGAGTATATTCAGAGACTGCAGGATGATATCAGAGTTATCCAGCAGCACATGAGGGCGGCGCAGTCTAGGCAGAAATCTTACGGGGATCAGCGTACCAGAGAGCTTGAATTTCAGATCAGTGATATGGTTTTCCTACGAGTGTCTCCGATGAGAGGCATCTTCAGATTTGGGATGAGAGGAAAGCTAAGCCCTAAGTATGTTGGTCCGTACAGGATTACGGAGCGCGTGGGCCCAGCAGCATATCGACTAGACCTACCAGCGGAGTTGGGGAAGGTACATGACGTGTTTCATGTATCTCAGCTGAAGAAGTATGTACCTGACCCTTCTCACATGCTACAGCCAGAGAGATTAGAGATTGAACCTACACTGAGATATGAGGAGACCCCATTCAGATCCTGGACACGAAGGTCCGGGAAACGAGAGGCAGATCAGTCAAGCTAGTGAAGGTTCTTTGGGAGCATCATGGGGTTGAAGAAGCTACTTGGGAGACGAGGACTCTATGAGAGTGAAGTACCCACACCTATTCCCATGATATTTTTTTTACTGGGTACTTGTTCATGGCGGTACGAGGGTGTACCTTGGCTCTTTTCGGGGGGGTAGTGCATACTCTTTCTTCGTCACCTCATCCAGATTATGCCCTGTTTGTTTTGTTAGTAGAATGATGGAGAGGTGTATGCATGTACTTGATTTATACATTGTGTGATTCTTGATTTCTATCTATGAAAAATCTTGGTTTTGGTCTGACGATGAGTAATCTTGCGTGGAATTTGGAAATGGAAATGAGTGGAAATAGATTGTGGGAGAAATCAAATTGGTATGGAATTTTGGTTGGAATTGTTATTGGATGAACATTTGGTAATTCTTGACAGCACACCTGGTGGTGTGAGTAGCTATTAGTTGGTGTTAAACTTCGGGACGAAGTTCCTTTTAAGGGGGTAGACTGAAATACCCCATAAATTAATTTAAATTAATTTAGGGGATTTCTTTTAGTAAACCCTAAATGATACTATTAAATATTAATTTATTATATGGTATTATGAATTTAATAGTGAGATTTATAGTCAATAAATATTGGGAAAATTTCAAGACACTCCAAATATTATAAAGATTTTAGAAATATTTTGAACATTGATTTAAGGCTTAAAAGTCAAAATAAAATCATAGAAACCTTAAAGCTTCAAAAGCCTTGCTAGGATTGACTTTTTGAGAATGGTCAAATCAGGCCATGAAAAGTATACCAATAAAAAGGTTATGGAAAACCAAGAAGATTGATAAAAAGAACGTTAAAAACGGATCATCCTAGCCAAAGTTATGATAAATTGAAGTTTAGAGCCAAAATTTTGGAGGTTGCTGACGTGTCCAGGGCTAGCTGACTCAGCCGCGCGCCTCGGGACACGTGTCGCGCCCAGTCAGCACCAAGTTAACTTAATCGGTTGAATTTCCTTCGGTTTTGGCATGTCAGGGGTCGATCTTTAGACACCTATATCTTTTTCTCTACTCCACCATTTGGTATGCCGTTTGTTTCATTCGATTCTCCTATCTTTCCTCTTTCCAACCATTACTCACACATATCTAACTCCTTCTACAATGACCGGAAAGTTGATCCAAAGTTGCCTCCTTGCGAGTTCGTAACCCAGAATTCCAGTTTTTCCTGAAATCGGGTAAACTTCGTCTCGCCATAACTTCTTCGTTTCTCATCCAAATTTCGTGTTCTTCAGCTTGTTTTGAAGATCTCTAATCCCTCTATAACTTTCATGTTATGTCCAAGGCTGATTCACACTGGTTTGGGAGATAAATCTGTCTAAAGTTGCCTACTCGATCACGGTGGTAATTCTGCCCAGTTCATCCCGAAACCAACTAGGTAAACACAGATCTTGTGAGATCTGTAACTTTCTCCCTAGTTCATCAAATTCAATGATTCTTCCACTAACATCTAGAGTTACATGTCTAGTTTGGATTGTGATAGGTTCCATGAATCAAATCCCTCTCAGTTGCGCGAGTTGATTCGAGAAGAGGCATACCCGAACCGCACATAAAATAACGAGTTCCAGAATTCCGATTTGATTCTCCCCTTAATGCAATTCCGGTGAGTTTCTGATCAAATTGCTCCGTTGTTGCCAATTGTAACTTCATTACCGGTCAAACCCACATGCCAATTTAGTCTATTACGGATTACAATAGGAGAATTTGTTGAATTCAAATCGAAACCGGAATATGAACCCTAACTTCGAACCCAGATTCGAATCTATTCAATTCTGCATGATAATTGGGGAAATCGGTACCATTAGAACCGGAATTTATTTCGAATCGATAGGAACAAGAATCGTCGAATTTCGTTCTGTGATTGTGAGATATCGTCGATTAGTACTCGGGTGCGAATTGGGGATTTCTGAAGAACTCGCGAGTTCTGGGCCGTCCGATCTCGGTTAATAAAAATGGACGGCCGAGATTAGATCGTGGGGGTTTAAGTTGTAATAAGTTAATATGTTTTCCAGAATAAAGTCCTAACTTGCTAGATTTATTTAATGGCCTTCCCGAATGTATTTTGACTTGAAATTTTAACCATAGATTCCTTATAAAATCTAGTTTATTTTGATGTAAATTAATATGGGTTTTGAGTTTTTAAACATAAGTTATGATTTTTGCAAGTTACGAGTATTATGGAATTATTTGGGTAATTTAAAAATATTTTTATGAAATAAAATTTTTATAATATGTCTAAAATGTTATAGTTATTATATATTAAATTTGGGAATTTTTGGACAAGGGTAAATGGGTTTAAAAATTATGTTTATGGAATTTTCATAAGAATAACTTATAATATATGGTTTTTAATGTAACAAAAATTAAAGTATGGTTTGTTAATAAGCTTTTTAGGTTGGGGAAAATAATTAAACCTAAATTAACATTTTATCCAGTGTTATAAATATTTTGGGTATTATCTTTTAAGTGAAGTAAAAGTTGTTTACATATATATATATACTTATGTGAGAAAAATAAAATAGGAACTTATGTTAAATCAAGGTATTAAACTAAACTACATATTATTATTATGGAGGTTAATATGCTTAATTAAAACTAGGGCAAACACTTTATTTTATAAACCATATATCAGTTGTGGATATGTCTAAAAGATATTAAATATAATTAAATACAATAAGAATTTCTTAAAGAATGTTTTGGATAAATCCTAAGGAAAATATAGTGTATATATAAATACATTAGAAGTAAATAAAAGAAGTAACATACCTTATGGGAAACTATTAAGAGGGAAAAATTGGGATAAACCTAATTCATACGTGACAATTAAAAATATTAAATGTTAATGTGACATCTAGGTGGACTATTAGGGGGAAGTACATATCCTAAACCTTAAATAGGTGTCAAAGTAAGTTAGCCAAGCGTAACCAAAGGGTTTAATTAAACTAAACCTATAATCAGGAGTAGGTAAATGGAATAAGTTAAGTATACATTAAAGATTTAATTACGAGATCTAGCCAGATCCTTAGGAGAGAGTAACTGTAAAACAAAACTATAGACTAATAAGAATGGAAGATGGGTAGCATTATAGTGCCTTAACTAATCAATGCTTGGAATACTTTAATTATAGGTGATTAGTGGAAGTAGTTCGCATTTTCAAGTTTGGTTACTGCTTCTACATATACCAGGTACGATTTCTCGTACTCAGATACTTTTGCTAACGGACTTTATGGAATGTTTTGGAAAACGCTAACTGAGCTGGAATGAATTTCAAAAGGAAACTGTTTGTGTGGCTAACTCAGCTTGATGTGACTAACTGAGCCTTGGATGTACAACTCACATGATCTTTGGTTCCTCTTATCTGGTTGCCTCATTAGATATTGACTGTTGAGGGTTTACGCCTCTGCACTCTGTAGGACTGAGTGTTTTGGTATTGCTCTTGTACAGCTAATAATCTAGTGGGAATATGGGAAATGTCAATCTTGGTATTGGGTATGGATTATTTCTAATAAGTGGTGCACTCACTTTTCACCGATGACTGAGAACGGGTCGGTGGCAGCGGAGGTCTGCTATACCTCGTCCATATGGACAACTGACAGCGGAGGTCTGTTTACCTCGTCCTTGTGACAACTGACTGGCGGTGGGCGTCATATCTCCCAATTGGGTTTATTCCACTCTTGAGTTATGGGTCTTGGATCTCTTCTTCCATTCCTAGTCCTTGTGACTACTTGGGTCTTTCTACTCCTAATTGGAACTGAATCTAACACGCAATGGATGATCACTGACTTATGATGTGGTTTCTTTTAATTGACTAACTTTACTTACTTGTTATTTATCCTTATCTTGACTTGTTACCTTTGACTTGGTGATTTGGAAGTGCCTTGTTCTTCTGGTTTTGTTTTAAGCGTTTGGCTTCAAGTTATTGTTTATTTTAAGAGTATTTTAACTTTTGTTTTGGAGAGTTGTACCAGTTCCATTCCAGGGAACTGACTCACCCCTCCCGGGGTGGGCTGCTTGGTTTCATCTTGCAGGTACGGATTGTTATACAGGTGGCCACGAAGAGTATGAGTGATTGGGATGGGAATTAGGATTTGTGGAGCGTTAGCATATTTTTCTATCGTTAGGTTTGTGTTATGTTTTCTCGAGTTCAGACCGTAGCATTTATAATCTTATAGGTTGTAATTGGTGAGGTTTGGTGCCGGGTGTTTGGAGCCCGATGATCTGTAATCGCCTTAGTATTTTATTTTCCGCTGCACTTTCATTAAGTAGGGGTGTTACACTCCATCTCGCGACTAAAGCATTGCATATGAAATTATTAGCTTTGGTCACTAATCTAGTCGGACCCCACTGAAATACCCCAAACCTTAGAATATTGATGAACTATCTAATTATAATATATTAAGGCTATAATATGCCTTAAACATTAGAAAAGAGTTTAAACAACAATGTACACAAAAACATACCTTAAGCGTTTAAACCGAAAACGCACCTTAGAGCACGAAAATGTGCTTTAAGGAGAAATGTGCCTTAAGCATTTATACATGGAACTAAAAGGATAATGAGCCATAATACCATTAAGAAGTAAGGTATCAACAATAAAATGGTCATTGGAGCCATAGCGTATACACACAAATTAAGTATACAAGTCCACACAAAAACCGGTACTAAACCGACGAAAGTCAAGGAGAAACCACTAAACGACTTGGTTTAAATTGGAATTAGCAACATGCTATTTCGAACAAAGTTTCTAAAGGTTGTAAATGTACTAAGAACACATTTAAACTAGCCAAAACATATTGAAAATCAATGTGAACCCGGAAGCACAAAATGTGTTTTAAGGCATTTTTGGCCTTGTAACCCTATAACATGGTATAAGTCATTGTGAACGAATTTAATCCATCAAATGTTACATAATATAAGAAGATACAAAAAAAATGAGATCAAATGGGACTAGGGGCTGCCGATTTGGGGGGTGACTCACCAAGGCATTATTTGCCTTTACTTTATACTATTACACCTAATCAAGACTTCCTTGCATTGCATTATTATCTTGTCCCCTTAGTGAATGATTAACCAGACTCTTACCTATCAAATGAGAGCTTTTAAATTCGGAACCCATCCTCTCTTTGAAGAAACAACACAAAAATATGCTAAGTTCTTAGATTTGAACCTTAAAGAACACCCATCCTTGTAAGAATCATAACTTTCTCGTCCTAGCTCCAAATCACAAGCTTGATAGCTCGTTGGAATCCTCTCTTCAAGAGCTTTACAACCATAGGTCATGAGCCCCAAGATTCGCAGGAAAAACCACTAAGAAGTGTCTTTGATTCTCGAGGTAAAACATTGCCTTCTTGAAAACTTCTTATTCTTTGGTTTTTGTCACAGCCGATTGGCATGGGATACTAACCCATCTTATTCTTCATCTTATTGTGTAATTTTGGGGGCAATTCCTTTATCAAATTGCTGGCCAAATTTCTAAGGAATTCAAGCTTAAATATTAAGCTAAAAGGTTAATATACAAGGTAAACTCTAAAACTACCTATTTCATGGTTCTAAATGTTGATCTATATAGGATCTAACCTATCATATATTTTGTTTATGATTACCGAATTTATTAGGTGCTAGATTTAATTTTTAGCACCTGAAATGTAAATATTTTGTAAATCTAAAACTAGATTTATAATCCTTATGATATAAGCTTTAATGTAAGCTATCATAATATATAAGAAAATTTCATATACTAAAATTTAGTGTATGGCCGAAAATTAAGGGAGCATAGGTGAGTTAGAAAAATTATATAACTAAGTTAAATTAAAAGAATTAGTATAATTAAGTGTAATATGTAAAAATTGTGAAGTTTTGGTAACATAATGTCATTGCCGAAAATGAATGAGAGTTATTATGAAATTTATAAAGTTTAGATGATGGGAAAATAATTGTAGAATTAAGTTTACAATTTATAAAGAGTTTATAAGTATTATAAGAATTTATAAGGTTTTTGGTATATTTAAAGTTAGTAAAAGATGGTATATATATACTACAACATTAGATAATTAAATCCAGCGATTTAGAGATGTTTAAAATGATTTTTGATGTTCAAAAATCTGTAGGAAAATTAGTGACGAAAATTAGAAATTAATTAGAGTTAATTTGGTTATTAAATGAGTTAGGATAAAAGAAAAGACCACAAGGGTAAAATGGTAATTTCCCTGGTCAAACTTGGTCAAATGTGGTCAAACTTGGTCAATGGCAGTTTGTAAAATGTTTAGAGAAGCTAAAATAAAATTTGTAGCAAAAGATTAGATATTAAAAGGATAAAGGGATAAAAAGTTAAGTTAAATTAACTTTAGGGGTAGTTTGGTAATTTCTGGAAAATTGAGGGTTTGACCGTAATAGACTGGTCAAACCTAGGTATATTTTGGTAATAGACCAAAAGAATAAAAGAAATTAATTAAATAAGACCTTGGAAGAAATTAGAAATAAAAATAACAAGTTTAGAACTTATTATAAGAAAAATAAAGATTAAGAGGAAACTATGAGTAAGTAATGTAAATAACACATTTTTATGTGTTTAGAAGGTTAAGGAAATTAAATAAAGAATTTAGAAACAAGTTGTAAAAGAAACAGAGTTAAAACGGGGTTAAAGGAGACCCGTATATAACTTAAGGTATACGAGGGGTATACCCGTAATTTAATAAGTATAGGAGAAAATTATTACTCAAGGTATTTTTAATAAAAATACAAGTTATATTGGTAAAATAAATAAATACGTATGATACGGAGTATCATACGGGCGTATACGAAAAATTTTAGTGTCCATGAATTGTACTCGTATACGTGAATAGTATACGTATAAATGAATAGTAAATACGTATACATAAATAGTAAATACGTATAAATGAATAGTAAATACATATACATGAATAGTGAATACGTATACATGAATAGTAAATACGTATAAATGAATAGTAACTATGTATATATGAATAGTCAAATACGAGATGTATATGTGAATAGTAAAATACATATACGTGATAGTAAAATACGGTGAATAGTAAAAATACGAAAATTAAGTTATTTAACCACGCCGTCCTAATGAACTATAGGAGCGGAGTAGGTGACTGGAATAGTCGAGACGTCATCCAGGAGTGGACAAACGTCGATAGGCTAAGGTATGGGATTCTTGTAGCTTGTTTGCTAACGGGGTCTACCTCGGTTTGTGTGTTATATGTTATTGTGATACGACCAAACAAGATTAAGTATGAAACCGATTTACTGTATTGTTGTTGTGTCCATTGTACACTAATATTACTTGATTCAGAGCTTGTTCATTAACTTTGTTTAATAAATAATTGTATAAAGTTATAAGTACCCTTATTGCTAGTTGGTTAATGCCGAGAGAGGTTTAACTAACCAATTGTCAAAGAGACATCAGCTAACTGGAACTTGTGAGGAGAGTAATCCGGGACTGACTCCGGTCATGCATGTTCAGGTTTAGGAAGTCGGCATATGCATCAGATCTGTCTTCCGCCTAGGGTCGACAAACTGACCCGGCCATCTCGAGTGAACAGTTCGAGATGGGAGGCAACTTTATGAGGCGCATGAGGGTCAAGCCTACACCCCTCATAACTTAAGAATTATTGTTTATTAAACCAATAGAGCTAATAACTCATTGGCTAGGGTTACTTTGACCTGACAAAATAAATAATTCAGTTAGAGAACAACCAATTCTAATAGGAGAATGGTTGACACTTATAAGGAATGGTCAAACACGAGAACTAAACAATTCTCAGGCCTCAGGATTTAGGAATCTAACGTACTCATTAATGGACGTCCATTACGACATTTGAACTGTGAATGTTTCACATAAATGTATTGTTGTTATTGTACTTCTTATTATTGTTGTATGAATAATCAACTGCATGTATATGACAAATAGTCGTGTGTAGCCTTGATAGCTTGTGGGCTGCATGTTTTCTGTACCAGCAATATGCTGAGCCCCTTGGGGCCTGTGATTTAAACTTTGCAGGTAGGTGCCAGACAAGGACCCAGCCTGAGAGTGGGAGTGGGTAGAGCACTATGGGTTTAATTTACATTACGAGTGTGCCTGTACACTCGCTTTATAAACTGTGGTAGTAAGTTGTAATAATAGGAGAGATACTTCAGACTCGGTATTGTATTTGTTTTAAGACTTGTACGCACTTATGTTCGGTACACTCGGGTTCATCAGACCGTAGCTTGAGACTGGAATAGGCCTAGTTAGTCACGTGGGTGACTAACGGCGGTAACACCAACTCTTAGTACTTTCTTCCGCTGTATTGTAATATTGTTGCAGGTTCGTTACGTGATGGTTCAGGTTTAGCAGTTGGGGTGTTACAAAAAGTGGTATCAGAGCGTAGTTACGCTCTGATGACTAGAGTTACCGAACTAGAGTAGGTACCGAGTTAGAGTAATAGTCATGGGTTTGGGTGTGAGATAGTAGTGTGAGCTGAGTCAGATAACCACCAATAAGGGTGGAATATCTTACTATTTAGAGGCTATTATAAATGCTTAGACCAAAGCCTTTGTAATCACGAGATTACTATGCATTTATACTTATTCAGATGTCAGGAAGAAGAGGACGAGGCCGAGGCCGTGGCGAGGAAGGAGATGAGGCTGTTGAAATCCCAAGTGGACAGACGATAGCTGAGAACGTTGCTGCCGCCCTGGGGCACATGGGCTATCAGCCCGGTGCGGGACCGCCTGCTCCACCACCACAGCCCCGGGAGCCACACTGGGTGAAGAGTCTCGCTGACCTTCGACCCCCACCGTTTAGAGGGGAGACAGATCCCACCAAACTTGAGGCGTACATCTCAAAGCTAGAGACCGCCTTTGAGACACTTGATGTACCTACAGAAGCCAAGGTGCGACTTGCTGCGTTCTACTTGAAGGATGCAGCGAGCGATTGGTGGAAGCTAGTTAGGGCCGAACATGTGGCCAACCCTAACTTCGGCTGGGAGCAGTACGTGGCCTTGCTGAGAGCCAAGTACTACCCCACTCATGTCTAGACTAAGAAGCGTTTAGAGTTGGACGCGCTGAAGGAGACTGACAAGATGACGGTGGACGACTACTACTCTCAGTTCACCGCTCTTATCCGTCTTCTACCAGGATTGGGATATTCAGACCAGATCCTGGTCGACCGCTTCTATGGCGGGCTGAGCCACCGACTACGCTATGGCATGGGCCCGGCAAGCTACACTACCTTGCAGGTAAAGAAAGTTGAGATTAGTTGAACTGAATGAACGTTATATTAGAATGAATGTGAGACTGATATTTTTAAGAGCAGGAGTGCTATCATGCCGCTGCTAAGGTTGAAATCACCGTCCAGCTGAGGGACGAAGATCAGGCACTGAAGAGAAAAGTTGCTGGTAATAGCTCTGACAATCAGGGGCAGGGGGGACAGAAGAAGGGTAAGTACCAGCCCCCACACCAGAAAGGTTTCAAAGGTAACCAACCTAAGGCTGCTGAAGAGCCACAAAAGCAAACCTACGGCATAGCAGCGAAGCCTCAGCGCTCGCCTGCACCAAAGGGTAACAAGTAACTCCTTAAATTGGGTTAACAGTCAGATACCAACCTTGAAATTCAATTACTAATGTTGTAAGCAAACAGGTACTGAGACCGGCAAGGGGACCGGCGGGGGATATAAGCGCCGCTACAACTGTCGCAGGTGCAACCAGGACCACCCTGGAGTTGATTGTGAAGGCAATAAGGTGGAGTGCAATTTCTGTGGTGTGTTCGGACACCGAGCTTTCGAATGTTTCAGAAACCCTGAGAGTAAAGCCTATAGACCTGGGTGGAAGGCCAAGGGCAAGGGCGTGGCCGCTCCGAATCCTGGAACCGACGGTCCAATGGCGACACAGCCAGCTGCTAACAGGGGACCCAGGTTGTCCAGCGATCAGGGCCGTCTGCACTACATATGGTGGACCGGGAAGACGAGGCTGAACCCTCTTCGAGACCAGGTACCACTACAACCTATTAGGGAGGAAACTGTATGCTTATCGCATTTCATGCATGAATTGGTGACTGTATATTTTGAACGAGTTTCTAGTTAGTTAATTAGAACTCATGTAAGACAAATTATTACCACCTTAGGAAACTTCAACATTTGTTATCCAATACCTTCAACACCTAGCCTAGAAGAGATCGACTTAAGGATTCACGAATTCCCAAGGGAGCAGTGTCAGGTCATCCGGCCAGGTATGATCTTATTAAAAGGATACCTGTCACCAAAGGCACAAATCGCCATCATCAGGAGATGTAGCCAGCTAGGAGTGGGACCGGGAGGTTTCTATACACCGGAATACCCTGGAGGATCGAGAATGAAGCTAAGAATGATGTGCTTGGGTAAGAACTGGAACCCTTACACCAACACTTACCAAAAGATAGGGAATGGGATGGAGCAACACCACCAGAGATACCTGAGGAGTATCATACGGTTAATACACAAGCCGTAGGGATCGCTCAACAACTTGAAGCTGATCCAATCCCGAACCTTGAGGCAGACCTCTGCATTATCAACTTCTACGAAAAGGAGGGACGACTTGGACTACACCAAGATAAGGACGAGACAGCGGAGTCTCTTAACCGAGGGATACCCGTAGTGTCTTGGTCCATTGGAGACGACGCCGAATTCCTATATGGCGAGCAGAAGCGCGTAGACCTTGCCCAGAAAGTGGTACTTAAGTCAGGAGATATTCTAATCATGGGTGGGAAATCGAGAATGCTGTATCACGGTATCAAGAGGATTAAGTTGAATACGGCACCATCGACAGTAATCAATGCCACACACATGAGACCTGGACGCTTGAACCTAACCTTTAGGAAGTACTAGCCATGTAATACACTGAAGTATTGTAATAGAAAAACTCATAATGTAAAAGGATGGTTTAAATAATATCAGTGCTGATTACTCGTTTTCGACTTGTATTATACCATCAGTACTTATGATCCTTATGAAATACATAGGTTGTGGATTCGGTTCGGAAGGTGCGTTAAGCTTACTCACAGAGGCACAGGCCGATGAGAGCGGCACTATCCTCACGGGTACCTTTCCGATCAATGGCGTTGATGCATCAGTACTATTCGACTCAGGGGCCTCGCATACCTTCGTCCCATCATCATTTGCAAGGAGGTTGGGGCTAGACGCTGACGAGCTGCCAGACTTTACGGTTACGCTCCCGTCTAAGGAGAAGGTTCGATGCACTCGCTACTACCGAGCAGCCACTATCCGAATTAGCGGAGAAGACTTTCCTATCACCTTGATTGAGTTCAGAGATTTAGGGTTTGATGTTATATGCGGGATGAACTGGTTGGAGCGGCACAAGGGTCGTATCCTCTGCGCCGAGCACCGACTGCTACTCAGGAGTCCATCTGGGGTTACTATATCATACCGCCAGAGACCTAGAGAGCCTTCAACCAAGATCATCACCGCTATGGCCATGTATCGAGAGCTGAGAAAGAATAAAGAAGTGTACCTCTGCTATGTTCAGGATATAGAGAGAGATTCAGAGTTTGACCCCAAAGTACCAGTGGTGTCGGAGTTTCCCGACCTCTTTCCAAGGGAACTACCCGGCATGCCACCACCACGGGAGGTAGAGTTCACCATCGAGCTGCTACCAGGAACCGGACCGATAGCCAAGGCGCCTTACCGCATGGCTCCAGCTGAGATGAATGAATTGAAAGAACAGCTGAGAGACCTGCTCGACAAAGGGTTTGTGCGGCCTAGTGTATCACCATGGGGAGCGCCAGTACTCTTCGTGAAGAAGAAGGATGGCAGTCTCCGCCTCTGCATCGACTACAGGGAGTTGAATACTGTTACAATAAAGAACAAGTATCCGCTACCACGCATAGATGATTGTTTGATCAATTGAAAGGGGCATCTGTGTTCTCCAAGATTGATCTCAGTCAGGGTATCATCAGATTCCTGTTAGAGAGAAAGATATTGAGAAGACGGCATTCCGGACGACAGATATGGCCACTACGAGTTTACAGTGATGCCGTTTGGTTTGTCGAACGCACCGGCGATATTTATGGATTTGATGAACCGTTTGTTCAGGGAACAGTTGGACAAGTCAGTTGTGGTCTTCATCGATGATATACTCATATATTCAGGGTGAAGTGAACATGAAAGTCACTTGAGACGAGTTTTAGAGATACTGAGGGAGAACCAGCTTTATGCTAAGTTCTCCAAGTGCGAGTTTTGGCTTGACCAGGTCTCTTTCCTAGGTCATGTCATCTCAGATGCTGGGATCTTAGTGGATCCAGCAAAGATTGACGCCGTGCGCACCTGGCCAAGACCGAAGTCAGTTACCGACATCAGGAGTTTTCTCGGCTTGGCAGGTTATTACAGGAGGTTTGTTAAGGACTTTTCTAAGGTCAGCAAGCCAATGACCAGTTTAATGAAGAAGGATGCACCGTTTGTATGGACAGATGACTGTGAGAGTTCATTTCAGAGCTTGAAGGACTCATTGACTTCTGCACCTATTCTGACTATCCCAGACGGTACAGAGGGATTTGAGGTATATTGTGACGCATCAGGCAGGGGATTGGGTTGTGTACTCATGCAGCATGGCAAGGTAGTTGCTTATGCCTCTCGCCAGCTGAAGAAACATGAGGAGAACTACCCTACACATGATCTTGAGTTAGGAGCTGTAGTCTTCGCCTTGAAGATATGGCGCCATTACTTATACGGAGTTAGTTTGACAGTCTACACCGACCATAAAAGCTTGAAATACATATTCACTCAGAAGGAGCTGAATATGAGACAGAGAAGATGGTTAGAATTCCTTAAGGACTACGACATTGACCTCCAGTACAAAGAAGGGAAGGCCAATGTTGTAGCTGATGCTCTGAGTCGTCGAGCACACTCGCTTCATGCCATGGTTGCTAGTTCCAGCTTGATTGATGAGGTGCGAGAGGCTCAGCAGAGCGATTCATATATGATGGAGATCAGGCAGAAGCTGATAGAGGGTACATTCGAGAGCCAGAAATACGACTTCGAATTACATGATGATGATCTGATCAGATTGAAGGGCCGATTATGCATTCCTCGCAGCAGCACTGAGCTAAAGGAGCGCATTCTACGAGAGTCACACTGTTCTTCTGTTTCTATCCATCCGGGAGCTTCGAAAATGTATAAAGACATGAAGCGTTACTTCTGGTGGACTGGGATGAAAGTGACGTTACTGAGTTTGTAGTGAGATGCCTAACTTGCCAGAAGGTAAAGTTTGAGCACAGGCGACCTGGAGGCATGGTTCAATCAATGCCAGTTCCAGAGTGGAAGTTTCATGATATCTCCATGGATTTCGTGGTTGGACTCCCACCTACCAGGGGAGGTCTGAACATGATATGGGTTGTAGTTGATCGCCTGACCAAGGTAGCCCGATTCATACCGATGAAGGACACTTGGAAGGTAACGAAGCTTCCTGAACTGTTCGATAAGGAGATCATGAGACACCACGGAATACCTAAGACCATAGTATCTGACAGAGACACTAGATTCCTTTCGAGATACTGGAAAACTACACGGGAAGCGCTGGTGATAAGCCGTAGACTTATCATGTTTTATAAGCTAGATTTGTAGTATTATTAGTTAAAATAAGATTATAATAGATAGTATTTACATTATTTTATATTAAAAGCCATTTTATATGATCAGACTAATGCTTTGAGTGTTTTCTCTGCAAGGAGCAAGTTCTGCATCAAAAACCAAGCAATGCCGGATGTGGAGCCGGGTTACGTCTACCCGGCATCAGTTCGCATCAGAAAGAAGATCAGGCCGGGCATTTTGCCGGGTGTGATCTATCCGGCATAAGCAAACGTCGCGCCTATTCGCCAAATGCTAAACGGTTATTTACCGTTAGTAAATACTCAGAGCCGGACAAGGTGCCGGATATTCTCTATCCGGCATATGTGACTTTTCGCGCCAGGCGGTTTTCGACCGTTATTGAAAAGCACGTGTTTTATTCACATGCCGGATAAGTTGTACCCGGCATGGGACCCGGCATCTGAAGATTTTCAAGTCTATAAAAGGGCCGAGAGTCTGCACTTAGAGGAGACTTCATTCATATTACTTTACACCAAAAATCTCTCAAATTCGCGATGAACTACTGGCAAGGAAGCGCTGCGAATCCAACCTGAAGAAAGAAGACATTATCGAGTTCAAGGGAATTCTCATCAAGTTGTACTCTTGATCCTCCTTATATCTTCTCTCAAATGTTCTGGTTGGTTTGGTAGACTCTCTGGTTGCTTTGATTAGATTGATTGCATTGTAAACACTCTTTGATCATTAATGGAATTCTCAAGTTTCTTAACCCGAGTTTTAATCTCCTTATCAATAGAACAATAATTTTCTCTTGTTCTATCATCACAAAGTTCTATTTAAGGCTTCAACAGCAAGAGTAGAATAGGTTATGACTTTGGTAATCTTTAATATTGTTGCCTTGAGAAGTAGGCAACAAATGCTAAGATTTAGGATTGTTTCTCTTATTTCCCATTGTTCTGTTCGTATTCGCGGCATTATTTATGCACGATGCGAATAAGGATAATGAGTTCCTTTTGTCATAATTGAAACTGGAAAAATTATTTACGAAATGTACGATGCCGGACTGACTGCCGGGTGGAATATGCCGGCACATTCAAAGTTTTTGAATGCGCCGGGTATAATGTGGCCGGCATCAAACCCGGCATATACATTTTGCGAGAAAGAGAATCCTTTTCGAGACTTGCCAATTTTGATCCGTGATCATATGAGTTCTTACATTGTTAATTGACCCTAATCAAGGTTAGTTCGTTGTGAATAATTAGTTTAGTTAGTTTAGAAATACTTATACACCTTTTTCCCCCTCTTTACTTAGTAATTACCAAGGCTAGGGCTAATTTTGTATTCAAGTCCCTAGGGTTCGACTTGCTTGGTCTTAATTTGCTTCCCTGCTACTTTTGACCGGGTTTTTGTTTGCTACCCGTATAGATTGAGTAGGTTTTCTTTCATTTTTATTCACTGCCGTGCAGGGTGCCGGGTGGTTGATACCCGGCACATTCTTGATTCTTTTCCTATGTTCTGTTTACTCTCTTATACATAAAAGTATATATTTAACCTACTAAAATCTAAATTAGCAAAATGGCGCCGTTGCCGGGGACTTGGAATTAGTCCAAGTCCTTAACCTGGTAATTGCCATATTATATTCTTTCATTCATTATTTTTTTTTATGATGTCTTGCAATTGTTGAATGTGCCGGATTTAGTGCCGGATGTATATTACCTGGCAAAACCAGAGGAAGTCTGTGCCGGATAGTAGACGCCCGGCATTGTACCCGGCTAAGTTAAACTTAGCATTATTTTTATTTTTCTACATATATATATGAATTCCTTCATCTTATAATTATCTCACCTTTGTCCAAACTTTGTACTCAGGATGCCTAGAAACATTTGGATGGCAAAGTTACAAAGTGGGGAGTCCAATCTTTTCCATTTTCTGCATATTTATGTGGTTAATGAACTCTACCCCCGTACAGGGGTAGAAATATTTATTAAGAGGAAGAAGTTGAGACCCGCCCTTGCTTATCACCGCCTTAGGACTACGGCACGCATGAGGGTTCTGCCCGTGGATGAACTTAGGCGGAGATTCCCTCATATGGGTATCTTCACCAATAGGGTTCACCGAAGGCCCCCCTCCTATGCTATCTTTACTAGTAGAATTAGGCGCACTAGGTTTAGGGCTGTCTTTTAATGTACTTTAGTCTCTTTTATATATTTCTTTTAGTTTTTGTCTTTTATATAATATGTAATGACAATGATATTATATATTGAATAAAAGCATATATTAGTGATTACATGCTATTTTCATATTACTTAAAAATATTTTTTTTGTTATCTTTTAGGTACTTGTTCTTCTAAAGTGAATGCCACTCACACGATCATTCAGTCTCCCTGAAACTCTCATCAATTACATTCCAGAAATAGAAAGGACATTCCATTACCTACAAAGACAGCAAAGAAATCACCATACCATGGCTGCTATACCTGCAACCGTTAGGAACATTAACCGGCCTTCCAACCAAGGTCAACAACCCGCCATAAGCCTTCCCGCTCTTTCCCAAGCAGATTATGAGGAATGGCAGAAATTAAAGCCATATCATCAAATCCGTTGTGTGAAAGAGTTAGGAATGCATGATGGAACTAATCCTGATGAAGCCTTACTCCACATTACAAAATTCCTCCAACACGTAAATAGCCTTACTTCCAAAGATACGGTTCTCGAATACGCTAGACTCTCCCTATTTCCTCACAACCTTACAGGGATGGCAAGTAAGTGGTACCATAGCATCTCCCCACAAACTATTCACACATGGGACGACATGGCCACTAAATTCCATGACAAATTCTTACCCCCAAGCCGAACCTTAGAGATGATTGCTGAAATTTATAACTTCAGGCAACCAGGCTCAGAGAACATCGGCGAGACGTGGGATAGATTCAAGGGTTTGCTTCTGACTTGTCCCCACCATGGTCTCACCAAGGAACAACTCTCCCAGTTATTCTACAAAGGATTGGTGAATCAATGTAAGACCATGGTACTTTCATCCCTTGGTGCCGATATTCTAAAGAAGCCCAGAGAGCAATTTCTTAATGGAATTGAATCCCTTTGTGAAGAAATAAGGGATTGGGCTACCGGTGGTTCCAGAGGCAGCACCCCAGGTCTGTACCAAGTAGGAGGAAGCGACAGCAAGATCGAGCAATTGTTGAAGAGTCATGAACAATTAATGGAAAGTAACGCACAGCAATCCACTAAAGTTAGTGCCTTACAGAAAGTGGTGGAGCAATTGGCCATGAGTTCTCTTCCCCAGCATGCAAAAGTGGTAAATTCAAGACAACCTCAGGTATCGCACCCCTCTGTGTTTCCTTTACCTTCTGATGTGTTTTGTACACAGTGTGGAGGACCACACGATTTCGAACAGTGCCCTGAGTTGCAGGAATTAAAAGCATCTGAGGAAGTGAATTATGTCAACAACAACCAAGGATTCAGACAACCATGGCAGAGAAATATTCAAACTTCTCCAAACTCCCAGAACCAACCAGGATTTCAGGGAAATCCAAGACAATTCCAGCAACCAACATATGGTGGTAGACCACCCCAATATTCATCAAATCATGAAGCCGAGATGGCCGAGATGCGGGATTTAATGAAGGTTTGATGAACAAGTCACGAGATACACATGAAGACATCTCAGCCCTTAGGAAAGATCAGAAGTCACTACACTCTCAGATCCAGCAAATGCTTACACAGCAGAGGCCTCAGGGCCAATTCCCTTCCCAAACACAAATAAATCCAAGAGAGCAGGCGAAATCAGTTAACCTTGCAAGCCACGATGCAAGTGCCGTTACTCTTCGAAGTGGAAGGGAGGTGGGTAAAGATCAAGAAAAAGAAAAACAAGTGGTATCTGATGATGTAGAGGAGGAAATTCCTTCTATACCCTCACAGGAGACACAGGCTCCTATCTCTTCGCCCTCTACCTCTAAATTTCCTTCTACTGTTTCCACTTCTCCACCAAAAGAAAAATTACCATTTCCAAATAGGCTCAAGAAGAAACATATGGATGAGCAATTCAAGAAATTCTTAGGAATTTTCAACGCTTAACTATTGACATTCCTCTAATAGATGCTCTGAAACAGATGCCGACATATGCTAAGTTCCTCAAGGAACTAATGAGCAACAAGAGACAAATGGAAGACGTGGAGACAGTTACACTAACAGAAGAGTGCTCGGCAGCACTATTGAGAGCAATACCACCAAAACAGAAGGACCCAGGATTACCAATAGTTCCCTGTTGTATTGGAAATGTCGATTGTGGCCATGGTTTATGTGACCTTGGCGCAAGCATTAATATCATGTCTTACTCTATCTTCACAAGGATCCGTGGCAGTCAACTAAAGCCCGTTTCCTTCTCCCTCCAATTGGCAGATAGATCCTTCATCAAGCCAATGGGAATGGTTGAAAATTTGGTAGTGGGAGTTGATAAATTCATCTTCCCTGCTGACTTCGTAGTCTTGGATATTAGTGAGGATACTGAGGTCCCACTGATCCTAGGGCGCCCATTCTTAAGTACTGCTAGGGCAGTCATTGATGTTTATGATGGGAAGGTTACCTTCCGATTCGAGGACGAGAAAATAGAATTCAACATGGCACAGATGGTAAGAAAAAGTGTTTCTGCTCACACCGTTTGTTGTGTTGGTCTACTAACAGATGACGGCACGGACGAATTCATAAATGATGATGAGACTTTCTCTGTCCCCTTGGTCGAACCTCATGAGTTAGAGGCCTTGGAGCAAGTGCTGGTTTCATCCATCGAAGAATCTTCACAGAAAGAGATCAATGCAATCGTTGAGCAACTCGACATGGGTAAAAAGAAAAGTTATCAACCACCATTGGAGAGGCTGATTACCCGCCTCAAAAAGCAGTACCCTCCATAGAACAACCACC
Source organism: Limonium bicolor (assembly GCA_023374045.1). Taxonomy (NCBI): domain Eukaryota; kingdom Viridiplantae; phylum Streptophyta; class Magnoliopsida; order Caryophyllales; family Plumbaginaceae; genus Limonium; species Limonium bicolor. Next base: position 101,179,504 of record CM041781.1, on the reverse strand, counting down.
TGAGGTAAAATTGAAGGAACTCCCTTCTAATCTAAAGTACGCCTTCCTTTCAGGTACAAACTCTCTTCCTGTAATCATTTCCTTGCTTCTTTCTCCTGAGCAAGAAGTTAAGCTGTTAGAAGTCCTAGGAAAACATAAGAGAGCGATAGGTTGGTGTCTGGCAGATTTAAAGGGTATTGATCCTAGTTTTTGCACCCACCGTATATGTATGGAGGATAATCATAAACCAATGAGGCAAGCTCAAAGGAGGTTGAACCCCAACCTAAAAGAAGTTGTCAAAAATGAGGTCCTAAAATTATTGGATGCTGGTATCATATACCCCATTTCTGACAGCCCTTGGGTAAGCCCTGTCCAGGTGGTACCCAAGAAGGGTGGTATCGAAGCAGTTCCAAACGAAAAAGGGGAGTTGATCCCCCAAAGAAAAACTACGGGATGGCGCATGTGCATTGATTATAGGAAATTAAATTCCGCCACCCGGAAGGATCACTTCCCTTTGCCCTTTATAGATCAAATGTTGGAAAGGTTGGCAGGCCAAGAATTTTATTGTTTTCTAGACGGGTATTCAGGGTATTTTCAGATTCCAATTGCACCTGAGGACCAGGAGAAGACCACCTTCACCTGCCCTTACGGTACCTTTGCATATACCGAATGCCTTTTGGACTCTGCAATGCACCTGCTACTTTCCAACGTTGCATGCAGGCAATTTTCGCTGATTTTATCGAAAAAAGTATCGAAGTATTCATGGATGATTTCAGTGTATATGGTCCTAACTTTGATGAATGTTTGCAGCAACTAGATCTAATCTTAGCCAGGTGCGAAGAAACCAACCTGGTGCTGAGTTGGGAAAAATGCCACTTTATGGTAAAAGAAGGCATTGTTTTAGGGCATCGAGTTTCCAAAGAAGGTATTGAAGTAGACCAGGCCAAGGTCGAGGTCATCAAAAAGCTCCCTCCTCCTACCTCAGTAAAAGAAGTAAGGGCATTTTTGGGTCATGCTGGCTTCTATCGAAGGTTTATTGCTGATTTTTCAAAGATTGCGAAACCGTTAAGTGATCTGTTGGCCAAGGATACAAGATTCAACTTTACAGAGGAATGTCTTGAGGCTTTTGAGATCATAAAAGAGAAGCTTGTCTCAGCCCCTGTGGTCGTTGCCCCTGATTGGTCTCTCCCCTTTGAGATCATGTGCGACGCAAGTGACTACGCTGTGGGGGCTGCACTGTGTCAAAAGAAGGATAAGGTACTAAGGATTATAACTTATGCAAGCAAGACTCTTGTAGATGCCCAAAAGAATTATACAACTACAGAAAAAGAGCTTCTTGCTGTTGTCTTCGCCCTTGATAAGTTCCGTTCTTATCTATGGGGGAGTGAAGTTATAGTACACACCGATCACTCCGCTCTAAAGTACCTGTTCACCAAGGCAGACACTAAGCCGAGATTGTTGCGTTGGATTCTCCTGCTGCAAGAATTTGACGTTCTAGTGGTAGATAAGAAAGGTTGCCATAATGGAGTTGCCGATCACTTGTCCCGCATTACGAGACCTTATGATGGAGTTCCTATTCAAGAATATTTCCCAGATGAGACAGTGTTCAGCATCCAGCAAATAGAAGACATGGTTGAGAAGAGAACTTTTTCCAATTGGGTTGAGTTATTTTCTACACTGACAATAAGCAATGAGGAACCATGGTATGCTGACATCGCCAACTACTTAGCCTCTGGAGTAGTTCCTCATGGACTATCTTTTCAACAAAAGAAGAGATTCCTCTCCCAGATCAAGCACTTCTTCTGGGATGACCCTTACCTTTTCAAGGTATGTGCTGATGGGGTCATCCGGAGGTGTATCCCTGAAAATGAGGCTACTTCAGTTCTCTCCATGTGTCACTCTAAAGAGGCTGGAGGACATCATGGTTCCACACGGACGGCTGCGAAAGTTCTAGAGTCAGGTTTGTTTTGGCCTACATTACATAAGGACGCTCACAAATTTGTCTCACAGTGTGACAGTTGCCAACGGATGGGAAATATCTCAAGACGACACGAGATGCCCTTGAACAACATCCTGGAAGTAGAGTTGTTCGATGTTTGGGGCATTGATTTCATGGGTCCATTCCCTTCATCCCAAGGCCATCAGTACATATTAGTCGCTGTGGATTATGTTTCAAAGTGGGTGGAAGCAATCTCATGTGCTTCTGCAGATGCCAAAACAGTACTGAAGTTTTAAAGAAATATTTTCACCAGATTCGGGGTGCCCCGGGCAATCATTTCTGATGGTGGTTCCCATTTCTGCAACCGCCAATTTGATGCCCTACTACATAAATATGGAGTTCATCACAAAGTAGCACTTCCCTATCATCCACAAAGCAATGGACAGGCCGAAGTCTCCAACCGAGAGTTAAAATGGATTTTACAGAAAACAGTCGGTTCATCTCGGCGAGATTGGTCAAAAGCTTACGATGCTTTGTGGGCCTATAGGACTGCCTTCAAAACTCCTATTGGAACCACTTCTTTCCGTCTGGTATTTGGAAAAGCATGTCATCTACCAGTAGAGCTTGAACACAAAGCTTATTGGGCATTAAAGTCTCTCAATTTTGATATAAAAGCTGCTGGCATCAAAAGAAATTTCCAGCTCTCAGAACTCGAGGAGTTACGCCACAGCGCTTACGAGAATGCCAACCTATACAAAGAGAGAACTAAGAAGTGGCATGATCAAGTCATTCTTCCGCGCCACTTTCAAATCGGTGATCAAGTCCTCCTTTACAACTCCCGCCTACGACTCTTTCCCGGGAAGTTAAAATCGCATTGGTCTGGACCTTTCACCATCACTGCCATAAACGCATCAGGTGCCTTCGAAGTTGCAAATGAAAAAGGTGAACGCCTTAAAGTCAATGGGTCTCGCTTGAAGAAGTATTTATGCAGTAAGCCTGCCACAGTCCAGGCCATCTACCTCGATGACTTCATTATGCCTTCTTCCTCAACAACTTCCCCCTCAACACACATGAAGCCCACGGCTAAAACCCTAGTGTAGGGCATCTGCCATTATGGGGAGTATTTATTGTTCTTTCTCTTTCCTTCAGTTTCTTGTCTATTTAATTCTCTCGAACACTGGGGACCGTGTTCCTACCTAGTGTAGGGCAGGGGGACCCCCCTTTGAAAAATTAAAAAAAAAAGAGATTTTATAAATTAGTTTTCAAATAAAAGCATTTTATATAGCATGTCTAGTTTATGCAATATAATAAGTTTTAAGTTTATTAACCTTCTACTCAGCTTTTTGTATGTCTTTGACTAAGTTGACATTAGGGAAGGCTAAATATTTGTTCTCTCAAGAGGTAAGCTTTCTAATGACCTTTAGATATTATTTTCTCACTTCGTGATTCCTTCTGTTAACATGAGTATATGATCTTACTTCTACTTTTGTCCTTGATCTACTTTTGGGTAATATATCTTTCTTTCCTTTTCAAAATAGTTCAATTCTCATGGGTGAATATCTTAGAAAAGGGTGATGAAAAAGAAGAAGAAAAAAAAAGCTTCGAAAAAAAAAGAAGAAAATCTCTTCCAAAAAGAATATATATGAAGCATTATGAGGTTGCAAGATTGCCTCAAAATAAAAGCAAAAATTGAGAGTTTTTCCTTTTGTTTTTCTCCTAAATTCCTAGTTCTTTAAATGAAAAAAACAATCATGGTTAGATTCAAAAACCCTTGAAAAATAGGGCTGAACAAAAAAAAAACAAACCATTGATGAGAGTCTTGGCCACATTCAGAAACTCTTGAAAAATAGAGCTGAATGTTGGAAACCGGAAGAAGGAGAGATACAAAAATCCCCTATGCAAAATAGCCCATGAGTCGTTGTTCCATTTTTGAGATTGAATGTTTTACTTTTTACCCACTTGTATATTATTGATAGAATGAGAAAGACTAAGTGATGCTTATGAGTAAGAGTCAAGTAGTTAGGAAAGAAATATCTCATTGTCATTCTAGAGTTTATTTGTTTTGTGCACAAGTAGTTACTCTTTTCTGATTTAATTTTGCTCGAGGACTAGCAAAAGGTAAGTGTAGGGCCTTGATAAGCCGTAGACTTATCATGTTTTATAAGCTAGATTTGTAGTATTATTAGTTAAAATAAGATTATAATAGATAGTATTTACATTATTTTATATTAAAAGCCATTTTATATGATCAGACTAATGCTTTGAGTGTTTTCTCTGCAAGGAGCAAGTTCTGCATCAAAAACCAAGCAATGCCGGATGTGGAGCCGGGTTACGTCTACCCGGCATCAGTTCGCATCAGAAAGAAGATCAGGCCGGGCATTTTGCCGGGTGTGATCTATCCGGCATAAGCAAACGTCGCGCCTATTCGCCAAATGCTAAACGGTTATTTACCGTTAGTAAATACTCAGAGCCGGACAAGGTGCCGGATATTATCTATCCGGCATATGTGACTTTTCGCGCCAGGCGGTTTTCGACCGTTATTGAAAAGCACGTGTTTTATTCACATGCCGGATAAGTTGTACCCGGCATGGGACCCGGCATCTGAAGATTTTCAAGTCTATAAAAGGGCCGAGAGTCTGCACTTGGAGGAGACTTCATTCATATTACTTTACACCAAAAATCTCTCAAATTCGCGACGAACTACTGCCAAGGAAGCGCTGCGAATCCAACCTGAAGAAAGAAGACATTATCGAGTTCAAGGGAATTCTCATCAAGTTGTACTCTTGATCCTCCTTATATCTTCTCTCAAATGTTCTGGTTGGTTTGGTAGACTCTTTGGTTGCTTTGATTAGATTGATTGCATTGTAAACACTCTTTGATCATTAATGGAATTCTCAAGTTTCTTAACCCGAGTTTTAATCTCCTTATCAATAGAACAAGAATTTTCTCTTGTTCTATCATCACAAAGTTCTATTTAAGGCTTCAACAGCAAGAGTAGAATAGGTTATGACTTTGGTAATCTTTAATATTGTTGCCTTGAGAAGTAGGCAACAAATGCTAAGATTTAGGATTGTTTCTCTTATTTCCCATTGTTCTGTTCGTATTCGCGGCATTATTTATGCACGATGCGAATAAGGATAATGAGTTCCTTTTGTCATAATTGAAACTGGAAAAATTATTTACGAAATGTACGATGCCGGACTGACTGCCGGGTGGAATATGTCCGGCACATTCAAAGTTTTTGAATGCGGGTATAATGTGGCCGGCATCAAACCCGGCATATACATTTTGCGAGAAAGAGAATCCTTTTCGAGACTTGCCACTTTTGATCCGTGATCATATGAGTTCTTACATTGTTAATTGACCCTAATCAAGGTTAGTTCGTTGTGAATAATTAGTTTAGTTAGTTTAGAAATACTTATACACCTTTTTCCCCCTCTTTACTTAGTAATTACCAAGGCTAGGACTAATTTTGTATTCAAGTCCCTAGGGTTCGACTTGCTTGGTCTTAATTTGCTTCCCTGCTACTTTTGACCGGGTTTTTGTTTGCTACCCGTATAGATTGAGTAGGTTTTCTTTCATTTTTATTCACTGCCGTGCAGGGTGCCGGGTGGTTGATACCCGGCACATTCTTGATTCTTTTCCTATGTTCTGTTTACTCTCTTATACATAAAAGTATATATTTAACCTACTAAAATCTAAATTAGCAGCTGGGTACAGAATTGAAGCTAAGTACCGCGTTCCACCCTCAGACAGATGGTCAGACTGAGCGTACGATTCAGACACTTGAGGACATATTGCGAGCATGTGCCTTGGACTTCCAGAGCAGTTGGATCGATAAGTTGCATCTGATCGAGTTCTCATACAACAATAGCTATCATGCTACGATCAAGATGGCACCTTTCCAAGCATTGTACGACAGACCATGTCGCACACCACTATGTTGGGATGAGTCAAGTGAAGCGGTTATCATAGGACCGGAGTATTTAGAGCAAGTTCAGGCTGAGGTTCAGCAAATTCAAGAGAATATGAAGGCAGCCCAGGATAGACAGAAGTCGTATGCTGATACGCGACGACGAGACTTAGAGTTCTCTGTGAACGATCAGGTATTTCTACGGGTTTCGCCGATGAAGGGAATATTCAGATTTGGACAGAAGGGCAAGTTGAGCCCAAAGTTTGTAGGTCCTTATACCATTACGGAGTGGGTGGGCCCAGTTGCTTACAGGTTAGACCTACCTGGTGAGCTGGGTAAAGTGCATGATGTTTTCCACGTCTCACAGCTTAAGAAATACATGCACCACCCCTCCCATGTTTTGCAGGCCGAACGGCTAACCATAGAGCCAACCATGAGATCAATAGAGACCCCTCAGAGGATTCTGGACACGAAGACTAGGAACACTCGCCACAAGTTAGTGAGACTGGTGAAGGTTCTCTGGTCCAACCAGGAAGTCGAGGAGGCTACTTGGGAGTTAGAGGATAAGATGCGGGCGAAGTACCTTTCGCTCTTTTCAGACTAGTTTTCTTGTTAAGGGTACGGGGTGTACCCCTTTTAAGGGGGGTAGAGCCTCTTTGCTTTTAAGTTGTAAGCAAACAATCACATAATGTTGATTGTTGTTTGTTGCTTATTTGGTGTTGATTGTTGTTTGTTGCTTATTTGGTGTTAAGTATGTATAATACCTTGTGACAGACCTTATGAGTCTGAACCTTAATAAATGTGGCAGACCTTACGAGTCAGAAAGCTTATATACATGTTGCTTGATGTATGTGATTTTGTATGTGAAGTTACCTGTGTTCTAAGAGATATTAGATGCATATGAACTTTGGGGACAAAGTTCTTTTAAGGGGGGTAGATTGAAATACCTCAAACCTTAGAATATTGATGAACTATCTAATTATAATATATTAAGGCTATAATATGCCTTAGAAACATTAGAAAAGAGTTTAAACAGCAATGTACACAAAAACATACCTTAAGCGTTTAAACCGAAAACGCACCTTACAGCACGAAAATGTGCTAAGGAGAAATCTGCCTTAAGCATTTATACATGGAACTAAAAGGCTAATGAGCCTAAATACCATTAATAAGTAAGGTAACAACAATAAAATGGTCATGGAGCCATAGCGTATACACAAATTAAGTATACAAGTCCACACAAAAACCGGTACTAAACCGACAAAAGTCAAGGAGAAACCACTAAACGACTTGGTTTAAATTGGAATTAGCAACATGCTATTTCACGAACAAAGTTTCTAAAGGTTGTAAATGTACTAAGAACGCATTTAAACTAGCCAAAACAAATTGCAAAATCAATGTGAACCCGGAAGCACATAAAATTTGTTTTAAGACATTTTTGGCCTTGTAACGTACCTATAACATGGTATAAGTCATTGTGAACGAATTTAATCCATCAAATGTTACAAAATATAAGAAGATACAAAAAAAATGAGATCAAATGGGACTAGGGGCTGCCGATTTGGGGGGTGACTCACCAAGGCATTATTTGCCTTTACTTTATACTATTACACCTAATCAAGACTTCCTTGCATTGCATTATTATCTTGTCCCCTTAGTGAATGATTAACCAGACTCTTACCTATCAAATGAGAGCTTCTAAATTCGGAACCCATCCTCTCTTTGAAGAAACAACACAAAAATATGCTAAGTTCTTAGATTTGAACCTTAAAGAACACTCTTCCTTGTAAGAATCATAACTTTCTCGTCCTAGCTCCAAATCACAAGCTTGATAGCTCGTTGGAATCCTCTCTTCAAGAGCTTTACAACCATAGGTCATGAGCCCCAAGATTCGCAGGAAAAACCACTAAGAAGTGTCTTTGATTCTCGAGGTAAAACATTGCCTTCTTGAAAACTTCTTATTCTTTGGTTTTTGTCACAGCCGATTGGCATGGGATACTAACCCATCTTATTCTTCATCTTATTGTGTAATTTTGGGGACAATTCCTTTATCAAATTGCTGGCCAAATTTCTAAGGAATTCAAGCTTAAAAATTAAGCTAAAAGGTTAATATACAAGGTAAACTCTAAAACTACCTATTTCATGGTTCTAAATGTTGATCTATATATGATCTAACCTATCATATATTTTGTTTATTACCGAATTTATTAGGTGTTAGATTTAATTTTTAGCACCTGAAATGTAAATATTTTGTAAATCTAAAACTAGATTTATAATCCTTATGATATAAGCTTTAATGTAAGCTATCATAATATATAAGAAAATTTCATATACTAAAATTTAGTGTATGGCTGAAAATTAAGGGAGCTTAGGTGAGTTAGAAAAATTATATAACTAAGTTAAATTAAAAGAATTAGTATAATTAAGTGTAATATGTAAAAATTGTGAAGTTTTGGTAACATAATGTCATTGCCGAAAATGAATGAGAGTTATTATGAAATTTATAAAGTTTATATGATGGGAAAATAATTGTAGAATTAAGTTTACAATTTATAATGAGTTTATAAGTATTATAAGAATTTATAGGTTTTGGTATATTTAAAGTTAATAAAAGATGGTATATATACTACAACATTAGATAATTAAATCTGTGATTTAGAGATGTTTAAAATGATTTTGATGTTCAAAAATCTGTAGGAAAATTAGTTACGAAAATTAGAAATTAATTAGAGTTAATTTGGTTATTAAATGAGTTAGGATAAAAGAAAAGACCACAAGGGTAAAATGGTAATTTCCCTGGTCAAACTTGGTCAAACGTGGTCAAACTTGGTCAATGGAAGTTTGTAAAATGTTTAGAGATGCTAAAATAAAATTTGTAGCAAAAGATTAGATATTAAATGGATAAAGGGATAAAAAGTTAAGTTAAATTAACTTTAGGGGTAGTTTGGTAATTTCTGGAAAATTGAGGGTTTGACCGTAATAGACTGATCAAACCTAGGTATATTTTGGTAATTGACCAAAAGAATAAAAGAAATTAATTAAATTAGACCTTGGAAGAAATTAGAAATAAAAATAACAAGTTTAGAACTTATTATAAGAAAAATAGAGATTAAGAGGAAACTATGAGTAAGTAATGTAAATAACACATTTTTATGTGTTTAGAAGGTTAAGGAAATTAAATAAAGAATTTAGAAACAAGTAGTAAAAGAAACAGAGTTAAAACGGGGTTAAAAGAGACCCGTATATAACTTAAGGTATACGAGGGGTATACCCGTAATTTAATAAGTATAGGAGAAAATTATTACTCAAGGTATTTGTTATAAAAATACAAGTTATATTGGTAAAATAAATAAATACGTATGATACGGAGTATCATACGGGCGTATACGAAAAATTTTAGTGTACATGAATAGTACTCGTATACGTGAGTAGTATACGTATAAATGAATAGTAAATACGTATACATAAATAGTAAATGCGTATAAATGAATAGTAAATACATATACATGAATAGTGAATACGTATACATGAATAGTAAATACGTATAAATGAATAGTAACTACGTATATATGAATAGTCAAATACGAGACGTATACGTGAATAGTAAAATACGTATACGTGAATAGTAAAATACGGTGAATAGTAAAAATACGAAAATTAAGTTATTTAACCACGTCGTCCTAATGAACTATAGGAGCGGAGTAGGTGACCAGAATAGTCGAGACGTTATCCAGGAGTGGACAAACGTCGACAGGCTAAGGTATGGGATTCTTGTAGCTTGTTTGCTAACGGGGTTACCTCGGTTTGTGTGCTATATGTTATTGTGATACGACCAAACAAGATTAAGTATGAAACCGATTTACTGTATTGTTATTGTGTCCATTGTACACTAACATTACTTGATTCAGAGCTTGTTCATTAACTTTGTTTAATAAACAATTGTATAAAGTTATAAGTACCCTTACTGTTAGTTGGTTAATGCCGAGAGAGGTTTAACTAACCAATTGTCAAAGAGACTTCAGCTAACTGGAACTTGTGAGGAGAGGAATCCGGGACTGACTCCGGTCATGCATGTTCAGGTTTAGGAAGTCGGAATCTGCATCAGATTTGTCTTCCGCCTAGGGTCGACAAACTGACCCGGCCATCTCGAGTGAACAGTTCGAGATGGGAGGCAACTTCAGGAGGCGCAGGAGGGTCAAGCTGAAATACCCCTAAATAATTAAACGCAATTTTAATATATAATAGCTATATTAAAGTATAAATAATCGAGCAAGTAATAATCTGCGAACAAACGAACAGTTATTATTACCATACTTATATACATACGGATATATATGTAAATGTACATAACGTTACAAGATTATAACGTTGTACATATAATCAAAACGCGACAAATAAAAATAGTCGTGTATACATATGTATACATACAACTAGTAATGCTACATATTAATATAGTCTCTTATATACAATAAATAGGCTTAATAGGGCTGAAACAAAAAAAAGAAGAGCAACATGCTCTAGCCGGGATTTGAACCTAAGACCTTTCGTATCTTTCCCGAAGCCTTAACCATTGAGCTATGCTCGAATTCAGTAGAAACTACTAGCCTAGTTAAACTAGTAATGGAACAACTGTGACTGCAAAGAAAAAAAAAATAACACCAGTAATTGAAGTAAGTATGTTGCTATCGCTTACTGAACCTGAGAGAACCCGACATATAAGTATGGACCATGCGTTGAACTCACCATTCACCCACAACTCCTCTTAGTGACTGGTAACCCCCACCTGGACCACCTTGAATTCAGTTAAAGTCACCAAACAACAACAGACCGTCATACTTGGTTGCGGTGCAATTCCCACGTCTCTGAATTGTTTCCCCCGCATACAGAGAGGAACCACTGGTCCACTGTCGCATAAGGAATCAACCCATCCTTGGTTTTCGATTCCCCTTTTGATTCTTTATACTTTACATGTTCTCAAACTCTTCACGTTGCCTTCAACACCCTTGCCCTTCCTGGTGCGAGCTTCTACACAACCTGGAGACCAGTCGATAGTAAACAGCAAGGAAGAAAAAGAAAACGGTAAGCAAACTTTTCCATTCCGTTTCTTGTCTCCTTGTCCGAAGAATCCTCATCTCTTAACTTCATTCCTTTCTACTTTCCTACACAAGGCTCTCTGGAAATGCTCCTTGTAGTAAGCTGAGATCTTTCAGAAAACCCACTCCATCCTCCTCGGTTCCCAGCTCAAGGTAGTGCTCCAAACTGGGCTCTATTATTTCTGCTCTTGCTACTGTGGTTCTTCCTGTCCGAGAACCTCTACTTGGGTCTCTCTAAATCTTTCTGCCTTCCTCATGCATGGACTAGCACGTAGGCTGCTAGCATAATCTCTGGAATTTCTGGAACAAAGAAACTCACTCCTAGGATCTCTAAAGGTGAGAACAGGTAAACAAATTCTGTTTGTTAATCCCTTCTTACATCTGTTTTTCTTGTGTCCGATAACATCATCACTTCTCACTCCAGTTCCTCTCCTTGTGCGGTGTGTGTACTCCATGCTACTCCACCAATGAAGAGTCTGGAAACTCTTGGACAAAAGCCTGCCAGAACCTGTGGTGAGACACCACGAGAAGGTGAGACATTTAAACGATGTTCCTGTCAACCTTAACAATTTCTGCTGCATTGTTTTCCCTCTGTATACTAAATCTCAGAAGAGATATGGTAGTGGTATTGAACTAATAAAGGACTTAAAACATCGCTTAAACTCCTGCCAAATTAATACCGATACATGCAGATAAATCCAAGAGAAAAGAATTAGAATTCACTAAGATGAGATCAGTTTGTGAACTGTTCTCATAACAGCCAGGAAGCTAATGCACTGGGCTGAAACCTGTGTTTTTCTAGTGTCAAATATGTATGGGACTTCCCTACGTTAATAGGTAGTAGAATCTGATGTATGTAACAACCAATGTGCCAGTTATATGAGGTTTAAACAACAGGTTAGATGGTCCAGGTAGATTCTGTATGAACCAACTAGTGAAACCAGTGCAGAATAGAGCTTAAATTCTACAACTCATGCCTCTGTATCATCGATCTTCAGAGACAGTAGCAGTGTGGTAGTGACAAAATCATAAGCTTAAGAACTTGCTTACACATTATACTAATGCATAAACAAGCTAGGCATGTTGGTGGAAATAGCAACACAAGAAAAAAAAGTAGTGGAAGTAGTGGAGTATAGGAGTTTAGTTCAGTCTTTCAGTTTCCTCACAATTGGTTTTGGGCGTTTCTGTAACATTATGCTCTGTATATTGAATAGCCTACACCTGATATAGCTGTAGTTCTACTTAATAATGAACTAAAGGCGAAGATAAAACCCATTGCTAACCCTACAAACTCGTGAGAATGTTTTAAAGTAAAGGATAGCAGAAGCCAAGTCATGAATGAAACAGAAAGGAAAAAAATATACATATGAATAAAGTCACATTGCAGTTTCTGTTCAATGGTGTCCAGGGTATTATCTATGTGGTTTTGTCTTGCTGTGGGTTTAAGATCCCAATTAAGCATTAACGGAATGGGAGGTCGATTGGTGAACGTACAGAAAACAGAATCAGAGAAGCAGCAGTTGCATTCTGAGTTTCTGCAACCTTGTCAATTTGTGTGTAGTTGAGTAACTGAGTGGTTGGTGTTAGTTTTGAGTATAAACAAAAAAACTGGAACACTGAATTGAGTGAATGAATAATAGATACGTGAAATAGACAGAAGAGATAAATAGAAGTTACCAACCCCTGTTCAAGATCTTTCTGTTCTGTGTAATTCAGTACAGGGAATCTGAAAGGGGTATATTGAGAGACAGATTGATAATGAACAGATAAACACAGAGATAATCAAACCATATCAGATCCAGTGTTTTCTTGTTTCTGTTTGAGAATAATTCTATCACAGCAGTGAAGTTGTTGGGATTTGGAAATGTTAATGACACTAGCGCGTGAGCTATCAATGGGAGAGAAGTGACAGAAAAGTTATTACCCAGAAAGGAAGATAACAGAAAGAAAACTGGTGTAAGAAACTGTTTTTGTAACGATCAACTTGGGTTTCTGTGTAAGGAATTTCAGAAGAGCAGCCTAGATAATCTTAGACCTGCTATGAGGATAAACCAGGCTAGACAACTAGCTGGTTAGGAAATAAATTTCGGAGAAAGAGAGGGGATAATTGAGTGATCACAGAAAGACAAACAGAAGAATAAAGAAACACCAGTTTTTGATGCAGTTGAGTTTTAGTTTCAGTTTTCCTAGCAGATGAGTGCCTGGAAATTTCTGTATCTGTAACAGACCTGTTTGGGTTTGTCTGGGGTTAAAGCTTGATGTTGGCTAGTGGGTAAGGAGTCAGTAGAAACGTAACCAGTTAAATAGAAGACATACAGGGAAGAAAGCCAGAACACTTATCAGTTTCTGTCTTGATTTCACATTTTATTTCAGTACCAGTTTCCTTACCAGATTAGTGTCTAGCTGTCTTTTGTATCTGTAACAAGTTGTCCTGGGCTTAGAAACCTAATAACACACCTACCTAACTGGGGCAACAGTTGGAGAGGGCTGAGAGTCAACCACGTGAACAAACCGAGAGTAATAAATGGAAAAAACTGCAGTCTGGTTTCTGTTTGGGTTTCAGTTTCAGAACTTGCTGTTTCTATAGAACTAAACTGCAGGGAGTATAAGTGAATGTCATTGAGTGATTAAAGAGCTTAAACCTAATTAATTCGTTTAACTGATATGTGAGCATTTGGGAACCTGATTTACTACCAGCAGGGGAGGTTAAAGAAAACCGTGTAGGATTGCTACTTACAGTTCCTGCAGATCTAGGTTTCTGTTAGATGAGTTTTCAGAAAGGGTAGCTTCATTGTTTTAAGTGGTTTGTGAGTTCAAATCTTTCCTAACACAACCATCTAGTAGTGAAGAGCTTTGAGAAGTTGGAAACCGATCAGAGGACTGAGCAAAGACTTGAAGGAAAGATACATAAACAATGTTTTTCAGTTTTATTACAAGAACTAAACTGTCTCTGTAAATGAACATAAAGATTATTTGTGAGTGTTGGAGAGAGTTAATAATGAACCTAAAATACTCCTAGGAGGGTGAGTTAGGCTGATACAATCATTAGGAATTGTGGAAATCAACTTAATCACCAAACAGAAACAACAAAGAAAATACTGCAAAGGCATGATCGTCAGATTTCCGATGCCATGTTTGCTTTCTGTTCAATTGAATTACAGTGAGAAGTTAAGTTGTAGTACAGACCTGGATTTTATCTCTAATTATTATGGTGGGGTGGTGATTTTGTGACGTGGAAGAATTGAATCTGACATGTATATACATATGTAACTAATAACTAAGCAAATGTGAACAACCTTGGGTTATATTTTACCACAAAGTTTTTGGTGTTATAAAATTAAATACCTACTATATATTATAAGTTATGTGGGTTTGTGAGTGATGAAAGTGTATAATAAAGGGACTCAAATGTGGCACTTGTGTATATTACTTTTCGATACATTCTTAAGTTGCCAAGCCGCATATAATAAAGTCTAGTAACACATAAATATCGTACCCTAAAACATTATAGAACAAATGTAACACAAATAATATTATGTGGCTGAGGATGTAGTTACTCAAACTGTTATGCTAAATGCATACATACAAAGATAAACACGTACGGAGAAATAAAGTTATACACTATAGTTATAACGACATAAAATACTAAGGATAGTATAAGATTTTGGTTTGATCACTAAACCCTAGTGAAGTATCATAAGTGTATAACACAAGGTTTCATGCTCTAATGTAGACCGAGAATTAACTCACACAACGAGTAAGGGGTTTATAAAATATTAGTAACGATACTTTAATTAGTAACAAATGTTAAGTCTGGGGACATAGCACTAGGATTTCAAACGTTATTCGGAAATACCGAATTGTGCTGTCATATGGATTGACGCTTAGTGTTCCTCGTATTACTAGATCGCATTCCCGACGTACGCGCTCGAAAGCTCTAGTGGTCTGCACTGCACGAATCTAGTCAACGGTGTACGGTATGTAAAGGGATTTGATCCGGGTTGTCCTGAGGAATTCCTCGGGCTCGGATTTGTTTGATAAATAACTTGTGTGAATGTATGTATGTGATTTATGTGTGTGATGTGTAATTATGTTCACTGCATTAATTATTTATGTACGAACGTCCTACGGGACTAATACTACGTCGACTATAGATCGGCTTATACAAAACTACATATGCGAAGTGTGTGATTGTGACCCATGTTGCTTGAACTAATACGCTAAGTATTACAAGTATGTAGTTATGACCTAAGTAAAATACTTAGGATCGGGACACGACATTGTCGGTCTCTAGAGCTTTGACTCGAACGTGAATGTTACCTAGAATAATTCTAGGCATGCGTAAGACCCATAGGGCAGCCAACAAATTAAGTGATGTACTCCATAACTAAAACTGTAACTGACTATCTAACTAACAAAGCTAACAGTGGAGTGTGAATGAATGTGATGATGTACCTTAATCCAGACAGTCACTGGCTGCTGGTCGCGCGTAGAGATCTCTTGGGTTATCCCGTATCGGGTTTTCCCTAGTTAATCCTGATCGAGCCTAGATAGATCGTCAGGCGGAGTGTGCTACCGTTGGCACCAGGCCCTTGGCCACCTAAATGGACGCCTTTACAAAGGCAAAGTGAATAAGTCCTAGAGTCTTCGGATGATCAGGGCAGTGAGCACCTTTGTGTGTACGTGGGACTACTGTCCAAGTGAGGACATTTCGGGTTGTCCTAACTGACGCCCGACTGTGCTAACCTAAACAAACGATATGTGAAGGCCCGGAGGGCCGAGTGATGTACTATGTGATGATGTTAACATACGATGAATGAGTTCTCAATACCATTGTATTGTATGATGTATGACAAGTAATGTGTATGTCCATATATGAATGTTTGGATTGGATGAATGATTATATAATCATGCATGTTGTTACAGTATTTATCATATCTGTAAAATGACAAAGCATGAAATCAATCTAATATCAAGACGGTTAAAAATGACAAGTGACCAATAGGGTCCAGATCCGGCATACTCAGCGTCTATCGCTGATACTACACTTATTGTGCAGGTTGCTAAACACGTTGAAGCCGAAGTGCGGGACTGGGTAGTTAGGAAGTTGTTGAATTGAATTTACCGTTCATACCTCGTTATGTATTAAATAATCCCATTAGAAAGGGGTTGTAAGATTTGGATTATGTTTAGATGCTCACAGTAGTTGTGCTTTTGTTACTTAGATAGAAATGTAGGTGGTATCTCGTTGTCACTGCGGATTGTATTTTTACGTTTAATATTGTTAAGATGTTGTACTGCTACATCACTCGTATGGGCGAGTGGTGGCAAGTAACACCCATGTGAGTTCTATTACTGTAGTTCCTTCCGCTGTGAGACGTCTTATTTCCTGTTCACGTGAGCGACTATTACGTAATTGTTATGAGGGGTGTTACAAAAGTGGTATCAGAGCGGAGTACCGCTCTGATGACGAGATACTAGGTTAAGACAGTGAGCTTAGGATTTGGGGAACTTGGGAAACGTTTGTGAGGTACGAAACGTCTGTGTCTTAATGAAAATTATGTGTTGGCAGAGCTTTTGGCCTGCAAGTGTTAGCCCATGGGGCACGTAAATGAGTTAACTATATTATGGTGTGTTATTGAGAAAATGAGCGGTAATACCGACATCTAGTGGTGGTGTGAGCCAGGAAGCTGACCAAGGGCATAAAGGCCCGGGAATATTACCCCTGTTAAGGTCCAGCTGAGAGCTCAGCCACGAGGAGACACAATCGTCATGGGTACATTGGCGACAGTCCACTTCCATGTGGAAGTCCATTACGAACTACCGCCGACAGTACCCCTCCCGCCACAACCCAATGAGTATAATACAACTAAGAAATATAATCCCCGAATACAGGAAAAAGGGCTACCAAGCCCAACGGATTGTCTAAACACTCTCGCAGCGAATGAATAATTCCTGCTCCTGTAACGTTAATACAACCTCAATGTCATACCCCCATTGACGACCAAGCGCCGTATCAATAGGCACTGCCAGAGGCAAGCGCCACTACTACAACGTCGTGGAAAGGATCACCCAAGAACATCAGGGCAAGCGGGCCGGGAGCACCATGAACTCCGCGAGACCGTCGCCCGTAATGGGACCTTTAACCACTAGACTGTAAAAAGAAATTATCTTGAGAACGTGGAGGAACTTTGTGAGAATACCGTCCCGTTATGTTCAAACTTCAATTCTGAACTTGTGTGCACACAATACAGTTACACTAGAACCCTGTCGTGGCGGTACCTGTAGGGAGACGAAGTCCAAACGTTTACGCTATTATAAATCTAATGTGATGGAGGACTTGATTATTCTAATGACAATGTGGTCAGGAAAATTTCCCAAATCCAAATATCTTCTTATTCATGAACAACCTTTCTAACAGTACTTAAACAACCAATGCAGCAGTGAGGCAAACAAGTCGAAAACCGACAACTCTACTTGCATGGTGCGCTTGCAACTGCAAGCGCTGATTTGAACAATATACTAATAATTTCGTCTACCCCGCGCACTTGCCACTACAAGTGCTGCAAATAATTACTACTGCAGTTACCACTGCTATTATCGTACAAACGAATACTGTAAACTGCGTAGACCTATGGTACGACACCATGGCTACCAATAATCACCAAACAATTGTACACCTCTAGTATAAACTACATAACTACAATTGTTACAATAAACCTCTAAGATACGAGGCCTGCAACCTCTGAAGGGACCGACGAGTCCGAGTAACGCAATAAAAGGGGCACACCAGCCCATAACAAATTATAACTACTAAACGAGAACGAATGCAATGACTCAGGCTGAGAGCCAAGATAACATAATTTAACTATCAAAACATTCAATGGCTGAATTGGAAGTGGACGGTGAAACCTGATTCCCGGGGATCAAGGGAAAACCAACCACAAATTGGGGTGAAAGGTTAGTGCAACACTGGTGCTGATCACACCAGAGTCGTATGACTCCTGAAACTCTTCACAAGTTGCCAAAATTAATTATAGTAAGGAAAAACAAAACTGCAGTATCCTAGCCACAAACAACTAGCAAAGGAAACTTGCAATTAACTGTTACGTTGTATATATATTAAATCATACAAATAAAACTATGAAGAGAATACGATCGTATAACGATCGCTGCCATACAGTTTCCAACTATATCGTATGCGCAGTAATTATATTTATTCACTTACATTTATATCTCACGAATTATTCTCTTATATCTTATGTCACATTTTCACCATCATCTTAATGTAAGATGAATATTTGATTAGATGCATTATATTATGCAATATATATTAAGAACTTTATCTTAATATCTTGTCACATTTCAAGACAAAATTTAAAATTCCTAAGGTTTCATTTTATACTAACCTTAGGTTATAAATTCCATTTTCTCATTATACATACTATAACCCATACTTTTAATAAAAACGGTATTATTGCCAAAAGGGATGTACATCAAAATTCTTACCTCCACCAACTCCTATACTTTTCCATTATTTCAGTATTGCCACATATTTAATAGATGTTGTAATAAATGTGACTTATAGTTCACTAACTATAAGTACGTATACGCCAACCAGTGATGAACACAAGAGAGTTGGTAAAACGTATCAGTCCACAGATGGACCAAGAGTGAAAAGAACAATTCTACCGTAATACGGACATTACCAATACCTTCGCAACAATGAACGCGAATCAACACTGAACACATGAATAATTACCACCTCTGAGCACTACCTTTACCAAGGAGTGCCATGTATGACTATGTACAATTAATAGTGATCAACGTCAAGATTAAGTTCTATATGTATTATCAATATCATACCGATTATTAAACAAGTTCTAAGTAGAAGAAGGGCTACCGCCATTGGCGTCCCACCATGTAAAGAAAACGATAAGTATCAATATATGTTAAAGACATGTCGTTTACTACTGTGACGACTGTCAGTGATGAGAAAAAAAAATGTGTAAATTGAACCAATGACAACCACCTAAATCGATATCACAGAACACACAAATCAAACGCTAATTAGCGTAAATAAGCAAGCATCTAATGTACAAATAAGGGGCATAAACTCAGGAGACCGGGGACACCGACTCCAATTACCTTTCAAGGCATATTACTAACGTAACAATGTCTAAATTAATATAATGAAGCAATGGAGCTACGGTACATACCGTAAGCAATATGAATAACAATGATGAATTACTACCAGGCGCCAAACCGCGCACTTAAAAAAATAAATAACTGCAGTTACAAGTAACTAGCACTAAACAATGAGTAACGACAAAGACATTACTTACTAGCTGAATACCAGGAGTATATACCAGCATGTAATGTTAATCACTAATAGTGATAAATGTTCAGTACTAATGGACGAACCTGATCTTAGGAGAAGTAGCATACAACGATTTCACTTATAGTATTTGTAAAAGCAACTCATTGGCAGTACCATCAATGAGAAAAGTTGGAAAGATGAAGAGCCAAGATGCTCAAGCAATCATGCAATCTACAATACACTCAATTAAACGGGAGAGGGAACAAATGTGAATACCCAAGTATGAAAACTTACCCTACGCAGTATCAGGAAGCATAGGCAAGATGTGATAATGATTAAACCTGGAGGAAATAATTACGTATATACTCTTGGAGATCGAGAAAGGAGAACTGACATTGCTACCTCAGCACCAATATTACACAAACGCTTGCAACCATACAGACGAATCAACGTTCAACGCTCAACTAGTTAGCGACCAAGTGCTACCACTAATATGTTACTAAGGACATGAGTCCAGGGAAAAAAAATAATGTTCCAACCACCTTACCACCATACTGCTAGAACATTAGAATCTACGACAAGATAACCAACATTGCGAACCAATCAACAACAAACTACAACAAGGACATCCATCAAAAGGGAGATTGACAATAGAATACTTCACAATAGTCGTGTGACGGACGCTACCAGTTTACTAAATGAGACATGGGACGACCGCACTCCGAGAGGAGCATGTGGGCCTAACAGACTTATTTATAGGTTAGTCAGGTAAGTAGTAATGTATCAGTATGGTACCCCATGCATGTAGACAAGTAGTGTTAGGAACACGAGAAGTAGTCAACTCCGTACTACGGACAGTGATGCAGATTACCTCGAAGATGGACGAGAAGAGCCGCAGTTAACCAGCGGGCTAGAGAAACCAAGAACCTACAACACAGAATAGCGGTCAACATACAGTGAAGACAAGGAGACCCTTCGAAGATGACAAGGCAGATGACAGAAACAAGAAACCACTATATGGATGAATAATACGTAGAACCCTTATAAGGATCATGCAAGTTCTTGCAAACCAGAGGAAATCTACCAGATGATGTAAACACAAACGCGTGACTACGCAATGATGAGAGACAAGCTAAATGCTAGCAGATACCTTAAGAAGGAATAATGGACTTGGAATGTACCACTCGCATGATGATTCGCTCATCTTATCCGTTTGACTCTTTAGATATTAGCTGCTAAGAGTTTACGCCTCTGCACTCTGTAGGACTGAGTGTTTTGGTATTGCACTTGTGCAGTTATTAATCGAGTAGAAATACAGAAAGATGCGATGGATATCAACAAGAGTGTGTATCAAAGATCTACAACAGTGTATTACGCTGGAACAAACCACCAGGAGACACGGATGATAATCATCATCTACGTGGACGTCTTGGTATTACAAAGACAAGTGCAAAGAGCACCAAATACTAGCAAGAACCAATATCATATTATACCTCAAACTGAATATCAGTGGGAGAAGACACACGAATGTATGCTAGTGATCCAAATAAGAGGATACACAGTAATGAAAGGAGGGAAATTGAGCCTCTGTTCATGGGTCTGCACCTCATACAGAGCGAGTGGGCCTATTAAAACGAACTTGGGAGAGAGCACAAATACGTGCCTCACCCTTTACATATTTAAGAGCCCGAAGGGGCTAGAGTCGTACCCGTCTCTCTGATATGAGAATAATCTACTCCAAAGGTGAAAACACCACATGAGAATTAGAGAACTCTATAAGAGCCAAGTATCCAGCGCTCCTTGTGGAGCGGCTGTTGAATACTTGTGGGGTACGGGGGCGTAACCCTTTTTAAGGGGGTAGAGCCTCTTGGCTGTGCACATGTTCGCACTGAATTTTGTTGTTCACAGTTGTTGTTGGCTTATTTCGTATGCGGAGCATACAACATACGATGTTGGTTGTTGGTATGTTTGTGGATGTGCGAGGCACACGATGTTGATTGTTGGATGTTGTTTGTTCTTTTTGTTGGTGTTGTTGGGTACGCGGGGCGTACGTGGTTGATTTGTTTGTGTGAGATGTGCACTCGTATGTATGAATTTTATGAAATACTTAATGGCGTGCTTACACCCAGGGTAGTACCTTTTTCATGATACGGTGATATATATATTGTTGTACCTTGTAGATTGATTACTTAGGGTATCACTTAGATACGAAACGATTAATTAGATGCGAAATGTGGAAGGATCATATGGTATGACACCTCGGGGAGGTTGTCAGGATTGGTAGAACTGATAGGAAATGATGGTGCTGATGGATCACCTATATCCATATGTGTTTGAATTAACGCCACAATTGAGGGCTATGTGCGGTATTAGCACAACACGATATGCGTAAATGATATATCACATAGATATACATTATGGGATTGTAAGGGTAGTTATTAATACACCTATTTAAGTAAAGCGACTTCGGGACACATACGTGTACTAATTGATTATCGTGTGTGTCTGTATGTGTATTTATATGCGGGGCATACGTGTTTTGCCTGGTTGGTAGGTGGTTTGCGCATTGCGCATATGTGTATGTTGTGAACGTGTATGTAAGTATCCTACGAGGTACTTGGATGTATGAATGGTTGACAATTGTTATATATATATATATATGTACACTTCTTATGAATTCAGTTATACTATACCGCTTAGGTATCGTCACATCAAATAGATGTGCACCGTGGCTAGATGGGTAGTTGTTATAAATCACTCGAGAAAGACGACTTCGGGACGAAGTCTCCTTAAGGGGGGTAGACTGAAATACCCCTAAATAATTAAACGCAATTTTAATATATAAATAGCTATATTAAAGTATAAATAATCGAGCAAGTAATAATCTGCGAACAAACGAACAGTTATTATTACCATACTTATATACATACGGATATATATGTAAATGTACATAACGTTACAAGATTATAACGT
Organism: Limonium bicolor; assembly: GCA_023374045.1. Classification (NCBI taxonomy): domain Eukaryota; kingdom Viridiplantae; phylum Streptophyta; class Magnoliopsida; order Caryophyllales; family Plumbaginaceae; genus Limonium; species Limonium bicolor. Next base: position 101,157,287 of record CM041781.1, on the reverse strand, counting down.
TGTACATATAATCAAAACGCGACAAATAAAAATAGTCGTGTATACATATGTATACATACAACTAGTAATGCTACATATTAATATAGTCTCTTATATACAATAAATAGGCTTAATAGGGCTGAAACAAAAAAAAAGAAGAGCAACATGCTCTAGCCGGGATTTGAACCTAAGACCTTTCGTATCTTTCCCGAAGCCTTAACCATTGAGCTATGCTCGAATTCAGTAGAAACTACTAGCCTAGTTAAACTAGTAATGGAACAACTGTGACTGCAAAGAAAAAAAAATAACACCAGTAATTGAAGTAAGTATGTTGCTATCGCTTACTGAACCTGAGAGAACCCGACATATAAGTATGGACCAAGTGCGTTGAACTCACCATTCACCCACAACTCCTCTTAGTGACTGGTAACCCCCACCTGGACCACCTTGAATTCAGTTAAAGTCACCAAACAACAACAGACCGTCATACTTGGTTGCGGTGCAATTCCCACGTCTCTGAATTGTTTCCCCCGCATACAGAGAGGAACCACTGGTCCACTGTCGCATAAGGAATCAACCCATCCTTGGTTTTCGATTCCCCTTTTGATTCTTTATACTTTACATGTTCTCAAACTCTTCACGTTGCCTTCAACACCCTTGCCCTTCCTGGTGCGAGCTTCTACACAACCTGGAGACCAGTCGATAGTAAACAGCAAGGAAGAAAAAGAAAACGGTAAGCAAACTTTTCCATTCCGTTTCTTGTCTCCTTGTCCGAAGAATCCTCATCTCTTAACTTCATTCCTTTCTACTTTCCTACACAAGGCTCTCTGGAAATGCTCCTTGTAGTAAGCTGAGATCTTTCAGAAAACCCACTCCATCCTCCTCGGTTCCCAGCTCAAGGTAGTGCTCCAAACTGGGCTCTGTTATTTCTGCTCTTGCTACTGTGGTTCTTCCTGTCCGAGAACCTCTACTTGGGTCTCTCTAAATCTTTCTGCCTTCCTCATGCATGGACTAGCACGTAGGCCTGCTAGCATAATCTCTGGAATTTCTGGAACAAAGAAACTCACTCCTAGGATCTCTAAAGGTGAGAACAGGTAAACAGAAATTCTGTTTGTTAATCCCTTCTTACATCTGTTTTTCTTGTGTCCGATAACATCATCACTTCTCACTCCAGTTCCTCTCCTTGTGCGGTGTGTGTACTCCATGCTACTCCACCAATGAAGAGTCTGGAAACTCTTGGACAAAAGCCTGCCAGAACCTGTGGTGAGACACCACGAGAAGGTGAGACATTTAAACCGATGTTCCTGTCAACCTTAACAATTTCTGCTGCATTGTTTTCCCTCTGTATACTAAATCTCCAGAAGAGATATGGTAGTGGTATTGAACTAATAAAGGACTTAAAACATCGCTTAAACTCCTGCCAAATTAATACCGATAACATGCAGATAAATCCAAGAGAAAAGAATTAGAATTCACTAAGATGAGATCAGTTTGTGAACTGTTCTCATAACAGCCAGGAAGCTAATGCACTGGGCTGAAACCTGTGTTTTTCTAGTGTCAAATATGTATGGGACTTCCCTACGTTAATAGGTAGTAGAATCTGATGTATGTAACAACCAATGTGCCAGTTATATGAGGTTTAAACAACAGGTTAGATTGGTCCAGGTAGATTCTGTATGAACCAACTAGTGAAACCAGTGCAGAATAGAGCTTAAATTCTACAACTCATGCCTCTGTATCATCGATCTTCAGAGACAGTAGCAGTGTGGTAGTGACAAAATCATAAGCTTAAGAACTTGCTTACACATTATACTAATGCATAAACAAGCTAGGCATGTTGGTGGAAATAGCAACACAAGAAAAAAAAGTAGTGGAAGTAGTGGAGTATAGGAGTTTAGTTCAGTCTTTCAGTTTCCTCACAATTGGTTTTGGGCGTTTCTGTAACATTATGCTCTGTATATTGAATAGCCTACACCTGATATAGCTGTAGTTCTACTTAATAATGAACTAAAGGCGAAGATAAAACCCATTGCTAACCCTACAAACTCGTGAGAATGTTTTAAAGTAAAGGATAGCAGAAGCCAAGTCATGAATGAAACAGAAAGGAAAAAAATATACATATGAATAAAGTCACATTGCAGTTTCTGTTCAATGGTGTCCAGGGTATTATCTATGTGGTTTTGTCTTGCTGTGGGTTTAAGATCCCAATTAAGCATTAACGGAATGGGAGGTCGATTGGTGAACGTACAGAAAACAGAATCAGAGAAGCAGCAGTTGCATTCTGAGTTTCTGCAACCTTGTCAATTTGTGTGTAGTTGAGTAACTGAGTGGTTGGTGTTAGTTTTGAGTATAAACAAAAAAACCGGAACACTGAATCGAGTGAATGAATAATAGATACGTGAAATAGACAGAAAGAGATAAATAGAAGTTACCAACCCCGCTGTTCAAGATCTTTCTGTTCTGTGTAATTCAGTACAGGGAATCTGAAAGGGGTATATTGAGAGACAGATTGATAATGAAACAGATAAACACAGAGATAATCAAACCATATCAGATCCAGTGTTTTCTTGTTTCTGTTTGAGAATAATTCTATCACAGCAGTGAAGTTGTTGGGATTTGGAAATGTTAATGAAACACTAGGCTGCGTGAGCTATCAATGGGAGAGAAGTGACAGAAAAGTTATTACCCAGAAAGGAAGATAACAGAAAGAAAACTGGTGTAAGAAACTGTTTTTCTGTAACGATCAAACTTGGGTTTCTGTGTAAGGAATTTCAGAAGAGCAGCCTAGATAATCTTAGACCTGCTATGAGGATAAACCAGGCTAGACAACTAGCTGGTTAGGAAATAAATTTCGGAGAAAGAGAGGGGATAATTGAGTGATCACAGAAAGACAAACAGGAAGAAATAAAGAAACACCAGTTTTTGATGCAGTTGAGTTTTAGTTTCAGTTTTCCTAGCAGATGAGTGCCTGGAAATTTCTGTATCTGTAACAGACCTGTTTGGGTTTTGTCTGGGGTTAAAGCTTGATGTTGGCTAGTGGGTAAGGAGTCAGTAGAAACGTAACCAGTTAAATAGAAGACATACAGGGAAGAAAGCCAGAACACTTATCAGTTTCTGTCTTGATTTCACATTTTATTTCAGTACCAGTTTCCTTACCAGATTAGTGTCTAGCTGTCTTTTGTATCTGTAACAAGTTGTCCTGGGCTTAGAAACCTAATAACACACCTACCTAACTGGGGCAACAGTTGGAGAGGGCTGAGAGTCAACCACGTGAACAAACCGAGAGTAATAAAATGGAAAAAACTGCAGTCTGGTTTCTGTTTTGGGTTTCAGTTTCAGAACTTGCTGTTTCTATAGAACTAAACTGCAGGGAGTATAAGTGAATGTCATTGAGTGATTAAAGAGCTTAAAACCTAATTAATTCGTTTAACTGATATGTGAAGCATTTGGGAACCTGATTTACTACCAGCAAGGGGAGGTTAAAGAAAACCGTGTAGGATTGCTACTTACAGTTCCTGCAGATCTAGGTTTCTGTTAGATGAGTTTTCAGAAAGGGTAGCTTCATTGTTTTAAGTGGTTTGTGAGTTCAAATCTTTCCTAACACAACCATCTAGTAGTGAAGAGGCTTTGAGAAGTTTGGAAACCGATCAGAGGACTGAGCAAAGACTTGAAGGAAAGATACATAAACAATGTTTTTCAGTTTTATTACAAGAACTAAACTGTCTCTGTAAATGAACATAAAAGATTATTTGTGAGTGTTGGAGAGAGTTAATAATGAACCTAAAATACTCCTAGGAGGGTGAGTTAGGCTGATACAATCATTAGGAATTGTGGAAATCAACTTAATCACCAAACAGAAACAACAAAGAAAATACTGCAAAGGCATGATCGTCAGATTTCCGATGCCATGTTTGCTTTCTGTTCAATTGAATTACAGTGAGAAGTTAAGTTGTAGTACAGACCTGGATTTTATCTCTAATTATTATGGTGGGGTGGTGATTTTGTGACGTGGAAGAATTGAATCTGACATGTATATACATATGTAACTAATAACTAAGCAAATGTGAACAACCTTGGGTTATATTTTACCACAAAGTTTTTGGTGTTATAAAATTAAATACCTACTATATATTATAAGTTATGTGGTAGTTTGTGAGTGATGAAAGTGTATAATAAAGGGACTCAAATGTGGCACTTGTGTATATTATTTTTCGATACATTCTTAAGTTGCCAAGCCACATGTAATAAAGGCTAGTAACACATAAATATCGTACCCTAAAACATTATAGAACAAATGTAACACAAATGATATTATGTGGCTGAGGATGTAGTTACTCAAACTGTTATGCTAAATGCATACATACAAAGATAAACACGTACCGAGGAATAAAGTTATACACTATAGTTATAACGACATAAAATACTAAGGGTAGTATAAGATTTTGATTTGATCACTAAACCCTAGTGAAGTATCGTGTATAACACAAGGTTTCATGCTCTAATGTAGACCGAGAATTAACTCACACAACGAGTAAGGGGTTTATAAATATAGTAACGATACTTTAATTAGTAACAAATGTTAAGTCTGGGGACATAGCACTAGGATTTCAAACGTTATTCGGAAATACCGAATTGTGCTGTCATATGGATTGACGCTTAGTGTTCCTCGTATTACTAGATCGCATTCCCGACGTACGCGCTCGAAAGCTCTAGTGGTCTGCACTGCACGAATCTAGTCAACGGTGTACGGTATGTAAAGGGATTTGATCCGGGTTGTCCTGAGGAATTCCTCGGGCTCGGATTTGTTTGATAAATAACTTGTGTGAATGTATGTATGTGATTTATGTGTGTGATGTGTAATTATGTTCACTGCATTAATTATTTATGTACGAACGTCCTACGGGACTAATACTACGTCGACTATAGATCGGCTTATACAAAACTACATATGCGAAGTGTGTGATTGTGACCCATGTTGCTTGAACTAATACGCTAAGTATTACAAGTATGTAGTTATGACCTAAGTAAAATACTTAGGATCGGGACACGACATTGTCGGTCTCTAGAGCTTTGACTCGAACGTGAATGTTACCTAGAATAATTCTAGGCATGCGTAAGACCCATAGGGCAGCCAACAAATTAAGTGATGTACTCCATAACTAAAACTGTAACTGACTATCTAACTAACAAAGCTAACAGTGGAGTGTGAATGAATGTGATGATGTACCTTAATCCAGACAGTCACTGGCTGCTGGTCGCGCGTAGAGATCTCTTGGGTTATCCCGTATCGGGTTTTCCCTAGTTAATCCTGATCGAGCCTAGATAGATCGTCAGGCGGAGTGTGCTACCGTTGGCACCAGGCCCTTGGCCACCTAAATGGACGCCTTTACAAAGGCAAAGTGAATAAGTCCCAGAGTCTTCGGATGATCAGGGCAGTGAGCACCTTTGTGTGTACGTGGGACTACTGTCCAAGTGAGGACATTTCGGGTTGTCCTAACTGACGCCCGACTGTGCTAACCTAAACAAACGATATGTGAAGGCCCGGAGGGCCGAGTGATGTACTATGTGATGATGTTAACATACGATGAATGAGTTCTCAATACCATTGTATTGTATGATGTATGAAGTAATGTGTATGTCCATATATGAATGTTTGGATTGGATGAATGATTATATAATCATGCATGTTGTTACAGTATTTATCATATCTGTAAAATGACAAAGCATGAAATCAATCTAATATCAAGACGGTTAAAAATGACAAGTGACCAATAGGGTCCAGATCCGGCATACTCAGCGTCTATCGCTGATACTACACTTATTGTGCAGGTTGCTAAACACGTTGAAGCCGAAGTGCGGGACTGGGTAGTTAGGAAGTTGTTGAATTGAATTTACCGTTCATACCTCGTTATGTATTAAATAATCCCATTAGAAAGGGGTTGTAAGATTTGGATTATGTTTAGATGCTCACAGTAGTTGTGCTTTTGTTACTTAGATAGAAATGTAGGTGGTATCTCGTTGTCACTGCGGATTGTATTTTTACGTTTAATATTGTTAAGATGTTGTACTGCTACATCACTCGTATGGGCGAGTGGTGGCAAGTAACACCCATGTGAGTTCTATTACTGTAGTTCCTTCCGCTGTGAGACGTCTTATTTCCTGTTCACGTGAGCGACTATTACGTAATTGTTATGAGGGGTGTTACACAAGCCTACACCCTTCATAACTTAAGAATTATTGTTATTAAACCAATGGAGCTAATAACTCATTGGCTAGGGTTACTTTGACCCGACAAAATAAATAATTCAGTTAGAGAACAACGAATTCGAATAGGAGAATGGTTGACACTTATAAGGAATAGTCAAACACGAGAACTAAACAATTCTCGGGCCTCAGGATTTAGGAATCTAACTTACTAATTAATGGACGTCCATTACGACGTTCGATTTATTTGAACTGTGAATGTTTCACATAAATGTATTGTTGTTATTGTACTTCTTATTATTGTTGTATGAATAATCAACTGCATGTATACGACAAATAGTCGTGTGTAGCCTTGATAGCTTGTGGGCTGCACGTTTTCTGTACCAGCAATATGCTGAGCCCCTTGGGGCCTGTGATTTAAACTTTGCAGGTAGGTGCCAGATAAGGACCCAGCCTGAGAGTAGGAGTGGGTAGAGCACTATGGGTTTAATTTACATTACGAGTGTGCCTGTACACTCGCTTTATAAACTGTGGTAGTAAGTTGTAATAATAGGAGAGATACTTCAGACTCGGTATTGTATTTGTTTTAAGACTTGTACGCACTTATGTTCGGTACACTCGGGTCCATCAGACCGTAGCTTGAGACTGGAATAGGCCTAGTTAGTCACGTGGGTGACTAACGGCGGTAACACCAACTCTTAGTACTTTCTTCCGCTGTGTTGTAATATTGTTGCAGGTTCGTTACGTGATGGTTCAGGTTTAGCAGTTGGGGTGTTACACCCACAACCCAACAGCTCGTATCAATGGGGCAATAAGTCTATGGGGGTTTTCAACCAACTTCGTTCCCCCACGCCCTTTCAGTACTCTATTCATAATTTGGTCATTCTGAAACTCCTAAATTCAATTATACATTTAAATTCTCTAATAATTTTAATTAACTATTAAATTAAATAGCGATTAAAATATTTTAGTAAGTAAAGACTAACCTCACATCCAAACAAAATCACATAGAAGATGTGGGTCATTTGCAGGGAAAACAGATCCGTCTGTTTCAGCCCGGGTCCTCCACTGCGTACCTTCCCACCATCTTCCTTGCAAAAATATTTTTCTACTACTCCTACTAGGATTACCCAAGAGAAGATGAGAGTTTAATTATAAGGGAGATTGAGATATAGTTTGAAGATTTGTGTGAAAAATGGGGGAGGTAGAATGGGATATTTATAGGGAGGAGATGGGGATGGCCATTTTTGGTACTGCAAAAGGACGGCATTTGGAGAAGGCGGTTCCATTATTGCAAAAGGACCACACTTGGCACCGCATTCTCCAAATACAGTCCTTTTACAGTATCTGTCACCAACCCGCATTTAATTGTTCAGTTTGCCCATTTGAGGAATTGAAGTTTGGTTTTGTCATTTTTAGGTAGTTCTGCCCGATTTTATCCTAGTTGTGTAGTTTCTTTCATAAGCTATTTGAGGTAGACTTTCAATTCAGTAAACATAATAAAGGCAAGTCCTATGCTTAGAAGCAGACAGACAGATATCGAGTCTGAACCACCACAACACAAGAATATGAATTAACCCAGGCAAAACTTTGTAGACTTCAAATTTTTCCAAACTATTTTGTACCCAGAAACTCTTCCTACCTGAGATTCCAGTTACAATTCTGTGAGGCTGGATGCGTGAGAAGCACAATATAAAGGACATGAACCCCGAAGCCATCAAAATATATATACTTGTCACTGAATTCTAACTGTATTTCAGTACTTCTGACAATTTAGAATTGGTTTATGTACCACTCAAAAACGAATTTAGCCTAACTGAAAACAAAAGAATCTGGGTGATCAACTCCCGAGTTTACCTGTTTCAAAATGGCTATGAAATAGTTATATGTTGATCTTCAGCTGTACTCCCAGATTGGTGTAAAATTTTGGGTACAACTGGAGAATCTTCCTCGTGAAGATTGATGCTCGACAGACTTGGGTAAATACCAACTGGAGAGTCCTCTTCACAGAACTTGGTGTTCGACAGTCGAGGGTAGGTAACGGGAGACCACTGATCTGGGATTATCAAAAAATACGTAGTCATGGCTTTTCTGAACCGTATCTTGTATTGTTTGGGTGAAATGACAGTTGGAGAAGCATTTTTGGGCCCACCAAGAATCCCTGAGGCCTTTACCCACGTTTCAAGATGTTTGTCCCATGTATATTGTCTCATGAAATCAATGATCCCGAGAACTAGCTCATGCTTCTCTTCGTCAACTCCAACCAGCAATGAGTAATCCATTACATCCACGGACTGCACGACGCCGAATCATCAAATATAAATCAATAGTTTCATTCATATAGGCTGAAGGGCACAAAACTAAGAGCCTTAAATAAATAAAAACAAAAAAAGAGCCACACTCACTGCGAGGAAAGAGGTGTCATTCCAAACAGCTCTCTCCAATAAACGCTTTGCCTTGTTTCCAACAAAAATGGGTGATGTGGGCATTGCTTCAATCAGATTTTGATCCAGAAGGACCTTATTACTCCCACTAACATCTGGGTTATATCGACACCTTGAAGATCCCTTTAGATCATACAGTCTTCTAACTTTCCTTCCAAACAACAAATTTTCCATTACCAAAACATCCATCTTCGAATCCTTCCCTCCTTTAAAATGTTTTGTCACAACCTTTGGAAAAAAAGAAGCAGAAACGTCTTAATCACTAACAGAATCTCAATTTTATGTAGACGAATGGGATTTCAGGACAATGAATCTGAAGTTAGCTAAAATGACAGAGTTAAGGCTGACGTACCTGATAAATGCCCAGAACCTTGGCCAAAGCAGTAGGGCTTTTGTTTCCAATTGCTTCGGTCAAGTACTTGAAATAACCAGGGGCAAACTTAATGAAAGATTCTAATTCAGTCTTCGTAACCTGCTTTATGATGAACCTGTCATCTAAGGTCTTGGCAAAATATACATTGCTCTTCCCACCTTGAGCACCCCATTTTTTGCAACGACTAAGAGATTTCACAAAGTCAATCTCACAAGGAAAGCAAATCTTCCTCAAAGCCATAAAGTGCTTTGCATAGTAACAAGTAACCGTGTATTTCACTTTATCATTGGGACCATTACCTGAAAAGCTAACTCTAACATGCAAAGACTTGGGGTGGACTACAGGGTCTGCGGCAGAAGATCCTGACAAAGATAACATGCTATCATCTATAGACCCAGTACTTCTAAGAAAAGTTTCGTCAGTTGAATGGAAAGTCTGCAAGGGTGATGCATCTGGAAGGGGCAAGGAGAGAGCAGATTCAATTATATCCTTCGGTCTATACCCCTCATCAGATAACTGAAGATGATAGTCATGAGATACTAGAGCGTAGGATATAATACTAGTAGGCTCATCATCATAAACAGGAATCACTGTCTCATCAATACCTACAGGGAGAAACAACTGAGCACCAGTATGTAGCTCTAAGTCTCGGAACAAAGACATATAGACTGGGTTATATCCACTAATAGTGTCCAGCTTCTGCGTGCTTTCTAGAAAGTTTTTGTTCAAGGATCGATAGAAGTTGATAAAGGGCATTCCTAGCCAACTCACATTATCTTCAACACTATCAGAGTGCTTTGACTTTGCAGAAAAGACTGAGGAAAGAGATGAAATGACCTGCAATCCATCACCACTGTGATGTTCGATACCTTGGTTATCCAGACCCCATTTAGCTGTCACAGCTGCCAGAGAAGAGTCAACTGAGCCTGCCCCTGAAAGGAGAAGGTTGTTTTCTTTAGGTATGCCAGGACTGTGTTGACGTTCACCAATCCAAGCAGCGTCTAAGGTATCTGAAAGATTTGTCAAGAAAGAGAATTGGCTATCTGATAAAGTCCTCCTAACCAGAGTACCCACTTCCATTGAATTCAGCTCCTGTTCATGGCTGGAAATGCTACCATAGTTTCCTCTTATATGCGTAAGATCAAAGCTATCTCTTCGGCCCTTGAAAGGCTGGTTGGAGGAAGAATTTCCATTTGGATTCGCTTCTTGCTTGTCACCCCCACTGGGTCTCCCCAAGTACAATGGGGGTCGAGGGTCGCCACCATTTACAATTGGTCTGATTGGCCTGCGGAGGTTTCTGTTCATGAGTTCTTTCGCTTTCTTAAGTGTTTTCACTTCAGATTCTTCGGATTTTTGTTCAAAACTTGGAGAACTGTTTTCATCTAAGCTGGAGGCATATACAAGGCGAAGGTCCCACATATATGATTGGAAGAGGAGTTGTCTTCGCAAGCGGTTCATCTCAAGGACATCGATGACAGGTTGGCCCTCTTTAACGTCTCGTTTCAAACACTTACTCAGTGAGTCCTGAAAAAAATTCCAAAGGATCAGAACTAGAAACACTAAGGCTAATCAAGAAGGATATGAAAGGATCAGAACCAACTCCAGAAGTTTGAGAAAAAACCATGCCTCAAATTCTGCCTTCTCATTATGCAGCATATCTTCCAGCTCAGCAATATGAATCCTACATTCAGGAATTTCGGAGCCAAGCCTCACAGAACCTCCACCAGATTTTTTTGCTGCAATTTGTCTAAGAGCGCTGAGAACTCCAGAGAACAATACTTCAGCTCGATCGACAATCTATTGTGGACAAGAGAGTATTCTACTGATTCAACAGGTTCTTCAATAGCCAAAAATATTTCGATCGAATTTCAAAAAACAACCAATAATATTACACCTCAGCTGCTTCTTTCTGAATCCAATCTTGAATCCGGTAACTAAAATCAAGTTTCGAAGGTGGAAGATAAACCGAGTGAACATCAATTGAAGCATAGCGAAAGCAAGCAACCATATTAGCTGACCTGCAACAGCAGAAAGACAATAAGTGCATACAACTACTGTTAAACTGAGAGGAAGGGGCGCCTGATAGAGATCCAATAACATACCCATAAAATCTAATACAATCCCTGTGCAATGAATGGCCACAGCTAGCGACCCTACTAGCAGCTGCATGGTTTGAAAAGCTAAGCTCCAGAAACTTCCCAAATGACAATCCCCAAGCAGCATCAGACATTACCACTCTCCTAGTTGCAGGAGGAAACCCATTAGTCCTTGGGCACCTCAAACATCTATGCCACATCCAGATCTTTCCTTCTCTTTCACCAGGCAAAATATACTCTGACAACTGCTTAACGGATATAGTCAGTGTACCTTGTCGATGAGTATAGCAATGAACATGTGCTTCAGATGGCATCTCGCATGAACGACATCTAAAGCTCTGACATATACATATATCGTAAAGCTAAGAATAGGTTGGTCACCGAACATATATTATAAAACAGAGCACAGAAGCATCAATAGTATACCTGATCAAACAGGTGATCTTGCAGAAACCGCCCCAAAGGCTTATCAGAACTTCCATAGTATTTGATCCGGAAAAGGTGAGACCTTTCACATACTGTCCCCTTCCAAACACACCGAGAAGATAAGGATACCACTATGCGTTGATTGTCAGAGGAGGCATGCAAGAAATCTTCTTTGGAAGTTACAGGAACACCTTGAAAAAGGTTACCGTTTTTTTCAGTGGATGGTTGCTGTGAAAAAACTACAGCCTCACTAGGAATGGATGCATGTATAGCGGTGGGTGCATTATCTTGTGCTTCTGGAGGTAAACAACCATCTGCTGCCAGGCTAAGAAAAGAATCCTTTTCCTTCGAAGTATCTTCGGTATACTCTATTGTGCTCAATGTAGCTATCAAGGAATCCTTTGCAATGTGCTCATCGGAAATCAGCTGTTTTAAAACTGGCTCCAACACAGTCGTTGTCGATTTCATATGCCGGAAGAAGCCCTCCACAGGTACAGAAAGCGTTTTTTTCAATGCGGTGTTTTGTAGAGAAGAAGACTCACTAGGAAAAGTGCAGGTTGAGGTGAAATCACCATTGAATGAGCGGTGATCAGAAACACGGCGAAAGCTTCCATCACTATGAGAGTTTGTCAATCCAGGCACAATAGAGATGGATCGGTTCATGCTCAATAACTCATTAGGAAGTGCCACTGTTACGGGTTCTTTCACAGACACCTCTGGTAGAGATGCTCCTTCATCAGCGAGAAATGATGTCTCCAAGGCCAGATGATACGCTGCGAAAATCCCATACTTGACAACCTGTTTGACTTTCTTGAGTTCATCCCCATTTGCACCTCTAAGTAAAATCTGAAATAGCAATTGCAAGGAACATAAAAGTCATTCATAACATGCAATTCTCGATGATTCAGCATCCTCCTAACACTGGAATAGCTCGGTAACAAAAAAAACATAACTAACACATGTTTAAATATTTTTTCAGACTTACAGTGCAACCCAGTGGCTTTGGGCAACCTTCAAAATACATCAATGTTTTGGTCAATCTTCTCCCTCCTTGTCCAGCAGAGCCATGGGTTTCCAAATGTTTTTCCACATAAAAAGAATCACAATTACCAAGCATTTGGGATGACAAATGGTCGATAGAGGGAACAATCTGAGCACCGGTACAGCGGGCTATACGTTCCAGAAGTGGCCTCTTGATGTTAAGAACTAATGCGATGTTTTTCTCCAGAATATAATCTTGGGCAAAACGTGAAACTGATCTCTCAACTAGCAGGACATCTGGATTATGTGCATCTATTTTCGTAACAGCCATTTTCAAATGATCCATTTCCTACAGATGATCAAATTTTAACATGATATATCATCAAGCAAGATTCACTTCTATAGAACAAACGAGTAAGAATCAATGCATTTCATGTGTTTTTTTCTACACTAAATTGCAAGTAAAGTTCAAAACCTGCTTAAGAAGAGTATCAACACTTGATAAGAGGTTAGAAACCCGTTGATATTCAAGCGCTCCCCCAAGGATCATCACTCGAGGTTTCACTACTTTTGTTGTCATTCGACGATGAGCCACGTTCTTCTTGCAAACAACTCCTCTTAGAAGCGTGCTGAGCAAGATATGTCATGCACACATTTTACACCATAAAATGAAAGTTAATAAAGAAGCTGTTTTTAACTACTTGGAAAGCAATTAGCACATTTCAATTTCAAGCATCAAGCAAAAAAAAAGCATCTGATCACTGTCTCAATTAAGACAGAAGAATATCCTAGTTCAAACATTTTGCATGATAGTTTACTGTATGGATGTAATGTTGATCGATTTTGCGACGAATATCTGAAAAGGGTACAGCAAATACCTCTGGGATCGATGACCACTAGCTATGCATTTCACCTTCACGTAACCACCTGGGTCCATACCCCCACCTCTGCTTGTATCAGGCTTTAACACTGTAGCAGCTTCCCAAGAAAGAGAAGTGACTATCTCCAGCCAACATTCACCAGCATCATCTACGTCGACAGCAAGGTTCTCAACCTGCAAAAGCTGAGAAACCAAGGCCCTAAAATGTCTATCAACTACAAACTTCACAGCTTTCTTTTGATCATCAACGGATTTTGCCTTGCAACCATAATCACCACTCCCAAAACTTCCAGAAGAGTGCGATCCCCATTCTCCCTCAGTATCTTCAAGTTCATTATCATCCAACGAAACTGCGTCTCTGTCATCCTCTTCATTATCTGGCTCAGGCGGAAACCAAAGAAGACCATTGTTGTCAAAATCTATTGGCTGAGTTTCAATATTCTCGGCAGCAGAAGCGGAGGAAGGTGCTTTGCACTCATAACCAATATCATGATAATTTTCTTTTTCAGTCTCCGTTTCAACTGGAAATGAATTCTGACAAGACACGTAGCTATTTTTAACTGTGGAGCCACATATGCTTTTCCTATCGCAATCTCCCTCAGAACATACACTGTGTGAATTACAGGCATACTGGAGATCCTCAATAGCGGTTGAACTACTGTAGCAGTTGTTCCAAGATCGAGCTCTATGTTTGGGGTCAAACTGATACGCACTGAAGTTATCATCTTCATACTCAGTCCTAAGGTTCAAGAATCAATAATAGCAGGAAATAGTTAACAATAATAATGAAATCCATATGTACTGTAAAAACGGCTGGTGTTTAACCCATACATCCTTATGAACCTACTAGAACACGGCTCATCGAACTAATGAAGTGGCAAGAGACTTACAAGACTGTCAAGAGAAAAGTACAGAAGCTTATGATACCTATAGGCTTTCAGTTCAAGTTGATTCCCAGATGGATCTTCGATATCTGCTCCAGAGTGGCTGCTTCGGGAATCCCCCACTTGCCCGAGATCTCCACAAAGATCCATTGCTGCTGGTTTATAAAGACTGAGAGATGAATTTTCGGACAATTCATCACAGTGGCCAAATTGATAAGGCCTTGGAAGAAGAGAGACTGTGCTGCAGAATGCAGCTTCACTGGCCCCAGAGCTGACAAAACTGCCAGCAGAAGAGGAGTTACTAGAATTGATTTCACAATCACCCACACCATGGTCTACATAAGTAGCTGTTCTTTGTTCCCACTGCTTAAAACAGAAGTTGCAGACACGAACCCTCTCCCTTTCTTCTCTAATGTTTTGGAGGTCATCACAAGGCACAGGGATGTTGTTGGCTGTGCACTGACCACAGAAGATTCGACCACAAAGCCTACAGTGATGCCTACGGTTAAAGATGGTGAACTCACAATCACACTCATAACATACCCTACAACTATGATCAGGCATCCAAAAGTCTCGTGAAATATTCACCGGCCCAGATTGCCAAGGGAGCCATGATTTGAGAGTGCCAAATAAGTCGGTGACCAGTCTGTTAGGGTTCTCCATTCAATAAGAATAGCCCTCCTTCCCCATTCATCATAAAATGATCATCCGGCCACAACCAGCTATGGATTGGTTGTATGACCAAACGGTCAAGTGTTCACAGAGAGGTTAGAAGGATCACCTCATTCCCAGTACAAAATTGTAGCAGAATAGTAATGCCGAGAGGCATATAACAAGCTCGCAAAGCATGAACAACTGCACCAGAGAGCCTCAAGCATAATGAACCAGATTCGGAGACTGGAACATAGGGTCTAACTCCAATGAGGTAAAAGCAAACTTTTGTTTCCAATCTTGATTGGATCTCCAGTTCAAACATTTACTAATGCTTTATTCTGAATGTGTACTCAGAAACCATATATTCCAAATCACTCTAACATGGAAGTCCAAAATTCAAACAGCTAACAATTAAGCCTTGTAGTGGAGCACCTGGAATCATATTAGATCACAGATTAAGATCCGGAGTTCGATGACAAATGGCAAAGAAAGATGGAGCTAGAAAGACTAGAAATTTCAAGTTCACTGACATACAAGCCACCCACATTGAAATAACAGAAGAAACACACACACACACACACACACACAGAGTTTGACAAGACAACCTTTGCAACAAAAAATTCAACAGAAGCTAATTGTAAATATTTTCAGGTTATGTTGAAACTCATTATGTCCAGCTAATACCACAACCTGAAGTCAGTCTTCAAGTTTAAACCAACTCAGAGAACCCAGATTCAAAGAATAGCAAATTGAGTGATAATTAGGCCCATACATAATCGCTTGAACCATCGACCATATCTATCTGGCGTCCGCAATCAGCAGACTCAAAACCTACATATCATTCACAGGCTGAAAACCTTCAACTCTTTTCCGAACCACTAAAATATATAACTTAAAAAATCTATACAATTGATATCTACCCCAAAACCCATCTGAAACAAATAATATATATTATTAACAGCAACACAACTTCAGAAGCTTAAATCGAAGGGACAGAACGTCTGATTAGCAACCTTGTGCAGAAATCAAACAATCACAAAAACTGAGTAATCATGAGTATCCACCGGACGCAGCTAGTCAGGTAGACCGCAGGATTTGCTTGAGCAATTTACCAGTTCCGTCTCGCTCTATCCGTCCAACCTCTTCGCTCGCCATGAACGAAGGATCTGCTGAACACGATTCAATCTTAAAGGTAAACTGCCTGAATTGTCCAGTACAATGTAATGAGCACCTGGAAAGTGGCGATTCAGTTGGCAATCTGATGCCCCTCAGCGGCCCGGGGGCGCGTACTCCTCTATATTTCGCGCAAAAGATAACATGCAGAAAATAGAATTAGATGGACGTTAATTTAAATCCGAACCTAAAGATCATTGCATTCAGTTTCTCTCTGAGGGCATCAACCGCCCCCACTTCTACAGAACTTTGAATCTGTTAATTATCTCGTTTTTCGTTTTCTTACTCTTGTCCTAGTTTCTTTCTTCTATTTGTCCTTTGTTTCTTTCGTCTCTATCAGTCGATCTCGATATCATTTCTTGTGGATCAGAGGTAAGGACTGTTGACTAACTGATAGTCAGACGACGAATTTGATGCGCCACGGCCAAACGAGAATAGGAGAGGCATATGGTTAATTTCACTTTGAAAAAATATTTTGTAAATGTTAAAAGCGCTATAATTTATTAAATATAAATTTAAATAGATATGGCTTTATACTCCCTCCGTCCTGAATTGACCGTCCTGTTTACTATTTGGATATGTCGTTTGACTTCAATTTTTAACATATAAGATAAATTAATTTTAAAATTTTAAGTTTTACATATGATTCCTTACATGATAAACTATATGTTACAAAATTTAGTTTTATAAAATTATTTTATCTTATATGCTTAATATTAAAGTGGAAAAACGTGCCATAAAGCAAACAGGACGGTCAATTCAGGATGGAGGGAGTATTACATATATGTTTTCTATAGTTAACATTGTATAATAGTAATTTCAATAATTTTTTAATAATGTTCTATAAAATATTTTAACTTTATTTTTATACTTTTTCAACAAATTTTAATCTTTTTTTAATAAACTTTTTTAAATTTTTTAATTACTATTATGTCTTTGAAAATTTTATTTTTTGTAGGTTGCTTAATCAATTTTTTAAAATTCTTATAACAAGTTGTTCAATAATTTAAAAAATCTTATTTTTTTGGAATCTTTATTTTTAAAATTTATTCTAATATCTTTTATAAGTATATATATTTCTAGTATTTTGATCTTTTTAATATTTTTTAATTTTTTAACACATAGTGACATATTGTAAACTTTAAGAGTAGTTTGTAGTTAGAGTCGGCCACTAGGTCGGGCCGGATCGAGCTCGGTCAAAGACCGGTCCAGTATCGTTGACTAGAGACTAGGACCGGCCCGGGACGGGACGGACTGTAAGAAGTAGCGGGTCGGTTCGGTTTTACCCATCAAAAGATTGGGACTAGGGATGGCAATGGGTGATGGGTGCCCGTTTCACCCGATCACCCGACCCGCTAAAACAGGTGAAAACCCGAAAAAAACAGGTGAAAAACGAGTGACGGGTGAAACGGGTGCGGGTAACGGGTTGGGTGATCATTTTTCACCGGGTCACCCGACCCGTTTACCCGACCCGTCTCCCGTATGTATTATTTTAAGTAAAAAATATACTTATTCCATATTTGTTGAGATATTTTAAAATATTTTGGTTAATACTCAATGTTTTGAGTAAGTTGTTGACATTAGTTGATATGGTGTGTATTATTGAACAGATATGATTGTATTTTTTTGAAAATTAAGCTCATATAAGGTGTTAAAAACTAAAAATGCTTGTTGGGAAATGAAAAAAATGGGTGATGTTCACTCGTCCGTTTCACCCGCGGGTCGGGTTGGTGTGGGCTCCACCCGACCTGTAACACCCCACTTGTAAATCACGTAATAGTCACTCTCGTAGCATAATTAAAAACGTCTCACAGCAGAAGTCAACAGTAATAATCCTCACTTAGGTGTCACATGTCATTACTCACCCATGCGAGTAAAGAAGCAGAAATGAAATAATAACAAAACAACAATGATAATAAATAGCCGCAGTGATAACGATATACCAATCTATACATCTCACTAAATCCAAAAGTAATACCAACGACAAGTGAGAGTCTAACCATTCCCGAATATATACAACGTCATCATATGTAAACTAAGGTCTAGCATAATACAGTATGAAGTCTCGTGCGGTAATAAAAAAACAAAACCCTAACTACCCGGGTCCCGCACTTCGGCTTCAACGATAAACAACAACCTACAAAATACCATGGAGGCTCAGCGATAAACGCTGAGTATGCTAGGTTTGGACCCTATTGGTTACTTAAGTCGTATTAACCGTCTTTGCATTAGATTCATTTCATGCTTTACCGGTTTATAATTTATATTGAAAATTGTAAAAGACATAAGTAAACACACGACAATCACTACAATTGTAACACCCCTACCGCTAATCCTATACTTACTGTCTAGTCATCCTAATTATATTACTACTCGTAGCGGATTTACTACTACTACGGCGGGTGATACAACGCCGCTAACCGCCCATACGGCTAGCTAGGCTTACACTACTTACAGTTACGGTCTGATGTCTAAATAATACCGAGCTACTACTTTACTTACCAAATACAAAATACCATATACTTACGTTATTGAATTACCGAGTATCAAATTGTATTTAATTACATCCTTCCACTAGCTTCCAAAAATATTGAGTTTAAACAATAGCTCGTCTATACCCAATCACAATACTTTCATTATCCAAAAGGGTGTACCCCATGGTACACCGGCTAACCAAAAAGGCTTACAGCCGTGTACAACTTAGTACACCATTCACAATTCATTAATTACAATAAAAAAGAAATCATCTTGAGCTCACAAGTCTTCACCCTTCTCGAGCACCTGTAAAATATTAAAAATAGTGCCCCAAGGGGCTCAGCAAAAAGCTGCATATAAACTTCACATATACCGCATGCTAACTAGGGTACGCCGACTATTTAAGGTCGACTGTACATGTAGTTCATTATTATCATAAATACATACTTTACATCCATCACACAATCATACACAATACGATATACAAGCCAAAACAACAATACAATAGCACACACAATACTTACCTTCACAAGGGTTAGCCAAATTACACATCCGGGTTAATCGGATGCTTATTACTCTTTTACTCATTACACAATACTTACACAAACTTTCTCTTACTTTACTTACTTACTTTTCCATACTCGTTTACTTATTCTTACTTACTTACTTACGTTTACTCATGTTAAGTCGGTATGACCTCCGGGCAGGGACTACACCGTCCCACCACCGGGTTTTACTTGGCTTACTAATCCTGGATGCTACCCATTTAAGGGGTTTGTGATAAGTGTCCAAATGAGCATGTTTTATAGGTGTAATTCATATATAATATTAGCACTTTTCTTGCTCATTTCTCCACTTCGGTTAGTTTTCCTCTAGTTTATGTTTTATTGTTTATCTCACAAATTATTGGTTTAACATGAGGAAAACCAAGCAGGGAGTAAAGTAGACGAGGAGACGAACGCATAGACGCAAACGGCTCAGAAACGGGATCCAAACGAAGAATCTAGAGCCGGTCGAAGTTTGAAGGAAAATAGGTCACGGTCAAGGGTTGCAACCGCCTATAGACAGGTGGACACCAGGGCGGTCAAGGGTTGCAACCGCCTATAGACAGGCGGACACCAGGGCGGTCAAGGCATGAGGCAACCGCCTATTGCCAGGCGGACTTAGAGGCGGACAGAACCAGGAACCGCCCAAACAGAGGCGGTTGTTCAGGCGGACATACATGTAACCGCCTAGAATGGGGCGGTTGCTTAGGCGGACAAGACTAAAATCAGTCACGAAACAGTTTTCTTCTTCGCGCCGACTCTCCAACTCGCATCTGTTCCGCCTACCTTAATTTGCTCACGCGTTTCGGCTTGTCCCCTGCAATTAATGAAGCAATCAGTGAAGCAATCAACTGCAATCATTTCCTCCGCTCCAGATTCTTCTTCCTCCTCTATATAAACACTACCTCTTCATCAGAAATAACTTGCGCACAAATGGCCCGAAGTAACTCTCTGTAATATTCACACACACGTTCCACCCCCAAACTCAACACTCAAAATCTCTCATTTCACTTACAAAAATCCTACGTATGCTCCCACTCTTCTTCCTCTTCATTTTCTCCATTCATCATCCACGCACCTCGTTTTGTTATTTCGTCCAACCTCTGTCTGACTTATTACCAGTTAATATGTCAGGCTAAGGAGGATTTGCTTCGGGCGAGGGTTTAATTATGGTTTGTTAGCTGTGTAATATATTTCTACCGGTTAAAATAAATTCAGTTTGTTACGATTAAAGTTTTGTTTCTCTCCCTTTTTAATAAATTTCATCAATTTATTAAAAAGCCTTACTAAGTCTGTTTTTAATTTCATCGGTTAGAAACAGATGGGTTAATTAAGCCGTAAAACTGTAAGAACTTATTTTCATCGTTTAAGTTAATACATGTTGCAAGAATAAAATTCCTCACACTCCTCTGCCGTTTACACGCTTTTTGCTTGAGTTTTCATCGGACCTTGCATTACAGGTAAACGAGTTCTTATGAGTTTTCATCGGACCTTAAGAAAATTACAGGAATCTTGCCAAACTATTTTATTAAACCGGTAGAGATAGCACAATTAATTAAATCATATTAACCTGAACCCGAAGTTCCGTTTAATTCATCTTCACTTCACTAAATTAATCTGTTATTTACTTTTCAGAAACAAGTCAATTTAACCCCCCTCTTGGACACGCTTAGGTACTACTTGAAATACCCCAAACCTTGGTATGTTGTGTAAATGTTAAACTATGGTATTTAAAGGCTAAAAAGTGCCTTAGAAACAATAAATGTACAATTTAAACCATAGTAAAGCACAATAAAACACTAAGACACGGTTTGAGCAAAAACGTGCTCTAAGCTCGGAGTGAACTTGGTTAGGACCCAAAGAGCCTACCAAGATTTGATAATATAAAATTATGATTTTATAAGGCTAATTAAGTCCTTAGGAAACCTTGGTAGACAATGAAACCAAACAAAACACAAATAAATACCTTAAGGTCAATATGGGCTAAAATGTGCTCTAAGCTTGGGATAAATTTGTAAAAGACCTAATGGTCATACCTACACTTATAAATATGTTAATGAACATATTAAATCATTTACCAAAGAAAACCAAGCTTGAAAACAAGTTAAAACACAAAATGTGCTTTAAGGAGTCTTAAAGCACGTTTTTGAAAAATTGTCTTGTAAATGAGTTTTGAATGGCTAAATGTCCATCATTACTCTTTAATTAACATGTGTACTATATAGTATCACATTTGGGTGGCTATAACAATGGGAAATCAAAAATTTCACTTCTATGTGCCTTGTTTTAGTGAATAGTAACTTTAATAAGCTAGTTTGTAACATATGATGTTATAAGTAATTAAATGAGTCAATAAAGACTATTATACCCTAGACTACTAATGGGGGCCGGTTTTTATGAGGTGAGTCATCACCTTGTAAGTTAACAAAACAAATAACTAATGATAAAGCAAGTTACTATTGCTTTATTACATAATATCTCTTAAAAAGGCAAACCTATCTTCATTCTCTCTTTCCTTCTTGCATTCCCACGGTTCCAACTCTATCTTCTTCCTCTCATTCACGTTTTCTACAGCAACACCAACACCACCATTATTCTCCATCTTTGAATGCTTGTATCTCCTAGCTCACTTGGCCAAATGAAATTCTAAGACCACCATTCTTCTAGTTGGAGCAAGCTCTACACTTCTACCTTTTCAAATCTTCAAGAACTCAATTTCGGCCAAGGAGATTCACCATTGAAGGAGCTTGAGCTCACCTTTCCACATATTTTTGATCTCCTTTGCTTCTAGGTAAGGAATCTCAAAGAAAAATCAAGTTTCCTCCATGTTTTGTGTGTGACCGAAAATACTCATTGATGGAGCTCTTGTGTGACTTGTTCTAGCTTCATTCCAATCTCTTATGGACTAGGTGGAGTCCTCTCTTCATAGATATTCAAACTCCCTTCAAAGATCAAGGTAAAACAACTACATTAATGTTTTTGAAATAATGTAAACCTAGGGTTTACAATGAGATGAAGCATAAAGCTTATATACTCATTTTAATGTTGGTATATTGTTTAGTAGTTGACAAGGAAAGAAATGCCTTACCGGTTTAAGAGGAAACAAGAAAGAAGTTTGTGAGGAAAAGAGGTAAATATGCTATCTCAATGTGGTTTAATGCCTTAGGAGAAATGAGCTTTTAATGCTTGCTAAAACTACCTAAAGAGCAAATGGTGAATGACTTAGTAAGGTGTTCTCAAGGAGACTAGTAAAGGAACATATGTCTTGGTGTGTTAATTGCAGGTCAAAGGCTTATATATTGTGGAAATTCAGTGTTTAAGGTTTATGCAATTTAAGGGCCTAAGAGCCATGTTATTTAAGGGCCTAAGTGCCAAGCAATTTAAGTTAAGCACTATATTGTGATGTAGTGCTAAATGTGTGAAGTTTGTGTATAAAGATGTGTTTGATGGATTTAGGTGTTCTTGAGTGTTTAATGGTGAAAACTATGAGTTTTGGGAATGATGATGTGCTAAGAGAACCCATGGCAAAATTTGTAAAATGTATAGGAGTTCTAAGTGCTTGAATGAACTTGGGTGAATTAGGAATTTTTAGGAATGAGTAAATGTCTCACTAAGGAAGAAAATGTGCATTAAGGTGTTCTAAGGTGCTATAAGGATTTAGGCATTGTCTTGGAAGTTCTAGGAATTCAAGTGTTTTGAGAATGTATTTAGGTCTTAGAGAAGTTTGTTTAAGGTTTAGGTAATGTTGGTATCCAAGGAATAAATGATGTTTAGATAAGGTTTTGAGAAGGAATTCAAGAAGTTGTGAAAAGAGGATTAGGTTAGTAAGAGGAGATGCTTGGGAGATGATGTTATGAAGGTGAAGAAGCATTTTAGTGTAGTGGTCATTTAAGGTGAAACACCACTTAGAAAACCAAAAGGAAATGTTACAAGTGTTAAGAGATTTGATAAGAAGATTGAGTAACAAGTTGGACCATGTTTTAAGGTGAATCAAAGTGATATTCTAGTATTAGAATATGCCTAAGTTCATGTATGAAGCTTGGGTAATTAAAGGATGAAGATAAGAGGTGAAACAAGACTTGGAAAATGAGGTTCTGGCCCGTCCGAACTACCGTCCGAACGTGGACGTTCGGACGTGCCTGTGTGCGCGTGAGTTTTCTGACCTTCGATTGATGTCCGAACTACCGTCCGAACATGGGAAGTTCGGACACACACATAATTCATTCTCTGGTTTGGCTTCGAACGGCGTCCGAACTTGGGAAGTCCGGACGCAAGTTCGGACGTCCACCAATTTGCACCCTTAGAGTCTCGAACGGTGTCCGAACTTGAGAAGTCCGGACACAAGTTCGGACAAGGTGCTGTAAGGACCAAAAACATTGTTTAAGGTATGGAAATGGTGTGTAATGATGGGGATTGAAGGTCAATGATGTTATGGGGTTGTTAAGGACATGTAGGTGAGTTTTAATGACAACGAAGTGGGTGAAAAGTTGTAATAAAATGTGAAAGTAAACAAGTTAAAAAAAAGTGAAGTTATGTAACTAAGTTAACGGGGAAAAATTATAAGCATTAGACATTAAATAATCAAGCAACCCCGATGTTAATATAAACACATGTGATGTTAACAGTTGTTCGAGAATTGCTCGAGGAACATAAGTGGACGTGGTAAAGTGGACTCCGGTGACAGGTATGGTTTTCTTGCAACCTGTGTCCTACCGGATTACACCGGCTTGTATGCCAACGTGTTTTTCTGAGTGTTTGCCACCTTGTAAGATTAAGACATGTAATGAGTTTATAGTAATTCATTTATGTGGCGCATCTGGTCTCCGATACCGTTTAACCTCAAATTGTGTTAGACCTTAGCTAACCAAATCTAGGAACACATGAGTGATCGGTATTCGGAGTTGACGGCCCAAACCTTGGGAACGTGCTAACCACGGCTATGTGTGAGTTAGTTGGACATTGTTGTCGTATGCAAGTGTGTGAACCTCCCTTGTGTGCTTAACTCGGTTATGATACCGTATGGTGTGTGGATGTGGTAGGCTCCATAATGGATCTCTAACTACTTATTTATAAGTGTATATGTACTAATGGGGGGTGAGGAGTCCGGTTGTTCCGGCCACGCGTGTGATGGACGGGAGTCGATATCATATCCGGTTCGGCTCTCTTGGTGTATGTATAGGTGGTATTCCAATTTGGTTTCTACCTTCCCTTAGCTTATCCAAAGCTAGTTACTGACTCACGTCGGGCCACAGGGGCATACGAATGTTATTTCGGTGTGCTTGGGATCACTATATCCGACACACCTTAGGTATAAGTTAACCGTTCTATATAACTGGACGGTAACGAGGTTGGTAACGAGCTTAACATGGGATTGGCAAAAATCCCTAGGCTCACATGGTATACTAACTATGGTGGAAGGTTCCTTGTGAGAACCGATTTTGTGGTGTTATGTAATGTTATGGTGCTATGCAAATTCCCTTGCTATGCTATGGTACATATATATATTGGATGTTTTAAATGAATGCGATGTCATCATGTGTACGTCGAAACAAGAGAGGTGTTGTTATGTTTTATTATGTGAGAAATGAGATATGTTGTATGATATGGAGTGTGTGGATCATGGAAATGAATCCCAGTTTGTGACAAGAGGCGTTTAAGGATAACCCGATTAATGGGTACGTGGCGTTCATTAAGGAAGTAGCTCCGTTTTAGAGGAGAGCCACTCTAAGGTTAAAGGAATCATTGGATGGTTTGTTAAGTGTGATGTGTTGGATATATGTTGAGCCCTATCGTTGGGTGTATGCAAAGTGTTGTTGTTTATGGTTTGTATGCGTGATTTTAATATAATCAACTGCATGCTAAGACGACAATTAGTTGTGCGTGGCCCGGTAGCATGTGGGCTGCGGGATTACCATACCAGCAAAGGTGCTGAGCCCCTTGGGGCCACCCTTTCTCTCCTTTTCTATTTCAGGTACAAGGAGCTGGAAGCCGTTCGAGAGTAGGACGGGTAGATGTTTATACATGGGTAGCCATTTAAATGGCGTGAGCATGGTAGGCGTAGTAAGACCGAAGCTGTTATCGGCATTAGTTTGTAAATACTCAGTACAGTGGAAATGTATGTATATAATAAATGCTGGAAATGGAATGAGGATTGTATTGTGTAGTTGCTCGGGAATCTAGTCCATCAGACCGATACAGATGTACATGTATTAGCCTTGTTAGCCACGTGGGTGGTTAACGGCGTGTAACACCATTGAATTAAGTAATGTGATGAGTTGAGATTTCCGCTGCAGTTTGATGTTAAGTGTACGGTGGTGGTTGGGGTGTTACACTACTTATCTCGCTATAAGTCCCACGGTTCGATAATCCGGTCGCTTACACTTTTCTATACTATCACGACCGGGATTTGTTTGCAGCCCGACGTTTAATTTGAGTTTTAATTTCTTTTCTTTTAATTTTACACCAGTTTAACCACTCACGATATAAACGCTCTGCAAAATGGCGCCGTTGCCGGGGACTTGATTTAATCTAGTCCCTAAGCCCCGATTAATTCACCTGTTATATTATAATAACCTGTTAATATATTAAAACTGTTAATCCAATTTCGGACATTTAACCTCGGACATCTGACTTGGACATCTGACTTTGGACCTCGGACTTCTAACTTCTAACATTTTAATTTTATTGTCATTCCTTTCCATTGTCATTTCAATTCCATTGTCCTTTAATATTCCATTGTCTCTAACTACTAACTTAACATTTCTGTCATTTCGTTCCATTGTCATTTCTTTCCATTGTCATTTCAATTTTCTGTTATTTCTTTCCATTGTCCCTAACTACTAACTTTAAATTTCTGTCTACTAATTCCTAACATTTTTATTTATTCTAACGTATAACCAGTTCTTTTCTCTGTTTTGAGTGGTGAATGCCTTTTACCAGGTCAACAGCCTCCCAGAAAATATTAATAATCACACGGTTGGTTATAGTCCAGAGATCGAGAGAACCTTTCTGCGTACCCTAAGGCAGAGACGAACTCAACAAAATCCACCACAGTGATAGATTCTGACCCGGAAGCTAACATGGCATCTACACCAGCGACGGTTTCGAATATCAACAGGCCGTCTAACCAAGGACAGCAGCCTGCTATCATCCTTCCTCACCTTAGCCCATCTGAATACGATGAGTGGCGAAACTGAAGCCGTATCATCAAATCAGATGTGTGAAGGAGTTGGGCATGTTTGATGGCACCAGTCCAGACGAAGCCCTATTACATGTTACAAAATTCTTGCAACATGCCAATAGTCTTACTGCGACCGACGCAGTACTCCAGTATGCAAGATTGTCATTATTCCCTCACAGCCGACGGGAAGTGCGAGCAAGTGGTATCATAGCCTAACACCAAGTACCATCGTACATGGGACGACATGGCCACCAAGTTCTACGACAAATTCCTACCCCCGAGCCGAACATTAGAGATGATTGCTGAAATTTATAATTTCAAGCAACCAGGTCGGAAAATATTTGTGAAACTTGGGACCGATTCAAGGTCTACTACTTACTTGTCCTCACCATGGTCTGACGAAAGAACAAGTATCACAATTGTTCTACAAGGGCTTGATCGGTCCGTGCAGAACAATGGTGCTGTCTTCGCTAGGGGCTGACATTCTGAAAAAGCCAGGAGCACAATTTCTGAACAGCATGGAATCTCTCTGTGAGGAAATCAAGACTGGGCCTCCGGAGGATCAAGGAGCGGTACTCCAGGATTATATCATGTTGGGGAGATGATACAAGTTCGACCAATTGATGAAAAGCCATGAGCAACTCATGGAGAGCAATGCTCAGCAGGCAACAAAAGTCCAGTACTCTGCAAAAAAGTGGTTTGAGCAGATGGCTATGAATTCCTTCCCCCAGCAAGCTAAGTCGATGATTTCCCGATCATCTACTACCCCTCCAGGCTATGCTCCCTTTCCCATCAACTCCACTAATTCTTGTACGCAATGTTGCGGGCCTCATGACTATGAACAATGCCCCCAACTACCAGAATTAAAAGCAGCGGAGGAGGCAAATTACATCACCAACAATTCAGTTACAACACACACTTGGCAACGTAACATGCAATCCAACCTTCGCTACTCAAACACAGAAAAATATCCAGAACCCACATACCCTTCAACCATCTCAAAATTACGACCTCAGTCCAATTTCCAAGGAGGCCCAAGGCAATATCAACACCAGCCTTATGGCAATGAAGCTTCATCGAGCGACCAACTCCACCTCCTTCGAATCCTGAGTCTGATATGTCTCAAATGCAGGATTTTAAGCAATGATGGGTAAATCCCAAGATACGCAAGAAGAGGTCGCAAGCTCGCGCAAAGACCAAAAGCCTTGCAATCTCAGATCCAACAGTTACTTACTCAACAAAGGCCACCTGGTCAATTCCCTTCACAGACTAACCCCAATCCAAAGGAACAGCGAATTCAATCCTCATACGATGGCACATTTCAAACAACAAACTTGTGCGCAGTCTCCTTAAGGAGTGGAAGGGAACTTGCCACTAGAAAAGGAAAAGAAAAAGAAAATCTTGAAGAGTCCTATATCAATGATGAAGAAACCACCAATCCAGTCTCACCTCCCTAGAAATCCAAGTTCCTACTCCTGCTACTCCACCTCCATCTCGAGTTACCTTCGACATCCCAACTTCCACTCATAAAAACAGTGAACTCCCTTTTCCGAACAGAATGAAAAAGAAACACCTCGACGAGCAGTTCTCTAAATTCTTGAGTATTTTCAAGAAACTGACCCTCGAGATACCTCTGATTGACGCTTTGCAAGAGATGCCTAACTACGCCAAATTCCTCAAGGATCTCTTGACAAAGAAGAAAAAGAAACCTGGAAAAGAAACAGTGCACCTGACAGAGGAATGCTCTGCAGCCCTTCTTCGAGCACTCCCTCCAAAACAAACAGATCCGGGAAATCCCGTAATCCCGTGTTTTATAGGTGGGGTGGACTGTGGAAGCGGTCTATGCGACCTAGGAGCCAGCATTAATATCATGCCCTACGCCACCTTCTTGAAAGTAAAAGGAGGAGAAATGCTACCGGTTCCTTTCAAACTCCAACTAGCAGACAGATCAGAGATCAAGCCCATGGGCATAGTCCGGGATCTGGTAGTTGGAGTATCTCGCTTTATATTTCCAGCCGACTTCATCATTCTAGAAATGGATGATGATGTTGAGGTTCCCTTGATTCTAGGTCGACCGTTTCTAAGTACTGCCAAAGCCATCATTGACGTTCACGATGGGAAAATCACTCTGCGGTACGAGGACGAAACGATCGAATTCGACATGCAGAAAATGATGAAAAAAAGTTCTAACTTTTCTCCTCATGCTAAGGCGGTAGGATTCACAGATGATGAGGAGGAGGATGGCGATTTTTCTACAGATGAGGATATGTATTCCCTATCTTCCATCCAGAAAGCTGAAACTGAATCACTAGAGCAAGTATCACTACAAGAAAACAGCAGTATCACAGACGGAATATTCCGTAGGTAAAAGTAACATTTCCGTATGTAATGACAATCACAGACGGAAAATTCCGTAGGAACTTTCCGTCTGTAATAAGCGGGTCGGTAATAATATTCCGTCTGTGAAAACACAATCCGTCAGTAATATTATTTACTTTTACCGACGGAAATTTCCGTCTCAGAAAATAACTTTCACCTACAGAATATTCCGTCTCAGAAAACTATTATCACCTACGGATATTTCCGTCTCAGAAAATGATTATCACCTACCAAATATTCCGTTTCAGAAAATTGTTATCACCTACGGACATTTCCGTCTCAGAAAATGATTATCACCTACGGAAAATTCCATCTCAGGTAATGTTATCACCAACAGAATAGTCCGTCTCTGATATGTTATCACCTACCAAAATTTTGTGTTTCAGATATTATTACCTACGGAATGTTTCACCTCAGATAGTGTTATTACCTACGAAATCTTTCATCTCATAAGTTATCACCTACGAAATGTTTTGTACCTAATAATTTCACAAACAAAACACATATAATCTGAATAATTCATAGCTGAAACACATGTGACATTTTATAAATGTGCTACATAAAGTAGTTACATCCATAGTCACAACATTCCCAAAATAGTCTTCATAACTAGTAAATGTTTCCATAAGAAAGAAACTATAAGACGTTCTCATAAGAATTCATACTACAACACCCATATCCTACCAAAGTTTAAAGTATTCAAGTTTACTAATCACTATGACAATCATTTTCTGATTTGCATCATAGAAGACACATATTCTTCTGTTGAGAGCTTCATATCCCTCCAGCTACTTCCAAATCTGCAAAAGAAAACACATATAGTTTAACAAAAGATAAAACTACACTATACAAGAAGCAACTTCAAAAATAAAAAAAACATTGAATGTGTATTCGAAGCCAGTAGCAGATTCTCATTTTCACAGTGGATACTCATATGTTTTTAACTCAGTAGCAGCAAGTATTACTGGTCAAATCAGAGAATGTGTATTCGAAGCATGAATGTGCAGAGACGTAGAAGAAAAAAAAAAGTTAACTGTATTTTATTAACATGCCACTTTAACCATAACAGATAGCTTCCAAATTTACTCTATATATGCTCACAAGTGTAAAAGCATAGTGCTTAACGCGCTAGAGCGGGCAGACCAGCAAGCAAATGTAAGTAAAAATTGTTTTCTGCTGCTACATATGCACAAACGTCCAACTATAAATTGTAAGTAATAGAAATTTGTGGTTCAAGATATTAACCTCTTATTACCATATGAGCAATCCTAAACACAACTTTTCAAGCCTAGTAAAACCAGTTTTAATATAATATCACAAGATCTCTTAAACAGTGCTAGTAATCATAACTAGAACCTGGCATTACTTCCTAGTTATAGCATGCCCTTTATTAATAGCGCAAGTTATAATTCAAGCGGCATATGCTGTTTATATCTAAAAACAGAAGCAGATTTAGAACTATATAAAGCTTAAGCTAGACGCTTGGCTACTGCGGCAGTAAAATGACAAGATGCAACAAAACAAAAGTAATTCTGCACATCATTAAACTCTTTAGCTCACAGATACACATAACTGATAACTATAAACCTAAAGCTGGAGCCATTATAACATAAACAGAGGAACCTATTAATGAATTATTTTGTGAAAACAAAACTAAATAAGTGTGTAATATAGTGCGTAAAGCATTTTTTTTTAAAAAATGATGAATACTTTGACAGAGCTAAACTATACTTAGGAAACCACATAAAGAATGTGACAGAAGTGTGAATCTATTCCTAAGCGCATTGGTATGTGGCATTTACTAATAGAATTTTACTGATCCTAACAGCAGTGAGCCTAAATTAACTATAACAGAAGTATGAATACCAGTATAACCAGTGCAGTTTGACCAGAAACAGCTTATGTTTTTTTTAAAATTCTAAATAGCATTGTTTGTCTCTTTAAGGATACAGAAACAGATACAAATGTGTGATTCTTTGTCAGTAAAAACGTTGCTGCCAAACGTTACCATAGCAAGTGCGATAGTGACATGAGGCTTAGAACATGATGCATAAAGTAGGAATGTTGGTTGCAGTTTGGCAACCCAAAACAGGCCATGAATCAAGATGTAAACTAGCCCAAATTGTGGTATTATTTAGCAGTGATAAAATGTGTACAATTATCTAGAAGGGATGAATATTCACAAACTTAAACAACAGCATGAACCAGATAAAAATATGCACATATTTAGGTCATAAACAAAGATTAAAGGGGTCACAAAACTAAGCACAAGTGCTGGTCAATATCAACCATAGCAACAGCAACATACAGAAGCTAAAATATGAGCAAAAAATAAGCAAAAACATTCACATGACAACAAATTGTTCTTCATATTACCTTGTCTAATGAGTTGAGCTCTGGATGAATTTGTTTTGAATTATCACGGCTAGCTCCTTAGTTCTGTGGAAAAAAATATTGCAATTAGTAATGGATGCAAAATTACTACTAGTGACACTGTATAGTAATTTTTGTATATGCAAAATTATTCACACTCAATACCCCCTCCCTGTATAATATATTATCAAGGATCGACTAAAAGTGGTGTACACATCCAACCAAATTAACACAAACAACATAATATACATGTTTAACCCATAATGTTAAAGTCATTTTTGTCGCCCATACATTATTAACTTTTTCTTTTATGTCAACCGGAAAACTTAGCACAGTTTCGGTACGATTTCAGAATTTTGGCAGTCCTTGTATATTGTAGCCGATGTTATGTGGTCATACTCGTATGGAGGGCCCAAGGAAAGGGAGATGGCGGTTGAAGAGTAGAAAGGAGGAGGGAGGATGGTAGTCGCAGGCACTGTTCGATATAGGAAACAAAAGAAACTAAACACAAATCTGTCAAAACTTTATCATTTTTCAAGCAAGAGAGACTCGCCATGAAAGAAATTCACCATATAAGATAACAAACAATATCTTTAACCATGGAGATTGGCCTACAAGTCCCTGTAAGTGCTCCATCAAGTAGACTCATAATACTATAGGCAGCCCAGCTGTTAAATTGGCTGAAAACTAGCCGTATAGGCAAAGTGGTGAATCCTTGCCGATTGAAATCATGGAGTGGGCAATATAGCCCGTGTTTTTGTAAAGAAACTGAAATGGTTTTTGGAATTTAGAATGTACGAAGCGTAGAAGGAGACTAGAAGCTCAGAGGATGAGAGCTCTCGAAGTGTTCTGTTATTATTTCTCAATGTAACAGTAAAGAGAAGCAAGTAGCAGCAAGTATTTATATGGGGAGAACAATGACTAAACAGAAAGAAATACAGCTTGCAACTAGAAGATACTAGAACCAGATAACAGAATGAAATATCAACTATATAGAATCCCAACAGTTTTTGGTCTATGGTATGATTGATCAGCAAGCAAACTAGCCCGTGGTATGGTCTGTAGCTTGATTCGTGTTTGCTGATCGTATTGTCTTTGCTTCCTATTATAAAACTAGGCAGATTGATGTGCTGGAGGTTGATGGAGTATTCTATGGTATAGACACGGACACGTTTCTACCTACCTAAAAACTTTACATAGTTGTTAGAGTATTATTTTCAGATAGTGGTAGTGAAACCTTAAAATAAGAAGTACATTGATCAGGAAGAAGAAAATTATTATTTTCATTCATTGAAGATGATGGCAGTTTGAGCTACAGTAATGTATTGCAACAGAACACTTTAATGATCTTTGATGCGGGCTCCGGCCAGATAAGAGACGTTCATTTGAAGAGAGCTAAGGATAATCGTTGTGATTACTTTTTAAAACTTGTAACAGTTTATTTATAGTTTTATGATGCATGTTTTCTTGGTCTTGGATATTGATCTACCTTTAGAATGTTCTGGATCAGATAAACATGGAGCTGAAGAAGAAGATGGATTTACATGCTAGAAACCAACGAGAGGTCCAACTATGTATCATGTATATTTTCCCTTAACCTTCTCTACTCATTATGTTTTTTCGAGTATGATATTAGTATATTGTTTTTTTCCTTAAAGTATATGATTGATGAATTCGAAATAAGATACGTCTGTAGGGGAAATGTGATGTCAATCATCGCCAAGATCAAAGCACATTGATCTGCACGTGAAGCAGAAGGGAACTAGGGAAGAAAGGGTGAAGATGCAGCAATTCTTGTCCTATATTCAGCAATATGGGTTTTGTGTCCCAACCAAATGCTGAACCGGAAAGCATACCGCATCATCACAGTAACCACCACAATTGTTAATTGTCCATCAATAACTTGCTGGAATTGAAAATTTTCAGCGCAACATAAACCCAACTAGAATTACTACTAATTAAACACAATCAAACCAACGCACCGGATAAGAATTGATAACCCCAAAGTATTCTTGATCAGCCCAACAATAATTTCTTCTTATTCATCTTTCTTCGCGTCTGTTACTTGTCTTTTCATGAGTAAGAATGTTGTAATCCGGTAAAGTGAGTGAGAAGTAGTTTATTCCCCTAAACGGAGAGACTATAGAAAGAGACACGGCACGGCACGGTCCACAGATGAACAAAGAATCAGAATTTCGCTCCACTCCAACCCACCCACAGATGGAACAAATTAGAAGTGAAAGTTCGATAGCGCAAGCAAGAGGAGAAGGTGCAAAGAAGATTTACCGGTTACCTTGTGAACTGCAGCTCCAATTTTGCCCTGCAAGCGCAAGCAAGAAGAGAATGAAGGCGCAGAAGAAAAGAAGAGAATGAAGGCGCAGAGAAAAGAAAGAAGAAGCTCCAGATTTCGCCAGCTAGGGTCCAATATTAAGAGAAAAAAATGAAGGCCATTATCGGTAGCGTTATGGTTGCAAATCTTCACCAACAGCAAGGAAAATCTCGAACGCGAAGAAGAAGATAGAGCGTGTACGGGGCGAAAAAAAAGAGAGAAAAGAAGATTTGCGGTGAATGACTAATTGAGGTGGATTTGTAGGTAAGGTTATTACCTACGGATTATTTAGTTGCTAATAACCAGTGCCTAAATATTATACTGATAGACTTTTTCCCTACGGAAATTCCGTCACGAAAAATAAATTTAGTAATTGATTTCCTCCATTAGTCTTTTGCGTTCGCGGGTAAAATACTGATAGACTTTCATCTACAGAAATAATTTGGTATGTAATGTTTCCGAATTCCGTTACTAATACTTTTTACATACGGATTAATTCCGTAGGAAATGTTGTTTGGATTTGGTGTGTAATCGTCGGAAATAATAAAAATTCCGTTGGTGAAAGTACTTTTTACCTACGGATTAATTCCGTAGGAAATTTTCCGTCTGTGATACTACAGTTTTTTTGTAGTGTATTATTTACTTTCTAGAAGAAAAGATAGAGGATCCAGAAGTTAACGCCATGCTGGCGTATGTGGAGAAAGGGAGGGCCGGTTATCATGCTTACGACCACAAATCGAAGAACTCGACATAAACCTCAAAATCAATTCCATCAATAGACACCACCAGAGCTCGAGCTTAAAGAGCTACCTTCTAAACTCAAGTATGCCTTCTTAGCTGATGATGACCATTTGCCTGTCATAATTTCCTCTTCTCTTAATTCCGGAGAGGAAACAAGGCTACTCGAGGTATTGAAGAAACACCGGACAGCGATCGGGTGGACTATTGCTGATATAAAAGGGGATTGACCCCTCCTATTGCACGCACCATATCTATATGAAGAAACTACAAGTCTGTCAGGCAACCTCAACGTCGGCTAAACCCTAACCTAATGGAGGTAGTTCGAAAGGAGGTTCTGAACTCCTTGACGCGAACATCATTTATCCAATTTCTGACAGTCCATGGTCAGTCCTGTTCAAGTTGTCCCGAAGAAGGGGGGAGAGCGAAGCTGTTATAAATGATAATGGAGAGGCTATCCCTCAAAGAAAATCACAGGATGACGCATGTGTATCGATTACAGGCGCTTAAATTTGGCGACTAGAAAGGATCATTTCCCTCTTCCCTTTATCGATCAGATGTTGGAGCGTCTAGCAGGGCAAGAGTACTACTGCTTTTTAGATGGATTCTCAGGGTATTTCCAAATACCAATTGCACACCAAAGGACCAGGACAAGACCACCTTCACTTGTCCATACGATACCTTTGCTTACAGACGAATGCCATTCGGTCTATGTAATGCCCCTGCTACCTTCCAGAGATGCATGCAAGCAATATTTGCTGACTTCATCGAGCAGAGCATAGAAGTCTTTATGGACGACTTCTCAGTCTATGGCTCTAGTTTCGACAAATGCTTGGCACAACTTGATTTGATCCTAAGACGGTGTGAGGATACGAATCTCGTTTTAAACTGGGAGAAATGTCATTTTATGGTCAAGGACGGGATTGTCCTTGGACATAAAATATCAGCTAAAGGAATAGAGGTGGATAAGGCCAAGGTAGAGGTTATCGAGAAATTATCAGCACCAACTACTGTTAAAGACATACGAGCGTTTCTAGGGCATGCAGGATTTTATCGGCGGTTTATTCAAGACTTCTCAAAAATCAGCAAACCATTGACCGACCTGCTACAGAAAGATGCCCCGTTTCATTTCGACGAAAGGTGTTCAGTTGCTTTCCATACTATAACACAAAAATTGGTGTCAGCACCTGTTGTCATACCACCTGATTGGTCTCTTCCGTTTGAGATCATGTGTGATGCAAGTGACTACGCCGTGGGGGCAGCTCTATGCCAGAAAAAAGAGAAAATTTTAAGAGTGATCGCTTATGCCAGCAGAACACTAAATGACGCCCAGAAGTACTATACGACCACCGAAAAAGAACTTCTGGCTATAGTTTTCTCCCTTCATAAGTTCAGATCTTACTTATGGGGAAGCAAAGTCATCGTGCACACAGACCACTCCGCTCTCAAATACTTATTTACAAAACAAGAAGCCAAGCCTCGCTTGTTGCGTTGGATTCTTCTACTTCAAGAGTTTGACATCGAAGTCAAAGATAAGAGCGGAAAATTGAATGTTGTCGCTGACCACCTCTCCAGATTGGTGACTCCTACGGATAGTGTGCCAATAAACGAATTCTTTCCCGACGAGACTGTTTTTTATATCACCAAAGTACAAGAGCCATGGTATGCGGACCTGGCCAATTATTTAGTCTCCGGAACAGTACCCTATGATCTATCTTATTCCCAGAAGAAGAAATTTCTTTCTGACTCAAAGCCTTATTTCTGGGAGGATCCGTATTTGTTCCGAGTTTGTGCTGATGGGTTGATTCGACGATGTCTCCCGGAAGATGAGGTTTCAAGCGTCATACATTTTTGTCACTCTCGGGAAGCCGGAGGTCACCATGGACCCACGAGGACCGCAGCTAAGATCCTGGCCTCAGGATTTTATTGGCCGACCCTTCATAAAGATGTGTACCAATTCTGCAAACAATGTGATAATTGTCAAAGAATGGGCAACACATCCAGGAGACATGAAATGCCACAACAGGGGATACTAGAAGTAGAGCTCTTTGATTGTTGGGGCATTGATTTTATGGGACCGTTCCCTTCCTCGCAGGGCCACCAATATGTTTTAGTGGCAGTTGATTACGTTTCGAAATGGGTAGAAGCCATACCCTGTCATCATGCTGACGCAAAGACAGTAACCAGGTTCCTTAAAAAGCACATCTTTACCCGTTTTGGCGTGCCTAGAATTATCATCAGTGACGGAGGATCTCACTTCTGCAACCGTTCATTCGAAGCGCTTATAGGTAAGTACGGGGTGCGTCACAAGGTAGCTCTACCTTATCACCCCCAGACAAACGGCCAAGCAGAAGTTTCGAACCGTGAGTTAAAATGGATCCTCCAGAAAACGGTTAACTCATCACGAAAGGATTGGGCACTTAAGCTAGATGATGCGCTTTGGGCTTACCGCACTGCATTCAAGACTCCCATCGGGATGTCTCCTTTTAAGCTTGTTTATGGGAAATCATGTCACCTACCTGTAGAGCTGAAGCATAAGGCATATTGGGCACTCAAGGCCCTAAACTTCGATTTAGAAACCGCAGGAGAAAAGCGGAAGTTTCAACTCTTTGAACTCGAGGAGTTAAGAGATCAGGCATACCGTAGTGCGACAATATACAAGGAGCGCACCAAGAAACATCATGACCAGATGATCCACAAACGCGACTTTAAGGTTGGCGACGGAGTGCTGCTTTATAATTCCAGATTGAGACTATTTCCTGGAAAACTCAAGTCTCACTGGACTGGCCCATTCCAAGTTGTTGGCACCACTCCTTTTGGTGTTTACGAACTCCAGAATCAAAAAGGAGAAAGCTTCAAGGTCAATGGATCCCGTCTAAAAAGGTATGTCGGAATTCTTGAAAATAATAATGCTATGTTCGAAATTTCTTTCTTACAGGAATACGAGGAAGCTTCCACCCCAAAGGAACAACAGACAACACCTCTACATCATAGGTTTGCAAAAGTGTACAAACTTCCTAACACCAGCAGTTCAGATACCTTGCCCTCAAACTCTTCTCCAACCTAAAGCTTGGTCAAATACGTCTAGCTAGAGACGTTAAACCCGGGCAGCTTCGTGGGAGGCAACCCACTATCTATCTTTTGTCTTTCCTTCAATATTAAAGCTATTTTCCTTTTGTACTATATTTCCCTTTTATTTGTTATAATAAAATGCAGGTTTCACTTGAGTTCTTCTCGCTGTGTAGAATATTCTTTACAGGTTCATTTCATGACATTCCACAGCTGCACTCAAGTGTGGGGGAGCTCTACACACTCTACGAAATCTGGGGAGTACACTCTTTCCTTTATTAATTGCATGCCCTATTTATTTTATTCCGTCTACGCAATGAGGGCATTGCTTGAACTTAAGTGTGGGGGAAGAGCCTTTTCAGGGCATTCTGTGCTTAAATTGTTTAAATCTCTCTGCTTATATTGCATTTGTTCAAAAATTAAAATTATGTACCCTGCTAATGTAGGTTGTTCTCTTTAAAAACAAATACTATTATGAATTGTGGGATAAATGGTACAAATTTTAAAATTTTCATTTGATTACTTTTGAGGAGCATTTCTCTTATGCGGTGTGACCAAATAATCTGCAAATGATTGGATTTTATTGCTCAGGGTTTCTTTCTGTCTTCTCTCTTAGGGATTGCTAAGGGGTTCTTCTCTGTAAAAAAAAAAGAAGAAGAATACAAAAAAATAAGGGACTTGCGAGACACCATTGGTAACCAACAAAGAGAGTTGAGTGTTCTTGAATACAAGGCGTTATGCCTACATTTTCTCATCCCTTATGCAAAAGTGAAGCAAATGCATAAATCTATTCTTCCTTTTGTTTTCTCCTCAATGCCCATTCTTGAGAGAAGTTGGTCATGGTAAAAGTTCTCAGAGTCACCTAAACAAAAGAAACATTGAAGTACCTTAGATCATACCCCGAAACTCTATATTTTGTTTTTACCCTGAGCACACCTATGCCACCAGCAGATAATTTTTCACACTCCTCAATAAGTTATAAAGATCATGAATTGTCTACCTCTTTATCCTACCCTTCATAATAATATTTGTTAGTATTGAGCATTTCCTACTTGCTTAGGTACGTGGTTTTGCTTGAGGACAAGAAAAAAGATAAGTGTGGGGGTGTGATAAGTGTCCAAATGAGCATGTTTTATAGGTGTAATTCATATATAATATTAGCACTTTTCTTGCTCATTTCTCCACTTCGGTTAGTTTTCCTCTAGTTTATGTTTTATTGTTTATCTCACAAATTATTGGTTTAACATGAGGAAAACCAAGCCGGGAGTAAATTAGACGAGGAGACGAACGCATAGACGCAAACGGCTCAGAAAACGGGATCCAAACGAAGAATCTAGAGCCGGTCGAAGTTTGAAGGAAAATAGGTCACGGTCAAGGGTTGCAACCGCCTATAGACAGGCGGACACCAGGGCGGTCAAGGGTTGCAACCGCCTATAGAAAGGCGGACACCAGTGCAGTCAAGGCATGAGGCAACCGCCTATTGCCAGGCGGACTTAGAGGCGGACAGAACCAGGAACCGCCCAAACAGAGGCGGTTGTTCAGGCGGA
The DNA here is from genome assembly GCA_023374045.1 of Limonium bicolor. Classification (NCBI taxonomy): domain Eukaryota; kingdom Viridiplantae; phylum Streptophyta; class Magnoliopsida; order Caryophyllales; family Plumbaginaceae; genus Limonium; species Limonium bicolor. The sequence goes on along the minus strand of CM041781.1, from coordinate 101,118,558 downwards.
CATGCATGTAACCGCCTAGAATGGGGCGGTTGCTTAGGTGGACAAGACTAAAATCAGTCACGAAACAGTTTTCTTCTTCGCGCCGACTCTCCAACTCGCATCTGTTCCGCCTACCTTAATTTGCTCACGCGTTTCGGCTTGTCCCCTGCAATTAATGAAGCAATCAGTGAAGCAATCAACTGCAATCATTTCCTCCGCTCCAGATTCTTCTTCCTCCTCTATATAAACACTACCTCTTCATCAGAAATAACCTGCGCACAAATGGCCCGAAGTAACTCTCTGTAATCACACACACGTTCCACCCCCAAACTCAACACTCAAAATCTCTCATTTCACTTACAAAAATCCTACGTATGCTCCCACTCTTCTTCTTCATTTTCTCCATCATCATCCACGCACCTCGTTTTGTTATTTTGTCCAACCTCTGTCTGACTTATTACCAGTTAATATGTCAGGCTAAGGAGGATTTGCTTCGGGCGAGGGTTTAATTATGGTTTGTTAGCTGTGTAATATATTTCTACCGGTTAAAATAAATTCAGTTTGTTACGATTAAAGTTTTGTTTCTCTCCCTTTTTAATAAATTTCATCGATTTATTAAAAAGCCTTACTAAGTCTGTTTTTAATTTCATCGGTTAGAAACAGATGGGTTAATTAAGCCGTAAAACTGTAAGAACTTATTTTCATCGTTTAAGTTAATACATGTTGCAAGAATAAAATTCCTCACACTCCTCTGCCGTTTACACGCTTTTTGCTTGAGTTTTCATCGGACCTTGCATTACAGGTAAACGAGTTCTTATGAGTTTTCATCGGACCTTAAGAAAATTACAGGAATCTTGCCAAACTATTTTATTAAACCGGTAGAGATAGCACAATTAATTAAATCATATTAACCTGAACCCGAAGTTCCGTTTAATTCATCTTCACTTCACTAAATTAATCTGTTATTTACTTTTCAGAAACAAGTCAATTTAACCCCCCTCTTGTGACACGCTTAGGTACTACTTATCTCGCTATAAGTCCCACGGTTCGATAATCCGGTCGCTTACACTTTTCTATACTATCACGACCGGGATTTGTTTGCAGCCCGACGTTTAATTTGAGTTTTAATTTCTTTTCTTTTAATTTTACACCAGTTTAACCACTCACGATATAAACGCTCTGCAGTTTGGGCCGTGGAAAAGATTAAAAGCCAGGAATTGGAGCCAACCTCTTGTGACTCCGCCTCCTCACGCGTGGCCGAAACTATATCGGACTTCTACTCATTCCAATTTATTAAGTTAGATCGGTTAGCTTGTTAGGAATTAGTTAGAAGTCCATCACAATTCTATTCGGTCACAACACAATACATCAAGCATACACACATTCATTATCATCCATACATTTCATGAATTATACAAACTATGATTTAAAGATAATATCCAAACAAGGAACAATATCAAATATTCACAAGTAAGCATAATAGTTCCGATTCGTGTGTTTATCTTGTTAGGTGATCAATTAGCACACAAGCACACAAATCAGAGTAGCCAAGGTAGCATACGGGGCATGAGAAGTTCATACCATTCACCGTTGTACTCGAACCGATTTTCCTTCGGTGTTCACAAATCAAGTCCTATAACATACATGGAGTTGTATGGTTAATGACTTATTATTTAATTAACTCTTACTCCATTACCTTTCCCTAGACATACTTACCAGTTCTTACAAGTCCTAAGTGGTTATGAACTCTTTTCATAATTTGAGTTTATTTCCTCACCCATGTGCAAATTCTTTTGTTATTCTTAGCCACAATGGTGTACTTCTATATATATATGTGCATATATGTATATACATATGATTACTATAATTAACATTTTTTTTGTAAGTTTGGGCCGACCGACCCACCGACCGACCCAACCTCTTGGGTCGGTCCATTCCAGTAAGTTTTCCGTCCTCCAGACTTACCCGACCGACCCACCGACCGACCCAACCTCTGTGTCGGTCGAAGTCAGAAACTTCAACCTCAGAAAAATTTTCCCCAGAAGGTTTCGTTTCAGTTGTTTATGCTCCGACCGACCCACCGACCGATCCAACCTCTGGGTCGGTCGGTAGCAGAACTTGCCTACAGAATTTGTTTTTCACTTCTTTTCTTACCCATTTCTTCCACAATCTTACTACATACATCCTAACATGTTTTAGCACTAATTAAACACTCTAAATAATCTTATTTCATCCCTCAATTCATTACTCTTTTCCATATCAAATCACACACATTATTTCCCAAGTTTTCCTTCCAGCACTTACACTATTTTCCTTAGTTGCATTTTGCTACAGATTTTGGTTCTCACTTCCTCCATCTTTAGCTCCCTCTTCTAATGTCATTCCTAAGGCTTATAATGCATTACACACCTCTCCTAACCTACCCACTACCAAGCTCCTTATAAAATCTGTTTTCAAAGTAATTTCCACCTAGTTTCTAGTTCTTAAGCTCTCTAGTTTCTAGGTAAAATTTGACATAACCTCCCCTAAATTCTTACAACCTCACCACATCATTTTCACTCATATTCTCATTCATTTCACCTGTTTATACACAACTTCAATGTACAAAGCTCTCCCACAATACTAAACATTAAACACTCCTAAAATTCCTGCACATTCCCCATTTCTTTCCTTAAGGTTTTAGCACGTTTTTCATTAATTTTTGAAGCTTTAAAACATTTGGATCCTCTTACACATTATACTACTACTCATTACCATTTTACAATACACACTTTAAAAGCTACTAAAATGTGCTACATAAAGCATTTACAAGACTACACAAGGATGAGTGAAATTACCTTGCTTTCTTACTAGTTCCTTCCTTTCTTCTTCTTGCTCCTTTCTTTCTTCTTCTTTTACTTTCCTCTCTTCCCACCAGTTATGAAGATTCAAAGCTCTAACACTACAGCCCATTACATACCACCATTTTAATTCAACTAGCCCTTAAACTATCTTAAAGCTTTAAAGTAAATCTTAGGGTTTAAGAATTCATTACCTTGCAAAGGAGTAGGTGAAGCTTAGAACAGCACAAGAACAAGATTTCTACTCCTCCAAGGAAGCCAAAATCGGCTAGAACACAAGGCACCAAACAAGGGTTTAGTTTGAATTTTCGTTTTGCCCACAAGGGCTAGAAAAAGATGAGGTTTCAAGATTATTTTTACCTCAAAGTGACAAGGAGATGAAGGTGCTTCTAATGGTGGTCTTCAAGCTCCAAATGCAGCACACCCATGGAGATGAAAATGGGTGTTTTCGGTTTTTGAAAGGAGGAATGTGTTCTCCTTGATGAGAGGATTCCAATGGTATAAGTTTTGTATTTTTAAGAAGGTTAGAGTAGTTAACAAGAGGAGAGAAGGAGGAAGTTGGTGTGGGTTGATGAAATCTCCATGGTTGGAATTGGAAGAAGAAGAAAAAATCAGAGAAAGAAGAGAGGTGCAGTACGTGAGTGAGGGAAATGAGGGAGTATGAGAGAGAGTGAATAAAATAAGTTTTATTTGTTTTTGCTTTACTTTATTGTGTTGTCCTTTAGCAAATTAGGAACAATTAAAATAAGAGAGGGGGGAGTAGCAGCCGGCTCACACACAGCCTCACATGGGGTTTTAAATTTTATTTGCAATAGTGGAGACACTAGTTTGGTTTATTTATGCTTTCACCCCACAACTTCCCATTTTGACAGTTTTTACTATTCCCTCGTTTTATTGATTTTATTGGTTCTAGACCTTCACTAATGTTTATTAATGACTATTTGGTTGACCAAAGTTGTTACGAGTCTATTTGACCCGCTTAAAGTCGCGTTTTACCGGTTTCCTCGAAAAACGTGCTTTAAGGTTCGTTTATGTTTTTAATCCGTTTAAAGGATCCATTTTCTTCGGGATTTGTTCCCTCATGATTATTTAGACATAATTAAGCTTCTAAATTACTTATTAGCCTAATTAATCACTATTTTTAATTACGGGGTATTTCAATCTACCCCCTTAAGGAACTTTGCCCTCAAAGTTGCTCAAGGTTAATAGTTTAATAATTCTATTCATTAGGCAAACCAATTGTCATAATGTGTCATACTACCACCTATGAGGTGTTTACTTCTTTTACATTACAACATACACAGATCAAGCATCATACAAAATTCACATACACAATGCACCATATCCAATTCATACCATCACACAATACACATTACACCAATACATTACACATTATACATACACATCCATACATTGCACATTACACATACATACCAAATACACTCCGCACTACATGTGCCATTAAAACATACCATAGTACATACACACTATGCAATGCTAACCTGAAGCAGTGCAAAAGCAAAATGGCTCTACCCCCTTAAAAAGGGGTACGCCCCGTACCCCTACCCGCTAAGTGCTAGACTATCTAGTCTATGAATAACTGTGGGTACTTCGCCTTCATGGCGTCTTCTAACTCCCATGTTGCTTCTTCGACATCATGGTTTGACCATAGGACCTTCACCATTTGTATGGATTTATGGCGAGTGTCTCTGGTCTTCCTGTCAAGGATTCTCACAGGGGTTTTGACATATCTCATGGTCGGCTCAATGGATAGTCTCTCGGGCTCTAGGATATGAGAAGGATCGGCGATGTACTTCTTGAGTTGTGACACATGAAAAATGTCATGGACACGCCCCAAGTCCTCAGGTAATGCTAACCTATAGGCTACAGATCCAACTCTCTCGGTGATAGTGTACGGCCCTACAAACTTTGGGCACAACTTGCCCTTCTGGCCAAAACGGAATATGCCCTTCATAGGTGAAACGCGCAAGAACACTTGGTCGCCCACGGCAAACTCAAGGTCACGTCGTCACACATCCGCATAGGATTTCTGTCTATCTTGGGCTGCCTTCATATTGGCTCGGATTTGTTGCACTTTCGCTTGGACTTGTTCTAAATACTCCGGTCCTATGATGACCTCTTCACTTGACTCATCCCAACATAAAGGTGTACGACAAGGTCTACCGTATAAAGCTTGGAAAGGTGACATCTTAATCGAAGCATGATAGCTATTATTGTATGAAAACTCGATTGGATGAAGCTTATCTAACCAACTCCCCTGAAAATCTAAGGCACATGCCCTAAGCATGTCCTCTAGTGTCTGGATGGTCCTTTCTGTCTGACTGTCGGTCTGAGGATGGAAGGCGGTACTCAGCTTCAATTCTGAACCCAACGCTTCCCGTGTAGCTCTCCAGTATCTCTAAAGAAAACTGGTGTCGTGGTCAGATACTGTAGTCTTCGGGACTCCGTGGTGTCTGATAATCTCCTTGTCGACCTGTAAGCTTCGCTACCTTCCAGGTGTCCTTCATCGTTATGAATCTGGCAACCTTGGTGAGGCGATCGACTATAACCCAGATCATGTTGAGTCCTCCCCTGGCAGGTGGGAGTCCTACAACAAAATCCATGGAGATATCGTGAAATTTCCACTCCGGAATTGGCATCGATTGCACCATTCCGCCCGGTCTACGATGTTCAAACTTCACTTTCTGGCATGTTAAGCATCTCAATACATACTCTGTCACATCTGATTTCATTCCAGACCACCAGAAGTACCTCTTCATGTCTTTGTACATCTTGGAGGCTCCTGGATGGACTGACAATGTAGAACTGTGTGACTCTCGTAGGATGTGATCCCTTAGCTCAGCATTGCTTCGGGGGACCATAACCTACATTCAGCCGAATCATCGACCATCTTCATGCAACTTAAATCAATTTCTCTTCTCAAATGTCCATCTGGATCTTCTGTCTGATTTTGGTCAGGTAAGGTCGCACACTGAGTGTCTTGCACCTCGTCAACCAAGTAAAGAAGCGAGCCGAATGGAGCGAGTGTGCTCGACGACTCAGGGCTCCGGCTACAACGTTTGCCTTCCCCTTCCTTATACTGCAGGTTGATGTCGTAGTCTGAGAGAAACTTCATCACCCTCGGCTCAAATTCAACTCTTTCTGCGTGAATACATACTGTAAGCTCCTGTGGTTGGAGTAGATGGTGATGTTTACCCCATAGAGATAGTGTCTCCATATCTTCAAAGCGAAGACAATGGCTCCTAGCTCTAAGTCATGTGTCGGGTAATTCTCCTCATGCTTTTTCAGCTGGCGGGAGGCATAAGCTACAACCTTGCAATGCTGCATGAGTACGCATCCCATTCCCTTGCCTGATGCATCACAATATACCTCAAATCCCTCTGTGCCCTCTAAAAGAGCAAGGATGGGCGCTGAGGTCAATGAGTCCTTTAGGCTCTGAAATGATACTTCACACTCGTCTGTCCATACAAACGGTGCATCTTTCTTCACCAGTGTAGTCATGGGCTTAGCGACTTTCGAGAAGTCCTTTACAAATCTCCGGTAGTAACCGGCTAGACCAAGAAAGCTCTAGATGTCGGTAACAGTCTTGGGTCTAGGCCATGATCGTACAACTTCAATCTTTGAAGGGTCAACTGAAATGCCTGCGCTCGAGATGACATGACCAAGGAATGATGCCTGATCTAGCTAGAACTCGCATTTGGAGAAATTCACATACAGCTGGTTCTTGCGCAGTGTCTCAAGTACTTTCCTCAAATGAATTTCATGCTCTTCTGCTGATTTGGAATACACAAGGACATCGTCGATAAATACAACAACTGAAGTATCTAACTGCTCACTGAATAGTCGATTCATTAAATCCATGAATTTTGCTGGTGCGTTTGACAAACTGAATGGCATGACGGTGAATTCGTAGTGGCCATATCTAGTACGGAATACCGTTTTCTCTATGTCTTGCTCTCTGATAGTAATCTGATGGTACCCAGAACGGAGGTTGATCTTGGAGAAGACTGAGGCTCCTTTCAGCTGGTCGAATAGGCCGTCGATGTGTGGCAATGGGTATTTATTCTTGAATGTAACCGCATTCAACTCGCGGTAGTCGATACAAAGTCGGAGACTACCGTCCTTCTTTTTCACGAAGAGGACCGGTGCTCCCCAGGGTGATACGCTCGGGCGTATGAACCCTTTGTCGAGAAGATCGCGTAACTGTTCTTTCAGCTCTGTCATTTGTGCAGGTGCCATACGGTACGGTGCCCTAGCAATGGGACCGGTACCTGGCAAGAGGTCAATCTCAAACTCTACTGCTCTTCGAGGTGGCATACCAGGTAGCTCCTTAGGGAATACGTCTGCAAATTCAGATACAATGGGTACTTTGGGGTTGAACTCTGGATCTCTCTCCAGGTCTTGTACATAACACAAATACACTTCATGGCCCTTTCTAAGCTCCCGGTACATAGCCATAGCGGAGATGACTGTGGTCAAAGGCTCTCTTGGTCTCTGACGGTAAGATACAGTAACCCCAGAAGGACTCTTGAGCAGCAATCGATGCTTGGTGCAGAGGATTCGCCCCTTGTGCCACTCCAACCAATTCATTCCAACTATTACGTCGAATCCCAATCCGTTAAACTCGATGAAGGAGATGGGAAACGCTTCGCCTTTGATCTGGATCGTGGCTGCTTTATAATACTTGGTACATCGTATTCGCTCCTTCAACGGGAGAGTAACCAAGAAGTTCGGTAGCTCATCCGCATCTAGCCCCAACCTCTTCACGAAATATGGTGATACGAAGATGTGAGAGGCGCCGGAGTCGAATAACACTAAGGCTTCAATGCTGTTCACTGGGAAGGTTCCCGTTAAGATGGTGCCGCTTTTACCAGTTTGTGCTTCGGTGAGGATACTCAGGTTACCTTCGGTACCGAGTCCACAACCTATTGAAGTCACAAGTTCATAAGTAATGATGGTGGACACAAGTGGAATTTAAATCAACACTGCTCTTTATTGATAAACCAACCATCATACATACCGTGTCTCTAATACACGTTACTAATACATTACATGATACGACGAATTTAATACTTTCTAAAGGTAAGGTTCAGGCGTCCTGGTTTCATGTGTGTGGCATTTATTATTGTCGGCAGTGCCGTATTCAACTTGATCTTGTTGATCCCGTAATACAGCATCCTAGATTTTCCACCCATGATTAGGACATCTCCTGATCTCAATACCAATTTCTGTGCGAGGTCCACATGCTTCTGCTCGCTATACAAAAATACGGCGTCATCACCAATGGACCAAGACACTACGGGCACTCCTTGTTCAAGAGATTCCGTTGTCTCGTCCTTGTCTTGGTGTAACCCAAGTCGTCCTTCTTTCTCATAGAAGTTGACGATACAAAGGTTCGCTTCAATTGTGAGGATCGGATCATTTTCACATTACTGTGCAAGTTCTACTGCTTGTGTAATAAGTGTTTGAAATTCTGGAGGTATTGTCGGTGGCGTCGCTCCGTCTTGTATTCGTGTCTCTTGGTATGTCTTGGTATAAGGATTCCAATCCTTTCCCAAGCACATCATCTTCAGCTTCATCTTCGCTCCACCGGGGAATTCGGGTGTATAAAATCCTCCTGGACCCGTTCCTAGCTCGTTGCATCGTCGGATGATTGAAATTTGTGCTTCCGATGTCAGGTATTCCTTTAATAAAATCATACCTGGTCGGATGACCTGACACTGCTCGTTGGTGTAGTAGTGATTGGTGATGTCGGTCTCTCCTTGATTTGGTTTTGAAGGTATCGGGTAGCAAATATTAAAACTGCCTATGGTTGTCAATTTCATCTACGGTGAGTACTAATCTCAACTACTTCATTTCATGCTCAATACATACTCCAATTCATTTACTCATGCATTCACTCAAACAGTTACTCCAATACTTAGACATGCTTCTCAAGGATTCAAGGTTTAGTTAATTACCTAGTCCGGACTTAGAACCGGTCCCATCTCGGTCGATAATGTGCAAGGTGGGATGCCTCTGGGGTGCGCCCTTCTGAGGACCTCGGGATCCCTGTCCCTGCGGTGCCTGCTGGGCCGATGCATCGCCAGATGCAACCTCCTTGCCTTCCCTCTGCTTGTAGCTCTGGAAGCTCCCTTTGGGCTTGGCATTCCTTGGGCACATATTAGCTCCATGTCCCGGTTTTTGACAGTTGTAGCACCTGATTTCTCTCCCATGGCAATCCATGCCGGGATGATCTTGGTTACATTTCCTGCACACGTAGGTGCGGCCGTCGGAGTAGTTCTTGGTGTAACCGGAGCCACAACCCTTAGGTGGGTGTGATCTCAGTGGCTTTGCAGCCACCGGCGTAGAAGAACCTAGCTGAAGAAGCTCAAATGGTTTGCCCTTCTCATGGGCACTGCTCTCTCACTAGGGGAGTTCTTCTGTGATTGCTGGAAGAACTTCCCCTTCTTCTTTTTCCAGCTCTTGCCCTGGTTCTGCTCCTTGGCACTGGTGTCTTTGCTGTTGGCCTTGCGCTTAAGCGCTGTTTCCTCATCCCTTAGTTGGCAAGTGATCTCAACGCGAGATGCCGCGTGATAGCACTCCTGAAGGGAGGTAAATCTGGTGTAGCCCATGCAGTACCGAAGGCGATGGCTCAGACCGCCATAGAAGTGATCGACCAACACCTGGCCGGTGTACCCAAGGTCGGGTAAAAGACGAAGAGGGAGGTGAAGGTGCAGTAGTACTCATCCATAGACATCTCGTCTGTCATTCTCAAAGCATCAAGCTCTAATCGTTTCCTAGTTTTGACATTGAAATACCCCAAACCTTAATATGTTAATTAATTATGTAATTATGATTTTCTAAGGCTAATTAAGTCCTCAAGATCATTGGTGAAGAAATAAAAACCAAAAAGAAAAAGAAAAGAAAATGCGTAAAAGTCACAAAACGTGAAAACACGTATTTAATTATTTTAGGAGGTATATAACCTTCATTAGGATTATAAATATATTTTATACCCTAATTACACACTAAGAACATGTGGGAAAAATTCCGGAAGAAAACGGATCCAAATAATGAGTTAAAACGCTAACGGAGTCTTAAAGCTTGTTTTTCGAGAAAACCCGAAAACGTGAATTTAAGTGGTCAAACCGACCCATAAAAATTATGGTTGACTATATAACTATAATTAAACAAGGAAGCTTCAGACCATTAAAATTAAAGAAACGAGAAAATTCCGGAAAACGGGTTCCGGTAAGTGAATAGTGTAAAAACGGGGACTTATGGGGTGTTAATTGTAAATAGCCCAAAATACTCCTCTCCCCTTGCAATTAAAAAGCTGGAATTCTTATGGGTGGGTATACCCACGTTCCAGCCCCCTTGCAACTCCCTCACTCACTAAAAACAAATGTAAATAAAGCAAAAGTAAAAAGTAACCTCTTTCCTCTCATTTTCCTTCTCTCTCTCCTTTATTTCCTCCTTTCCATCGTGAGCCCCTTCCTCCTTCTCCTACCTCCAGCGATTTTGAGCTGAAACAAGAGCTCCCATGGCTAGCTCACTTCCTCTTCATGCCCAAGCTCCATTTAAGCTCCAAATCAAAAATAAATTACATATTTGAACTCCTCTCATCATCCTCTATATTTCTCTCTTTTCAAAATCCGAAAACGATAAACTTCATCTCCATGGGTTTTCCCCATTTGAAGAGAAAATGGCACCAATGGCTAGCTTGGAGTCTCCTCTCTCTCCTAAGGTAAAAATATTCAAGAAAAACTCATTTTACTTCACCCTTCTTTCTTGACCGATTTTGCTCTCTTTGATACTTCATTTTCTCCTTGTCTTGGAGCATTGGCTCAACACTCCAATGGTGGTGGAACTCTCCTTTTGATTCATGGGTGAAAACCCCTCCTAAAAATCTCAAAGGTAAAACCCTAACCTTGTGTTTTAAGCCCCTCTCCTTGGATTAGAATTTCCTAAGGGTTTAAATGCTTAATTGAATCCATTTTTGTGTTTCTTGAATGTTGGGATGGAGTTTGGCAACTCCATTCCCATATGGCCGATTTTGATAAAGAGGAGGAGAAAGAGGAGATTGGTAAAGGAAAGGAGAATTTATGAGATTAAGGTAAGAAACTCACCATAATGCTTATTTGATTATTGTAGAACTTGGGATGGAGAAGTTTTGGAAGAAAATCCAAGATAAATAACTCACCTTAAGCTTATGTGGTGTTTTAAGGAAATTGTGTTGTTTTGGTACAAATATAAATGTTGAGTGTAGTGCAGGTGTTGCTATTATTATGAGGAAATTTAGTGTTTAAAGTTTAATGTTGTTTAAGGGCCTAAGAGCCAAGCTTTTAAAGTCATGTACATTGAGGTGATCGTTGTTAAAATGATGGAATTGATGTGTGGGATAGTGCCTTGAATGAGTTGATGGTTGGAGTGCTTTGGTGAGCTAAGTAATGTGTGGGCATATGTTAAAATTAAGGGGAGGTTATGGCGAAATTTAGGTAGGAAATGAGTGTTTTGATGATGGCTTAGTGAATGGGAGGACTTCGGTGTTTGTAGTGTTGAGTAGAGTGGTTAAATAGCCTTATAATGGTACATGGAGAATGGATATGTGAGTGTATAAAATCTGTAGCAAATGAGTGTTGTAAAGCATTGATATTTCAAGAAAAAGAGTTAGTGCTTGTAATCTTGGAGATGAATTTGGACTTGGATTCTAGAAGTGCAAAGGTCTAGGGATGAGTTGGAATGGTCATGAGGTGGTTTGGTAAGTTTGGTAGGAGGTAGACACTAGCGAGAAGAAGCTAGAAATGCACAAGTGTGCATAATGTGGAAGAGGGAATGAAATTTTATTGAAAATTGAGCAAGAATTGGAGTGAGGATTTAACCAATGATTTGGAGAGGTTTAATGCATGTTTTATGGTGTTTAAACATGTAGGAAACATGTGGAAATATTGTGGGATAAGTGGAAAAAAAATTGGGGTGAATTTGGAGTTTTGAATGTGTAGAAAAACGGTTTTTAAAATGGGGTCTGTTCTGGACCGCCCCTGTGGGGAGGTTCAGTGCAGTGAAGAGAAGAAAAAAAAACCGTGTAGCTTCTGTTGTGGACCGCCCCTGGGAGAAGAATTTTTTTTTTGTTTTAAGCCTCCTAAACATGGGGGATTGAATGGTAATGGTTTTAGATGATGTTTAGGCCTTGTTTGGTGACATGTAAAGGCCTTAGAAAATGTAAACAAGTGTTAGCTTGATGTGAGAAAATTGTGAGTTTAAGTACACAAAGGTAAACCGAAATAACGGGATAATGGGGTAAGTACGGGAGTAATAGAAGTTTACATACCGTAAGATCTTGTTGTTAATAAAATGTTTTAATAATAATACCAGTTGTTTGGGAAACTACCCGGGGAGCGTGAGGTGATGCGTTGGATTAAATCCTCGGGAACAAGGTAGATAACCCATGGTGTAAGGTATGGTTTTCTTGCAACCTGTATCCTACCGGGTTACACCGGCTTGTATGCCAACTTGTTTTTCTTTGTGTTTGCCACCTTACAAGATAAAGCATGAAATGAGTTTATAGTAATTCATTAATGTGGCGTAAATAATTCCGATACCGTTTAACCTTAATTATGTGTTAAACCGTAGCTAACCGACTCTAGGATCACATAAGAGATCGGTATTCGGATTAAACGTCCAAACCTACGGGAACGTTCTAACTACGGCTAACCGTGCGTTAGTGTATGTTGTGGTTGTGTGCGATGTGTGTGACTTCGTTTAGTATGTTGTCATTTAATGAATGTTGTTGTCCATGTTTGTCGAACGGGATGTTACCTCCCTTGTGTGTGATTAACCAAACTTGTAACACCAAATGGTGCATGTATGTGATAAGTTCCATAAAGGAACCTCTAACTAATATGTATATATTATGGGGGGTGAGGAATCCGGTCGTTCCGGTCGCGCGCGTTGTTTGGGAGTTGATGTATATAAGTGAATTAACTCCCACTCTGTTATGTTATGGTTATTTATCCTTCTTGGATCACAACCACCCACAAGCTTAACCAAGGCTTACCTACCTCATTATTATTCGGGGCTAGGGGGACTACTGTTATGTTCAGGTTGCTTTCCTTCTTTGGATTGCAACCGCCCACAAGCTTAACCAAGGCTTACCTATCTCATCACTATTGGAGCTAGGGGAAATTGTGTATGGTGTGATCGGGTCTATATTAATACCGACACATCTATGTAATGTTATGTGTATTGGTGTGCTCGGGCCTATATTACTACCGACACATCTATGTAATGTTATGTGTGTTGGTGTGCGGACCCATATTTAAACCGACACACCTTAAGTAAAGTGTACATAATCTAACAAGTGATGATGTGTTGACTTTGCTGGTTGTAACCCATTGGTTGGTTGTGTATGCTTATAACCGTGTTATGTGTTTATTGCTTTCTTGCATGCTTGAATAAAATAAACTGCATGCTCAGACGACAAATAGTTGTGCGTGGCCCGGTAGCATGCGGGCTGCTCGATTTCCATACCAGCAAAGGTGCTGACCCCCTTTGGGGGGCCCCCATACTTTTCAGGTACAATGGAGCTGGCAGCCGTTCGAGAGTAGGGCGGGGTAGCTGTTATACTTGGATAGTTATTTAGTTGTTTATGTAGTTGTAAGGTATGTAAACCGAAGTTAATAATCGGTGGCTGAAAGTATAGACTCGGTATAGTTGTAATGTAAATGTATGTATTTCAGTTTGGAAACGGATGGTAATGTAAAGTGTAGCGCTCGGTAATCTTGTCCATCAGACCGGTACACTATGTATGTATTAGCCTTGTTAGTCACGTGGGTGGCTAACGGCGTGTGACACCCATGGATTAAGTTAAGTGTTGAGTTGTAATTCCGCTGTTGAATGTTGTTAAGTATGGTGTTTGTAGTTGGGGTGTTACAAAAAGTGGTATCAGAGCGAAGTATCGCTCTGATGACTGAATTACCGAGCTTAGGAAGTACCGAGTTAGGATTTTGGTACTTTGGGTTAAGGGTTGAGTGATAGCGTGAGAGATACGCTAGTTAGGAATTACCAGTATGTACTGGAAACTTACAATCTCCTTCCCACCCTCCACAGCCCCTGTTTTATAACTCAGGAAAGAATGCCAGAGAGATGAAAGTCCTCTCTTACTCGGGAATACCCGATCTGGCTGTTGTTAAACATCACTGTAAGTACGAAGAACCTGTCATACGGTAGATTCCAAGAACTGAGAATCCAAGAGACGAAACCTGTTTGAACACCTTTACCCGCACTTAATAGAGAAGAATGAAGAATCCTACGCATAGGAGACTGAAATTTCCGGCGACCTGGATCGACATGCCTAGCAGTCGAGGAAACCCAGCCAACAAGGAAGAAAGAATTAACTGTGCATAGAAGCGGACAATGGAGAAGCAACAAACCCGAGACACATGTCTACGGGAACATAAATGTTAAATAATACCGACAATAGTATAGTAACCGACTAAGGAACAAGTCAAGGACGGAAGATTCCAAACCTACAATGCCAAAGGGGCTGTAATACCCGATTATCACAGTTTAGACAACTGAGGGAAACATACTTCAATAGGGCTACGAAGTAGTACCTGAACAAGAAAACCAAGTCTCGGTAACCACGACAAATGCGTGGGGACGAACATTAAGGAAGAACACAGAGTTAAGTAAATGGAGAGTCACCCTAGTTAACGTCTACCATGTCAAGACCAATGAGAGTCGCTCGAATGTTCTATTATCAAAACTGTAAGGTCAAAGGAGGAGCCAACAAGGCTACCAAACACGGTAATGATAAAAGTAGTACCGGAACCAGTATGTGTTGAATCGACAACTAGCCAGCATGGCGCACTTGCCATGGCAAGTGCAGCTATAGCGGAGCTATTCGGGAAAATTTTAATGACTATAAAGTACCTAGTAAGGTACCCTATTGTTGAAGGAAGTGATTATGGAATCAAGAATCCAAGAATTTGAAGAGTGAAACCTGGAAGGGCTTAGCAGCCTAACCATTGTATGTAAAGATATACCAGTCAGCGAAAAGCTAGACTTGGTCAAAGCGTGAAGACATTTTAAATACCGGGAAGAATTTTCTATTAAAGCAGTTTTTCTTCTAAACCCAGATTTATTTCAAACCGTTTTCACACCCAAATTTTCTTCCAACTCATATTCATCTCAAAGCTTCTTTAAAGCCCAAATTTTCTTCGAACTTCATATTTTCTTTAAAAACCAAAACCATAGAACCTACACCAGCCTCAGCGCCACACATTAGGTAAGTTGTACCCACTTGCTTTCGAGCAACTTTAGCACAATCCTGCAACCCGAGGGTATTAACCTGAGGTAGAGGATCCAGTTCATACTAGATACAGACAGTGGACAAATTTCCCTTAATATATAGTTCGGGAAGCACCAAGGGTGCATTATCATCAGATGATATAAGGGAGTTGACAATAGAATACTTCACCTACGCGTGTGACAGACACTACGAGTGTACAAAAATGAAAGGTGGGACGACCGCACTCCGATAGGAGCTTGTGGGCCTGACAGACCTACTTTTGGGTTAGTCGGGTAAGTAGCAATGTATCAGTAGGGTACCCCACATATGTATACGAGTGGAGTCAGGAGCACGGGAAGTAGTCGACTCCATACTACGGTCAGCAGTAAAAGTTAAACAAGAGCAATGAATTGCCAAGAATGGTTGAAGTAAAGGACCTCAGTTAAGTTAATGACACTAAAAGAATAAGTGAATACATTTCAAGGAAATGTTTATGAGTCAAGAAGTGTGGAGCGCACTGACTAGTGAGTAAGACATCACATATGTCTCAAGAATCCTGAGGAATAAAACATGATAGTTGGGACAAATACCCAGTATATACATAGTAAGGCCAATGCCTAATATGGACACGTTAATGTGCAACGAACGGGATGAAACTCCCGGAATGATAACCTAGACTACCAGGGATTATCGATCTTCACAGAAGAGAATAGTAAACCAAGAAAAGAACGCAAAGCGATGTACTTAACTAAACATATACAAGCCAGATGTAATGGCATAACCTAGTAACACCCAGGAGCTATCCTTGAAGGGTGTTTGGGTCAACTGAAGTTGATCGGAATATTGTGATAGAAACACAAGAGTTGAAACTAACACTTGGTTAAAACATAAGTCGTTAGGAGGCAGTCTGACATTCCTAGGAGCATGATGCAACGACCTTATCATGGAGCCCAACACAACCTCCAAACCATGTAATGTTGTGCAGAGAAGTAAATGTGTGAACAGTCTACAACGAGCAGAGCTCGAGGCAGTAAGGCTTATAAGCCACAAATAAAATGTGTTATGTAAATTTAATCGATTATGGAAGTTTATGTTGTACAAGTGAATAGAGCGGAGAACGAACCACTGCTTTAAGAGTGGGGATACCTCTCGATATTGTGCAACCGCGGGAGCGGTAGTTATATAAACCAAGTTCAAGAAATATGTTAAAGATTGACCATGTTGTTATTACCCAAGGGTGATTTGAATAAGAATAATATGAGAAGAAATGTTTGTACTGGTTGTGGAGATCAGAAGAGTAATAAGTCAAATAGCAACCACTATAGGTGTGTGATGCTAAATGTAGGGTGAACAACGCTCCAGGAGCATAAAGACTTGAGGAATATTGTATTCAGTAGTCATTCAAATGAAGGATGAACCAGGATACTAAGGATAAAAGTATATGAGCGGAAGCTAATAAGACAGTGGATGCCATGTAAGTCAGTGTTATAAAGAGCACGGTGCGCAGTAAGCGACCGTTGTATAAGTATTGTTAAATGATAGTATGCCAAATAAGCAGAGTTATGAGTTAGACTCAATGGAGATTCAATGGTAAGTGATAACAAATAGACTAGGCAGTAAGCCAGTAGCCAGTATTAGGAGATAAGCATCTCAGTGAAACACAGTGTTCATTCCTGTTGCAATCCCATAAGAGATTTACTGCCAAGAGTTTACGCCTCTGCACTCTGGATGACTGAGTGTTTTGGTATTGCGCTTGCGCGATAATGATCGAGTGAGATAGCTATGAATTGGGAAGATGTTAATTATGGTAGAACAACAAAAGGCTTATAACGTCATAAGACCGAGGCATAGGAAATGCAAGGTCGTACCAATGAAAGAGTATTGGTACAAAACCAATTGTGGTGGCATGAATAACAATTAGTAACTGCAGTAACACGAAATACCAAATATTGGTATGAAATATACCTCAAGTGTGGGAAATAACAGAGAGAGAGCACTAGCTCAATCCCCACCAACAGTAAGTCAGAAGAAATTAAGTCAAACATTGAGAAATACATAGCGGTATACATAGCGAACTATCATAGAAGTGGATAGAAAGTTTATAACTCACCAAATTCGCTCACGGTAAGAGATACCACGCGTCGGTTGAGAAACCATTATTACCAAGATGAAGGTGATAAATGGGAGATGTACAATACAGTAAGAATAACGGATGGGCAAACTAAGCTATAAGTTGTCACAGTTGCATAGCAGAGGCCAGTGAATCCATGCTTCAAATACATTGTGAATATGAATAATGGCTGGTTATTAACGACAAGAAGCCTCGCAGGCCAGAATCGAAACCGGTGATGAGTTAAATAAACTCCAATGAGAATTCTTGGCATAGGGACTAAACCGCTAATATGGTTAAGATCATCTAACCAGAACGCATTGTATAACAGACCGCGTGGAAATTAAAACACTTCACGGCGGCAGAACATTTTAAATCAATGTTCAGTGATTGATTACGTGGGTGTAATCCGTTTTAAGGGGGGTAGAGCGCAAGAACACTTAGTGAATGTTTACGTACAATTGTACGTGAACAATGTTGTGCGTAGCACAAATAATTTGTTATGATGTGATGTATAACAAAAACACTTTGTTCTGATGATTGGTGCGTATGGTACATGAACATACGTATTCATTCATGGTTTAATTATGGTAATTGCGCACAGAAGATGCGAATACCATTGTAATAAATGTATATACCTTGTTAACTGTTATGTGTGAGAGTACAAGTGTAAGGGAGTAAGAAACTCCCGGGGAACTAAAACCTCAACTATGTATGTTCATATAATACTAAATGTAAAACCGTGTATTGTATTTTGATAAAAGTATATACATACAGTATTGTGATTTATGAAGAGGTATGACACCAACATAGAACCTAATGAGAATTAAATTCCCTAGGTAACTTGATTTAAGATGAATCTGGAAGATGATCGATGGACAGAGTTCCACCCTTGGAGATGTAATGATTATGACTAGATGGATTAAAAGATAGAAAATGGTACATGCTTGAATTAGTTGTTGTTTGAAAATGAAGTGGGAGGTGAAACTTGATTATCATGAGATCAAGGGAAGCTGAACACAAATTGGGGTGGAAAGATAGTTCAACACTGATGCTGATCACATCAGGGTTGGATGACTCTTGGAACTTCCTATAAGTGGTCACAAATAATCACGTTAAGAATAAGATGCAGTTAGCATAAATTGGACTTGGAGTTGTATTGAGTTTTTTTTTTTAAAAAAAGAATTTTAACTTGGTGTTTTCAAATTTTCAATTGGTATTTTCAGGACTTCAATCAATATTTCCAAAATTCTTAAATGGTATTTTTAAAGGAAAGATTCCTTTTACTTGACCTTGTAGAGGATTTTCAATTAGTATCCTTCCAATAAAGGATTTGTTCTACTTAACCCCATAAAGAATATTTTCGTATTACTTGCTCAAGTTGAGGACGCATGAGCCTTTGTCTTCGGACCAGTGACATGAGAAGTATATTTTAAAAATGTATGTGATTGTTTTGATCTCCCAAAGGAACGGGGACTAGAAGGTGTCCATCGCGACCGGGTTCTGCGGGATCACAGTGTATATGTACTCGACATGGGACTTGAGCCCGTGAAGAGATGGAAAAGGTATTTCTGTTTGTTATACATGCTAAGACATGTTGTGTGATATGTGTGGTAGATGTTATCCAGGCCTATGAGCCTAAGAGTGATATGCTATCCAAACCTTAAAGTCTGAATGTTGTTATGTGACCCAGACCAGAGAGTCTGAGGGTTGTTATGTAAGTACAAATGTTGTTATGTTACCCGGACCGTTGAGTCCGAGGTTATTATGTAAGCGTGTCATGTATGGATGTGGATATGTTACCCGGACCGTTAAGTCTGAGGTTGTTATGTGAAACGTGCTTTAGTATGGAAGTTGTATCTTGCAAATAATCCCAGTGTTCTGATTAAAAGGATATGAGGGAAATTGTGAACTTCGAGGACGAAGTTCTTTTAAGGGGGGTAGATTGAAATACCCCAAACCTTAATATGTTAATTAATTATGTAATTATGAATTTCTAAGGCTAATTAAGTCCTTAAGATCATTGGTGAAGAAATAAAAACCAAAAAGAAAAAGAAAATGCGTAAAAGTCACAAAACATGAAAACATGTATTTAATTATTTTAGGAGGTATATAACCTTCACTAGGGTTATAAATATATTTTTATACCCTAATTACACACTAAGAACATGTGGGAAAAATTCCAGAAGAAAACGGATCCAAATAATGAGTTAAAACGCTAACGGAGTCTTAAAGCACGTTTTTCGAGAAAACCCGAAAACGTGAATTTAAGTGGTCAAACCGACCCATAAAAATTATGGTTGACTATATAACTATAATTAAACATTAATGGAAGCTTAAGGACCATTAAAATGAAAGAAACGAGGAAATTCCGGAAAACGGGTTCCGGTAAGTGAATAGTGTAAAAACGGGGACTTATGGGGTGTTAATTGTAAATAGCCCAAAATACTCCTCTCCCCTTGCAATTAAAAAGCTGGAATTCTTATGGGTGGGTATACCCACGTTCCAGCCCCCTTCCAACCCCTCACTCACTAAAAACAAAAGTAAATAAAGCAAAAGTAAAAAGTAACCTCTTTCCTCTCATTTTCCTTCTCTCTCTCCTTCATTTCCTCCTTTCCATCGTGAGCCCCTTCCTCCTTCTCCTACCTCCAGCGATTTTGAGCTGAAACAAGAGCTCCCATGGCTAGCTCACTTCCTCTTCATGCCCAAGCTCCATTTAGCTCCAAATCAAAAATAAATTACATATTTGAACTCCTCTCATCATCCTCTATATTTCTCTCTTTTCAAAATCCGAAAACGATAAACTTCATCTCCATGGGTTTTCCCCATTTGAAGAGAAAATGGCACCAATGGCTAGCTTGGAGTCTCCTCTCTCTCCTAAGGTAAAAATATTCAAGAAAAACTCATTTTTCTTCACCCTTCTTTCTTGACCGATTTTGCTCTCTTTGATACTTCATTTTCTCCTTGTCTTGGAGCATTGGCTCAACACTCCAATGGTGGTGGAACTCTCCTTTTGATTCATGGGTGAAAACCCCTCCTAAAAATCTCAAAGGTAAAACCCTAACCTTGTGTTTTAAGCCCCTCCTTGGATTAGAATTTCCTAAGGGTTTAAATGGTTAATTGAATCCATTTTTGTGTTTCTTGAATGTTGGGATGGAGTTTGGCAACTCCATTCCCATATGGCCGATTTTGATCAAGAGGAGGAGAAAGAGGAGATTGGTAAAGGAAAGGAGAATTTATGAGATTAAGGTAAGAAACTCACCTTAATGCTTATTTGATTATTGTAGAACTTGGGATGGAGAAGTTTTGGAAGAAAATCAAGATAAATAACTCACCTTAACTTATGTGGTGTTTTAAGGAATTGTGTTGTTTTGGTACAATATAAATGTTGAGTGTAGTGCAGGTGTTGCTATTATTATGAGGAAATTCAGTGTTTAAAGTTTAATGTTGTTTAAGGGCCTAAGAGCCAAGCTTTTAAAGTATGTACATTGAGGTGATCGTTAAAATGATGGAATTGATGTGTGGGATAGTGCCTTGAATGAGTTAATGGTTGGAGTGCTTTGGTGAGCTAAGTAATGTGTGGGCACATGTTAAAATTAAGGGGTGGTTATGGCGAAATTTTGGTAGGACATGAGTGTTTTGATGATGGCTTAGTGAATGGGAGGACTTTGGTGTTTGTAGTGTTGAGCAGAGTGGTTAAATAGCCTTATAATGGTACATGGAGAATGGATATGTGAGTGTATAAAATCTGTAGCAATGAGTGTTGTAAAGCATTGATATTTCAAGAAAAAGAGTTAGTGCTTGTAATCTTGGAGATGAATTTGGACTTGGATTCTAGAAGTGCAAAGGTCTAGGGATGAGTTGGAATGGTCATGAGGTGGTTTGGTAGGAGGTAGACACTAGCGAGAAGAAGCTAGAAATGCACAAGTGTGCATAATGTGGAAGAGGGAATGAAATTTTATTGAAAATTGAGCAAGAATTGGAGTGAGGATTTAACCAATGATTTGGAGAGGTTTATGCATGTTTTAAGGTGTTTAAACATGTAGGAAACATGTGGAAATATTGTGGGATAAGTGGAAAAAAATTGGGGTGAATTTGGAGTTTGAATGTGTAGAAAAACGGTTTTTAAAATGGGGTCTGTTCTGGACCGCCCCTGTGGGGAGGTCCAGTGCAGTGAAGAGAAGAAAAAAAAACCGTGTAGCTTCTGTTGTGGACCGCCCCTGGGAGAAGAATTTTTTTTTGTTTTAAGCCTCTAAACATGGGGGATTGAATGGTAATGGTTTTAGATGATGTTTAGGCCTTGTTTGGTGACATGTAAAGGCCTTAGAAAGTGTAAACAAGTGTTAGCTTGATGTGAGAAAATTGTGAGTTTAAGTACACAAAGTTAAAAAATAACGGATAACGGGGTAAGTACGGGAGTAATAGAAGTTTACATACCGTAAGATCTGTTGTTAATAAAACGTTTTAATAATAATACCAGTTGTTTGGGAAACTAACCGGGGAGCGTGAGGTGATGCGTTGGATTAAATCCTCGGGAACAAGGTAGATAACCCATGGTGTAAGGTATGGTTTTCTTGCAACCTGTGTCCTACCGGGTTACACGGCTTGTATGCCAACTTGTTTTTTGTGTGTTTGCCACCTTACAAATAAAGCATGAAATGAGTTTATAGTAATTCATATGGCGTAAATAATTCTGATACCGTTTAACCTTAATTATGTGTTAAACCGTAGCTAACCGACTCTAGGATCACATAAGAGATCGGTATTCGGATTAAACGTCCGAACCTACGGGAACGTTCTAACTACGGCTATCCGTGGTTAGGTATGTTGTGGTTGTGTGCGATGTGTGTGACTTCGTTTAGTATGTTGTCATTTAATGAATGTTGTTGTCCATGTTTGTCGAACGGGATGTTACCTCCCTTGTGTGTGATTAACCAACTTGTAACACCAAATGGTGCATGTATGTGATAAGTTCCATAAAGGAACCTCTAATAATATGTATATATTATGGGGGGTGAGGAATCCGGTCGTTCCGGTCGCGCGTTGTTTAGGAGTGATATATGTGAATTAACTCCCACTCTGTTATGTTATGGTTGTTTTTCCTTCTTGGATCACAACCACCCACAAGCTTAACCAAGGCTTACCTACCTCATTATTATTCGGGGCTAGGGGGACTACTGTTATGTTCAGGTTGCTTTCCTTCCTTGGATTGCAACCGCCCACAAGCTTAACCAAGGCTTACCTATCTCATCACTATTGGAGCTAGGGGAAATTGTGTATGGTGTGATCGGGTCTATATTAATACCGACACATCTATGTAATGTTATGTATTGGTGTGCTCGGGCCTATATTATACGACACATCTATGTAATGTTATGTGTGTTGGTGTGCGGACCCATATTTAAACCGACACGCCTTAAGTAAAGTGTACATAATCTAACAAGTGATGATGTGTTGACTTTGCTGGTTGTAACCCATTGGTTGGTTGTGTATGCTTATAACCGTGTTAGTGTTTATTGTTTCTTGCATGCTTGAATAAAATAAACCGCATGCACAGACGACAAATAGTTGTGCGTGGCCCGGTAGCATGCGGGCTGCTCGATTACCATACCAGCAAAGGTGCTGACCCCTTTGGGGGGCCCCCATACTTTTCAGGTACATGGAATGGCAGCCATTCGAGAGTAGGGGGGGTAGCTGTTATACTTGGATAGTTATTTAGTTGTTTATGTAGTTGTAAGGTATGTAAACCGAAGTTGATAATCGGTGGCTGAAAGTATAGACTCGGTACAGTTGTAATGTAAATGTATGTATTTCAGTTTGGAAACGGATGGTAATGTAAAGTGTAGCGCTCGGTAATCTTGTCCATCAGACCGGTACATATGTATGTATTAGCCTTGTTAGCCACGTGGGTGGCTAACGGCTGTGACACCATGGATTAAGTTAAGTGTTGAGTTGTAATTCCGCTGATGATGTTGTTAAGTATGGTGTTGTAGTTGGGGGTTCCAAAAAGTGGTATCAGAGCGAAGTATCACTCTGATGACTGAATACGAGCTTAGGAAGTACCGAGTTAGGATTTTGGTACTTGGGTTAAGGGTTGAGTGATAGCGTGAGAGATACGCTAGTTAGGAATTGCCAGTATGTACTGGAAACTTACAATCTCCTTCCCACCCTCCACAGTCCCTGTTTATAACTCGGGAAAGAATGCCAGAGAGATGAAAGTCCTCTCTTACTCGGGAATACCCAATCTAGCTGTTGTTAAACATCACTATAAGTACGAAGAACCTGTCATACGGTAGATTCCAAGAACTGAGAATCCCAGAGACGGAACCTGTTTGAACACCTTTACCCGCACTTAATAGCGAAGAATGAAGAATTCTACACATAGGAGACTGAAATTTCCGGCGACCTGGGTCGACATGCCTAGCAGTTCGGGAAACCCAGCCAACAAGGAAGAAAGAATTAACTGTGCACAAAGCGGACAATGGAGAAGCAACAAACCCGAGACACATGTCTACGGGAACACAAATGTTAAATAATACCGACAATGGTATAGTAACCGACTAAGGAACAAGTCAAGGACGGAAGATTCCAAACCTACAACGCCAAAGGGGCTGTAATACCCGATTATCACAGTTTAGATAACTGAGGGAAACATACTTCAATAGGGCTACGAAGTAGTACCTGAACAAGAAAACCAAGTCTCGGTAACCACGGCAAATGCGTGGGGACGAACATTAAGGAAGAACATAGAGTTAAGTAAATGGAGAGTCACCCTTGTTAACGCTTACCATGTCAAGACCAATGAGAGTCCTCGAATGTTCTATTATCAAAACTGTAAGGTCAAAGGAGGAGCCAACAAGGCTACCGAACACGGTAATGATAAAAGTAGTACCGGAACCAGTATGTGTTGAATCGACAACTAGCCAGCATGGTGCACTTGCCATGGCAAGTGAAGCTATAGCGGAGCTATTCAGGAAAATTTTAATGACTATAAAGTACCTAGTAAGGTACCCTATTGTTGAAGGAAGTGATTATGGAATCAAGAATCCAAGAATTTGAAGAGTGAAACCTGGAAGGGCTTAGCGGCCTAACCGTTGTATGTAAAGATATACCAGTCAACGGAAAGCTAGACTTGGTCAAAGCGTGAAGACATTTTAAATACCGGGAAGAATTTTCTATTAAAGCAGTATTTCTTCTAAACCCAGATTTATTTCAAACCGTTTTCACACCCAAATTTTCTTCCAACTCATATTCATCTCAAAGCTTCTTTAAAGCCCAAATTTTCCTCGAACTTCATATTTTCTTTAAAAACCAAAACCATAGAACCTACACCGGCCTCAGCACCACACATTAGGTAAGTTGTACCCACTTGCTTTCGAGCAACTTTAGCACAATCCTTTAACCCGAGGGTATTAACCTGAGGTAGAGGATCCAGGTCATACTAGATACAGACAGTGGACAAATTTCCCTTAATATATAGTTCGGGAAGCACCAAGGGTGCATTATCATCAGATGATATAAGGGAGTTGACAATAGAATACTTCACCTAGGCGTGTGACAGACACTACGAGTGTACGAAAATGAAAGGTGGGACGACCGCACTCCGATAGGAGCTTGTGGGCCTGACAGACCTACTTATGGGTTAGTCGGGTAAGTAGCAATGTATCAGTAGGGTACCCCACATATGTATACGAGTGGAGTCAGGAGCACGGGAAGTAGTCGACTCCATACTACGGTCAGCAGTAAAAGTTAAACAAGAGCAACGAATTGCCAAGAATGGTTGAAGTAAAGGACCTCAGTTAAGTTAACGACACTAAAAGAATTAGTGAATACATTTCAAGGAAATGTTTATGAGTCAAGAAGTGTGGAGCGCACTGACTAGTGAGTAAGACATCACATATGTCTCAAGAATCCTGAGGAATAAAACATGATAGCTAGGACAAATACCTAGTCTATACATAGTAAGGCCAATGCCTAATATGGACACGTTAATGTGCAACAAACAGGATAAAACTCCCGGAATGATAACCTAGACTACCAGGGAATATTGTTGCAGAAATATGTTACTATCTCTACCTAGGCAGTGTACCTATCATTTTGCGGGTATAATGATTAAGTGGGTTGTCGATCTCAGGGACCTCGTTCAATTAATTGACAAATTATTAATCTAACCGAGAAACTAAAATAAAATAAGAAAACAGGAAATTTTCACTTTTTCAGGTTTTCAATTAATTCAAATCAAATAACGAATACAGAGTAATAAAATAACAAAACAGTAAAAATAAACAAAACAAATATCGGTTTAAAAATCTGGTGAATTAAAAACGCTCCTCGGGTTATTCCACTCGTCTATTTCGTCAAATTCAATTAATATCAATTTTCACTATTTTATGCAATAAACTCAGGAATTATAAATAGTTCGTTGACCGTTTCTTGTACAACAAACCCTAACTAACTGAAATAACAAGCCGCAAACCATGCCCTAGTTAAATTCAAGTTAATTGCAATAAACACAATTCCTATTAGAGACAGATTAACCTATAGGCAAGCCATGCTTCTAGTCGTTAATCCGGTTTGATTTCCTATGTCTAGAACTTTAATCTCAGCACCGCATTTTGATATAAGCTCTACAAAAATCACTTAGAGAATTGGCCAGAAAATCCAAGCGCATTAAGGACAGGAATCAAACTATTGCAAAATTATAATAATAGTGACAAAGTTATATAACAAGAATTCTACGAAAAAGACTCGCCTCCCTAACCCGGGAAGCTAAATAAAAGTTACTCACTCATGGTTCGTAATGTAAACAACAATGTAAAATAACATAAAATAATCATAACGAAACGAAAACAAGAAATAACAAGAAATAAGTCCAGAATTTCACTCCGGTTTCCTTTCTGGTTTGCTCGCACCGGTGGTTGGCTCGCTGCTCTGCGCTTTCCCTTGTGCGCCAGAAGAAGTCACGAACTACTACAATTATCTTCGGTTTCAGCCTGGTGTACCGAGAACAATTGTAAACTGATGATTGTGATGTTGTCTGAGTATTTGAATGGGATGGTGGGTGACGGTGATATAAAGAAAGTGGTGATAGTGTAGTACGGCGATGGGAATTTCGTTGACGGAGGAAGAATGTATGGTGATGGATGATGGAGATATGAGGGAGTATGGTTGGATGGTGATGGTGTGGGACGAGAGGGATTATGGATAGTGTGGAGCGAAGCTGGTGACAGATGACGATGAGGGAATCGCCCCCCTGAACGTCAATTGTTGAATGAAATATATAGTGGTGTGCAGTCCCCTCCTGCTCCGCATGAATTGATGAGAATGTGTGTATGAATGATGAATGGTGGGATGCAGGTGTATGGAGCAAATATGGGAGTAGGGATGATGGGCTACAAATGATGTGTTAGTCCCATTTCGGCGCACGGCTCCGACTTCTTAAATAAAATAGCCCACTCTCCTTTTTTTATTTTTTCTTTTCAAACCCTTCTTAACCTAGCCGAGCAGTCCGTCCCTTCATCCACTCATATTTTTTTCTTTTCAACCAAACTCCACGTCCCCACAAATCAAGCAGTTTATATTTTTCTTTTATCAATGCTACAGTGCCACTCTCTTTCTTTTTCTATTCTTTATTTCAATCCAGTCGGCCATGGTGGCATACAAATCAAAAGGAGCAGCCGTACACCATTTTCCAAAAAATGTAACCGCCTTATTTTTTTGCTTTTTTTTTGTATTATTCTTCATCCAACAACAGTCACGGTCACATATATATAATATGTATGTACCGTTTGCAAATATCAATTTTTTACCTGTATTTGACACATAAAATTCATCAGTTCTTAATAAACAAGCAGTATATGAAAAAAAAACTAGATAAGTGTAAAATATAGTCTAATTCCTTGTGAATATTGAGTCAAATAAACCGTTAAAAATATATATGTTTCGCACTTATCAAACTTCCTCACACTTAGCTTTTGCTTGTCCTCAAGCAAATATAGAATATGACTACTTTTAAGGGCCGTAGTTTCGAAACTCGGGATCAAACAACTGCTGATAGAAAACAAGCAAAATGACAATCAAAAGAATAGTTCTGCTACGAGCTGTAGGTTTTCGTAAACAGTGAAAAAGAATGAAGTTAAAAGCATGGAGAAGTTAGATTATAGAAACTGAATCAGAATAGTTGGGATCTTCCACCATTTTTTTCTCTAACCTTTGGATGACAAGGGGTGTGAAGTAATGCCTTATTCCGCGATACCTTTCAACACCACGTACTCATGATCGGAATAAGAAAAATTGAGTTATATTTTAAATTTTCCAAAGTTCCTTTTTCTTAACATTCTATTTTGCCATTTGCATATTCAATTCATCCCCTCAGACTTTTCTCTTCACCCATGTAGCGGCTTTGGGTCTTCTATCCCAGATCACAAGACCTTAGGTAGATGGGTGATGAAGCACCCCAAGGACTTAATAACCGAATGAAGAGGCCTGTTTAGGTTTAGAAATTTTAATTCAGATCAGCGGAGTACCTTGCCTTATCCTTTCATTCCAAACCTTCACATCATTCCCAAGACCCCAAACTAGACCAATTCAATTTTCATAATCAGCTAATCCACCAAATTTCAGTGAAAATGGATTCAATTTGGACAAAACTATACATACAAACAGCCTAGAGTAGAAAGATTCTTGAGGTGGTCATCAGGCTCGTTTTCAAAACTTCCAATTTTTTTTTTGGCCACTTAAAAGAGATAATTCTTTCAAAATAAGAGGACAAACAAAAACAAATGTGGCATTAAGTGCAATTGTTAATATTTAGAAAGTACCTCTACTTCCTCACACTTTAAGAGGAGTAATGTCCTCATTGTTCACAAATTAAAACCAAGTAAAGGACTTTCTAAATATTACAAACTCATCAAGAAAGTTATTCAGGACAGTCATGAACTGATATATAAAAATAAACATTAAGCATGATAGGCTGAACACAAACATTAAAATAGAGGAACTGAAACTCCCCTAATATCGTAGATTGAGAAAGGTTCCCTTCCTCACACTTAAGCTCATGCATGGGGTAGTAGCCTTCCTCACACTTGCGTTCATGCAAGTGTCCAGCCTTGGAGAGCATGATCACCACACCTGCAAGCAATCTCAGAAAAAACAACAAGAATTGACGCTAAAAGCATCTCATTAAACGCATGGGCATTAGAAACCTCGAGTGAGTAAACTGGACAATAAGAAACTCAATAAAAATTTAAAATGCTAAAAGTAGAACAACTTATTAAAAACACAGAATAAACAGTAACTACCACTGGGTTACCTCCCAGTTAGCCGCCCTTCTTTATAGTCTTTGGCTAGACTGAGAGTAACTACGCTTTAACAGGGTCCTTAAGAGTGAGCTCAGATACATCCTCCCTGTCTACCGAAGTACCCAGAAACGGCTTAATACGAGAACCATTAACTTTGAATGAACTGCCTTTTCCATTATCTAATTCCACAGCTCCAAACGGAGTGACACTTATAATTCGAAAAGGTCCAGACCAAAAAGATTTCAACTTACCTGGAAAGAGCTTAAGTCTGGAATTGAAAAGAAGTACCTGATCTCCCGCCTTGAAGTCCCGCTTGGTAATCATCTTGTCATGCCAGCGCTTGGTCCTCTCTTTGTAGATGACGGCGTTCTCATATGATTCATCTCTAAGCTCCTCCAACTCCGTCAGCTGAAACTTGCGCTTCTCACCGGCTTTCTGCAAATCAAAGTTCAGTGCCTTCAATGCCCAATATGATTTGTACTCTAGCTCCACGGGCAAGTGGCATGCCTTCCCAAAAATCAGCTTGTATGGGGACATGACAATTGGTGTCTTGAAGGCGGTACGGTAAGCCCAGAGTGCGTCATCCAGCTTGAGTGACGAATCCTTTCTAGAAGAATTCACTGTCTTCTGTAAAATCCATTTGAACTCTCGGTTTGTCACCTCGGCCTGCCCATTTGTCTAAGGGTGGTAAGGTAAAGCCACCTTGTGACGGACTCCATATTTCTTCAGAAGAGCATCGAACTGACGATTGTAGAAGTGGGAGCCACCATCACTAATAATAGCTCGAGGGACACCGAATCTAGTGAAGATATTCTTCTTAAGGAACTTCACAACAACTTTAGCATCATTAGTAGAGCAAGCAAGGGCCTCGGCCCACTTAGATACATAATCAGCAGCTACTAAGATGTAAAGATTACCGAATGAATTGGGAAAAGGACCCATGAAATCAATACCCCAAACGTCGAATAACTCAACTTCTAACATGTTTGTCAAAGGAAATTCGTTTCGACGAGATAAGTTACCTTGCCTTTGACACCGATCACATGTAGCAACAAACGCATGACAATCTTTATGAAGGGTGTTCCAGTAGAAACCTATTTCGAGTACCTTTGCAGCTGTACGAGTAGCACCATGATGTCCACCGGCTTCTCTGGAATGGCAATGAAGGAGAATGTCTCTTACTTCCGTCTGTGGAATGCACCTACGAATGATTCCATCTGCACAAATTTTGAAAAGATAAGGATCATCCCAAAAGTAATGCTTAACTACAGAAAAGAAACGCTTCCTCTGCTGATAAGTCATATCAGCTGGGATGATCTTCCTTGCTAAATAGTTAGCAATGTCAGCGAACCAAGGACCCCCGACTGTCTCAACCACGTATATGGCCTCATCAGGAAAAGACTCATTGATGATATCTCCATCATCAGGCACCACCATTCTGGACAAATGATCTGCCACCCCGTTTTGTGTCCCTTTCTTATCTCTGATTTCAACATCGAATTCTTGAAGAAGAAGGATCCACCTGATTAACCTAGGCTTTGCATCTACTTTAGCAAACAAGTACTTAAGAGCAGAATGATCAGTATGCACAACAACTTTGCTACCTAACAAGTACTGATGAAATTTATCTAAAGCAAAGACAACTGCAAGCAATTCTTTTTCTATGGTAGCATAATTTTTTTGAGCATCATTTAATGTACGACTAGCATAATAAATCACTCTCAGAATCTTATCAAATTTCTGGCATAAAGCAGCCCCCACAGCATAATCACTTGCATCACACATAATTTCAAATGGCAAAGTCCAATCAGGTGACACAACAACTGGTGCAGAAATAAGCTTCTCTTTTAACAAATTAAAAGCTGCTAAACATTCTTCAGAAAAATGAAATTTAACATCCTTAGCAAGTAAATCACAGAGAGGCTTAGTAATCTTGGAAAAATCCTTAATGAATCTCCTATAAAAACCTGCATGCCCAAGAAAACTACGAATGTCCGTGACAGAAGAAGGAGGTGGAAGTTTCTCGATTACCTCAATTTTAGCACGATCCACCTCAATACCTTTAGATGAAACTTTATGTCCTAACACGATTCCTTCTCGGACCATAAAGTGGCACTTCTCCCAGTTCAGTACCAAATTTGCTTCCTCGCACCTGGCTAGAATACAATCAAGGTTCTCCAAACATGATTCAAAGGTTAGTCCAAAAACAGAGAAATCATCCATGAAAACCTCAATGCACTTTTCAATATAATCAGAAAATATTGCCATCATGCATCTCTGAAAAGTAGCAGGAGCATTACATAAACCAAACGGCATTCTCCTATAAGCAAAAGTTCCATAAGGACAAGTAAAAGTGGTCTTGTCTTGGTCCTCAAGAGCAATTGGAATTTGAAAATAACCAGAATAACCGTCAAGAAAACAATAATAATCCTGTCCTGCTAATCTTTCAAGCATCTGGTCAATGAAAGGAAGGGGAAAATGATCCTTACGGGTGGCATTATTTAATTTACGATAGTCAATACAAACTCTCCACCCGGTAGTGATGCGTTGTGGGATTAGCTCACCTTTCTCATTGGGTACCACAGTAATTCCCCCCTTCTTTGGTACTACCTGAACTGGGCTCACCCACTAACTGTCTGAGATAGGATATATAATTCCAGCGTCTAACAATTTAATTACCTCTTTCTTTACTACCTCTTTCAGAACAGGGTTGAGACGTCTCTGAGGCTGTGCCAATGGTCTGTAGTCATCCTCCATGTAAATTCGATGAGAACACAACTGAGGGCTGATTCCACGAATGTCTGCTATTGACCAACCAATAGCTGCTGTATGCTTGCGCAGCACCTCCAGAAGTTGCTTCTCTTCAGCACCTGTTAATTCAGAAGACACAATCACAGGTAAGTCAGAAGGTTCCTTAAGAAAAACATATTTAAGATGAGGGGGTAGAGGCTTCATCTCCACTGCAGGAGGTTTTTCAAATGAAGGTCGTGGCCTATCAGTACTTCTTTCTACTCTTTCAAATTTCTCCTTGTAGGCAGGGAAGTGTGGTCGTCTCTTGTTGAGCTCTTCTGCCATGAGAGCGATGTATGGATCATCATCATCATCCTCACAAGATGCCATTAAACATCTCTCAAGAATCTCCTCTTCTTCTCTGCTAAGAGTTGTTTCCTGCACTAGAGAGTCAATAACGTCTACAGAAAAACAAGACTGAGCACCTGCAGGACGTTTCATATTCCTAGTCATATCAAAAACAACCTGCTCATCATGAAAACACAAGATAATTTTACCCCCCTCTACATCAATCAAAGTACGAGCTGTGTGCATGAACGGTCTCCCTAGAATCAATGGAACATCTTTACCCTCTTCCATGTCAATTACAATAAAGTCAGCAGGGAAAATAAATTTACCAACATTTACCACTAAATCCTCTATTTTCCCTGTTGGATGAATTATAGATCGATCAGCTAACTGTAATTGCACAGAAGTAGGAGAACACTGACCAAGACCCAATTTCTTAAAAATAGATAATGGAATTAAGTTCACACTAGCTCCTAAATCACACAAACCATTACCACAATCTACCTCTTCGATGGAACAAGGAATGATTGGAAGTCCAGGATCTCCTAGCTTCGGGGGTAGCTTCTTCAACAACACAGCAGAAACCTTCTCTGTAAGCCTCACCGTATCAGTTTCCTGTAAAGATCGCCTATTAGACAAAATATCTTTCATAAATTTAGCATAAATAGGCATCTGAGTAAGAGCATCAGAAAAAGGAATGTTGATTGTTAATTTCTTAAATACATTAAGAAATTTTCCAAATTGCTCATCTAAATTCTTTTTCTTAAGTCTATCAGGAAATGGAATAGGTGGAACATAAGAAAGCTGAGAGGGTTTAACAACAAGAGATTCAGGAGACTCCTTCTCCTTGGGAACTACCACTTCCTCAACTTCAGGTGGAGATTCTTCTGCTTTTTCAAACTCTTCCTCTGCTGCAGGAACATTAGAAACCAACTCCTTACCACTCCTTAATGTTACTGCTTTCATCTGCTCTCTTGGGTTAGGATCGGTCTGACCAGGAAGTGTCCCTGCAGGTCTCTGTGCTAGCTGCTGTGAGAGTTGACTCAGCTGCCTCTCCACATTCTGATTCATGGTTGCTTGATCAGCAAATTTGGCCTCTAAGTCTGCAATTCTAGAATTAGTAGCTTGGCCCTGTTTCAGCAACTCTGCAAACATGCTCTCGATCTTGCTGTTACTTTCCTGTGAATTTTGAGCTTGATCCTGCTGTCTATTAAAATGAGATTGTCTATTATTCTGATTATAAGAGTTATTGCCCATAAACTGATCATTACCTCGCCACTGACTGCTGATTATTTCTCCAACTATTTTGACCATAAGAATTTGGAAAAGAGTTACCTGGTCGGTTGTTTATAGAATTTACCTCTTCTGGATTACCGACGTACCCAGGTCCCTCACAGTTGTATGTTTCGTGGGCTCCTCCACAAATATCACAGCAAGGTGTCAGGTATTGGGAAGTAGCTGCTGCCTTCACCGATTGCTGCGTCTGACCAAGAGTGAGCTTCTCCACTCCTTTTGCTATGACAGTCAACTGAGCAGATATATGATCTGCGGGGGCAAATGATATAGTCCGGCCTCTTTCTTGGACTCTCCTATCCCCTTATTCTTACACCACTGTCTGGTGCTCGCGGTCATCGAATCCAGAAGCTCAATTGCTGCTGCACCTGTCTTGTTCATGAAATTTCCTCCAGATGCAGAGTTTAGTAAAAGTTTATTCGAATCACTTAAACCACCAAAAAATGCTAATACTAAATCTCTATCACTCATACCATGGTGCGGACATAAAATTTGAAGCTCTCTAAACCTATCCCATGAATCATATAAAGACTCACCTGGTTCCTGACAAAAACTATTAATCTCACCTAACTTTTCTCTGGTCTTGGATGGTGGATAATACTTGTTCAAGAACTTACGTGCTAGCTCCGCCCAAGTAGTGATACTCTGTGGTTGCAAACTCCTCAGCCATCTGGAAGCTCCATCCTTCAAGGAGTAGGGAAATAGCTGCAGTCGGATCCTCTGGTTCAGGTTCCCGGTTTTGTTGAAAGCATTGCAAAAATCTAGGAACCTTGAGATGTGATGTGGTGCGTCCTCAGAATCGACCCCACTAAACTGGCCTTGATGAAACAACGTAGTGATGTAGCTAGTCTTGAACTGCCAGGCCTCCATCTCTGCTGGTGTGATTTCAAGGAGAACAATAGCAGAAGGTCTCCCCTCGACCGACGGTTGTTGATGCTCATTCAATGTGCAGTCAGCCATGTTGAATTGCAACCTTCTTCGTCTATGGAATAGTCTCTCAATTTCTGGCTCAAAATCAGCTAATGGTCCTCCTACAGAACGAGTTTGACGCATACAACAAATTAGTGTCTGTAAAAGAAAAGAATACTCGCTAAGTAAAAATAAAATAATTCCTAAGATCTCAAGGCTGAACAAAAGCACTCTTAAAATAAAAATTATAGAACCCACAAAACAGGATTGTAAAACAAATAAAATCGGAAAGACTAACAAAAAGTAAACAACCGAAAATGATAGAGAACAGAACCAATTTTATAATTGGAAACGGGAGTCCTAAATACTAAATTTGATACCGGAAAAAAAAAACGAATACAAAACGATTATTAAACTAAAGAAAATAAAGGAGATTTTTAATTTTAATTTTTTTTAATCAATGACGTACTGTATGCTAATGTCAACGAAGAAAACCAAATTGATTTAAAGAAAAATTCAATTTGAAAACGAAAAACAAAGTAAACCTTAATAAAATAAAATAAAATAAACGAAAACGAAAAAAATAAAAAACAAAACGAAGTCGTAACACGAAATACAATAAATAAACACTCAAATATTAATCAATACGAAAAGAATAAAATTAAATAAAACTAAATTAACTAAACCTCGCCTACCGGAACAAAAATAAATCAAATGAGATTGCACGTAAACTAATTACAACACAAATTCGAAAAAAAAAAAAGGAATTAAACCAAAAAACTTATTGATCGCAATAGATATGTAAACCGAACAAACTTACAGACTTAATTTGAATGAAAATACGAAGATTTGGAACAAAGAAACTCAAATAAAATCTCAATCAGATAAATAACAATGTCAATTAACCGTGCCGGAGGTCCCCGGCAATGGCGTCAAAAACTTGTTGCAGAAATATGTTACTATCTCTACCTAGGCAGTGTACCTATCGTTTTGCGGGTATAACGATTAAGTGGGTTGTCGATCTCAGGGACCTCGTTCAATTAATTGACAAATTATTAATCTAACCGAGAAACTAAAATAAAATAAGAAAACGGGAAATTTTCACTTTTTCAGGTTTTCAATTAATTCAAATAACGAATACAGAGTAATAAAATAACAAAACGGTAAAAATAAACAAAACAAATATCGGTTTAAAAATCTGGTGAATTAAAAACGCTCCCCGGGTTATTCCACTCGTCTATTTCGTCGAATTCAATTAATATCAATTTTCACTATTTTATGCAATAAGCTCAGGAGTTATAAATAGTTCGTTGACCGGTCCTTGTACAACGAACCCTAACTAACTGAAATAACAAGCCGCAAACCATGCCCTAGTTAAATTCAAGTTAATTGCAATAAACATAATTCCTATTAGAGACAGATTAACCTATAGGCAAGCCATGCTTCTAGTCGTTAATCCGGTTTGATTTCCTATGTCTAGAACTTTAATCTCAGCACAGCATTTTGATATAAGCTCTACAAAAATCACTTAGAGAATTGGCCAGAAAATCTAAGCGCATTAAGGACAGGAATCAAACTATTGCAAAATTATAATAATAGTGACAAATTTATATAACAAGAATTCTACGAAAAAGACTCGCCTCCCTAACCCGGGAAGCTAAATAAAAGTTACTCACTCATGGTTCGTAATGTAAACAACAATGTAAAATAACATAAAATAATCATAACGAAACGAAAACAAGAAATAACAAGAAATAAGTCCAGAATTTCACTCCGGTTTCCTTTCTGGTTTGCTCGCACCGGTGGTTGGCTCGCTGCTCTGCGCTTTCCCTTGTGCGCCAGAAGAAGTCCACGAACTACTACAATTATCTTCGGTTTCAGCCTGGTGTATCGAGAACAATTGTAAACTGATGATTGTGATGTTGTCTGAGTATTTGAATGGGATGGTGGGTGACGGTGATATAAAGAAAGTGGTGATAGTGTAGTACGGCGATAGGAATTTCGTTGACGGAGGAAGAATGTATGGTGATGGATGATGGAGATATGAGGGAGTATGGTTGGATGGTGATGGTGTGGGACGAGAGGGATTATGGATAGTGTGGAGCAAAGCTGGTGACAGATGACGATGAGGGAATCGCCCCCCTGAACGTCAATTGTTGAATGAAATATATAGTGGTGTGCAGTCCCCTCCTGCTCCGCATGAATTGATGAGAATGTATGTATGAATGATGAATGGTGGGATGCAGGTGTATGGAGCAAATACGGGAGTAGGGATGATGGGCTACAAATGATGTGTCAGTCCTATTTCGGCGCACGGCTCTGACTTCTTAAATAAAACAGCCCACTCTCCTTTTTTTATTTTTTCTTTTCAAACCCTTCTTAACCTAGCCGAGCAGTCCGTCCCTTCATCCACTCATATTTTTTTCTTTTCAACCAAACTCCACGTCCCCACAAATCAAGCAGGTTTATATTTTTCTTTTATCAATGCTACAGTGCCCCTCTCTTTCTTTTTCTATTCTTTATTTCAATCCAGTCGGCCATGGTGGCATACAAATCAAAAGGAGCAGCCGTACACCATTTTCCAAAAAATGTAACCGCCATATTTTTTTGCTTTTTTTTGTATTATTCTTCATCCAACAACAGTCACGGTCACATATATATAATATGTATGTACCGTTTGCAAATATCAATTTTTTACCTGTATTTGACACATAAAATTCATCAGTTCTTAATAAACAAGCAGTATATGAAAAAAAACTAGATAAGTGTAAAATATAGTCTAATTCCTTGTGAATATTGAGTCAAATAAACCGTTAAAAATATATATGTTTCGCACTTATCAAATATCGATCTTCACATAAGAGAATAGTAAACCCAGAAAAGAATGCAAAGCGATGTACTTAACTAAACGTATACAAGCCAGATGTAATGGCATAACCTAGTAACACCCAGGAGCTATCCTTGAAGGGTGTTTGGGTCAACTGAAGTTGATCGGAATATTGTGATAGAAACACAAGAGTTGAAACTAACACTTGGTTAAAACATAAGTCGTTAGGAGGCAGTCTGACATTCCTAGGAGCGTGATGCAAGGACCTTATCATGGAGCCCAACACAACCTCCAAACCATGTAATGTTGTGCAGAGAAGTAAATGTGTGAACAGTCTACAACGAGCAGAGCTCGAGGCAGTAAGGCTTATAAGCCACAAATAAAATGTGTTATGTAAATTTAATCGATTATGGAAGTTTATGTTGTACAAGTGAATGGAGCGGAGAACGAACCACTGCTTTAAGAGTGGGGATACCTCTCGATATTGTGAAACCGCGGGAGGGTAGTTATGTGAACCAAGTTCAAGAAATATGTTAAAGATTGACCATGTTGTTATTACCCAAGGGTGATTTGAATAAGAATAATATGAGAAGAAATGTTTGTACCGGTTGTGGAGACCGGAAGAGTAATAAGTCAAACAGCAACCACTATAGGTGTGTGATGCGAAATGTAGGGTTAACAACGCTCCAGGAGCATAAAGACTTGAGGAATATTGTATTCAGTAGTCATTCAAATGAAGGATGAGCCAGGATACTAAGGATGAAAGTATATGAGCGGAAGCTAATAAGACAGTGGATGTCATGTAAGTCAGTGTTATAAAGAGCACGGTGCGCAGTAAGCGACCGTTGTATAAGTATTGTTTAATGATAGTATGCCAAATAAGCAGAGTTATGAGTTAGACTCAGTGGAGATACAATGGTAAGTGATAACAAATAGACTAGGCAGTAAGCCAGTAGCCAGTATTAGGAGATAAGCATCTCAGTGAAACACAGTGTTCATTCCTGTTGCAATCCCATAAGAGATTTACTGCCAAGAGTTTATGCCTCTGCACTCTGGATGACTGAGTGTTTTGGTATTGCGCTTGCGCGGTAATGATCGAGTGAGATAGCTATGAATTGGGAAGATGTTAATTATGGTAGAACAACAAAAGGCTTATAACGTCATAAGACCGAGGCATAGGAAATGCAAGGTCGTACCAATGAAAGAGTACTGGTACAGAACCAATTGTGGTGGCATGAATAGCAATAAGTAACTGCAGTAACACGAAATACCAAATATTGGTATGAAATATACCTCAAGTGTGGGAAATAACCGAGAAAGCACTAGCTCAATCCCCACCAACAGTAAGTCAGAAGAAATTAAGTCAAACATTGAGAAATACATAGCGGTATACATAGCGAACTATCATAGAAGTGGATAGAAAGTTTATAACTCACCAAATTCACTCACGGTAAGAGATACCACGCGTCGGTTGAGAAACCATTATTACCAAGATGAAGGTGATAAATGGGAGATGTATAATACAGTAAGAATAACGGATGGGGCAAACTAAGCTATAAGTTGTCACAGTTGCATAGCAGAGGCCAGTGAATCCATGCTTCAAATACATTGTGAATATGAATAATGGCTGGTTATTAACGACAAGAAGCCTCGCAGGCCAGAATCGAAACCAGTGATGAGTTAAATAAACTCCAATGAGAATTCTTGGCTTAGGGACTAAACCGCTAATATGGTTAAGATCATCTAACCAGAACGCATTGTATAATATACCGCGTGGAAATTAAAACACTTCACGGCGGCAGAACATTTTAAATCAATGTTCAGTGATTGATTACGTGGGTGTAATCCGTTTTAAGGGGGGTAGAGCGCAAGAACACTTAGTGAATGTTTACGTACAATTGTACGTGAACAATGTTGTGCGTAGCACAAAATAATTTGTTATGATGTGATGTATAACATAAAACACTTTGTTCTGATGATTGGTGCGTATGGTACATGAACATACGTATTCATTCATGGTTTAATTACGGTAATTGCGCACAAAAGATGCGAATACCATTGTAATAAATGTATATACCTTGTTAACTGTTATGTGTGAGAGTACAAGTGTAAGGGAGTAAGAAACTCCCGGGGAACTAAAACCTCGATTATGTATGTTCATATAATACTAAATGTAAAACCGTGTATTGTATTTTGATAAAAGTATATATATACAGTATTGTGATTTATGAAGAGGTATGACACCAATATAGAACCTAATGAGAATTAAATTCCCTAGGTAACTTGATTTAAGATGAATCTGGAAGATGATCGTTGGACGGAGTTCCACCCTTGGAGATGTAATGATTATTACTAGATGGATTAAAAGATAGAAAATGGTACATGCTTGAATTAGTTGTTGTTTAAAAATGAAGTGGGAGGTGAAACTTGATTATCATGAGATCAAGGGAAGCCGAACACAAATTGGGGTGGAAAGATAGTTCAACACTGATGCTGATCACATCAGGGTTGGATGACTCTTGAAACTTCCTATAAGTGGTCACAAATAATCACGTTAAGAATAAGATGCAGTTAGCATAAATTGGACTTGGAGTTGTATTGCGTTTTTTTTAAAAAAAAGAATTTTTACTTGGTGTTTTCAAATTTTCAATTGGTATTTTCAGGACTTCAATCAATATTTCCAAAATTCTTAAATGGTATTTTTAAAGGAAGGATTCCTTTTACTTGACCTTGTAGAGGATTTTCAATTAGTATCCTTCCAATAAAGGATTTGTTCTACTTAACCCCATAAAGAATATTTTCGTATTACTTGCTCACGAGCTGAGGACGCATGAGCCTTTGTCTTCGGACCAGTGACATGAGAAGTATATTTTAAAAATGTATGTGATTGTTTTGATCTCCCAAAGGAACGGGGACCAGAAGGTGTCCATCGCGACCGGGTTCTGTGGGATCACAGTGTATATGTACTCGACATGGGACTTGAGCCCGTGAAGAGATGGAAAAGGTATTTCTGTTTGTTATACATGCTAAGACATGTTGTGTGATATGTGTGGTAGATGTTATCCAGGCCTATGAGCCTAAGAGTGATATGCTATCCAAACCTTAAAGTCTGAATGTTGTTATGTGACCCAGACCTGAGAGTCTGAGGGTTGTTATGTAAGTACAAATGTTGTTATGTTACCCGGACCGTTGAGTCCGAGGTTATTATGTAAGCGTGTCATGTATGGATGTGGATATGTTACCCGGACCGTTAAGTCCGAGGTTGTTATGTGAAGCATGCTTTAGTATGGAAGTTGTATCTTGCAAATAATCCTAGTGTTTTGATTAAAAGGATATGAGGGAAATTGTGAACTTCGAGGACGAAGTTCTTTTAAGGGGGGTAGATTGAAATACCCCAAACCTTAATATATTAATTAATTATGTAATTATGATTTTCTAAGGCTAATTTGGTCCTTAAGATCATTGGTGAAGAAATAAAAACCAAGAAGAAAAAGAAAATGCGTAAAAGTCACAAAACGTGAAAACACGTATTTAATTATTTTAGGAGGTATATAACCTTCACTAGGGTTATAAATATATTTTTATACCCTAATTACACACTAAGAACATGTGGGAAAAATTCCGGAAGAAAACGGATCCAAATAATGAGTTAAAACACTAACGGAGTCTTAAAGCACGTTTTTCGAGAAAACACAAAAACGTGAATTTAAGTGGTCAAACCGACCCATAAAAATTATGGTTGACTATATAACTATAATTAAACATTAATGGAAGCTTAAGGACCATTAAAATTAAAGAAACGAGAAAATTCCGGAAAACGGGTTCCGGTAAGTAAATAGTGTAAAAACGGGGACGTATGGGGTGTTAATTGTAAATAGCCCAAAATACTCCTCTCCCCTTGCAATTAACAAGCTGGAATTCTTATGGGTGGGTATACCCACGTTCCAGCCCCCTTCCAACTCCCTCACTCACTAAAAACAAAAGTAAATAAAGCAAAAGTAAAAAGTAACCTCTTTCCTCTCATTTTCCTTCTCTCTCTCCTTCATTTCCTCCTTTCCATCGTGAGCCCCTTCCTCCTTCTCCTACCTCCAGTGATTTTGATCTGAAACAAGAGCTCCCATGGCTAGATCACTTCCTCTTCATGCCCAAGCTCCATTTAAGCTCCAAATCAAAAATAAATGACATATTTGAACTCCTCTCATCATCCTCTATATTTATCTCTTTTCAAAATCCGAAAACGATAAACTTCATCTCCATGGGTGTAACACCCCAACTACAAATAACACACTTAATGGTACTTTGCAGCGGAAATCACAACTCACGACATAACTTAACTCTTGGGTGTTACACGCCGTTAGCCACCCACGTGGCTAACAAGGCTAACATACATACAATGTACCGGTCTAATGGACTAAACTCCCAAGCAACACACAATAATCCCGTTCCATATCCAACAATTATTATTCACTTACATTACAACTGTACCGAGTAATTATCAACTAACGCCGATACAATTTCGGTCTTACTACACCTACAGCACATCCACAATTTTCATGACTACCCACATACAATCAACTACCCCGTCCTACTCTCGAACGGCTTCAGTTCCTTGTACCTGAAACAGGAAAGAGAAGAAAAGGGTGGCCCCCAAGGGGCTCAGCACCTTTGCTGGTATGGTAATCCCGCAACCCGCATGCTACCGGGCCACGCACAACTACTTGTCGTCTTAGCATGCGATTGATTTTATTTAAACATACACAACTACACACATACTTCATGCTTAAAAGCAAACATCCATTAGTTGGACACAAACACAAGATTAGCACACACAACGTAACCATACACTTCACTTGATAACATACACACAACTTAGTTCCACTCTTCTTAGAGAACATAAACTTTACTTAGGGAGTCCCGGGGTGATAGAAGCCCGAGCACAACATACATGCATTTTCTTTACTTAGGTGTGGCGGCCTCATATAGGACCGATCACACCTTGCACAATTTCCCCTAGCTCCAATAGTGATGAGGTAGGTAAGCCTTGGTTAAGCTTGTGGGTGGTTGTAATTCAAGGAGGAAAAACAACCGTAACATAATAAAGAGGGAGTCAAAGCGAACTTAGGCATCAACACCCTACCAACATTAAACATGATTTCCCCCTACCCGATTGGAAGTTGGGTAGGTAAGCTTTGGCTAAGCTAATGGGAGGTCGAAATCCAATGAAGGAAAGCAACCCTTAACATAACAGGATGGGAGTTAATTCACATATATACATCAACTCCCAACCAACACGCGCAACCGGAACGACCGGATTCCTCACCATACATAACATATACGTATTAGTTAAAGGTTCCTTTATGGAACTCATCACATACATACATCACATAGTGTTACTAACTCTGTTAGGCCAGAAGGGGAGTAACATCCCTTTTTAACAAACATGGATAACTGTATCCGATAGCAACAACACACAAAACAAAGTCACATACATCACACATAGTCACAACATACTCAAACGCACAGATAGCCGTAGTTAGAACGTTCCCGTGGGTTGGGACGTTTATTCCGAATACCAATCTCTTATGTGTACTTAAGGTCGGTTAACTATTATCTAACACATAATTAGGGTTAAGAGGTATCGGAATTAATTACGCCACAATAATGAATTACTATAAACTCATTTCATGCTTTATCTTGAAAGGTGGCAAACACACAGAAAAACACATTAGCATACAAGCCGGTGTAATCTGGTAGGACATGGGTTGCAAGAAAACCATACCTTACACCATGGGTTACTCTACCGTGTTCCCGAGGGTTCACTCCAACGCGTCATCTCACGCTCCCCGGGTAGTTTTTGAACAACTGATAACATTTCATATGTTTTATTAGCAACAAAGTCTTAC
Source organism: Limonium bicolor (assembly GCA_023374045.1). Classification (NCBI taxonomy): domain Eukaryota; kingdom Viridiplantae; phylum Streptophyta; class Magnoliopsida; order Caryophyllales; family Plumbaginaceae; genus Limonium; species Limonium bicolor. The sequence continues at coordinate 101,076,024 of CM041781.1, read as the reverse complement.
AGTATGTAAACTTCTATTACTCCCATACTTACCCCGTTATCCCGTTGTTTCGGTTTAACTCAGTGTACATAATCCCTTAACTTACCCACTCACTTCCAGCACTTGTTTATACTTCTTAGGACCTTTATAAGCCACCATACAACTCTTAAACAATCATATAACATCAACCCCTTTCATTCCCTTCGGTTTAGACTCAAAAACAATCAAGAATTTCAATTCTGGTGCTGGTCCGGGACCTTGTCCTGGTCCTAACTCCCGGACCAGCTCAATAGGTAACTCTCGGGCAGAAAAGCAGGGGTGGTCCGGGACTCCATACATAACCTCAGTCCCGGACCAGAGTGTGTGTAAACTCTCGGTCATTTTAATAGGGGTGGTCCGGGACTTAATACTCACCCCAAGTCCCGGACCAACATGCTTCATACTCTTGAACCATTTTACAATATGGTCCGGGACTTGACACTAAACCTAAGTCCCGGACCTCTGCTACAGACCTTCAAAAATGGCATTTTCAATCCTTGTTCCACTTGTTCTCTTCACCCATTGTTGTCCCAACCTTCCTACATGTAATTAGACATATTCTAACACTAATATAACATCTTAAACTTGCTTAAATCATCATCTAAACCTGTTATCCAATTCTTGATTGAATTTAACAAAACCAAATCCTCACATCTTGCAATTTGCATTCTTATGCATTTCTAACTCCTTCTTGCTTGTTTTTATCCCTTACCAACCTCACCAAAACCATCAATGACCATCACAAATCATTCCTACATAAATGTACTTCTACAACCCATATTCACTCCATGTTTCACAATTTATAAACACTAACTCTTTTCTCGCATTTCTAAACTCCTCATATGTAAATTGCTACAGATTTTCATCCTTCTCTTCCTAGCCTCCCAAATGCCATTTCAAGGCTATTTAAACCACTCTACTCAACACTACAACACCAAGGTTCCCCCATTCACCAAGCCATCATCAATACACTCATTTTCTACCAAAATTTCGCCATAACCTCCCCATAAACTTAGCATCTCCCAAACCTCATCTTGTCATCATTTTTCAAACCTAATCTAGCCAAACCCACAAGGGCTCTATCAGAGCATAATATATCCTCAAAATTTCATTAAACAACAATATAGCTCCAAAATCAAATGCATTGGCACTTAGCCTCTTAAATCAACACAAGTTCACAATTATCTCTTAAATCAATTTTACACACTCCCCCACATAGATTCCAACTCATAATTTGGGTTCATTAATTTAATTACCCATCTCAAATCCTAAAGCAATTTAAAACAAGCCTTAAGGTAGATTTCTTACCTTAATTTCACAAGTCTCCTTAATTCACCTCTTGCTCCTCATCTTCTCCAAAATCGGTTAAGAGGGTATGGAGTTTCCAACTCCATCCCAACATCCAAGAACACAAAAAAACATACTTAATTAATTATCTAAACCCTTGGAATATCTCAATTCAATAAAAGGGCTAGAACACAAAGTTAGGGTTTACCTTTTTGAAGTTTATAAGAGGAACTCTCACCCTTGAATCAAGAAGGAAATTACTCCACCATTGAAGGGTCAATTTGGAGCTCAAGAACAAGAAGGAAAAAAAGGTATAAAAAATGGTGAAAAATCGATTACACCATGAGATGAAGGAAATATGACTTTTTCTTGGAAATTTTTACCTTAGAAGGAAGAGGAGACTCCAAGCTTCACATTGGTGCCATTTTCTCTTCAAATGGGGAAAACCCATGGAGGTCAACTTCGTTATTTTCGGATTTTGAAAAGAGGCAAGCGTAGAGCTCGAAGAGAGGATCGCAAATATGTAGTTATTTTTGTGATTTAAGCTTGGAGCTAGCTTGGACAAGGAGGAGAAGTGGAGGAGGCCATGGGGCTCCATTGTCGTTCTGCACAGCGAGAGGGAGGAGAAAAAAAAACGATGGGAGGAAGAAAGAGAGGAAAAGAGGAAAGAGAGAAGGGAAAAGAAAAATAAAGGAGGAGAGAGAGTGTGGGTGGGGGTATAAGTTACTTTTTATTTTATTGCTTTTTGACTTATTTAACTAGCTAACTAGTCAAGAGTGTGAGAGAGCTAATTAACATATTAAAACCGGCCCCTTACAGTAACACATGCTGGAGCGTTTTTCATTTTTTTTTACAGAAACACTCGTTTATTTACCCGGTTTTAGCACTATTCGCTAACCGGGTCCGTTTTCCGGAATTTTCTCGTTTAATTAATTTTAATGGTTATTATACTCCCATTAATGTTTATTTATAGTTATATGATCAACTATAATTTTTACGGGGTCTTTTGACCATTTAAAGTCACGTTTTCGGGTTTTCTCGAAAAACGCGCTTTAGACTCCGTTAGCGTTTTAACGCATTATTTGGATCCGTTTTCTTCCGGAATTTTTCCCACATGTTCTTAGTATGTAATTAGGGTATAAAAATATATTTATAACCCTAGTGAAGGTTATATGCCTCCTAAAATAATTAAATATGCGTTTTCATGTTTTGTGTCTTTTACGCATTTTCTTTTTCTTTTTGATTTTTATTTCTTCACCAATGATCTTAAGGACTTAATTAGCCTTAGAAAATAATAATTACACAATTAATTAACACATTAAAGTTTGGGGTATTTCAATCTACCCCCCTTAAAAGAACTTTGTCCCCGAAGTTCACACTTCCCTCACATCATTGGTTAGAATACGGGGATTACTTGTAACATAAACTTCCATAACATCATATTTTACATCACAACCTCAGACTGAACGGCCCGGGTAACACATCCATGCATACATAACTACCCTTAGACTCTTGGGTCTGGGTAACGTAACAACATTTAGACTCGTAGGTCTTGATAACGTAACAACCTTCAGACACATAGGTCTGGGTAACATAACACTTTCCGAACTCAACCACCTTAGGACTCAAGGTCAAAATAATATTTATCACATATACCACACAACATGTCTTAGCATGTATATCAACCAGAAATTCCTTTTCCATCTCTTCATGGGTTCGAGACCCATGTTGAGTACATATACACTGTGATCCCGCAGAACCCGGTCGCGATGGACACCTTCTGGTCCCCGTTCCTTTGGGAGATCAAAACAATTGCATACATCTTTAAAATATACTTCTCATGTAACCGGTCCGAAGACAAAGGCTCATACGTCCTCAGCTCGTGAGCAAGTAATACAAAAATACTCTATATGAGGTTAAGTATAATGAAATCCTTTATTGGAAGGATATTAATTGAAAATCCTTTACGAGGTCAAATCAAAGTAGTCCTTCCTTTGAAAATACCACTGGAGGATCTTAAAAATATTTATTGAAGTCTTGAAAATACCAATTGAAAATTTGAAACCCAATTTAAAATTCTTTTGAAAACTCAATACAACTCCAAGTCCAATTATTGCTAGCTGCATCTTATTCTTGATGTGATTATTTATGACCAATTATAGGGAGTTTCAAGAATCATCCAACCCTGATGTGATCAGCATCAGTGTTGAACTATCTTTCTACCCCAATTTGTGTTCGGCTTCCCTTGATCTCATGATAATCAAGTTTCACTCCCACTTCATTTTCAAACAACAGCTAATTCAAGCATGTACCATTTTCTATCTTTTAATCCATCTAGTCATAATCATTACATCTCCAAGGGATAGAACTCCGTCTATCAATCATCGCCCAAATTCAACTTAATCCGAGTTACCTAGGGAATTTTAATTCTTACTAGGTTCTATATCGGTGTCATACCTCTTCATAAATCACAATACTGTATATATATATACTTTTATCAAAATACAATACACGGTTTTACATTTAGTATCATATGAACATATACTGTCGGGGTTTTAATTCCCCGAGAGTTTTTCTACTCCCTTATACTTATACTTTCACACACATCTGTTAACAAAATAACACACTTATCACAATGGTATTCGCATCTTCTGTGCGCAGTTACCACTATTAAACCATGAATGAATGCGTATATTTATGTAACACACGCACCAATCATCAAATAAATCATTTTGTGCTATGCACACCATAGTTCACGTACACTTGTACGGTAAAACACACTAAACGGTTTTGCGCTCTACCCCCCTTAAAAGGGATTACGACCACGTAATCAATCACTTAATCACTGGTTTAAACGTTCTACCGTCGTGAAGTGTTTTATCTCCATGCGGTTTATTATACCATGTGTTCTGGTTTGAGGATCTTAGCCATATTGGAGCTTTAGTCCCTACCCAAGAATTTTCCTTAGAGTTTATTTAATTGATAACCAGTTTCGATTCTGGCCTGTGAAACTTCTAGGCATTAATAATTGCCATTCACTCGTGTTCACAACGCACATCCAACTCTTGAATCGCTGGCTCACTAGTTTCTGCTGTGCGACTCTTGATAACTTCGAGCTTAGTTTGCCCCCTTCATTATTCTTACTGTATTGTATATCTTCGATTATCACCTTCATCTTGGTAATAACGATTTCTCAACCGACGCGTGGTATTTCTTACCAAGAGTGAGTTCGGTGAGTTACAAACTTTCTATCCACTTCCATGATAATTTACTGTGTATGCTGCTATGTATTTCACAATGTTTAACTTGATTTCTTCCGACTTGTTGTCGGTTGAGATTGAGCTACTACCTAAGGTGTAGTGCTCTCTCGGTTATTTCCCACACATGAGGTATATTCCACCGATATTTGGTATCTAGTGTCACCGCAGTCACTTATGGCTAATCGTGCCTCCACGTTTTGTTCTGAACCAGTATTCTTTCATTGGTACGACCCTGCATTTCATATGCATCGGTCATTATAGCGTTATAAGTCTCTTTCTACTTTCACCACCATTAACATTCCCAAATTCCTAACTATCTCACTCGATCATTACTGCGCAAGTGTAATACCAAAACACTCAGTCATACAGAGTGCAGAGGCGTAAACTCTTGGCATTAACTCTCTTATGGGATTGTAATAGGAATGAACACTGTATTTCACTGAGACTATCATCTCGTAATACTTGCTACTAGCTTATTGCCTAGTTTATTTGCTATCACTTACCGTTGTATTTCCACTGAGTCCAACTCATAACCGTGCTCAGTTGCCATATTATCATTTAACAACACTTATACAACGGTCGTTTATTGCGTACCATGCTCTTATTTCTTGTACCACAATGTCTCACATTGTATTCACGGTCATGCTAGCTTCTGCACATGTACTTCATCATTCGTGTTACGGCTCATCATTCATTTGGGTGACCACTGAATACACTATTTTTCGGGCTTTATGCTCCTTGAGCGTTGTTCATTTAGCATAGGTATCCCCACTCTTAAAGCAGTGGTTCGTTCTCCGCTCTATTTACTTGTATGACATATACTTCCACAATCGATCACATTTACATAACACATTTTATTTGTGCTTATAAGCCTTACTGCCTAGAGCTCTGCCCGTTGTAGGTTGTCCACACACATTACATGGTTTAGATTGGTATTGGGCTCCATGACAAGGTCGTAGTATCACGGTTCCTTTCATGGGATGCCCCTTCAAGGATGTCAGACTTTCCTCTGACGACTTGTGTTTAAACTTGGTGTTTATTTCAACCCTGGCGTTTCTGTCACGTTATCTTGTTCAACCATTGTTGATCTAAACACCCCTTTTAAGGATAACTCCTGGGTGTTATTAGGTTATGCCATTACATCTGGCTTGCACTTCTTGGTATGTTTAATTTACTACCTCGCTCTGCGTTCTTTGTTGGGTTAAATATCCTCTTTAGTGAGGTTGATATCTCCTGTTAGTTTAAGTGATCATTCCAGGAGTCTCATCCCGTTCGTTGCACATTGACGTGTCCATAATAGGCATCTGCCTCGTCATATGTAGGCTGGGTACTTACTCCAGCTATTATGTTCATCCATCCGGATTCTTAAGACATATTCCACGTCTTTACTTACAAACCAATGCACTTCGCACTAGTGCACCCTTAAACATTTCCTTAAAATGAATTCGCTGATTCTTTCGGTCTTGTTGGCTTTACTGGGTTCCTTTACTTCCACCATTCTTGGTAATTCATTTTCCTGCTTGACTTTTACTTCGGACCGTAGTATGGAGTCGACTACTTCCCGTGTTCCAGACTCCACTCGTATACATATGTGGGGTATCCTACTGATACATTGCTACTTACCCGACTATCCCATATGAAGGTCTGTCAGGCCCACAAGCTCCTATCGGAGTGCGGTCGTCCCACATTACTGTTGGTACACTCGTAGTGTCCGTCACACGCCTAGGTGAAGTATTCTGTTGTCAACTCCTCTTATATTATCCAGTGATAATATGCATTCCATGCTTCCCGAACTTAATCAAGGGAAATGTATCCACTGTTGTATTATTATGAACTCAATCCATTCCTCGGGTTGTTACCCTTGGGTTTACCGGTTTCCATCCGGTTATTTAAAAGTAACTGGGTATGACTTACCTATCATGTGGCACTGAGGCCGGTGTAGGTCTTCTGGTTTGGTCTAAAAAGAAGGATTGAGATAGATTGGGTTTGAAAGAAGGTTAGACATAAAATGGGTTTGAAAGAAAACTTGGTTTTGAAAAAGGTTCTGAAATAAGTCTGAGTTTGAAAGAAAAAATTTCATGGTTTTACAACGTCTTCTTGCTGACTGGTTTAATCCCACATATTGGTTAGGCTATTAAGCCCTTCCACGGTAATGATGATGTCACTTAACTCCATGGTACTGTACTAAGTACTTTGTAGTTGCTCAAAATTTCCCGTCAGCCTTGTTGTAGCAGCACTTGCCATGGCAAGTGTGCCATGCTAACTGGTTACTGGTTCAATATACATTGGTTGCGGTACTGCTTTCACCCGCTTTAACATCATTGGCCTTGCAGGCCCTTGCTTGATCTCACAGCCTTAGCAGTAAATCTCCTGGGTATTCCTCACTGTCTTCACATGATGACCATTACTAGGGTGTTTCCCATTCTGGGAGACCCCCTTTTTACTTAGTATTGTATCCTCCTCGTACTACCTTGTAGTTCTTTAATTGGTTGGTATACCGTTGGTGTATTAGTTAACATTTGTAGTCCCGTAGACACTCGCCTCGGGTTTCATTACTTCACTTCTTGCCGGTTGCACAATTGGTGCGTTGCAAGATGGTCGTCCTCGACTGCTCTGCATGTCGACCCAGGTTGCCGGAAATTCTATTTTCTTATGCTTAAGATCCTTTACTTTCCGCTACCTCATGCGGCAGACATTGTTAAGATGGAGACCGTCTTCGAAATTCACACCTTTCGGAATCTACCATATGACAGGTTATCCGTACTTATAAGGACACTTAAATACAGCCAGATCGGGTATTCCCGAGTAAGAGAAGACTTCCATCTCTCTGGAGTTCTTTCCGAGTTATAAAATAGGGTTTGTTGAGGGCGGGATGGATATTGTAGGTATCCAGTACCGACTGGTATTTCCTAACCAGCGTACTTCTCACGCTATCATTCAACCCTTAACCTAAGGTCTTAAACTCCTAACTCGGTACTTCCTAAGCTCGGTAATTCAGTCATCAGAGCGATACTTCGCTCTGATACCACTTTTTGTAACACCCCAACTACAAATAACACACTTAACGATACTTTGCAGCGGAAATCACAACTCACAACATAACTTAACTCTTGGGTGTTACACGCCGTTAGCCACCCACGTGGCTAACAAGGCTAACATACATACAATGTACCGGTCTGATGGACTAAACTCCCGAGCAACTACACAATAATCCCGTTCCATATCCAACAATTATTATTCACTTACATTACAACTGTACCGAGTAATTATCAACTAACGCCGATACAATTTCGGTCTTACTACACCTACAGCACATCCACAATTTTCATGACTACCCACATACAATCAACTACCCCATCCTACTCTCGAACGGCTTCAGTTCCTTGTACCTGAAACAGGAAAGAGAAGAAAAGGGTGGCCCCCAAGGGGATCAGCACCTTTGCTGGTATGGTAATCCCGCAGCCCGCATGCTACCGGGCCACGCACAACTACTTGTCGTCTTAGCATGCGATTGATTTTATTTAAACATACACAACTACACACATACTTCATGCTTAAAAGCAAACATCCATTAGTAGGACACAAACACAAGATTAGCACACACAACGTAACCATACACTTCACTTGATAACATACACACAACTTAGTTCCACTCTTCTTAGAGAACATAAACTTTACTTAGGGAGTGCCGGGGTGATAGAAGCCCGAGCACAACATACATGCATTTTCTTTACTTAGGTGTGGCGGCCTCATATAGGACCGATCACACCTTGCACAATTTCCCCCTAGCTCCAATAGTGATGAGGTAGGTAAGCCTTGGTTAAGCTTGTGGGTGGTTGTAATTCAAGGAGGAAAAACAACCGTAACATAATAAAGAGGGAGTCAAAGCGAACTTAGGCATCAACACCCTACCAACATTAAACATGATTTCCCCCTACCCGATTGGAAGTTGGGTAGGTAAGCTTTGGCTAAGCTAATGGGAGGTCGAAATCCAATGAAGGAAAGGAACCCTTAACATAACAGGATGGGAGTTAATTCACATATATACATCAACTCCCAACCAACACGCGTGACCGGAACAACCGGATTCCTCACCATACATAACATATACATATTAGTTAAAGGTTCCTTTATGGAACTCATCACATACATACATCACATAGTGTTACTAACTCTGTTAGGCCAGAAGGGGAGTAACATCCCTTTTTAACAAACATGGATAACTGTATCCGATAGCAACAACACACAAAACAAAGTCACATACATCACACATAGTCACAACATACTCAAACGCATGGATAGCCGTAGTTAGAACGTTCCCGTGGGTTGGGACGTTTATCCCGAATACCGATCTCTTATGTGTACTTAAGGTCGGTTAACTATTATCTAACACATAATTAGGGTTAAGCGGTATCGGAATTAATTACGCCACAATAATGAATTACTATAAACTCATTTCATGCTTTATCTTGCAAGGTGGCAAACACACATAAAAACACATTGGCATACAAGCCGGTGCAATCCGGTAGGACACGGGTTGCAAGAAAACCATACCTTACACCATGGGTTACTCTACCGTGTTCCCGAGGGTTCACTCCAACGCGTCATCTCACGCTCCCCGGGTAGTTTTTGAACAACTGATAACATTTCAAATGTTTTATTAACAACAAAGTCTTACAGTATGTAAACTTCTATTACTCCCATACTTACCCCGTTATCCCGTTGTTTCGGTTTAACTCAGTGTACATAATCCCTTAACTTACTCACTCACTTCCAGCACTTGTTTATACTTCTTAGGACCTTTATAAGCCACCAAACAACTCTTAAACAATCATATAACATCAACCCCTTTCATTCCCTTCGGTTTAGACTCAAAAACAATCAAGAATTTCTATTCTGGTGCTGGTCCGGGACCTTGTCCTGGTCCTAACTCCCGGACCAGCTCAATAGGTAACTCTCGGGCAGAAAAGCAGGGGTGGTCCGGGACTTCATACATAACCTCTGTCCCGGACCAGAGTGTGTGAAAACTCTCGGTCATTTTAATAGGGGTGGTCCGGGACTTAATACTCACCCCAAGTCCCGGACCAACATGCCTGCATACTCTCGAACCATTTTACAATATGGTCCGGGACTTGACACTAAACCTAAGTCCCGAACCTCTGCTACAGACCTTCAAAAATGGCATTTTCAATCCTTGTTCCACTTGTTCTCTTCACCCATTGTTGTCCCAACCTTCCTACATGTAATTAGTATATTCTAACACTAATATAACATCTTAAACTTGCTTAAATCATCATCTAAACCTGTTATCCAATTCTTGATTGAATTTAACAAAACCAAATCCTCACATCTTGCAATTTGCATTCTTATGCATTTCTAGCTCCTTCTTGCTTGTTTTTATACCTTACCAACCTCACCAAAACCATCAATGACCATCACAAATCATTCCTACATAAATGTACTTCTACAACCCATATTCACTCCATGTTTCACAATTTATAAACACTAACTCTTTTCTCGCATTTCTAAACTCCTCATATGTAAATTGCTACAGATTTTCATCGTTCTCTTCCTATCCTCCCAAATGCCATTTCAAGGCTATTTAAACCACTATACTCAACACTACAACACCAAGGTTCCCCCATTCACCAAGGAATCATCAATACACTCATTTTCTACCAAAATTTCGCCATAACCTCCCCATAAACTTAGCATCTCCCAAACCTCATCTTGTCATCATTTTTCAAACCTAATCTAGCCAAACCCACAAGGGCTCTATCAGAGCATAATATATCCTCAAAATTTCATTAAACAACAATATAGCTCCAAAATCAAATGCATTGGCACTTAGCCTCTTAAATCAACACAAGTTCACAATTATCTCTTAAATCAATTTTACACACTCCCCCACATAGATTCCAACTCATAATTTGGGTTCATTAATATAATTACCCATCTCAAATCCTAAAGCAATTTAAAACAAGCCTTAAGGTAGATTTCTTACCTTAATTTCACAAGTCTCCTTAATTCACCTCTTGCTCCTCATCTTCTCCAAAATCGGTTAAGAGGGTATGGAGTTTCCAACTCCATCCCAACATCCAAGAACACAAAAAACATACTTAATTAATTATCTAAACCCTTGGAATATCTCAATTCAATAAAAGGGCTAGAACACAAAGTTAGGGTTTACCTTTTTAAAGTTTATAAGAGGAACTCTCACCCTTGAATCAAGAAGGAAATTACTCCACCATTGAAGGGTCAATTTGGAGCTCAAGAACAAGAAGGAAAACAAGGTATCAAAAATGGTGAAAAATCGATTACACCATGAGATGAAGGAAATATGACTTTTTCTTGGAAATTTTTACCTTAGAAGGAAGAGGAGACTCCAAGCTTCACATTGGTGCCATTTTCTCTTCAAATGGGGAAAACCCATGGAGGTCAGCTTCGTTATTTTCGGATTTTGAAAAGAGGCAAGCGTAGAGCTCGAAGAGAGGATCGCAAATATGTAGTTATTTTTGTGATTTAAGCTTGGAGCTAGCTTGGACAAGGAGGAGAAGTGGAGGAGGCCATGGGGCTCCATTGTCGTTCTGCACAGCGAGAGGGAGGAGAAAAAAAAACGATGGGAGGAAGAAAGAGAGGAATGAGAGGAAAGAGAGAAGGGAAAAGAAAAATAAAGGAGGAGAGAGAGTGTGGGTGGGGGGGTATAAGTACTTTTTATTTAATGCTTTTGACTTATTTAACTAGCTAACTAGTCAAGAGTGTGAGAGAGCTAATTAACATATTAAAACCGGCCCCTTACAGTAACACATGCTGGAGCGTTTTTCATTTTTTTTTACAGAAACGCTCGTTTATTTACCCGGTTTTTAGCACTATTCGCTAACCGGGTCCGTTTTCCGGAATTTTCTCGTTAATTAATTTTAATGGTTATTATACTCCCATTAATGTTTATTTATAGTTATATGATCAAATATTTTTACGGGGTCTTTTGACCATTTAAAGTCCGTTTTCGGGTTTTCTCGAAAAACGCGTTTTAGACTCCGTTAGCGTTTTAACGCATTATTTGGATCCGTTTTCTTCCGGAATTTTTCCCACATGTTCTTAGTATGTAATTATGGTATAAAAATATATTTATAACCCTATTGAAGGTTATATGCCTCCTAAAATAATTAAATATGCGTTTTCATGTTTTGTGTCTCTTACGCATTTTCTTTTTCTTTTTGGTTTTTATTTCTTCACCAATGATCTTAAGGACTTAATTAGCCTTAGAAAATCATAATTACACAATTAATTAACACATTAAAGTTTGGGGTATTTCAATGGGTTTTCCCCATTTGAAGAGAAAATGGCACCAATGGCTAGCTTGGAGTCTCCTCTCTCTCCTAAGGTAAAAATATTCAAGAAAAACTCATTTTTCTTCACCCTTCTTTCTTGACCGATTTTGCTCTCTTTGATACTTCATTTTCTCCTTGTCTTGGAGCATTGGCTCAACACTCCAATGGTGGTGGAACTCTCCTTTTGATTCATGGGTGAAAACCCCTCCTAAAAATCTCAAAGGTAAAACACTAACCTTGTGTTTTAAGCCCCTCACCTTGGATTAGAATTTCCTAAGGGTTTAAATGGTTAATTGAATCCATTTTTGTGTTTCTTGAATGTTGGGACGGAGTTTGGCAGCTCCATTCCCATATGGCCGATTATGATCAAGAGGAGGAGAAAGAGGAGATTGGTAAAGGAAAGGAGAATTTGTGAGATTAAGGTAAGAAACTCACCTTAATGATTATTTGATTATTGTAGAACTTGGGATGGAGAAGTTTTGGAAGAAAATCCAAGATAAATAACTCACCTTAAGCTTATGTGGTGTTTTAAGGAAATTGTGTTGTTTTGGTACAAATATAAATGTTGAGTGTAGTGTAGGTGTTGCTATTATTATGAGGAAATTCAGTGTTTAAAGTTTAATGTTGTTTAAGGGCCTAAGAGCCAAGCTTTTAAAGTCATGTACATTGAGGTGATCGTTGTTAAAATGATGGAATTGATGTGTGGGATAGTGCCTTGAATGAGTTGATGGTTGGAGTGCTTTGGTGAGCTAAGCAATGTGTGGGCACATGTTAAAATTAAGGGGAGGTTATGGTGAAATTTTGGTAGGAAATGAGTGTTTTGATGATGGCTTAGTGAATGGGAGGACTTCGGTGTTTGTAGGGTTGAGTAGAGTGGTTAAATAGCCTTATAATGGTACATGGAGAATGGATATGTGAGTGTATAAAATCTGTAGCAAATGAGTGTTGTAAAGCATTGATTTTCAAGAAAAGAGTTAGTGCTTGTAATCTTGGAGATGAATTTGGACTTGGATTCTAGAAGTGCAAAGGTCTAGGATGAGTTGGAATGGTCATGAGGTGGTTTGGTAAGTTTGGTAGGAGGTAGACACTAGCGAGAAGAAGCTAGAAATGCACAAGTGTGCATAATGTGGAAGAGGGAATGAAATTATGTTGAAAATTGAGCAAGAATTGGAGTGAGGATTTAACCAATGATTTGGAGAGGTTTAATGCATGTTTTAAGGTGTTTAAACATGTAGGAAACATGTGGAAATATTGTGGGATAAGTGGAAAAAAATTGGGGTGAATTTGGAGTCCAGAATGTGTAGAAAAACGGTTTTTAAAATGGGGTCTGTTCTGGACCGCACCTAGGGACCGCCCCGCCAGTGTAGAGAAGAGAAGAAAAAAAACCGTGTTGAAATACCCCAAACCTTAACACGTTAATTAATTGTGTAATTATTATTTTCTAAGGCTAATTAAGTCCTTAAGATCATTGGTGAAGAAAGGAAAACCAAAAAGAAAAAGAAAATGCGTAAAAGTCACAAAACGTGAAAACGCGTATTTAATTATTCTAGGGGGTACATAACCTTCATTAGGGTTATAAATACATTTTATACCATAATTAAACATTAAGAACATGTGGGAAAAAGTCCAGAAGAAAACGGATCCAAATAATGCGTTAAAACGCTAACGGAGTCCTAAAGCGCGTTTTTCGAGAAAACCCGAAAACGTGACTTTAAACAGTTAAACGACCCCGTAAAAATTATGGTTGATTATATAACTATAATTAAACATTAATGGGAGCCTAAGAATCATTAAAATTAAAGAAACAAGAAAAAAATCCGGAAAACGGACCCGGATTAGTAAATAGTGTAAAAACAGTATCTTGTGGGGTATAAATTGTAATAAGAGTAAAATACTCTTTACTTTTGTAATTAAAAATCTGACTCCCCCTTGTCCTTAAGTGTCACACGGTTTCCCCCTCCCTCTCTCATCTCTTATGCCTTACTTTACAAAAAAAATAATAAAGCAAAAAGGTAATAAAAGTACAAAAGGCGCTTTTTGAACTCCCTCTCTCCCATTCTCTTATCTCTCACGATTTTTCCTTTCCCCTCCAGACCTCTCTTCTTCTTCTTGTTCTGTTAATGGCGATTTTGAGCTCCCTCTTCCAGCTCTCATCTTCTCTTCATGGTGCAAGCTTCTACAAAACTCCAAACACAAAAATAATTACACCGTTTTCTTAGTTAGAGCAAGGGCTAGCTAGTGCTCTTTTCAAAATTCCAAAAACTCAAAGTTTACCACCATGGGTATAATCCATTTGAAGAGGGAATCACATTTTCTTGAGCTAGGCTGCATCTTCCTTGTTACAAGGTAAGAAAAATCCAAAAATACTCATTTTTCTCCACTTCATAGCTTGACCGATTTTGCCCAGTTTTGAATCTCCATTGATGCTCCCGTTCTAGCTTGGTCTTATCTTCAAAAGAGGAGATGGAGCCTTGTTTTGTTGATTGGCCAAACCTCAATTCTAGGGTTACAAGGTAATGCCCTAAATTTTGTGCTTTAAGCACTTTCCTCTTGTATACTAGATTAGTTCATGAATCTAGGTGTGATAATGAGTACTCATTGCCCCATTTGAATATTGGCTAGAGGTTGTCAATGGTGTATTGCTTCCTTGGCTGAAAATGACATGAGGAAGAGAAGAGGAGAAGAGAAAAAGGGAACTTGTGAGTTTAAGGTAAGAAAACTACCTTAATAACTATTATGATTGTTTAAGAATTTGGGATGGGATAAATTGAAAAATGAACCCAAAATATGAAAGGTAATGTGTTTATTTGATTTTGAGAGAACTTGTGAATTGTTGTTTGAATTGAGGGCTTTGAAGCCAAGAGATTTTTAGTCGTTGTTATGTGGTGGTTTATTGAGATTTTGGGAGCTATAATGTTATTTGATGATTTGGATGGGATTGTTGTGTGTGCTGGTAGACCTTGAGGGTTTGGCTAGTTTTAGGTTGTTTAAATGGTGGTATGAGTGTTGGGCAATGTTAGAAAAGTAGCCGACTATGGCGAAATTTCGATAGGAATCTAAGAGCTTTTAGTGATGTTTTGAGTGAAGTATAACCTAGGGTTAACTAGGTATGAATGGAGATTGAATTGAGTTAGTAAACCTCCTTGGGAATGCTTGTTTAAGTATAGAGTATCTGTTCAAAAATCTGTAGCAAAAGAAGTTGTTTAAGTGCCATAGGAGTTTTGAAAACAATGAGGATTTAAGGTTTTAAGATTTAGGCATGAACCTTGGTATGAGAAGTGCATTGTCTAGGAGGATTTGGAATGGTCAAATGGAATGGGAAAACAATGCAAATTGCCAAGAGGTATAAATCTGTAGCACAAGGGTGCACAATGTAACAGAGAGAATGAAAAATTTAAGAATTTGAGCAAGAAGTTGAGTAGGGAGTAAACCAATGATTTGAAGAGGTTTAGTGAGTGTTTTAGTGTGTTTTAACATGTAGGAAACATGTGGAAAGATTAGGAAATGATTAGGGGTGAATTAGGGGTTGAAAACTAGTGAAAAACTGTAAATTTGGACAGTTCCAGGGGTGGTCCGGGTTTGCAAATCGGTACGCAAACCCGGACCATAGCAAAAACAAGGCAGAAGGCCATCCCAGGGGGTGGTCCGGGTTTGTAAACCCGGACACAAACCCGGACCACACATAAAAATAGGCAGAAACTCATTTTCGGGATTGGTCCGGGTTTGTAACCCCGGACACAAACCCGGACCATGCTAAAAACTTACCAGAATGTGTTTTAAAGTGTTGTTATGATGGGGAAGTGAATGGTAATGGTTTTAGATGTTGATTAGGCCTTGTTTGGTGAGTTTTAAAGGCCTTAGAAAGTGTAAACAAGTGTTAGGATGGATGTGAGAAAGTTGTGAGTTTAAGTACACAAAGTTAAACCGAAATAACGGGATAACGGGTTAAGTACGGGAGTAATAGAAATTTACATGCCGTAAGATTTTGATGTTAATGAAAATATTTGAAATAATACCAGTTGTTTGGGAAACTACCCGGGGAGCGTGAGGTGACGCGTTGGAGTAAATCCTCGGGAATACGGTAGAGTAACCCATGGTGTAAGGTATGGTTTTCTTGCAACCTGTGTCCTATCGGATTACACCGGCTTGTATGCCAATGTGCTTTTCTGTGTGTTTGCCACCTTCCAAGATAAAGCATGAAATGAGTTTATAGTAATTCATTATTGTGGCGTAATTAATTCGATACTGTTTAACCTTAATTAAGTGTTAAATAATAGTTAACCGACTTTGGGTTCACATAAGAGATCGGTATTTGGAATAAACGTCCCAACCCACGGGAACGTTCTAACTACGGCTATCCATGTGTTAGTGTATGTTGTGATTAAGTGTGATGTATGTGACTTGTTTAGTATGTTGTTGTTATTGGATACTGTTATCCGTGTTGTTGAAATGGGATACGATTTCCCTTATGTGTTTAACAGAGTTAGTAAGACTATGTGATGTAAGTATGTGATAAGTTCCATAAAGGAACCTTTAACTAATAAGTATATGTTATGTATGATGAGGAATCCGGTCGTTCCGGTCGCGCGTGTTGTTTGGGAGTTGATGTATATATGTGAATTAACTCCCATCCTGTTATGTTAAGGGTTGCTTTCCTTCATTGGATTTCGACCTCCCACTAGCTTAGCCAAAGCTTACCTACCCAACTTCCAATCGGGTTAGGGGGAAATCATGTTTAATGTTGGTAGGGTGTTGATGCCTAAGTTCGCTTCGACTCCCTCTTTATTATGTTACGGTTGTTTATCCTCCTTGAATTCCAACCACCCACAAGCTTAACCAAGGCTTACCTACCTCATCATTATTGGAGCTAGGGGAAAATTGTGCAGGGTGTGATCGGTCCTATATAAGGCCGCCACACCTAAGTAAAGAAAATGTATGTATGTTGTGCTCGGGCTCCTATCACCCCGGTACTCCTTAAGTAAAGTTTATGTTCTCTAAGAAGAATGGAATTAAGTTTGTGTGTATTATTAAGTGAAATGTGTTGTTACGTTGTGTGTGCTAACCTTGTGTTTGTGTTCTGCTAACGGATGTGTGCTTTTAAGCATGATGTATGTGTGTAATGTGTGCATGTTTTTAATAAAATCAACCGCATGCTAAGACGACAAATAGTTGTGCGTGGCCCGGTAGCATGCGGGCTGCGGGATTACCATACCAGCAAAGGTGCTGAGCCCCTTGGGGGCCACCCTTTTCTTCCTTTTCTATTTCAGGTACAAGGAGCTGGAAGCCGTTCGAGAGTAGGACGGGGTAGTTATTTGTACGTGGTAGTCATGAGAATTGTGGATGTATCGTAGGTGTAGTAAGACCGAGTTTGTATCGGCGTAGTTGGAAGATACTCGGTACATTGTAATGTGAGTGTATAATGATCGTTGGACATGGAACGGGATTTATGTGTAGTTGCTCGGGAGTTTAGTCCATCAGACCGGTACAATGTAGGTATGTTAGCCTTGTTAGCCACGTGGGTGGCTAACGGCGTGTAACACCAAGGAGTTAAGTTATGTTGTGAGTTGTGATTTCCGCTGCAAGGTGTTGTTAAGTGTGTTGTTAGTAGTTGGGGTGTTACAAAAAGTGGTATCAGAGCAAAGTATCGCTCTGATGACTGGAATACCGAGCTTAGGAAGTACCGAGTTAGGATTTTAGTGCATTGGGTTACGGGTTGAGTGATAGCGTGAGAAGTACGCTAGTTAGGAAATGCCAGTGTGTACTGGATACCTACAATATCCATCCCGCCCTCCACAAACCCTATTTTATAACTTGGGAAGAACGCCAGAGAGATGGGAGTCATCTCTCACTCGGGAAAACCCGATCTGGCAGTTGATATTTACCTCTGTAAGTACGGAGAACCTGTCATACGGTAGACTCCGAAAGGTGTGAATCCCGAAGACGGTTTCCATCTGAACAATGTTTGCCGCATTTAATAGCGAAAAGTGAAGAATCCTATGCAGAGGATAACAGAATTTCCGGCACCCTGGGTCGACATGCGAAGCAGTCGAGGACAACCAGCTTGCAAGCATTAACCGTGCAACAGTGGAGAAGTGAAGTAGTAGAACCCGAGATGAGTGTCTACGGGACTACAATGTTAACTAATACGCCAACGGTATACCAACCGATTAAGGAACTACAATGTAGTACGAGGAGGATACAATACTAAGAAAAGGGGTCTCCCAGAAGGGGAAACACCCTAGTTGATGGTTGTCATGTGATGACAGTGAGAAGTACCCAGGAAATTGTTGATAAGGCTGTAAGATCAAGTAAGGGCCAACAGGGCCATTGATGTCAGTACGGGTGAAAGCAATACCGCAACCGGTGTGTGCTGAACTGACAGCCAGTTAGCATGGCGCACTTGCCATGGCAAGTGCTGCTATGACAAGGCTGTACAGAAAATTTTAAACAACTACCAGTACTTAGTAAAGTACCATGAAGATAAGTGGGATTATCATAACCGTGGAAGGGCTTAATAGCCTGACCTCAGTACTTGGAATTACACCAGTCAGCAGGAAGCTAGACTCGGTTAAGGCAAGGAAACGTTGTAAAACCAGGAGAATTTTTCTTTCAACTTAAATCCATTTTCAAAACCAGATTTTCTTTCAAACCCATTTTATTTTAATTCGTCCTTTTCTTTAAACCAAACCAGAAGACCTACACGGGCCTCAATGCCACATGGTAGGTAAGTTTTACCCAGTTACTTTGAAGATAACCGGATGGAAACCGGTAAACCCAAGGGTAACAACCCGAGGAATGGATTGAGTTCATAATAATACAACAGTGGATACATTTCCCTTGATTAAGTTCGGGAAGCATGGAATGCATATTATCACAGGATAATATAAGAGGAGTTGACAACAGAATACTTCACCTAGGCGTATGACGGACACTACGAGTGTACCAACAGTAATGTGGAACGACCGCACTCCGATAGGAGCTTGTGGGCCTGACAAACCTTCTTATGGGGTAGTCGGGTAAGTAGCAATGTATCAGTAGGATACCCCATGTATGTATACGAGTGGAGTCTGGAACACGGGAAGCAGTCGACTCCATACTACGGTCCGAAGTAAAAGTCAGACAAGAGTAATAAACTACCATCGGATGGTTGAAGTAAAGGAACCCAATTAAGTTAAGAGGACTAAAGGGATTAGTGAGTTATTGCGAGGAAATGTTTAAGAATCTAGAAGTGTGAAGTGCACTGACTAGTAAGTAAAGACATCGCATATGTCTCAAGGATCTGGATGGATGAACACAATAGCTGGAGTAAGTACCCAGCCTATATATGGCGAGGCAGATGCCTACTATGGATATGTTAATGTGCAATGATCGGGATGAGACTCCCGAGATGATCACTAGAGATATCAATCTCACTAAGGAGAATATTCAACCCAGCAAAGAACGCGGGGCGAAGTAGAAATTAAACATACTAATGAGTGCAAGCCAGATGAAAAGGCATAACCTAATAACACCCAGGAGTTATCCTTAAAAGGGTGTTTGGGTCAACAATGGTTGAACAAGATACGTGACAGAAACGCAAAGGCTGAAATTAACACCAAGTTTAAACACAAGTCGTCAGAGGGAAGTCTGACATCCTTGAAGGGGCATCCCATGAAAGGAACCGTGATACTACGACCTTGTCATGGAGCCCAATACCAATCTAAACCATGTAATGTGTGTGGACAGCTTACAACGGGCAGAGCTCGAGGCAATAAGGCTTAAAAGCCACGAATCGAATGTGTTAAGAAAATGTTATTGATCACAGAAGTTTACGTTATATAAGTAAGTAAGCGGATAACGAACCACTGCTTAAAGTGTGGGGACACCTCTTGATATTGTGAGACCGCAACAGCGGTAGTTATGTGAACTAAATTCAGAGAATGTGTTAAGAGTTGACCATGTTGTTACTACGAAAAGAAGTATTCGTACCAGTTGTGCAGACGGAAAGGGTGATAAGCCTAATGGCAACCACCATAGGTGTGGGATGCTAGATGTGTAATGAACAACGCTCAAGGAGCATAGAGGCTCGAAGAGTAGAGTATTCAGCAGTCAGCCGAATAAGTGGCAAAACACAGTCTAATAGCGGAAGTGTGAGCCTCGATTTTAAACCCTATCCTATGTTGATTAAAGCTGATTAGGATCTAACCGGGTTTTAGGTCCACTTATAACCTAAGATTAATAACTATGTCATATAACAATAATTATTAAAACCTAAGCTAGCTCACTGGAACCTATTATGAGTCGCCACCTAATTTTAACCTAAATCAAATTAGGAAAGGAGAGTTCGGGTTCGGGGGCTTGGTATTCGACTTATTTAGGGTTCAAATTACTTTCATTACCCTTCCTAGGTCGTTTTTCCTCTACTTGGTTCATTTACGGCTTATTACGAGTCGTTTTAACCTAAGTGCGCAACCTTCTGTTTTTTGTGTTTTTTAGCATTTTTGACAGAAAATAAAAGTGAAAAGTGAAATTACCTAAACTAGGGTTTCGGAGGCAGAATTAGGTCGAATTTTGATTCCGTCCGTGGCCACGGACCTAATGTCCGAACCCACGGACCCCAGTTAACCTAATTACACAGAAAAGTCAAATTTAAACAGAAGCGAGATTTTGAAAAGTCCGGGGCCACGGACAGGACGTCCGTGGGCCCGGCCCGGACATGTTTTATAAAACCCTAACTTTTGAAAATAAAAATATCCCGCCACCGTCCGGGGGCGTCCGGCTTTCGGACAGAGCGTCCGTGACCCCGGACATAGCGTCCGTGGGTGCGGACCGACCTCGGACGGCGGCGTTGAGGCTGTTCCCGACGGTGTTCTTGGCTCAAAAATTATGGGTACGTAGCCTGAAAGATTCTAAACATGTTAGTGATCAAAAGTTTTCAATTTGACTACGAATTAAGGACGAAACTTATTGAACAAGTTAGTGGACAGAAACGCAAACAAACCTTAATTCAGAAGCAAAGAAAAGTCAGTTCGAATAGGAATTTCAACCAGAAGCGTATTGTGATCAGTGGAGTTAAAGAATTTGAATTCTAACCTGTTTTGGCTTCGGGATTTGGTTGTTCCTTCACGTCGAGAAACTTCGAACGCGTCGTTGGTAGCCGATCAGGTTCAACTTCGACCCGAGTTTCTGATTTCTTCTTCCTTGTATGATTAAGGACGGTTTGCTTCTGTTTTTGTGGTGTTTTGGTGCTTGGAAGTTCAATAGGAGAAGAAAGGATGAGTTTTTGGTGATTTCGGAGTGATTTCTGCAGTGTTTCGGTATTGATTTGAGGCTTGGAAGTGTAAAAACGTGGGAAGAAGGTTTGTGGCTGTGTTCTCTGACTTTGGAGGTGTTCTCCTCTGCCCTAGTTCGTTTTTTGGGGGGTCCTTTTATAGAAAGAGCATGGTCAAATTGATAGAGCAAGATCTTTATCTAAAACGCTGATTTTGTGCTCTAAGGGAATCTGATTTTTTAAAGTATGTTTCAGGCCGAGATAAATTATGAAATTTTAACTGAAGATAAAGGATGATTTTTAAGAATTTCGAGAGTTGGAATCGGGTTATTTTGATAAATAACCGATTAGATAAATATCTTGCAATCTGGAATCTCCCATAATTCATAACTTATTACTGGAAAGTCGAAATAACGAAATTCCAACGGCATTAGTCTCTAATAAACATCCTCTATCTTGTGTTAAAATTTCATGACGTTTTGTTTTGATTTCGGTATTTTCCATAGGAGAGAGAAAATTGCAAAAATGATTGAATTTCTCTTTTAAATTTTGGGATAAGGTTCCAAATAAAATAATTTCAGGTTTATGACTGTATGTAGTCATGCTAGCCATGTGACAATTTTATTTTAATTTTGGAAGCCTTTTTTTATTTCTATTTTGAGGTTATTTCATGTGTTAATTATTAAAGAAACTAGCTTACTGAAAGCTTAATTTCTAGAATAAATATTATCAGAAAATCATGAAAGACCTTTCATAACGACTATGATATTTGGAAGTGTTTGGAGATAATGAGCAAGTCATATGAAAATAGAAAATCCCGATGATGTCCTTGGAAAATCCCGCCTTGGTGCTTTTTGACCCCTTTTGTCCTTTGTAACACGTATGCCTTAGAGACTACTCCGGGGGGGTTGAAATTTTGGGTATAACAGATTGCCCCCCGTCAACTAGGCTTTGTAATGAGGATGAAAAGACTAGTTGATGCCTGAGTGATACCCCAAAATTTTGGATCTCAAAAGACCCTACATGTAGATTGTGTCGAGCTATTCTAAGGTGCTGACTACCTATGAGTGAGAATGAAAATG
Organism: Limonium bicolor; assembly: GCA_023374045.1. Taxonomy (NCBI): domain Eukaryota; kingdom Viridiplantae; phylum Streptophyta; class Magnoliopsida; order Caryophyllales; family Plumbaginaceae; genus Limonium; species Limonium bicolor. The sequence continues at coordinate 101,053,796 of CM041781.1, read as the reverse complement.
AAAAGATGTCAAGCGATTCTAAGGTGTTGACTACCTAAAAACGAAATGAGATAATGTCAAGCAATCCTAAGGTGTTGACTGCCTATAATGATGATATGATGTCAAGCTATTCTAAGGCGTTGACTACCTATAATGATGATATGATGTCAAGCTATTCTAAGGCGTTGACTACCTATAATGATGATATGATGTCAAGCTATTCTAAGGCGTTGACTACCTAAAATGTGATAACCGGGTGGTATGCAAATGCAAGAATGCTGAAATGCTAATGATGCTAATGATGCTGATGCTGATGATAATGCTGATGAAGTTGATGATGCTGATGATGCTGATAATGTTTATGATGCTGATGATGTTGATGATAATGCTGATGATGCTGATGATGCTCGGATGCTTCTGGGGACCGAAACCCGTGCCAATGCTCCTGGCTGGACCCAATGTGGACTTATTGCCATCGCCCCCCAAGCCGGTGTGCAGGGATAACTCCTGGTAAAAACCCTGGGGACTTATTGCCTTTGCCCACCATTCGTTGATCCCAAAAATAAGTTGACATTGCAAAAGGAGGATTTATTGCCATCACCTCGCCAACTTTCTGTCGCCAGGTCTTGTGACGCGCCTGGATAATGCAACTAGGTCTTATGACGAGCCTATATGAATGAGATGAATGCAATGTGTTTGATGAGAGTGGGTAAACTAAAGGGTAACTCTAGGTCTTACTACGAGCCTAAGGGAATGTAACTAGGTCCTATGACGGGCCTAAAGGATGGTTCTAGGTCTTATGACGAGCCTAAGGGATGGATCTAGGTCTTATGACGAGCCTAAAGGATGGATCTAGGTCTTATGACGAGCCTAAAGGAATGAGCTCTTCTACTCGGGTGAGTTCTGCTACTCTGGTGAGAATTTGAAGAATCTGTATCTACGGGGTGAGAATCTGTATCTTTGAAGAATCTGTATCTTCGGGGCGAGAATCTGTATCTCTGAAGAATCTGTATCTTCGGGGTGAAGAATCTGTATCTTCGGGGCGAGAATCTGTATCTCTGAAGAATCTGCATCTTCGGGGCGAGAATCTGTATCTCTGAAGAATCTGTATCTTCGGGGCGAGAATCTGTATCTCTGGTCTATGATAGGAGTTTCGTACGGACGGATGCAAGGTAAACTTTATGCAAATGGTCATGATGAAAGTTGATTATGAAAGTGCCAAACGTGGCAATGATGATGTGTATGTCAAAATACAATCAAAGTGTATGTAGGAAAACTTGTCCAAAACAAGAAATCGATGGAAAATGTGCCAAACATGGCAATGTTAAGGATCAAAAATTGTCCAAAGCAAGACATTGCTAGAAAGTGTGCCAAAATGTGGCCATGATGAGGTTTATGAAACCGAAGTGTTTGAAGGAAAGTTGTTCAAGACAAGAAATTGTTGAAAGAGGTGCCAAACGTGGCAATGTTTGATGAAAATTCTGTTTAGTGAAAAGGAAAGTGAAATTATCATTTCCTAACTATAGACTTCGGACTTGTAATTTATCTCCTACGAGATGAACATGCCGCCGGTGGGGTATGGTGTATGATGTGAAGGTAAGGGCTTATGTGGGCATGTGTAGTGGAGGTGTGGAGGTAAGGGCTTATGTGGGCCTGTGTGGTGCATGAAGTGAAGGTAAGGGCTTATGTGGGCCTGTGGTGGGATGATGGTGGTGATGTTTGAGCTTTGGGTTCCAATTGGTGTTGTCATAGCAATTGTTGGAACCAACAATTGCCCCCAGTATTTTTCCCTTAAGACAATCTGAGCTAGAGTTCATGGCAATCGATCATTCCGATCGATTGCCCCCAGTATTTTCTTTGATCAAACGTGCGAACGAGTCTCGTCCTCAGAGGGTCAAGGCTTATGTTCTGATTTGGTGCTTCCTAACCTACACTCGACGTGTTTGGTGTTTACACTCGTTTCTCACTTACGGTCACAACTTGTAGACCATTGAATTTGATATTTGATGAATTTACGCATTCGATCTGTTACTTTCACGTGATTGGATACACAACTACCAAGTCGGAAGTCTTTGAGGCTTATAACGTGGCCATGGGGTGTGATGAAAGACAACGGGATCATGGAGGGATATTTGAGGTATGTGGAGCTTAAATGGGTGACCAAAGCTGCAACTTGCGTCTTCTCTCGGATTCATCTTCCTTGTCTTGAAGTCGTCTGGCTGCTTCAAGTTGACGTTGTTTTCGAGCCTCTAGACCTGGACTTTTGAAGTTGTCCTTTGCACCATTTCTCTTTTCGTCATTTGGATTTTCTCGAGGCACTTCGGGTTTGCCTTTTGTTTTATCCTTTCTTGGCTTTGCCTTCGGGGTTCTTGTGTTTCCCGGTTTTGGGCTTCGAGAGCTGTTTTGATGTGAGCTCTTTTGATCCTGTGTCACTCTGGGACCATTTGCGGATCGCTTTGTCATGCTGATGGCGGCATTGCTTCTTTGGACTGATGAGAATGTTATTTGAGAGTCGGGCTCCTCGCCTCCTTTGGTCACCGGGTCGGACATTCATCATTGGCTGGGTTATTTTGTGGAGTTCATAATATCGAAAAGGGATATATGAAAGGCTCAGCGGGGGTGCCTGGGGTTTAATGACAGGGTTTGCAAGCTTTTGGCCATGTGGTGCTGTACCTAGGTGCTTCGTCATTCCTGATAGTTGTATATCCGTTCTTTGTTACTTTTCACAGGTCTAAGCGTAAATTTACAAATTATCTCCTTCGGTCGGAGTTATGTCGTTTACCTCACCTTTGGATGTGGTCTCACCGGAGTCGTGTAAAAATGACACGCTCGTTCGCTCATGGTTTTTCCGCTCAAGACACTCTCGTGAATTTCACTCAGAGACTAGTTCACACGCTTAAACGAAAGATGAAAGATGACGAACCTAAACTCAGATTGCCCCCAGTATCGATTTGGGGTTAGTGACAACAATTTAAAAGATATGGATTTGGAACCGCTTTGGGGGTTATTTGGATGTTTTGGGATAAGATGTGGGGTTTGGTAAGGCATGCTCAAAACTTCAGAAACAGAATACAAGTCTTTGTGTTCCATTGTCGGGAAATAATTAATTCATGAACCATTTTCTCAAAAGAAACTTGTGTGAAACAAAACCTTTTTTCTTTGTGTTATCATTTAGACTTGAAAAAGTCATTCATTTGTGAACATGAGGAAGAAGATGATTCAACAAAATCGATGCTTCCTATTAGTGGTTTGAAAACGATCATTCTTTGAAAAATATGAGAGATGCATTTGAAAGATGAGTGTTATGGCAGGTTATGCAGTAGAATGCATAGGAACCCTAAAATTTCTATTGAATCGAAATCCTGCTGAACCGTCTGAAGTCGGCATGCTGAAGACTCGAGCTCTTGACCGCTGGGATGTCGCTAAGATGACTGTGATCGTCTTCCAAACTTCGAGTAGGCCCTGTAAAATGTCCGAACTAGGAATGCCTATGGGTTATGTAGGAAGCAATTGGGCCTGAGTCTTCGCCAAGAGTGAAGTGCATAGACTAGAGTGATTCCTAGACTAGAATGGACATGTAGGCCTGAATCCAGGAATTGAGCAAACAAGCTGAAAGAAATCACATGGACCGCGAACGGGCCGCTGGGCCGAAGGATAAGCCTTGAAGTCTAGATTTGTTTGATGCCCTTGTTGGGCCTTGAAGCCGGAAACTGGAATGAATGAGTTATGCAAGCTATCCTGGATCCAAATGTTTTATGAACCGAAGCTCATGGGCCAAAACTATGAATTGGTCTATGGGCTCGAACGGAATGAGTTATGAGTGTGGTACTGGGCCAGAATGATTGCTCTATATGTGAACTGGAGTTTGGGCCGAGTGATTTTGGTTGGGCCTAAAAGATGACACCTAGATCTAGGATTTTGGGTTAGGGTCATGATAAGAAGTCTACCTAGACTAGAATGAGCCCTTGGGCCGGAATGTGTTTGGGCATAAAGTAAAGCACATGAGCTGGAATGGTCCTAAATCACAAATGGGCCTAACTTTCTTCGGGCCAGAGAAGATGGTTGCTAAACCGAAAAAGGTTTTATTTTCAGGACTTGTGAGTTATTTCAAGTTCAGGTGGATTTCTTTTTTATGGGCCTAGAACTAATTGGATAATTCAAATTGGGCCAGAAGAGAAATCACCTAAGTCTAGACTTTTGGGCCGAAGCCCGAACGACTCACATGTTAAACCAAACAGGGCCTCTGGGCCGCAAACAAATAGTGCTACCGATTCGGGTTGGGCTAGGTTGACGTAGGAGAAGTTCCTATCAATCTCTAGGCCGGGTAGTGGGCCGATCATACAAGCAGACAAAGCCCACACAAATTCAACATGTCCTCACTAGACGCTTAAACCAAACCGGGTATGGATCGATCCGGAGAGGTGCTTGGGGCATGGGCCCAGGTCACCACAAAGGAATAGGGCTTTCACGCTATTCTCTTTGGGCTTCCCCACTTTTTTCACATCACCTGAAGGTGTGCGTCTACGGACGGGTCTTTGACTGACCAAACAATGGGCTAGGTAAGGACACTGCCAGGAAAACGCTTGGGGCTAAAGCCCAGGTATTAAGGGGATGTGGTTAGACGACATCCTCCTCTTTTCCCCCGCTTATTCACATCACCTAAAAGGTGTGAGTCCCTGACAGGGGACCCTCAAACGGGTCCCGGGGTGAAATTGGTTTGTGTGGACCCTCGCTCTCATATGATGCCAAGGTGCAGAAAATTAAAGTGCGCACGAAAGTAAACAAACAGAGTAATAAAGCCATAAATAAACATTTTCGAGTTAAGCCCTCTTTCTTAAAATTAAAACAAGTTAAAATTAAGAAGTATGATCCCCAGCAGAGTCGCCAGTCTGTGAGCCTCGATTTTAAACCCTATCCTATGTTGATTAAAGCTGATTAGGATCTAACCGGGTTTTAGGTCCACTTATAACCTAAGATTAATAACTATGTCATATAACAATAATTATTAAAACCTAAGCTAGCTCACTGGAACCTATTATGAGTCGCCACCTAATTTTAACCTAAATCAAATTAGGAAAGGAGAGTTCGGGTTCGGGGGCTTGGTATTCGACTTATTTAGGGTTCAAATTACTTTCATTACCCTTCCTAGGTCGTTTTTCCTCTACTTGGTTCATTTACGGCTTATTACGAGTCGTTTTAACCTAAGTGCGCAACCTTCTGTTTTTTGTGTTTTTTAGCATTTTTTGACAGAAAATAAAAGTGAAAAGTGAAATTACCTAAACTAGGGTTTCGGAGGCAGAATTAGGTCGAATTTTGATTCCGTCCGTGGCCACGGACCTAATGTCCGAACCCACGGACCCCAGTTAACCTAATTACACAGAAAAGTCAAATTTAAACAGAAGCGAGATTTTGAAAAGTCCGGGGCCACGGACAGGACGTCCGTGGGCCCGGACATGTTTTATAAAACCCTAACTTTTGAAAATAAAAATATCCCGCCACCGTCCGGGGGCGTCCGGCTTTCGGACAGAGCGTCCGGACCCCGGACATAGCGTCCGTGGGTGCGGACCGACCTCGGACGGCGGCGTTGAGGCTGTTCCCGACGGTGTTTTGGCTCAAAAATTATGGGTACGTAGCCTGAAAGATTCTAAACATGTTAGTGATCAAAAGTTTTCAATTTGACTACGAATTAAGGACGAAACTTATTGAACAAGTTAGTGGACAGAAACGCAAACAAACCTTAATTCAGAAGCAAAGAAAAGTCAGTTCGAATAGGAATTTCAACCAGAAGCGTATTGTGATCAGTGGAGTTAAAGAATTTGAATTCTAACCTGTTTTGGCTTCGGGATTTGGTTGTTCCTTCACGTCGAGAAACTTCGAACGCGTCGTTGGTAGCCGATCAGGTTCAACTTCGACCCGAGTTTCTGATTTCTTCTTCCTTGTATGATTAAGGACGGTTTGCTTCTGTTTTTGTGGTGTTTTGGTGCTTGGAAGTTCAATAGGAGAAGAAAGGATGAGTTTTTGGTGATTTCGGAGTGATTTCTGCAGTGTTTCGGTATTGATTTGAGGCTTGGAAGTGTAAAAACGTGGGAAGAAGGTTTGTGGCTGTGTTCTCTGACTTTGGAGGTGTTCTCCTCTGCCCTAGTTCGTTTTTTGGGGGGTCCTTTTATAGAAAGAGCATGGTCAAATTGATAGAGCAAGATCTTTATCTAAAACGCTGATTTTGTGCTCTAAGGGAATCTGATTTTTTAAAGTATGTTTCAGGCCGAGATAAATTATGAAATTTTAACTGAAGATAAAGGATGATTTTTAAGAATTTGAGAGTTGGAATCGGGTTATTTTGATAAATAACCGATTAGATAAAAATCTTGCAATCTGGAATCTCCCATAATTCATAACTTATTACTGGAAAGTCGAAATAACGAAATTCCAACGGCATTAGTCTCTAATAAACATCCTCTATCTTGTGTTAAAATTTCATGACGTTTTGTTTTGATTTCGGTATTTTCCATAGGAGAGAGAAAATTGCAAAAATGATTGAATTTCTCTTTTAAATTTTGGGATAAGGTTCCAAATAAAATAATTTCAGGTTTATGACTGTATGTAGTCATGCTAGCCATGTGACAATTTTATTTTAATTTTGGAAGCCTTTTTTTATTTCTATTTTGAGGTTATTTCATGTGTTAATTATTAAAGAAACTAGCTTACTGAAAGCTTAATTTCTAGAATAAATATTATCAGAAAATCATGAAAGACCTTTCATAACGACTATGATATTTGGAAGTGTTTGGAGATAATGAACAAGTCATATGAAAATAGAAAATCCCGATGATGTCCTTGGAAAATCCCGCCTTGGTGCTTTTTGACCCCTTTTGTCCTTTGTAACACGTATGCCTTAGAGACTACTCCGGGGGGGTTGAAATTTTGGGTATAACAGGAAGCTAATATAATAGCGGATGCAGTGTAAGTTAATGTTATACAATGAGTAAGAGCACGGTGCGCAGTAAACGACCGTTGCATAAGTATTGTTAAATAATAATGTGGCAAATAAGACTAGTTATGAGTGAAACTCAATGGGCATACAAGGTAAGTGATAACAAACCGACTGGGCAATAAGCCAATGGTTGGTACTATGTGATAAGGAACACAGTGTGAATTCCTATTGCAATCGCATAAGAGATTTACTGTCAAGAGTTTACGCCTCTGCACTCTGTATGACTGAGTGTTTTGGTATTGCACTTGTGTGGTAATGATCGAGTGTGATAGCTAGGAAGTTTAAGTAATGTCAATTGTGATGGAGGAACAAGAATTATGGTATGATAAAACCGATGCATAAGAGAAGCACGGTCGTACCAATCAAAGGGTACTTGATTGGCATAAGTGACTACAATAACACGATTGTTAAATATCGGTATGGAATATACCTTAAGTGTTGGAAATAAACGACAGAGTACTACACAATAGGTAGTAGCTCAAACGTAACCGATAGTAAGTCGGAAGAAATTAAGTAAATCAGTGTGGAATACAGTAAATTATCATGGAAGTAAATAGAAAGTTTGTAACTCACCGAACTCGCTCTTGGTAAGAAATACCACGCATCGGTTGAGAAATCGTTATTACCAAGATGAAGGTGATAATCGAAGATATACAATACAGTAAGAATAATGAAGGGGGCAAACTAAGCTCGAAGTTATCAAGAGTCGCGCAGCAGAAACTAGTGAGCTAGCGATTCAAGAGTTGGATGTGCGTTGTGAACATGAGTGAATGGCAATTATTAATGCCTAGAAATTTCACAGGCCAGAATCGAAACTGGTTATGAATTAAATAAACTCTAAGGAGAATTCTTGGTTAGGGACTAAACCGCCAATATGGCTAAGATCCTCAAACCAGAACATATTGTATAATAAACCGCGTGGAGATACAACACTTCACGACGGTGGGACGTTATAAACCAGTGGTTAAGTGATTGATTACATGGGCGTAATCCCTTTGAAGGGGGGTAGAGCGCGAAACCGTTTAGTGTGTTTTACCGTACAAGTGTACGTGAACAATGGTGTGCATAGCACAAAATAATTTGTTTTGATGATTGGTGTGTGTGTGCTACATAAACATACACATTCATTCATGGTGTAATTGTGGTAATTGCGCACAGAAGATGCGAATACCATTGTGATAAGTGTGTTTATTGTGTTAACGAATGTATGTGAAAGTATAAGTGTAAGGGAGTAGAAAAACTCTCGGGGAACTAAAACCCCGACAGTATATGGTCATATGATATCAAATGTAATATTGTGAATTATATATTGATAAAAAAATATATATAGATATGTGTATATATACAGTGTTGTGATTTATGGAGAGGTATGACACCAATACAGAAACTAGTAAGAATTAAATTCCCTAGGTAACTTGGATTAAGTTGATTTTGGATGATGATTGATAGACGGAGTTCTATCCCTTGGAGATGTAATGATTATGACTAGATGGATTAAAAGATAGAAAATGTACATGTTTGAATTAGTTGTTGTTTGAAAATGAAGTGGGAGGTGAAACTTGATTATCATGAGATCAAGGGAAGCCGAACACAAATTGGGGTGGAAAGATAGTTCAACACTGATGCTGATCACATTAGTGTTGGATGATTCTTGAAACTCCCTATAAGTGATCACAAATAACCACATCAAGAATAAGATGTAGTTAGCAACAATTGGACTTGGAGTTGTATTGAGTTTTCAAAGAATTTTAAATTGGGTTTCAAATTTTCAATTGGTATTTTCAAGACTTCAATTAATATTCTAAGATTCTTAAGTGGTATTTTCAAAGGAAGGACTACTTTTACTTGACCTTGTAAAAAGGATTTTCAACTAGTATTTTCCAATAAAGGATTTCATTCTACTTAACCTCATATAGAGTATTTTCGTATTACTTGCTCACGAGCTGAGGACGTATGAGCCTTTGTCTTCGGACTGGTGACATGAGAAGTATATTTTAAAGATGTATGCAATTGTTTTGATCTCCCAAAGAAACGGGGACCAGAAGTGTCCATCGCGACCGGGTTCTGCGGGATCACAGTGTATATGTACTCAACATGGGTCTCGAACCCATGAAGAGATGGAAAAGGAATTTCTGGTTGTTATACATGCTAAGACATGTTGTGTGGTATATGTAATAAATATTGATTTGACCTCGAGTCCTAATATGGTTGAGTTCCGGAAGTGTTATGTTACCAGGACCTAAGTGTCTAAAGGTTGTTATGTTATCAAGACCTAAGTGTCTAAATGTTGTTATGTTACCCAGACCTAAGAGTCTAAGGGTTGTCATGTAGGTACAATGTTGTTAAGGTACCCGGACCACTAAGTTCGAGGTTACTATGTAAGTATGTTATGTATGTATGGATGTGGATGTGTTACCCGGACCGTTAAGTCCGAGGTTGTGATATAGAGTATGTTGGAGTATGGAAGTTGTGTTATGCAAGTAATCCCTGTGTTCTAATTCAAGTGATGCTAGGGAAGTGTGAACTTCGAGGACGAAGTTCTTTTAAGGGGGGGTAGATTGAAATACCCCAAACCTTAACATGTTAATTAATTGTGTAATTATAATTTTCTAAGGCTAATTAATTCCTTAAGATCATTGGTGAAGAAAGGAAAACCAAAAAGAAAAAGAAAATGCGTAAAAGTCACAAAACGTGAAAACGCGTATTTAATTATTCTAGGGGGTACATAACCTTCATTAGGGTTATAAATACATTTTATACCTTAATTACACATTAAGAACATGTGGGAAAAAGTCCGGAAGAAAACGGATCCAAATAATGCGTTAAAACGCTAACGGAGTCCTAAAGCGCGTTTTTCAAGAAAACCCGAAAACGTGACTTTAAACAGTTAAACGACCCCGTAAAAATAATGGTTGATTATATAACTATAATTAAACATTAATGGGAGCCTAAGAATCATTAAAATTAAAGAAACAAGAAAAAAATCCGGAAAATGGGCCCGGATTAGTAAATAGTGTAAAAACAGTAACTTGTGGGGTATAAATTGTAAGAAGAGTAAAATACTCTTTACTTTTGTAACTAAAAATCTGAATCCCCCTTCTCCTTAAGTGTCACACGGTTTCCCCCTCCCTCTCTCATCTCTTATGCCTTACTTTACAAAAAAAATAATAAAGCAAAAAGGTAATAAAAGTACAAAAGGTGCTTTTTGAACAATCTCTCTCCCATTCTCTTATCTCTCACGATTTTTCCTTTCCCCTCCAGACCTCTCTTCTTCTTCTTGTTCTGTTAATGGAGATTTTGAGCTCCCTCTTCCAGCTCTCATCTTCTCTTCATGGTGCAAGCCTCTACAAAACTCCAAACACAAAAATAATTACACCGTTTTCTTAGTTAGAGCAAGGGCTAGCTAGTGCTCTTTTCAAAATTCCAAAAACTCAAAGTTTACCACCATGGGTATAATCCATTTGAAGAGGGAATCACATTTTCTTGAGCTAGGCTGCATCCTCCTTGTTACAAGGTAAGAAAAATCCAAAAATACTCATTTTTCTCCACTTCATAGCTTGACCGATTTTGCCCAGTTTTGAATCTCCATTGTTACTCCCGTTCTAGCTTGGTCTTATCTTCAAAAGAGGAGATGGAGCCTTGTTTTGTTGATTGGCCAAACCTCAATTCTAGGGTTACAAGGTAATGCCCTAAATTTTGTGCTTTAAGCACTTTCCTCTTGTATACTAGATTAGTTCATGAATCTAGGTGTGATAATGAGTACTCATTGCCCCATTTGAATATTGGCTAGAGGTTGGCAAGGGTGTATTGCTTCCTTGGCTGAAAATGACATGAGGAAGAGAAGAGGAGAAGAGAAAAAGGGAACTTGTGAGTTTAAGGTAAAAAAACTACCTTAATAACTATTATGATTGTTTAGGAATTTGGGATGGGATAAATTGAAAAATGAACCCAAAATATGAAAGGTAATGTGTTTATTTAATTTTGAGAGAACTTGTGAATTGTTGTTTGAATTGAGGGCTTTGAAGCCAAGAGATTTTTAGTCGTTGTTATGTGGTGGTTTATTGAGATTTTGGGAGCTATAATGTTATTTGATGATTTGGATGGGATTGTTGTGTGTGCTGGTAGAGCCTTGAGGGTTTGGCTAGTTTTAGGTTGTTTAAATGGTGGTATGAGTGTTGGGCAATGTTAGAAAAGTAGTCGGACTATGGCGAAATTCCGATAGGAATCTAAGAGCTTTTAGTGATGTTTTGAGTGAAGTATAACCTAGGGTTAGCTAGGTATGAATGGAGATTGAATTGAGTTAGTAAACCACCTTGGGAATGCTTGTTTAACTATAGAGTATCTGTGCAAAAATCTGTAGCAAAAGAAGTTGTTTAAGTGCCATAGGAGTTTTGGAAACAATGAGGATTTAAGGTTTTAAGATTGAGGCATGAACCTTGGTATGAGAAGTGCATTGTCTAGGAGGATTTGGAATGGTCAAATGGAATGGGAAAACAATGCAAATTGCCAAGAGGTATAAATCTGTAGCACAAGGGTGCACAATGTAATAGAGAGAATGAAAAATTTAAGAATTTGAGCAAGAAGTTGAGTAGGGAGTAAACCAATGATTTAAAGAGGTTTAGTGAGTGTTTTAGTGTGTTTTAACATGTAGGAAACATGTGGAAAGATTAGGAAATGATTAGGGGTGAATTAGGGGTTGAAAACTAGTGAAAAACTGTAAATTTTGACAGTTCCAGGGGTGGTCCGGGTTTGCAAATCGGTACGCAAACCCGGACCATAGCAAAAACAAGGCAGAAGGCCATCCCAGGGGGTGGTCCGAGTTGTAAACCCGGACACAAACCCGGACCACACATAAAAATAGGCAGGCAGAAACTCATTTTCGGGATTGGTCCGGGTTTGTAACCCCGGACACAAACCCGGACCATGCTAAAAACTTACCAGAATGTGTTTTAAAGTGTTGTTATGATGGGGAAGTGAATGGTAATGTTTTAGATGTTGATTAGGCCTTGTTTGGTGAGTTTTAAAGGCCTTAGAAAGTGTAAACAAGTGTTAGGATGGATGTGAGAAAGTTGTGAGTTTAAGTACACAAAGTTAAACCGAAATAACGGGATAACGGGTTAAGTACGGGAGTAATAGAAATTTACATGCCATAAGATTTTGGTGTTAATGAAAATATTTGAAATAATACCAGTTGTTTGGGAAACTATCCGGGGAGCGTGAGGTGACGCGTTGGAGTAAATCCTTGGGAACACGGTAGAGTAACCCATGGTGTAAGGTATGGTTTCTTGCAACCTGTGTCCTACCGGATTACACCGGCTTGTATGCCAATGTGCTTTTCTGTGTGTTTGCCACCTTCCAAGATAAAGCATGAAATGAGTTTATAGTAATTCATTATTGTGGTGTAATTAATTCCGATACCGTTTAACCTTAATTATGTGTTAAATAATAGTTAACCGACTTTGGGTTCACATAAGAGATCGGTATTCGGAATAAACGTCCCAACCCACGGGAACGTTCTAACTACGGCTATCCATGTGTTAGTGTATGTTGTGATTAAGTGTGATGTATGTGACTTGTTTAGTATGTTGTTGTTATTGGATACTGTTATCCGTGTTGTTGAAATGGGATACGATTTCCCTTATGTGTTTAACAGAGTTAGTAAAACTATGTGATGTAAGTATGTGATAAGTTCCATAAAGGAACTTTTAACTAATAAGTATATGTTATGTATGGTGAGGAATCTGGTCGTTCCGGTCACGCGTGTTGTTTGGGAGTTGATGTATATATGTGAATTAACTCCCATCCTGTTATGTTAAGGGTTGCTTTCCTTCATTGGATTTCGACCTCCCACTAGCTTACCCAAAGCTTACCTACCCAACTTCCAATCGGGTTAGGGGGAAATCATGTTTAATGTTGGTAGGGTGTTGAAGCCTAAGTTCGCTTCGACTCCCTCTTTATTATGTTACGGTTGTTTTTCCTCCTTGAATTACAACCACTGATAAGTGCGAAATATATATACTTTTGGGGCTATAATTCTTCCTATTTTCATAACAATTCATGTCATATTTCTCACTTATCATATGTTTTTTATTATATTTATGTTCCGATGTGAACTGATACATTTTATGTGTAAAATGCAGGAAAAATATTGGATTTACATTAACGATTACAACACAATAAATGGTGAATATATATATATCACCACCGTACAACACCATGTTTTGATAAAGAATGAAGATAGACAACAAAGTCACGTGAATCCATCATGAATTCATTATTTCTCACGGTTATATTTGATACACTCACGACTAGAGGTGTATATTATTCATCGACTTCACTCCACATCATCATACATCATGATAGAATATATCATTCTCAAGACCACTTACAGGAACACACGTGAGCTTGAAGATAAAAATATGATACAATGATTTCTTATATAAGGGGATACTAGGGTTTGATATCGGAACACACCACGCCCGCCGCGCGCCAGCATAGAGAGGCTTCGGCCTCTCCATCCCCCTCTCATCACACCCACATAAGTCCACCATTGTCAACACCCCACACTTCTGACAGAGGATTAATGCAGAGATATGTGACAACAGAAGGCGGAGCGGGGATTTTCTTAACAGAGTTTCTTCTTCCCTTTTTATCTAATATGTCAATGTGTTATTCCTTTGTTGTTTTTGTTATTTTTAGCATCATGTTTGAGTTGTTAGTTTAGCTCTCCGGGTTGGGGTAGCAAACCGGATCTTTACATTTATTTTGTAATCTTTTCTCGAATTCATTATTGCAATAGTTTAATTCCAGTTCTTCATGTGCTTTAATTCTCAAGCTAATTATTAAAGCAATTCTTGTAGTTTTCTAATCAACACGCGAGAGCGGAGATAGATAACAAGACACATGAATTAAACCTGATTAACGACTAGAAGCGTGATCCCGCCTATAGGTTAATTGGTCTCAAATAGAAACTGTTCTTTATGCGATTAGTTGTGTCCGGATTAGAGCATTAGTCTGCTGCTAGTTCTAGCAACTGGTTAGGATTTGTTAGACTTAGCCGTTGACGAATTAATTATAGTTTCTGAGTTTAATTATTCAGAATGGGAAGAGTTATTAAATAGATTAAAAAGTGAAGATTTGCAGAACAATCTGGGGTGCTTCCTTTTATTTAGAGTTTTACTCTTATTTATTTGTTTAGTTTATTTTACTGTTTATTATTTTATGTTAGTTTGTTGAGTCATTATTTTTATCAAATTAAGTAAAACCTGAAAAAGGACGTTTCCTGTTTTCTTAGTTAGTTCTCAGTAGTAAATAATTGTTAATAATTGAACGAGTCCCTGAGATCGACAACCCCCACTCAATTCACTATTCGCCAAAACGATAGGTACACTGCCTAGGTAGAAGTATAGTAACACATATTTTTGCAACAAGTTTTGGCGTCGTTGCGGGACCTCTGGCACGGTTAATTGACATATTTATTATTGATTGAGATTTCATTTAAGTTTATCTTCTTTTATTTTTCTATTTTGTTTACGTGTTTCTTGAATTTTTATCTGATCCTCGAATTCACGGGGAGTTTGATTTTGATCTGTTAGATACGTAGTGCGTAGGTTTGTTTTTCTTTTCATTACTTTTTTTTCTTTTCGTTTTAGCATAGGTTTTGATTTAGCAAAGTTGATTACAGTATTCTGTTTTTTTTTTATTTGACGTTACTTTGTTTTTGTTACGATTAAGATTTATTTGTTTTGAAGTAGGTTGATCGCTTCGTATAGATTTTTAGTTGCTAGTAGAGTAATAGTTGGGATTAATGTGGTGCTAGTTCGTTTCCGAGTTTTGATTCGATTACCATTAGTAAATTCGTTGATTTCAATTCCATATATATATATTACGATTTGTTCGCTGTTTGTTTAAATTTTGTTTTCATATTGATTTACTTTTTTTTCTCTAGGTACGTTTTCGATTTCCGTTTTTAATATTTATTTTGTTTATTCTCTTTGTTATTTTATTTATCGTTTTTATTTGATTTTCTGTTTTTATTTTATTTATTATTTATTTAGGTAATTCTCTTTTATTTATATTTTGTTCTTCTTTGCTGTTTCTATTTAGTTAATTTTATTTTTGTGTTTCTTTTCTATTTTTAGTTCTATTTTACTTTTTATTTTTGTTTTTTGTTTTTGTTAGGCAAAGATGGAGGATAACATGGATGAATTGAGGAGAGTGCTGACACAGTTGGAGACGACGATTACAATAATGAATATTGAGCAGAATTTGAACAGGTATAATCAGCCGGGTACTCAAAGTTGCAACCAGTTCAGGCGACAAGATTATTACCAACCACAACAATCGTCTTTTCGACAGCCTTATTGGTGGGAAGGTGAGTAGACTAGAATGCAGATGGAGGTCGAGCAGTTCTATGCTTATCAGGAGCTTCCTAAGGAGGATACGAGCAAGATAGAGAGCATGCTGGAGGAGCTCCTAGAGCAAAGAAAAGCCACTAATGCTAAATTTGTTGTAATTGAATCTAAGTTTGATGCCAAATTTGCTGAGCAAGAAGCTATAAACCAGAGTTGGGAAATGAAACTTAATCAGATGTCGCATCAGCTAGCACATGAGCAGACAAATTTCCTCCAAAATCAAAGTCATTCGAACCCACTGGACCAATCTCAAGCAAAGACTTCGATGGGTGAAGACCATTCCAAGCCTATAATTTCTGAAGCTGAAGAGGAGGAGCGACATACCAGGAGTGAATTATTGATGAAGAGTGGAGCGATTATTTGGGAATTATATTCCCCTCCTCCTTCAACCTCAACTCAAATAGAGCAATCAGTATTTGAAGATATTCTGTCTGCACCTATCTATGAAAGTGGAGATACCTGATGTGGTTGATTCCAGAGACATTGAGAAGTGAAGCTCCCTAACAATGTCTGCCAACAAGAATCTTCCATGAGCCTTTAACACTTGAGGAAGATGTTTGCATCCTCAGATTTAGAAGGAAGAGCCACCTCCACCAAGTCATCGCAACTCCCACCTTGCATCCAGAAGCCTCAACAACAGGAGGAGGACATTATGTCCTTTGAATTTGAGGCAGTCAATCCATCATTACCTGGTCTCCAAGTAGAAATAAGTTACCGGCAGTATCTCCTCAAACATCAGGTTTTGTGGAGTATTCACTTTCCTATTTTATTTGCGAGTAGTAACGCTTTGTTTGATCCAGGTGGTTTGCTTTTAATTACGCCTACTTCGTTTTCCTGGCAAAGTTGTTGTCTACTTTATTTTTGATCCAGGATGACAAAGCGGGAGTCTAGCCAAAGACTATAAAGATGGGCAGCTTATGGGGGAACCAGTGGTTAAATTTATGTTTGGTTTTTATTTTGTTTTCTTGTTTTTTTTCTTTTATTAGTAGTGACAATGTGTTTGTGCTTTTAATGCAACGCTTTTCAGTGTTTTGTGGTAGTTGTGAGTTTATGCAGGTGAAATTTTGTTTGGTGTTTGATGATTCCCCAAGGTTGGACACTTGTGGGCGCAAGTGTGAGGAAAAAACTACCCCAATTCGAGCTTAAGTGTGAGGTAGGAAATCTTCCTCAATTCTACAATATTAGGGGAGTTTAGTTTCTTTATTTTAAATTTTGTGTTCAACCTATCATGCTTAAAGATTATTTTTTAGTAGTCATTATTGTCCTGAATAAAATCCTTGATGAGTTTGCAATATTTAGAAAAGTCCTTTTTGGTTCATGCCACATTGTTTTGTTTGTCCTTATTTTGAAAGGATTGCTTCTTTTAAGTGCCAATAAATACTGAATCTCCAGGTGAAAGTTTTGTTGATGTTTTGAAAAACAAGCTGATGGCACCCTCAAGAATCTTTATGCTTTTGGTGTTGTATGTATAGTTTTATCCAACTGAATCTATTTTCACTGAAATTTGGTGGATTAGCTGATTATGAAAACTGAATTAGTCTAGTTTGGGATTTTGTTTAGGAATGATAAGAGAAGTTTGGTATGAAAGGATAAGGCAAGGTACTCCGCTGATTGAATTAAAATTATTGTCTGAACCAAAACAGGCCTCTTCCTCAGTTATTAAGTCCTTGGGGTGCTTCATCACCCATCTACCTAAGGTCTAGTGATCTGGGATAGAAGGCCCAACGCCGCTACATGGGTGAAAGAAAAGTCTGAGGGGATGAATTAAATATGCAAATGGCAGAATAGAATGTTAAGGAAAATGAACTTTGAAAAGTTAAACGTGTAATTCAATTTTGCTTATTCTGATCATGAGTATGTGGTGTTGAAAGGTATCGCGGAATAAGGCGTTACTTCATACCCCTTGTCATCCAAAGGTTAGAGGAAAGAAATGGTGGAAGATCCCAAACTATTCTGTTTCAGTTTCTATAATCTAACTTCTCCATGCTTTTAAAATCCATTCTCTTTTTCACTGTTTGCGAAAATCTACAGCTAGTAGCAAAACTTTTCTTTTGATTGTCATTTTGCTTGTTTTCCATCGGCAGTTGTTTGATCCTGAGTTTCGATACTACGGCCCTTAAAAGTAGGCATATTCTCTGTTTGCTTAAGGACAAGCAAAAACTAAGTGTGAGGAAGTTTGATAAGTGCGAAATATATATACTTTTGGGGCTATAATTCTTCCTATTTTCATAACAATTCATGTCATATTTCTCACTTATGAACCACCCACAAGCTTAACCAAGGCTTACCTACCTCATCATTATTGGAGCTAGGGGGAAATTGTGCAGGGTGTGATCGGTCCTATATGAGGCCGCCACACCTAAGTAAAGAAAATGTATGTATGTTGTGCTCGGGCTCCTATCACCCCGGCACTCCCTAAGTAAAGTTTATGTTCTCTAAGAAGAATGGAATTAAGTTTGTGTGTATTATTAAGTGAAATGTGTTGTTACGTTGTGTGTGCTAACCTTGTGTTTGTGTTCTGTTAACGGATGTGTGCTTTTAAGCATGATGTATGTGTGTAATGTGTGCATGTTTTAAATAAAATCAACCACATGCTAAGACGACAAATAGTTGTGCGTTGCCCGGTAGCATGCGGGCTGCGGGATTACCATACCAGCAAAGGTGCTGAGCCCCTTGGGGGCCACCCTTTTCTTCCTTTTCTATTTCAGGTACAAGGAGCTGGAAGCCGTTCGAGAGTAGGCCGGGGTAGTTATTTGTACGTGGTAGTCATGAGAATTGTGGATGTATCATAGGTGTAGTAAGACCGAGTTTGTATCGGCGTAGTTGGAAGATACTCGGTACATTGTAATGTGAGTGTATAATGATCGTTGGACATGGAACGGGACTTATGTGTAGTTGCTCGGGAGTTTAGTCCATCAGACCGGTACAATGTATATATGTTAGCCTTGTTAGCCACGTGGGTGGCTAACGGCGTGTAACACCAAGGAGTTAAGTTATGTTGTGAGTTGTGATTTCCGCTGCAAGGTGTTGTTAAGTGTGTTGTTAGTAGTTGGGGTGTTACACGTGTAGCTTCTGTTGTGGACCGCCCCTGGGACCGCCCTCTGGGGCGGTCCAGACCAGAGAAGAATTTTTTTTTAAGCCTTCTAAACATGGGGGATTGAATGGTAATGGTTTTAGATGATGTTTAGGCCTTGTTTGGTGACATGTAAAGGCCTTAGAAAGTGTAAACAAGTGTTAGCTTGATGTGAGAAAATTGTGAGTTTATGTACACAAAGTTAAACTGAAATAACGGGATAACGGGGTAAGTACGGGAGTAATAGAAGTTTACATACCGTAAGATCTTGTTGTTAATAAAATGTTTTAATAATAATACCAGTTGTTTGGGAAACTACCCGGGGAGCGTGAGGTGATGCGTTGGATTAAATCCTCGGGAACAAGGTAGATAACCCATGGTGTAAGGTATGGTTTTCTTTCAACCTGTGTCCTACCGGGTTACACCGGCTTGTATGCCAACTTGTTTTTCTGTGTGTTTGCCACCTTACAAGATAAAGCATGAAATGAGTTTATAGTAATTCATTAATGTGGCGTAAATAATTCCGATACCGTTTAACCTTAATTATGTGTTAAACCGTAGCTAACCGACTCTAGGATCACATAAGAGATCGGTATTTGGATTAAATGTCCCAACCTACGGGAACATTCTAACTACGGCTAACCGTGCGTTAGTGTATGTTGTGGTTGTGTGCGATGTGTGTGACTTCGTTTAGTATGTTGTCATTTATTGAATGTTGTTGTCCATGTTTGTCGAACGGGATGTTACCTCCCTTGTGTGTGATTAACCAAACTTGTAACACCAAATGGTGCATGTATGTGATAAGTTCCATAAAGGAACCTCTAACTAATATGTATATATTATGGGGGGTGAGGAATCCGGTCGTTCCGGTCGCGCGCGTTGTTTGGGAGTTGATGTATATATGTGAATTAACTCCCACTCTGTTATGTTATGGTTGTTTTTACTTCTTGGATCACAACCACCCACAAGCTTAATCAAGGCTTACCTACCTCATTATTATTCGGGGTTAGGGGGACTACTGTTATGTTCAGGTTGCTTTCCTTCTTTGGATTGCAACCGCCCACAAGCTTAACCAAGGCTTACCTATCTCATCACTATTGGAGCTAGGGGGAAATTGTGTATGGTGTGATCGTGTTTATATTAATACCGACACATCTATGTAATATTATGTGTATTGGTGTGCTCGGGCCTATATTACTACCGACACATCTATGTAATGTTATGTGTGTTGGTGTGCGGACCCATATTTAAACCGACACACCTTAAGTAAAGTGTACATAATCTAACAAGTGATGATGTGTTGATTTTGCTGGTTGTAACCCATTGGTTGGTTGTGTATTCTTATAACCGTGTTATGTGTTTATTGTTTTCTTGCATGCTTGAATAAAATAAACCGCATGCTCAGACGACAAATAGTTGTGCGTGGCCCGGTAGCATGCGGGCTGCTTGATTTCCATACCAGCAAAGGTGCTGACCCCCTTTGGGGGGCCCCCATACTTTTCAGGTACAATGGAGCTGGCAGCCGTTCGAGAGTAGGGCGGGGTAGCTGTTATACTTGGATAGTTATTTAGTTGTTTATGTAGTTGTAAGGTATGTAAACCGAAGTTGATAATCGGTGGCTGAAAGTATAGACTCGGTACAGTTGTAATGTAAATGTATGTATTTCAGTTTGGAAACGGATGGTAATGTAAAGTGTAGCGCTTGATAATCTTGTCCATCAGACCGGTACACTATGTATGTATTAGCCTTGTTAGCCACGTGGGTGGCTAACGGCGTGTGACACCCATGGATTAAGTTAAGTGTTGAGTTGTAATTCCGCTGCTGAATGTTGTTAAGTATGGTGTTTGTAGTTGGGGTGTTACAGACATGTTCCAGGTAGTATTTGGATCGGAGGAGGGCTGCGAAGGATTCCCAGTCGAATGTGGGGTCATTGACATGCTCGTTTTTTATGAGCTTCCACCAATCCATGGCTGCATCCTTAAGATAATAAGCTGCTACTCTGACTCGAATTCCAGCAGGAGCTTCGAGGGTTTCAAATGTCGTCTCCATCTCGGAGATGTAGGCTTCTAGCTTAGCCGGATCACTCTCGCCTCTAAAGCATGGAGGTCAGAGTTCCGCCACAACTTTTACCCAGTTTGCTTCTCTGGGTGGAGGGGGAGGGATTGGTCCCGTTTGCTTTTGTTGGTTTTGTAGTTGGGTTTGTTGCATTGCGGTGATTACTTGAGGTAGCATTTGTGCTACCGTGGTGGCGACGATCTCTGCTATCGTCTGCGCGCCTGGTCCGTCAGAGGTCTCTCCCCTAGATCGGCCTCGACCTCGTCCTGACATCTGAACATTTAACATTCGCATTAGACTTTGTAACATGTGACATGAGACCATTGGTCACGAATTTAAGCAAAGGTATCGTCCATAAGGACGTCAAGGGTATCCGTTGTTATCAACGGTAATTCCTAGTTAGGTTTCTAAGTATCCGTTCTAAAACGGTTGAAATCCTAACTCGGTAATCCCTATGCTCGGTAATATTAGGACATCAGAGCGTAACTACGCTATGATACTACTTTTTGTAACACCCCTACCGCTAATCCTATACTTATTATCTAGTCATCCTAATTATATTACTACTCGCAGCGGATTTACTACTACTACGGCAGGTGATACAACGCCGCTAACCGCCCATACGGCTAGCTAGGCTTACACTACTTACGGTTACGGTCTGATGTTTAAATAATACCGAGCTACTACTTTACTTACCAAATACAAAATACCATATACTTACGTTACTAAATTACCGAGTATCAAATTGTATTTAATTACATCCTTCCACTAGCTTCCAAAAATAATGAGTTTAAATAACAACTCGTCTATACCCAATCACAATACTTTCATTATCCAAAAGGGTGTACCCCATGGTACACCGGCTAAACAAAAAGGCTTACAGCCGTGTACAACTTAGTACACCATTCACAATTCATTAATTACAATAAAAAAGAAATCATCTTGAGCTCACAAGTCTTCACCCTTCTCGAGCACCTGTAAAATATTAAAAATAGTGCCCCAAGGGGCTCAGCAAAAAGCTGCATATAAACTTCGCATATACCGCGTGCTAACTAGGGTACGCCAACTATTTAAGGTCGACTGTACATGCGGTTCATTTTATCATACATACATTCTTCACATCCATCACACAATCATACACAATACGATATACAAGCCAAAACAACAATACAATAGCATACATAATACTTACCTTTACAAGGGTTAGCCAAATTACACATCCGGGTTAATCGGATGCTTATTACTCTGTTACTCATTACACAATACTTACACAAACTTTCTCTTACTTTACTTACTTACTTTCCCATACTCGTTTACTCATTCATACTTACTTACGTTTACTCATGTTAAGTCGGTATGACCTCCGGGCAGGGACTACACCGTCCCACTGGGTTTTACTTGGCTTACTAATCCTGGATGCTACCCATTTAAGGGGTTTGGGTTGTGGAAAAGATTAAAAGCCAGGAATTGGAGCCAACCTCTTGTGACTCCGCCTCCTCACACGTGGCCAAAACTATATCGGACTTCTACTCATTCCAATTTATTAAGTTAGATCGGTTAGCTTGTTAGGAATTAGTTAGAAGTCCATCACAATTGTATTCGGTCACAACACAATACATCAAGCATACACACATTCATTATCATCCATACATTTCATGAATTATACAAACTATGATTTAAAGATAATATCCAAACAAGGAACAATATCAAATATTCATAAGTAAGCATAATAGTTCTGATTCGTGCGTTTATCTTGTTAGGTGATCAATTAGCACACAAGCACACAAATCAGAGTAGCCAAGGTGGCATACGGGGCATGAGAAGTTCATACCGATCACCGTTGTACTCGAACCGACTTTCCTTCGGTGTTCACAAATCAAGTCCTATAACATACATGGAGTTGTATAGTTAATGACTTATTATTTAATTAACTCTTACTCCATTACCTTTCCCTAGACATACTTACCAGTTCTTACAAGTCCTAAGTGGTTATGAACTCTTTCCATACTTTAAGTTTATTTCCTCACCCATGTGCAAATTCTTTTGTTATTCTTAGCCACAATGGTGTACTTATATATATATACTTATATATATATATATGTGTGTATGTGCATATATGTATATACATATGATTACTATAATTAACATTTTTTTTATAAGTTTGGGCCGACCGACCCAACCTCTTGGGTCGGTCCATTCCAGTAAGTTTTCCGTCCTCCAGACTTACCCGACCGACCCACCGACCGACCCAACCTCTAGGTCGGTCGAAGTCAGAAACTTCAACCTCAGAAAAATTTTCCCGACCGACCCACGGCCCTCTGGGTCGGTCCATTCCAGAAGGTTTCGTTTCAGTTGTTTATGCTCCGACCGACCCACCGACCGATCCAACCTCTAGGTCGGTCGGTAGCAGAACTTGCCTACAGAATTTGTTTTTCACTTCTTTTCTTACCCATTTCTTCCCCAATCTTCCTACATACATCTTAACATGTTTTAGCACTAATTAAACACTCTAAATCATCTTATTTCATCCCTCAAATCGTTACTCTTTTCCATATCAAAGCACACACATTATTTCCCAAGTTTTCCTTCCAGCACTTACACTATTTTCCTTGGTTGCATTTTGCTACAGATTTTGGTTCTCACTTCCTCCATCTATAGCTCCCTCTTCTAATGTCATTCCTAAGGCTTATAATGCATTACACACCTCTCCTAACCTACCCACTACCAAGCTCCTTATAAAATCTGTTTTCAAAGTAATTTCCACCTAGTTTCTAGTTCTTAAGCTCTCTAGTTTCTAGGTAAAATTTGACATAACCTCCCCTAAATTCTTACATGCTCACCACATCATTTTCACTCACATTCTCATTCATTTCACCCGTTTATACACAACTTCAATATACAAAGCTCTCCCACAATACTAAACATTAAACACTCCTAAAATTCCTGCACATTCCCCATTTCTTTCCTTAAGGTTTTAGCAAGTTTTTCATTAACTTTTGAAGCTTTAAAACATTTGGATCCTCTTACACATTATACTAATACTCATTACCATTTTACAATACACACTTTAAAAGCTACTAAAATCTGCTACATAAAGCATTTACAAGACTACACTAGGATGAGTGAAATTACCTTGCTTTCTTACTAGTTCTTTCCTTTCTTCTTCTTGCTCCTTTCTTTCTTCTTCCTTTCCTTTCCTCTCTTCCCACCAGTTATGAAGATTCAAAGCTCTAACACTACAGCCCATTACATACCACCATTTTAATTCAGTTAGCCCTTAAACTATCTTAAAGCTTTAAAGTAAATCTTAGGGTTTAAGAATTCATTACCTTGCAAAGGAGTAGGTGAAGCTTAGAACAGCACAAGAACAAGATTTCCACTCCTCCAAGGAAGCCAAAATCAGCTAGAACACAAGGCACCAAACAAGGGTTTAGTTTGAATTTTCGTTTTGCCCACAAGGGCTAGAAAAAGATGAGGTTTCAAGATTATTTTTACCTCAAAGTGACAAGGAGATGAAGGTGCTTCTAATGGTGGTCTTCAAGCTCCAAATGCAGCACACCCATGGAGATGAAAATGGATGTTTTCAGATTTTGAAAGGAGGAATGTGTTCTCCTTGATGAGAGGCCGGATTCCAATGGTACAAGTTTTGTAATTTTTGAAGAAGGTAAGAGTAGTTAACAAGAGGAGAGAAGGAGGAAGTTGGTGTGGGTTGCTGAAATTGCCATGGTTGCCATGGGAAGAAGAAGAAAAAATCAGAGAAAGAAGAGAGGTGCAGTACGTGAGTGAGGGAAATGAGGGAGTAGGAGAGAGAGTGAATACAATAAGTTTTATTTGTTTTTCCTTTACTTTATTGTGTTGTCCTTTAGCAAATTAGGAACAATTAAAATAAGAGAGGGGGGAGTAGCAGCCGGCTCACACACAGCCTCACATGGGGTTTTAAAATTTTATTTGCAATAGTGGACACACTAGTTTGGTTTATTTATGCTTTCACCCCACAACTTCCCGTTTTTGACAGTTTTTACTATTTTCTCATTTTATTGATTTTATTGGTTCTATACCTTCACTAATGTTTATTAATGACTATTTGGTTGACCAAAGTTGTTACGAGTCTATTTGACCCGCTTAAAGTCGTGTTTTCCCGGTTTCCTCCAAAAACGCGCTTTAAGGTTCGTTTATGTTTTTAATCCGTTTTAAGGATCCGTTTTCTTCGGGATTTATTCCCTCATGATTATTTAGACATAATTAAGCTTCTAAATTACTTATTAGCCTAATTAATCACTATTTTTAATTACGGGGTATTTCAACAATACACACACATCTTTCATATAACAACAAGTAATAAAGTCGAATGCGGTAAAACACGCAGTCGCTTATAATGATTGACACAAATTACTACAACCGTCCTCACAGGCCCTCATATATCATTGTTTGTAATTATCACTGTCAGGTGTCAAGTTAGGACATCCCAAAATAACTCACATGGACGGTCATCCCTCATACACACAAAGGTGCTCATAATGCCAAGGATCAGAAGATCTTGAGACTTTCACTTTGCCTTTTAAAAGGCGTCCTTAAATGGCCAAAGGCCTGGTACCAACAGTAGTACACTCTGTCTACCAATCTATGTAGGCTCATCAGGATTTAACAAGAGTAAACCCGATCCGGGTGTTAACTCTGGTGATCACTATGCGCAACCAGTAGTCGGTGACTATCTGGGTTTAACTATTAACACACTCCTCAACTCTCCATCATTTGATTAATTTAATCAGTTACCTAAAGTATAGTCTTAGGTCTGGAGAATTCATTTATTACTTAGCTGCCCTGTGGGTCTTACGCATACCTAGAAGTAATCTAGGTCGTATTCATGTTCGAGATCCATGCTCTAGAGACCGACATTGTCGTATCTTGTACCTAAGTGTTTTACTTTGGTTATTATATACATAATTAGAATACTAAGAGTATTATATAAAGTAACAACAGTCACATCACATTGTTCGTATATGTATGTTTATATAAGATGATCTATAGTCGACGTAGTATTAGCCCGATGGGCATTCACGCACAATAATAATATAATGCAAGAAGACAAGCAGATATCAACACAAAATTTCATGCATACGTATATATCACAAGCACTGTTTAAAACACAACAAGAATATCTGAGCCTGAGGAAGCCCTCAAGACAACTCAGATCAAACCGTCCATACACTAGTAGAAAACAGGCATATAGCAGCGCCCCTAGTGCAGCGGTTGTACAAAGAACCGCTATGATAGGGAGTTTTTAAAAATCTCACTAACCTATCTCAGCGGTTCTTATTTGTAACCGCCGAGAAAGGGTCATTTTAAAAATTAAACTAACCTATTGCGGCGGTTCCACTTAAAAACCGTTGAGATTGAAATACCCCAAACCTTAATATATTAATGAACTATCTAATTAGGATATACTAAGGCTAGAACGTGCCTTAGAAACATTAGAAGAAGTGTTAAACAACAATTTACACCAAAACATGCTTTAGGAACAATTAGAGCAAAATGTGTTTTAAAGAGCACAAATAAATTAGGGAACTACCAATAAGTTCCCAAGAGATTTAAAATGTGAAATACCTCTAAGAGTAGTAATACGCATTAAGCGGAATTAGCGTTTGAACCGAAAACGCACCTTAGAGCACAAAAATGTGCTTTAAAGAAAAAATGTGCTTTAAGCATGTATATATGGAACAAAAAGGCTAATGAGCCAAAATACCATAAAGAAATAAGGGAACAACAATTAAATGGTCATAGGAGCCATTGCGTATACACACAAATTAAGTATACAAAGTCCACAGTAAACAGGTACTAAACTGACGAAAGTCAAGGAGAAACCACTAAACGACTTGGTTTAAATTGGAATGAGCAACATGCTATTTAATGAACAAAGTTTCTAAAGGTTGTAAATATATTAAGGACACATTTAAACTAGCCAAAACAAATTGCATAATCAATGTGAACCTGGAAGCACATAAAATGGTGTTTTAAGGCATTTTTGGCTATGTAACATACCTAACACATGGTATAAGTCCTTATGAACGAGTTTAAGGCATCTAATATTACATAAATATAAGAAAGAAACAAAAAAAAATCAGACAAAATCGTGACTAAGGCTGCCTACTTCATGATGAGTCATTAAAGGTGTTAAAATTCAATTTTGCTTACTTTTTACTTACCATGACTTTCCTTGATTGCCTTATCACCTTGTCCCCTGAGTAAATCATTAATCAGACACTTACCTGTCATATGAGAGCTCCCAAATTCGTAGCTCCTCCTCTCTTTGAAGAAACAACACAAAAAACTCCAATGTTCTTAGATTAGTGCCTTAAAGAACACCTTGTCTTGCACAGATCATAACTTTCTCATCTTAAGTCCCAATTCTAAGATTGATATCTCGTTGGAATCCTCTTTCGAAGAGCTTTACAACCATAGCTCATGAGCCCCCAGATTCTCAGGAAAAACCACGAAGAAGTGCCTTTGATTCTCGAGGTAAAACATTGCCTTCTTGGAAACTCTTCCTTCTTTGATTTTCATCAAGGCCGAGTGCCTAGGGTTACTAACCCTTCTTATTCTTCATCTTATTATATGATTTTGGAGCCAATTTCTCTAGTAAATTGCTGTCAAAATTTCTAAGGAAAACAAGCTTAATATTAAGCTAAAAGTTAATATACAAGGTAAATCCTACAACTACCTATTTCTAGATTCTAATTGTTGATCTATATATGATCTAACATATTTTTCTTCTTGTTTATTATTACCAAAATTATAAGTGTGTTAGATTTAATTTTTGACACATTAAATGTTAATATTTTGTAAATCTAAAATTAGATTTATACTCCTTATGATATAAGCTACAATATAAGCTATCATAATATACAAGAAAAATTCATATACTATGACTTTCAATATGGCCAAAAATTAAGGGGTTATTAATGAGTTAGAAAAATTATCTAACTTAGTTAAATTAAAGGAATTAGAGTAATTAAGAGTAATATGTAAAATTTAGGAAGTTTTGGTACCTAAAGGTGAATACCAAAAATTCATGGGGTCAATATGGAATTTTTGAGAGTTTAGATGATGAGAAAATAATTGTAGAATTAAGTTTACAATTTATAAAGAGTTTATAAGGTTATTGGTATATTTAAAAGTTAATAAAGGGTGGTATATATATACTATAAAATTAGATAATTAAATCTAGTGATTTAGAGATGTTTAAAATGATTTTTGATGTTCAAAAATCTGTAGGTAAATTATTTACGAAAATTCGAAATTAATTAGAGTTAAATTTGTTAATAAATGAGTTAGGATAAAAGAAAAGACCACAAGGGTAAAATGGTAATTTCCCTGGTCAAAAGTGGTCAAACATGGTCATACTTGGTCAATGACAATTTATAAAATGCTTAGTGGAGCTAGAATAAAATTTGTAGCAAAAGATTAAATATTAAAAGGATAAAGGAATAAAAAGTTAAGTTAAATTAACTATAGGAGTAATATTGTAAATTATGGAAAGTTAGGGGGTTTGTCCATAAAGGACTGGTCAAACTTGGGTATATTTTGGTATTTGACCAAAAGTATAAAAGAAATTAATTAAGTAAGACTTTGGAAGAAATTAGAAATAAAAATAACAAGTTTAGAACTTATTATGAGTAAAATAGAGATTAAGAGAAAACTATGGGTAAGTAATGTAAATAACACGTTTTTATGTGTTTAGAAGGTTAAGGAAGTTAAATAAAGAATTTAGAAACAAGTTGTAAAAGAAACAGAGTTAAGACGGGGTTAAACGAGACCCGTATATAACTTAAGGTATAGAGGGGTATACCCGTAATTTAATAAGTATAGGAGAAATCAATACTTAAAGTATTTTTAATGAAAATACAAGTTACATTGGAAAAAGAAATAAATACATATGATACGGAGTATCATACGGACGTATACGAAATTTTTTGGTGTACATGAATAGTGCTCGTATATGTGAATAGTATCCGTATATGTGAATAGTATCCGTATACATGAATAGTAAATACGTGTACATGAATAGTAAATACGTATACATGAATAGTAAATACATATAAATGAATAGTAAATACGTATACATGAATAGTAAATACGTATACATGAATAGTAACTACGTATACATGAATAGTAACTACATATATATGAATAGTAAAATACAAGACATATACGTGAATAGTGAAATACAGTGAATAGTAAAATACGAGGCCGTATAAATGAATAGTAGAATACAAGACCGTATAAATGAATAGTAGAATACAAGACCGTATAAATGAATAGTGAAATACGGATGAATAGTGAAAAATACTAAAACCTAATACAAGGTCCGTATAAGTCTAAAGTTTCTAACTTTGCAACTAAATAACTGCTAACGACGTTAGTATGTTAATGAATTAGAATTGAGCTTGAAAACACTCCTAAATGAACGAACCCGTTTAACGGTATATTGTTATACCCGGGTTAACCTAGAAAGAGGTTTAAGTTGAAAAGAGAACCAAATTAGTTCTAAGACACATGATACTAATACTAGTTCTGGTTACAGATCTAGATAGTCGGAGGCGTTCGGCGGATTAGGCGAACGTGGTGTTAAGAGCTAGCCAATCTCCGGTGTACGGTATGGGATTCTTGAAGCTTGTTTGCTAATGGGGTCTACCTAGGTTTGTGTGCTAAATGTTATTGTGATACGACCAAACAAGATTAAGCATGAAGCCGATCTACTGTATTGTTATTATGTGTCCATTGCACACTAACACAATTTGATTTAGAGCTTGTTCATTAACTATGTTTAGTAACAATTGTACAAGGTTATAAATACTCCAAGTTGTTAGTAGGTTAATACCGAGAGAGGTTTAACTAACCAATTGTCAAAGAGACTTCAGCTAACTGGAGCTTGGGGAAAGAGGAATCCGGGACTGACTCCGGTCATGCATGTTTAGGTTAGGAGGTCGGCATCTGTATCAGATCTGTCTTCCGCATATGGCTCGTCTACGACTTGTCGCCTAGGGTCGACAAACAGACCCGACCATCTCGAGTGAACAGTTCGAGATTGGAGGCAAATTCAGGAGGCGCGGGAGGGTCAAGCCTACACCCCTCATAACTTAAGGATTAATGTTTATTAACCCAATGGAGCTAATAACTCATTGGCTAGGGTTACCTTGACCCGACAAGAATAAACAATTCAGTTAGAGAACAACCAGTTCTATTAGGAGAACGGTTGACACTTATAAGGTATGGTCAAACCCGAGAACTAAACAATTCTCAGGCCTTAGGAGTTAGAAATCTAACTTACTCTGTAATACTCCGTATTTGCGTTTTCAGATTTCATGACATTTCGGTTTATATCGTTGCTTATGCTATGTGTTACTTTGGTCAGCTGATGGAACGTCGGAGTCTTTAAATTAAAAGACGGGGGCAAGGAGGTCGTTTCCCCCTCTTTTATTTTTGGTGAGACTTATTAAGGCAGATAAGTCATTTATTTTACATTTCCAATTCACGCTCAGTTTACAATAGCGCGTTCCCCCTCTTGACAGTTTTCACGATCTTCTTCTCTGCTTCCCCTTGTGTGCTTGGTGAACTCTGTGAGAATTGTTGCTGCTGCTGTCAGATTTCTGCGTCGAATTCCCGCTGCTTCTGTTCAGATTCTTCTCCTCTGCAAATCAGGTTTGGTTTTCCTTTCGATTCCGATGGTTTCCGCTTCTGTTTTGAGAGGGCAGTTTTCTAATTTTGGGGTCTCTTCTCTACGAATTCAGTGGTGCATTGTGCGTCTTCTCTGCTGCGTTTGTTCGCCTGATTGCTGGCATCGTTGGGATCGCTTCAACTCTGCAATTCGATGTAAGTGGGGGATGGAATCGGGGTTGTTTGCTCACCCCCGGGGGACTGTTTTATTCTAGCGTTTCTGGTTTGCAATTGTGTTGTGATTGTTTGCTTTCTCATCGGTTTTGTGTTGTTGATCGATTGGCTAAACCCCCGAGGGTACTGATTTACAATTCTATGGAATTTGGGTGAGTTTGTGATGATTTTGGTGGTTTTTCTGCGCGTTTGTTCGTTCTGAATTTCGACAGTTTTGCTCTGTCCGAACGTCTGTCCGAACTTGTAAGTTCGGACAGGTCATCGGGCGCGTTTTGTTTTTGAAGGTTTTGAGTGTCCGAACATCGGTCCGAATGTAAGTTCGGACCTGACGCGAGGACGATTTCGTAAAAGTTTCGAGTGTGTCCGAACTTGCAAGGTCGGACGCAAGTTCGGACACGAGGAGTTTTGGCTTCTGACTCTCGACTTACGTCCGAACTTCGACGTCGGACGTAAGTTCGGACTTTGGCATTTCTGTGACTTCTGCTTCTCGGCCTCTGTCCGAACTTGCAAGGTCGGACGCAAGTTCGGACATGCCACTGTTTTGACATAACTTCTCTGTTTTAGCTCCGTTTTGAGTTCCGTTTGCGGGGTTGGATTCCCCTATCTGTGTACAAGCTTCTTATGCTGTTTATATGCATTTCCATGCACTTAAGATCTGTTTTGTGAGCTTTTGGTTTTGGGACCTAGTTACTGCTTCTGAGCCTTGGATAGTCGGGTCGGGCTGTCCCGTAGCATGCTGCGCAGGAATTCCTTCTGTTTATACTCCTTAGGGTCTCCCTTAGGACGTTATTTGACCGACGGGTCTGTTAGCTGTCTCTACGGCTTCTGTTGTGGGATCTCGGATCCATAGGACCTTATGTGAGTCCTTCTGTTGTGTTAGCTTGTTTCTAGTGTCCCACTCTCTGTATCCGTTTCTGAAAGTCCGACTGATTTGAAGTGACGTTCTGCTCTGCTTCTGTTTTGTGCTTCCTTTCTTGTTATATTGACTCGCCTTCTTCTCTGTTTTAAACTATTCTTCTACTTCTGTTTTGAGTGGGCTTCCTTGAGGAAGTCTTCTGCTTGCTGGGCTGTTTAGCTCACCCCTTTATTTTGTTGCAGATTGAGCTCGTGGGATCTTCTCTTCTCGTCCCCTTCTGGAGCTTCGTTTATTTTATGTTTCTTTAGACTTTGTTTGCTTGCGCGTTGGACGCTTTAGTACTTTGTGTAGCCTTCGGGCCTCTCTTTGTATTTGACTTATAAGTATTGGATCTTGTAAACTCTTTTGGTATTTATACAAGTTGTTATTTGGTTTTGGGATTCGTTTTGCTTAGAGCCTTGCGACGTTAGGTAGTAGACTCGCGGCGTGTAACGGCCCTAACTCCTAGGCCGGTTTTGGGGTCGTTACATTTAGTGGTATCAGAGCCAGGTTGCTCGTTCTTTGGTGTTGTGGGGTTTGTCTGCATGTGTGGGTGTCTGAAAGGTCTGCTGTTTGATGCTTGTCGGTTTCTGATAATTTTGGTGTTGTCTTCAGTATGCCTCCCCGACGTTCAGGACGTGGTGCAGCTTCAGGCGATGCTCCCCAGGGGGACATTGCAGAGATTGTGCAGCAGGTGGTGACCCAGGTGCTGCAGACCGTAGGGGCCACTGCTGGTCAGGCGACAGGAGCCGGTAACGCGGGGGGCAGCAATGTGAAGGCGCTTCAGGAGTTCTGAAGCTGAAGCCGCCTTCTTTGATGCTAGTGGCGACCCACAGGAGGCGAGCCACTGGATCACTGCCATTGAGGACCTTCTGCGGGTCATGGGATGTGAGGAGGATCAGAAGTTGGCTTTGCCACCTTATGTTTCAGTGAGGCGAAGGAGTGGTGGAAGTCGGTTGAAGGGAAGTACCCCCACCCATGGACATGGGAGCAGTTCAGGGGCTGCTTCAATCAGCAGTTCTATCCCGATGTCTTCAGGGATCAGAAGATTGTGAGTATGGGAGGCTTCGTCAGACGAAGGAGATGACAGTGGATGAGTATGTGCGGAAGTTATTTCCCTTTCTAAGTTTGTGCCTGAGCCGGATGACAACCGGAAGGCTAGGAAGTTTGAGGCTGGTCTGAGGGGCGACATTCGAGCTGCTGTGGCACCTTTCTGCCACAAGACCTTCAGGGATGTGGCCGATGTGGCGTTGGTAGTGGAGTCTGAGCTGCAGGCTAGGCAGCGGTATGAGAAGAGGACCAGAGGCCCGATAAGGGCAAGACCAGAAGAGGAAGGGTCGTGTGGAGGAGCCCGAGAGGCGTGAGCAGCCTTCTTCTCAGAAGAAGAAGTATAGAGGAGACCGGGGTTCTTCTTCATCAGCATCTCCTGCTGTGGAGAAGTGTGCGGAGTGTGACCGTTTTCACCCAGGACGGGAGTGCTACAGGAAGTCCGGAGCGTGCTTCAAGTGTGGTTCGCTGGATCACCGCATTGCCCAGTGTCCACAGGCTAGAGGTGGAGGTGGCAGTGGCGGTTCTGAGGGCCGAGGTGCTGGTTCAGGGTCCGGGCAGAAGGCTGATCAGAAGAAGCCCCAGACCCAGGCACGTGTGTATGCGCTAGCTGGTGAGCGAGACCGTGACTCAGACCGAGTAGTGTCAGGTATTCTTCAGATCTCTTCTCAGCCAGTTTTCTGCTTGTTTGATTCAGGAGCTACCCACTCCTTTGTGTCTGCTGATTTAGTGGGTAGTCTCGGGTTGTCTGCTGTGCCCTGTGATGTGGATTGTGTATTTCTAGCCCGTTGAGTGGCGTACCTGCATGTGTACTTGATTCTGTGTAAGTCGGTTCCGGTAGTGATTATGGATAGGAACTTGTCTGCTGATTTGATCCTATGCGTATGTCTTGCTTCGATGTGATTTTGGGCATGGACTGGCTAGCAGAGCACCATGCCCATATAGATTGTGCAGCTAGGAGGTTGTGTTTGATAGACCGGGTGAGACCCGTTTTGCTTTTGTGGGGAACTCCATTCCTTGTGCTCCTGTGTTGGTGTCTGCTATGCAGGCAGTCCGTTCCTTGAGGAAGGGCTGCCAGGGTTTTCTCTGCTTTGTACCTGAGGTTAAGGAGGGATCCCGGTTGGAGGATATCCCCATTGTGCGTGAGTTTCCTGAGGTGTTCCAGGACGATGTGCCAGGGCTACCGCCTGATCGTGAGGTGGAGTTTTCTATGAGTTAGCGCCAGGGACTCAGCCTATCTCTAAGGCTCCCTATCGCATGAGTCCGGCAGAGCTTAAGGAGCTGAAGGTGCAGCTGTAGGATCTTCTGGATAAGGGCTTCATTCGCCCTAGTGTGTCTCCATGGGGAGCACCTGTGTTGTTTGTGAAGAAGAAGGATGGCTCCTTCAGATTGTGTATTGACTACAGGGAATTGAATAAGGTTACCATCAAGAATCGGTATCCTCTTCCCCGCATTGATGACCTCTTCGACCAGTTAGCGGGGCGACAGTCTTCTCGAAGATTGACTTGCGTTCTGGATATCATCAGCTGAAGATTAAGGCCGAGGATGTGCCTAAGTCTGCATTTAGGACCCGATATGGGCATTATGAGTTCTTGGTCATGCCTTTTGGTTTGACCAATGCCCCGTCGTTCTTCATGGATATGATGAACAGAGTCTTCAAACCTTTCTTGGATTCTTTCGTAGTTGTTTCATTGACGATATCTTGGTGTACTCCAAGAGTGCTGAGGAGCATGAGGAGCATCTGAGGATGGTTCTACAGACGTTGAAGGAGAAGGAGTTGTATGCTAAATTGAAGAAGTGTGAGTTCTGGTTGGATAGAGTGGTGTTCCTTGGCCACGTGGTTTCGAAGGATGGCATTTCAGTGGACCCAGAGAAGATTAAGGCAGGTTATGGAGTGGGCGAAGCCCACTAGTGTGTCTGAGGTGCGCAGTTTTCTGGGATTGGCTGGGTATTATAGGAAGTTCGTGGAGGGCTTTTCTAAGATCGTATCCCCCTTGACTCGTCTTCTTAGGAAGGATGTCAAGTTTGATTGGAGTGAGGCGTGCCAGGAGAGCTTCCAGGAGTTGAAGAAGAGGTTGACTTCGGCTCCGATTTTGACGTTGCCTTCTGGGACAGAGGGCTTTGAGGTGTTCTGTGACGCTTCCCAGAGGGCTGGTTGTGTTCTGATGCAGCAGGGAAAGGTGGTAGCATATGGGTCACGACAGTTGAAGCCGTATGAGAAGAATTATCCTACCCATGACTTGGAGCTAGCTGCTGTGGTCTTCGCCTTGAAGATCTGGCGGCACTATTTGTATGGGGTGACGTGTAAGGTCTACACGGATCACAAGAGTCTCAAATATCTGTTCACGCAGAAGGAATTGAATTTGAGACAGCGGCGCTGGTTGGAGCTGTTACATGACTACGACCTGGAGATCCCTACCATCCGGGTAGAGCGAATGTGGTGGCTGATGCCTTGAGCCATAGGGGTGCTCCTGGTCTTGCTTGTTCGTTGTCAGGAGTTCAGAGGTCTGCTATTGAGCTTCAGCGTATGGGGATTTGGGTTGTTCGGTCCGACCGTGCTGGGATGATTGCTTCGATTCAGGTCCAGTCTACTTTGATTGAGCGGATCAGAGAGGTCAGAAGGCTGATGCTGAGTTGCGTAAGATCAGGGAGAAGTTGTCAGATGATCAGGAGTCAGAGTTTTCTGTGTTCAGCGATGACTGTCTACGCTTCAGGGGCAGAGTCTGTGTGCCTAGTGGAGGCGATCTTAGGCGGGAGATTATGCAGGAGGCTCATGGAGCTCCTTATTCTGTGCACCCAGGAGGGGTGAAGATGTACCGGGACCTCAGAGAGTCCTTTTGGTGGGCGAATATGAAGAGGGAGATTTCTGATTTTGTGGCTCGTTGCCAAACCTGTCAGCAGGTGAAGGCGAGCATCAGCGACCTGCGGGTCTTCTACAGCCTCTTCCCGTTCCTGAGTGGAAATGGGAGAGCGTGGTATGGATTTCATTGTGGGGTTGCCTAGGACATCTTCTGGGTACGATGCGTTGTGGGTGATTGTGGACCGGTTGACGAAGTCAGCTCATTTCTTGCCTGTGAGGAAGACCTTCAGCCTTGAGCGCCTAGCTCAGCTGTATGTAGATGAGGTTGTGAGGCTGCACGGTGTGCCGGCGACGATCGTTTCGGACAGGGATCCGAGATTTGTATCTCGCTTCTGGCGTAGCCTGCATAAGGCTTTAGGTACGAATTTGGCTTTCAGTTCGGCTTATCATCCTCAGACCGATGGGCAGACGGAGAGGACGAATCAGATTTTGGAGGACATGTTGAGGGCTTGTGTGCTCGACTTCGGGGGCAGCTGGGATCAGCATGTGACATTGATTGAGTTCGCCTACAACAATAGTTTCCAATCGAGCATTGGGATGGCTCCATTTGAGGCGTTGTATGGTAGGCGCTGTAGATCTCCTATTTGTTGGGACGACCTGCGAGAGAGGGCGATTGTGGGTCCTGAGTTGGTGCAGGGGGATGTGGACAAAGTCAAGACTATCAGGGAGCGTTTGTTGGTTGCCCAGAGCCGGCAGAAGAGTTATGCAGATCAGAGGCGCCGTCCGCTTGAGTTTCAGGTGGGAGACCACGTGTATCTGAAGATTCTCCAGTTGGGGTGTTGTTTTTTGGTAAGCGAGGCAAGCTGAGCCCTCGGTTCGTAGGGCCGTTTGAGGTGCTGGAGAAGGTTGGGCCGGTAGCTTACAGATTGGCATTGCCACCAGCTCTAGCAGGAGTGCATGACGTGTTCCATGTGTCGATGCTCAGGAAGTATCTACATGATCCTTCGCATATGATTGACTATGGCCAGCTTCGACTCCGAGATGATTTCACTTATGAGGCAGTTCCGGTTCGTATTTTAGCACGGGATGTTCGTCGGCTTCGTAGCAAGACACTGCCTATGGTTAAGGTGCAGTGGTCTGATCAGTCCGAGCGTGAGGCGACGTGGGACTCGAGGAGAGTTGCGTGCCAAGTTCCTTCCCTTTTCGAGCAGTGAGGTATGTTGAATTTCGAGGACAAAACTCCTTTTAAGGGGGGAGTGATGTAATACTCCGTATTTGCGTTTTCAGATTTCATGACATTTCGGTTTATATCGTTGCTTATGCTATGTGTTACTTTGGTACTTTGGTAGCTGATGGGACGTCGGAGTCTTAAATTAAAAGACGGGGGCAAGGAGGTCGTTTCCCCTCTTTTATTTTGGTGAGACTTATTAAGGCAGATAAGTCATTTATTTTACATTTCCAATTCACGATCACTTTACAATAGCGCGTTCTCCCTCTTGACAGTTTTCACGATCTTCTTCTCTGCTTCCCCTTGTGTGCTTGGTGAACTCTGTGAGAATTGTTGCTGCTGCTGTCAGATTTCTGCGTCGAATTCCCGCTGCTTCTGTTCAGATTCTTCTCCTCTGCAAATCAGGTTTGGTTTTCCTTTCGATTCCGATGGTTTCCGCTTCTGTTTTGAGAGGGCAGTTTTCTGATTTTGGGGTCTCTTCTCTACGAATTCAGTGGTGCATTGTGCGTCTTCTCTGCTGCGTTTGTTCGCCTGATTGCTGGCATCGTTGGGATCGCTTCAACTCTGCAATTCGATGTAAGTGGGGGATGGAATCGGGGTTGTTTGCTCACCCTCGGGGGACTGTTTTATTCTAGCGTTTCTGGTTTGCAATTGTGTTGTGATTGTGTGCTTTCTCATCGGTTTTGTGTTGTTGATCGATTGGCTAAACCCCCGAGGGTACTGATTTACAATTCTGTGGAATTTGGGTGAGTTTGTGATGATTTTTGTGGTTTTCTGCGCGTTTGTTCGTTCTGAATTTCGACAGTTTTGCTCTGTCCGGACGTCTGTCCGAACTTGTAAGTTCGGACAGGTCATCGGGCGCGTTTTGTTTTTGAAGGTTTTGAGTGTCCGAACATCGGTCCGACATGTAAGTTCGGACCTGACGCGAGGATGATTTTCGTAAAAGTTTCGACGTGTGTCCGAACTTGCAAGGTCGGACGCAAGTTCGGACACGAGGAGTTTTGGTTTCTGACTCTCGACTTACGTCCGAACTTCGACGTCGGACGTAAGTTCGGACTTTGGCATTTCTGTGACTTCTGTTCTCGGCCTCTGTCCGAACTTGCAAGGTCGGACGCAAGTTCGGACATGCCTCTGTTTTGACATAACTTCTCTGTTTTAGCTCCGTTTTGAGTTCCGTTTGCGGGGTTGGATTCCCCTATCTGTGTACAAGCTTCTTATGCTGTTTATATGCATTTCCATGCACTTAAGATCTGTTTTGTGAGCTTTTGGTTTTGGGACCTAGTTACTTTGCTTCTGAGCCTTGGATAGTCGGGTCGGGCTGTCCCGTAGCATGCTGCGCAGGAATTCCTTCTGTTTATACTCCTTAGGGTCTCCCTTAGGACGTTATTTGACCGACGGGTCTGTTAGCTGTCTCTACGGCTTCTGTTGTGGGATCTCGGATCCATAGGACCTTATGTGAGTCCTTCTGTTGTGTTAGCTTGTTTCTAGTGTCCCACTCTCTGTATCCGTTTCTGAAAGTCCGACTATGATTTGAAGTGACGTTCTGCTCTGCTTCTGTTTTGGCTTCCTTTCTGTCTGTTATATTGACTCCGCCTCTCTGTTTTAAACTATTCTTCTACTTCTGTTTTGAGTGGGCTTCCTTGAGGAAGTCTTCTGCTTGCTGGGCTGTTTAGCTCACCCCTTTACTTTGTTGCAGATTGAGCTCGTGGGATCTTCTCTCTCGTCCCCTTCTGGAGCTTCGTTTATTTTATGTTTCTTTAGACTTTGTTTGCTTGCGTGTTGGACGCTTTAGTACTTTGTGTAGCCTTCGGGCCTCTCTTTGTATTTGACCTATGAGTATTTGGATCCTGTAAACTCTTTTGGTATTTATACAAGCTTGTTATTTGGTTTTGGGATTCGTTTTGCTTAGAGCCTTGCGACGTTAGGTAGTAGACTCGCGGCGTGTAACGGCCCTAACTCCTAGGCCGGTTTTGGGGTCGTTACATTCTCATTAATGGGCGTCCATTACGACGTTCGATTTATTTGAGCTGTGAATGTTTCACATAAATGTGTTGTTTGTTATCGTACTTCTTATTATTATTTGTATGAATAAACAATTGCATGTATACAACAAAGTAGTCATGTGTAACCTTGCTAGCTTGTGGGCTGCACGTTTTCTGTACCTGTAACACCCCTACTACGCACTTAACAACCATATGAAATCGCAGCGGAATTATATAACTAACCAAACACTAAACGGGTTGGTGTTACACGCCGTTAGCCACCCACGTGGCTAACAAGGCAGAATACGTACACATTGTACCGGTCTGATGATCAGACTCCCGAGCATAGTACTAAAACCATAAATACATCATATACAATACTGAGTATTTAATTACATCCCATCACTGTAAACTGACAATTTACCGTCACTGTAGTAACAACGGAACCAAAACATAACGCCACGGGAGCATAGACGCATCCCGGGCCTATCATCCCAAAATAATCAAAAGTATGACATGACCTAGATCTGAAGCCACTCTGCTTCTTCGATCCTCATCCTGCAATATAAATATGGAGCCCCCGAGGGGGTCAGCAACCCTTGGCTGGTATGGTTAACGCGCAGCCCATCGGCTACCGGGATACACGCAACTATTTGTCATGATAACATGGCATTCATTTTAACATATAACATATACATATGGCATAGCAAAACATTGCATAGCACAACAACACACACTTAGTGAGAACATATCACTTAACAACAAACCAAGATGGTTAGTCAACATCATAAGCCTAGAGAATGGTTCACCCTCATGTTAAGCTTGTTACACAAACTCATTACCGTTCTGTTAGTCGAACGAGTAACTTAGCTCACAGATGGATCGGGTATTGTGACCCGAACACACCACACAAACACATGTTCCCACTAGACCGATCATAAGTCAGAATAGGTAAGCTTTGGAGGAAGCTAACGGGAGATCGAACGCCAAATAAAGGAGAACAACCTTAACATTATAAGAATCGAATCTGATACATATATCTACTCTTATACTTACACGCGTGACCGGACAACCGGATTCCTCACTCCCCAGTTAGTACTCGTTAGAAGTTCACTGTAGGAACTTAATAACAATTCACAACAAGTGGTTAAGTCTTGTTAGACACACACAAGGGATATGAGTCACACCTTAACATCACAATAATATAAACAACTGTAAACTCGTTACATGTCTTAAGTCTTACAAGGTCATAAACATACAGAAAAGCAAATCGCACACAAGCCGGTGTAAACCGGAAGGCAACAGACTGCAAGAAAACCATACCTTGGTCCTTGCTTCGACTGGTTTCCATCATAGGTCACTCCTATACATGATTAATAACGTCGGTTAATTTACTTACTTAACTTCAAATTTTACTAAGCATTTTACATGGTTATATGACATGTTTTAATGCCCAAACTTATCCTTGATTACCTTCATTATACCTCTAGGGTTAATTACATAAGTCATATTCCTTTCTGTTTTTTTTTACATGGTCTGACCGACCTTACCGACCGACCTTACACAAGGTCGGTCCATTCCAGAACATATTACCGACAGAAGATTCTACTCCGACCGACCTTGCAAGTTCGGTCCACAAGGTCGGTCTATTCCCGAGAGTTTTTCTCCTTTGAAAATTCAGGCCCGACCGATCTTGACAAGTTCGGTCCCAAGATCGGTCGATTCCCGAGACTCTCTTACGTACAAAGATTTAGGCATGACCGACCTTGTAAGTTCGGTCCCTAGGTCGGTCTATTCCAGAGACTTAATCCGTACCAAAAATCCATGCCCGACCAACCTTACAAGTCCGGTCCCCAAGGTCGGTCCATTCCAGAGACCATTTCTCGCAGGGTAAACTGGGCTCGACCGACCTTGCAGGTCCGGTCCCCAAGGTCGGTCTGCTCCAGACCCTTGTTTTTAATTGCCCATTTAACTACAAACTTCACCTCATAGTGCCCTAGTATGTTCTAACCACATTTGGCACTTCAAACACCCCTTAAGACATCCATTAAACTCCTTAAATCATTCACCAAAACCCTCCTCAACATTACACAAATTCTTATATAAGGGTTAGCACATGCAATGTTTTTCACTAAGTTTTCATGTGGTGTTTTATACCTATAACTACCACTAGTCCCAAATGTTCCCTCACTACTACAACATCATCTCCCAAGCATCATTTCTTCCTAACCAACTCCTTGAATATCTCTACAAGTTTATAGCTCCTTCATGCAACACATCACTTCTTCCTTATTCACCAACATTCATTATAAACACCTAAAACTTGTTATACATCATCTAAATTTCGACATGGGTTCTCCTAGAATCTTGTTACACCCAAAGACAAAGTTTTCACCATTAAACATTCAAGAACACTCAAATCCATCAAGAGCATTCTTGTACACAAAACTTCTCCAAACTTACACTACATCACAATATAGTGCATTATTTAAATTGCTTGGCACTTAGGCCCTTAAATAACATGGCTCTTAGGCCCTTAAAATGCATAAACCATAAACACTGAATTTCCCACAATATATTGCCTTTGACCTGCAAATACACACAACAACACATAAGCCCTTTAATAGTCTCCTTGAGAGCATTTAACTAAGTCATTCACCATTGGCTCTTTAAGTAGTTTTAACAAGCAACATAAGCTCATTTCTCCCAAGACTTTAAAC
Organism: Limonium bicolor; assembly: GCA_023374045.1. Taxonomy (NCBI): domain Eukaryota; kingdom Viridiplantae; phylum Streptophyta; class Magnoliopsida; order Caryophyllales; family Plumbaginaceae; genus Limonium; species Limonium bicolor. Next base: position 101,012,724 of record CM041781.1, on the reverse strand, counting down.
TACATTAGGTTAACACATTTACCTCCTTTCCTCACAAACTTTTTTCTTGTTTCCTTGACTAAAATTGGCAAGGCTTTAGTTGCTTGTCAACTTCTAAATAATATACAAGCAATATAATGAGTATTCAAGCTTCATGCTTCATCTCATTGTAAACCCTAGTTACATATATTGTCTTAAAACATTAAGGTGATTGTTTTACCTTGAGAATGGAAGAGAGTTTGAACAAGTAACAAGAGAGGACTCCACCAAGCCCTTGGAAGATTCAAATGAAGCTAAAACAAAGCAAGGTAAAGAACACCATCAATGGTGATTTTCGGTTAACATCAAACATGAAGGAAGTGGAGTTTTTCTTTGAGTTTCCTTTCCTTGAGGCAAAGGAGAACAATAAAATGTAAAAAGATGAGCTCAAGCTCCTCCCATGGAGATTCCTCTTGGCACCGAAATGGAGCTCTTGGAATTTTGAGAAGATAGAATTGAATAGCTTGGCAAGACAAAGAGAATGGTGGTCTTTGTTTTTGATTTGGTAAAGGGAGCTAGGAGAAAATGGCAATGGAAGTTGGTGTTGGTGTTGGTGCTGTAGCAAAACCGTGAATGGAGAAGGTAGAAGAGAGGTTGAAGGCGTGGGAAATGAAGAGGGAAAGAAGAGAATGAAGATAAGTTTGCTAGTTTGGATATTTAAGTAGTAAAGCAAATAGTGCTTTCTACTTTATTACTTTACTTAGCTTATTTTTTGTTTAAGTGTGGTGAGTCACCAAGAAAACCGGCCCCCATATTATAATAAGGGGGGTATTTTAGTCTTTGTTGACCAATTGTCACACTTATATTGATATATGTTATAAACTTGCTTAATTTGGTTACTATTCATCAAAACACGACACATATTTGTGAAATTTTTGATTTCCCATTGATTTAGACGTCCTAATGTGATACTAAGTAGTATGCATGTTAATTAAATAGTAATGATGGACATTTAGCCACTCAAAACCCATTTACAAGACACTTTTTCAAAAATGTGCTTTAAGACTACTTAAAGCACATTTTGTGTTTTAACTTGTTTTCAAGCTTGGTTTTCTTTGGTAATTGGTTTATTATATTCATTAACACCTAAATAAAGTCTTGGTTAGCTTATTAGGTCTTAACCAAACTTATCCCAAGCTTAGAGCACATTTTTGCCCATATTGACTTTAAGGTAATTTATTGTGTTTTCTATAGTTTAAATTGTTTACTAATGTTTCTAATACACTTTTTAGTCCTATTATACCATATTTTAATGTTTAAACAACATACTAAGGTTTGGGGTATTTCAGTACCAGCCATGTGCTGAGCCCCTTGGGGCCTATGATTTAAACTTTGCAGGTAGGTACCAGACGAGGACTCAACCTGAGAGCAGGAGCGGGTAGAGTACTTCGGGTTGCTTTTACATTTGTTACACTAGTTGTGCATGTACACTCGTTTAGAAAGTTGATGAGATGTTAGTATGATGTATTAGGATATGAGATACTCGGTATAAGTTGTGGTTTATGAATTGTATTGTATAGATGCTCGAGTAATTATCCGGTTAGTCAGACCGTGACTTGTAAGAGAATAGGCCTTGTTAGTCACGTGGGTGACTAACGGCGGTAACACCAATTTAGTAGAACTTTTCCGCTGCGTTGTTAATGAATGAGATGGATTTAGGGCGATGATCATTGTATTTGGAGTTGGGGTGTTACAAAAGTGGTATCAGAGCGTAAACTACGCTCTGATGATTGGAAATTACTGAGATGAGGAATTACCGAGTTAGGAACTTTAGACTTTGGGATAAGGGTTGAGTATTAGTGCGAGAGGTGCGTTAGTTAGGATTCCCGATGTGTATCGGATATCTATAATACCTGACCCGCCCTCCGCGCCCCTAGTTCTAAGATACTAGAAATGAACGCCAGAGAGATGACAAGCTTTCTCTTACTCGGGAAAACCCGATCTGGCAGTTACTTAGCATGGTGCAAATACGAGGAACACCTCGTTTTGCAATAGTCTTTCAAGACTTGAAAGTCCTAATTGGAGCGCAACGTTGAAATAGGCACTACCAACGGAATCTCACCAATGAGAGAATAATAATTACCGACAACTTGGGTCGACATGCTACGCAATCGATATAACCCCGCCATACCAGTAAGAAGAAAAGCACTATGAGTGCAATAAGAGGACAATAGAAGTGATAGAAACACCGGACAACAGTCCCAGGGAGCAATAACAGTGGGATAATACCACGCAAGAGCATAGGGACTACCTTAATGTCAATTATGAAGCGGGTAACTCCAAACCTACAAAAAAAAGGGGTTACAAAGACCTAACTGCAATAGCCCAGACGACTACGAATGCTTATGCAAGTTATACTCCAAGATAGGACTACGGCGTAGTGCCTAAGCAGAGCCAATACTCGATAACCTCGGCGAAGGTGTGGAAATGAGAGTGAGAACCATGGCGAAAGCAAAAGAAAAAGGGTTCCCTCAGAAAGAGGAATACCCTGATAAGTAATTATATAATCAAAAGCAGTCAGGAAGCTGCCCAGATAATCAATTAACCAAAGCCAAAAAGGGCAAAGAAGGAGTCCCATGGCTACCACCTACATGGAGTTTAGGAGAATGTACCATTACCGACGTACACAGTACTGATAGCCCATCTTGCATTGTAACACCCCTACAACTCACTTCACAACTAATTGAAATCGCAGCGGAAATAAACAACTAAACATTAACTAAACGCTTCGGTGCTACAACGCCGTCAACCACCCACGTGGTTAACAAGGCAGAATAAATACAAGTGTACCGGTCTGATGATCGGACTCCCGAGCATAGAACTAAACCATAAATACATCATATACAATACCGAGTATTTAATTACATTCCTTCACTGTAAACTGCCAATATACCGCCACAGTAGTATCAACGGAATCAAAATATAATGCCACAGGAGCACAGGCGCATCCCGGGCTCAACATCCAAAATAACCAAAAGTACAACTGCAGCCTAGAACCTACAGCCACTCTGCTTCCTCGATCCTCATCCTGCAGTAAAAATATGGAGCCCCCGAGGGGGTCAGCAACCCTTGGCTGGTATGGTTAACGCGCAGCCCATCGGCTACCGGGATACGCGCAACTACTTGTCATGATAACATGGCATTCATTTTAACATAACATAACAATGTGGCATAGCGTTATCATTGCATAGCACAACATCACATACACAGTGGATACTCTTTCCACAATCACAAACCAAGAAGGTTAAACAACATAAGAGCCTAGAGAATGATTCACTCTCATGTTAAGCTCGTTACACACACTCATTACTGTTCTGTTATTCGAACGAGTAACTTAAGTCACAGATGGTTCGGATATAGTGACCCGAACACACCACACAAACACATGTTCCCACTAAACCGATCATAAGTCAGAATAGGTAAGCTTTGGAGGAAGCTAGCGGGAGATTGAACGCCAAATTAAGGAGAACAATCTTAACAACATAAGAGTCGAATCTGATTCAGATATCTACTCTTAACTTACATGCATGACCGGACAACCGGATTCCTCACTTCCCAGTTAGCACATGTTAGATGTTCAACAGTGGAACTTAACAAACAATTCACAACAAGTGGTAAGTCATGTTAGACACATACAAGGGAAATGAGTCACATAAACATTACAGTAATATGAACAATTGTAAACTCATTACATGTTTAAGTCTTATAACGTCATAAAAACACACAGAAAAACATACAACACACAAGCCGGTGTAAACCGGTAGGCAACAGACTGCAAGAAAACCATACCTTGGTCCTTGCCTCGATTTGTTTCCACCGTAGGTCACTCCTATACATGTTTAAGAATGTCGGTTAATTAATTACTTAACTTCAACTTATATATGTTAACATGCTTATTGACATGTTTTAATGCCCTAACTAATCCTTCATTACCTACATTATACCCCCAAGGGTTAACTACATTTGCCACATCTTTACTGTTTTTTTTATAAATTTTGGTCTATCCGACCACGTCCGACCACAACTGGGTCGGACCCTTCCAGTGATTTTCGGGTTTGAAAAAAAACTTAACTTGTCCGACCCATGTCCGACCCAACCATCTGGGTCGGACCATTCCAGAGATTTCCTCGACCTTTGAACAATACATGTCCGACCCATGTCCGACTCACTCGACTGGGTCGGACCATTACAGAACATTTACCGCCTTACAAAACACCCACGTCCGACCCATGTCCGACTCACTCGACTGGGCGGACCATTCCAGAACATTTCGTCCTTCAAAACACGACCGTCCGACCATGTCCGACCCAAGTCCTCTGGGGTCGGACCGTTCCAGAACCATTTACTGGCGTCTAACAGAGGCTGTCCGACCCAAACTTGGGTCGGACCCTGGGTCGGACGCCATCAAAACTTGCCAAACATGTTTAATCTTCACCAAACTTCTCCTAAAGCCTCCTAATGTTTTTAACATCATTGGTACACTTAAACCTCATACAACATCCATAAAAATTCATTATCATCTCCTTAACACTTACTCATTCCATACCGAAATTCCTAACACTTATGTTATTTTCTCCTTGGTTCTCTAAGTGGTGTTTCATACCTATGACCACCACTATGTCAATAATGTTTCCTCACCACTACTACATCATCTCCCAAGCATCTTTTCTTCCTAAACAACTCCTTAAACATCTTTACAAGTTATAGCTTCCATGCAATAAATCACTTCATCCCTTTTTCACCAACAATACACAATTCCTATATACAATCCCACCATGAATCTTGAAATGTCCCAAAGCATTCTTTAGCAATCTAAAACCTTTAGAACATTACCTAAGCCCTTTTTACATCTTTAAACACCTTAATGCTTGTTTCTTTCACTAGGAAAGCACTTAACCATTCTAAACATTTCCTAACTTACCAAACTCATTTTAAACCCTTAGAACTTCTTGTTCATTACCTAAATTTTGACATAGGTTCTCCTAGAACGTTACTAAACCAAAACACAATGTTTTCACCATTACACAATCAAGAACACTAAAATCCATCAAACACATTCTCATACACAAAACTTCACTCATTTAGCACTACATCACAATATAGTGCATAATTTAAATTGCATGGCACCTAGGCCCTTAAATAACATGGCTCTTAGGCCCTTAAGATGCACAAATCATAAACACTGAATTTCCCACATTATATTTGCCTTTGACCTGCAAATACACTCAACAACACATATGCCTTTTACTAAGCCCTTGAGAGCATTTTACTAAGTCATTCACCATTGGGTCCTTAGATCATTTTTAGCAAGCAATATGATCTCATTTCTCCTAAGACTTTAGACCACATTAGGTTAGCATGTTTACCTCTTTTCCTCACAACTTCTTTCTTGTTTCCTTGTTTAAAATCGGTAATGATGTTTGGTTTGCTTGTCAACTTCTAAACATTATACAAACAACATAATGAGTATCCAAGCTTTAAGCTTCATCTCATTGTAAACCCTGGATTATACATTGTTTTAAAAACATTAAGATAGTTGTTTTACCTTAGAACTTGAAGAGAGTTTGAATATCTATCAAGAGATGACTCCACCTAGTCCTTGAAAGGTTGCAATGAAGCTAGAACAAAGCAATATAAGGACTCCATTAAGAGTGATTTTCGGTCAAGATTAAACTATGGAGGAAACATCATTTTTCTTTGAGATTCCTTACATAGAAGCAAAGGAGATCAATAATATGTAGAAATATAAGCTCAAGCTCCTTCAATGGTGGAACTCCATGGCACCGAAATGGTGGTCTTGAAGTTTTGAGAAGATAGGAATGAAGAGCTTGATGAGAGGAAGAGAATGGTGGTGTTTGTTTTTGATTTGGTTAAGCGAGCTAGGAGATAATGACAATGGAAGATGGAGTTTGGTGTGTACTATTGCAAACCATAAATGGAGAATGAAGAAGAGGTAGAAGAGAGCTTGGAGGTGTGTGAAATGAGGAAGGAAATGAGAAATGAAGAAGAGTTTTGCTTTTGAAAGATATTTGTTGTTATTAAAGCAAATAGTAAGTTAAGTAGTCATCTTTATTTACTTAACATATTAACAAGAGTGGTGAGTCACCACACTTAAAAAACCGGCCCCTATTATTATAACAAGGGTATTTTAGTCTTTGATGACTCATTTAATTACTTATAACAACATATGTTACAAACTAGCTTATTAAAGTCACTATTCATAAAAACAAGGCACATAGAAGTGAAATTTTTGATTTCCCATTGATATAGACTTCCAAATGTGATACTATATAGTACACATGTTAATTAAAGTGTAATGATGGACATTTAGCCATTCAAAACTCATTTACAAGACAATTTTCCAAAAATGTGCTTTAAGACTCCTTAAAGCACATTTTGTGTTTTAACTTGTTTTCAAGCTTGGTTTTCTTTGATAATTGGTTTAATATGTTCATTAGTGTATAAACAAGGTCTTGGTAAGTTCATTATGTCTTACCCAAGCTTATTCCAAGCTTAGAGCACATTTTGGCCTTTATTGACCTTTAAGCACATTTTGTGTTTTCTATCGTTTAAATTGTTTACTAATGTTTCTAAGACTCTTTTTAGTCTTAATATACCATGTTCAAATGTTTAAACAACATACTAAGGTTTAGGGTATTTCAATCTACCCCCCTTAAAGAACTTTGTCCTCAAAGTTCACACTTCCACATATCCTAAATATTAGAACACGTGAATACATATAAACAATATTTCCATACAACATTAACAACACACTTACATAACATTGGACACAAAGTCCATACAACATAACATCGGACACAAGGTCTGTAACATAACAACATAACATAGACGATGTATTTAAATACACGTCGTACACATAACGAAACGGCTCTACCCCCCTTAAAAAGGGGTACGCCCCGTACCCTATACACATAAACACTAAGAAGTAAACAATGACGGGTACTTCACCTTCATCTTATCTTCCAGCTCCCAAGTGGCCTCCTCAACGTCCTGGTTAGACCAAAGAACTTTCACCAGTCTCACAGACTTATGGCGAGTGTCTCGAGTCTTAGTATCCAGAATCCGTACGGGAGTCTCCACTGATCGCATGGTCGGCTCTAAGGTTAGCCTTTCAGGTTGAAGCACATGAGACGGATGAGACATATATTTCTTCAACTGGGACACATGAAATACATTATGTACCTTGCCCAGCTCGGCGGGTAAGTCAAGTCTGTAAGCTACCGGGCCGATCCGCTCCGTCACAACATAAGGCCCCACATATTTTGGGCTCAACTTGCCTTTCTGGCCAAAACGAAATACTCCCTTCATGGGGGATACCCTGAGAAATACCTGATCACCCACGGCGAACTCCAGGTCACGTCTGCGCACATCTGCGTACGACTTCTGTCTATCCTGAGCTGCCTTCATGTTAGCCCGGATCTGGCGAACTTCTGCCTGGACTTGTTCTAGATACTCTGGTCCTATAATGACCGTCTCACTCGACTCATCCCAGCATAATGGCGTGCGGCATGGTCTACCGTACAAAGCCTGGAAATGAGACATCTTGATCGAAGCATGGTAACTGTTGTTGTAGCTAAACTCGATCAGATGTAACTTATCAATCCAGCTGGTCTGAAAATCAAGTGCACATGCACGTAACATATCCTCAAGTGTCTGGATGGTACGCTCACTCTGACCATCTGTCTGTGGGTGGAACGCTGTACTTAGCTTCAGCTCGGTACCAAGCGCTTCCCGTGTGGTATCTCTGTCAGATACAATCGTTTTTGGTACCCCATGATGTCTTACAATCTCTCTGTTGAAGAGTTCTGCCAGTTTTGCCACTTTACAGGTGTCCTTCATCGGTATGAATCGAGCCACCTTGGTCAGTCGGTCAACAACAACCCAAATCATATTCAGACCTATCCTTGTAGGCGGAAGCCCTACTACGAAGTCCATAGAAATATCATGGAAATTCCACTCAGGCACTGGCATTGGCTGTACCATACCACCAGGCCGTCGGTGCTCAAACTTGACCTTCTGACAAGTGAGACACCTCACCACATAGTCATTCACATCCTTTTTCATTCCAGTCCACCAAAAATATCTTTTCATACCCTTATACATCTTTGAAGCTCCAGGGTGAATCAAAGTCGTAGAACAATGGGATTCACTCAGTATGCTCTCCTTCAACTCAGCGCTACTCCTCGGTATACACAGTCGGCCATTAAGCCTAATCAGGTCATCATCGTGGAGTCTGAAGTCGTACTTTTGACCCTCGAATGTGCCATCAATAAGCTTCTACCTAATTTCCAACATATACTGATCCGTCATCTGAGCACTCCGTACCTCTTCAACCAAGCCAGTATGAGAGACTAGCGAATGGAGAGAGTGTGCTCGGCGACTCAGTGCGTCAGCTACCACATTTGCCTTACCCTCCTTGTACAGTAGATTAATGTCGTAGTCGTTTAGAAACTCAACCCGCCTTCTTTTCCTCATGTTCAACTCCTTCTGAGTGAACAAGTACTTTAAACTTTTGTGGTCAGAATAGATTGTCACACTTACCTCATACAAATAATGTCGCCATATCTTCAATGCGAAGACAATGGCACCAAGTTCTAAGTCGTGGGTAGGGTAGTTCTCCTCATGCTTCTTCAGCTATCGGGAGGCGTAAGCTACGACCTTCCCGTGTTTCATCAACACACAACCCATACGTCTGCCTGATGCGTCACAATGGACCTCAAAACCATCTGGACCGTCTGGTATAGTCAGGACTGGTGCAGATGTCAGAGCATCCTTGAGACTCTGAAAAGAACTCTCACAGTCGACTGTCCACTCGAATGGTGCATCCTTTTTCATCAAGGAAGTCATCGGCTTCGAGACACTTGAGAAGTCCTTTACAAACCTCCTATAATAACCTGTCAGACCGAGGAAGCTCCTGATATCGGTAACTGTCTTCGGCCTAGGCCAGGTGCGCACTGCATCAATCTTTGCCGGATCAACAGTGATCCCGGCTTCAGAAATCACATGTCCAAGAAAGGATACTTGGTTCAACCAAAACTCACACTTTGAAAATTTAGCATACAACTGATTCCTCCTCAATGTTTGTAACACATTTCTCAGGTGGCTTTCATGCTCACCCCTTGATTTTGAGTACACAAGAATATCATCGATGAAGACTACCACTGACTTGTCCAACTGATCTTGGAACAAGCGGTTCATTAAATCCATGAACTTCGCTGGTGCATTGGATAAACCAAACGGCATAACCGTAAACTCATAATGTCCATACCTAGTTCTGAATGTTGTCTTCTCAATATCACTGTCGCGGATGGCAATCTGATGGTATCCGGATCGTAGATCTATCTTGGAGAATACTGATGCTCCCCTCAACTGATCAAACAAATCGTCGATGTGTGGTAAAGGGTAACGGTTCTTCACCGTAACAGCATTCAGTTCTCGATAGTCAATACACAGGCGGAGACTACCGTCCTTCTTCTTCACGAAGAGGAGCGGCGCTCCCCATGGTGAAACGCTAGGGCGGATAAATCCCTTGTCGAGTAGGTCTCTCAGCTGCTCCTTGAGCTCTGTCATCTCTGCTGGAGCCATACGATAGGGCGCCTTCGCAATTGGTCCGGTGCCCGGAACCAAATCAATTTCAAACTCTACTTCCCGTGCTGGCGGCATGCCCGGCAGTTCCTTAGGAAATACATCAGGAAACTCCGACACTACCGGCACATCTGGGCTAAACTCTGGATCTCTCTCTATGTCCTGGACATAGCAGAGGTATACATCACTCCCTCGTCGTAGTTCACGACACATAGCCATGGCGGTGATGATCTGAGTCGAAGGCTCCCTGGGCCTCTGGCGGTAAGATATAGTAACCCCAGACGGACTCCGAAGAAGTAGTCGATGCTCGGCACATAGGATTCTGCCCTTGTACCGCTCCAACCAGTTCATCCCGACAATCACATCAAAACCAAGTCCGTCGAACTCTATCAAGTCGATCGGAAACTCTTCATCTCTGATTCGTACAACAGCATCTCGGTGGTAGCGGGTACACCTGATCCGCTCTTTCGACGGGAGAGTGACTAGGAAGTCTGGCATCTCATCACCGTCTAACCCCAGCCTCTTCGCAAAGGATAGCGAAATAAATGTATGAGAGGCTCCGGAGTCAAACAAGATCGAAGCGTCCACGCCATTGACTAGAAAGGTACCGGTGAGGATTGTGCCGCTCTTGCCAGCTTCTGCCTCATTGCAGACACTCAGTATACCTCCCGTTCCGAGAGCACAGCCTAATTCATTGGCAAACTAATAAGTATTGGGTAACAACACGGTTGATATACTTCAACAACTTCACTTTATTCATTAACACACTCTTCTTACATTATACGTTGGTCTACACTGTTGACATAACTAACACATATATAATATCCTTAACATACACTGGCTTAACACATTAGTGGTATCAGAGCGAAGTATCGCTCTGATGACTGGAAATACCGAGTTAGGAGTTAGAAGCTTAGGGCTAAGGGCTGAGTGTTAGCATTAGAGATATGCTAGTTAGGAACTACCGGTGAGTACCAGATACCTACAATACCAGACCCGCCCGCCGCAAACCCCACTGTATAAGTTGGGAAAGGACGCCAGAGAGAAGAAAAGTCTTCTCATACTCGGGGAAACCCGATCTGGCAGTTGTGAAGCAATCACACGGTAAACAAGAACCGACATATGGTAGATTCCAAGAACTGGAAGTCCCAGAGATGGATCCCGGTTGAACCACAACACCGCACGTAATAGCGGGAGGATGGACACTCCAACCATAAGTAGACTGCAACATGCAACAACATGGGGCGACGTGCTTAGCAGTCGCAAAACCTGGCTAACCAACCAGCAGCAGGAGAGGGAGCACTAAGCGTACAACGACGCGGAAAAAGGGAGCAGTAACGGAACCCGAGACACAAGTCTACGGGATAGTGATGCTTGAATAATACCACCAACGGTATGCTAGCTGACTAAGGACATAGTCGGAAGCGATTAACTCCAAATTACAGCGCCAAAAGGTTGCAATACCCAGCCAATATAGCTCAGATAGCTACAAGAACAACTATGGGATATAATCCAATAAGACTACAAGAGTAATGCCTAAACAAGGAAGGCTTAGTAACCACCACAGATGTGTGGGAACGAGCCACAAGGAACGACACTAAACCAAATAGAGTGGGAATCTCCAAGGTTGGAGAAGTACCCAGATCTACGACAGCCATGTCTAGACCACCAAGAAGCTACCTAAGGGATCGAGTAAACCAATTATAGATCGATAAGATCGAGGGAAGAGTCCGCAAGACTATCAAGTACTAGTGAAAACCATACCGTGACCGGTATAGGTTTACCCAAAAACCACCAATACCACGCACTTGCCACGGCAAGTGCAGCAAGGACAGGAACATACAGAGGAACCCTAACACGTCACAAGTACATAGTAATGTGCTGTGACCATAATGAAACAATTACTGGATCACAAATCCTGACACTGAAAGAATGGAACCTTGGAAAGGCCTAACGGCCCGACCACTGTATTTAGAACATACCAGTCAGCAAGAAGCTGGACTTGGTCAAGATTTCGAGCATGGCTATGCCGTGAAGAACTTCTTTTAACACCGAACCATAGTTTTCAAACCAAGTTTTCTTTCAAAACCACAAACCTTCTTTTAAACCCTTGGATTTTAAAAACCGAACCAGCAGAATTACGGTGAGTATCATGCCATGATACAAGAGGAGTTGACAACTAAATACTTCACCTAGGCGTGTGACGAACACTACGAGTGTACCCATTACGGGATGTGGGACAACCGCACTCCGAAGGAGCTTGCGGGCCTGACATATAGTTGGGTAAGTGGTAACGTATCAATATGGTACCCCACGTATGTATACATGTAGTGTGCGACGCACGGGAAGTAGTCAACTCCGTTCTGCGGATCATGAGTGAATTTTAACCAGAACAACTGGACACCACAGACAATCAAGGAGAAGGAAACGCAGTTAAGGAACAAGTGTAAGGAACTCAGAGAATCCATCTAAAGATAACGAATGAAGACTGAGAAGTGCAAAAAGCACAGACTAGCAAATATAGACATTGGATATGTCTCGAGGACACCAAACAAATACGTGATAGCTGGAAGGTATACCCAGCCTAAACACATTAAGGCGAATGCCTAACGTGAACCTAACAATACTCAACAAACGGGGCGGAATTCCCAAGAGCAATCACAAAATTACTACGAAGCACAATCCATAATCGAGAGGATATTCAAACCTAGTCTCAAGTACTAGGAACAAGTATAAACAGTCTACCCAAGGATGGGAGACGTCATGACCCAAAAAGGGACAACTCAAGTACAATACCACAAGACGGTACAGTGGACAACATATCATAAACATTAGCCGGATGTAACGGTATAACCTAACAGCACTCAGGAGCAATCCTTGAAGGGTGTCTGAGATAACAACAATTGAACAAGCGTCATGATAAAAGCACATGAGCTAGAACGAATATTCAGTTAGGATACCGAAGGGATTTCACTAACAGGAAATACCCTAAATTACCAGAAGGCCCGAATTTACATCAAATTGCCTTAAAGGGGCTCCTATGAACGGAAGCGTGATGTCACGACTTACCACGGAGCCCAGCAATACCTCTAACCTATGGGGTATACATGGAGCGGAAACATGTATAAGCAGCTTGCAAAGAGCATAGCTTGCAGCAATAAGGCTCAGAAGCCGTAAACCAAACACGTTATATAAACTTAAACGGATGCAAAACCTGCACCATTTGTTAACAAGACTTGCAAGAGGTGTTGCCTCATACGTCAAGAAATCAACAACTGGACCATCAATTCAAACCCAACATCCTAAGTGGCTTGGAGTAATGGTCAACTTAGCGTCACCGTCACTAGAGCATCAGTCTAGTATACAGTTGACAAGCCTTTAATTTTCCTTCATGCCTTCTGTAGGAATGGTAATACAGAGGCATAGAAATTGTTATAACGCCAACAATGGCCTAGTCCACACTTGGACACTACAAGAACCCAAGGGAAGGTACCCCTCGTTAACCGAAGACCACCAAGGTGGTGAAGATGTGAACCCTTAGAAGGGCTTCCATCTATTATAATAGTAAAGCCTACGCTTATAAATACTACCAAAAGGCGATGGAATAAGGAAATGAGATTTCTAAACCATCACGACTTAAAGAGCAAGCATACTCCCCTATGCATCCAAGCATGTGGTGAACCATTGTATAAACACCAACATGATAAACCTTGTCAGGAGACCTATGAGTGGAAACAAACCCTCAGCAAGAACCTTCACTTGTTAGTGATAGAATATCCTCCAATTGGAGAACGGGAACGGAAAACCCTCGAAGTTTCTTGGGATGTCCCGGTGAGGTACATACCAGTAGAACTACAACGCTAGAGCCTACAATCAATGTGTGTGCACACTACACACCATGAATGACCAACGCTCAAGAGAGCTTGTAACCCGATAAACCACTTCATCTTGGGTCAACTAAGTTATTTGGCAGACTATATCATGAATGAGGAAGTAATGTGAGGTAAGCTAACCTGCACATGAAACCTAAATTGGAATAAAACATCCCCACAATGGGAAGATAATAGTATTGCGGTACTACGACAACCGTCATACATATGAACTAGGAACCTCCTAGTGTATGTACACCATAAGGAGATGGTGCCAATAATAATGGCAATAAGTAAAGAGGAACTACCACAGTAACAGAAACAGTAAAAACAATGTTGTACAGTGAGTAAGAATACGGTGCGCAACAGGCGACCGCTATGAGGAAATTACAGATAATAACACGGAGTATAAGCATTGGATGACAGGCAGAAATATTCCTGCATATCACATAAGTGACTTACTGTCAAGCGTTTACGCCTCTGCACTCTGTGTGACTGAGTGTTTTGGTATGGCACTTGTGCAGCTAATGATCTAATGGGATGGCTAGGGATATGGAGAATGTAAACCGTAGTAAATCCTTCTTTTCACCACAAACATGGCATAAGCCAGTCAAGCATTCTTAGCAACAGACCGTGCGGCCTAAGGCCAAAGGAGCACGAAGAGTGTGAAACACACTAACAACCACATGATGTGAATTCCGTTGAAATAAAGGTGAAAGGAGACATAACAAATTCACAAGGACCGACGCATAGAAAATGCAAGGTCATACAAGTAAAAGACACTTGTACTGAACCAGAAGAACTGGTATAATTCAGAAGCTATTGACAACAGAGGAAGCACTACAACTAAGTAGTGACTTAACCTCGCCCGACAATAAGTCGGAGGAACTTAATGAATAATCGTGGAAGCATAAAGAGCATGTGCAATAGGTTACCAGAGAGCTGGTTATAAATCTTAAACCCATCGAGTTCAAACACGGTAAAAGAATACCGCATTTGTTTAGTAAACCTTATTCCCATAATCGACAGATAAGAAGGTGATGTATAGCACATTAAGGATAACAAGAAGGGTGAATAACCCGAGTTATCAGGGTCGCGCAGCAGAAGCTAGTGGGCCCTAACTAGGAGATAATATACCTAGTAAGTATAGCAGAATGGCTATTAATGCCTTGAAGCCGATTAGGCTAGAACCGAATTAAATATGAGTTAAATAAACTCATATAGGAACTCTTGGTGCAAAGACTAAACCATTGGTATGGTTAATACCCTGTTGACCAGAGCATATTATATACTATACTGTAGTGAAGCTGAACACTTCAGTTTGCCCAAACTAATTAAACCAATGTTTAATAATAATAACATATCGTAGATTACGTGGGCGTAATCCCTTTTAAGGGGGGTAGAGCGAAGACCGCATAATGTGAATTTTATGAATAAAACACATAAACTATAATGTGCATAGCACAAATGAGAATCAAATTGATGATTGGTACCTATGTTAAATAAACATACGTATTCATTCACATTGTAATTATGGTAATTAGGCATGAGAGATGCAAATACCATAGGACGAGTATACCCAACTTGTAACCCAGTGTAAGAGTATTGGTAAAGAAGAGTAATGAGTAGTGGATGGAGTTCCACAAGTATTGTAGCCTTTGAAGAAGTAGTACGAAATGAATGAGAGTAGTAGATGAATGAAGTATAGGAGTAGTGTATACCTAGGTAAGTTATTGTAAGTAAATTGAGGACAACTAAATTTTACAAGTACGGTAATCCCTAGTTAGAATAATTGGAATGATGGAGAGTAATGGATGGAAGTAGTGAAGGTTGATGGAATGAGCATTTAGGTATTGAACCATGGAGTAAAGCATTCGGGAAGTAGAGTGAGGATGATTGATGGATTGATTCCATCCCTTGGAGATGTATGAATGACTGGGAGGAGTAAAAATATAAAACATGAAAATAATTGAATTATTTGTTTGTTTGAAACTGATGTGGGAAGTCGAACTTGATCCTGATCAGATCAAGGGAAACCGAACACAAATTGGAGTGGAAAGATAGTTCAACACTGGTGCTGATCACATCAGGGTCGAACGATTCTTGAAGCTCCCCTCAATTGGTCACAAGAATCACACATAGGATATAAGTAATGAATATAAATTGAAATTTGGAGTTGTATGCTTTAGAAGGATTTCTAATTAGCTGTTGGAAGGAATTTTCTTAGCCTGGAGATGAAGGATTTGTTAGGAACGTATACCGGAGAAGATAGTAGTGTAGCATGTTGTATTATTCCAAGGGCAGCAAGACATAAAGGAGTCCTGTGTCTAGATGACCTGAGTGCCTGCGGGATTGTATGTGTATGGCATTGCTTTGGGAATAGCTTTGCATTGTATGTATGTATAAATTGGTAATGAGGAACTAGATGGTTGGTAGTAATGCGAATTCGAGTAATGATTGTACATTGGCATGGTATGGAAAGTAGAAACCTTGAGTAATGGATTTGAGCATCAGTAAGGAGGAAGAATGTACGACCTTTGGCATAGACGAGTATGAATTAGCAAGTATTGTAAACCTATAACCTCGAACAACTTTGAGGACAAAGTTCTTAAGGGGGGTAGATTGAAATACCCCGACCTTAAATATGGCGATTAAATTATCCTAATAGGTATTTAAGAGCCTAATAATGATTAAGAAATATTGGTAAGGGAAAATAAATCCAAAAGAAATAAAGAAACGCTTAAAAAGCGAAAGACGCTAAATAAGCGTTAATTAACCATAGGAGGTATTAGACCTCAGTTAGCGTATTATAAGGATTATAAAGGCTTAATTAAGTCTAAATAAATAGTAGGGAACAAATCCCCAAGAAAACGGATACTTAAAATGGATTAAAAATACTAATGAACATTAAAGCGCGTTTTTCGAGGTAACCGGGGAAAACACGTCTTTAAGCGGGTCAAATAGACTCGTAACAATTTTGGTCAACTAAATAGTCATTAATAAATACTAGTGAAACATTAGAACCAATAAAATCAATAAAATGAGAAATTAGTAAAAACTGTCAAAAACGGGAAGTTGTGGGGTAAAAGCATAAATAACACAAACTAGTGTGTCCACTATTGTAAATAAAATTTTAAAAACCCATGTGGGCTGTGTGTCAACAGATTTGTTCCCCTCACACACACTTAATTTCCTTTTGATTTGCAAGAGACAAAAGAAATAATAAAGCAAAAAGTAACCCTTACTTTACCTTATACACTCTCTCTCCTCCATTCTCTTCTACACTCACGTACAGCACTCTTCTCCTTTCTCTGAATTTTTCTTCTTCTTCCCATGCCAGCCATGGCGATTTCAAGAAGCCAAAGCAGCCCCCACATTCTCTCCTCTTGTTAACCCATCAAACCTTCACCAAAAATTACAAAAATTATACCATTGGAATCCCCTCATCAAGGAGAACATATTCCTCTTTTCAAAATTCGAAAACAAGCATTTTCGTTTCCATGGGTATGCTGCATTTGGAGCTTCAAGACCACCATTAGAACCACCTTCATCTCCTTGTTACTATGAGGTAAAAATATTCTTGAAACCTCATCTTTTTCTAGCCCTTGTGGGCAAAACGAAATTTTAAGCAAAACCCTTGTTGGTGCTTTGTATTCTAGCCGATTTTGGCTTCTTTGGTGGAGTAGAAATATTGTTCTTGAGCTATTCCAAGCTTCACCTACACCCTTGCAAGGTAATGAAATTTCTAAACCCTAAAACTTACATTAAAGCTTAAAGATGGTTAGGGTTAGTTTTTTTTGGTATTGAAGTGTGTATATCAATGGGTTGTAGTGTTAGAGAATCTAATTTACAAAATCGGTGGAGAAGAGAAAAGAAAGAAGGAAGGAAGAAAGAAAGAAGAAGAAAAGGAAAACTAGAAGAAGAACAAGGTAAATTGCACTCCCTTGGTAGCCTTGTAAAATGTATTGTATAACAGATTTTAGTAGCTCTTAATGGTGTATTGAAAATGGTAATGAGTAGTAGTGTAATGTGTAAGAGAATCCAAATGTTTTAAACCTTTGAAAGACATGTAAAAGCTTATTGAAACCTAGATGGGAATTGTTGTTGAGTGCAGGAATTTAATGATGTTAGTGTTGGTATTGTGTTGGAGAGCTTGTTATATTAATGCTGTTTACAAGTAGGTGAAATGAGTGATGTTTTGTGAGCTAAAACATGTGGTGAGAATGTAAAAATATAGGGGAGACTATGTCAAAATTTACCTAGAAACTAGAGAACTAGGAACTAGGTGAAAACATGTATTTGAAACAGATTTTGATTGGAGCTAGTAAGTGGGTAGTTTAGGAGAGGTGTGTAATGCATTATAAGCCTTAGGAATGACATTGTAAGAGGGAGCTATAGATGGGGGAAGTGAGAATCAAAATCTGTAGCAAGAAGAGTAGTAATACCTTGTAAAATCTAGGAGGAACTAGGTGTACTTGGAGAGTTTAAAAAGTGTAGTTAACCACTTTGTAACAAATTTGGAAGAGAGTTAAGTAATAGAAGGAACTTGGGTGGAAGGTAATGCAATTAGAATGCTAGGAGTGGCATTGTTAGAGGAAGTATTGGATGGTAGAAGTTGGTTTAAAAATCTGTAGCATTGAAGAAAGAAAATTGGTATAAGTGCTGGAATGAAATGAGGAAAAAATTGTGTAAGTTGATTTAGGATTGAGAAATGAATTTGATTGATGAAGTAAGGTGAATTAGAGGATTTAATTAGTGTTTAAACATGTAGGAAACATGTGGAAATGATTAGGAAAAGATTGGGTGAGAATTGAGGTGAATTTGGAATTCAAAGTAGAAAATTAAAAGGGGTTCTGCAGCCGACCTACCCAGGTGACCTACCCTAGACTGGGTCGGTCGGGCCGAATTCTGTAACCCGGGTACTCTCTGCAGCCGACCTACCCAGGCGACCTACCCAGAGTGGGTCGGTCGGCCTTTGTAAAAAAAAAATTAAATTAAAATTTAATTAGATGAATATATATAAATACATATGTACATATAATAATATAATATATATATATATATATATATATATAATATATATATATATATATATATATATATATACATACATATATATACATATATATATACATACATATATATATGCATAAGTAAGACGTTAGTGCTAAAGTAATGAAGGTAAGAAAGTTAAGCACACTTGAGTAAAACTAAAGTTAATGGATAACGGGGTTAATTACGGGAGTATTAGTTTTACATACCATAGTATCTTAATATTAATAGAACCACTTGAAATGTTGTCAGTGGTTCGAGAATAACCCGAGGAGTGTGAGGTGACATGGTAAAGTAAATTCTGGTAAAAAGGTATGATTTCTTCATGCCCTGTATCCTAATCTGGTTACCCCGATTTGTGTGCTTATTTGATCACCTAATAAGATAAATGCACGAATCGGACTATATTGCACTTACCTGTGCTTGTTTACATTGTTCTTGATATTTGTCTTGAACAATAGTTTGTATAATTCATGAAACATATGAATGATGATGATGTGTATTGTATGTTGTAGTGTACTTGTATATTGCACTGTATTTTGTTTGGATGTGTACATGAGCTTTGTATGGTATTATTGTGGCCTGGATGAATGACTTCTGCTAATTCCTAACTACCTAACTCCTAACTTAAGTGAGTAAACCGGAATGAGTAGAAGTCCGATATAGCTTCGGCCACGCGTGAGGATGCGGAGTCACAAGAGGTTGGCTGCAATTCCTGACTCTTAAACTGGTCCGCGGCCCAAATCCCTTAAATGGGTAGCATCCCGGATTGGTAAGTCAAGTACATCCCGGAGGTGGGACGGTGTAGTCCCCAGGGCCGGAGGTCCCGACGACTTAACTTGAGTAAGAGTAAGAGTAAGTAAGTATGGATCCGTAAGTATGAGTATGAGTATGTATGCGTATGTATGAGTAACGAGTAAAAGAGTAATCTCCACCCGATTAACCCGGGTGGACCAATGAAGCTAACAAGAATTGTATATTGTGTATGTAATGTGTATGTGTAATTCGAAAAAAGGTAAGTATGTATTGAATGGTTTATGTTGTACTTCTTGTATGTAATGAAGTGTATGTATGTGTGTATGTCTTGCGTAATGTATTGCAATATTATGTATAAGAGCATGTATGCATGTATGTTTGAATGAAATCAACCGCATGTATACAACCAAGTGGTCAGCGTACCCTCACTAGTACGCGGGTATGCGGTTATCATGCGCAGCGAAAGCTGACCCCCTAGGGGGAACATTTTTAGTGTGCAGGTACCGAAGCGAATATGGTCAAGATAAGAGACCGGAGGCGCACCCTTGTAAATAGAAGCAAGTAGTTTGTGAGGAACGGGTAGTAAGTAGTCTCGTAGTGAGTACATATGATCTTTGAAGAGGTGGTATACTTGTATAAGGATCTTAGTAAACTCGGTAAGTGGATCATATTGTATTGTATTTGAAGTATTGTATCGAATGGAAGATCGTAGCATGTATTGGTATATGGAGTGTGTATGGTAGATATGTAATACTCGGGATTCCGGTCCATCAGACCGATGTTGTATGTAGTAGCAGTAGCCTTGTTAGTCACGTGGGTGACTAACAGCATTGTATCACCCTCATTATGTAAGTATGTATCCGCTGCGTGTATCTAATGTGTAAGGAGATTGGACGGTAAGCACAGCATTAATGGTAGGGGTGTTACAACATTACACAATTATACAAGGCTTTAAAACTGTCTGAAGGTCAAATTCAAACGTCCGGGTTTCATGTGTGTGGCATTGATCACTGCTGACGGTGCGGTATTCAGTTTGATCTTTCTGATGCCATGATATAGCATCCTCGACTGCCCACCCATGATTAGTACATCTCCTGATTTCAACACTAACTTCCTTGCGAGGTCAGCACGCTTCTGCTCGCCATAAATAAACACTACGGTATCACCAATGGACCAAGACACCACGGGTACTCCCCTACTTAGAGACTCGGGTGACTCGTCCTTATCTTGGCGTAAACCTAATCATCCACCTTTCTGGTAGAAGTTCACAATACACAAATCTGCTTTAACATTTGGAATTGAATTTGCTTCAACTTGCTGAGCAATTCCCACGGCGTGGTTAACGACCGCAAGGAACTCCTCAGGTATCATCGGTACAGTTGCTCCGTCTTCAGCTCGCACTTCTTGATATGTCTTGGTGTAAGGATTCCAGTCCTTACCCATGCACATCATCTTCAATTTCATTCTTGATCCGCTCGGGTATTCAGGTGTGTAGAAACCTCCAGGTGTTGCTCCAAGTTCATTGCAACGTCTGATGATATGGATTTATGCTTCCGGTGTCAGGTATACATTTAAGAGTATCATACCTGGTTGGATAACCTGACATTGCTCCATTGGAAAGTCGGTGATGTTGATGGTGGTTTCTTCTGGGTTTGGTGTGGGTGGGATTGGACAACATATATTGAAGGTTCCTTTAAGTTTAGAATTACCTAATTAGGTGACTTTCACACTATACTTTAACTCTTTACTCACATGATAATACACTTGGACTCACTAACACATACATGCATGAAATGCGGTATGCAATCACTTATTTCATTCAACAGTTTAGGCGGTACCTGTCTAGAAGGGCCCTGGCGCCTCTGACCGGTACACCACATTCAGGGCGGGCCTTACTAGGTCCCGACCCTTTCCCCATCTGGGATTCAGGGCCTTGATCTGGGGGTGGCTGGTTAGCCGTATTCGGGCCATCGATAGTCGCTGTGGCCTTACCCTTCCACTGACCCTTGGGCTTGTTGACTCTGCTGTTGGGGTTTCGGTAACACTCGTAGTCACGGTGACCCCACTTCTCGCAGTAACGACACTACACGTCGTTTCCCTTGCAGTCTTTGCCGGGGTGGTCTCCGTCACACCACTTACAGTAGTAGTGGTGCTCCGGTCCAGAACCCGTGCTAGCTGCTATCACAGTACACAATCAATACTTACTTCATAACTTAACAACATATACTTCAACTTGTCACACATGACTAAATAATTACCCTTTGGTGGGTAAGAGCGTAGGGGTTTCGCCGCATAAGCATATGTGAGCTTCAATGGCTCCTCAGCTGTGGTGGTCTGGGCTTGGCCCTTGTCACCCTGGTGCTGACTCTTCTGGGGCTGGGGATAAGGCTTCTTCTTCTTCTTTCCTCCCCTGTACCCCTGCGGACCCTGGCCCTCGCTCGTGGCCTTGCGCTTGTGCGCATTCTCCTCGTCCCTCAGACGGACGGTAATCTCAACCTTAGCAGCGGCATGGTAGCACTCCTGAATTTAGGATGTCAGTCATGCCCCGCAAAACATACTCACAAACTCACATTAATATTCACTTATGGATTACTCTTATTCACATCACACTTCATTCAAATTACCTGCAAGGTAGTATACTCAGCTGGCCCCATCCCATAGCGGAGACGGTGGCTGAGACCGTTGTAGAAACGGTTTACCAGCACCCGGTTCGAGTATCCCAGGTTCGGTAACAGGTGGATAAGACCGGTGAATGCAGTGTAGTACTCATCAACCGACATCTTGTCCCCCTGCCTCAGACTATCCAGCTCCAGGCGCTTAGCCTCTTGAACATGCACAGGGTAATACTTGGCTCGCAGCAGAGCCGCGTACTCCCTCCATCCAAACTGAGGATCCGCAATCCGGTCCTCTCTCACAAGCTTCCACCAACTCTGTGCCGAACCCTTCAGGTAGTAAGCGGCAAGATGGACCTTGGCCCCAGCAGGCACATCCAAGGTCTCGTAGGCGGTCTCCAACTCGGAGATGTACGCCTCCAGCTTATGTGGGTCGGTCTCCCCATGAAACGAAGGGGGTCTAAGATCTGCCAATGCCTTGACCCAGTTGGTCTCTCGTGGCGGTGGCGGTGGTGGTTGAACTTCGGGCTGTTGCCCCTGCTGAATTGCAGCTACAAGTTGTGGGATCATTTGGGCTACGGTGGCCGCTACAGCTTCGGCCATAACCTGAGCCGTAGTATTCTTGCCCTGGTCATCCGTATCTCCAGTACCGCTTCCGCGGCCTCTACCTCTCGGTCTACCTGACATCTGAATTCACACGAACATTTATTAGCATTGTGCTTGCACACTTATCGGTTCCAACGGTTGTAACGTTTCCCGACAATAAGGTATTTCCACACTTGGTTAGTGGTTAACCTTTCCATAACTGCTCACTTAGATAACTGTAGTTAGGTTTCCTAACTCGGTATATTCCTAAGCACGGTATTCTAGTCATCAGAGCGATACTTCGCTCTGATACCACTTTTTGTAACACCCCTACAACTCACTTCACAACTAATTGAAATCGCAGCGGAAATAAACAACTAAACATTAACTAAACACTTCGGTGCTACAACGCCGTCAACCACCCACGTGGTTATCAAGGCAGAATAAATACAAGTGTACCGGTCTGATGATCAGACTCCCGAGCATAGAACTAAACCATAAATACATCATATACAATACCGAGTATTTAATTACATTCCTTCACTATAAACTGCCAATATACTGCCACAGTAGTATCAACGGAATAAAAATATAATGCCACAGGAGCACAGGCGCATCCCGGGCTCAACATCCAAAATAACCAAAAGTACAACTGCAGCCTAGAACCTACAGCCACTCTGCTTCCTCGATCCTCATCCTGCAGTTAAAATATGGAGCCCCCGAGGGGGTCAGCAACCCTTGGCTGGTATGGTTAACGCGCAGCCCATCGGCTACCGGGATACACGCAACTACGGGCAGGAGAACAGGGCAGGCATAACAAACAGAACAGAACAGAACAGAACAGAACAGAACAGAACAGAACAGAACAGAACATAACAGAACAGAAACAGAACAGAACAGAAAGAAACAGAACAGAAACAGAACAGAACAGACAGAACAGAACAGAACAGAACAGAACAGAACAGAACAGAACAACAGAACAGAAAAACAGAACAGAACAGAACAGAACATAACAGAACAGAACAGAACAGAACAGAACAGAACAGAAACAGAACAGACAGAACAGAACAGAACAGAACAGAACAGAACAGAACAGAACAGAACATAACAGAACAGAACAGAACAAACAAACAGAACATAACAGAACAACAGAACAGAACAGAAACAACATAACATAACATAACATAACATAACATAACAGAACATAACAACATAAAAAAACATAACATAACAGAACATAACATAACATACAAACAAACAGAACAAAACATAACAACATAACAGAACAAACATAACATAACATAACAAACATAACATAACATAACATAACATAACATAACATAACATAACATAACATAACATAACATAACATAAAACATAACATAACCTAAGTCACTCTCATGTTAAGCTCGTTACACACACTCATTACCGTTCTGTTATTCGAACGAGTAACTTAAGTCACAGATGGTTCGGATATAGTGACCCGAGCACACCACACAAACACATGTTTCCACTAAACCGATCATAAGTCAGAATAGGTAAGCTTTGGAGGAAGCTAGCGGGAGATCCAACGCCAAATTAAGGAGAACAATCTTAACAACATAAAAGTCGAATCTGATTCAGATATCTACTCTTAACTTACATGCATGACCGGACAACCGGATTCCTCACTTCCCAGTTAGCACATGTTAGAAGTTCAACAGTGGAACTTAACAAACAATTCACAACAAGTGGTAAGTCATGTTAGACACACACAAGGGAAATGAGTCACATCATAACATTATAGTAATATGAACAACTGTAAACTCATTACATGTTTAAGTCTTATAACGTCATAAACACACAGAAAAACATACAACACACAAGCCGGTGTAAACCGGTAGGCAATAGACTGCAAGAAAACCATACCTTGGTCCTTACCTCGATTTGTTTCCACCGTAGGTCACTCCTATACATGTTTAAGAATGTCGGTTAATTAATTACTTAACTTCAACTTATTAAATGTTTAACATGATTATATGACATGTTTTAATGCCCTAACTAATCCTTCATTACCTACATTATACCCCCTAGGGTTAACTACATTTGCCACATTCTTTACTGTTTTTTTTTTAATTTTGGTCTGTCCGACCCACCGTCCGACCCACAATTGGGTCGGACCCTTCCAGTGATTTTCGGGTTTGAAAAAAACTTAACTTGTCCGACCCATGTCTGACCCAACCATCTGGGTCGGACCATTCCAGATATTTCCTCGACCTTTGAACATACATGTCCGACCCATGTCCGACTCACTCGACTGGGTCAGACCATTACAGAACATTTACCGCCTTACAAAACGCCCACGTCCGACCCATGTCCGACTCACTCGACTGGGTCAGACCATTCCAGAACATTTTCCGTCCTTCAAAACACGACCGTCTGACCCATGTCGACCCAAGTCCTCTGGGTCGGACCGTTCCAGAACCATTTACTGGCGTCTAACAGAGGCTGTCTGACCCAAACTTGGGTCGGACCCCTGGGTCGGACACCTTCAAAACTTGCCCAAACTTTGTCCAATCTTCACCAAACTTCTCCTAAAGCCTCCTAATGTTTTCCAACATCATTTGGTACACTTAAACCCTCATACAACATCCATAAAATTCATTATCTATCTCCTTAACACTTACTCATTCCATACCGAAATTCCTAACACTTATGTTATTTTCTCCTTGGTTCTCTAAGTGGTGTTTCATACCTATGACCACCACTATGTCAATAATGTTTCCTCACCACTACTACATCATCTCCCAAGCATATTTTCTTCCTAAACAACTCCTTAAACATCTTTTCAAGTTATAGCTTCCATGCAACAAATCACTTCATCCCTTTTTCACCAACAATACACAAGTCCTAAATACAATCCCACCATGAATCTTGAAATGTCCCAAAGCATTCTTTTGCAATCTAAAGCTTTTAGAGCATTACCTAAGCCCTTTTTACATCTTTAAACACCTTAATGCATGTTTCTTTCACTAGGAAAGCACTTAACCATTCTAAACATTTCCTAACTTACCAAACTCATTTTAAACCCTTAGAACTTCTTGTTCATTACCTAAATTTTGACATAGGTTCTCCTAGAACGTTACTAAACCAAAACACAATGTTTTCACCATTACACAATCAAGAACACTAAAATCCATCAAACACATTCTCATAGACAAAACTTCACTCATTTAGCACTACATCACAATATAGTGCATAATTTAAATTGCATGGCACCTAGGCCCTTAAATAACATGGCTCTTAGGCCTTTAAGATGCACAAATCATAAACACTGAATTTCCCACATTATATTTGCCTTTGACCTGCAAATACACTCAACAACACATATGCCTTTTACTAAGCCCTTGAGAGCATTTTACTAAGTCATTCACCATTGGGTCCTTAGATCATTTTTAGCAAGCAATATGATCTCATTTCTCCTAAGATTTAAACCACATTAGGTTAGCATGTTTACCTCTTTTCCTCACAACTTCTTTCTTGTTTCCTTGTTTAAAATCGGTAATGATGTTTGGTTTGCTTGTCAACTTCTAAACATTATACAAACAACATAATGAGTATCCAAGCTTTAAGCTTCATCTCATTGTAAACCCTAGATTATACATTGTTTTAAAAACATTAAGATAGTTGTTTTACCTTAGAACTTGAAGAGAGTTTGAATATCTGTCAAGAGAGGACTCCACCTTGTCCTTGAAAGGTTGGAATGAAGCTAGAACAAAGCAATATAAGGACTCCATTAAGAGTGATTTTCAGTCAAGATAAAAACATGGAGGAAACATCATTTTTCTTTGAGATTCCTTACCTAGAAGCAAAGGAGATCAATAATATGTAGAAATATAAGCTCAAGCTCCTTTAATGGTGGAACTCCATGGCACCGAAATGGTGGTCTTGAAGTTTTGAGAAGATAGGAATGAAAAGCTTGATGAGAGGAAGAGAATTGTGGTGTTTGTTTTTGATTTGGTTAAGTGAGCTAGGAGATAATGACAATGGAAGATGGAGTTTGGTGTGTACTATTGCAAACCGTAAATGGAGAATGAAGAAGAGGTAGAAGAGACCTTGGAGGCGTGTGGAATGAGGAAGGAAATGAGAAATGAAGATGAGTTTTGCTTTTGAAAGATATTTGTACTTATTAAAGCAAATAGTAAGTTAAGTAATCATCTTTATTTACTTAACATATTAACAAGAGTGGTGAGTCACCACACTTAAAAAACTGGCCCCTATTATTATAACAAGGGTATTTTAGTCTTTGATGACTCATTTAATTACTTATAACAACATATGTTACAAACTAGCTTATTAAAGTCACTATTCATAAAAACAATGCACATAGAAGTGAAATTTTTGATTTCCCATTGATATAGACTTCCAAATGCGATACTGTATAGTACACATGTTAATTAAAGAGTAATGATGGACATTTAGCCATTCAAAACTCATTTACAAGACAATTTTCCAAAAATGTGCTTTAAGACTCCTTAAAGCACATTTTGTGTTTTAACTTGTTTTCAAGCTTGGTTTTCTTTGATAATTGGTTTAATATGTTCATTAGTGTATAAACAAGGTCTTGGTAAGTTCATTAGGTCTTAACCAAGCTTATTCCAAGCTTAGAGCACATTTTGGCCTTTATTAACCTTTAAGCACATTTTGTGTTTCTATCGTTTAAATTGTTTACTAATGTTTCTAAGACTCTTT
The DNA here is from genome assembly GCA_023374045.1 of Limonium bicolor. Lineage (NCBI taxonomy): Eukaryota > Viridiplantae > Streptophyta > Magnoliopsida > Caryophyllales > Plumbaginaceae > Limonium > Limonium bicolor. Next base: position 100,985,495 of record CM041781.1, on the reverse strand, counting down.
TTAGTCTTAATATACCATGTTCAAATGTTTAAACAACATACTAAGGTTTGGGGTATTTCATGCATGGCGCACTTGCCTTGGCAAGTGATGCCACAATGAAGCTGTACGTGTAACACCCCATCTCTAAATACAATGATCGTCGCCTTAAGTCCATCTCGTACATTAACAACAAAGCGGAAAAGTTCTACTAAATTGGTGTTACCGCCGTTAGTCACCCACGTGACTAACTAGGCCTATTCTCTTAACAAGTCACGGTCTGACTATCCGGATAATTACTCGAGCATCAAAAACATTACTATTCATAAACCACAACTTATATCGAGTATCTCATATCCTAATACATCATACTAACATCTCACCAATTTACTAAACGAGTGTACATGCATAACTCGTGTAACAAATGTAAAAGCGACCCGAAGTACTCTACCCGCTCCCACTCTCAGGTTCAGTCTTCGTCCGGTACCTACCTACAAAGTTTAAATCGCAGGCCCCAAGGGGCTCAGCATATTGCTGGTATAGAAAACGTGCAGCCCACAAGCTAGCCGGGTTACACACGACTACTTTGTCGTATACATGCAATTGTTTATTCATACAAATAATAATAAGAAGTACGATAACAACAACACATTTATGTGAAACATTCACAGCTCAAATAAATCGAACGTCGTAATGGTTGTCCATTGATGAGTAAGTTAGACTCCTAAATCCTGAGGCCTGAGAATTGTTTAGTTCTCGTGTTTTGACCATACCTTATAAGTGTCAACCGTTCTCTTTATAGAACTGGTTGTTCTTTAACTGAATTGTTTATTTTTGTCGGGTCATGGTAACCCTAGCCAATGAGTTATTAGCTTCATTGGGTTAATAAACATTATTCTTAAGTTGTGAGGGTTGTAGGCTTGACCCTCCTGCGCCTCCTGAATTTGCCTCCCACCTCGAACTGTTCACTCGAGCTGGTCGGGTCAGTTTGTCGACCCTAGGCGGAAGACAGATCTGATACAGATGCCGACCTCCTAACCTGAATATGCATGACCGGAGTCAGTCCCGGATTCCTCTTCTCCAAGTTCCAGTTAGCTGAAGTCTCTTTGACAATTTGTTAGTTAAACCTCTCTCGGTCTTAACCAACTAATAACAGGGAGTATTTATAACCTTTTACAATTGTTTATTAAACATAGTTAATGAACAAGCTCTGAATCAATTTGTGTTAGTGTGCAATGGACACAAAATAACAATACAATAAATCGGTTTCATGCTCAATCTTGCTTGGAAGTATCACAATAACACATAGCACACAAACCGAGGTAGACCTCGTTAGCAAACAAGCTACAAGAATCCCATATCGTACACTGGAGATTGGCTAGCTCTTAATCCCTCGTTCGCTTAATCTGCCGAACGCCTCTGACTTATCTAGATCTGTAACCAGAACTAGTATTAGTATCCTGTGTCTTAGAACTAATTGGGTTCTCTTTTCAACTTAAGCCTCTTCCTAGGTTAACTCGGGTATAATAGTATACCGTTAAACGGGTTTGTTCATTTAGGAGCGTTTTCAAGCTCAATTCTAATTCATTAACATACTAACGTTGTTAGCAGTTATTTAGTTGCACAGTTAGCAACTTTAGACTCATACGGACCTTGTATTAGGTTTTCGTATTTTTCACTATTCATCCGTATTTCACTATTCATTTATACGGTCTTGTATTCTACTATTCATTTATACGGCCTCGTATTTTACTATTCACCATATTTCACTATTCACGTATACGTATTTTACTATTCATGTATACGTATTTCACTATTCATGTATACGTCTCGTTTTTACTATTCATATATACGTAGTTACTATTCATGTATACGTATTCACTATTCATGTATACGTATTTACTATTCATGTATACGTATTTACTATTTATGTATACGTATTTACTATTCATGTATACATATTTACTATTCATGTATACGTATTTACTATTCATGTATACGTATACTATTCATGTATACTAAAATTTTTCGTATACGCCCGTATAATACTCTGTATCATACGTATTTAGTTCTTTTTCCAATATAACTTGTATTTTCATTAAAATACTTTAAGTATTGATTTCTCCTATACTTATTAAATTACGGGTATACCCCTCGTATACCTTAATTTATATACGGGTCTCGTTTAAACACGTCTTAACTCTGTTTCTTTTACAACTTGTTTCTAAATTCTTTGTTTAATTTCCTTAACCTTCTAAACACATAAAAATGTGTTATTTACATTGCTTACCCATAGTTTTCTCTTAATCTCCATTTTACTCTTAATAAGTTCTAAACCTGTTATTTTTATTTCTAATTTCTTCTAAAGTCTTACTTAATTAATTTCTTTAATACTTTTGGTCAATTACCAAAATATACCCTAGTTTGACCAGTCTTTTATGGTCAACCCCCTAACTTTCCATTATTTACAATAACACCCCTAAAGTTAATTTAACTTAACTTTTTATTCCTTTATCCTTTTAATATCTAATCTTTTGCTACAGATTTTATTCTAGCTCCTCTAAACATTTTACAAACTGTCATTGACCATGTTTGACCACGTTTGACCAGGGAAATTACCATTTTACCCATGTGGTCTTTTCTTTTATCCTAACTCATTTATTAACCAATTATACTCTAATTAATTTCTAATTTTCGTAACTAATTTTCCTACAGATTTTTCAACATCAAAAATCATTTTAAACATCTCTAAACCACTAGATTTAATTATCTAATGTTATAGTATATATATACCATCCTTTATTATCCTTAAATATACCAAAAATCTTATAAATTCCTTATAACACTTATAATCTCTTTATAAATTGTAAACTTAATTATACAATTATTTCCTCATCATCTAAACTCTAAAAAATTCCATATTGACCCTATATATTTTCGGTAATCACCATTAGGTACCAAAACTTCTTAAATTTTACATATCACTCTTAATTATACTAATTCCTTCAATTTAACTTAGTTAGATAATTTTTCTAACTCATATATAATCTCCTAATTTTCGGCCTCCATATAATTTATAGTATATGAATTTTTATTGTATATTATGGGAGCTTATATTGTAGCTTATATCATAAGGAGTATAAATCTATCCTTAGATTTAATAAACATTAACTTTTAATAAGCTAAAAACTGAATATTAATCACCAAATTTTCGGCAATAAATAATAAGATGAGAAATATGTTAGATCGTATATAGATCAACAATTAGAACCTTGAAATAGGTAGTTGTAGGATTTACCTTGTATATTAACCATTAGCTTAATATATAAGCTTGTTTCCCTTAGAAATTTTGACAGCAATTTGCTAGAGAAATTGGCTCCAAAATCATATAATAACATGAAGAATAAGAAGGGTTAGTAACCCTAGGCACTCGGCCTTGATGAAAATCAAAGAAGGAAAAGTTTCCAAGAAGGCAATGTTTTACCTCGAGAATCAAAGGTACTTCTTCGTAGTTTTTCCTGAGAATCTGGGGCTCATGAGCTATGGTTGTAAAGCTCTTGAAAAGAGGATTCCAACGCGCTATCAAGCTTGGAATTTGGACTTAAGATGAGAAAGTTATGATTTCTACAAGGCAAGGTGTTCTTTAAGGTATCAAACTAAGATCATTGATGTTCTTTGTGTTGTTTCTTCAAAGAGAGGATGAGCTACGAATTTGGGAGCTCTCATTTGACAGGTAAGAGTCTCATTAATCATTCACTAAGGGGACAAGATGATAAGGCAATCCAAGGAATTCTTGGTGGTTGAAATAGTAGAAAGTAAAAGCAAATGTAGCCTTGGTGACTCACCATTGAGGTCGGCCAGCATATGCCTCATTTGACCTGAATTTTTTTGTTTCTCTAATGTTTTTATGTAATATTTGATACATTAAACTCGTTCCTAATGACTTATACCATGTGATAGGTATGTTACAAGGCCAAAAATGCCTTAAAACACATTTTATGTGCTTCCGGGTTCACATTGATTTTGCAATTTGTGTTGGCTAGTTTAAATGTTTCCTTAATATATATATACAACCTTTAGAAACTTTTTTCATGAAATAGCATGTTGCTAATTCCAATTTGAACCAAGTCGTTTGGTGGTTTCTCCTTGACTTTCGTCAGTTTAGTACCTGTTTACTGTGGACTTTGTATACTTAATTTGTGTGTATACGCTTTGGCTCCTATGATCATTTTATTGTTTTACCTTATTCCTTATTGGTATTTAGGCTCATTAGCCTTTTAATTCCATGTATAAATGCTTAAGGCACATTTTCCTTTAAAGCACATTATTGTGCTCCATGGTGCGCTTTCGGTTTAAACGCTAATTCCGCTTAATGTGTATTACTAATCTTAGAGGTATTTCACATTTGAAATCTCTTGGGAACTTATTGGTAGTTCCCTAGTTTATTTATACTCTTTAAAACACCTTTTGCTCTAATTGTTCCTAAAGCATGTTTTGGTGTAAATTGTTGTTTAACACTTCTTCTAATGTTTCTAAGGCAAGTTCTAGCCTTAGTATATCCTAATTAGATAGTTCATTAATATAGTAAGGTTTGGGGTAATTCAATCTACCCCCCTTAAAAGAACTTTGTCCTCAAAGTTCCTATGTATCTATATATCTTAGAACACATGTAACACCCCTCTTAAATAAACACGTAATAGTCACTCACGTTAACAGGAAAGTAAAACGTCTCACAGCGAAAAAATAAACAGCGACATTAAACTCACTCGGGTGTCACCTACCATTACTCGCCCACGCGAGTAACGAAGCAGTAATTAAATCCAACGCTAAAACAACAATACTACTCAACCGCAGTGACGACGAGATATCTCCTATACATTATACTAATTCCATATCCATAACAGTCGACAAGTGAGCATCTATCCAAATCCCAATTACATACAACCGTACCGTCGTACATCCACAGACTGATATCGTTATACATAAAATACCTTACACAATAATTAAAGTAACCCTATCTACCCTGTTCCCGCGCTTCGGCTTCAACAAAGATCAACAACCTGCGCAATAAGTGTAGTCTCAGCGATAGACGCTGAGTATGCCGGGCCTAGACCCTATTGGTCACTTGTCATTTTTAACCGTCTTGATATTAGGTTGATTTCATGCTTATCATTTTACAGGTATAATAAATACTGTAACAGCATGCATAATTTTGTAACCATTCATCCAATTCAAACAGTCATTTATAAATATACACAGCACATTCACAGAATCACACAATACAATAGCATTAGTAAATCAGACGTCGTATGTTATCATCATCATGTATTACAACATTCCCCCCCCGGGCCCTCACATATTATTTGTTTTGGTTAGCACTGTCGGGCGTCGATTAGGACAACCCGAATCATACTCACTTGGACAGTATTCCCACGTACACATAAGGTGCTCACTGCCCTGATCATCGGAAGACTCTGGGACTATTTCACTTTGCCTTTGTACAGGCGTCCATTTAGGTGGCCAAGGGCCTGGTGCCAACGGTAGCACACTCCGCCTGACGATCTATCTAGGTTCGTTCATGATTAACTAGGGTAAACCCGATACGGGATAACCCAAGAGATCTCTACGCGCGACCAGCAGTCAGTGACTGTCTGGATTAAGGTACATCATCACATTCATTCACACTCCACTGTTAACTTCGTTAGTTAGGTAGTCAGTTACAGTTTTAGTTATGGAGAACATCACTTAATTTGTTGGTGCCCTATGGGTCTTACGCAGGCCTAGTATCATTCTAGGTAGTATTCACGTTCGAGTCAAAGCTCTAGAGACCGACAATGTCGTGTCCCGTTCCCTAGTGTTTTACTTAGGTTATAACTACATACTTGTAATGCTTAGCGTATTAGGTCAGACAACGGTGGTCACAATCACACATTTCGCATATGTAGTTTGTATAAGTCGATCTATAGTCGACGTAGTATTAGTCCCATAGGACGTTCGTGCATAAATAAATAATGCAGTAAACATAGCCACCCATCACACACATAAATCACAGACATACATTCACACAAGTTATTTATCAAACAAATCCAAGCCCGAGGAATTCCTCAGGACAACTCGGATCAAACCCCTTTACATACCGTACACCGTGTCCAAGGTCGTGCAGTGTACACCGCTAGGGCTATCGAGCACGCACGTCTGAATGGCGATCTAATCAATACGAAGAATGCTAAGTGTCAATCCACATGACATTATGATTCGGTATCTCTGAATAACATCAGTAACCCCGGTAATACAACTGTTCTGAGTTCTGGTATCGTTAACTTTAAGTTTTTTTTTACTCGTAGTGTGAGTTAATACTCGGTTTACCATGGAGTATGGAACCTTCCATTATACACTTGTTATCTTTCATTCAAGGTTTGTTTATCATACTAAAATCGTATGTTAACTATAGTATTTTCATGTCATTGTATACTATAGTTTATATCTTTATTCTTGGCATGTGTTTACATATACACATGCGCTCAGTATGACAGTTCTATTAAACTATGGTTTTGCTCACATAATATTGTTTAGCGTTACACTTATTTCTTGATGTTTTATAGTATGATATTTTATGTCTCATTCAACTTTATAACATATAGTTTTGGTAACTATATGTATGTACCGAAAATAGTGGACACGCACATATGTTACACTTGTGCTCCTTTATTTACATAATTCTTATTGATCACAATATAACCACATACTTATAATATGTTGTAGGTACTTAATTTTATAACATCAAGACCTTGTAGTAGAATATAGCCCAAGGTTTTATGGCACTTGTTATAATTACCGGAAATGTATGTATCTTGATTCCATTTCCTACCAAATCCCATACTCTCAATATCCCAATTTCACCACTCACTTATATCATACTGCATTCATCATATATTATAAAATTTTGCAACTATATTGTATCTTAATCCCTACTGCAGCTCAGCTACAAGAAGCAACTTATACATGAAAACTGAAACAATCAACTACACATCCCTTCTTGGTTCTTCATTTAGTTTGTTGATCAGTTCTCAAATCCTCTCAAAACTTTTACACAACTAGATAATTTCATTAGGAAGGATTTGAGCTTTAAGATAACTCAAAACAAGTCTGTTATTATCTCTGGAAGTCGGTTTTACAGAAGACAGAAACATGCAGAAACTGTAACCGCATGCTGTGTGACTCTTCTTCAAACTTTCCTTTTGATTTAGTTATCTGGCTTCTAATCTTACCCAAAGTGTTTGTAACTTCACTTTGGTGTATTAGGTCTGTTTTAGGTTCATTAACCACACAATATAACTCTTTTTGTGCCCTCTGTAAGTGGTTATACAGAACCGAAACATGGACTGGCAACCATGACCTGAAACTTATACACCCCTTTTTATATGTCTTTTATTTTGTTACCAATCCGACTTCTTATTTCCCAAGTTGATTAGCTCCTTAGTTAAGGGTCCTAATATAATTCCATCCTCCAAATGAGCCCACACCAAAACATCGACACCACTAACAATCCTTTATACAGCAACTGCATTGTTGTAGAAACAAAAATATAAAACTGATAGGGCTTATTCTTTCACCCAACTCTGTCCATGAATTTGACTTTCATTCTCTCCCAATAATCTAACTACTTAGTGAGTGTCTTAATATAGTTTTTAATCCTCAAACAGAATCACCGCAGCCTCATTAAAACTACTGAAGCATCCCAGTACCAATTAAAACTGAAACAGAAAACAGGAACTAGTGTAACCTCTTCACCTCATTCCTTTGCTTGTAATTTGACTTCCAGTTCTCTCTCACCTTATTGACTCACATGGTTAGGTGTCCTAGTAAGGTTTTAAACTCAAAGCAAACCCAACACAGCACTACTAGCTCCTCTGAAGTCTCCCTATATAGAATCGGTAATTTTGAGAAAATGAAACCGTTGCATTTTCCTGCTATTCTCTTTTTTTTTTCTGTTTGTCCACTGATCTGACTTCTGTTTCTTTCCTGAATTGCTTACACAATTAGTTATGTGTTTTATCAGAGGTTTAGCTTCAAAACAGACCTAAGGCAACAGGGAATACCCCCTTGAATCCCTTTTTACACAGAAAACTGAAACTAAAACTGGAATCATGAACTGAAATAGGTTCATTTCTGTGGTTTGTTTCTGCTACCTAATCTGACTTCTAATCTCCCAAATTAGCATACCACCTTTGTTGAGCATATTAGCAATGTTTCAGGTTCATTACCACGCCACTACACTTCCTCTAATTCCTCTGAAATTTGTTTATACAGAAAACCGACATCACCACCAAGAACTGAATCTCTGCAACAATAATCTGATATTCTTTCTTCTTTTCTCTGTAGTTTTTCATGGTTTTGGGTTTTTAGTTCCCCTCCAGGTTGTCTAACTGTTTAATTAAGTGACCTACACAATTTGAACCTCTAAACAACACGAATCAGCAAGAACCAACCTCAGAAAAACCATTATACAGAACTTAGAATAACTACAACCTGAAATTGAAATCTTATATGACTTTACATCCACCTTTTATTTCTGCTGCTTAACCTGACTGCTAGTTTTCCCCAGCTTGCTTACCCATTTGGTTACATCTCCTAATATAGTTTTAACTTGAGGACAACCCAAGTCAACAATGTCTGCACCTCTGAAACTCCTTTACACCAATCTGTAGTACCGATAATAGAACTGGAAAACATAAACTGATATCCTCTCTTGTTTTCTGCGGTTTGTTAACGATTCTGGTTTGGAGTTTCCCTTAGGTTGCTTAGCTATTTAGTTAAACATCCTAGTACAGTTTAAACCTCAAAACAGACCCACTACCAAGTTGTTTAAGTTTCTGAAAGGTTAATATACAAAAAGGTCAGGATTACAGAAACTGAAATCTGACTGATAAGTTCTTTTATATTGTTTTCCTTCTGCTCTCTGATCTGATTTCATACTTCCCAAGGTATTTAGCTCCTTGGATAAGGGTCTTAATATGATTTTTATCCCTAATGCAAGGCCACGATGTTATGGTTAATGCCACTGAGATTCATTGTTCAGAACTTTGTTATTGTAGAAAACAGATTCTGAAACTGATTTATTTTCTTGTTTAGTTCTATGACTGTTTCTTCTGAACTGATTACTGGTTTACCAAGTTACTTTCTCACTCAGTTAAGCAGTTCATCCCTATTTTATCCCAAGAACATACTTGAACGACATAGTTAGAACTACTGGAAGTTGTTACACAAAACTGTAACCGGGAACTCAGAAATCAGAAACTGATACTCCTTCTTTTCCTGTTGTTTTCTTTATGTTTGAGTTCATTCTCTGATCATGTAACCCCATAGCTAGATTTCTTAGCGTAGCCTTAAACTTAAAACAGATTCACCATAATGTGGACAAGACCTCAAGGTTTTGTTATGCAGAAATAAATTCTACTGAATTCCAAACACTTAATAACTAAAGCTTGACAGTTAAGTTGTGTGTGTTTTTTTTGTATGCAAATCGGTTTAGAGCTAGCTCACCTCTTGAGTGTCTCAATTGTTTTCCCCGATTTAGTCCTTGGTACACCTTGGTATGCTTAGCACCTAGACAGAACCAAGAACCACGCTCAGCTGCTGCTTGGTTTCAGTTTTTCTTTTCCTTCACTAGTAGAAAAAACACCTATAGTGTCGGTTATAAAACCCTTTAGGTGTCGGTTTTCAAACCGACACTCAACAGGGTGTCACTGCAGGTTTGTATCTGAGGCGTCGGTTTTTGGAAGCGAGGCTTCAGATGTGTACTATGGTGTGGGTTTTGTAAAACCGACGCTTTAGGCTGTCTAAAACTGAAGCTTTAGACCATGCCTGTGGCAGGGATGCATGAGTTTGTGGTGTCGTTTCAATAAAAAACTGACACCTTAGAGTATTCTTAGGTGTCGGTTTTGAACATATAACCGACACCAGAAGTGTGGTTTTAGAAAAAAAAATGCATTCATATGTTCACAATAACATTCACAAACGCACATAACAACACTTATAGTTCCAAATCAACATAGCAACATTCATAATTCTGAATCAACATAGCAAATTCATTGTTCCAAATCTGTTTAGCAAACATTCGTAGTATCAACTCTGTTTAGCAACATCCACAAATTTCCAACCACATAGAAAATGATTCAGTACATCCTCATTCTACTCAAGTCATGGAAAACAGCTCCATGTGTAGCAAAATCTACTCCATGTCTGAATCTAATTGCATTTGAACATATGATGCCCACCCCTCTTGAATAACATCAACCTCGTCTTGTTTGTACGCTCGACCGTTGTACCCGCAAAAGTACTACAAAATAAAGTACCAAATCAAGAAATCATTGGTTATACTCTTTTCATCAAACAGTTTTACATTAAAAAAGGACCACAATAGAAAAGAGAGATGAGCAAGCCAAACTATCTTAGCTCATTTAATTTTACTCACTTTCCCCACTTGCACTACAGCACAACATAAGGTTAAAAGACAGAAACAAAAGTGCATCTGTTTACCTAGGATATTGACATTTTAGACAGTTCATTCAAATGCAAGGAATTTACCCAGATGACAACAACGGTAAGCTGAAATTACCCAGATGACAACAATAAAACTAATTGTACTCAAAACTCCATATGAAGGAGGACGATTGGATATTGACATTTTAGACAGCTCGTTCAAATGCAAGGAATTTGATCACAAGAACTTGTTTTTAAAAAATGGCAACTTAAAGGAAAGTAATCATAGCAGTTTATTTCAGAGTTTTCCTGAAAATTGTCAACCTTAGCCAGAAAACACTTATTGAAGAGAGAGCACAAACAATGGTAAATCTTTTCATAAAAGTGTTCATACGAAACTCTGTTGATTGTTCAATAAATAATTTAGAATAGTGTGAACTATCCTCCAAAACTGACCATAGCGTGTGTTATCCCCAAAAATTTTACCCTCGTCGAAGCGAAAAAAGAAGTTCTCTAGGTATGTGTGTTGTGATGCTGTGAAAGTTAATAGGTGGCATAGGTGTCAGGAAGTCATAGTAGCATAGTGGTGATGCTTATAAAGAAGATGCAAGAGGTTAATGGTTCGAGTCTAACGACAAACAATTTTTTGTAGCTTTATTGTCCATTCAATTATTTTGTGTCTTTTCCTCCTGGTGTCATTGTTTTTAATCAATTTTATCCTTTCGTTTTCTTTTCTAGATAATTTCTTATTTTTTTATTGTAGTTCATTTTTCTTTTTTCCAACTTATCTTCAAAATAAAAAAAATGCATCCTTCCTATTTTTGCTAGTAGTTTGTTTTGCATCAAAAAAAAAAATCTTTTTATATTTATATGATCATATGACCGTTCATAGCAAATGTAAAATTAAAAAAAAATATGAAAAAATGGAAAAAACGTTAGACTTGTTGAGTTTTGAATTTTTTTTTTTCATTATTTTTTTTTACTTCGTTATTATCCCCGTTAATCTCTAATCTAGTTGTTTGTTTTGATTCTAGCCATTTTGCTCCTGATTATTTGATGGTAGTTTTAAGCCTCCCAGGTTGCTATATAAAGAGTTCATACACAATGCAAAGGGGGGAGACAGAGCATAGACGACAATTAGCTATCGACATTGATTTTTTTTCCTCCTCATCTTGATTTCATATATCACCACCTCCATCTCGTTTTTTTTAGCCGATCACAACTGAAGTCCAGTAGCAAAGACATTTTACTTCCTGTTAACTCTTGACGATTGAGATTTGCTGGTGCTTTCACCCTTACGTTGTTGCATCTGGGTTTTCGGGGCACCTGCTGTCCGTCTCAATCTTTTAGATTGTAGCCATTAGTCTGTGTGCTTTTGAACCCACTGCAGTCAACCTGTTTTGAATATTGTCTGAGGTGTGGCCTTTTGTTGCCATCATCAAACGAGAGGTTTCCTGTTATTGTTGCCCATCAGTCTTCAATCCTTGACACCCAGGACGCAGAATGAATATGAAATGTGTCAGGTTTAGAATCATCGACGACCAGATTCCACAAGAGTTTGCTATCTACAAAGAACTTTCTGTACTTTGTCTTTGCAGTGTATCAGCCACTGCTACCGTGGTCTATCCGCATCGGCATTACCCCAAATCGACTCCCGCTGATCATTGCAATTGTTGTTGTCCCACGCACATCTCAGCCCCGTCAAAGATTAACACGCTCGGGCTCGGTATGCCATCATCGTCATCGGGTTGTTTCCCGGTGATAACCAACAACTTTTTTTTTATATGCTGAAAAATCATGCCGTGAAGCTCATACTTGCTGCTCTACTCTTGTGAACTTTGTACACCTATCGACATCGCATCTCATCAACAGGAAGTGTTAAAGTATGACCGTGATTAATCATATGCATGTTTGAAGGCAAGACATCATTTTTTTTATTATTATTCTCTATCGTGCTATTCGTTGTTTTAGTATTTGGTCATTTTGAAATTACTTCTTCTGGGCTTTGTTTGATATTTGGATTATTGACTCGTGTTTAGTTTCTTTGATAGGCTTTAGTTAGAAATTTTCTCGTATAATGTGTTTTTTGTTTTTATTTTATCAGCTCTTTGTTCATGTAGGAAGATTAGTTCCGTTTTCATGTAGGTAATGGTATAACTTCGCTTCAGTGCTTGAGGATGATATAATGACTTTTAGTTAAAATCTTGACCACCTCAGTAAAACATTGGTACAAAAAATATTAATGGACTTCATTATATATCAAGGATAGATAATGTCATAAACAATCAGCCTTAGATTTATAATAGTAAAGGAAAAGAAATTTCATGGGGTAATGAAAGAATTTGAACCCTTAGAAATTTCATATGAAGCCCCCGAACCCATAGCTCTAAAAATTACAACATTTTCCTTTCCAAGTTTAAGAGGTTAAAACTTAGGTGGCGACTCTATTTAGGTTTGTGTGGGCCAGTTAGAATAATTAAGCTTTAATTTTATAATTTTGGTTTAGTTATTTTAGTTGAAAATCGAACCATGAAGCCTTAAGCTCAATACTTAAGGGTTCAAAACCTACGCCCACAGACTGGCGACTCTGCTGGGGACCACCACCTAAGTTTTAAAATTTTAAACTTAGGATAGAGGGCTTAACTTGAATTTATAATCTTTAAGGCTTACTTTTTATGATATTATCCTTTTAATTAGCTTGTGCATTTTTATCTTATGCATACGAGAGTGAGAGTCCAAATAAACCAATCATCGGTCATGCTTAGACATGGCCCGTTCTGAGACACACACCGTAGGGTGATGTGTAAAAGTGGGGGAAATGAGGAGGATGGCGTGCAAACCCCATCCCTTCACTACCTGGGCCCAAAGCCCCAAGCACCTCTCCGAACGTATCCTTACCTGAAAACCAAATATCGGTCATGCCAAGGCGTGACCCGTCCTGAGACACACACCTTAGGGTGATGCGTAAATGTGGGGGAAATGAAGAGGATGACGTGCAAGCCTCATCCCTTCACTACCTGGGCCCAAAGCCCCAAGCACTCTCCGGATGTACCCATACCTGGTACCTGCATGGTGAGGACATGTACGCTTTTAATTGAAGTGCTATGTTCTTTAACCATTCTTAGGCCTCCTTTAGAATCACACCATACTGCTCAACATTTACCTTTTTTTTTTTCAAACTTGTCTCTCGCACTTTGAAGAAGAAGGAGCTAGCAAGATAGAAGAAATCAACAATCAACATCGTCAATTAATCACCTCCTCTTCATCAGAAATGACTCCCCCTTCAAGGCAGGAGATACCACATGTTGCCAACCCGGATCCTGACACTCTCAGCAAATACGACCGGAGAAGGCAATCAAGCTAACTTAGAAGCCATGTTGGCTTCAATGGAGCTTAGAAACAAGGCCTCCATTGATGCCCTGGAGTCCAAATATGTCACTACCATAGATGAGTTGAGGAACAAGGTTCACACCCTCCAAATGGCACCTCATGCCCAAAACGGACCCACGGGGAACTATCTCAATCCCTTGTACGAACCCAACAATGACTACATCGAAACAGACTCGATGGGAGCTCAAGAACCACAAGAACAGTTTGAAGATATCACCGCTAATAACCGATTAGCCGAGGAACTCAAAAGAGTGTTGAAAAGGATTGAACGCATGGAGAAAACAAGTAAGCCAGCCGGTCTTGACTACTATTCCATGCGGTCGTACCCCGAGGTTGACCTACCTCCGAAGCTAAAGTTGCCTACACTAGCACTGTACAAAGGTGCCTCATATCCTCAAATCCACCTAGCAATGTTTGACCGGGAGACGTCCATCGTGAGATTAAACGACATGCAAAAGGCCAAAGTTTTCACTCGCTACCTTGATGAGATCCCTCAGCGCTGGTATCTAACCCAAAAGATGAACACAAAAAGCTATGAGGAGGTGTGTGAAGCCTTCCTTCAACACTTTGAATATGCAAAGAACCTAGAAATCACTCGAACCGACTTGGCCAGCACCCGGCAGACGGGGAATGAATCAATGTCTGATTTTATCAAACGGTGGAGAAAGAAAGCCGTTGGCATGCCTATAAGGATGGATGAACAAGAACAAATCCGGATGATTGTGGAAAATATGCAGAAACGGTACAATGACCAGCTAAACTTCACCTATTTTCCCAACTTCGACATGCTGATGGGACAGGTGAGGATCCTAGAAGAGAAGATTCATAAGGGAGAACTGAAGCTGGGACAGCCGAAGACATTTGGGGGTGCAAAATTCTACAAAATGGAGGAGTTTAATGGTGCGCCATTAACTCCAGCTCTAAGTCAGCCAGAGGTAAATGTTATCCAACAACCTCGAGCCTTGAACCAGAATCATAAATTCATGTCTCGGCCACAGAAGTACTCAACACCAAGACAATTTACAGATATAGGTCAGCCCATGGTCCAAGTACTTAGAAAGCTGCAGGAGCAGGATATACTACAACCTCTCACTCCTTCCATCGAAACAACTCAAATGGGAAAACTGCTAGATCAATTCTGTCAATTCCATCAGTTACCAGGTCATGACACAGAAGATTGCCGACCTCTGAGACATCGAGTTCAAGACCTCATCGATCAAGGGGAGATTGAATTTTCCACACCTAACGTCTAAAGCGAAGTTAAAAGTGGAATAGTTTGTTTTTGTCTCGTTTTTCAATTTTCTTTTTGAGATTTTTTTTTCATCTACTTTAGTTAGCATTGTCCAAGCATTTTGGTTCATAAAAATAAATGGTCTTTATTCCTTTATGTGTTGTTCACAGCAATTATGTATGGATATCCCTTGAAATAGAGACGTGTGAAATATCATTTTCCGAGCAAAGAGCACCCAGGCTTGAATTTTATTTTCTAAAAGCTAGGTAACTTCATGTTGAGATGACACTCACTTACAAAGTTAATGAGCCCAAGTGCTATATAATCATTCCCCTACGATCTTCAACATAATACTGGGGGCAATCCGGCTAAGGATAAGCATTTTTTTAGTTTCCTTGTCAAATGTCTGGATAAATCTTTTTGAAAGAGAATAAGAAGAGAGTCCAATGAGGTAAAACCACTGAGAGTTTAGTGTATTATCTTTATACACTTGAAGAGGCCACTTGCAAATGTAAGGTTTTGACATCATAGCTCTGATTGAAGGAGGCTACTTGTTGATTTACACTAAGACCCAAGAAAAGTAACAAGATAAATACAAAATGTCAAGAATGAAGAAGCACTTAGGACAAAATCGCCACAAGGCCAAACATCTTATGAGATCCTAAAGTTGAACCCTAGGTAGCCCCGCTGAGCCTGTCATATACATCATTCTTTTTATATATAAAAAAAGCTCCACAAAAAGCCATCTCATGATGATTACGTACCCCGGTGACCAAAGGAAGCGAAGAGCCCAACTCTCGGTTGAAGACGCCCCAAGTCCAGAAAGAGAAGTTGCACTACTACAAACGTGAGGAAAATCTGCAAAACAACCCAAGATTCAAGAGCTCAAATCCAAGCCCCTCAAAAATCGGGAAACACAAGAACCTCGAAGGCGAATCGAAGAGAGCGGGAAACACAAAAACCCCAAAGATGAAAAGGCGAATCTGTAAGCCTCAAGTTTCCAAAAAAAAAGACACAAAGTAAGGATAACATTAAAGTCCAAGGCTCAAAGGGAAATCCGCACACGGTAGCAAGACTGTTTCACACATGAGGGCTTGAACGCGAATCCAGGAGAAGGTGCAAGTCGCAGCTTTGGTCATCCTTAAGCTCCACAAAACCAAAATATCCCTCCCTGGTCCCTTTGACATTCATTGCACCCCCGACCACATTACAACCCGTAAAGACTTCTGACTTGACATTTTATGCTTATTTAAGTGAAAATACTGGATCGAAGTTGTAAGTTAAACAAGGGCCGAATACAATATCAGCAATTATGGTTGTGCAAAAAAAGAGAGGATTAGAGGAAAACAGTTTGAGTGTAGGTAGAGACGCACCACTTTAAAATTGCCTTTCACCTTGTGAGAAAAGAAAGAAGCATCTAGATTTTTGACAAGAGAATACTGGGGGCAATCGATTTTTCAAATCGATTGCCATTACCATCACTTTCAAAATCACAATTCCCTAAATAAAACCATACCGGCATGGACTTCCAATGAGAAAAATGTCATCACAATGAGAAGTTCCACGAAAAAGCCTTTTATGCTCGTGTTGTTAGCGATTCTTTTGAAAGACAACGCCTAAGAACATACTTAGCTCTATGGAAATAAATCTCGAGCCTGGAAATCCACAACAAAAAATGGAAATTTCTTTAGGCTTTGCTGAAAGGGATATCTGTCAATGCATGAATGACACACACAATTGAAAATCGAGTCAGTATAGTTCATTGTTTATTGATTTGACATTTGAGTCTTTGAGCTAGTTTTGACATCGAGGTCAGTTAGTTGGTTTTACCATTTGACATGGATTCATTTTCACATGGAGTCATTAATCATGTTTCATCTTTTGATATTGAATAAGTAATCTTGTTTTAACAGCTTGTTTTGACATTGAAGTCAGTCAGTTTGTTTAAACATTGATGTGAATCATTTGCACATTGAGTCATTAATCATGTTTCATCTTTTGACATTGAATAAGTAATCTTGTTTTCACAGTGAGTCTGTGAGCTTGTTTTAACGTTGAAGTTAGACAGCTTGTTTTAACATTGACATTGATTCAATTTTTCACATTGATTTAGTCACTAAGCTTGTTTTGTATTCAGACGGTACACTTGTTTGCTATGTCTTGCACTGGACTGATATAGCCGGCACCGAGTCAGTAAGCAAGATACGATTGATTGAGTATAGGTGGAGGTATGCTGCCCGTTGAATTGGAGCAGGGTGTATACTGGCCATAGTGTACAAGTTGGCGGGGCAGTGGCAACAAGTCCTCATTTCTATGTTAACTTCTTGGATAACAATTGGCGGGGCGATGGCAATAAGTCCTCCTGAGAAAACCAGAAGTTCATCCTAATTACCTATTGGCGGGCGAAGGCAATAAGTCCCCTTTGAAGACCAGTAGAGTAAACCCTGAGATATAGATTCTCAACTCTGAGATATAGATTCTCAACTCCGAGATATAGATTCTCAACCCCGAGATATAGATTCTCAACTCTGAGATATAGATTCTCAACCCTGAGATATAGATTCTCAACTCCGAGATATAGATTCTCAACCCCGAGATATAGATTCTCAACTCTGAGATATAGATTCTCAACCCTGAGATATAGATTCTCAACTCCGAGATATAGATTCTCAACTCCAAGATATAGATTCTCAACTCTGAGATATAGATTCTCACCCCTTTGAGATATAGATTCTCAACTCTGAGATATAGATTCTCAACCCGAGATATAGATTCTCAACTCTGAGATATAGATTCTCAACTCTGAGATATAGATTCTCAACTCTGAGATATAGATTCTCAACCCTGAGATATAGATTCTCAACTCTGAGATATAGATTCTCAACCCTGAGATATAGATTCTCAACTCTGAGATATAGATTCTCAACCCTGAGATATAGATTCTCAACTCCGAGATATAGATTCTCAACTGAGATATAGATTCTCAACTCTGAGATATAGATTCTCAACCCTGAGATATAGATTCTCAACTCCGAGATATAGATTCTCAATCCCGAGATATAGATTCTCAACCGAAGATACAGGTTCTTCAGATATACAGATTCTCACCCCTTTCGAGATATAGATTCTCATCCCTTTCAAGACATAAATTCTTACCCCCTTTGAAAACGAACGTGGAGCATTTAGAACGGGTTTCGGTCCCCAAAGGCATCCGAGTTATTTTACTTTTGATGGGTTTCGGTCCCAGAGGCATCCGAGTTTTTTTTTTGAATGGGTTTCGGTCCCCAGAGGCATCCGAGTTATTTTCTTTTTGAATGGGTTTCGGTCCCCAGAGGCATCCGAGTCATATTGCATTTTCTTACATTCCATTCAGAACGGGTTTCGGTCCCCATAAGCATCCGAATAACATCACACATCTTGCATTCATCTCAAACGGATTTTGGTCCCTTAAGCATCCGAATCACATCACACATCTTGAATTTCATCTCGAAAGAGTTTCAATTCAAAAAAGCATCGAATCACATGATGTATTTTGCATATGAGATGGGTTACGGTCCCCAAAAGCACCTGGATACGTTATGCTTTGCTTACATTTTCTGACTTGGATAGGTTCAGGCCCCTAGAAGTGCCTAGGTACAATGACATGCTTCTCATTTAGGTCACCGGCGCCTTCGAATCGCTCGGTAAGCTCAAACTTTTTTTTCAAGGTAGTCAACACCTCTGAACACAAAAAAGGGACGAGCAAGGTGAGACAAGGTTGGTAAAGATTTAGGGTATTATCAAGCATTAACTTGACTTTTCTTTGACATTCCAAAATCAAGTTAATGGGGGGCAATCTGTTATCCCCAAAAATTTTACCCTCGTCGAAGCGAAAAAAGAAGTTCTCTAGGTATGTGTGTTGTGATGCTGTGAAAGTTAATAGGTGGCATAGGTGTCAGGAAGTCATAGTAGCATAGTGGTGAGGCTTATAAAGAAGATGCAAGAGGTTAATGGTTCGAGTCTAACGACAAACAATTTTTTGTAGCTTTATTGTCCATTCAATTATTTTGTGTCTTTTCCTCCTAGTGTCATTGTTTTTAATTAATTTTATCCTTTCGTTTTCTTTTCTAGATAATTTCTTATTTTTTATTGTAGTTCATTTTTCTTTTTTCCAACTTATCTTCAAAATATAAAAAATGCATCCTTCCTATTTTTGCTAGTAGTTTGTTTTGCATCAAAAAAAAAATCTTTTTATATTTATATGATCATATGACCGTTCATAGCAAATGTAAAATTAAAAAAAAATGAAAAAATGGAAAAAACGTTAGACTTGTTGAGTTTTGAATTTTGTTTTTTTTTCATTATTTTTTTTACTTCATTATTATCCCCGTTAATCTCTAATCTAGTTGTTTGTTTTGATTCTAGCCATTATGCTCCTGATTATTTGATGGTAGTTTTAAGCCTCCCAGGTTGCTATATAAAGAGTTCATACACAATGCAAAGGGGGGAGACAGAGCATAGACGACAATTAGCTATCGACATTGATTTTTTTTCCTCCTCATCTTGATTTCATATATCACCACCTCCATCTCGTTTTTTTTAGCCGATCACAACTGAAGTCCAGTAGCAAAGATATTTTACTTCCTGTTAACTCTTGATGATTGAGATTTGTTGGTGCTTTCACCCTTACGTTGTTGCATCTGGGTTTTCGGGGCACCTGCTGTCCGTCTCAATCTTTCAGATTGTAGCCATTAGTCCCTGCGCTTTTGAACCCACTGCAGTCAACCTGTTTTGAATATTGTCTGAGGTGTGGCCTTTTGTTGCCATCATCAAACGAGAGGTTTCCTGTTATTGTTGCCCATCAGTCTTCAATCCTTGACACCCAGCACGCAGAATGAATATGAAATGTGTCAGGTTTTGAATCATCGACGACCAGATTCCACAAGAGTTTGCTATCTACAAAGAACTTTCTGTACTTTGTCTTTGCAGTGTATCAGCCACTGCTACCGTGGTCTATCCGCATCGACATTACCCCAAATCGACTCCCGCTGATCATTGCAATTGTTGTTGTCCCACGCACATCTCAGCCCCGTCAAAGATCAACACGCTCGGGCTCGGTATGCCATCATCGTCATCGGGTTGTTTCCCGGTGATAACCAACAACTTTTTTTTTATATGCTGAAAAATCATGCCGTGAAGCTCATACTTGCTGCTCTACTCTTGTGAACTTTGTACACCTATCGACATCGCATCTCATCAACAGGAAGTGTTGAAGTATGACCGTGATTAATCATATGCATGTTTGAAGGCAAGGTATCATTTTTTTTTATTATTATTCTCTATCGTGCTATTCGTTGTTTTAGTATTTGGTCATTTTGAAATTACTTCTTCTGGGCTTTGTTTGATATTTGGATTATTGACTCGTGTTTAGTTTCTTTGATAGGCTTTAGTTAGAAATTTTCTCGTATAATGTGTTTTTTGTTTTTATTTTATCAGCTCTTTGTTCATGTAGGAAGATTAGTTCCGTTTTTTTTTGTGGACATAAAATAATTAGTAGCAGCCATTAATTTGTTAATCATGTAGGTAATGGTATAACTTCGCTTCAGTGCTTGAGGATGATATAATGACTTTTAGTTAAAATCTTGACCACCTCGGTAAAACATTGGTACAAAAAATATTAATGGACTAACGGATTGTTTTCAGGTTAATGACTATCAATTTTCTTCTCTATTAATTTCGCGAGTTATAGAGTTGTTCTGCGAAACCTATTAAGATCAGACAAGGTGATTAGTAGGGAGTTCGAGTTAACCTGGGAATTTGGGGAAGGATTAGTCGGATAGATAATCTTTCCTACAAACGCTAACAATTCTTTGTGCTTATTCCGCCTGTATGTGTTTTGCCAACTGCTAGATTAGAGTTGACATGTCCTGATAGGTGAGCTCTTCAATGAACTAGGATTTAGCATTGAAGAGATAGAAAGAATTGGCCTTTCCGTTCTCATAATTAAGTTGTAGAAGTTACTAGATTTAATCAAGAAAGAACAACCTGAACCCGGAGTTCCACTCGTACAATCAAACTCATCATTCATTTTACTGATTGCTTATTTCAATTCTGATTTGCATTTATTCGATTCGGATTCAAAAACAATTCACAACCCCCCTGAATTTGCAGTTTTTATTAGGATTTAGGATAGGACTTAGGCTTATTTATTCAAGTCCCACGGTTCGATACTTGGTTGCTTAACTTTCTATACTATAGTGACCGGGATTTTTGCAACCCGACAGACTTATTGATTTATTATTTTCTAGATTAATTGTTTAGTTTTAGTAGATCAATTACCCTGTTTGCAAAATGGCGCCGTTGCCGGGGATCGAACCCGGGTCACCCGCGTGACAGGCGGGAATACTCAACAAGTCTAGAAAACAGCAAATCAATAAGTCTACTAAAACAGGGTAATTGATCTAGTAAAACTAAACAATTAATCTAGAAAATAATAAGTCAATAAGTCTGTCGGGTTGCAAAAATCCCGGTCACTATAGTATAGAAAGTTAAGCAACCAAGTATCGAACCGTGGGACTTGAATAAATAAGCCTAAGTCCTATCCTAAATCCTAATAAAACTGCAAATTCAGGGGGGTTGTGAATTGTTTTTGAATCCGAATCGAATAAATGCAAATCAGAATTGAAATAAGCAATCAGTAAAATGAATGATGAGTTTGATTGTACGAGTGGAACTCCGGGTTCAGGTTGTTCTTTCTTGATTAAATCTAGTAACTTCTACAACTTAATTATGAGAACGGAAAGGCCAATTCTTTCTATCTCTTCAATGCTAAATCCTAGTTCATTGAAGAGCTCACCTATCAGGACATGTCAACTCTAATCTAGCAGTTGGCAAAACACATACAGGCGGAATAAGCACAAAGAATTGTTAGCGTTTGTAGGAAAGATTATCTATCCGACTAATCCTTCCCCAAATTCCCAGGTTAACTCGAACTCCCTACTAATCACCTTGTCTGATCTTAATAGGTTTCGCAGAACAACTCTATAACTCGCGAAATTAATAGAGAAGAAAATTGATAGTCATTAACCTGAAAACAATCCGTTACAGCCTCATAATCAAATTGCAGAATTCTTAACTACATTGAATCCATCTTGAACAACCCTACCCCAGAGTTAAATCCCTACTAGCCAGACATTGCCAATGAAAAGATAAATACAATCAACATAGAAACTATCTAAAGGAAGAAAAACCCTTTGTTGATTGACTATCCAGAATCGGTGGATGCAGGTGCAAGGTTGAAGATGATAGTCGCACTTCCCTCTGTCGATGCTCCTCTAGAACGATGATGGAATGATTGGTGAATGTGGATGAAGGCGAACCGATGCAATTGGCGTGGATGATTGGAGAGAACCTCGTTTATCAGTGTGGAAGGGAGTGTTGTAATGATCGATCATGCGTGAATGCCTTCTCCCTCTGATTAGGTCATTTAAATAGACCTTTCTCTCTCTTTTTCCCTTCAAAACGCCGAGTTTGTGCTGTAATTTTCGTGCGTCCGAACATTGGTCCGAACTTCAAAGTTCGGACACAATGCTTTGAGCGATTCAATTCAGAAAGTTACGACCTGTGTCCGAACTTTGATGTTCGGACCAAGTCGGACATGCTCCGTACTTCAGACCTCCGGCTTTTCTCAACTATGTCCGAACTTCGATGTTCGGACCGAAGTTCGGACACCTCATCAGGCGCAGCATACAAACTCTCGACTTGCGTCCGAACTTGGAAGTTCGGACACAAGCTCGGACACACCTTAAAAATCCTCTAACTTCTTCATTTTGACTGATTCGACCCCCGTTTGTTGCATTACCTCCCTTGTGAGTTAATCTAGTGTTTCCTTGGCTTTTCTCTGCATTTAACATAGAAAAAGTGTATCAAGCCTTAACAAACAACAAACCACAGAAAAACGCAAGATAAGTGTGGAATAGTATCAATTCGCGTATACAAATTAGACATTAAAGACCATTAGAACCATTCATGTTTCACACTCATCAAACCTCCTCACACTTAACCTTTGCTTGTCCTCAAGCAAAGCAGGAGTAAAATGTCTCAGAATGCCTCAGGGTCAAAACCTTGGGATTGCATAAAATAAGGAGCTTAAGACACAATAATCACCCAAGAATCGATCTGCTCTTAACTGCATGTCTCTCAAACAATGAAGTACGCTTTTTAAAACAAAAGAATATGAAGAAGCTAAATCATGAAGTCAAAACGTAGAGTAACCCAGAACCTTCCCTTAACCTTTTCTCTTCTCAAACCCGTGGATGACAAGGGGTGTGAAGTTATGCCATATTCCGCAGAACCTTTCAACACCACGTACTCATGATCTAATTTTAAGGAATTATCATAAACATAAGACTTTAAAGAACTTCCTTTGTTTTTCTTGCATATATATCAATTTTTCGCACATAATTCATCCCCCAGACTTTTCTCTCCATCCTTGTAACGGTATTGGGTCTTTTATCCCAGATCAGACGACCTTAGGTAAATGGGTGATGAAACACCCCTAGGACTTAATAACCGGATGGAAGAGGCCTGTTTTTGGTTCAGAAAAAGAAACTTAGATCAGAGGAGTACCTTGCCTTTATCCTTCATTCCAGACATTCTCATCATTCCCAGGGTTCCAAGTTAAACCAGTTCTAACTTCACAACCAACTTGTTCACAGATATTTAACAAAATTCAGCCATTTGAAAATATGATAAGAGAGCACACAATTTTTGAGCAAACCAACTCTAAAGGTCAGTACCGGACTCAACTCCACACACTAAAGATCCACCCAAGTATTCAACACTAAGAAGCACTCTAAGGGAATTACCCCCACATAGCCCAAAACCAAACAAAAAGGTAAGGGAAAAATGACTGACACATTCAGAAAGATCTCCCCCTTCCTCACACTTAATGAAGAGCAATGTCCGCATTGTTCAGAAATTAATCACAAGAAGGAGATCGGACTAAATGTGTCAGACTCACAAGGGTGAATTGAACAGTGACAAAGTTATTCACAATTTAAAGCACAGGCCGAACAGTAACCAAAAAGAAAAGAAACTAAAAACTCCCCTGATTTCTTTTGTGATGCTTTGAGGAAGTGATTCTTCCTCACACTTAGTGTCCTCGCAGGGAGAATGTTTCCTCACACTCGCTTGAAGCTAGGGTCCGGCATGGAGTCAGCCCAATAAGGTACACTTGCACACATTCAAACAAAACATAAAAGTGTGCTAGAAGCATCGATTAGTGACAGCCAATATTCAGAGTTAAGATTCAAATAAACAAAATCAAAAGAAAAATTACAACCCAATCGAAATAAAAGTAATGTCAACACAAACAAAAACAAATCCAGAAAGAAGTCCAAGAATGGCTTCTAAACAAAAAGCAAGCAGCATCAATCACTGTGGAGGCGGATAGTACGCCTGCCACTGCTGGAACTGATCGAGCAGAGCCTGATAGTCTTCCTGAGAGCGACGGGCCTGCTGCTGCAGAGTCTCGATCTCCGCCTGATAGCGCCGATCCATGTCCTCGAAACGAGACTCCAGCTGAGCAAACTCATAGCGAGTGACGTACTCGCTCCCAGGGGCCGGCAGTGCAAGATAGGCCTCCTCCTCATCAGGTGAGCAGCATGGGCGGGCTCTGATGGTCCCTCACCGGCCTCTCTCTGGCGCTTCTGCGGTCGCGCTGCAGCCTTCTTCCTCCACACCCCATCTCTCAGTTCAAACCACATCTTCTTGAGAGCTCCCACATCAATAGGGGACCGCGCAGCGTGCAGTCCCGCAGACGGAATGGTAACCATCTGCCTCTAAGGATGTGGCAGAGCATAACTGGGTAGCCTAACTTGTGGCGATCCCTGTGCTCCAGGATATGCTGCATGTGCTCGAGGATGACCCAAGGCAAATTAACCTCAACAGCCCCAGCAAACGACGGATTCAGCACCGCCTGAAGAAGTAGAAAGTCTGTTTGGTTGAGGTCGGAGCTCTGACGTGGGACAATGTTCGCAGCCAGTAGTGCGAGCAGAACTCTCTCCTGCGGGCTCTGAAGCGCATCAGCAGGGACGACCTGCTTTGATGGGTCATACCCCCTGCGTCGTCGAGGCCCCTGAACCATAAGAGGGGTGTAGTGGTGGATAGCTGCGTTCTTGAAATCAACAGGGTTGAGGTGCTCAGGGCGGTCTGGGGCAGGATAAGGAATCTCCATATATTGAGCAATCTCCATCGTGGAGACTGTTACTCTGTCTCCATCTACAAGGGACGTGATCTGACCATGCTGGTAGATCGCATTGGCATAGAACAAGCGCACAATCCTCTCAGAGTAGGGGCCTCCCATGTCCAAGATCTTGCCCCAGCCAAATGGGTCCAATAAAGCCCGCAGTCCCAGCTGCTGCTCCAGTTCCCGCACCACACAGCGCTCAGCAATTATGTCTACCTCCTTCTCAAACCACACCCGGGCTTCATCATTTCTGAATTCCGGCTCCAGACCTCGACGGCTGGAGCTTGCACCAGCTCTTGCAGCCCTTTTACCTCGGCCTGTGATTCGGCTCAGCATCTGCTCAACAAGGGTGACAATGTCAAATAAAGGAAAGCAATGGAATAGTCTAACATGCACTGAATTTATCCAAAATTTGACAGAGTGTCCCCTAAAAATTCATCAATCTCCACAACAATGGTCAATCAACCTTTCAATTTGCAATGAGAAACCTCAACGTTTAATGACCAGCAGAGACTTAACCGACAAAGATACATCAATTCCAATCGGCTGTAACAGCAGTTCAGTCAAACATAGTCTCAGTCATACAAAATCCACAGATTCAAGATATCATCCTAATAATACGGTTCAGCCACTTCTACTAACATTTCAACCTCAGCACAGCAGAAAAAGATAGTTACTAATCCAGATTTAGCCATGCACAATAAAACCACACCTCAAACGTCTTCAATGGAATCACAATAATGCACGTTTTAACAGTTCTAGCCAGCAAGTTACATCACAGTAGAAGATTAATCCCATGTATGCAAGTGAATCGCAGAAATCTTCAAAAATAACATCCTATTCTCGACTAGACATACCTCTGTTTTCAATTCTTGTCACAAATCCATTAAACGAAGTAGAAATGTAGAAAAATTACCTTGTTGAGTAGAATGAATGCTTAGGAGAGTAGAACAGCACAAATTTGCACAAATCGAACTCAAAAACCCCCAATTCGGAAGTTAGGGTTCGAACAGGAATGCTCCAAAATCGGGCAGTTTTGTGAGGGTTTCTGCTCGATTTTCAGGCCTAGAGTAGTAGAGAATCGAAAGATGAACAGATTGATACTAAGAATGGATGATTTGGTGGAGTTTTGAGGGAGTTATGGAAGATTGGAGAGGAGGAAGAATGGGGGCGCCGCGGTGTCGAGAGGAAGAAGATGGAGTTTGGGTATTTTTAATGTCCGCGCGCCTCTTTAATTCCGAACTTTTCGAGCTGTCCGAACTTCGATGTTCGGACAGAAGTTCGGACGTTCATACCTGAGATAAGCTTCGTATTGTGTCCGAACTTCGATGCTCGGACCGAAGTTCGGACATCCCGTGTTTGCCTTCCGCTAGATTTTCCGTGTTGAGTCCGAACTTCAATGTCCGGACTGAAGTTCGGACATAGCCTCTTGCACAGCCCTCGGACTCTCGAACTGAGTCCGAACTTCAATCTTCGGACTGAAGTTCGGACATACTGGTTTGCGCAGGTCTCTATCTCTCGAACTGAGTCCGAACTTCAATGTTCGGACTGAAGTTCGGACATCCCCAAAAATGCACCTCTTTGTTTCTTTTTGAGCTCAATTCACTGCAGCAAAGACATTATCCTAAAGCAAAACTAAAAACAACATAAAAACACAAGATTAAGGTACCGAAAACACTGGGTTGCCTCCCAGTCAGCTGCTCTTCTTTAATGTCTTTAGCTAGACAATCCTGCTTGATCAATCAGAAGAGGTGTGATGAGCAACTCCACACAGCCTACAGTGAATTCCTTCAGCCTTCTCAGTTCTTTTCGCATTCGCCAAGAGAATTTCTTTTTCACGTTTGAACCGTCTCTTGAGAATTATCTTCGATGTAGGCTTGGGTTCACTCTCCACAAAGAATATTGCCTGCAAGGGAAAAAGATTATGATCAGTACCAAGATAGCTTTTTAAACGACCCATTTACCTTAAATGTTTCTCCAGCCTTATTTTCCAGCTCGTATGCTCCATACGATGTAACTCCTACAACTCTGAAGGGGCCTGCCCAGTGTGATTTTAGCTTCCCAGGGAAGAGACGTAGTCTAGAGTTAAAGAGCAGCACCAGATCCCCCACTTTGAAGTCTCTCTTTTGAATCATCCGGTCGTGGATCTTTTTGGTGCGCTCTTTGTAGATCTTAGAGCTTTCGTACGCCTGGTCCCTCAGTTCCTCCAACTCAGAAAGCTGAAATCGCCTCTTCTCTCCAGCGTCATGTAAATCAAAATTAAGAGCCTTTAAAGCCCAATAGGCTCTGTGCTCTAGCTCAACTGGGAGATGACAAGCCTTCCCGTATACCAGCTTGAAGGGGGACATCCCAATGGGAGTTTTAAATGCGGTTCTATAGGCCCATAGAGCATCATCAAGCTTGACAGACCAATCCTTCCTGGAGGAATTGACTGTCTTCTGAAGAATCCATTTGAGCTCTCGGTTGCTCACTTCTGCTTGCCCATTAGTTTGGGGGTGATAAGGCAAAGCTACCTTATGAGTCACCCCGTACTTAGTCATCAGCGAATTAAAAGCTTTGTTGCAGAAATGAGAACCTCCGTCACTGATGATAGCTCTTGGCACACCGAATCTGGTAAAGATGTTCTTCTTCAAGAATTTTACCACAGTTTTAGCATCAGCAGAAGGGCAGGGGATTGCTTCGACCCATTTGGAAACATAATCTACAGCAACAAGGATGTAGTGGTTTCCGTGAGAAGAGGGAAATGGGCCGGTGAAGTCAATACCCCAGACATCAAATAATTCCACTTCTAGGATTCCCTTCTGCGGCATCTCATGCCTTCTTGAAGTGTTCCCCATTCTCTGGCAGTTATCACAGTGAGTACAGAAGCGGTGGACATCCTTGTGTAGAGTGGGCCAGTAAAAACCACACTCTAAAACTTTAGCAGCAGTCCTAGTAGGACCGTGGTGACCACCTGCCTCTCGAGAATGGCAGAACTCTATCACACTGTTCACCTCTTCATCAGGGAGGCATCTTCTGATTAGACCATCGCACATACTCTGAAGAGATAGGGGTCCTCCCAAACATAATGACGGGTCTCAGACAAAAACTTCTTCCTCTGGTTGTAGCTTAGATCATGGGGAACCAACCCAGAGGCAAGATAGTTAGCCAGTCAGCGTACCATGGCTCTTTGACTTTCCCAATTACAAAGACCGTTTCGTCGGGAAAGAACTCATTTATGGGGACCCCGTCATCTGGAGTCTCAAGCCTTGATAAATGGTCTGCAACCCCATTCTGCTTCCCTTGTTTATCAACCACTTCCAAGTCAAACTCTTGGAGAAGCAGGATCCATCTCAATAGTCTGGGCTTGGAATCATTCTTTTGAAACAAATACTTCAAGGCGGAGTGGTCGGTGTGGGCAATTACCTTACTCCCCAGCAGATAAGGTCTGAACTTGTCCAGAGCGAACACCACAGCAAGTAGTTCCTTCTCAGTGGTAGTATAATTCTTTTGAGGCTCCGTCAGAGTTTTACTGGCATATGTGATGACCCTCAAAATCTTATCCTTCCTTTGACAGAGAGCAGCACCTACAGCGAAGTCGCTAGCATCAGTCATTACCTCAAAAGGAAGGGTCCAGTCAGGGGGAACCACAATGGGGGCAGAGATGAGTTTATCCTTGATGGTCTGAAAAGCCTTCAAGCATTCTTCTGAAAAATGAAATTTTACATCCTTCTGCAGGAGATCAGACAAGGGCTTCGCGATTTTTGAAAAGTCCTGGATGAACCTTCGATAGAACCCCGCGTGACCCAGAAAAGATCTGACTCCTCTGACTGAAGTGGGAGGAGGTAACCCCTCAATGACTTCCACTTTTGCCTTGTCCACCTGGATGCCATCTTTGGAGACCCTGTGCCCAAGCACTATACCCTCATGTACCATAAAATGGCACTTCTCCCAATTTAAAACCAGGTGGGTCTCCTCACATCTGCAGTATCTGATCCAGCTGATCCAGACACACATCAAAATTCTGGCCATACACTGAGAAGTCGTCCATGAAGACTTCTATGCTTTTCTCAATAATTCGCTGAAAATGGCCATCATGCACCGCTGGAAGGTGGCTGGTGCGTTGCAGAGACCAAATGGCATCCTCCTATAGGCAAACGTGCCATAAGGGCAGGTGAATGTGGTCTTCTCTTGATCCTCTGGCGCAATGGGGATCTGGAAGTACCCGCTGTATCCATCAAGGAAACAGTAGTACTCCTGCCCAGCCAGCCTCTCCAACATCTGGTCGATGAACGGCAGCGGGAAATGGTCTTTCTCGTGGCCTCATTCAACCGCCTGTAGTCTATGCACATTCTCCAGCCAGTAGTCTGTCTTTGAGGCACCAGCTCTCCCTTATCATTGGGTACCGCCACAATTCCTCCCTTCTTGGGAACGACTTGCACAGGAGAAACCCAGCGGCTGTCAGAGATGGGGTAGATGATGCCCGCATCCAAGCTTTAAAACTTCAGCCTTCACTACTTCCTTCAGGTTTGGGTTCAATCTCCTTTGGGGTTGCCTCACTGGTTTGATACTGTCTTCCATGTAGATCCGATGAGTGCAGAACCCTGGACTGATCCCTTTTATGTCTGCCACTGACCACCCCAACGCTCCCTTGTGCCTTCTCAATACCTCCAGAAGTCTGCTTTCCTGCGAAACAGACAAAGAAGAAGAAATAATAACCGGCAGGGCGCTACCCTCTGCCAAGAAAGCATATTTAAGATTTGAAGGGAGAGTTTTTAATTCAGAGTAGGGGGTTTCTCTACTGAAGGAATGAGCCTCTGAGTAGGCCTGTCCAGTGGCTCCACAGGAGGAGCATGAGGGCGAAAATAGGTTCGTCCCTGGTTAAGCTGCTGGACAACAGTAGCTACCTCAGTGCTCTCCTTATCATCCTCAATCGAATGGCATAACACCTGTTTAACAGATCAGAATTCTCAAACAGGAAGGAAGAGTCATTACTTTCAGCGACAAATGCATCATAATCATCAGTGTAGTCGACATCAATAGAAAGTACAGCATGAGAAGAAGCATTCGTTCTCATCATTTGGTGATATCAAAACTAAGCTCCTCATTATTAAATTTCAGGGTGATTTTTCCTTTGTCAACATCAATGACAGTTTTAGCAGTTCGCAGGAATGGTCTACCCAAAATTAATGGTACTTCAACATCCTCATCCATATCCAAAATAACAAAATCAGCAGGGAAGAAGAAGTTACCACACCTACCACAACGTTCTCAACCATACCACGAGGTTTGATTGAGGAACGATCAGCCAATTGCAAATTAATAGGGATAAGCTCACCAGCATGAAGCTTCCTAAACATCGAATATGGCATCAAATTTATGCTTGCTCCAAGGTCGCAGAGTCCGTACCCACAGTCCATGTCTCCAATGGTGCAAGGGATGATGGGCTGGCCTGGGTCTCCACACTTCGGAGGGAGCTTCTGCTGGATAGCTGCAGAGCACGTCTCTGTCAGCTGAACAATCTCCTTTTCCTTGAACCTTCGCTTGTTAGAAATTAAATCCTTCACAAAGCGAGCATAGTTAGGCATTGCTTGATAGCATCAATCAAGGAATGTTAATAGTAAGCTTTGAAAATACACTCAGAAATTTCCCAAATTGATCATCAAGTTCTTTTTCTTTTAATCTATTAGGGAAAGGAAGGTCCTTAGGAACCGCCTTACCCTTGGAGTTTTTAGCATTCAAAATAGAAGGGGAAGAAATAGGAGCCTGGGTCTCCTCAACAACTACCTCAGGAGGGGCTGAGGGCCCTGATGGTGCACCAGTGCTAGAAGAAGGGCGACCGGTCTCCTCATCAGCTTGATCCTCAGCCACTTGTTTCTATTGATTAATTGCTTCCCACTTCGTAAAGTAACTGCTGCCACCTCTTCTGTATCTGAGCAATCCTCTACTACCACGGTTTCTGAGACCGTCACTGCCTTCAACTGAGCTTTAGGATTGGGGTCTGTTTGGGAAGGCAGTGAGCCAGACGGTCTCTGCTGTAGGAGGAACTGAGTCAACTGACTCATCGTTCCTTGCATCTCAACCATGGCGTTCTCAAGCTTCTGCTGGCCAGCTGCCAGGTTCTGATTTATCACTGTTTGTTGCTCTTGAGAGCCATCAGTTTATCCATCATCTCCTTAAATTAGCATTATTCGAGCTCAGTGACGATGGCTGAGCTGGAGACTGTTGTGGCCTAAACTGATTGAATGGGGCCTAACAAAACCGGGTGGTGCTCCCTGACTTGCCCTCTGAGGCTGCATCTGCTGTGAGTTGAGGGCATTATTTGGATTACCGTACCTCAGGTTTGGATGCTGGTTCTGCATCCAAGGCTGCCTGTTGTACTGACCAATTACATTTGCCTCCTCAGTCTGCCTCATCTCAGCAACCATCGGGCAGTCTTCGTAGTCATGGCTGTCTCCACACTGAGAACAGCATACTCATTCGGACCAGAAGACACCTGCTTGACGGCTTGCACGGTGTCTGTCCCATAGTGAGCCTCTCGAGCATCTTCGCCATATTGCCCACTGTGGTACTCAGATGGGCCTGCTCAGCAGCAATCTGCTCCATCATAGGATCTGGAGCCCGAGAAGGTCTGCCCAACTGTGAAGACCCTGCCACCACTGTTGCTCCACTGGCGGAGCTCCTCGCAGTAGGACTCCATGGCTGACATAAATTCCTCTCCACTCTTAGCCAGCAAATTACCACCCAATGCAGCTCGACCTCGGCTCTGTGCTCATCTCTCAGCCCTTGGAAGAACCCCTGGGCCAAAGATGTCATGTTCTGACCGTGATGCGGGCACTGGCGGAGCAGCTCCTTGAACCTATCCCAAGCTTCACAGATCGTCTCGTTGCCGGACTGTCTGAAAGCGGTCAGATCAGCTATCATCTGCCTGGTCCTGGAGATGGGGATATACTTCTCATAGAACCTCTCTGTCAGCAGCTCCCAGGTAGTGATGATACCTGGTGGTAGACGGTGGAACCACTTCGAGGCTTCCCCTGATAGACTGTGCTGAAATAAGCACAGCCGAGCATATCCTCAAGCCCCTGAGACATCCCCAGCGAATCCAAATGGACTAAGAACCGATGGACATGGTCGAGTGCATCAGCCGGGTCTGCGCCTGAGAAGGTCCCTGCTGGATGATTTCTCACAGCATTTGTCTGATGGCTTGGTTTCAACTTCTGCCATTCTGCTGTTAATTCCGCTGTGAGGTTAGGTAGAGTCACAGGTCCTCTTCTAGGAGCAGCTGGCGGCGATTATTCTTCCCAAGTGGACTGCTCAGCATTGGCATTGGGATTGACTGGTCCGTTAGCCATGGCGAAGGTGAGTGCTCTTCTTGCTCTTCGAGCTGTACGGTTGATCTCTAAGTCTAAGTTGAATCTTGGTGGACCTCGAGATCGAGTACCGTGCATTCACCAACACCTGCACAGTTAAACAAAACAAATCAAATAAAATAAAAACAATTGACAACCAAGGCAAAGGACTTGACAAAGTCAAGTCCCCGGCAACGGCGCCATTTTGCAAACAGGTAATTGATCTACTAAAACTAAACAATTAATCTAGAAAATAATAAATCAATAAGTCTGTCGGGTTGCAAAAATCCCGGTCACTATAGTATAGAAAGTTAAGCAACCAAGTATCGAACCGTGGGACTTGAATAAATAAGCCTAAGTCCTATCCTAAATCCTAAGAAAACTGCAAATTCAGGGGGGTTGTGAATTGTTTTTGAATGAATCGAATAAATGCAAATCAGAATTGAAATAAGCAATCAGTAAAATGAATGATGAGTTTGATTATACGAGTGGAACTCCGGGTTCAGGTTGTTCTTTCTTGATTAAATCTAGTAACTTCTACAACTTAATTATGAGAACGGAAAGGCCAATTCTTTCTATCTCTTCAATGCTAAATCCTAGTTCATTGAAGAGCTCACCTATCAGGACATGTCAACTCTAATCTAGCAGTTGGCAAAACACATACAGGCGGAATAAGCACAAAGAATTGTTAGCGTTTGTAGGAAAGATTATCTATCCGACTAATCCTTCCCCAAATTCCCAGGTTAATTCGAACTCCCTACTAATCACCTTGTCTGATCTTAATAGGTTTCGCAGAACAACTCTATAACTCGCGAAATTAATAGAGAAGAAAATTGATACATTAACCTGAAAACAATCCGTTACAGCCTCATAATCAAATTGCAGAATTCTTAACTACATTGAATCCATCTTGAACAACCCTACCCCAGAGTTAAATCCCTACTAGCCAGACATTGCCAATGAAAAGATAAATACAATCAACATAGAAACTATCTAAAGGAAGAAAAACCCTTTTGTTGATTGACTATCCAGAATCGTGGATGCAGGTGCAAGGTTGAAGATGATAGTCGCACTTCCCTCTGTCGATGCTCCTCCAGAACGATGATGGAATGATTGGTGAATGTGGATGAAGGCGAACCGATGCAATTGGCGTGGATGATTGGAGAGAACCTCGTTTATCAGTGTGGAAGGGAGTGTTGTAATGATCGATGATGCGTGAATGCCTTCTCCCTCTGATTAGGTCATTTAAATAGACCTTTCTCTCTCTTTTTCCCTTCAAAACGCCGAGTTTGTGCTGTAATTTCGTGCCGTCCGAACATTGGTCCGAACTTCAAAGTTCGGACACAATGCTTTGAGCGCTTCAATTCAGAAAGTTCGACCTGTGTCCGAACTTTGATGTTCGGACACAAGTTCGGACATGCTCCGTACTTCAGACCTCCGGCTTTTCTCACTATGTCCGAACTTCGATGTTCGGACCGAAGTTCGGACATCCCATCAGGCGCAGCATACAAACTCTCGACTTGCGTCCGAACTTGGAAGTTCGGACACAAGCTCGGACACACCTTAAAAATCCTCTAACTTCTTCATTTTGACTCCGATTCGACCCCCGTTTGTTGCATTACCTCCCTTGTGAGTTAATCTAGTGTTTCCTTGGCTTTTCTCTGCATTTAACATAGAAAAAGTGTATCAAGCCTTAACAAACAACAAACCACAGAAAAACGCAAGATAAGTGTGGAATAGTATCAATTCGCGTATACAAATTAGACATTAAAGACCATTAGAACCATTCATGTTTCACACTCATCATGGACTTCATTATATATCAAGGATAGATAATGTCATAAACAATCAGCCTTAGATTTATAATAGTAAAGGAAAAGAAATTTCATGGGGTAATGAAAGAATTTGAACCCTTAGAAATTTCATATGAGCCCCGAACCCATAGCTCTAAAAATTACAACATTTTCCTTTCCAAGTTTAAGAGGTTAAAACTTAGATGGCGACTCTATTTAGGTTTGTGTGGGCCAGTTAGAATAATTAAGCTTCAATTTTATAATTTTGGTTTAGTTTTTTAGTTGAAAATCGAACCATGAACCTTAAGCTCAATACTTAAGGGTTCAAAACCTACGCCCACGCGTGTTTATAGGCTATGAAACAGGTTGCGATATTGGTGACTTAAACAGCATCTATGGCAGTTTATAGGTATTAAAGAGTGAAAGTTGCCATCATTTTTAGTAGAGATTATCTGAAACAGAGGCAAAATTGGTGCAGTTTTTTTTTTTTAAAAAATAAAAATCCTGCTGAAGTAGTTCACTATGTGCACAGGAAATCTCAACATCGTATCAAGCAGATGGCTAACACTTGTTCTAACAGTCTGATCACTTAATGTAATTTTAAGCTGTCTAAAAAGGGAAATAAACTAGTAAAGAAGAAGATCGTGCTTGTATTATAGTTGGTTAGTGCATATGGGAAGACGGTAGAAGCATGGCAGTAGTTGGGATAATACATGCTCAGATATAAAGAATTAGAACTAGAATATCTTACTCATAAACTAAAGCAGCTGTTTAAAGCAAGATAGTATTTCGTGATTGAAGAGCTGTTGTACAGGGTCCTTGATAGTAGGAAATCATCTAATCATTGCCCATTGGCTCAAGATCTACATCAAACCAAGTATTAAGATTTGTGTAAAATTCGAGTTAAACAAAAACATTTTGAAACTATGTATTGTAGAAACCGATTTTTAGTTTATCGTCAGCTGGTGAATTTTTGAAATACACGCTATCATATAGCGGTGCAGCAGAGAGAAGAAGTTGAGTATAATACTGATTTCTACATGACTGTTTCAGTTCCGTTTTCAAATCAATAGAGCGAGATGCAGCAACAACAAACAATAGTTCCAAGATTTATCTATTAATTGTGGTATAGAGAAGGAAGTTGAATATGTTTTTTTTTACATTACCCATTTCTGAATGAACTGGTTTTAGCCTCGTTTTCAATCAGTTGAGCGAGATGCAGCAGCAACAGAAGCAGTTCCAGTGATCTATCTATTCATAGGCGCAGACACACAAGAAGAGAATGAGTATATATGTAGCAGCCAGAGAAAAAGTTCAGTATATTACCAATTCATGAATGAGCTGGTTGCAGTCCCCTTTCAATTAGTTAAGTGAGCAAATTTATCTCTATAGAGGTGCAGACACACAGAAAAGTAAGTTCTAGTGATTTATCTTTTGGAGCCGATAGAAGAAGTAAGTTGAGTATATTACCGATTCCTTAATGACTGGTTTTTAGTCCCGTTTTCAGTCAGTTGAGCGAGATGCGCGCAAAGAGCAGTTCCAGTGATCTATCTATTCATAGCGCGACACACAAGAGAATGAGTATATATATGTAGCGCAGAGAGAAAAGTAAGTTCAGTAGATTACCAATTCATGAATGAGCTAGTGCAGTCCCATTTTTAATTAGTTGAGTGAGCAGATTTCTCTATAGAGGTGCAGCACACAAGAAGAAGTAAGTTCTAGTGATTTATCTATTGCAGCAGAGAGAAGATGTAAGTTGAGTATATTACCAATTTCTGAATAAACTGGTTTTAGTCCCATTTTATAAGTTGAGTGAGATGCAGCAGCAACAAATAGCATTTCTTAGTTATTTATCTTTTGCAACAGAGGGAAAAAGTAAGTTGAGCATATTACCAATTCCTGAATAAATGTGTTTCAGTCCCGTTTTCAATCTATTGAGCGAGATGCGGAGCAAGAAACAACAGTTCTAGTGATTTACCTATTGTAGCAAAAGAGGGAATTAACTTGAGTAAATAACCGACTCCTGAATGCACTAGTTTTCTGTCCCTTTCATCAGTTGATGCGATTCATCAGCAACGACAACAGTTTCCAGTTAATTCTAGCATAGACGCAGACACACAAGAAGAGAATGAGCATATATAAATATATGAATATATATTGCAGCAAAGATAAGAAGTAAGTTCTAGTACATTACTAATTCATGAATGAACTGGTTTCAGTCCCATTTTCAATTAGTTGGGCAAGCAAATTTATCAAAACAGAGGTGCACACACACAAGAAGAAGTAAGCTCTAGTGATTTATCTTTTGCGGCGAAGAGAAGAAGTAAGTTGAGTATATTACCGATTCTTGAATGAACTGGTTTCAGTCTCGTTTTCAATCAATTGGGCGAGATGCAGCAGCAACAAACAACAGTTCCAGAGCTTTGTCTATGCATAGGCGCAAACACATGAGAAGAGAATGAGTATATATATTTATATATATAGTAGAGAGAAGAAGTAATTTCTACGCTTGCTCCTTGTTCATCCTCGTCTTCAATCTGGTGGTGAGCAAGATTGTTGTTCGTCGGTCAGGGAGGGTTGTAAATTACAGTGAGTGAGAGATTGAAGACAATAGCGGTAAGAGAAAAGGCCAGATAGCTTCAATGTCAAAGAAATAATCAAAGAACACGATGTATAATCGAAGAAAGAAGTCCAAACGAGCTTCAGCCCACAACAATATCAATATGGAAAGCAAACACAGAAAATTGGAGATAATTACATACCGAGTATTCTGTATCACAAGCACCAGCATTTTCAAACTATTCTGTATCACAAGCCAGCACACATAACTCTCAATTGCTAGTTGATAATGTCATGCCCAAATCAAGAACGTAAGTTAGGTTTAGGAATTACATTGAGAAGTAGAGATTTTGCTTTAGAATATATATTTTTTTGAAGAAAATTCTTAATCGGTTGCCCATCGCTATAGCTAACAAGGAAATTTTAAAGAAGATTTACCACTTGCAAATGTATGAAAGAGAGATGAAGAATTTTGCACATGATAAATAGCAGTTCCTGAATCGAGAGTATGGCCATGAGATTTATGATTTCTGTTTGCATTCTGAGTGAAATTAGATCTCTCAATCATACCGCAATCTTCAGCTTATGTTGTTTCCATCCACAGATCGATTTCTGACATAATTAAAAGCTTGCAACCATATTTTTGTTTTCAGGCCACAAGAAATTGATATGTGATTTCATCATATATTACCCTTTTTATAGATCCCCCTGTCTACCGCTGTTCAAGTAAACATCATTTTCATCAGATAAAATTCACTGTGATGCTGGGTCATTCGCCATTAGAAGCAGACCAATACAAAGAAATGGTATTAAACACTCAGACGAAGTATGTCCATATCCAATTTCAAGATATTTCAACCCTAAGAGATTACCCATACAAGGAAGAGCAAGGCAATAGTAAGGCAAAAGAAAAAAAAATTCAGGGACATCATCGGGTCTGAAGTGTACCTTCAAAGGACGAAGAAACCCTAAAAATTGGTACCCACACAGAGCGCTCGTTGTCATCTTTGAGATCAAGAAGAATGGAGAGAACTTCAAAAATAGTAGCGCTCACTGTTGTATTTGAGATCAAGAAGGACCGAAGGCCATGGTAGAAAGAGGATGAAGAAACCCCAAATGCGGTACGTTCATGCTTGGAACATCAGGTCTGAACTCTGAAGGCGATGGTAGTACTGCTCAGGGGAAGGACCAAAGGAGCGGGAGAAGGACCGAAGGACCGCGCGATTGATTTTGGTTGGGGAAGTGAAAAGAGTAGATTAAAATAAAATTAGGTCTTTAGTATTGTTTTTTATGTAAACAGACGTGCGAGGTACGAAAATTTAGGTTTTATTTTTTTAAAAAAAAAATCTAGAGCGTCGGTTTTTATCAAAACCAACACTTAAACATAAGCTATTGTGACATTTCCTGTCAAGACCGACACCTTAGCTGTACTAAATTTTCGCGCCTTACTCCGGCGCCATCAACATTTTTGTTTTTTCAGTCTATAGTTTTAGTTTAAAATATAACCGTCACCCTAGATGAATTTAGGTGACGTCTCTTAAAAAACCGTCGCTTTAGCCTCGACACTATAGGTATTATTTCTACTAGTGTTTTTACATAGTAAGAGTTGAGGTGTGCAGAAGTTTGACAGCTCTACTTACCGTGATCAGAAGTTGGTTTCTTTCCTGGGGATTTTGGGCTCACTCCGAGAAGGATCTTGTCAAGGAAATGTACACGTGAGGACTGAAGGGACAGTGGGAGTCAGTTTCTCAACTTTTCAGGCCTAAAACATAATAATAAAGGAACTTAAACAACCAGAATTTCCTGGTCTCATTGTCTTACCATTAGAAGTTCTTGGAGAGGGTTTGTTTCAGAATGTCCAGAGCTCTGTCAGTAGTTCACATGCGAGGTTCTTGTGTGACCAATACAGAAAATGAGAGGAACTTGAGCATGGAGTTTAGGACAGAACTGGACAGAGGAGAGATTTAAGAACAAAAATCGTTGCATGGCTCACCTTGCACTGATTCTCAGACCAGAATGTGGCTGATCCTGAAGAGGTTTCTTATCAGTCTTTTTTTTTTTAAGGAGATGTAGCAGATTGCTAGAGGACTCCCTGGTTAGCTTCCTGGTCCGGTTTGTCCCAGATTCTCAGGAACCTGATCAACAACCACTCAGAGATACACGCGAGGGCTGAATAACTTAAGTTAGTGAATAAGTGGCGGCGGTTTTCAGGAGTGAAAATCAGTTCAGGATTACAAGGAGGGAAATCGAAAAGGGGTAGAGCAAGATGGACAGGCGTACATGGGAAAGTAATGCCATTACCTGTTCGTGAGAGACCAATGGAGCAATGAAGGAGATCTCTTGCTGTGATCCCAGGTTTGAGGCGCCCAGTTTTAGATTCGCAGTCAGAAAGATCAAGGCCTGAGCTCCCTTAGCAACGTGAGGGAAAGGAGCAACATAGCAGAATTTTTTTCCAGACAATGGCAGAGGAGATCGTGAGTACTTAAGTTACTTGCGCCCAAGAAATATAGGGACTAAAGGTTCTGTTCTTGACTGGTGCAACACGTGAAGGAACTGAGAGGGTGTGCAAAGGAGTTGAGTGGGTTATTATACCCAGATATACACACGAGGTGAAGAAGGAATAGCGTGGGTGTATGCGATGTGAAATTTCCAAGACACGTAAAATATGTTTAGAATGTGGGGGACAAGTGAAAGCAAGGGGGTACTCACCTAAGAGTTAAAGAAAGTGAATTAGTGGAGAACAGCCTCCAGTAGCTTGTGGTTTATATCTGTAACTGATATAATGCTCCACTAAGCATTAGGTGACTTATCCTTTTTGGATTTTGCAAGGCATGGAGGTTGTTTACTTGAGCAAGTAATTTGGTGGTTTAATCTATCTAATGATAGTTGTCATTACTCTTGTATAAACCGGTGCAGTTTATTACTGAATTTGAGCTCAGCTCAACCGGTTAAGGCTTCGGAAAGGGTGTGAATGGTCTCGGGTTCAAATCCCGGCCAGAGCATGTCTGTTCTTTTTTTTTTGTTGTTTCAGCCTTATTTATGCTTATTCCTTGTATATGTGTGACTGTATTAATATGTCGCGTTATTAATTGTACATATATATATATATATATATAAGCGGTTATTTTGTTATGTCACGTTATTAATTATACCTATATATGGATACGACTATTTTATTTGTCGTGTTTTAGCTATATGTACCTATGTGACTATATTATCATGTCGCGTTTTTAGTTATACGTACAGCGTTATAATATTGTAACGTTGTGTATATGTACATATATATGTACGTGACCGTATTAATATGTAACGTCGTCATATTTTCGGACATGTATATGCTCGTAATAAATTTAATTGTTCGTTCGCTCACAAGTTGTTACATGCTCATAATAATGTACACATTCCCCTTAATATAAACCTTACGCCATAAGGTTTTATATGCTTGGTTGTCTAGGCCTTGATGTAATCAATTATATGTTTAAATCATGTTTAATTAAGTAGGGGTATTTCAATCTACCCCCCTTAAAAACACTTCATCCCGAAGTCGCTTTACTTAATAGGTGTATTAATAACTACCCATATAACCCCATAATGTATATCTACGTGATATATCATTTACACACATCGTATTGCACTTATAC
Organism: Limonium bicolor; assembly: GCA_023374045.1. Lineage (NCBI taxonomy): Eukaryota > Viridiplantae > Streptophyta > Magnoliopsida > Caryophyllales > Plumbaginaceae > Limonium > Limonium bicolor. Next base: position 100,944,867 of record CM041781.1, on the reverse strand, counting down.
AGCACATAGCCATCATTTGCGGCGTTAATTCAGACATATATGGATATAGGCGATCCATCAGCACCATCATTTCCTATCAGTTCTACCAATCCTGACAACCTCCCCGAGGTGTCCATACCATACCATCATTCCACCTTCCATAACTAATGATTCATTTTGTATCTAGGCGATACAATATGTAATCAATCTACAAGGTACTATAAATATATATATCACACATGTCATAAAGAAAAGTACTACATACATGGATGTAACCACATCATTCCAACAAGTATTCATAAGATACATACAAACAAGTGCACGTCACACAACAATTAACAACGTACGCCCCGCGTACCACACACCACCAACAAAACGAACAACAACATCAACAAGCAACGTATGCCCCGCATACGAAACAAACCAACAAACAACATCGTATGCCCCGCATACCCACAAACTGTTGTATGCCCCGCATACGAAATAATAGAATTCGGTTCAAACATGTGCACAGCCAAGAGGCTCTACCCCCCTTAAAAAGGGTTATGCCCCCGTACCCCACAAGTATTCAACAGCCGCTCCACAAGGAGCGCTGGATACTTGGCTCTCATAGAGTCTTCTAACTCTCATGTGGTATCTTCCACCTTTGGAGTAGATTATTCTCACATTAGAGAGATGGGTATGACTCTAGCCCCTTCGGCTCTTAAATATATAAAGGGTGAGGCACGTGTTTGTGCTCTCTCCCGAATTCGTTCTAATGGGCCCACTCGCTCTGTACAGAGGTGTAGACCCATGAATATAGGCTCGGTTGATTCCTTGTATTGTCGTATATCCCATCGTTGGGATTATTAGCATTTTCCCGTATCTTCTCTCATAGACTTTCAGCTTGAGTTGTCATATGACATTGGCTATTATTAGTACTTGGTGCTCTTTGCGCCTTTCTTGGTAATATCGAGACGTACTAGCCTTGATGTCTACTTAGATATCGATTGTCATCCATGTCTCCTTGTGGTTTTGTTCCGGAGTGACACATTATTCGTGTTGATATATATTATACCTTCTTCCCGTGTGTCGGGTTAGCAACAACGTTGGTATGGTTCTTCCTGCTTCCTGCAGGGAAATCCATATGTTGTGCTCGTATTAGAGTTGTGCAACTTCATCTTCCATTTCCCATTATTCTCTGCGCGTTTTACTCGTATTATTGATAGTTGTTCGTGTTTGTCGCTTCCGCGTGCATCACATTTTAGTCGATTCGACGGTTTGTTAGTCATTATAACGTTTATGTTCTTATTAAAACATCTGCTAGTATACTAGCTTTGTTTTTCCATTATTGCGTAGTTACGCGTTTAAGTTCACATCATTTGGTAGATTCCTCTGGATTGCACGAACTTGCATGATCCTTATGAGGATTCTACGTATTACTCGTCCATACAGTGGGTTTCTTGTTCCTGTTATTCACGTCGTCATCTTCGAAGGGCCTCCTTGTCTTCACTGTGTATCGTCTGCTACTCTGTGTTGTAAGTTCTTGGTTCCTCTAGCCCGTTGGTTAATTGCGGCTCTTCTTGTCCATCTTCGAGGTAGTCTGCATTTCTGTCCGTAGCACGGAGTTGATTACTTCTCATGTTCCTAACACTACTTGACTACATGCATGGGGTACCATACTGATACATTACTACTTACCTGACTAACTTATAAATAAGTCTGTCAGGCCCACATGCTCCTATCGGAGTGCGGTCGTCCCATGTCTCATTTAGTAAACTGGTAGCATCCGTCACACGACTATTGTAGTATTCTATTGTTAATCTCCCTTTTGATGGATGTCCTTGTTGTATTTCTACGTTGATTGGTCCGTAATGTCGGTTATCTTGTCGTAGGTGCTAATGTTCTAGTAGTATGGTGGTAAGGTGGTTGAAACATTTATTTTTGTTCCCTGGACTCATGTCCTTAGTAATACACTAGAGGTAGCACTTGGTTGTTAACTAGTAAACGTTAGATGCTGGTTCGTCTATGTGGCTGAAATCGATCAATGTAATGTTCGTGCTGAACTAGCAATGTCCGTTCTCCTGTCTTGATCTTCATGAGTACTATACATAATCCTTTGCTCCAGGTTTAATCATTATCACATCTTACCTATACTTCCGATACGGCGTAGGGTAAGTTCTCATACTGGGTGGGTAATCATGTTTGTTTTCTGTTCCATTTAATCGGGGTGTATTGTAGCTTGTATAATAGCTTGAACAATTTGACTCTTTCTTTCCAATCATTCTCTTTTACGGCACTGCATCCACAAAGGGTATGCCATTTTTCACAAGATTATGCTTGTCCATTAGGACTAAACATTTATCACTATCAGTGATTAGCATTACATGCTGGTATATACTCCTGGTATTCAGCTAGTAAGTAATGTCTTTGTTGTTACTTATTGTTTAGTGCTAGTTACATGTGACTGCAGTTATTTATATTTCAAGGGCGCGGTTTGGCGCCTGCAAGTTAATCATCATTGTTATTCACATTGCTTACGGTGTGTACCGTATCCCTCTTACTTCATTATATTAATTTAGACATTGTTATGTTAGAAATATACCTCAAAAGGTAATTGGAGTCGGTGTTCAACGTTGAAGTCGTTGTGCGGGTACCGGGTAGTCAGGGTTTGTACATTAGTTGTTTGCCATTGTTTTAATTTATGCATTCATTCGTCATTGACAATCGTTAGAATAGTAACTGACATTTCTTTTTCACATATTGATAGTTATCATTTTTACATGGCAGAACGCTAATGGCGGTAGCCATTCTTCTACTTTGAAGTTGTCTTATAAGTCAGTATGATTTAATAATGCGCATAAAACTTTAATCTTGACGTATGTTCGTTTTGAATTGTACATAACCGTATATGGCACTCCTTGGTAAAGGTAGTGCCCAGAGGTGGTAATTATCCATGCGTTCAGTGTTGATTCGCGTTCATTTTTGCGAAGTGCATGGTAATAGCCGTATTATGGTAGAATTGTTCTTTTTATTTTTGGTCCATCTGTGGACTGATACGTTTTATAAATTGTTTGATGTTCATCATAGGGAATATCGATCCGCACATTGGTAGTGTGTGTGTTTGTTGGTACTGGTTGTGATACGATTGTATTCTCTCCGTAATTTTATTTTGTATATGATCTAATATATACTACGTAAACTGTTAATCACACGTTCCCTTATTTAATATTTTATTGCTAAATTGTTGCTAGTTGTTTGTAACTAGTATGCTACAGTTTTGTTTACTCTGACTGTAATTACTTGTGGCAACTTGTGAAGAGTCTCAGGAGTCATCCGACCCTGGTGTGATCAGCACCGGTGTTGGACTAAACTTCCACCCCAATTTGTGGTTGGTTTTCCCTTGATCCCCGGGAATCAAGTTTCACCTTCCACTTCCAATTTAGCCATTAAATTGTTTAATATCAAATTATGTTATCTTGGCTCTTAAGCCGGTGTTATTTGATTCGTTCTTGCTTAGTAGTTATAATTTGATATGGGTTGGTGTGCCATTTTATTGCGTTAGTCGGACTCGTCGGGTCCTTCATAGGTTGTAGGCCTCAAATCTTAGTGGTTTATTACAACCGTTGTAGTTCTGTAGTTTATGTTAGAGGTGTACAATTGTCTGGTGATTATTGGTAGCCATGGTGTGTGTACCACTGACCTGCACAGTTTACAATATTCACTTGTAGCGATAATAGCAGTGGTAATTGTTTGCAACACTTGCAGTAGCAAGTGCGCGGGGTAGACGAAATTATAGGTACATTGTTTAAATCTGCGCTTGCAGTGGCAAGCACATTATGCCAGTAGAGTTGTTACTTTAAGGCTTATTTGTCTTACTACCGCACTGGTTGTTTAAGTACTGTTAGAATGATTGTTCATGAAAATGACGGTATTTGGATTGGAAAATTTTCCTAACCCCATTGTCGTTAGATTAACTAAGTTCACCCTCACAATAGACTCATAGTAGCGTAACGCTCGGAATTTGTCTCTCCGCATGTGTCGTCACGACAAGGTTCTAGCGTCACTGTATTGTGTGTGCACAAGATTAGTTTGGACCTTGAGCATAATAGGACGGTGTATTTACAAGATTTTCCATGTTTTCAATATAATTTTCTTTTACTGTTAGGTATCACGATACAATGGTATGGTGGTTAGAGGTCCCCATTACGGGCGACGGTCTCGCCGAGCTCATGGCGCTCCCGGTCCGCGTGCCCTGATGTCTTGGGTGATCCTTTCCTCGACGTTACGGTAGTGGTCGTACTCGCCTCGGATGGTGTCCATTGCTACAACGCTTGGTTGTTAAGGGTGGTATGATATTGAGGTTGTATTAATGTTACAGGAGCAGGAATTATTCATTCACTGCGAGAGTGTTTAGACAGTCCGTTAGGCTTGGTAGCCATTTCCCTATATTCGGGGATTATATTTCTCAGTTATTTTATACTCATGGGGTTGTGGCGGGAGGGGTACTGTCGGCGGTGGTCCGTACTGGACTTCCACGTTAAAATGGACCGTCGCCAATGTACTCATGACATTTGTGTCTCCTCCTGACTGAGCTCTCAGCTGGTCCTTAACGGGGGTAATATTCTCAGGCCTTTTATGCCCTTGGCCACCTTCCTGGCTCACACCACTACTAGACTTCAGTATTACCGTTCGTCTTCTCAACAACGCACCATATTACAACAACTCACTTATGTGCCTCAAGGGCTAATACTTGTAAGCCAAAGGCTCTACTGACACATAATTCATTAAGACAAAGACGTTGTACCTCACAAACGTTTCCCAAGTCCTAAGCTCACTATCTTAACCTAGTATCTCGTCATCAGAGCGGTACTCCGCTCTGATACCACTTTGTAACACCCCTCTTAAATAAACACGTAATAGTCACTCACTGTAACAGTGAAATACCCCAAACCTTCATATGTTGGTAAATGTTAAACTATGGTATTCAAAGGCTAAAAAGTGCCTTAACAACATCATTGAACAATTAAGCCAAGCAAAATACAAGGAAACACCTTAAGGTCAATTTAAGCAAATAATTGCTCTAGACTTGGTTAACCTTGTATAAAACCTAAAGGTCATTTCTAGACCTTGGAAATATGTTAATGAACATATTAAATCAATTATTGAATGAAGAAAACCAAGCTTGAAAACAAGTTAAACCACAAAATGTGCTTTAGGGAGTCTTAAAGCACATTTTGGAAAATTGTCTTGTAAATGAGTTTTGAATGGCTAGGTGTCCATCATTACTCTTAAATAAAAATGTGTACTAATTTGTAACACATTTGGAGGTCTAGGTCAATGGGAAATCAAAAATTTCACATCTATGTGCCTTGTTTTTATGAATAGTGACTTTAATAAGCTAGTTTGTAACATATGTTGTTACAAGTAATTAAATGGGTCAATAAAGACCAACTATCTCTAAATAAATGATGGGGGCCGGTTTTTATTAAGGTGAGTCACCACCATGTAAAAATCAATAAGGAAGGAAGGGTAGGAAGGTAAAAAGGAAGAAAGTTACCTTTTAACATGTAAATATCTTTTAAAAGCAATCACTTATTCATTATCTCATTCCCTTCTTCATTTCACACGGTTGCAAGCTCTCTTCAACCTCTCTTCATTCTCCATTTACGTTTGCAATAATACACACCAAGACTCCATCTTTGACCACATGTAACTCCTAGCTCCATGGTCCAAATTCAATTTCGAGACCACCGTTCTTCTAGTTGGAGCAAGCTCTACACTCCTACCTTTTCAAATCTTCAAAAGCCTCATTTGGTGCCATGGAGATTCACCATTGAAGGAGCTTGAGCTCATATTTCAACATATTATTGTTCTCCTTTGCTTCTAGGTAAGGAATCTCAAAGGAAAATCAAGTTTCCTCTCCTTTTATACATGGCCGAAAATTTACCTTACCATGGTGTCTTTACCTTGCTTGTTCTAGCTTCATTTGAATCTTCCAAGGGCTTGGTGGAGTCCTCTCTTGATATATATTCAAGCTCTCTTTCATTCCAAGGTAAAACAATCATTTTAATACCTTAAGATCTAAGCTAATATATGTAACTAGGGTTTTTGTCACATGAGATGAAGCTTAAAGCTTGATCTCATTATATTGTTGTATAATTTTAGAAGTTGACAAGCAATTAAGCTTGGCCGATTTTAAGCAGGAAACAAGGAAGAAGTTTGTGTGGAAAAAGAGGTAAAAATACTATCTCAAAGTGGTTTAAATGCCTTAGGAAAATGAGCTTGATTTGCTTAATAAATACCTAAGGAGCCAATGGTAAATGAGCTAGTGAAATGCTCTCAAGAGATTATTAAGGGAATATGTTTTGTTGGGTGTATTTGCAGGTCAAAGGCAATATATACTTGTGGAAATTCAGTGTTAAGGTTTAAGCATTTAAGGGCCTAAGTGCCAAGCAATTTAAGTTATGCTATATGTGTGTGGTGTAATTTGGTGAAGGTTTGTGTGTGATGGTGTCTTGATGGATTTAGGTGATCTTGAATGTTAAGGGTGAAACTATGAGTTTTGGAATGATGATATGCTAAGAGAACCTATGGCGAAAATTTGTAAAATGAATAAGAGTCTTAAGTGTTTAAGTGAACTTTGGTGAACTAGGAAATGTAAGGGATGGGTAAATGTTTGCTAAGGAAGAAAACATGCATTAACGTGTTCTAAGGTGCTACAAGGACTTAGGCATTATCTTGGAAGTTTTAGAAATCTAATGGGTGTTCTTAGGATGTGTTCAAGTCTTGGAGAAATTGGTTTAAGGTTTAGGTAATGTTGGTAAAATATAAGAAAATTGAGTAACAAGTTGGACATGTTTAAGGTGAAGAGTGGTATTTTGGCATTAGAATATACCTAAGATCATATGGTAAGTTTATACAATTAATGGAGGTGGAGAACTAAGGCAAACACTTGAAAAATGCATTTTAACAATTCTGTAGGTTTGGTCCGGGACTAGGTTATGGTTCAAGTCCCGGATATGCATGAAAATAGGCCGAGAGTGCACCACTGGTTTTGGTCCGGGACTTGGGGTGAGTACAAGGTCCCGGACCACCCTATGAAATACGCCGAAGATTTTAAGTGTGGTCCGGGACTAAGGTAAGGACCAAGTCCCGGACCACTCTAAAATTGTTGTTTAAGGTTGGAAAATGTGTCTAATGATGGGGATTGATGGATAATGATGTTGTAAGGTTATTAAGGACATGTTTGGTGAGTTATAATGACAATTTGGTGGGTGGGAAGTTGGAATAAAATGTGAGAGTAAATCAAGTTAAAAATGTTAAGTCATTTAACTAGTTAACGGGGATAACTACGGTCATTCGACGTTACACAAACATGTTACCCCAATGTTAATGAAAACAACTTTAATGTACCAGTTGTTCGAGAATTGTTCGAGGAACGTAAGTGGACATGGTGGAGTGGACTCCGGAGACAGGTATGGTTTTCTTGCAACCTGTGTCCTACCGGATTACACCGGCTTGTATGCCAATGTGTTTTTCTGTGTGTTTGCCACCTTGTAAGATAAAACATGAAATGAGTTTATAGTAATTCATTTATGTGGCGAATCTGGTCACCAATACCGTTTAACCTCAAATAGTGTTAAACCTTAGCTAACCAAATCTAGGTACACATGAGATATCGGTATTCGGAGTTAACGGCCCAAACCTGGGAACGTTCTAACCACGGCTATGCGTGAGTTAGTTGTGTGGTTATTGTTTGTAGGTGGTGAACCTCCCTTACATGCTTAACACGGTTGTGATACCGAATGGTGTGTGGATGTGATAGGTTCCATAATGGAGCCTTAACTACTTAACTATAAGTATATGTGTACTAATGGGGGGTGAGGAGTCCGGTCATGTTCCGGCCACGCGTGTGATGGACGGGAGTCGATGTCATACCCGGTTCGACTCTCTTGGTGTATGTTAGGTTGTTTACTCATTGGGTTTCCAATCTTCCCTTTAGCTTAGCCAAAGCTATGTTACTGACTCACGTCGGTTTCTGGGGCATACAATGGTTGTTCGGTGTGCTTGGTTTACTGTACCCGACGCACCTTGGTGTTAAGTTATCTGTTCATTTAAAGAAACGGTAGCAAGTTATGGAACGAGCTTATCATGAGTTTGGCAACATTCTCTAGGCTCTAAAGTGAACTAATTATGGTTGGGTTGGTTCCTTAAGAGAACCGTACCCGTTGTATTATGTGTTATGGATGTATTGCAATTCCTATTCGGTGTGAAGTTATATGTGTAAATTGTGGATATGTGGATTATGGTTATGAATTCAGGTTTATAATAAGAAGCGTTTAAGGATAACCCGATTAATGGGTAAATGTCGTCTGTTAAGGAAGTAACTCCATTAAGAGGAGAGTCACTCTAGGGTTAAAGGAAACAATGTTGATTTGTTATGTGTGGATGTATGGATGTGTTGGGTGTTTGTTGAGCCCTATAGCTGGGCGTATGCAATGTGTTGTGTGTTTATGGTTTACATGCAGGATTTAAATATAATCAACAGCATGCTAAGACGACAATTAGTTGTGCGTGGCCCGGTAGCATGCGGGCTGCGGGATTACCATACCAGCAAAGGTGCTGAGCCCCTTGGGGGCCACCCTTTTCTCCTTTTTCTATTTCAGGTACAAGGAGCTGGAAGCCGTTCGAGAGTAGGACGGGGTAGATGTTTGCACATTGGTAGCCCTTTAATGGTGTATGTATTATAGGTGTAGTAAGACCGAATTTGTTATCGGCATTGGTTAATGAATACTCGGTACAGTGGGGGATGTATATGTAAATAATTGTTGGAAATGGAATCAGGATTGTATGGTGTAGTTGCTCGGGGATCTAGTCCATCAGACCGATATAATATGTATGTATTAGCCTTGTTAGCCACGTGGGTGGTTAACGGCGTGTAACACCAACGGATTAAGTAATGTGATGGTTTATTTTCCGCTGCAGATGGTTATAAAGTGCGACGTTGTGGATGGGGTGTTACAAAAAGTGGTATCAGAGCGAAGTATCGCTCTGATGACTGAATTACCGAGCTTAGGAAGTACCGAGATAAGATTTTAGTACTTTGGGTTAAGGGTTGAGTGATAGCGTGAGAGATACGCTAGTTAGGAACTACCAGTGAATACTGGAAACCTACTATATCCATCCCGCCCTCCACACCCCTATTTTATGACTTGGGAAGGAACGCCAGGAGATGAAAGCCCTCTCTTACCCGGGAAGACCCGGTCTGGCTGTTATTAACTATCTTGTAAGTATGGGGAACCTGTCATACGGTAGATTCTGAAAAGTAGAAATCCCGGAGACGGCTCCCAGGTGAACAACTGTAACCGCACTGGATAGCAAGGAATGAAGAATCTTGTGTATGGGAGAATGAAATTTCCGGCAACCTGGGTCGACATGCCGAGCAGTCGAAAACTACCAGCTTGCAACAGGCAAGAAGTGAAATAATGAAACCCGAGACGAGAGTCTACGGGATAGCAAATGTTAGATAATGGCACCAACGGTATACCAACCGACAAAGGAACTACAACGTAGTACCCAGACAAGAGACAAGTCTCAGTAACCACGACAAATGCGTGGAATGGGCTACGAAGAGGATGCAATAATAAGTAAAAAGGGGTCTCCCAGAATGGGAAACACCCTAGTAAATGATTATTAGAGGAGGACAATGAGAAGTTGTGCAGGAGATTAGTTACCAATTAGAGTATCCAAGTAAGGACCCATGAGACCACTGAATACGGTGCAGACAAAAACAGTGCCGCAGCCGGTACATGTTGAACCGACAGCCAGTTAACAGGGCGCACTTGCCGTGGCAAGTGCAGCTATAACAGGGCTGTTCGAGAAAAAAAAAATTGACAACTACAAACTACTTAGTAAAGTACCCAGAAAATAAATGTGATCATCGTAACCGTGGAAGGGCTTAACAGCCTAACCTTTGTAAATGGGAATATACCAGTCGGCAAGAAGCTAGACTTGGTTAAGGCAAGAAGGCATTGTGAAACCATGAGAATTTTCTTTCAAACTCAGATTTAATTTCAAACTCGTTTCTTTCAAAACCCAATTCTCTTTTAAACCAATATTTCTTTCTAACCTTCTTTCAGACTAGTTTACCTTGTAATAACCGGACGGAAACCGGTGAAACCGAGGGTACAACCCGACGGTATGGATGGAGTTCAATGATACAACGGTGGATAAACCTCCCTGAATGAGTTCGGGAAGCAGGGATGTATATTGTCAAAGACAATATAAGGGAGTTGACAACAGAATACTTCACCTAGGCGTGTGACGGACACTACGAGTGTACCAACTGTGTTGTGGGACGACCGCACTCCGATAGGAGCATGTGGGCCTGACAGACCTACTTATGGTTAGTCGGGTAAGTAGTAATGTATCAGTATGATACCCCATATATGTATACGAGAAGAGTCCGAAACACGGGGAGTAGTCAACTCCATACTACGGTCAGCAGTAAAAGTCAAATGAGAGCAATGGATTACCACGAATGGTTGAAGTAAAGGAACCCAGTTGAGAAGACTAAAGGAATTAGTAAATTCGTCCAAGAGAATGTGTAGAGTTAGGAAGTGCGAAGAGCACGGATGGTTATGTAAAGACATCAC